>CM036617.1:596038-1796038 GCA_020746105.1 Trogon surrucura | reverse complement strand
TCTCTTTTCAAGGCTGAACAACCCCAGCTCCCTCAGCCTGTCCTCGCAGCAGAGCTGCTCCAGCCCCTGGGTCATCTTTGTGGCCTCCTCTGGACTCGTTCCAACAGCTCCATGTCCCTCTTATGGTGGGGACGCCAGAACTGGACGCAGGATTCAAGGTGGGGTCTCACCAGAGCTGAGTAAAGGGGAGGAAGCTTCCTACCTTTTGCTCCCTGTGCATACCCCGTGGTGGTCCACTTCCAGCTCAGCCCACTTCACCCTCGAAAAACACAGAGAATTTCTAAGCAAACAAAGAACACAAAATAGCCAGCACATTGTGCAACGTGAGGTTGTCGTGAGGCTCCAGATTCCAGGATGAAAAAGTCATTGACGATGGTCAAAGAAAACATTTGTGGTACCTTTCTGGTTGCTGAAAAGTTCTTTCACTGAAGCATGCAAGGAACACAGGGGACAACAGATTTACATATACTTTGCCTGCCCTCTGGTGGTGAATGGCTGCTAATTAATTGTGTGAATACATATAGGTTTTTTATATATGTATATATTTATATATTCACAAATGTATATGTACATATGTATGTACATATGCATTGATGCATATGGCAGAAAATGCTTTCGTCTGCGTTGTAGCCCAAATCTGAACATTACAAATGTGAGCAGTGGTTAATTGTTGTCATTGGCTCTAACTAGTCTTTAATGCTAAAGACTTTCTGCCATTGGGGGACACAGTTTAATATTGGGGGACATAGTTTAGCCAGTTGATAGGGCTGGGACAAAGGCTGGACTCGATGATCTTCAAGGTCTCTTCCAGCTGAAACTATTCTATGATTCTATGATGGTATTATTTTGTTAAAATTTAGTTCTATTAAAATAATTCGGCACAAAAATAGTAGGGGCATAGTTAAATATTTGCCCCAGCTTGGAGAGACCAATGAGCTCTTTGCATGCTCTCTCTATAAATAAACTGCACCAATACTGGGTCAGCTGTACAAAATCCAAGAGCAGAATGTTTTTCCAGGACCAGTTCTTATAGCAAATACAGGACAGCATAAAAATAACTGTTCCAACATGGATGTGCTTTCCCCCACACAATGCCAGGAGGACACAGGGAGAAAGGTGGGTGCTGGGCTGGAAGCTTGGAAGGAGATCATAGAATACCAAGTTGGTAGGGACCTCAAGGATCATCTAGTCCAACCCTTAAATATTCCTTCAGCCCCTCAGTGGAGTTTGTTTTCATTTCAGCAAGGGCTTCCCATCATATTTCCACTCATTTTCCCTTGTAGCTGCAAAGAGCAGAGGGATTTGCCATGCAGCCTTCCACACTTCCTACAAATGGGTTCCAGGACAAGAGTGGTCAACGTTGCAGCTCTCAGAACTTGTGTCAATGTAAGAGATGTCACCTAAACACGGTGTTCCCAGCCTTTTTCTCTTTGGATGGCCTGTTACAGCAGGAAGGACAGCAAAGGTAACTCCATTTGAACCAGTGACCAGTTCCTGGGTGCTGGATTCAACTGTTAAATTGCTACCACGGGTGGTCCTAGGGAGCCAAGCACCACCCCAAACAATCTCAGGACGTGCCTGGGGTCAGGGGTATTCCCACCATAGAATTTGGGTGGTGGGGAGGGGAAGGCAGTTTATCAGCTGGCTCCAGTGCTGAGGAAGAGTGTCAGGCACGTGTCGTTTAGTCAAGCAGGTATCTCCATTGCTTTCTGAGGAGCATCTGCTTCTGCTTTTCCTTTCCTAAGTCCACGGAAGCACCATGCAAGGTTGGTTGGTCTCAATGTGCAGGGTCTCCCGGTGTTCCACATATGGGGAATGATTTGCTGGAGACAGCTCAGGATGGGAAACCTACTGTCCCACCACAGCTGGAGGACTCCCCATCTGGGAAGACTCTCAGTTCCTTTCCACCTGCTGGCTCGGCAAATGTGGGTAATGGTACCTGAATGTACAACCAAGGAAGGTTCATCCCACCTAAACGAAGACCTTTCTGTCTTCTAACCTCATCTGGTCGGGAAGTTATTATTCTCATGTCTCCATCTCTACACACACCAGTGCACAGCTGCACTCTTCCCAATGCTCAGCCATCAGCACAAAGCTACAGCAGCAGGGGCAGAGAGCAGAAGGTTTTCAAGATGATCCCTGCTCCGCACAGTGTGAGAAACAACATTCACTGGGTCACCCCGCAGACCTGAGGCTTGGACTCACCATGAGTTTTGGGTCGTATTTCCCTCTTCTCCTGGCTGTATTCCAGTCCTGACAGGTGCAGTCATCCAGAGCGACCTCGGTGGGAACTCTCTGTGAATAAACTTTGGCACCTTATTTGGATAACAACCTGTGATCGTTCCCTCTGGTGCTTTCTGCGTGATGTTGGTGTCTGGGGAGCTGGGGTTACGGATTAGGCCAGGCAGACAATTACCTCCACAGGGAGCCCACACAAGTAGGTTAAACAAAAGCTTTATTTCCACACAGCGTTCTTGGGACGCGGCGCCAAGATTTCGCAGACGGCTCAAAACAAGGATTGGCAAGGAATGCTCTGCTCCTGTGATGCTTTCTTATTGCAAACAGCCCTGAGTCACAAAACACACATTCAGAGCCAAGCCTGAGCTTCCTTTCAAATCAAAAGCGCTCAGATTAACAATTTTCAGGTCTGTTCTTGAAAGCAATAACGTACCAGAGCTGAGCTCACGTGCAGAGGAGCGTAAGCAATTCCTACAGCCTCTCAATTCATGGTTAAAGCCCTCTGGTACTACAGCAGAAGAAATATTCAATGAGCCACAGTTATTAAAGCAGTTAATCGCAGCCCATCTGCCACCAGATATTACTCCGTGCTACGCGGTGTTCGGACAGTGCCCTGCTCCTGGCGAGCAAGGACCTCAAGGCTGGACCTTCAACCTTGCAAAATCCGTTTTGTTGCCTTTTCTTCCTGCCCACAGTTTTCTGACTAGTATGGGGAAAGGTCAGTTGGTTTCCTGCAGGATTTCAGCATTTTGAAACGCTGTTTCAGCTCCAGCTTTTTGAATGAATAATAATAAAAAAATAAATAAAGGAGGAAATTGGATGCGGAGGTGAAGTCTGAGACATCCGCCTCCAGGGCTGCTTTGCAGCGAGAGGCTGGGATTGGTGGATGAGGTAGCTCAGCAGACGAGGGCTCTGGCAGGACAAACACGTTACAAAAACAGAGCATTTTCCGTTTGAAGACTGCAGAGTGTTCGCAGCTTGGCAAATTCTAACAACAATAGCAAAAAAAAAAATAAAAAAAAAATCTTCAGGGCTAATAAATGCCTTCTGTTCAAGACCAACTGGAATGTCATGCGTCGTGTTGCAGTTTTCATCTGGACATCAGGTCTACGCAGATATAACGTATTTCAGCATTGGTCTTTGGCCCTTTCCCTGAGCTTCTCTGCATACGTGAATGAAAAATATTTCAGACATCTAGATTTGAAAAATGACTGTATTTATCATCAAAACCTGTTGTACTTTTTCTTTTTTAACTGTGCCTGCAGTCTGTACTATCTAGTATGGCTCCTGAATAGCCCCAAGTTGAGAAGAGGTAATGGTAAAAGGGGAATTTAATTCCTTTGAATAAATCATTTTAATGTGTCAGTGAAAGCAGACCATAAAAGAACCAGCTGATGAATTTTTTTCCTGAGTTTCAGGAGATCCTAAACACATCCTATGCAGGAAAGGAGACTGTATTGTGCTAAGAGATGACAAAGTGAAGGGCAAATGTCATGGATCAAGACTGATGTGGAGGCAGGAAGCAAAGAGAATTGCATGAGCAGGATTATTGTGAAGAAATTCTTCAGTGTGAGGGCAGTGAGATCCTGGAACAGGAGACACTGGGGATGCTCCACTCCTGGAAGCATTCGAGGCCACATTGGATGATGCTTTGAGCAACCTGGTCTAGTGGAAGGTGTTCCTGCCCATGGCAGAGGAGTTGGAACTAGATAATCTTTAAGGTGGTTTCCAACCCAAACCATTCTATCATTCTGTGATTAACCGTACAACTCTCGTGGGTGGTCCCTGCAGTCTCCCATTGGGTCCTGTGCTGTTCAGCCAAATTTAGTTGCTCAGTGACATTGGTGTGGGAAGGAGGGGGAACCAAATGATACTGACATTTGCAAGTCTCGTGAAATCAGGCTGCAGGACGATTGTGAGGAACTCGAGCGAATGAATTAAAAAAGATGGTGAATGTAATTCAGCACCAACAGCTGTAAGGAGTAACGAGCATCAGAGGAAGAGAGTTTGGTGCTTCTCACACTGCGCAGAACATGGAGCTGATTTCATCACTGCAGGGAACCCCCTCCAGCAGTCACTTCAAGTGACTGGCATCTGGAATATTGTGTCCAGTTCTGGGCCCCTCAGCTCCAGAAGGACAGGGAACTGCTGGAGAGAGTCCAGCGCAGAGCCACAAAGATGATTAAGGGAGTGGAACATCTCCCTGAGGAGGAAAGGCTGAGGGAGCTGGGGCTCTGTAGCTCGGAGAAGAGGAGGCTGAGGGGTGACCTCATTAATGTTTATAAATATGGAAAGGGGGAGTGTCAGGAGGACGGAGCCAGGCTCTTCTCAGGGATGTCCAGTGACAGGACAAGGGGCAATGGGTGCAAGTTGGAAGATGGGAGGTTCCATAAAAATATGAGAAAAAACTTTTTCACTGTGCAGGTGCCGGAGCCCTGGCCCAGGCTGCCCAGAGAGGGTGTGGAGTCTCCTGCTCTGGAGACATTCAAAACCCACCTGGACACGTTCCTGTGTGCTCTGCTGTAGGTGATCCTGCTGTGGTGGGGGGGCTAGACTAGATGATCTTTGAGGTCCCTTCCGACTTCTAACACTCTGTGATTCTGTGCTTCTGTGAGTGGGGTGTGGGATGAACACTGAAAAGCTTCACCTGCTTGCCCATCTCAGCAGTCGTGCTGCTGCTCACCCACCAGGTGCATGAGGTTGGAGGAGACAACTGTGGTGACCCAGACTCTTGAAATCATCCCGAATGGGATGGCTCTCGGTGTGTATTGGGATGTCTGGTCCAACTCTGTGTGCCACCCCAACCTCCCCTCACACCAAGCTCTCTGCATCCCACGGCACTGTCCCCACACGCTGGACCAGCAGCGCTGTAGCTCCTCATCAGGCTGCGTGTTGCCTGCAAGAGCTTCATCTAAGCCACGTTTTCAGTCTAAGCAAGAAGAGCTGCAGCTCCTCTGCCTTCTCCCACCTGTTCTTTTATTTGAACTATTAGTTTTAACACAGATGAGGTCAGTGATGAGTGTCACACCAGGATTTTTCTGGCATGATTGAAGAGGAGTGCAAGGATGTGTGGCTACAGTGATAGGAAACGCGCAGCCCACCTTCACCGGTGATGCTCGTGGACCTGCACCCAGCTGATGACCACTGTTATTGTGTGTGAGACAACATAGTTTCATGAATTCGAAGCGGGGTGATTCTCCAGAAGACACTCTCAGCCCCAAACCCCATAGAAACACCTTGTTTTTTCCCAGTGAGACGTGTGCTGTGGGGAGTGATAGTGCCCCCTCCACACTTCTAATATCCCATCATGGGAAACTTGCTCAGCCATAGGCTCTTGCAGCTGTTTGGATGCTGTGGCTTCTCCATCTCTACCTTGGGTTCTCCTGCATCTCCTCAGCCTTCCTCTGCCTGATTGTCCTGCCGCTGGCTTGCGTATTTTTGAGATTTGCCTTTAAATTATTGAATAACAGAGTTAATATGTGAACAGGGGTCTCCACAGGTGCCTTATTTTGCCTTATAAGCCGAAAAGTGAGCTGAAGATAAGCAAACAGACAAGAAGAAGACTTTCAGGTGGAGAGATAGGTCTCCAAGGATCTTTACTGGCATCTGGTTTTAATTCACTGTAAAAAATACTGTATGAAATACGAACTACATTCAGACAGTGTACATTGGGCATAAATAAATCTCCTACAGTTCTCAACAGGTTTGCACGATAAAATTCAACCTATAATGTTAGTGGTAAAACCTCTAGCAATCACATGGTAGGTTCTTGTTAGTTGTTTCTGGAGCATTTGCTTCACTACCCAAGAAATCCACCAAGTGGTTGGTCCACAATCACCTGAGGAGTCTCCCACGGAGCTACAAAATTTACATTTGCCACTTGCAGCCCCCGTCTTCCTCATTACAACATCCAAAGACTAGTTTCAGGAGCAAAAAAATAGCAAGAAAGGAGCCTGATACAGTAATCAGAGTTAGGATGGGAAGAAATGTCGTGAGTGAACCTAAACTTGTCTAAACAGAACGATGCCAGAAAAATATAAATATCTGTTACAGCTTTCTAAGAGTAGAGGTTATCACATTCAGGAAGAGTCCTTGGCCTCTTCCTGTTGAAATTAAGAGGAAAAAAAATACCACCAGCTTCAAAGAGAATTAAGAACTATCCTGGGATTACTGAAGTCATCAGCGATTAGAACTTTCCTTCCCTGCTACCCTTTCCCACAGTTTTACTATTTTATTTTTTTTAAATCAATTCAAAGAATGTTGTTTATTTTAGAAACTGAAGAAAGAATCAAAAAAAAACTGTACAAATGGGCAGAATGAAACTCTTCTATTTAAACCATCTTCAGCTGGAAAATGCAGTTTTTGGCTACCCACATTTTTTAAAGAATTGTCTTTTCTTGAACTAACAAAACCACACACTCAAAACATTATTTCTTAGTTGGCAAATGTGAAGTGAAAAACCTGGATACTCCAAAATTGAAATACATGTGTATGTGCACGCATCTGTAGATTTTGAAAAGGAGAATATATGCACAGTGTTGGACAGAAGAGGTGTGTTGGTTTGTTGTTGGGGTTTTTTTTCTAATGCATTTACAAATGTTCAATCTGATATATAGCAGAAATAGAAGGTCACTGTCCCTCCTGTCAAATTATCAACTAAATGGATAGACGGGAAGCTTTTTGGGGGGCAAGTCTCTCTGTAGATTTATGTTTTCTGCTCACGTGTATCTTCCTTTTACCTCTGCACAGGTGTTTCAGAGAGGGTCAGCACTTCCAGACAAGTCAAGTGGCAGAGTTTCCAGACCCAGGGAAAAGATCAGGGAGCCCAGCACCTCCTCTGAACCCCTGATGATACCTGTGAGGTTCATCCAACTTGATTCATCTGAGATGTGGGTTTCTCGCCCTGAGATGCTCGGTTTAGATCCTGTTTGAGTTGATGGCAAGCACTTCTAGGATATGCTTCATCCATCCCACTGCAGATATCCCTGATAGGATTCACTCTTTGGGTTAAGACACCCAACTTTGAAGGTGTATCTCATTAAATACACCCATCTACTATTATTTCAGATCTTAAGGCCCGCTGCCCGGCCACCAACTGCCATTGCAAAAAGAGCTGGTCCTGTGTCTTACTTACCAGCTCTGTCTGGATGTTCTAGGTACTCTGGGTCATCCCGTGTTTCAGCAGCTGAGCTGTATCACAGATATCTCCATTTGGGTATCTCTGCGTTGCTTGAATGGAGAACTTTGTAACAGAGTGGCACCTATCTATGGTTTTAACATGGGAAAATAATGGAAAAGACATGAATCACGCAGAAATTGCTCGAATTTAAACTCACATTTGCACAGACCAATCCAGATAATGTCCCTCCTTGGAGCTGTGCATTGAGGTGTGCCAGGCTGGTCTGGCCAATGCCTCTTCCAAGGGACTTTATTCCTGAATGAATTTGGAAGCAGAAGGCGAGCACAGCGCAGATGGTGAGAGCTTCCCTAAGCCCTTTTTGACAGCTCAAGTGTCCTATGAGCCTGTTGACTGGTGTCTTTCAAGGGCCAACTTCTCCCACCCTGGAATAGAAACTCTCATCACTAAACAGGCAAAAGCCTTCTCCACCAAACCAGGTGCCACAGAATAAAATCTCATTATTCAAGACCGTGAGTGAATTTCTCATCCATTTTCACTTTTCAGGTTGTTTATACTCCACACAGCTCTTACTTGGACAGTACACATGTTTTATGCTTGCCATGGCCAACTAGTTGTGCAGTCTGGTTTGCCTCATTTCATAATGGTATTTGCCATAACCAAAGTTTTGGTGAGTGGTTGTTGACTCTTATTTATCATCTGAATGATAAAAATCTGCTCCAGTTGCTCTGGTAAGAAGAATTCAAACTGAGCTGGAAAAACATCTCCATGTTCTCAAGGAGCACCTTCTGGTGGTGGTAATATTGATTTAAATTACCGTGTCTGCATTTCTCTTCAACCTTGCAGAAGAGAGGACAACAATTCCCAGAAGCTTGTTAGAAGCCAGATGTTGAACAGGAGCAAAAAAAAAAAAAAAAGATAAAAGTGGACGAAGTGGCCAACAACAAAATTATTTGATCTTGATGAACTGTGCTCTGGGAGAAGTGCCCAGAGGCCAAATGCTGGGCTTTTGCAAAAAGGTTTTTTTACTCCCTTACTTGGAGACTTACTTGGAAGACAAGTGCCCTTGAGACCACTTGGAGATTGAGAAGGAAAAGGAGCAACGTGTTTTAGGTTTTGCACTGCTTAAGTGATGTAGTTTTCATTCCCTCAGCCCCATTTTCAGCAGGAAAAAAAAAAATTCATACCTTACTAATATTACTCAGATAAAGGAACCACAGAATGTCATCTCAGTTTTCCAATATCTTGGCATTCCTTTTTCATCCTGCTTTGGGATGAGAAGCGTAAAATGCTTTAGGTATGCTATATGTGTGTGTGTGTGTGTAAAGCAAAACAAAATGTTCTTCCAGTTTAGGTCTGGAATTGCAAAGACGACATATTTTGACATTTTGAGCAGAATCACATTTTGGCATTTGAAACAAATATTGATTCATACCAAACTGTTTCGTTTCAAAACTGCCATTTCGGTTGGAAAATAGCATCAAAATGGCATTTGCAGCTGAAATGTCAATTTGAAGGAAAATGTTTCAGCTCAAGTTGACACACAAGAACAAAACATTTTGATTCAGAATTTCCCCTCGTGGGGGAGTAAAAAATGGTTTTTGTTGTTGTCAAAAGCATTTTCTTCTCAATTGCACTGATCTTCATGAAACCAGAGCTTCCTACCACAACAACAACAGCAAATTTATTTAATGCAAAACAGTCAAACCATTTTAGCCCTTGGCATTGTTGTTCAAATCCAGGCCCAAGCGCAGCTGGACGCATTTGTGCTGCCGTGCAGACCTAGCTAAAATATTCTTTGGGCCCATCCTCGTGGCAGATGCTGATGGAGAGATGTGGAGATACCCACGCCATCAATTTCTTCCCCAATGGACACCTACCAAAAACTCACACATGCTGGTGCCCATTTTCACAAGAGATGGTTAGGATTTGTCTGCCTTGTCAGGTTCCCCTTCTGGAAGAGCTAAGAGGCTTCATCAATCATGTTGCTTTTGTCTGGGAGGGAATTAAATGGAGGGTGTGAGCTCCTTGGCTGGGTTGGCTTCAAGGTGTCCATCCTGATCTTAGGAGATTTTCGCTCTTCTCAGATTTCATCCTCTTCAATACTTATTCCATCCTCCTTCACGCTCCCCAGCTCTTTGAAGGTTGCTTTAGTCAGTGTCCTCTTTGTGCCCCTCAGGACAGATTTAAGTTTCCTGGTCAGCACATCTGGCCAGTTGAGGCTGTAAAACAGAGAAGAGAGGAGGAGTTAGCAACCCTGCCTTGCTAAGGAGCAGCCTTTGGTTTTGCATCATTTTGTGTCAGACAAAGCGGAAACGTTAGACGTTCTCAATAGCCATCAAGAAGCACCAGGCAAGGAGGGGTGTTGGTAGAGAACTGCAGGGACGTGGTGGTCCCAGTAGACCCCACAGCTGCTGGAGCTGTTGCATGGGTTGATGGGATACATAGAGCTTTCGTCCAAGGATATCCACTTAACAGATGTAAATTACATTTACATAAAAACAACAAGAGGGCTTCAGCTGCTCCTGAAAAACATTCCTAAACTGTGAGTCACGAGCCTCATAAACCCCCTAGCTGCTAATAAAATAGACTCCCTGTTAATCAGCTGGACTCCTCTGGGTTTGAGGTCATTCACTGCCGCCAGTGAGAAATCTGAACGTCCGTCTGCTCTGATTTCAGCAAGCCCATGACAGGATGAGCAGAAAACCAGGAAGCCCTGACATCCATCTCAGATCTGGGAGAGGATTTGCTGCCTTAGGCTGGGACTGTTCCTGACAAAATGAGCTCTGCTGAGGACTAGGATGTAAGAGCTGGGCTGGGACACTACATCTACATCCAGGCTAGTAAGTTGATGTGATGGAGCAGAAGAGAATAATTTGCTATGATTCTCCAAGTGTCTATGGTGCCCAGGTTCTACCACCTGCCAGTGGGCACAGATTTCTTGTAATGCAATGGGGGTTTCAGAGACAAAACTAACATCAAGGACTTTAGAAGGCTTGAAACTGAGGGAAAGGCAGGGTTTTAGGTTGTTCTCAACTTGCAGCTGTCCTGTCCTGCATGAAGCATGGTATGAAATCAAATTTATTGTGTATAATAGAAGAAAATACCATTAAAGCTCTTGCAAACGGAATATAACCAAGTGTTAAAACACGCCAATAGCACCATTGTGATTATGCAGGTGCTTCAAATAAACAGTTGAGAAATCGTTATGTATATACACCGATTTTAAATCGTACACAGCACTGTTGTGCACAATGAGCAAGCGATTGCTTCAGAACAGAAATATGTGCAAAACAGGCTATGTGAAGCAGGGATCCTGTAGCGGTAGGACAAGGGGTGTTGGTTTCAAACTAAAAGAGGAATGAATCAGATTAGATATAAGGAAGAAATTTTTTACAAAAACTCTGGCACAGGTTTCACCAGAGAGGTGGTAGAAGCCCCATCCCTGGAAACATTCAAGTTCAAGTTGGACAAGGCTCTGAACAACCTGATCTGGTTAAAGATGTCCCTGCTCACTGTCAGGGGTTTGGAACTAAAAAAAAACCTTTAAAGGTCCCTTCCAGCCCAAACTATTCCATGATTCTATGATTCTGTGATGATTCTATACTGAGAGTGTAAGACTTGAGGTTGTTCAAAAAAAGAGTAGACGTGGCACTTTAGGACAGGGTTTAGTGGTCATGGTGGTGTTGGGTTGATGGATGGACTTCATCTTAGAGGTCTTTTCCAACCTTAATGATTCTATGATTCTATAATAGCACTGGCACCAGAATCAGGTATACAGGAGTTGACCATGCTGACACCCTGTGCTGTGCCACTAAATATCTATTTTTTTTTGTTGTAATTCAAAGCAATTGTACTTTATTATCCAATCTAAGGTTCTGCAGATGGTGTTTGGTGGCCGGAGGACTCGCTCTTTAACCTGCATGCAACAAGAGAAGAACCAGGACCTACAAATTCAGCACATGACATGAACCTTTCCCTCTCATACTCAGTGGGAGACCAAGGGCAGCCAAGGACAACCAAGGGCAAAAAACAGGGGAGAGATCTAAAGGGAAATTGCTGAATCTTAAGAAATCACCCAAATGTATCAACCCAACGTGGTTTAGGATTCGCTGGGGGATCCACTCTGAAAATTCTTTCACTGAATTGTATGAGAAAGAGCTGAAGCACTTGTCAGAGGTGGCCACAAGTGTTTTGCACGCACTAAGGAAACAAGTGAAAGAAATGTCTTTTTTTTTTTTCCCCCTTCATTTATTTTTAAACCCTTTCTGGCATTGGACAAAGAAGATAGGCCTTCTGGTGTGCTGCTCGGAGACGTCCCTGCATGCCAAGAGAGAAGAAGTAGCTGATGCAGAGGGGAAGAAAGGGGAAGAGAAGAAATACGTGATTGTAAAAATAAATAAATCAATAGAAATGAGTGTTTGGTTTCTGCAGTTCTGCTTTTAATCTTTGCAGGAATCATGCAGGCAAAATCATCGGAGATCATCCCTGCAGTGGGGCTGAAGGACATTTATCAAAGACCCTGTCCTGACTGAACTTTCAGTTCTTACCTGTTGGTCATCCACACCTCGCTAGCCTACAGCTTGGCCAGCAAGATGCAATGGTTTGGGTGTTTTTCTCAATGAGAAAGGACACTGAGGGATCTCCTGTCACTGAGTTCATGGGACTCAGATGTCAGAACAGAGGGAGAGAGAGAGTCTTGAGGAAAACAAAGCAAAGGAGAGAAAATAACTTTTAAAAATGAGCTTCGGCACTTGTAGGTGGATCTCAGACTGGTTCTTTGCCCACGTGGGACACACCACCTGTCTCCTTGTATATTTAAAGGTCAGCAAAGAGCGATATAGGTGACACTAGGATTTATACACTGTGTATCCCTCCATAAATACAACAGCTACCAATCATCTCGGGGTGAAATCTCACCCCTCTGAAGCCCACAGTGAACTCTGACTGACCTGCATGGAGTCTAAGTCTCACCTCCACAGCGAGATCAATCTAGGGATCACAGGGAGTCACCAGCCTCTCCGTAGGACAGTTCCTTGGACCTCGAAGGAAAAGAGATAAATCTCTTTCTCTGCATCAGAAGTACTGTGAGGTGCTAGAGGTGGGATTCAGCTACCTGAGGATACTGCCATGAGATGCCATGATTTATCCTACGTGGTCTTCAGCTACTGTTTCACCTTCTGGCCTTTCACAAGAGTCTTTGACAATGGTCATGCTCTGGGCTGAATCCCACTTGCACGAGTGGGTTAGTAGGTCCATGTTAAGATCCTACAGATTCTACTGCAGGATAAAGAATAAGGATCATTAGTGATATAGCCTATAGAGGCTATGGTGTTCCTAATGCTTTGAGGCATGTTTTTATCAAGATTCTGCCAGAACCATCACTCCTTTTCAAAAACAGGCATCCACCAGGGACAAGAGAGTCCACAGGCACTCCTTCAGGGTTAAAGGATTTGCTTCCTGAGCATAAGAAGCAGGTTCTTGGCTTCCCTCTAGACTCCAGGCCAGATGAATACTCCAAAATATATAAATACTCATAGATGGGGATCCCTATCTTATCATAGCAAGGACTCTATGAGACTGTGAACTGCGAAACTGGGTGAATGGACCGTAGAGCACCACACCTGAGATGATCACATCATGTTCCTTTGTTGCTACCAAGGAAAAACAAAGTTATTGATGACATATTCCCTTTCATTGTAAATGTCTAGGGTAGATTAGCTGCAATAAATCACTAAACCACCAAGCAATGAGTGGCTTTTGAGGACTCGGACTTTTTTAGGTTGGACTTGATGATGTTAAAGGTCCTTTCCAATCTTTATGATTCTATGATTCTATGACATAATTGCCTCTGCTGAAAGCTTCGTGCACACAAGAAGGATTGAACCAGGACTGTTGAAAAGCTCCAGGTGTGAACTCTGAATTGATTTTTCTGCTCTTTCCCATGAATTGAGCCAAGAGAGTTAATAAGGACCTTCCATTCTCTGGAATGTACTGCTCCTCCTCCTTGCTTCGGTGCAGAAATCTATGTCCCGTGGGTGATACAGGTACAAAATGTTTTTGTACCAGTATGAGGGCAGTTTTTTGCCAAGCATGGCTAACCCAAGTGAAAGATCCTCTTTGGCCTTGGAGGAGTAACTTGTGCTCATAGGTGTAGATCAGCAGGGTGGTCTTCTGTGCCTTGGAGGTTATATTTAGCAGTGAGTGTTCACATATGGCAGTGCTTATGCAGGTCTCTGCACAGTGTGTCCCATACTTCAATTTTTTTTTTAAACAGGGAATTTCTGCCCAGCTCCTAGAACAAGGAAAGCCTCAGACAAAAATTTGTACGTCTCTTAAGGGACATAAAACAGCCTGGTAACACCCCCTGAATCTTTAAAAGTGGTGGTTGGGAAAGAGGAACACAGCCAAACGTTCTCTGCTGGGTTTATCCTTGTGAGAAAATTGGAAGGAGCTTTAGTCTCTAATCTCTCAGTTTGATATGGTGCATCTTAAGGGTTTGCAACCAGCCTATACCTAGGCAATCTGGGCTTTCATCCACCTCTGCCTTTTTCTCAGAAAGTAGAAATTGAGTAAAAGTTAGTTTGAAGGCACTCAGCAGAAGCATCATTGCCTCTTTTAGAGACATTATTAAAAATAAAACCAACCACACGGAGTTTTCACAGCACATCAGACCCTCTACGTGCATGTGTGGGTGTGTGTGTTTAAATGCCAGCCTTGCTCTGTTAGCACCTAATTTGATCAGGCACCTCGGGCCATGCTCTGATACTCCACGTGTCTTCTGAATTCCAACCAAATCTTCCTAAATCCACATTTATTTCTCGTACCGGTAGGCACCACAGCGATGGATAACAGAGCTGCACCCTGTTTCATGCCACGAGATGTGGAATTACACTATTGCAAGGAAGCAACAGTAAACAATTTGGATTCTTCCAGGTTTGAACTCCAGCTTTATCTCTGTCTTTACCATGGGCTGGGCTCTCCTGGCACTGTGTACATTGATAATACTCTGTGGGTAAACCCATAATACTGTATGTTTTTCAGGGATTAATGTAATAACAGGTCTTAAATTTGCTAGGAAATCACTGGAGGAGGCTACAACTATCTTTAAACAGTTTTTTCTGCTGTTCCAGGCACCTTTTTAAATGAGACACTTTAGAAGAATAACACATATTTTTGACATAAAAAAAATAAGAAGCACATGACACTAAAACCAGCAAAGTGCAGACAAATGACACATAAGCAGACACTAAACAGCAGAGCTACGTTGGGACTGTCCTACAGCTACTACCTCGGATCTAGGCCCTTTTGCCAAGGAGTTTTTCAGCTTTCCTCCTTTTGAACTCTGCAATATCTTCCGAGGGCAACCCATGAGCTCTACACCTGCAGTGAACACGTAGGCCATTAGAGAAAGAAATGGTTCAGCTTCATCTGCAATAAAGAACAGATCGTAACGGAGACCAAGAGAAAGGCAAGTGTCTTCTGGTGTGAAAAAGGAAAACAAATACTGGCCCTACTTCTGATTTTATTGTTATTCTCCTCTCGTATCACTTCAGCTTGACTTATTGCAAAGGGTGAGGTTAACTGATTTAAGTGTCCCAAATTTAAGTGAGACAAGCATCTTTTGTGATCTGTGTAGCCAGGCACGTCCAGAGGGCTCTTGGCACATCTTAGACACTTCTCCCAGGACGAGATGAGTGACTTTGTTGATTGAGGAGCACAGACTATATATATCCATCACTATCCTATGCAGAATCTATGAGGTGAGATGAGGCCTGGGAGAATTATTCCACTATTCCTCAGTTCTCCCCCTCATTCATCAAAGGGAAGAGCAGAACAAAACTGCTGTGAAGATTGTAGAATCACAGAATCATAGAATGGTTTGGGTTGGAAAGGACCTTAAAAATCACCTGGTTCCAACCCCTCTGCCATGGGCAGGGACACCTCCCACCAGACCAGGCTGCTCAAAGCCCCATCCAACCTGGCTTTGAACACTTTCAGTGATGGAGCATCCACAACTTCTCTGGGAAACCCATTCCAATTCCTCACAGTGATGATTTTTTTCCTAATATCCAAGCTAGATCTACCCTCTTTCAGCCTGAAACCTTCACCCCTTGTCCTGTTGCTTCACTTCCTGATAAAGAGAACAATCCTATCAGCTGGAGACGGAAGAGGAATACTTTGCCTCCAGCCCCTTTCCGCAAGGAGCAGCAAAATGCAGCCTCACATGGGTAAGCATGAGGGGCTTGTTCCCATCCAGGAGGACTTCATCCTCAGGACAGTGGAGGAGGTTGCTGCCTGTTTCTGCTTTGAACCACAGAAGGCAAAGACCCGACCAGGATATTTGAGGATCGAGCATGATATCAGATTGCCTGAGCTCCACCTTCAAAGGCTGCTCACACAAGTAGCAAAGAACCCTTTGGTAATGACTTGGTCTTCACCCACAGCACAATAACAAGAAGAAACATCTGGTTCTGAGCATTGGAAACACAAGTCCCTGGCTTGAACTTCAAGCAGCCAGTTCCCACTTACAGAGTGAAAGGCTCAGACTCATGGAGCATTTCTCCGACTTGGCCATTCTGTACCTTTTGGTGAGAACAATTGCAACTCAAATTGCCTGGAGATTTGGGTCATAAGGATGAAGACACAGTCTTCTCTGCTCTTCTTTCTCTTCTCCTGTCCCTGCTTTGCATAAATCCATATATTGTGTGACCTATTACAAGGTGCAGGTACCCTGGGCAAGCCCATTACATCTCAGCTCTGACCTGCTCCAACCAGCCTTGAAGCCCTTTCATTGACTTCTTCCCACACATTTTTGTCTTTAAACCAGTCTCTGTGGTTGCTTGTTTCTGAGATGGTTTATTTCATTTTAGCCCACGTTTCATCCTACTCCAGTTTTTCATAGAATCACAGAATCATTAAGGTTGGAAAAGACCTCAGATCACCTAGTTCAACCACCAATCCAACACCACCAAGACCACTAAACCATGTCCCCAAGTGCCACGTCTACACGTTTTTTTGAACCCTTCCAGGGATGATGATTCCACCACTCCCCTGGGCAGCCTGTTTTTCATACTTTAAATGGCTGGAAGCTTTGCATAAGCAGTTGGCTGGGGCACAGAGGAGGATAAAAAGCAACTCTGAGATGGTTTCTCCTTGGTGCTCTTCTGTCTTACTCCTCAGCACGGTTGCTCATAAAAGAGCTTTTGAACCCCTGTGTAATGAGAAAGTCTGTTTAGATGGCATGAGGGAGAGCAGCGTGCCCTAATTGGATAAAGATTGCACATGGCCAGCCCATGCAGCACCTCCAACACTGTAAAATGTTCCTAGGCTCCAGCTGGCTCTTGTTCAGACAGCTCAGCTCGCTCCCCACTGGGCTTCCCTCTGTTCCTGTTTTCAAGCGAAGTGTGGGCAGATCCAGGGAGAATCACCCTCAGATGAACTATTGCAGCTGGGACCTACCCTAGACAGCATCTCCTGCTGTCAAGGTGCTGATTGCTGCTCTCTCTCTGTCCCTCTGCAAAAAAACATCCTTCCAAGGGACTTTCACCTCCCAACCTGTCTGGGTGAGACAGGAGAAACTGCTGGGCACATCCAGGCACGTCTGGGTACACTGAGACCATACCTGCAAGCCAAAATATGATCCACAAAGCCAGCCACGTTCTGAGCAGAGTTTCAGAACTACCTTTCCCTAAATTTGAAGAAATATCCGTGGGATAAAGGGTTAGTGCATCGAATCACACCTTCCAGCCAAACAATGCCACTACCTGACTTTGTTTCTTTCCTGAACGCTGTGTTTAGGGTTTCTTTCTATCAACAGTATTTCTCTAATGTAATATTCCAACCAATTCTCCCAGAAACCTCAGCTTGCTCAGAAAGAGCTTGTTGAAATATATCAGCTGGAGCATACACCTTCCAAGTCAGCCAGCCTTGTTCAAAGGGAGATGAGTCACTGGTTTTCGTTCCCTTTCTACACTCAATCAGATTTCATGAAAAAAATACATTCTTTCTCACCTGCATTGTGTTATAGACATGACCAGAATATTCCTTTTTCTGCGCTCTGCTGTTCTGTTAGGGGTTCAGAAATTATTCGAAAAGAAAGCATTGATTGTGCAGCAAAAAGCATCTGTCCTGACATTGGGTGATCAAGCCTGTGAGCCAGGGGATGCTTTGATTTCCCCGAATAACTCTTGTTCCGTGTTACATAAAGTTTATTTAGGAAATGTGATGCTGTTGTGTAATACCAGCTATGTAAGGACAGCAAAACTTTTTCACTGCTGTTTTCTTCACGAGCTCTTTTATTTCTGATTTTAAAGTGCATTGAGTGAAAAACTTCAAAGAGGAGCCTTAATGGAAGTCTTGTCACTTATCCACCAGAGAGAGACACCAGCAGCAACACTAGAGACTCTCTACTGATCATCTCCCACCCTGCCAGCATGTCTCAGCATAGACAAAGCCACAAGGGCTTTGTACTGGATAGAAGAAGCCACATTGTCCTAATGGGTGTCTTTTCCCTGGCTTATAAAAGATGTTTCTTGTCAGGTTTTGGGAGATGGTTTCCTTAAGCGTCTTTCACTGCTTCTCACCCATTTCGTCTTCAAATAAGGATCTCAGTGCTTTCTCCAGGGTTCATCCTCATGTATGTGAAGGATGAGAGAGCCCAAAAACTCTCTCCTAACCCTCGCTGCATCTTCTTTTTTTTAGTTATTTCTCACTTTAGGTGGTACTTGTCATTGTGGATGGAGGTGGGCTAGATGTGCTACTAGCCCTTCTGAACTTACGACCTACTGCACGATTTCACACAGAAGAAGGGATCTGGGTTTGGTTATAAAAATCCAAAACTCTCATGTGTTTTTTTCCCTGTGGCAGCATCAGGCTTTTGTGAAAACTTCTTTTTCTTTGCCTTATCACAGGTTTGCATTGGAAGGGACTTTAAGGATCATCTTGTTCCAACCCCCTTGCCATGGGCAGGGATCCCTCCCACTAGACCAAGTTGCTCCAAGGCCCGTCCAACCTCGACTTGGACACTTCCAGGGATGGGGCTGCCACAGATTCTCTGGGCAACCTGTGCCAGTGCTTCATCAGCCTCACAGAAAAGAATTTCTTGCTTATATCTGATCTAAATCTACCCTCTTTCCATTTGAAACCATTCCCCCTCATCCTGTCCCTACATTCCCTGGCCAAGAGTCCTTCCCCATCTCTCCTGTAGCCCCTTCAAGCACTGGGAGGCCACTATAATGTCTCCCCAGAGTCTTCTCCAGGATGGACAGCCCCAACTCTCTCAGCCTGTCCTTGCAGGAGAGGTGCTCCAGCCTCCTGATCATCTTTGTGGTCTCCTCTGGACCTGCTCCAACAGCTCCACATCCTTCTGACATTGGGGGCCCCAAACCTGAACACACTACTGCAGGTGGGGTCTCATCAGAGCAGGGTAGAGAATCTCTTCCCTCACCCTGCTGGCCAGGGTCCTCCTGTGGCTATTGTACAGTGGAGACCCAACCCACAAGATGCTGAGGTGCAACAAAATGCAAATCCTAACAAGTTGCAAGGAAGAAGGAGAAATAATATTCATCCCAAGGCAAACATCCACCAGGGAAAGCGTAGAAATTTACCTTGGAGCAAGGAAAGGACCGAGAAGCATATTGAACCGCCAGCTCTTTTCTGTGTGATGCAAATTTAACATAAAGCTCCCACGTAAAGCAGCTACAGCTGAGATTTGACCAGGTCCAGAAAGAAGCAGGTTATACTCCATAAAGGAAAATTATCTGGGGAGGAGCCAGCACTGCAGCCTGGACGTTAAACTGCACCATCATTTTGTCCTGGGACTAAATCGACTCTCCACCCTATCCCACAAAAAGAGCATCCTGAAGGGTTCCTTGCTTGACTCCCAGTAAGGTTTTTATGTCTGAAAACTGATGCACGGGCCCTGTGCTGCTTCATATAACATTAATTTTAAGAAAAGACATCTAGTTAATTTTATTTTATGCATGGTTAGAAGAAAGAAGCTGTGATAAGAAGCATATTGGGTGTTTTAATCGAACTACTCTTCTTCTTAATTGAAATCTTGTGAAACGAGGGGTGCTAAGAAGCATATTGGGTGTTTTAAATGAACTACTCTTCTTCTTAATTGAAATGTTTTCTACCTTGTGTGAGGCATATCACCCACAGTACTGGGATTTTCAAGCAAAGTGCATTTATCTGAATATCCTTACACAACTGTAAATGTATAAGAGCCTAGTGCAGACCATGGAAATCAATGAGAATATCCTAACTAATGCCACCAATAAATCTATAATTGGGATTAAACAGAGAGGTTGATTCATATTAATTAAATTCAAATTATGTTGGTGCGGCACTTGTTCCTTTGTTAGTCATTTGGTTGTGACTTGAGATTTATTACTAGACAATCAGACATATTTTCTCAGCAATTTCAGCAATAGCAGAAGGCGTTGCTGTCACAGTATTTTACTAGACCATTCGTATGAACCAAATAACGTAATTAAATGTTCCTCTTCATTTTTAAGTTTGCTGAAGTTTGGTTTCTAACCTGCACACAAACACTTTTGTAAGGTCAAGGACTGCTCTCCAGGTTTAAGGTGCCAAGACTGCTACAAGCACAGGAGGGTGATGAAGCTTGGTTTGTCCTTGGACATCTGCTTGGTCATCGATCTGCTCAGGACTGCCTGGCAGAGCTGGAAAATTTGCCTTCACACGTCAAGAAATCCTCCTGCCAAGGACTGTGTTTGCAGCTTTGATCAACTGAGGGGTTTTAGGTCATGAGAAAAAAATAGGAAGTCAGCACTTTTCTTTTTTTTCAATGTTTTCTGCTGTCTTTTCTGCAAACCACTGCAGTGAAGGCCTGAAACACTCCATATCTCAAGGGCTACAGCTTGCTGTGGAGGTAAGAAATATGGAAGCTGAAGCATATTTCACTTAAGCAAACCCCTTTTCCTTGTTGTTTAATACTTAATGAGTGTGATAGTCCAAGTCAAGAGCTCAGACAGCAAGCCAAACCATGGACTGAAAGTCTCCAGCACACCTCTGAGAGAAGGCGAGGTCGTTAATTTTGGTGCAGCAGGAGGAATTCAGTGATGGGGCACGTGTGGAATGAAGGGGTGAGGAATGTGTCCCTTGCTCTTATGAATAAGAGAAGAAACTCTACTGTTGCCCACTGATCTCTCCAGATGTGAGGGGCTGAGTTGTGCAAGATCTCAGGAAAAGGGAAGACTTGAATAGAAGATGAATTGCTTCAGGGCAGAGTGAAAAGGTGAGTACGAGAGGATGCTTAGCACAGAAGCCTACAGGTGAGGAAATCAGCATACAGACATAACAGATCTTTCAACCTGGCATAAACTGGCATAAAATTGCATCATCAAGATAAGGTTGGAAAAATGGGGTGCCATGCCCAACACCTGCCTGTTGACAGCACAGCCTGTGCATGAGGCAGTTCTACAAATATTTGGGGTTTTTTTTGAATATCCACTTACTTCTTTCTGCCATTTGGCTTCTGTGGGGCATAGCTTTAATTCTGACCCTTCGCTAGGACAGATTAACATTTATGTAACCTTGCTTTTTCCCCTGATTACTTTCACATGCATTCAACTGCCGTACAATGATCAGTGGGCACAGAAAAGCCACAGAAGAACAGTGAAGATCAGGACCTTGGGGCAAGAGCAGAAGACCAGCTCCATCCCTGCAGTGCTACTAGAGGATTCTTCCGAGTTTACATGCTCAAGGTCCCCTGATCCTGGGTATGTGGGAAATTTTTTTGCCTCCTCTTATTGTCCCCCTGGACCTGAAGAATTTTCCATCATTTATGATCCATGTTTAGAAACAGCTGAAGTCTGACTTTGGCACACATGACCAGAGGATAAGGCTCTTTGAGGATTATGGAAAGAACCTCAACAGTCAACAGAAGCCTAACACTAGACTTTTAGATGGTAAAACCAAGATGAGAGCCTACTCTCAAGGTAGAAGTACCTTGGGGGCTTGGTAAAACAATCCACAATGCTAATCTGGCAAAGATTTTCCAAGTTTCATACTTCCCATGAATAACGCATCACTGGTGCTAACACACATTACTCAACAGCTCATTTCCATCAAGTATTAACAATAAAATGCCTTCAAGCCTAAGAAATATCCTCTCAACATTATCTTCCAGTGACCTTCTATCTTCTAGCCTGATTGGCACCCAAATAATTTAAAAGTTACTGCACAAAATGTTGCTAAATCCATGATACTCCAAGAAAGTTCTAGGCGGGCTCTGAGCGCGTGGACTGCCCTGCAGGCAACTGTCCAAATAGTCAACCATTATCTGCAAAGGGAGATAAAAGCCATCTTCCTTTTGCAAAGAGGGAATGAAGCAAAACTTGGAAGAAGATTGCTGAGGGGAAGTCCGAGTCAAAATAAAATGGGACCTTGTTTGCTGTCAGGGAGTCAAGGTCAACTGGTTTTAACAGGAGCGACTACATCATTCTTGACAAACAAATCCCACTCTTGATTTTAATGTCCTGACCACAACACCCTTTCCAGGCACACGGCATGTGACAGAGAGTGCTCCTCTTGCAAAGTCAGGCCCTGAAAAAGCTACAAAAAGGCCCAACCTTTGCTCACTGCTGCTCTTGTGGAGGCAACATCAATAAGTCTTTAATCACCTAATGGTGTCATATTTTTACAGCACGAAGTCTCTATTGCTCCGTTCAAATGAATGGTTCTACAGAGGAGAAACACCTTCATGTGGTGAGTGAGGCTGGTGTTTTCTGCAGGAGTTTGATGGAAGGAGAGAAAAAGCCGAGTGTCACCCACACACTAATGACACCAAGAGTTAGAAAAGTGTCCCCATCCATACGTCTCCCACACCTGCACAGAGTGGGGAGGAGACCTAGGAAGGAGCTCCCTGGTGCTCCATCTCCAAGGGGCTATGGAAGCAGCAAGTTTCGATGTCATTTCTTGGGAACTGTGATTAAGGAGTTGAAGAAACCACATCACTTCTGAGTCCCAGCACTATGCCTGAAAATGTGAGTCACCTAAGGAAAATCACGCAGACTTCGCACCATGGGAAGAGCTATGCAGCCTGTGAGCTCCAACAAAGACCTTTTAATGAATGTACTGAACAGTGATGAAGTCACACTTACCCTGGCTTTATTTCGGGAGGTTTAGGTAAGGGTTTCAGAAAGCCTTTTTTCCCAACTAACCAGTATGTGTCTTCTACTCCTTTACCCTAAAAAAAAAAAAAAAAGAAAAAAGAAATAAAATAAAATAAACCAGATAAAGTGCAGCTTTCTGACTACTCTCTGCAATAGCTGACTTCCTCACTGTTTTTCTGAGGGCGTCGTATATATCCAGAGACAGAGCATGGCTGGAAACCATGGGCTCTGCTTCACAATGGTTCAGAGATGATATTTGAATTTCACTATCCTGAAAAAGGAGGCCTCGTTCAAAGTGTCACCACAAATGATGCTCATTGATCTGGCACAGGTGAACAGAAATCGGAAACTCTGGGATTTCTAATAATCTTCTTTGGCAGCACTGGCGTCATCAATTGAGAGATTTCCCAGCTGTTGCTGGGCAGAACAATAACTTCCTCTCCCACTATTGACGATTTAGCTTTTAACACGACGTGTTAAAAACTGATGAGCTGTGAGAGTCAGTCACCCTTTACTAGAGAAGTGGAGGAAAACAGACACTTCTAGGGTGACATTCATCTTCACATAAACTGGACCCTGAAAGTAAGTTAGGTTAATAACTTCCTAAAGTGCCCATGTATCTCCACTAACTATGTAAGTGTTTCTTTCCACTGACTAGACCTGGAATAATCACCTCTGATCTCCACTTGCAGATGTATGTTCTTGGGTGAGAAGATTCCACTTGTCATGAAAGATTGATGAGAGACCTGAGGCTGTATTCAGACCTCTTACTGCAGGTGTTTAAGGAGAGCGAAGCTCCTGCATTTGTCTATTTGCTACGTGAGAAGAGATGTTTTGAATTATTTAGGGTTGTCTTTTTTGGACACTGTGAAAAGTATTTCTGCCAAGGGAGGACTAAATAAAGTCTTAAATAAATCTTAAATAAAACCTCAAGTCTTAAATAAAATCTTAAATAAGATCCAGCACATACAGCTGATTGCTTGATCCCATGGTCCTTCAACAATTACCACATGTACTGAAACAACTGATGGGGGCATTTCAGGAAGGATCCAGCAGAAGAGTGATGGATGAAGACCAAACGAGAGCTTAACGTGAAAATTCCTTAAGTGAGAAGATTCCCCTGTGAAGCATTTCACACCGCCCTGGCCTTCTTACCTTCAGCTCTGTTTTTCCCCTCGGTACGATTTCGTAGCCTTCGTTGAGGCTCCGCAGCGTGTCCACTGTGCTTTGGCTGACGTGGATTCTGTAGGCTGGGAACGGAAAGAAAAACAGCTGGGTCACTCTGCTGCACACACACACTGCTTCGTCCTGGCAAGGAAAAATGCTCCCAAAGCATGTAGGCTTTGTGGGAGCTGCGTGGTTCTCCTCTACCTAGAGTTTGATGCTGTTGGATGGATCCTTCAAGGGAGGGCTGTAAGGGGCGAAGGGTGAGAGGACATTGACACCTCCAAACGCACCAAGTCCAGCTCTTAATAAAGGTGGTAAAAGGTTTTTCAGCAACATTGTCAGCTGGAATCAAAACTGTCATTTTTATCTATCACTACAACGTAACTAAGGACCGAGAAAACAAAAATAACCAAATGTTCTGCTCCAGACACCCAATGTCATGTGAAGGTTGGGATGAAGAACAGAGAGACGGAGTTAGCAAGGGGATGGGATGAAAACATGGCTGTGTATCTACATCCACCTGGGTTTTTCATCAATTCTTTCCATCCAGAGCTGTCATTATATAAAAGAAAAGGGCAAAGATGGAGATCTTTATTAAATTTCCCTCTCACCCAGTTTGTCTTACAGCCGTTGTTGGAACTCATTGAAATTTGTTGTTCTGCTGGTGCGAACAAGCCAGGGAACGTTTCTAAAACATTTTCCCCCAAAATACTTTGCTACTGTTTTTGTTGAGCTTATTTTTCAACTGTGCCAAGCATATTCCTTTCCCCCTTGAAAGGACAGGGAGTGAAAGAATTATACAATTTTTTGGCACAATAAGCAGAAAGAACAGCAATTCAAATACTTAGAGGAAGATTTGAACTGTACACACACATTTGAACTGTATTTCCTTAGACATTAATCTATTATATTCCTATTACTGTGTATCTATATACATTTCTAATGTATAATGATACTTTTCTATCTGCAGTGCTCCTGCTGCCTCCAGTACTAGTGAGACTTTGCACTTCTAAGAGTCTAAACCTTGAGATTCTTCAAATCTTTCTCTTGCCATTAGAAAGCTGCTATCAAAGTATTTCCTCCGTTCCACTGCTTTCCAAATGCAACTCATGCCTCTTAAAATAAGCCAGCCATAATCACAAGAATGGCAATTTTCCTGCATTAATGATTAGCCCAATTGTTAGCCCTAATTTGTCTAATCAAAATCACTGGAGCTAGAAAAGTGAGGATTGTACGAAAGAGTGAAAAAGTTCCAATAGGGCATATATAGCACAACATAATTCTAGCATGGCAAGACCTCAAGAATTTAATATTAAATAACACAGATTTCGTGTATCACAGAATCACAGAATCACAGAATGTTAGGGATCGGAAGGGACCTCGAAAGATCATCAAGTCCAATCCCCCTGCCAGAGCAGGAACGCCTCGATAATGCTACACAGGAACGTGTCCAGGCAGGTCTTGAATGTCTCCAGAGAAGGAGACTCCACACCCTCCCTGGGCAGCCTGGGCCAGGGCTCCGTCACCCTCACTGAGAAGAAGTTTCTTCTCGAGTTTAAGCGGAACCTCTGATGTTCCAGTTTCAGCCCATTACCCCTTGTCCTATCAGTGGTTGTCACCGAGAAGAGCCTGGCTCCATCCTCGTGACACTCACCCTTTAGATATTTGTAAACATTAATGAGGTCACCCCTCAGTCTCCTCTTCTCCAAACTAAAGAGCCCCAGCTCCCTCAGTCTTTTCTCATCAGGGAGATGCTCCACTCCCTCCATCATCCCAGTTGCCCTGTGCTGGACTCTCTCCAGCAGTTCCCTGTCTTTCTTGAACTGAGGGGCCCAGAACTGGACACAGTATTCCAGATGGGGTCTCACCAGGGCAGAGCAGAGGGGCAGGAGAACCTC
The DNA here is from genome assembly GCA_020746105.1 of Trogon surrucura. Lineage (NCBI taxonomy): Eukaryota > Metazoa > Chordata > Aves > Trogoniformes > Trogonidae > Trogon > Trogon surrucura. Next base: position 1,770,455 of record CM036617.1, on the reverse strand, counting down.
TCTCGACCTACTAACCACCCCCCTTCTAATACATCCCAGGATGCCATCGCCGTAACATAGGTAATTTCTTAGAGAGGTTCAAAATTTCTGAAGATAGATCATAGGTCAAGGATTAAAATGTGTGAGACATTGCCTTTAGAAATCAACTCTTACTGACAGCCTGAACAGTAAAAGCAAATTCAAAAAACACCCAGGTCTCCAATACTGCTGTCCCCAGTTGTCCTCTATATCAACCCCAGTCCAACCACTATGATTTGCACAACCATGTCTTGGCCAAGGACAGCCACAAACCCCCGATCCGTGTACCCATGTGACTGAAAAGCAGGTAAATATTTATTTCCCCTCCAGAAGCTCTTTTTACATGTCTCATAGTCTCCAGTCACAGGACAATAAGAACCAGCTGAGAGATGGTGCTGTCTTATCTGCTGCAGCGATTGGCTCTGTGCTTGTAGGCTGTGCTTTTATCAAGCCTCAAGAAAACAAAAGCAAGACCTTGAGCATGAACATCAACCCATCAAAGAAGTAATCAAGAAAACCTGAAGAGGAAGGGAAGCCTAAGGATTTTGCTAGGACCTGCCAGCACTTGTTTGTGGAGCTGTTACTGCAGGTAAACGAAGCCATCACCAATGATGCCCTTCCTGTTGCAGGACATCGTTGTGTGCCACCTGTTTCTCTATCTCTCCACCATGATGGAAACCGTGCTCACATGTACTTCAACTCTTTCCTTGTACTGGCTATGACAGGTAAATATATTATTTTACCATGCAAGACAGGAAGCCAGATCCAACACATATAGGAGAAATCTAGGGCAAGATCCATGTTGATTTTAGTTGACTTGAACATCTCTCCTATGAAGAGAGACTGAGAGAACTGGGGCTGTTCAGCCTTGAAAGGAGACGGCTGAGAGGGGACCTTATTGACGTAGAGAAATATCTGAGGGGTGGGGGTCAAGGGGAGGGGGACAATCTCTTCTCAGTGGTGCCCAGCAACAGAACAAGGAATAACAGGTTTAAGTTAGAACATGGGAAGTTCCACCTCAACATGAGGAGAAACTTGTTGGCTGTGTGGGTGCTGGAGCCCTGGCCCAGGCTGCCCAGAGAGGGTGTGGAGTCTCCTGCTCTGGAGACTTTCCAACCCGCCTGGACGCGTTCCTGTGGGGCTGCCCTGGGTGACCCTGCTCTGGCAGGGGGTGGCACTGGGGGATCTCTAGGGGTCCCTTCCAACCCCAACATTCTGTGATTCTGTGATTCTATGACAGGATCCAAGCCAGAGGACTATAGATGGAAGGCAAGGTCATAAAGGCTGACCTATGATGGCAAAGCTGATACCCTCCAGCTGCTTCGTATTGTCTTTTGACTCGCCCCTTTCTTCGGAGCTGATTCAGCGGAGATGCTTATAACCAAAGATGTGCTTTTCTTCATCTCTCTTGAGAAGTTCGCTCAACCACCCACCCCAGGGACTGTCCAAATACTCACGCAGGCCCGTGGACTCCATCCGTGACGCCGTGTTCACCGTGTCTCCAAAGAGGCAGTACCGCGGCATGGTCAACCCCACCACGCCCGCCACGCAAGGCCCTGGAAGAGATGTCAAGGGTCTCACCAACAAACCTCGTGCTTTCCTCTGATGTTTGAAAACAACTCTACTCTGCCCTGGTGAGGCTGCATCTGGAATATTGTGTCCAGTTCTGGGCCCCTCAGTTCCAGAAGGACAGGGAACTGCTGGAGAGAGTCCAGCACAGGGCAACTGGGATGATGGAGGGAGTGGAGCATCTCCCTGGGAAGGAAAGACTGAGGGAGCTGGGGCTCTGCAGCTTGGAGAAGAGGAGGCTGAGGGGTGACCTCATTCATGTTTATAAATATGTCAAGGGGCAGTGTCAGGAGGATGGAGCCAGGCTCTTTTCAGCGACGTCCATTGACAGGACAAGGGACAATGGGTGCAAGTTGGAAGATAGGAGGTTCCATAAAAATATGAGAAAAAACTTTTTTACTGTGAGGGTGACAGAGCCCTGGCACAGGCTGCCCAGGGAGGTTGTGGAATCTCCTTCTCTGGAGACATTCAAAACCCACCTGGACGCGTTCCTGTGTGCTCTGCTGTAGGTGACCCTTCTCTGGCAGGGGAGTTGGACTAGGTGATCTTTGAGGTCCCTTCCAACCTCTAACACTGTGACTGTGACTGTGACTGTCACTAGGGAATACACGGGGTGTTTTTTTAGAGGTCTCGTTGGTCTTGGTGCTTGCTACAGGCGATCAAAAATTAAGCATTGCTTTGGGTTGCACATTGGGGCTTTATCCCTGATAAAAATTTTCATGTGGTAGGAGCTCAGTTCACCGTCATCTGGGAGAAATCTGTTCAGAGTTCGTGGAGGCTCAAGGAGTATTGCAATCTCATTTTTAAAAGATCTCTTTTTCCATCCTAGAAAACTAAACTTCAGACCGTGTGACGTACCCCGTGTCCCAGTGAAACAGGGTTGAAAATCGACCTTGGAAGCCCAGAGGTGTTGGCAGCACATTGGACCACCCCGTGTCCCCTCCTTGGAAAGGAAGACATCGTTAACTCGCCTGTCTAGCCAAAAACTGTTTATTTTTCCTCTTTCTCATTCTTTAGACAAGATCCAATCTCTTCTAAAGTAGCTCCCAAAGAACCTGTGCCAAGTTCTCGGCGAGAGGTATGTGTGCAGGATTCACATGAACACACACACACACAGAAAATGTGTGACAGCCAGACGGCACAGACAACTGTCATCTGGGGCACTTGGCGTAGCTCGTGTTTGGACTGTGTGCTGAAGGATGAGATGCTGCTTCATCACTAAAAATGTAAAATAACAGGACTGAGAAAAAAGTTTAGAAAAAGAAAAGAAGGAAGAAAAGAAGGAAAAAAGAGGGAAAAAGGAGGAAAAAAGAGGAAAAAGAGGAAAAAAGAGGAAAAAATAGAAAAACCAGAAAAAATAGAAAAAAATAGAAAAAAAGGAAAAGAGACAAAAAGAAAAAGAACAAAGAAAAAAAGAAAAAAAAGAAAAAAGAAAAAAAGAAAAAGAAAAAGGAAGAAGGAAAAAAAGAAAAAAGAAGAAAAAATTAAAAAAGAAAGTAAAGAAGAAAAGGTAAGGATGTGTGAGGCTTCCTGCAGAGTCAGTCCTCTGTGTATTTTCCATCGGGTACATTTCTGTCATGTGTCTTTTCAGGCTTTGCCTGCCTTTCCGATTTTAGGATCCTTCAGGGTTAAGACTTAGCAAAACTGACATCCAGGAAATCTTTTCCTGTGCCAGGCTACCAGATATATGGCTGTAGCACTTCATCAACAGTACATAAATTAAGGTGTAAGTAAGGTTTGTCGTGACATGTAAGTAAGGTTTGTCATGACATAAAAAGTTTCAGGTTCAAACGTTGATAATAACAATAATTGTAGCCTAATTTAGAAGTAATCGGTTGCTTTTTTTTTACAGCAATAATGTAATTTTACTGTGGGTTTGAACCTTTTTAGATACAAAAAATTATTCTTCACATGGTCTTCAGATATATCTTAAGGGCAATGAAACTCCATAGCTGAAAGCTACGGAGAACTTTGCAAGAACTTCTCTTGTAACCTACGAAAAGTTATTGCTGCAAAGTAATGGGATTTTAACATAATTTACAGAGGATGCAAACTGAGAGGTGAGATAGATTTTTAACTCCTGCCTGATGAAGCATCAATAGCCTAAAGATTAAAAAGAAAACCTCAAAACAACAGGAAGAGTGTTTCATGCCAAAACTGTTTACAAGGACTTACGCAGCATGTTTGGATCAAGGACAGCTAGCAGGGACTGCTGGAGATCAGGAAAATCTGATTGAATATTTCATTTTTTTTTGCTGCCACCGTGCCATGCAACCTTGGATAAGACACTGTTCCTGAGAATCTCTTGTAATTTAATACCCATCCTCATCAGTGCCCACTAATATGGTTCAAGCTCTTCAGGAGAGGAGCCATATCCCTGAGATAAAACTTCAGGATCTAGTCTTTAGGCATCTCTATATCCCAACTGTAGAGGCACTGATCATACTACTGGGTCATGGACCTCACGCTGACCTAGCTGGTCCTTCATGTGCGCACACTAATGTGACACACACATAAAAAAAAGGTCATCTTGGAGGCTTTTTAATTCATGATTCAATAAGAGGCTTCCACGAGGAAACACTAGCATCGCTTCTCCTCATCCTGCCATGATGATGTGATGGTGGCACTAGGAAATCCCAGTAAGGGTCAAAGGTTTGCATGGATCTGTAATAGGTTTTGCAGGGACACACACACACAAAAAAAGTTCTTATAAGAAAAACATCCTCACTGAGAAGGATTTGATTCCATTGTAAGAAGCACGAATGTAGGGAGCTGATCTCCTCTTGTAGTCAATAGAGGTGAAGTTAATGCAGCCAGCTGAGCTGCACCTGAACACCTCTTCAGAGGTCATTTAAGTGCCCAGCAGATCTCCCCAGCCACAAAATGAGTTCAGGCTCCCTAACCTTCCTGGAAACACCTCCATGTGGGTGCCAATCATTTCTGCAAATCTCATCCAATCATTTCTACAAATCTTACAACCTGAGGTGGGCAAGGTTTTTTGGACGAAGTACTGTCTTTCTAGAGTGCTGCCCTTTAGCCCATTCTCCTGTTGCAGAAAGTTACTCATTCAAAACCAACCCTGCAGTGTAAGCATGTGCAAAGTTCGAGGGAGGTCCTCCTGCCCCTCTGCTCTGCCCTGGTGAGGCCACATCTGGAATCTTGTGTCCAGTTCTGGGCCCCTCAGCTCCAGAGGGACAGGGAACTGCTGGAGAGAGTCCAGCGCAGCCACAGGGATGATGGAGGGAGTGGAACATCTCCCTGAGGAGGAAAGGCTGAGGGAGCTGGGACTCTGCAGCTGGAGAAGAGGAGGCTGAGGGGTGACTTCAGTCACTGAGTGTCAGGAAGACAGAGCCAGGCTCTGCTCAGGGATGTCCAGTGACAGGACGAGGGGAAACGGGTACAAGCTGGAGCACTGGAGGTTCCACCTCCACATGAGGAGAAACTTGTTGGCTGTGCGGGTGCCGGAGCCCTGGCCCAGGCTGCCCAGAGAGGGTGTGGAGTCTCCTGCTCTGGAGACTTTCCAACTCGCCTGGACGCGTTCCTGTGGGGCTGCCCTGGGTGACCCTGCTCTGGCGGGGGGTGGCACTTGATGATCTTTCAAAGTCCCTTCCAACCTCTAACATTCTGTGATTCTGTGATTCTGTGACTTCTCCATGTTGAGAGCAACCAAGAGTTAATTCATCCACTGCCTTCACTCCCTGTGTGTGTTCCTCTTCGTCTAGACAGCTTCAGCAAAGGACTAACAAAAACCTCCAGCGATAAATCTCCCACAGTCACAAGTTTCAGAGGAAACCAGATACCCTGTGATGAGAATGTTTTGGCCGACTTGTTTAATTATATTCACCGTTTTGTTTTGAAATGGCTCGTTGCCAGGGCTCACAGGGTCTGTTAATGAGCCGTGCTGGCTACGACTCTGCAAGAACCATCAGTGGTGCTGCAGAGGTTAACGAGGTCGATGGAAGTGCGGGGCTGCCTGCCAGAGAGCCTGACCCTCTTCAGCCTCTGTAGAAAACCTCATCGTCTCACCACTGCTCTCCTTGACTGTCCAGCTCCAGCCCAGACACGGATGGCGTGGAAAAGGCTGAGTCAGCTGAATTTTTCTGGATGTGCGGTCAAGAGAGAAGAAGGAAAAGCAGGAGAGAAACTGCAGACCAAACACAGGTCTTCTTGTCCTCTTTGCTTTACCTTTGCTACACCACAAGCAGACTATGGGAACGGGCCAGCAGAAGTCCTCAGAGCTCTACGTTGGGTTTGGAGGGACATGGGCAGCCCAAGCCCAAATGGCATTTACTGCTCTCTCAGGGCTAGGATCACAAGATCCTCTTGGCACCAGTTTCCAGAGAGCAGCTGGCCCACGAAAATGGTGGTCACACCCTTTCTCCATCCTTTCCAGGACAGTGAAAGTGTTAGCCAAGCCCTCCCCAACCCCAAGCGCTTCGTCAATGTGCTCATGATGCTGGTGATTCCCTCTTTGTGTTTCTTTCCTCAGGAGAAAAGAGGTCTAGGGTTAATCAAACTCTACTGACAGCTCAGTGGCTGGGAGAGCTGTTGTGCTTTGGAGAACTCATTTCTTGATGGTCCCATGACAGCATGACGTTGCCAGATCTGTGCAAAACAAGATCTGGCTTCTGCATCTTTAGGAAAAAAACACCAATTCCTCCCCCTCTTCCTCTCACACCCTACCCAACAGCTCAGAGCAACACCGCTTTCCAGATACCCAGAGTTCATAAAAACAAGAAAAACATGTAACTACCTACTGCACACATCACCCAGGGACAGATTCTTGGCTGGGTGCATGGCAGATGCGTTGCAGAACTGCTGTCAACAGGCAGCAGCAGATGTTGAACACCAAATTCCTCTCTTTTCGTGTTGAAAATGTGCTGCTGGTGTTCCAGAGATTCCTGCTCTGGATGAGACAAGCTGGGGCCACAGCCTCATCTAATTTCTGCCAGAGTGCAAAGCCTGGAGTGCTCCTGCAACCATTCCTTAACACTTCAGAATTCTGTTAAGGACCAGCTAAGATCCCTGAACTGCAAAGAAAAGAGTAGGGAGGTGACTTGTAGGAGACAACCCTGAAAGAAGAACTCCTATGGTTTAGGCGCAAGAAACCTCGTGACAAACAGCTGGGAAAAAATAATTAATGGATGACTGTAGTGTAGAATTCTGAAGGTTCATCTAAAAACGTTGATTCTGTGATAACAGTAGATGTCTTTTCCTCCATTTGAAACCCCAGTTGTACTTTTGCTTATATGACTGCAGTCCTCCTGTTTTGTTTTGAGGTTTAATTACAGTTTGTATAAAAAACCCCAAAAAAACCAGAAAAACACTTCCTCTTTTCTTTTTAAACAAGTCACTTTCCTGTTAATTGAACAGATTATGACCTCTGCATTGGAGATAATTTACTTTCTTTATAATGTAACTTTTTCTTGATAGCTGTATCACATATTTTCCTGTTGTGTTGTACCTGTAATAATTCCCCCTAACCTTTTCAAGCTTTCACTCTGCCTGTTTTTCTGCGCTTTTTCATTTCAGAACAGAGTTACAAAGACATCCTTGCATGTCTCCGTGTCACACCGGTGGAGATCCTACGGCGCATTAAAGAGCCACCTTTGCAATGAAACCCTTGTGACTAACATTATCTGAGGTAGCTCCCAACTGTGACAGAGCGCCCCATTTCTCCCTCACATGACACTGAGCCATTCTCCTCCTTGGATTTTCCATTTTCGTGCCCTCGTTGCTACGGAAGGTTTTTAAAGCACCTTCTGAGGATGCTTGTTTTGGAGCAGGCAGGGAGAAAGGATTCAAAGCTGGAAACGCAATTGCAAAGGAGATTTTTTGATTCTCAGGTGCAGGGCAGTGCTGCTGCCTACCTGTGTGCAGCCCGATCCGTATCCTCAGGGGGATGTCTGGCATGTGTCTCATTTTGAAGGTTCCCACCGAGCTGAGGATGTCCAGGGACATGTTGGCTATCTCAGCTGCGTGCTTGTTTCCGTTCCGTTGCGGCAGCCCTGAGGCGACCATGTAGGCGTCACCAATTGTCTCCACCTAGGGAACACCATTGCATTGAGCAGTGCGTCCAGGTGGCCAAGAAGGCCAATGGCATCCTGGTTTGTATTAGAAATAATGTGGCCAGCAGGAGCAGGGAAGGCATTGTCCCCCTGTGCTGGGCACTGGGGAGGCTACACCTTGAGTGTCGTGTCCAGTTTTGGGCACCTCAACCCAAGAGAGATCTCGAGGGGCTGCAGCGAGTGCAGAGGAGGGCGACGGAGCTGGGGAATAAATCTGATGAAGAGCAACTGAAGGAGCTGGGGCTGTGGGGTTTGGAGAAGAGGAGGCTGAGGGGAGACCTCCTCACCCTCTGCAACTGCCTGACAGGACGGGGTGGAGAGGTTGGGGCTGGTCTCTCCTCACGGGTAATGAGCGACAGAACCAGAGGGAACGGCTGCAAACTGCAACAGGGCAGGGTTACACTGGGCAGGAGGAAAAAAAATTTCCAAGAAAGAGCAGTCAGCCATTGGAACATGTTGCCCAGAGAGGTGGTGGATTCCGCAATCCTGGAGGTGTTTAAAGGTCATTGAGATGTGGGTTTGGGGGAGATGGCTTAGGGGTGAGTTTTGTAGAGTAGGAGTAATGGTTGGACTAGATGACCCAGGGGTCTTTTCTAACCTGAATGAGTCTATGATTCCAAACAAATCCATTGAAAAATATGGAAAAAAGATATAGAAAGAGTCTACAAAAGTGTTTGACCCCCAGATGGTTTGACCCACAGACATGCCCAGGTACTCCTCACCTTGTAAACATCGTGGTTTCCAAGAACAGCATCGAACAGCGTGTAGAGGTCGTTCAGAAGGTCAACCACCTCGATGGGTTCACTGAGGGCTGAAATGGTTGTGAAGCCCACGATGTCACTGAAATAGATGGTCACCTGGTCAAAATACTCGGGCTCCACAGTGCCTCCGGTCTTGAGGGCTTCTGCCACTGATCTGAAACAACACCACACGCAGGGCACAAACCCTTTTGTATGTGCCCAAGAGCACGCAGGACTCTTGTCATACTGTGTTCAGGAGACCTTCCACTAAATCGAAGCTTTTGTGTAGTTGTAACAAGCGTTGATTAAAGTTTCTTACTTTGATCAGAAGGTGCTGATCAAAATCAGAGGTCAACTCTGCAGTCTTGCTCACTTCTGGGCAACTTTTCTGCCCAGTCTAGCTATGGGTTGTGTGGTTGGTTTTTTTTACTATCTAAAGTACCATTACTTACGGGGGAAGCATTTGTGACAGTAGTTTTTCTGTCTTCTGTTTTTCAATCTCTAGCTCTTCAGTCCTCTCCCTGATTAAATCTTCCAGGTTGCTGGAATACTGCTCAAGCATCCTGAGCATTGAGTCGATGATATTGGTCTTTTTCCCTTTGTTGATGGTTTTGAACTGGAAAATCAAACTGGAGAGTTATTTCTCCATCTCATTACACTCTAAGTTTGAATAGGAACAAAACCCAAATGTTTATTTTAAAAGGACAATGCTAAACACTGGTCTCATCGGTGGCAAGAGTTAAATGGGCAAATTAGAAGGTGAATTTGCATCAATACCTATGGAAACTGCCCAGGAGCACGTTGCTCCTCTATGACCTGCCAATGAGGGTTAAGTGAAACACGAGGTGACAACAGGTATGTGAGTTGCTATGGAGTACTATCACGCTGCAAATTTGTACCTTTATTTATCCCACGGCTAACCTTTAAGGTAACTCGTAGCCCTTTGTGGTCAGAGGGGCAAATTTCATGACATCAGCAACACTTACAACCTGCTTACGTACAAGTGGTCTTAAATCCACTTTCACACAACTGCCACCTTCCATCCCCAGATCCTCACTGGGTTGTGCTTTCTCCTCTTGATCTGAAGTTGGAGCCTCTGGACCATGATCTCTGGCTTCGGAAGCTGCCTTAGACTCAACAGTGGAGTCACACTGATGCAATTATTCACAGCTTAGTAAAACCAAAAGGCAAAAATTGTGGATGTTGGCCTTTGGTGAATTTTGCTTTTAAATTAATAAACTTTTAAATACTTCAAGGACATCCAAAAGCATATCGATCTGAAGGTGATATCATAGTTTACAGATCTTTGACCTCCACGAGACCATCTGTGCAGGTACCCTGCAAATGTGGGCACCAAGTCCATGTCCAGTCTGCTTCAAACCCTGTGTGGTGGTGCCATGGCAGCCCAAGTTCAGGACAAGGTGTAAGCCAGATGCCACACACCATAAAATAACCCAATAGCAAAGGCAAGATCAAAGCTCTGGGATTTCTTCAATCGTTATTTAAGGACTCACTTAAAGGAAAAAAAACCCCACACTTTCCTGTAAAGTACCAACAAAGGATTGTACCTGCTGCTCTATTCACTGACCTTATGAAACACCTCCTCAAAGGTTGGACGTCGCTCGGGGGCTTCTCCCCAACATTGCTTCATCACCTGGATGCACTCCAGGGGTGCCAACTCAGGGGCTACGTTTGGGCGGCACAGGGGAGGGGGCTTCTTCACTTTCTTTATAATTTCTGTGACAAAGAGAAGGACGGGAATCACGCTGTGAGATGGAGGGTCTTGATGGGGCAATGGACATGGACCTTTTCTCCTGTCCCTTGCTGGCTTCTTCAGACATCACTTTATACCTCACCACCCATCCTCTGAGTCAAACAAAGCTGGGGGTTTCTGCTTTCCTCTACCAGGAGTATCTTGGAGAATATAAAAAAAAAAGATAAGAGATTCATCTGCCTTCTTGTCCCTGGAGAACCAGGTTATGAGCAATAAAGTGGATGGAGAGAGGAAGGTTGTGTGACAGATGGATTTGTGAGCCTGCAGGCTTGTGTTTAATGAATTTGCCTCAGACTCTCTCCATTAGGATCCATGGTTCTCTAAGAGAGCAGAGAGTTATGGCCAAGCCCAAAAAGGAAGGATACTCTGATGCTTCATCCTTAACTGGGAACCAGTATGTAGGAGGTTGATGAGAATAGAGACAATGGAAAGTATTTTAAGGGGGAAAGTTTGGCTTCAAAACAACGTCTAGGAAGTGAATCCCTATCCAGAGGTGAAATAAGACTAATAAGGAACTCGACTTGGGCTCTCAGACCCCGAGAAGTGAGTCCTTGAAGGAGCAGAGCCGCAGGTTTCGTTGACAGCTGAAACACGGCCAGGAGAGTGTGATGTCTGAACCCAACCCTGACTTCAGTTTAGCTATTTCTTAATAAGAATATCCTGGAGGAAATACGGGTTTTGTAAGGTAGAACTATATCTTCCTGCCTTTTTTTTTAAAAAAAAAGAAACAACCAAACAAAAAACCAAACAAAATTCCCCAAAACCATGAAAAACAAACAACCCAAAGTGATTGTATTTGAAGGTTTCATTTTGTGTGGAGCAGAACAGTCAAATGGAGTGAAAATCACCCTCTTCCTGGCAGGAGCCCTACACTTCCACAGCTGTTTTGGTGAGTACCCAAAGCTTTTCTGTGTTGACAGTTTTAAAGCTATTTTGGGTCATCCCACCCGTCTCCACCAAAGGAACTAAACAAAGCACCTGGCCCAAATATTTCGAGGGGCAGCCAAGGGGAAATGCCTTCCCCAGATGGTTTTAAAGCTCATGCCATGAGTGAGAGCTCCTTGGGGATTAGGACGCGACGAGGAGCAATTCATCATTTTGTCAGGTCAGGAAAGTGGAGTGCGCTACGTGGAGGTTCCCCATGGGGACTAGGTGGGGGGACACCCCCTCATTACATCATAAACTGCATCATGGGTCCAGATCTGGATTACAGAGCAGGTTACATCATAACCGTCATTATCATTTAATTGTTGCAGCAGCTTGGGGTGCAGAGAGGTCAGGGACCCACTTGTCCAGGTGCGGAACAGGCAGATACCCCACTTGGAGACTGTCAAGAATGGCATTTCACTGAAATTTGCTATTTTTTGATCATTCTTGCCCCCTCCTTGTTCAAGTGCTTGTCATCTGATCCTGACTGTGGTGTGTTTGCTCTACCTGTGCATGGACAACACAGCTTGAACTAACGAGAGCTACACCATGAGCAGTTCCTAAGGAGTTTGCTCACTCTCTATTTCTGGTACAAGCCACATTTCATAAGTCAGCAGGGTCGTGATGTACCATTTTGATCTCTGTTCAAGGGAGAACCTCTTTAAATGGGGACGTAGTTAAAGGAAAATAGATGGGCAGATGGACAAACCGGGATGGTAGCAAGGGGTCCAGTTCAAAAAACCTCAAGTCTTATGATACGGGAAAAAAAAAAAAAAAAAAGGCAAAGAAAAAAAATGTAAAAGCAGTTCCTAAGCTACGGGAAATTCTGCCATCAGATTTCACCCCACACCATGATGAAAAGTCAAAGTTTGACAGGGAGCTGGTGGTACTGCAGAGGTCTGACTGCTGGCCAGCTCTGAAGTGTCTTGGACTTAAACTCGAGAAGAAACTTCTTCTCAGTGAGGGTGACGGAGCCCTGGCCCAGGCTGCCCAGGGAGGTTGTGGAGTCTCCTTCTCTGGAGACATTCAAGACCCGCCTGGACACGTTCCTGTGTAGCATTATCTGGGCGTTCCTGCTCTGGCAGGGGGATTGGACTGGATGATCTTTCGAGGTCCTTTCCAATCCCTGACATTCTGTGATTCTGTGATTCTGTGACTGAGGGGTACACGGAGCCCCAATCCCATTGACTGCAGAGATGAGTCACGTACCATGGCTGAGATCAGAACTTCACATCTTATTGCTTACTGTGGATGTTTTCTTGAAAACGGCCTTTTGTCGCTGAGAATGGTCATGAAATTGGGACATTATTTCCATACTGATATTTTACCCCCTGGGGCTCAGCTAGAGGTTTTTTGGGCACTGTGTGTAAAGCCTTAAAAACGTACTGAAATAGCTGCCTACCTTCAGCTGAGAGTTCTGACATGCAGTACGGTGGACCCCGAACAACCACTTCTTGCAGGATGATGGCAAAGCTGTAAATGTCCCCTTTGAATGTGCCTTTTCTGCACATGTCTGCGTCCCTCAGCAACTCAGGAGCTGTCCAGAGCAATTCTAAAAAATAAAAATAAAAAATCAAGAGCATCATATTTCTCGTGTTTGAGCTCAGACTATCACAAATCAAGTGCTTAAAGGAATATTTGAGGAAAGGTTGGAATGTACTTTACTATTGGATCAAGTCTTGTATTTCTTGTGATGTGTTAGAAATATTAAACTTCCACCCTGGACAAAAAAAAAATTTGAATTTTCCAAATTTCACTCTACCTTTAAAAAAAAAAAAAAATTGCTATATGAACAATTTGGATGCTAAAGCACCGGCCTTGAACATCTACATAACAACTCTCCTCACCATTGCCAAAAGCATTAACACCTTTGTTTGAAAATATCACTCAGGCAAGATGTTGGCTGAAGCCTGGGCTGCTTGTTACTGCTGTTGCTCTTTCACAAAGCGACAGTTAATAAGGTACATTCTCTAACTCTTCTTAGATGAAAGCAGTCTCTGTAAAAGCAGTTTGTGGCAGTTTGAAGCACGGTCAGTGTAATCCAATAGTTCAAGTGATGAAAGACGCGGTTGCGAAACAGACCCAGCCTCATCAAGAAATTAATCTTCTTCAAACCAGGATATTGTTACCCTGGTAACAGAGCATTATGAATAATGGGGATAAGGAACATTTCATCTGCTGCAATATATATAACTTTTGTAAAGGAGGAGAAGGATGTCTTCTGGCAACTGCCCTATCTGAAACACTGGACATGTGTAGGAAACAAATCCTGTGATGGAGGGATCAAAACGCTGCTTACCATGTGAAAACAGGTTTCAGGAATAAACTGGCACACCAGAGGAACCCCAAGGCAGTGATGAGGTGAAAGAAAACCCATCAAAATCCCCAAACCTGGTCCCATGAGTTGCTCTCCCTAAGTGGTGGGATTGTCACGTGGAGGCCTTTGGTGACTGGCACGTAGAGAGGTTATTTCAAAGAGACCTTGTGTTTCAGATGGCTTAGTTTTACAAGACAAGGCGTTCTGGAGTTGGGCTAACCTAAAACTTCAAATATGGGGCTTGGGCTAAAGATGTGAGGTCAGTTCCACCAGTCACAAAAATTCAGGATTGATCAGTTTTCACGGGCACTAAATCCTTCTCCAGCCACAACAAGCTTAAGTTCTGTCACTGCTTACAATAAAATCTTGTTTTCCTTACCATGACACTCTGCTATTCACTTCACTTTCAGGAAGTCTGAAAAAACTACCTTTATCATTTCTAATAACAATGCATTGCTTGTAGGGTACCGAGATGTGGTGAGATTGAGCACCCAGATCCTTATGTGGCCACTGGTCTGCAGTTGCACCAGGACAAGCACCTGTTAAATCAATGGTTAAATATTTTTTAAAAAGAAAAATTTCCTTATGGCACCTACCTTCTGGAGGTGGCTGGATATACCGGCATTTCTGTGCTTCTAAGAGCTCGTTATACCCATAGTCAGTGATCTTCAGCACAAACCGACCGTCCACCACGCAGTTACGAGACTTGAGACGTCCGTGGGCAAAATCTCGGTGATGCAAATACCTAATTCCCTGTGCAACACAGAAAAATTTGAGAGTTACATTACCCACCAGAGCATTCAGGCAAATTATCACCTTAGGTGGCATCGGGTACAGCAGTGACTCTGTCAAATGCAGTCCTGATCAACCCAACAAACTAGGGGAAAAGTCCAGAAATGGATTAGGAGCAAGAATTAGCTTAGCTGCACCCTGAAGTAATACTGGAAAGGTTTGGCAGCCTTAGGAACAGTCAGATGCCTCCCTCTCTAACCCTAGGACTCACTGCACTCAGAAGTTACATGTTTAGAGAAGGTTGTGAAGGGGAGCACAAGTTAATGGTTATGTCAAGGGAAGCTGTTGAGAGCTGGAGGCTCTCACCCAGAGGATCAGAAGGTGGATCACGTGCTGTAAGAACGGCTCTGGCAGTCTGTGCTCTGTAGGACACCTGTAAGGAGTGTAAACACTCTTCCAAGGTGACCATACGTGTAGCCATCCTATGACGAGGCTTTGGTCCTAAGCTGGATGCCTTTCTGGTTTATGATAAGAAAAGACCTCTGGAAAACAAAAATTTGTCATCAAATCCATTGTTCTAGGTTATAAGGTCTATCCTGATGTCTATTTTTAACCTCTGGATGTAGTCCTGTTACCCCAAGTAGTGCTTCTCTCAGACAGTAAAATAACCACAAGAAGTCGTCTCCATTAGGGACTGGGTATATTGATATAATTACATTCCCATTGGTTTTCCCAGAATTACTATAAAAATCCCAAAGTCCCTGATGACATAGCTCTGTCGATGTAAAAGTCACAGGCAGGTCACTCCTCAGCAGGAGCAATGGATTTACTTTAATTAGATCCATCACGAGAGAGGACTTGAACATCCAGTCCAGTTTCATATCTTCGTTTCTCAGCAAGTCCTCCAGGCTTCCTCGGGAGCAGTACTCTGTCACTATGGCAAAGATGCCGCAGTCAGAGAAAAAGCCCAGGAACAGATTCACATTTTCGTGACGCAGATCTTTCATCTGAAACGAGACGGTGAATCACAGCGAGACTAAGTCAGCCAGACATCTGCTTGGCAGCTTCTTTATATCTCTAGATGACCTTATCGTTCTTCCACTCTCGGTCTTTCACACATGGATGGGGAAGCAAACCCTCTTTGATGCCTACACTCTTTCTAAGCTTTGATCCATCCATTAAGACAAAGAAAGCAAATTTGCTAAAGCAAACTGAACAGAAATTTGTTTATCTTTAGACAAACTGGATTGGATCTTCCACCAGGATGAAATGGCTACACTGGGGTAAATTGAGTTTGGAACGTGGAGTCTTGCTCCAGCTCTGCAAAGCAATTGGTGATTGGTGTTGGGTGATATGGTTTAGGGGCGAACTTGTAGTGTAGGGTTAATGGTTGGACTCAATGATCCCAAGGGTCTTTTCCAACCTGAACTGTTCTATGATTCTATGATTCTATAACATCGTGCCTGGAGGATCCGAAGTCATCCATCAACAGTGCTTTTGCAGAGGTGCCCTGGTAAACTTGCAATATTTATATGCATATGATTCTATAAAAATGCCACTCTTATGTCAGCAGTAGCTGCCAACAGCTAATGGCCTTGAGTGTGGAAAATACATTTGTTTGCTCGTCATTTAGTATTAAGTTAGATAAATAAAAGTAGACTTTTAACAGGCGTCTCAGCTGAAGACACGAAACAAATCCCACAGAAACGCACGACAGTGTGTGTGTGCCACCCTGTCCACAAAAAAACATGTGAAAGTAGCCACCAGTGCATCATCCTGCCCTGACATAGAGATGATTTCCCCCAAACCACTCTGCCTTCACAGACAGAGGACTTCTTGCACATTCAACATTGCAGGTCCGGGGTAGGTTTGTTAGATGCAATCGTGCGTGGTCTGTTCCACCAGATTTCACTGGGCAAGCCTCGTTGACAGCCTCAATGTGTGATTTAACAAACGGGGGATAAGGAGAATAAAAATAACCTGCAGTCCCCCTGAGCAACTCTACCTCCACGTGCCCCATCGTCCCCTGTTCCTCTTACCTTCCTCAAGATGCTGGTGGAGCTTTGCCGCAGGTTGTGGACTGCTCCCATCTCAAATTTTTTCAGCCATACCCAGTCTCCCTGTCCACAATAAAGGTGGGTGAATGAAAGAACATGCCTGTGAGCAACAGGTAACGTTAGGAGTTAGGTCTCAATTGCAGATGCTTGACTTGGAAAACGTTTTGTGGGTTTTCAATGTTCTTGGCAGAAGATTCTTTCTGCACCCAAATAAGAACATCCTCAGCAAACTCTCAAAAAATAGGATGAGGCAGGACCATCACCTGGCTCTCAACTTCACACCTGGAAGGTGTATCAGTATCTGATAAACAACGATAAATTGATTAAAAAGAAAAGTAACTCTGCCCAGAGCTTTTCTCCGGTTTATTTTGCCTCTTTTCAAGTAAAAATTGCCACTCCATTTTTTTTCAAAAAGCTGTGTTTTTAGGGAAAAACTGATGGATGGGGTGAGTTTTCTCTGCCATTGCCCCTGCATAAACTCCATACAGTCCTATTGGCATGAAGGGGAATTTAATAGCCCTTATTCTGCATATTCGGATCCTGTCTTGTAAGAAAGGTCTTTATTACCGTTGTCACCACCTAAAGGCTGTCCCTTAAGATAGGTTCTTCATGGTACCTTTGGGTGGTGACATCTCTGACAGGGATCAAGCCTGGCCATGCTTCATACAACTGTTGAATACCCCCACCCCACGTTGTTAGAGTAAGAGGTGGGGTAAATCCAATTTAAACCCTGGTAAGTCCATGCTTGAGAGTAACTTTTTTTCACCCTTGGGGCCCATCAGCAATATTCCCATCCTGGGACCTACAGTACTGCAGCCCAAGGCTTTCCTCGCTTGAGCAGCTCAGTGAACAGAAAGGGTGGGAGAAGGCTTCACGAGGTCTCTACCTACCTCATACAAAGCCACGTTGGAGGTTTCGTGGGTGGCAGCTGCACTTCTCAAGGAAAAGGAGCGGGTGACGGATTTCAGGCTTCTGCCGTCGGCTGCTACGCTGTTTGCATCCGTCAGACTGTCCAAGGTGAGCCTCTGGGAGGTGAGGAAAGCAGGTGGTTCAAAACGGTGACCACTTTTGGATGTCAACCTCCACTCCAGCTCTGCATTGGGTCACACAGCTCACCCATGCCAGCAACCTCCCAAACTTCCCATCTCACCTCTCTGGACACCTTCGAAGGCTCATAAAGTTGATCCTGTTTAGTACCTTGAAGCGCTGCAGCAGCACTTCAAGTGATGGAAATGCCGTGGCTCAGGGAAGACACCAGAGAAGGTGGGTGTCTCTTTGAGCAAGGCACACGGAAGCGTCTCCTCTGGCATAGACAAAAAGTCTGTGTCTGTGACAGCGACCCAGGCAAAGGGACTGTCCCACAGGAGTCCATATCGTTGGCACAGTCTTGGGCACGGCTCTGGCCTGTGTCAAATAACACTCGCCCAGGAGATCTACAGCTCTGGGGAGGAGCCAGCACAGGCCAGGAACAGTTCCCGATAGGTAGTTTGGATGAAGACACTTTATTTTAGAGGGCAAGATGGTTTATGAGCTATGCTAGGCCATCCAACCTCAAGAAAGAAGAATAAGCTCTGGCTGTTAAAATAAACGCAACCAAGGGTATCATTTACGCCATCATAATGACCTTACATCTGACCCAAGATGCAAAAACACCCAGCATACAGGAAATTTTCTGATTCGCAGGGGAAAAAGAGGCATGGAGCGGTAAATGACCTTCCCAGACCTTCATGGGTAGGAAAACACCACACAGAAAATGTGCCTTTGAGGGTCCCACCAGATTACTTTTGTGAGAGGAAGGACTTACCTTTTTATGTAGCTCTGGGTTGATGAAGACCACATCATCCAAGGTCAGTATGATCTTGTTAGGTCCCCTGAATAGCTGGCTGTTCAAGATATTGTGCCTGGGGGATTTGGAGAGCCACAGTTACCATTTTTAGCTAGGCAACCAGTTTACACCACCACTGAGTCCCCCACATTTTGGCTTCCCTGCAGTGCAAGGAAAGTGCAGCATGTGGTGTGTCACCAGTGATGGACGTGGGTGAAAGCAGTAGACAAACCACAATGTCCTCACTTGGATTGGCATCCCCTGAGTCAGACAGCTTTCTCCAATTCACAGAAGCTATATAATCTCAAAAGCTCTCCTCGCAGACAGACATCTTGAGTCAATCTGGCTGCAAACATGAATTGGTTGTGTATGTAATGCATACTCTTTTTTTTTAATTTGGTTTTTTTATTTCCCATTTTCTCAAACCGCTCTCCGTTAGAAGAGAATAGTAGATTTTATTAACCAGCCCATCTGGCTGGTAAGCTGACATCTCTCAGGCACACCAGCCTTTCTCAGGGCCTGCACTGAACCACGGGTAATTTATAAAAGCTGCCTGGACACAACTCACCGTCAAAATGTGCTGGCTGAGTCTCTATGTTGTAGTGCACTGTGAAACACAGAGCAAGATGCATCCTCCTAATGACTGCAGGCTCGTACAGAGGGAAAAGCTGCAGGGGATGAGCAGCTGGGAGCAGCGCGACGCGGCGTGGAGGTCTTGGAAGGAGCATCGCAGAACTACTGCTGTTCCTCTTGGTCAGGAGTAATTAGATCAAGAACAAGACTGTGCTGACTCAGATCTGCTTGTTCCAGGACCTGAGCCAGATGGGAGGTCTGTCACGCGCTGCATTAATACAGGACAAATGTGCTTCTGGGATCTCCACAGGGTGCTGCTGCCTGTTTTATGAGGGATGACTTTCTGCACCCCTTGGTAAGCTACCAGATTTGCAAAATTGCCACGGGTGCAAGAGAAAATTCAGTATAGTCACCAGACCAGCAAAGATGCTACTCGTTTGACTGTATCCTGCTATTTGCCCAGCTTCTCTTGAATTTGCAAGGTAGAAACAACCAAGACAAGAAATGCTCAAGGACTGCGTGTTCCTGGGACAGTTCAAACAGTCTCACGTCCACTTCATGCAAATCAATATAAATTATTCCAGAGTTTCATTGTTAGTTTTTAGACGAGAAATATCTGACACTCATACCCACCATATGGCCATTTCAGGGACTCAGGGAAGAGGCAGAAGTCACACCCCATCATTTTGAACCCACTATTTCAGTGGATGTCAGAGCCTAACACTGAGCACAAGGCACACTGTATCTATTGGTCAAAGACTCATTAAGGAGGAAAAGAAAAGAAAAAGGAAATGTCCCCCATTTGCCCTCAATGACCATTTTTGGTTTAAGGAACTTTTTCTACACTGCAGCACATGTCTGATCTGCACACACCTAAGACTTTTCCTGATGAGGTGGGCAAAAGGATGCCTTTTGCTAACTGCACAGTGAAACGAATGTACTTCACAAAATACCCATAGATCACCACGATTTCCATCACATGTACCGCTCTGGGCATTTTAGGAGAGCACAGGCATCACCTGGGATGATATCGTATAATCTTTCTCTAACTGCTTTGCCCCAAGCCACCCAACTCGGTTTCATGCAAAAGACTTGTCACTTTTCACCTTGCACAGTCAATCATATCAAAGAACCATCAAATCCTAGAATCCTTCAGGTTGGAAAAGCCCCCTGGGATCATTGAGTCCAACCACTGACCCTACTCTACAGAGTTCACCCCTAAACCATCTCCCCCAACCCCACATCTCAACGACCTTTAAACCCCTCCAGGGCTGGGGACTCAACCGCCTCCCTGGGCAGCCTGTGCCAATGGCTGACTGCTCTTGCTGGGAAAATTTTTTCCTAATATCCCATCTAACCCTGCCCTGGTGCAGTTTGCAGCCGTTCCCTCTGGTTTTATCGCTCATTACCCGTGAGGAGAGACCAGCCCCAACCTCTCCACACCGTCCTGTCAGGCAGTTGCAGAGAGTGAGGAGGTCTCCCCTCAGCCTCCTCTTCTCCAAACCCAACAGCCCCAGCTCCTTCCGTCGCTCTTCATCAGATTTATTCCCCAGCTCTGTTGCCCTCCTCTGCACTTGCTGCAGCCCCTCGAGATCTCTCTTGAGTTGAGGTGCCCAGAACTGGACACAACACTCAAGGTTGCCGAGCACAGGGGCACAATCCCTTCCCTACTGGTCACACTATTTCTATATAAGCCAGGATGTCATTGGCTTTCCTGATCACCTGGGCAAGGTGGCCAAGAAGGTCCCCCAAGCATGGAGGAAAACACTCCTCTGCTGAAAACAAAGCACAGAGAATAGAGTGACTCATAACTAAGGTCACACAGTAGATCCTTGGCAGAGCTAAGACCAGAGCTCCCACGTTCGAACTCGGACCACGCTGTGGCTTAAATTTAGTTCCAGACATGCCCTTCCCTAACATAAATCATAGTCTGAGTCATGCTAGACTTTCTTTTTTTTTTTTTTCCCCTCTCCTTGCAGATGGCCGTACATCTTTACTCACGACTGAACCTTCCTAAGCACAGTCTGGTTCTTTTGGAACAGCTTATGAGTAGAGTAGGCAGAAAGACTGTCTTTTATTTATGTAACCGTAGAGGCCGGTGGCTAAGGGCTTGAAAGCGCGGGTGGATGGAGGCAACCTCGTTGGTGCCTGCAATTATAAGGTATCAGAAGCAGCTGTGTGTTATAAGAGAGGAACTGTTTGGGTTGTTGCTTGCTGGGTGGCCTTATATCATCCAAGTTTGGAGGCATGATTCAGGAGTGGAGAGAAAACATGTTTTGGGGTGATTTCATAGAGTCACAGAACAGATTTTGTTAGAAGAGACCAACGAGAGACCAAACGAGATTTGAGAAGTAGAGCTGGATGGGACAAATCAGGAACTCTTCTCTGCTGATTCCATTGCTGCTGAGTCAATTTTCCTTCAAATTTCAGATTAATTTCACTCTAATTTCAGCCATTCACCATTGTAGACATCAATAAGGAGAGAGAGATTACTACAGGGTCCAGTTTGGAGCAAATTACCTTAGTTTTTGTCTAGTGGAAGGTGTCCCTGCCCATGGCAGAGGGGTTAGAATTAGATGTTCTTTCTTTAAGATCCCTTCCAACTTTAACCATAGCACGATTCTACTTTAGTGTCCTTGCCAAAGAACAACCCATAGGTCCTGGACCACCCATCAATGCTGCCTGATGTCCACCCTGAATATAGACTCAGAACACAAGTGTGACCTACGCAGTTGTTGGAAACTGTCCTTCCCCAGTGAACTACTTCATTTGCTCCAAAGATCCCATGTCCAAACTAATATATACGCAAGGGGAATGACCAGGGAGCTGGACTCCAGCTCAAAATAGGGAACTTGGTAATAAAGAGGTATCTGGATTAATTGCTCCAAACCCTCTCCAGAGACATTCTCTCTCTTTCCCTTTAACACACAGAGAAAATGAAGAGCGTCAGCCTAGGCACACTGAAATATGATTATATTAGGGACAGAAATGGAGGAAAGAATGATCTGGAATAAGATAAAAGGCATTTAATGTGGTAGCTCACTCAGTCTCGACCACGATGCTCTTAAAGCAGATTCCTGCTGTTGGTTTGTATGGCACTTTGCACTTTTAAACTGATAGTCGCCTTCCTAATGTTTCAGACCTGTCATCCAGCTGGTCCTTCCAGCTATAGACTGCATTGCTCTTCCAAACCTGGACTGGATTAAGGATAAAATGGCTTCTCCTGAGACTGCAAAACCAAAGCCTGCAATGCTCAAGACACAATCACTTAATAAAGTGAGAGATACGTGGCTGGAGAGCAAAGGCCATGGTCAAACACACTCACATGGTCCAAACTGCTGGTTAAAGTGCAAGTCTTCCGTGACATCCTTGTCTCTAAATTGGAGAGACATTGATTTGATGGATGGATCACTTGGCAGATAAAGACTGGGTGGTTGCACTCAAAGAATTGAGATGAAAGGTTCAATGTCCAAGGGGAGACGGGTGATGAGTGGTGTTTCGGAAGGATCAGTACTGGGACCAGTGTTGTTTAACATTTTTGTCAGCAACATGGACAGTGGGATCGAAGGGACCCTTAGCAAGTTTGTGGATGACACAGTGTTGACACACTGGAGGGAAGGGATGTCATCGAGAAGGAACTGGACAGGTTTGAGAGGTGGGGCCATGCAAACCTCATGTGGCTCAACAAGGCCAAGGGGAAGGTCCTGCAGCTGGGTTGGGGCAATCTCAAGCATAAGTATAGGCTGGATGATGAGTGGATGGATAGAAACCCTGCAGAGAAAAACTTGAGGGTGTTGGTGGATGAAAAACTGAACATGAGCCAACAATACGCACTTGCAGCCCAGAAAACCAATCGTATCCTGGGATACATCAACAGAAGTGTGGCCAGCAGGTTGAGGGAGGTGATTCTCCCTCTCTACTCCACTCTAGTAAGACCCCACCTGCAGGTTTGTGTCCAGCTCTGGGGTCCTCAACATAAGAAGGACATGGACCTGCTGAAGCAGGTCCAGAGAAGGCCACAAAGATGAACAAGAGTTTTGGAACACCTCTCCTATGAGGACAAGCTGAAAGAGTTGGGGCTCTTCAGCCTAGAGAAGAGAAGGCTCTGGGGGGACGTCATAGTGACATTCCACTGTCTGAAGGGGCTACATGGAAGATTGGGAGGGACTCTTTATCAAGGAGTGCAGTGATAGGATGAGAAGGAACAGTTTCAAACTGAAAGAGGGTCAATTTAGATTAGATATACACAAGAAATTCTTTTCTGTGAAGGTGTTGAGACCCTGGCACAGGTTGCCCAGAGAAGCTGTGCCAGCCCCCTGCTTGGAAGTGTCCAAGTCCAGGTTGGACAGGGCTTGGAGCAATCTGCTCTGGTGGGAGATGTCCTTGCCCAGGGCTAGGGGTTTGGAACTAGATGATTTTGAAGGTGTCTTCCATCCCAAACCATTCTACGATTCTATAAACTAAAAGCGGCACCAAATCAAATACGTCCTGTGGTTCTCACCTGATGAGAGAAGCCAGACCCACAGCACAAATCATCAGGGCAACTATCAGCATTAGTCCCAAAATCATGACTGTAGGCTCAATCCCTGTGCAAAGAGGGGAAGAAAATCAATGAATTAGAAAACCACTTTGATTTAGGCAATATCAATATCAATATCAGACTACTAGACTACAAAGCCAGATATTCTGCCAGGAAAATGCCAGAAGAAAATTTTTATACAATGTTAATTTGTGAATACACAAATACTTACTGTTTTTATTTACACGAGACCTTAATTACTTTAATTATTTACTTCCATGTGCTTTTGTCTATACTAGACCTAGAGCCCTAGATCAGGGAAAAAAATAGTTTTAAACAGACGTTGGACTCACAGGGAAGCACTACATTTTAGAGACAGCTTCTGCAAAGTTCATAACTTTTGAACATTTGACCCTTTTCTCTCCAGGAACTGAAATGCTGAAAAAATCTTCATCATGTGATACCAAACTGATGGCCAGTGTGAGTCACCAGCCCATCTGGGATTTTTCATTCCCTGCTACAGAGTTCTAATGCTGAAAAGAGCCAGAGAGAAGGAGGAGAAGGTGGATGTTTTCCTCAACGGGCCCATCGATAGAAAATGCTGGAGGCAGATACTTTGCTCATGAGTGTCTTTGCTGGAGAGCTAAGGAAAGCCATCAGGAGTGCATGAGCTAAACTCAAGTGGGAACTGTTGGCTGTCTCTGTCTCTTCTGCCTTCTGCTTTGTTTTGTTTTGGTGTTTTGTTTTATTTGGGTTTTTTTTTTTCTATTTTTATTCTGTCTGCATTGAGACATCCTTAAACACAAAAAAACATGGAGAAATTTGGATTGTCACAATTGCATCTTTTTGCAAGCACTGAAACCTATTGCTTCACGGCATGAGCTGCAGGCATTTTTGAAAATTAGTGTCCTTTTCAAGAAAAGCCAGAATATTTTAGCCAAAATTTTCATGCTGGCTTTGAACTTACTTTCTGCTTCATCCCAGCACCCCAGTCCCTGATTGTCCTCACACATACACTAGAACAGGTTGCCCAAGGTTGTGGATGTCCCATCCCTAGAAGTGTTAAGGTCACATTGGATGGGGCTTTGAGCAACGTGGTCTAGTGGGGAGTTGGACAAGGTGGAGGTTTTGGACTAGATGACCTTGAAAGGTCCCTTCCAACCCAAACACCTATTCAATGATTCTAGTGAAAGATGCCCATGTCAGGGGAATTGGACCTGGAATCATAGAATCACAGAACAATTCAGGTTGGAAAAGACCCTTGGGATCATCGAGTCCAACCATTAACTCTACACTACAACCATTGACCCTACACTACAAGTTCACCCCTAAACCATCTCACCCAACACCACATCTAAGCAACACTTAAACACATCCAGGGATGGTGACTCAACCCCCTCCCTGGGCAGTCTGTTCCAGTGTCTGACCACTCTTTCCATGAAGAATTTCTTCCTAACGTATGATTCCATGATACTATGATCCTATACAAGAAGTCACCATGCTTTCATGCTCCAACCTGGAACTAGCCCTGTACACCTCCATCTGAGAAGAAATCCAAGCACAGTAGAGTGGATTCTTCACAGCCATTTCTCCACAGATAGTGTGGGTGTAGATCAAGGTTTCACTTCACCAAAGTGCAAGGGACACACAGCCAGATTTCTCCAGAAGGTGCTCACCTTGAATACAGGAATGAGCAACACCACAACAAGCTGACCTGGAGGACATGGTTTGCTCTTAGTGCATGGACAAAGTCAGAATATTGTGGTCCCCATAAAAGCAGGTGGCAGCAACCCAATGTTCATCCCAGGAGGTGAGGGAAGGACCAGAGATGTGGCCCTCTCCAGGACTGTTGTGAGCATGAAGCCATGTGAGCATGATGCCCAATGCTAAATTGGGACTGGATCAGCTTAGTGGCAAAATGTGCAGGACCTAGTGGTGTTGGTAGCCATAGAACTTGATATCTCTGGTGGGATTCATTGATCAGATGTAGACACCTACAACGAAGAACCCTGCACTCAATATAGTTAACTCGGGCTGTCACTACAGTGAAGGGAAAGAAATGAAGGCTTTCAAGGTGTGATTCATCTCCTCCTGAAGCAGACATCCTAAGCCCCCAGAGACACTGCTCTCTCAACAGATCTCCTTCAGACCATTTGTGTTGTCCATATCTTGGCAATTCTGGCTGTGGATAGTGGTGCCTGCAAACACATTGGTCTCCTTACGTGTCAGTCTGCTGGTGACTGGCTGTCTCCAGTGTGTGTTTTTGTGTGTTTTTTGGTGGTATTTTTGTGTGCGTGGATGTGTACAAGTGCTGGGAACAGCTGATGACCCCTGCTCCTCGTGCAACTGGGGTCAGGAACTGCAGCGGCCTGACCGAATGCCTAGAGGTTTATGCATCTGTAAAGGTGTGAACATAAAATCTGATTTCTCTAAAAATTGGTGGGATTTTTTCCAGAGGCCACAATGGGATGCTAGATTGCTACACCGTTCCTAGGAGTCCTGCAAAATTAGATATATGGTAGCATCACATTTGCCTCTTCTGTGCTATGCTAGACACTGCAAGATCACTATATCTCCAATTTCCACAGAGTGACACTGATATAAACCAGCTACGCCTGAGCCAACGGGAATGTTTTTCTCAGCTGCTGAATGAAATACTCTGTAGCTGTGGTTAATTCTGTCTCTTTAAGTCATATCCTGCCGCAGGAGGAGTAAGTGATTAGCATTGTAAGTAAATATGTCAAGTGGAGGCTAAGTAACCAACCCTGAGATTTTGGTTTCCCTGTGGACTTTAAAACTGCACCACAGTTGCCTCAAATTAAAAATAATAAGTAAAACCAATGCCCAGTCTCACAAACCCAGGAAGCAGCACACATATCTCTGTCCCTAATTCTTCAATTACCACCTCTGCTGCCTGCAGCAACTCACGTTTTGTGAGCAATGATTATCTTCTTCTCTTGATGAAGTCAGATCTGGTGATCCTCAAAGCTGCATAGTTAACTGGGTAAAGATTAACCAGGAGAGATGGCGAGACCATGTGCTGTTGCGCAGCTCTCTTGGGCTGTCCTCAAATCCTCTTAGTACCCTGTCCCTCAGAAGGACAGGGACACGGTGCTGGCTGGAGCCTCTGACATATAGCAATTGCTATCAAAATAGGTAGATGTTGACTGTTAGATGTGGAAAACTCTTTCCAGCACACAACAGTGGCAACACCCTTATTGCCCTAACAAACAACAAGAGTCTTGTGGATCAGTAGTGGAATTTCTGTATAGGACTCCCATTGCAAACAGCATGATGGCTGGTCATATTTATAGGAATTTCTTGAGTTTAGGGTTTTCTCTTTGGGGTTGTCTCTCCTGGAGTTAGAGAAGAGGTGAAGAAGAATCATAGGATCATAGAATCATAGAATTCATTGGGTTGGAAGGGACCTTTAAAGGTCATCTAGTCTAAAAGCCCAAATAAACCAGAAGCATGGACCCAATGTCACTTGACCCTGTATTATTTTCATCTTTCTTACCTCCAGTGCAGAGGACGTCTGGATCAAACCAACAGCTGGCATCTGGCTTGGGTGGAGCTCCGTTGGGAAAGTGGATGGCCTGACCTAGGGACTTCACAGAGTCTGAAGACATGTCCAGCAAGTGGGTTGGGAGGAGCTGGTTCCCACGACCATCTGTGTCCAGTATCACATAGTTGCTCAGCCCCTTCCCACAGTTGTCTGTCTCTATCTGGTGAGCAAATCCAGGGAAACTGAAGTTTTTTGTGTGCTCAGCTATGTTAGCTCCTGAGATTCTGACTCCTTTCCTCCGAGCACTGTCTATAGCCATTGCCATGAAGTAAATGGCATCATAGATTGTTCCAAAGAGTGGAGAAACCTGAAAACACAGGAGAAATTGAGGTCAGGACATACTGTTGCCAACCTCTGGTTTGAGATCTGTGACAAAAGATGTCCCCCTGACCAAGCTGTAAACTCCAGAACTGACACAGCTGAGTACTAAAGCCCACAGAGCAATGGGTTTGAAGAATCTTAGGTTGAAGGTAGCTCTGGATCGACCCAATATATGTGTGCCTTTGAATATTGGCCTTTTCTTATGGTTTCTTCCCAAAATGCAACTTCCAAATATTTTTAAAACCACATAAAATTGTTTTATCATGGGAAGGGCCAAGACTCTGAGCCTGATGTTCAGCTGACGTTTTACCACAACCTGCGTTAAAGCATCTTCCACAAATAGAAGATTTAGGTAGATACCCTTGCCTCCCAGGGGGGAAAAGTGTCA
This sequence comes from Trogon surrucura, assembly GCA_020746105.1. Taxonomy (NCBI): domain Eukaryota; kingdom Metazoa; phylum Chordata; class Aves; order Trogoniformes; family Trogonidae; genus Trogon; species Trogon surrucura. The sequence continues at coordinate 1,743,062 of CM036617.1, read as the reverse complement.
TGACCAAAGGATCAGTCCTCTCTGTCACAACATTGTTTATCCTAAGATGCAAAAATCACAAAGCAGAGCCTTGGCAAACTCATTCCCTGGGGTTCTCCTTGCATTGCTCCCTTCCGTGCCAGACTTGATTTAGGAAACTGTAAGTTTCCTCTTCCTTAAAAACATGCACGGTGGCTTTTGCAATCACATGATCATTCATGGTTGATAGGTGAAGAGAGATTATAGCCATACACTCGTGATAAAAAGACGAGTGGTGTTGGTAGCCATAGAACATGACATCTGTGGTGGGATTCATTAATCAGATGTAGACACCTACAACAAAGAACCCTGCACTCAATATAGTTAACCTGGGCTGTCACTACAGCGAAGGGAAAGAAATGAAGGCTTTCAAGGCGTGATTCATCTCCTCCTGAAGCAGACATCCAGGCAGATCTGATAAATCATACCTTGGCAGACCTGATAAATCACACCTTAAAAGTACTTGCAAGTTTTTGAAAGGTCATAGTGACATTTGGAGATTAGCTCAGCTGAATCCTGCATCTTCACCAAGTACAAGATTCCCCAGTTCTTATTGTAGTGTCTACTAGGTAGCAACTGATTTTTTTTTATAGGCTATCGGTGACATTCACATAATTTTGGTGACAAAAAATGACTATAGTGCTAAGAAAAAGGAGACAGCCATGATCCTAAGCACTTCCCTCTAGAAGCACCCAGCATTTTCTTTCTCTGTCGCATCCCTCCCTAAATTCTCAGGCATGTGGGCATTTTATTTTGGTGCCTTATAAACTCTGTGGGCTTTATCCACCTTAGGGGACACCTCTACGACTTGAGCCCACTGCAGTTAGCATGGAGCAAACCAAAACTGCGAGGCTCAGAGACAGCCCCTTTCTCTTGAATCCCCAGCGTGGTCCTGCCGTTGAACTGAACGAGTTAGGTTGCCAGACATCCAGCAGAAATACTGTTTCCAGATGAATCCAGACCAACTTTCACCACATTTTTTTTAAAAATAAAAGCACACGGTCTGGGTTGTTTCTCCCCTGCATTTTCTCTATACCTATTGCTTATCCCAGTGTCTCCTATTGCCACGTTCCAGGAAAGTTCAAGAGAGAGAGAATATTTACCTGGGTGGGTTCCAAATCGCTGGTTATTTCACCACTTTCTTTAGCTTCTCTGAATGCATCATAGAAACTCCTCTCTCCAGACTCCAGTGTGATAGTCAGCACGGCATCATATGCCTCCTGGAGCTTGTTGTCATGATCAAAGACGTTGAATGTGTTGTTTTGGTAAGGAAGGCTGTACAGCAAAGTGTCATACGGAACAAAGACATATCTTCCATCTGCTAGTCCCATTTCCAGAGCTTTTTTGAGCAAAGTGGCCTGTTCCTCCCCTCCAATGAGCACAGAATGCATGCACAGGACTATAACTGAAACACAAGGAGCACACACGGCGTTGTTAATTCATTCGGGGTTTTTAACACAAAATAGCTCCCTCCCCCCCAATAAAAGTGCTGTCGGAACTGCTGTATCAGGTCCCCCACCAAGGCTGTGTGGTGAGGAAGTTGGGAGCTACACCAGTTTTGATCAACCTCTGAAGGTGTGCGTCATCTAGTGAAGGAGGCTGAGAGGACATCCCATTCCTGGAGCCGTGCAGAGGGAAAAGGGGAGAAAAATTGTAATAAAAGAAAAGTATAGGCTAATATGTTGGGTTATTGTTGTCACAAACTGAGCTTTGTGTGCCCTGAGCTGACAGACACCAGACAGTCTTTAGCAGTGCCCAAGCTCCACCCCTTCATCCTGTCCACCATATTTTAGGTTGGGCACTGGGTGGTGTTGGAACATCTGGTCCAGGCTTGGCCATCCCAGAGTCTGTGTTTTTGCCTGCAAAATGCCATGGGGCCAATGTCCCCATCTCTCGTGGGGAGGTCTGAAATGCAGGTGCCTCTGTTTAGCAGGGTTTCCTGGCACTCACTGGTTCTTCATGAAAGGAAGCACTCCTGATCCTTCACCCAAGACAGCATTTAAAAGTCAGTGAGAGGAGCAAGGTAGGGTAATGATGGGGTGGAGTTGCAAAGGAGACCCGCCTGCTCCTCAACAAGGAAGAAGCAGGATCTTTAGAGCAGCTGTGGTCTCTCCTTAGGAGAAAAAGTGTCCTTGGCAAAGCAGAAGCTGATGGGAACTAGAGCATTTTCAGGTTTCTGAATTACAGGAGAAACAGGTACTTCTAGGCAGTGATTCAACCCAAACTATGGCAGAGAGTTAAAGCTGATCAAACAAATCATGTCTGAAGAGGGACTTGTTCTCTCCATTGGTTATGAAAGGAGCCCATCACCTCTAACTCACATGGAGAGCTGGGACAGCCATGAGATGCACCCATCCAAGGTGGATTTGGTCTCAAACATAGATCTGAGCACTGGTAAAACTCCAAGTTGGACAGCAAGTTGCTGGAGCGGGTCCAGAGAAGAGCAACAAGACTGGTGAAGGGACTGGAACACAAGACCTACGGGGAGAGGCTGAGGGAGCTGGGGTTGTTTAGTCTGGAGAAGAGGAGGCTTAGAGGTGACCTCATCACTCTCTAGAACTACCTGAAGGGAAGTTACAGCCAGGTGGGGACTGGTCTCTTTTCCCAGGCAGTGAGCAACAGGACAAGGGGGCACGGGCTTAAGCTCTGCCAGGGGAAATTTAGGCTGGATATTAGAAAGAAATTCTTTACAGAGAGAGTGGTCAGGCATTGGAATGGCCTGCCCAGGGAGGTGGTGGATTCACTGTCCCTGGAGGTTTTTAAACTGAGATTGGACATGGCACTTAGTGCCACGATCTAGTAAACAGACTGGAGTTGGACCAAGGGTTGGACTTGATGATCTCTGAGGTCTTTTCCAACCCAATCGATTCTATGATTCTATGAACTTGCTACCCTTGTTAGTCTTCAGCATAAAAGTCAGCAAGCTAAAATGCGTCAGAGCTGACTGCAGAGGTGTACATCCAGGACCAGAGCTCCCTCACAGACTTCCTAACAGGTCTCTGAATCAGAAAAACATGACTTTCCTTTCATGGTTTCTTGGGAGAAAAAAGATCATCCTTTCCTACATGCAGTACATCGGCAAGGGCCCTGTCACTGCTTTGGTACATGGTGTATAACATCACATTTTACTTCTGATGCCTCCACTGAACACAGGTAGCAAGGACAGAGCATCAACACATGAGATTTTTCATAATCCATGGCCAAAACATCTTAAATACAAAGCTTTCCTATAAACCCCTCTTCCTAGTTGACAGAGTCAAGCACAGCCACCCACTTCTCAAAGATTATTGTTTCAGACAAGCTGGAGCCAATCTTCCATGTGGTAGGAAACTGCTTTGCCCTATCTCCATCACATCAAAAACACCCAGAATTCTTTGACGTGAAGCCCTGGCTCCGTAAAATTCTGCTTGTCTTCAAGTGACTTCAGAATTTCATTCTCTAAACTATGCCTGGTGGATAACAATGCAGTCCTACCTTGGAGAAAGCAACAACCAAAAAAAAGGAATGAGACTCAAAACACTTACTTCTAATGCCACCAACTGCTTTAATCTCATTCCAGGTGTCTTCAATGCCTTTTTCTCCTCTATGCACAGGTGTAACGATGCCTACAGGAAGCCCCTGGTTCCTGAGTGCACTCGCTAACTTGTTGGCTGTGTCTATCCAAATATCCTCGCTGGAAGCAATGATGCCAACGTGAGCCCAGTTAAAATATTTCATTATCGTAAACAAAACTCGGGTTGGAGAAGGCAGGGTCCTTGCATACGTAGGGTGGTGGATGGTGGAATCCAGTTTATAATTGATGCACATCCACGAGAAGATGGCTTTATTCCAGCTTTCCCCTAGAAGTGTAGCCACCTCACAGAAGCCAGGGTTCAGAGGGCCTATGAAAGCCGAGGAAAGCTTTCCAAAGCCAATGAACCTAACCAGAGCTCTCGATGTCTCACATTCTTCTTGCAGGACTACATAATCCAACCTGTGGCCAAGATCCAGCGAAGGGTCTTTGCTTATTCGTCCCACCGCCAACCTGGCAGCCACGTGGGGAAAGGCTTTGGAAAAAAAGGGGTCACAGGTCCAAGGTCCGAGAAGTCCAATTTTAAAAACAGAACAACATGCTGAAGAGCAAAGCAGGGTTGTTCCCAACAGCAGCCACCAGCGAGCCTGCAAAAACGTCTTGAATGGATTTCCAGCGTTGAACTGGTGCACTCGAGTGTGCCTGGAGAGAACCCAGAGCAAGCTCTTGGGCCACAGGAGGAGAAATGACATTGTTGTACAGGTGGGTAGGTCTGCGTTGAGTCCTTCGGGAAGCCAGGAGGTGCATCACCAGCTGCTGGAAGAAAAGGAGATTACGTTTGCCTTCCTACATACATCTTTGCTCAGCAGATACAGCTGGGTCAGCCCAAATTACACAACAGTTCTCAACACGCAAGTCTATGAGGTGCCAAAACCAGACACGTGGACGCGAACCCCTCAAGCCACTGCAGACAAGTGTCCAACCCATGTCAGTTAGAGGTACCTTACATGCACATTTCTGAAAACATTTTTAAATGCTTTGCAATATATCCTGACACCAGGCACAACCTATGGGCACGCTCTGGCTTCGGTTCTTCGGAAGGATAATTCCCAAATCGCACAGACAAACACGCGTGTAAGAAAATAAAAAGGTAAAATGCTTCGAGCCAGCAGCTTTTGCCAATCCAAAATCATCAGTGAGTTTTGAATATGAATCAGAGGCCATATAAACCTAAACATAAACACGTACACGTATATAGATCCATATATACATACACTTAGAGATACCTCTGCATGTGCATATGATTTTAAAAATTCCTGAAAAGGTTTTTCAAGGACAATCCACGACAGAGTCTCTTAAAGCCGGTGAAATGAAAAGTGAGTAAACAGGTAATCGCAAAATAAGGGAAAAGGAGGATTATGATTTGAATTCAGATAAAGAACTGTTAAAAAACTGCCAGGGCAAAAGCTTTGTGTTCACTCTTGGCTTAATCTATCCTTGGTTAAAGATTAGGAGCCACAGGTTCGCTGGGAATAACAACCTCACCCTTCATGGCCAGGCACAGAAATCGCAAACCCAGAACAGTCTCCACAAGGTCACCCTGTGGCTTAGAAAATTTGCTGATCCAAGAGGGTTTGTGCTCTAAAAATAGCGAGCCCCTTACACCAGCTTACCTGTTCATCACCGGAGAAGTATTTTTATCCTGCATCCTCAGGCACCGAGACGCGCGACCCGGAGCGTCGCAATGCAGTGTGTGCTGCAAATGGTCCTCTAGCCTGATGGAGAGAGACCTCCAGAAGGAGCTACCCACCAGTGGAGCAGCTTCTCACCGCTGGCAGTGGCTGCTCTGGGGCGTGGGTCCTGCCTCAAGGAGAAGCAATGCATGGTCAGCCTTCCCCGCAACCACGCTTGGGTGCCCACCTCCTTCAAACTCTTGCCTGTGTGGGCCCACTCCACCTGGGTGGGTGCTCTGGGACTCTCCACACCACATCAAAAGCTGGCTACATCCCTTTTGGCAAGGTCCATGCTTTTCCTCCACAGTTTCACGACTTGGGGTATGTTCTCCCAAGCCCGTAGCTCCTCAATGAAGATCTCGCAGAGCTCCAAGGCTGCTTCTCTCTGAACTGCCTCAGTGCAGAGGTGTCCTCATATCTAGCTTAGAAAATGTTTGGACGGCATCTTAAAGCTCTGCCCTTGGATTAGGGGGATTTAGCTCCTGGGATCTGCTCCTGCAGAACAGCTCCTTAAGCCCCTCTGCTCTGCAGCAGGGATAGCTCATCTTCTGCTCTGTAAGCAAAGCACAGACAAAAGCTATTTTAGGTTTGGGGTAAGCAGAATATTTGATTTTGGGCTGTACCACCCTGCTGTGTATTTTACGTTCCCCTTCTTCCCATTTCTTCCCTGTACCCATCAAGATACACACACAGATTTTTATATTTGTATCAAAATCTTCTTGGTTATTTCCCTGAGCCCTCCAATAACCCTCTACACACTCACAGACAACTCCACTCACCTGGCAATAAAACTGCCAACCTGGGAAAAAACCTCAAATATCTCCACGTCTCTCCTAGTGGGGCTTGCAATAATCCAGCTGAGGTCACAGGACCACCGGTTGTGGTCTAGAGGAAACCATTTGCAATTCAACCTCAACTTCAAACCAACTGGAACTACATCACGTAAATTATAGGCGCCCCATTGATGTGGGTTCAGGAGCACTTCTTCATGACTAACGATTGAGGGAAGCCACAAAGTCTTTCAGATGCAGTTCCATTCGTTTCCTGAGATTTATTCATTTTCTTACATGGCCCGAATCCGGGAAGGTTCCTCGACACGTGCTTCGTTGAAAACTGGTAGAGCTCGGGGTAGTTATCAGGAATTACCAATGAGCTTCACATATGGAAAGTGCCTAAAAGATGCTCTAACGTCAAGCCTAAACTCAGAACACCACTTTGTAGGCGGTTTGAACTGAACTTCAAAGTTTGATTTATCCATATACAAATACACCTGCATCTCTGTCCACATACCCTGTGCTCACTGTTATTGCTTTTGGTGTCAGCAATGGTGCTGAGCAGTTTAGCTGCACTCAGGGTCAAGCAGGTAGATGCAAAACTCCAGAGACTCACTTCTAGGGGATGGTTATAGCATTGAAATCTGTGTTGAAAAAAAATCATAGAATCATAGAATGGCCCAGGTTGGAAGGGACCTTAGAGATCATTTAGTCTAACCTCCCTGTCACAGGCAGGGACGCCTCTCAACTAGATCAGGCTACTCAAGGCTCTGTCCAACCTGGCCTTGAACACCTCCAGGGAGGGGGCAACCACAACCTCTCTGGGCAATTTATTCCAGAGTCTTGCCACCCTTGTACTGAAGAATTTCTTCCTAAGATCTAATCTAAACCCATTCTCCTTCAACTTAAACCCATTTCCCCTTGTCCTGTCAGTGGACACTCTTGTCAAAAGTCCCTCCCCAGCCTCCCTGTAGGATCCCTTCAGGTATTGGAAGGCAGCTCTTAGGTCCCCCCAAAGTCTTCCTTTTTCAAGACTGAACAACCCCAGCTCCCGCAGCCTGTCCTCGCAGCAGAGCTGCTCCAGTCCCTGGGTCATCTTTGTGGCCTCCTCTGAACACGCTCCAACAGCTCCATGTCCCTCTTATGGTGGGGACACCAGAACTGGACGCAGGATTCGAGGTGGGGTCTCAGCAGAGCTGAGCAAAGGGGGAGAATCCCCTCTCTTGACCTACTGGCTGCGCTTCTCTTGATACAAAATGTGAATCACGCACCCACAATGAAAGATTAGAAACTAGTTGACTTGGAGGTCTTTAGTACATCAGCAGGGTAAAACCAACCTACCTCACAACAGTATAAACCCAGCTCACGTTCCCTACAGGATTTATTAGTGCAATTACTCTGACCCTTAACAATTCATATTTTTCCATAGCCAAGGGGGTTGAAATTTTTCTCATTCTCTCCCTTTTCTTCTGCTGCTTGTTTGCCAGTGAAAGAAAAGACCCTCCTGCAATCAAGGGAAAAGCTGCTTGTCCCAAACACCTCTGCCACGTCTGTCCCCATGCTACGGGTAACCAGGAGTGGGGATAACATTCCTAATATTGCAGAGCAAGCTCAGGTCTTGGCATTCCGTGTTTTGCCTCAGTAATAAACAAGCAAGGTAAATAATGCAACTGAAGAGCAAATAAATAAATAAACAGTTATTAAGGTAATGCATCTGGCTGGAATTAACATTAAAGTTTAAGACCTAGCCTATTCTTCCAGACTTTGCTTTTTTTTCCCTCAACTCTTAAGCTCATCAAAGCAAAGATTTATTTCTAAATGCACCCCATCGGATCAATTCCCCACAGTCTTCCATGCTCAGTGGAGTGAGCAAGAGCCTGAGCGCGCCCTCACGCAGCCGTAACCATCCCCGTGGGGAGGTTGAGCCACCGTCCTCACCGCTTTGCTTTAATTTTTTAGAGCAGAAGAGGGTGCTCGAATCTCTCGCTCTGACCTCAGCCTGGCCAAAGAAGCAGCTGCTGCTGCTCTCAGCTCCAGGAAATAAAACGCGTTTTGTGATGAATTACACCAGAGGGTACGTCTGAATGAAGCTGATTTCTTTGGAAACCCTACGCAGCCAGCACGGAGAGACAGGGAAAAGGCTTGGCTCCGGCTGTCCCTGCTGAAAAGTCTCGCATCTCCACTGTTTGTAGAGAAAAATTGAGGCAGAGCAGCATGGCAACGCTCATGTTTGCTTTTCTTCACGTCCTCTGAGCCTTAATTAAAAGCTCCAGCCTTGGAGGATCTACCAGGTTCCCACGTCTATTATTCCAACTGTTAATTACCCTCGACATCACAAATACCCACTCAATGTCTAGCGGGTCTGGCTTCAGCTTCCTGCAACTGGCTCTCACTCCGCCTCTGCCTGAGAAACAAAAAAACCCACCAGGAAGCACAATAAATATCACCTCCCTGTAGACATTTGCACACCATAATTAGCTCACATCCTTGTCATCCTCGGAGCAAAACAGATAAACAGCTCCTTAGGGCTTTTGCCACGGAGCGTGCTTTCAGGATTTCACCTTTGCGACGCTCTTTTGACATTTTTTTTTGAGTTTCCTTCTCTTTGCTAAATTAAAACCAGCATCCATTAGTGAGCCTCGCTCCTTCGTGCTGAGTATAGACGGCGTTTTTTATCACCCATCTGATTTTTCTCCTCCTCGAATAGCTCAGATGAACACAGTTGCAGCATCGTTGTTGTCAAGGCCATCTCTGCTTTCTTTAATGCAAACCTCTGCCTCGGAAATGTGGTGTGAATTCTTCGTCCCCAGATGTACATAAACCCGGCTGGCTTTAGTTTAGCAGATACTTTTCAAATATATCTGTTTAAAAAGAGATCCGGACCAATCAGTAAGTTCTGTGAGTGATGATTTTTTTGTTCCAGATAATGTGATGCTGCTATTGAACAACACTGGGGGGAAAAAAAAATGAGGTCCCAGAGGCTCCACTAGAAAACGCTGCCAAAGGAGGCATCCTCATCTTTATTTTGAAATACCAATTAATCATTTTTTATTTCCTTCCAACGTGGACACACTAACTAATTTTCTCCCTCAGTAGGATGACAACCTGTAGGCATTTAAGAAGACGATGCCACTACTTGACTTTACATGCCAGACTGGTGACCTGATAACAAAAATTATGTAAAGTCAGACTGACAAGACTTATGATCACTCCAGCCTCACTGCTTGGCATTAATTAACCTCCATCCTTCAATTCTTTACAAGTTCCTCTCCGTTTTGACCTTTCCATGACTGCTCTGGGTACACTTGATGTCAGCCCAATCCGACATTGGTTTCTTGGCCGTGCAGAACAGGAAAGGTTTGATGCCCCATGGTTTTGATGGTGATGGTGGGATTTTTTGGGGGGGATTGTCCTGCTGGGCCATATTATCCTGTTCTTAAATCACAGTCCAGCATGTGGAATCCTTTTTTTTTCTGCAGACTGTCTGGTTTGCAGACACACACTGGTGCATCAGAGCAGCTCTATGTCAGCCTTGAAGAGTCCTGTAGAGTCAACTTCAACTGAGCCCATGTCTTTGCCAAAGTGACTAGATTTATTTGATTTTCTTGTAGCCTGTGGGATCTGAAGCCTCAGGCACTGGTGATAGTGGAATATATGATGTCACAGGGAGTTTTGATAGCCAGTATTAGAGCTGGCAGGAAACAGTCTCTTAACACCGGATGAAACATTTATATGTGTATTTATTTAGGCATCAAAACCCAAGTGTTTGACTGCCTCACCTCCAGAAGCTTATTATATAGCAATACACAGAGAAAAAATCCTCTTCCAGGGGACGTTTCCAAGCCTCTTAGAATCCAGCTATGATTCAACCTAAGAAGTGGCTACTGTTTACCATTTTCTTTCCATGAGGCTTAGCAAGGCTGGACTTTTAATAAGTAAATTAAAGTCATGTACTAAAGGAGATTCAGTGTCTTGCGTGGTGTTAGCTGAAAAAGAACTTGCACAAGGTATCTAAAATACATTTTTTTAAATAATGCCAGGTTTGGCAAAACATGCATCTATATCTGGAGACCTTAGAAATTGCCAGGTGTCATGTCTGAGAAAAAAAAAAAGATATCAAATAAGTCTGTCTCACGGGCAGGGAAGCTGAAAGGAGGGTGAGTGTTTAAAATGTGCTTTGCAAGCCTGACCCACACCGAGAAACCTGGAAACCAGCCACGGCAGCTCAGTGACAATGACGATGTCATTGATGGCTTTAAGAGAAAACCAGAGGGGAAGAGCAAACCCACCCAACAATTACAGAGGTCTTGCAGTTCCTTGGATACTTAAAAAATAAATTGCTTCATAGCAGTGCGGCAAAAAAAAAAAAAAAAAGAAAAAAATCACAATAAATCTTCTGGCAGGCAAAGAATAATGGGTTTTGGCCAACCCTGTTCACGGTGAGTGGTAACAAGGCTTCCAAATACGTCAACGGACTCATGAATGGTTGGCTGGGGGTTTGTGTGATGACTTGCTCTCTGCTACGTTGCAAACTCCCCCATCAACCACGTAACCTCGCTGGAGCGTTCATGGGATCCTGCCAGATCTGATAAACGGTGTTTAAGTTTGAGCGTGACGCTGAGCTGCATTTCCTTTACACCAAAGGCTTTACAAACCCCGTGGAGGGCATAACCCCAGAACATCTTCTGTTCCCAATAGGCTTGAAGAAAATAGCCGGTTTTACAACCTTATCTAGAGTTGGAGAGACTTTATCTCGGGTAGTGAACTACAGCACAGGTCATATTACTGGTGTTACGTCTCCCTCCAGCTCTCATCTCGCCTATAACACCATATAATCATTGAGATGCAATTTCATCCCCTCTTATAAGGCCACCCAACCATCCAGCCAATGTGTGGTAGTAGAACAACATCGTTAGCATCATTTATAGGTTTAGAAATGGAGGACTCACAAGGTTTAGCTATCTAACATAGGCTGCATAGGGAATGTGTGTACTAGACCCAGAGGTTTATGCTATTTTTAGGGGGTTTTAAGTTTATTTTTAGTGTGGGATGAAAGAAGGTCCACGAGTTATAGCCATGGAATTCCACCATGCATGGATTCCCACCATGGACTTTCAACACTTAGGTCAGCATTTTTAAGACAAGGTGACTGTGTGATCTGCCAGATGTTACACAGAAGATCATACATGAGAGAGAAAGAAACCACCCCAGGCTCTGAGTTGCACGTCCATGAAGATTCTAAATCACTTCTCTAACAGCATCTGGCCTCCCCAACACCCAATTTCTGAAATTTTTTTGCTTATATTGCAGAAATTTTCTCACTTTGCACGCAGAAACACTGGGTTCTTCTCTAGCCCAGTCCTGCAAGCTAAAACAATGTTTATAGAAATAAAGAGCAGACGAAAACTAGTCATTTAGCTCCTATTGCACTGAATTCAGTGGGGTTTTGTTTTACTGAATTCCCTTGTCTAGGAAGTATTTAGTCTCAAACATTTTGTCCCAACCTCTGCTACGTAAGAGCTCATCTGCCACAACACACTTTATTAATTTACCAGCACCACATGCAGTGATTTCTTCTATCCCCATTTCCTAATACCGCTGGGAGAGGCACAGGAAAATAATTAATTAATTAACTAATTAATTATTATGGAACGTGAGCTCGGCATGAATGACTTTCCCGGGTAGGTGGAAGGTCTTAGCAGGCAGCAGCCTCCAGCAACCTGAATGGTTTCATCCCTCTTGTCTCAGTTTTATATATATATATAAATAAATTTTTATATATATGTACATATATCTACATATATTTGTGTATGTGTGCATTCTGGTTTATATCCACATCCTCTGGCAGTGTGGCAGGCTGCAGTCTGGCTCTCCCCACGGAGAGCCCACCCTCTGCCCCAGCCCTCCCACTAATCCCCTCCGTGCCCACGGGGTAGGGCAAGTGCCTGATCAATTTTCTGGCAATTAACTGGCCCTATTTCAGACTGGCAGAAAAGCTAATCTGTGGGAATTTCTGCATTTAGAACCTTTCCCTCTCCTGTGGAAATATTTTGATTTCACTTCATTTCCAAAGCCTGCACAACGAAGGCTGATGCTCCGGGTTTCAGAGCTCACCTATTTTTTTTTTTGTGTCTTTTAATTGTCATTCACCAAGACAAGCCCCGAGACGACTGCTTCCAAGGGACATTTGAACCACAGAGACTATCACAGGTGGTTATTTTGCGGCACTGTTCAATCTCAGTTAACCTGGTTAACCAGCACATCTGTTCAACACATGCTTTAACTCTTCAGCAAAGATAACAGAGTAAAACACCTTCAGTGTCTCTTTTTCTTTGCCTCCCAAGGGTATAGAAACAATCAGCCCTGACTGCTACCCAGCCATCAAATACCCAGCCACACCTGAAATTCACCTAACAACAGGAGGGGGCAAAAATTGAAAGAATCACCCTTATCTATCTTCGTGCCAACCATGTGTGGGTGGTTTTTTTTTAATAAATAATTATAATTTAACGGATACATTGACAGAAAGAAGACAAAAGATGAATCGCGATGTAAAAAACATCAACGTATTTCAAACCTGGAGTCTGCAAGGCTCCCAAACAAGCCCCCCAAGATATTTAATCCTGGTGTGGCTTCTCAGGGTGGCCATCACAAATGGTCCCTTCAGGAGAGGTGAGAGAAATAAACAGCGTGTTCCTCAAGGAAAAGGAAATCCTGCGGAGAAATTGAGCTTTCGAAGCACATCTGTGGCCTAAGAGCCAGAGTGTTAGGGGTTGGGGATCATCAGTACAGTTCGTGGAGCAATTTATTTCAGCGGGGATGAACCGAGAAAGAGCCCCAAAAGCTGTAGCTCAGCTCTTCTGGTGCTCATTTAAGGGAATTGATGGTATCTTTGTCTCTTGGGGTGTGAAAGTGTCTCTGCTGATTAAAATTCCCTGAGGACCTACATCTCCTAAGCTGATAATGATAAGCCTCTCAGGCTGACTGCGTGTTGCCGCAATGTCCAACGCTGCTGTGGATGGGCGGCAGACACGAGGTGCAGGGAGTCCCCGCTGGGAGCTCTGCAAGCCAGGATGGGAATCTTGGGTGCTCAGAGCCATAGGAGGAAAAGGCAGAAGCAACATTCAGGTCTGGGGAAGCATCAAATCTGCTGCCTCAGGCACCACCTGCCTTGCATCATCACGCTGCACCTATGTCCACAGGGACCTGCAGAGAGATCTGCAGGGAGATTTATCGGAGATGAGTGAGGAAAGCCCCTTCCTGAACTGGCCTTGGCTCTGATGGGGTGGTCCTGACTTTCCATGGCTCCAGCTTCACTGGCCTTTGCTCTCCATCAGAGACCAAGATGTCTCATATCTGATCTGAGCTCAGAGTCCAACCCTGGCCAAGCCAGTTCCCACTTGACCTTTCAAATCGATGTGAGAGGGTCACTGGGAGGCTTGAAGTGCTCAGAGGAGGGCAAATCAGAGAGGTCTGTTGAGAAACCACTTCCCCAGGTGTTAGGACTGTCTGCTCCTTGGATGGATTTAGTAGGGGCAAGGCAAGGGGAAGGGCAGCTTGCCTTCTCCCACGAGCACTGCCAGCTTCGTGCTGTGAAAAAGGGACACAATCTTTGCCTCCTTTCTTCTATCACTTCACCTCCTGCAGCCATCTCTAAACCAGACCACGTGGTCTTAGAGAATAAGACAGTGGAACCTGAACTACTTTCTTCTGTGTTTTAAAGAGCACGGAACACTTCCAAGCCTGGATCAGCATCACCCTGAGCAACTGAAATACCGAGTAGATAATGCAGCAGGTGCAGCAAAAAGCTGCCATTTCTGCTACTTCCTTAAGACCATAGACATACGTGCAAGCCATGTTTTACCTCGTATTGAGCAATTTGTGCTGCTTTCCCTGAGCACGAGGTTGTTTAGATGAGGATCTGCCAAAACATTTCATTATCTGGGGAGGTTCTCAAGGAGTAGTGTTCCCGTGCAGCCAACAGAGTGAAGAAGATCCTCCACAGCGGTGGATCAAACCCTAGTTCTGATCCTATCCCGATCTCTGAGTGTTATCATTTGAGTGGAAAGGCCAAGGAGGAGTTGTCCTGGACCAGGACTCAGTACAGTGAGAGTATGTAAGGATATGCTTAACTGTAAGAATTAACACTTCACACATCAACTCAGCTCCACGTATTGGATCTGGGCTGGAAAAGGCTCCAGCTGAATTTCTGGGTTTTTCTGGTAGCTATTCTACGAAAATAGAAAGCTCCTGAATTGCAACAGAGATGGGTATGTAGGTGCAAGCAGAGGAACTTTCATGTTCTTCACAGGAGGTGGAGAATAGTCCAGGAGGTGGGAGAAGTGGTTTCAGGGTTTCCTTCTTTGTCACAGGCTTTTGATAAGATCATCGACAAATCATTTCACCCAGACACCAAAGGTAAGAAGTGTGGCGGCAAGACTTTAAAAGGAGAAAATTGGATTAACCTTGAGCAAACTGTCATGTACCAATTAACAGGCTCGTTTTCCCATCCATCATCTGCGTTTCTTCTTCCTCCTTGTGTTCACCACCTTCTCATCACCATGGGGAAAAGAATAAGCAGCCCTAAACGATCCTGCTGCCATCCTCAGGTCCTGGCTGCTTTGCCAAAGCCCCGACATGGAGGAAATTAGAGCAAACCCAGCACGTCCCTGCCTTGCAGCAAGCTGTCCTACATAATTCTGCAGTTCACAGTCCCCAACCAGGGGCTTTCATCTCAGCTGGCCTCAAGAAGCACAGCGGGTGCCAAAAATGGCTCTGAAACTGGGCAGGAGGAGGTCTTGTCTTCCCTCTTCCTTGGTTCCTCAAGGAGAAGATCAAAACAACCTGACATCTGGTTGCACTTTACTACCGCGCTGGCTTATGTCATGTCTTTCTTCCACAGTCTTTATTTTCTTTATTAATCACCTCTGAGCCAACACAGCTGCCACACGCTCCGCTTCTGCCCCTCACAGCCCACAAGAGAGCGCTCCCTCGCTGGTAGACTGCACGCTTTTCCAACTGGTTAGACTGGAAAATAACTCAGCTGGGACAGCTTGGTCACTGGGCTGCCCTCTAATCCCCTGCTCACACCCAAATCCCACCAAAGTCAGCTCCCTGGGAATCAGACATGATGCATCAGCATCTGGTCTGTCAGAGGGTGTGTTTTTCTGGGGTTCTTGGGGTTGCTGGGGTTTTGGGGTTTTTTTTTGTTTGTTTCTTTGTTTTTTTCCCAGGAAAGATATTTCTGCAGGACACAAGCAGCTGCAAGCAAAACGGAAGAGCACAACAAGGGAGCTGTTCTCCCAGCCACACATTTTTTTTTGAGCGCAAGTGCAATTTGCCAGTTCATCATCCAGGCTAAACCGTTGCCAGGAGGATTTCGATCCTTAGAGTGAGCTGAAATCAGTGTTGGCAAAATGTATCTCACCGCCCTCAGCCTTTCCTTTCATATTTGAAGTCCTCCTGTCCTGAAGAGCCTTGGTTGTTCCACTAAGCCACCGAGCACCGTTTGTTGCTCCAATTAAACGGTGAGAGAGAAGAGCATTGAGCCTTTCTCAAGGCCTCATTTTAATTAAGTTTCCCTTGTGGCAAACATCTCAGGATGACAGACAGTTCAGATTTACAACCACTTCGGATTTTATGTTATTCTGAGGGTTTTTTTCTTCCTACTGGAATGATTGGTGGGTCTCATCGAGCCATGTGCATCAAGAGTGGCTGCGCTAATGAGCAAAGTGAGAGCTGCAGTCTACCCCCCTCCTCGCCAGCTTACCCCACCCTGCAGCTGCAAAGCAATGCTGTAAAAACACTTAATGAAGCGTGATGCCTGAGAAACACCCAGTTCATTCCTCCAGGGAAGGGGAATGCCCTCAACCGTGATTCAACTGATGCTCAGATGTGGTGGTTGGGGGGAGGATGGTGTCACCTGCCTGGCGTGCTGAGTCTGGTGGAGCTTGTGGGTGATCCACCATCCCCTTGCACTGTGAGACAGGGAAAAAAGGTTGTCCTCTCCAGAACAGTGCTGCCAAGATGTTGCAGATGGCAAGGTGAAGTCCCTGCTTTACAGCTGGGAGAGCTGAGCAGCCCAGCACCCTAAAAGTAGGGCTGGGGGCTGGCCCAGGGTATGGTCTCTTTGAAGGAACAGCGATGGACTTTGGGTGAAAAGCTGAGTTCTCCACTAATACCTTGGTCATTGAGTTTGTCCCTCATTTTCTGACATCCTTCAAAGCTTCCTTTCCTCTAAGCACAGCCCTTCACCTGTAACAAATCCTTTCCCAGAAGCATCCCCTGTGGTGGCACTGGTGTGGGTTTGAGCTCTCCAATTGATGCCACAGAGCTCCCATGTCAGTGTCATTGGAACCATCAGGGAGAAATTCATCTCCCCCTAAAACACTGAAGGATCTGAAGAGCTCCATTCACCTGCACCTCCAGGTATTTAGTGACATATATGATGTCCTCTGGGTCTAACACATCACTGTGGTGTCAGACATGACTCAGGTAGGAATTTGTCGTCGTTTTACCCCAGCCAGCAACTAAGAACCACAGGTGTCCTACTGCTCTGCATGATCTGCTGGAGCTGCAGTGCCCTAGACCATCTTCTGTTCCACCAAATACCTGAGTGTGGTCACACAAATCAGCAGTACCTGGTTCCCTAAATGCCCTCTGAGGTCCTCAGGGTGTCCCACCTGGTCTCCTATTGACTTATTTGAAAAGACAAGGGTGTCCCATAGGCTACATCATGCCTATCATTAGCACCATGCAGATGTCTCAGATACTCCAGGGCATCTCAAGCTGCACAAAGTGTCCCTGCGTAGGTGGCTGGTCTGAACCCAGATGTGCTCTTTCCCCTCTTCCACCCTGTTAAAAGTCAAGATGAGGGAATTGGGGTTGTTCAGCCTGGAGAAAAGGAGGATCAGAGGAGACCTTCTCAGCTTCTACAACTCCCAGACAAGAGGTTGTAGTGAGGTGGGTGTTGATCTCCCAAGTAGCAAGTGGAAATGGACTCCAGTTGTGCCAGGGAAGGTTTAGACTGAACATTAGGAAGAATTTCATCACTGAAAGGGCTGTCAAGCTTTGGAACATGCTGCCCAGGGCAGTGGAGGAGTCTCCATCCCTGGAGGGATTTAAAAGCTGTGTAGATGTGGTGCTCAGGGACGTGGTTTAGTGGTAGACCTGGCAGTGCTGGGTTAATGGTTGGAGTCGATGATCTTAAATATGTTTTCTAACCAAACGACTCTGTGATTCTATGACTCTGTGAGAACAGACATCTCATCCCATTAGTGTTCCTGGTAGGCAGGTGGGGAAGGAGTTAGAAAGAGGGGGCGAGGAGAAGGAGCACTGAACTGCCCAACCAAAGGTTGCCTGCTACCATTGCTCTGGGTTTGAACACAGTAGCAACACAGCAGTGAGAAGAGAGCACCAATGAGGATTGGGACAGGAAAGGGTAGAATGGGAGAGAAAAAACACTAAGGAGGAGCGTGGTCAAATGGAGTGGGCAAGCGTGGGGGTGCAAGAAGAGAGCAGACAAGCACAGCCTTGAAAAGGAAAACCAGAAAGAGATGTCTCAGCCCTGGATGGCCCTCTCTTTGTGCTGAGGCCACAGGGAAGATGGGGTATGGCAAAGCCTGGGGGCCCCCCTGTGTTGGGATTCTCTGCCCTGCCATCCTGCCAAGGAGAGCGACCAGCCATAGTCCTCATACCCCGACATAAATACTGAATTACCAGGACCAGGGGAACAAATGAGAGTTTCTTTGGTAAACTGCAGCTGCGAGCAACTCGGTTGTTTCAGGGGGATCATCTTCAGATTTTACCAAAAATATTGTGGGGAAATGAAAAAAAAAAAAGAAAAGAGAGGGGAAAAAAGCTAATTGCTGAGTTTTGGATGGCACAGGGTTGGACACGGGGAATTAATTTCCTGCTCATATGGCGCCTTATCTGGTCCTTTCAAAGCTGAGGGCCTGTGTGTGCATGGTGATGGGTGTTCAGTTACTGCTCTGTGGCGAGGGGCTGAGATGGGCTAGCTCCCAGAAAGAAAGGGTTTAAAAGGAAGCTCCTCCCTGGCCCCAGCTTCTGTGTGGGGGAGATAATGGGAGGGATGTCACCACAAGTTAGTCCTCCTGAGATGGTGCCTCCAGGTCCAAGTGCACACAGGTGGGTGGATATCACCTTGTCTGAGCAATGAGGACTTACTAAGAGGGATCGTTTTCATAGAATCATAGAATCATAGAATGTCAGGGATTGGAAGGGACCTCGAAAGATCATCAAGTCCAATCCCCCTGCCAGAGCAGGAACGCCTAGACTATGCTACACAGGAACGTGTCCAGGCAGGTCTTGAATGCCTCCAGAGAAGGAGACTCCACAACCTCTCTTGGCAACCTGTTCCAGTTCTCCATCACCCTCACTGAGAAGAAGTTTCTTCTCGAGTTTAAGCGGAACCTCTTATGTTCCAGTTTCAGCCCATTACCCCTTGTCCTGTCATTGGTTGTCACTGAGAAGAGCCTGGCTCCATCCTCCTGACACTCACCCTTTAGATATTTGTAAACATTAATGAGGTCACCCCTCAGTCTCCTCTTCTCCAAACTAAAGAGCCCCAGCCCCCTCAGCCTTTCCTCATAAGGGAGATGTTCCACTCCCTCCATCATCCCAGTTGCCCTGCGCTGGACTCTCTCCAGCAGTTCCCTGTCTTTCTTGAACTGAGGGGCCCAGAACTGGACACAATATTCCAGATGGGGTCTCACCAGGGCAGAGTAGTTTTGGGTCAATATTCAACTTTGTGATCCTCCAGAGACCTCCTAGCATCCTCTGGCCAAGCTTTGCTGTCTCTCAGCTGTGCTTAGGACTCAACTGGTAAAACACCTTATGCCTGCAACTCCCCCTCTTCCTAAGCTGGGGGACACTGGGGCATGTCAAGGTTGGGGTGCTGGTGTCTGGGTCTCTCCTTGCCATGAGCCGGCGTGCCGAAATGAACCCACCACTTCAATTAGGTGCTAAAAGAGGGGGATTAAAGACCCTCCTGCCATGCCTCATTTCCCCATCTGTAACGTGTAGACAATATCCCCTCGACTCACAGGGAGGGGGGCATTGCGAAGAAAAATGCATTAAAATGGTGAAGCACTCCATTGCTATGGCAACGGGAGCCACTGAATTATGGGTGGATGGTGCCGAGTCGAAACGATAACGGAAATGTATTTGTGTCTCCTGCTGGCTGTTTATACGTGGGTCTTTATTCAGTGGCATTCCTGCCTTGCGTTCGTTCATCCAGGAACAGAGCACAAAATGTAGTCGCCACTCCCCGGCCACAGGGTATGGTCTCCTGCAAGGTTTTTATGAATCTTTGTCAGCATTCTTCACTTCTGAGGTTTTGTAAAATATACACGTCTCCTCCAGAGCTTGTTTAGCTGGAATTGGCTTGCTATAAACATCCAGCCAAGGATGGGAGTGCTAACTCCTATTATTTCATTGTCTGGCAGAAAAACAGACAAATAGAGGAAAAGCAAATAATTCCCCCGAGTGGACATCTGTGCTGACGCTAAAGGAGCTCCCAGCAAGAAACACAAGAAAGGGTCATGCTTTGCAGTGAGTTAACTTTTTGCAGCAGGAGAAAGGATTGTATTAAAGCATCTGTTCTGCAAGAAAACTTGCCCAGCCCTCACCCCCGAGCTGAACCCTCCAGCTGGGCGGGCATCTCTGTTCACAGCATCCAACTCTTCACAAGGAAGCCTTGTTCCAGGGCAGAAGGCACGTTGTTCCAGGGAAACGAACCCCTGACACCAGGCAGTGAGTAAGCAGAGACGAGGCGTAGTAATGAAGGAGGGTAAAGTTTATTGCTAGCCAGATCTCGGTTTGCGCCATCGCAGGGTATTTAAGCTGTGTGTTTAAACTCACTTAGCTTAGCGACGCCACTGGTTGAGTTCAGAGACAGGACTGGCTGTACAACGAACAGAACTAAAGGTCTTCACAAACTTTACAGCCCGGGGCTCAGCAATGTTGGCTTCAGACTCCTGTGCTGCACAAATGTGATGCACGAAACCAGACGCGTCGGGCTGAGGTCTTTGGGTCTGTCGGGAGGCACCAAAGACAGATTTTGTCTCAGGCTTCCCAGGAAAATTGAGGTCTGATTAAGAGCTAGAACATGGCACACTCTGGGTGTAGGAAAGGTGTGAGCAGATCTCGAAAAGGGGGAGAGGTGGATGTCCTGGCATTGTCATCTTGTTTCCCTTGACATTCTGCCACAGCTAACTGATGGTGATACATTGAGAAGTTGACTTTAACAGCTTGGTCTTGATGACTTACGTCTGCTTATCATCCCAAATTAGCCTGAACTAATGTCACAGCATGACACTTCGGGTGCAATAGGGTAAGTCATCTTCTGCTGACCATCCCTCTTCCAAACTGTGGCATCACAGAATCACAGAATCACAGAATGTTAGGGATTGGAAGGGACCTCGAAAGATCATCAAGTCCAATCCCCCTGCCAGAGCAGGAATGCCTAGATTATGCTACACAGGAACGTGTCCAGGCGGGTCTTGAATGTCTCCAGAGAAGGAGACTCCACAACCTCCCTGTGCAGCCTGGGCCAGGGCTCCGTCACCCTCACTGAGAAGAAGTTTCTTCTCGAGTTTAAGCGGAACCTCTTATGTTCCAGTTTCAGCCCATTACCCCTTGTCCTATCAGTGGTTGTCACCGAGAAGAGCCTGGCTCCATCCTCGTGACACTCACCCTTTAGATATTTGTAAACATGAATGAGGTCACCCCTCAGTCTCCTCTTCTCCAAACTAAAGAGCCCCAGCTCCCTCAGCCTTTTCTCATAAGGGAGATGCTCCACTCCCTTAACCATACCAGTTGCCCTGTGCTGAACTCTCTCCAGCAGTTCCCTGTCTTTCTTGAACTGAGGGGCCCAGAACTGGACACAATATTCCAGATGGGGTCTCACCAGGGCAGAGTAGAGGGGCAGGAGAACCTCTCCCGACCTACTAACCACCCCCCTTCTCACACACCCCAGGATGCCATTGGCCTTCCTGGTCACAAGGGCACAGTGCTGGCTCATGGTCATCCTTTAGGGCCTTTGTCAAAGGAAGCTCCTACTCGGCAGGTGTAGCCTACATCCATCCCACCAGAATAACCCATGCCAGGGTATGGTCTCCAGCAGAGATCTGCTGTTGTCCAGTCCAGTTTAGTGTTAATGTGAGTTGTTGACGTGTTTTTTCATTCCAGTGAACAGATGAGACAAGACCCAAGAAGTCTGGAGGAGAACACAGGCCAAAGGCTATTCCCGTGAGGCAGAACGGAGGAGACCACTCAGTTCTGGGGTGAGAGAAACAACCTGTATGGTCACAGTCTGAGAAGTATTACTTGGCCCCAGGGCTAAAGAATACTCCTTAGCAGAACAGCTGAAGCCACATAGTCCAGAGAGATCCATGGAAAACCCCCAGGAAGATGTCACAGCATCACAGAAGCCTACAGAAAACTCAAAACTTTTAGCAGAAAAGCCCAAAAGCCACAAGAACTACAGCAAGAAGGCAGAAAGATTCAAAGACATGCACATATGTAGGAACCAGGCACTGATTACTTTTTTTAATTCAGCCTCTTGTCCATATCAGTGGTTGGATTTCCATTTCGTATTGGTTAAAGTGAGTCACGGCTCAAAACAGCAAAGAAGTCCCTGCCCCTGGATATCATTGCCTCATGCTGGGAGCTGTTTTACGGGCCGAGTAAACCTCTGCAGCAATTTGTTATGAAGTGAACTTCTAAGCAGCACAGATCTCCATACACGCCTGTAATGTATGCAGAGGATCATTAAATTTTTACTGTGCAATTCTGGAGGGAAAAATACCCAACAAAACAAAACCAAAGGAAAAAACAAGCTAGCAAGCAAAATTCTGAATATAAATGGGGCATGTTTACCTCGTGTGTGATTTTTTTTTAACTAGAGATGAAGCAGAGGTGTTTTGGAGCTGTTTACCCAAAAGAAAATTGATAGAGTCTTGCCTGAGAGGAAAGGGGTGAAATCTCAGAGGTTTTTGTTCACACAATTGATGGATAACTTTCCAGACGCTTCTAATAAGTCTCAAGGTACCCAATGGATACAGTTCCTCAATAACACCATCAGTAATCTTAGAAAGCCTCATCAGTTTTGGTTTGATGCATTTTCCCAGGGACACAGGGAGAGGGAGGCACAGCAGATCCAGAAACACACGCGGCAGCACTTGGAGCTCACGTCGAGCACGGAGCTACGCGAAGGTTCAGCATGGTTGGATTTGGTTTCGTGGCTTGTTCTGTTGTGAAGAGAGGGGTTGTTTGCAAAGCTTCAGTGTGGGATCAGATTTCCAAACCCTTCAAAGTCTGAGGGTTTGGGCTATTTGCTAAATAATGATAACAGCAGCTTCTGGCTGCTACGTCCGACCCAAATATTTCCTTGGAAACGAAGCACAGCAGAAGATTTTGCCAAGTGGGATGAAGACGATTTGAAACCAAAATCAAAATGTAAACAACAACAATCATTTAGAGGGGAAGAGAGTTACCAAAATCCCCCTTAGGTATTTTGCACGTGGATTTATCTGCCTGGGCTGCTTTTTAGATCATGATCTGTACAGCCATGAGCAGTGCAGAGAAGGGGAGGATTATTCACTGTTTGTTGATGAAGAAGCTTCTGAAGAGGTTCCTGGTGTCAGGTTTAAAACAAGCAGGAATTGCATATTCCTTTTTCACTTGGTGCAGAGGAATTTGCTTCTAGACGGCATCCAAAAAATGTTATGGCCATGGTAGCTGTGCAGAAAGTGTAGATCATATTCAGGAAGTCTCTGATTCACTTGTCACTAAAAGCTGAGCAGATCTTTTAGGAAAGGTTCAATTTGTCTTTGTCCATTACGTTTTTTCCTACAAGTGCTCAGCTTGACGTATCAGAGTCAGGATGTTTGATCCAGAAAAAAAATTATTCTTGCATTTTATTCCAAGTTTTCAGTTTTCTCTAATATATTGGTTCTCACCGTGAGGGTGGTGAGACACTGGCACAGGTTGCCCGGAGAGGGGGTGGCAGCCCCATCCCTGGAAGTTTTTAAGGCCAGGTTGGATGGGGCTCTGGGCAGCCTGATCTAGTGGGGGATGTCCCTGCCCATGGCAGGGGGTTGGAACTGGATGAGCTTTGAGATCCCTTCCAACACTGACAATTCTATGATTCTGTGATCGGTTAGTTTGGTGGTTTTGGTTTGGTTTTTTGGTGGTTTTTTATTCAAATCACTATTATAATATTAAAAAAAATACGTGTTTAGTTGGGATAAAAATGCATGACTGATGGATATAATGTCCTAAGAGCTGTCGCCCCAGCCAACACGTGTCATCCTGTGTCACGGCAGCTATGTCTGAAAAATCTGCCAAAATGGAATAGTATGGGAAGACAAGACCCTGGTGGGGAATTGCCAAGGCCTGGAAGGCTGAATCTGTGGTTAACAGATGTAGCAATGATTTTCTTAATTATTTCCTTCCCTTAGGAGTCTGACTGTACAATGCAGTTCATACTTTCAAGCGAGTAAGGCCAACACGGTAGAAAAAAAATAGTGAGCAGGCACGTCCTCAGCAGCAATCAGAAATGACACCTTGACATGACTGGCAGATCACGAGTCCAACTAGGTTCTGGTCCACTCTTCTAGACCATCACATCCCCAAATCAACCCACATAATCCTTACTTTTGTCTTCTGAGATTGTCTGCCAATATGTTCTCCGACTTTAAAAGCTTTTGACACAGTCTCCCACAGCATCCTTGCTGCTAAACTGAGGAAGTGTGGTCTAGACTCTCGGGTACTGAGGTGGACTGTGAACTGGCTGAGGGGAAGAAGCCAAAGAGTTGTGGTCAATGGGGCGGAGTCTGGTTGGAGGCCTGTATCCAGTGGAGTGCCTCAAGGGTCGGTACTGGGACCAGTATTATTCAATATATTCATCGATGACTTGGATGAGGGACTAGAGAGTACTATCAGCAAGTTTACTGATGACACCAAGCTGGGAGGAGTGGCTGACACGCCAGCAGGCTGTGCTGCCATCCAGCGAGACCTGGACAGGCTGGAGTGTTGGGCGGGGAAAAATTTAATGAAATACAACAAGGGTAAGTGTAGGGTCTTGCATCTGGGTAGGAACAACCCCAGGTTCTAGTATAAGTTGGGGAATGACTTATTAGAGAGTAGTGTAGGGGAAAGGGACCTGGGAGTCTTGGTGGACAGCAGGATGACCATGAGCCAGCACTGTGCCCTTGTGACCAGGAAGGTCAATGGCATCCTGGGGTGTATTAGAAGGGGGGTGGTTAGTAGGTCGAGAGAGGTTCTCCTGCCCCTCTACTCTGCCCTGGTGAGACCCCATCTGGAATCTTGTGTCCAGTTCTGGGCCCCTCAGTTCAAGCAAGACAGGGAACTGCTGGAGAGAGTCCAGCACAGGGCAACTGGGATGATGAAGGGAGTGGAGCATCTCCCTTATGAGGAAAGACTGAGGGAGCTGGGGCTCTTTAGTTTGGAGAAGAGGAGACTGAGGGGTGACCTCATTAATGTTTACAAATATCTAAGGGGTGAGTGTCACGAGGATGGAGCCAGGCTCTTCTCGGTGACAACCACTGATAGGACAAGGGGTAATGGGCTGAAACTGGAACATAAGAGGTTCCGCTTAAACTCGAGAAGAAACTTCTTCTCAGTGAGGGTGACGGAGCCCTGGCCCAGGCTGCCCAGGGAGGGTGTGGAGTCTCCTTCTCTGGAGACATTCAAGACCTGCCTGGACACGTTCCTGTGTAGCATTATCGAGGTGTTCCTGCTCTGGCAGGGGGATTGGACTTGATGATCTTTCGAGGTCCCTTCCAATCCCTGACATTCTGTGATTCTGTGATTCTGTGATTTGCACACTGAGATGTCGTGTTCAGTTAGAAACTGGCATAATCAGTGATTATTATTAATGATGGTCATACGTTTACAGCAGGAAAAGAAGAGGAAACAAATTATAATCTCTGCAGCAAAACAGCCAGTGGGGATTCTGAGCCTAGTGGTCCTCCTAGCCTGGTATGGCTAGTGCATGATGGTCCCTGTAGCCCATAGCACCCGTGGGATGGAGGTGGTTGTTGATGCCTTCCCCACTGCTGCCCCTGAATAATCAACGTGAAGCTCCAGCACGCTTCTAGGCTGGAGTTACAACTACAGGCACTGCTGGGAGGTGCTTTGATCGCTTTAAGGCTTCGCTGCTGCCTCAGACGATTTTGATTGTACAAGATGGATGCACATTAGTTGCCCCAGCCCCTTTCTACCTGAAGAGAATCTCCTTCAGTCCTCTCTAGGTGGGTCTGCGATGATTTGTCTTGCCGTGTGACGGTTCCTGAAGACACCAGGTTTTGTTCTCAGTGATTCAACCAGGGTGGTGGCCATTTCAGGCACTCCTGTCTCAGCTGCTGGTGCCACAGCTGATGGAGGAAGGATCTTAGGAGAGAGACACCCAAGCACCTGAATGTGCAAAGCTCAAAGGTGGTTAAATCAAAACCAGTGGCAACCAATCCCAGGTGACCGTACAGATTTCTTGATGTTAATTAACACCGTAAAATTTCAGAGGTTAAACAAGAGCCCTGACTTGGGGGTGGCCTGGGCATTCAGTCTTCCACCTGGCAGTTTTTTTGGCCTTTCAGAAATCACAGAGCCAGGTGTCTCTGTCCTCAGGTCGCCCCTTTGACATGGGTTTCCAAACAGAGAGGACTTCTTGTGGTTTAGTTTCTTTCTAAGGGACGAGACTGTTTTTCAGGAGGCAGGAAATCAATAGCCTTCCTTACCACCATTAATGCCAACAGGTGTGAGAAGGGATATAAGCTCTTGTGTTTAATCCTCTGGCTATTAGAACACGCTCACACCACAATCCAGAGAGGCAGCCCCCCAAAAAATTATCAAAGACCTGAGCTGGTAAGTTCATGCTCAGCCCCAATCAGTGCAGACTGGATCCACCCATCCCTTCGCCACCAGTAGAGGCAAGATCTGAGATGATACAGCAAATATATTGTGTCAGTTGTGCTTTTCGAGAACTCCCTGATGGTTCTTCCTGCTAATGTGGCACTCAAAGAAAACGTTTCTGCATTTCTGTAGACATGGAGTGACTTATTTCCTGTTTTTTGCTAGGGAAGGTGCAGAAGTACCTGGGGGACTAGATGGTTCACAGCACCAATACCTGCGACAAGCAAATTCTCATGTAACAGGACTGAAATATATCCCTCTGTAACATCTTCCCAAGGAAGGACTCCCCATCACATCATTTCTACCTTGACATCCCTTTTAGCAGCTGCCCTCTGCAACGCTGCTCAGCATCTTGCCACCTGCCAGGCTGCATTGTGATTCCTGGAACTGACGTGGGGCTGTCTAGGGACAATGAAGTGTCACCGTCTGCTGGTTACATCATCTGCCTGGTCTTATTTTTTAGGCCTTGATCCTTTTGCTCCACCCCATGAAGGCAGAGGTCTCAACTGCAAACATCTTCAGGTTCACTTAGGTCATAACCTGGACCTTACTTAACGCTCATTTCGTTTTGCACTGAGAGGAGAATAAAATTTCAGCTGTTTGAGGACATCGGAAATGAATTTTTGGGAAACGTTTTCTCAGCTTCTCAATGTTTTATGCATTTTATAAAACATTTTTTTTTCCAGCGTTATTGCCTGGGAAGTTTAGCTAGAAATAGGTCCCTTGTTACTAGGTTTTTCATCTCCTCCCGTTCAGCGTCGGATGTTGTACGTGGTTACTACAGCGGTGGCCTTTTGATGTTTGCAGACTGAAGATGGCAATGCACAGCAGGACATAATCAAGAGCAATGAAAACGTTGCTTGCCCTAGTTTCCTGAGGAAATGAGTACTATGAAATTATGCCACCTTTGCGATGGCCTCCCTCTAAGTGTCTTTGCCTGCCTAAGCATTCAGTCCCCTTCTTTTTTTTTTTTTTTTTCCTATTTTTTTTTTTATCCCCAAGGTGCTTTTGAGCACGCTGTCCAATTTCTATCACTTAGGAAAGAAAAGCGGAGACTTCGGAGGTATTTTACTGCTAAAGATTTTCTGCTAACACTCAACAGAGAAATTTTTTTCTCGTTATCCAGAAGAAAATTCTGTAGCAAAACCTCAACATTAGCGAATCAACCACAAGATATGGACCCCCAGAAAGGCAGGTTTTGGTAACCCCGGTGCTCAGAGCACCACATATTAGAGTGAGTCCTCACTGTGATGACTATGGGTGAGGGAAAGAAGTACAGAAATGAGGTCTTGTCTCCACTGAGAAAACACTAAATTCAAGCTAACCCATGCCAGGCAAGATTCAGCGGTTTGCAGACACACTTCCACGTTTGTATTAGAGGACCTTATTTTTTTTTTTGGTGTGTAAGAGGAGACAAAGCTGGAGTTGGAGGTGTGTGGAGGATGTGTCGCTCGTTATCAGCGTCATAATTTTAACTACATAGTTGTAGCACCCTGAGAGAAATGTCGTGCAAAGCAGACCATTGACAACTTAGGCTTTGGGCAAAAGGTGAGAGGTGAATGCTACATTGAAGGAATCAGAATAATAGAATTTTTGAATGTGTTGAGCTGGAAGGGACCTTTCGAGGTCATCTAGTCCAATCCCCTGCAGTGAGCGGGGACATCCTGAACTAGATCAGGTTGCTCAGAGCCCCATCCAGCCTGACCTTGAATGTCTCCAAGGATGGGGCGTCCACCACCTCTCCGGGCAACCTGTGCCAGGGTCTCTCCACCCTCATAGTAAAGAATTTCTTCCTAACATCTAATCCAAATCTGCCCTGCTCTGGTTTAAAACCATTGCCTCTCGTCCTGTCATCACCCACCCCATAAACTTACCCATAAATGAGTTCAGTAACTCATCTGCCACACTTGTATTTCCTGGTCCATGCTGGTGAGAAGGAATGACTGATCTCGACCTCCTGGACAGCCCTGTTGAGAAGTCAGAATCCACACATCTGGAGAACTCTGCGTTTGCATGCACATAGGAAAAATTGAGTTATGGCACAAAATTGTATTAGTTAGGATATTTTAACTAATTGTATTAGTTAGGATATTTTATTAGAAGTTGTTTGTATTTTTGTGGTGACAAGAAATGTGATTGAAGGTGGGTGTGGAAGGGGACAGTGTAAATTAATTGTGCAGATTTTCAGAATTAGCGTGTCGGGAACAGATTCCACAGTTGTGCTCTGGAGCACAGAAG
The DNA here is from genome assembly GCA_020746105.1 of Trogon surrucura. NCBI lineage: Eukaryota > Metazoa > Chordata > Aves > Trogoniformes > Trogonidae > Trogon > Trogon surrucura. The sequence goes on along the minus strand of CM036617.1, from coordinate 1,714,833 downwards.
AAAGTATGAAGAACTGCTTTGGGGCAGGGAGCTGTTCTTTCTGCTTCTTTAAATATTTTTGTAGCATCATAGAATCGCTTAGTTTGGAAAAAGCCCTTAAGATTATCGAGTCCAACTGTTAACCCAACACTGCCAGGACAATCCCTCACCCATGTCCCTGAGCACCACATCTACCTGGCTTTTAAATTCCTGAAGGGATGGGAACTCCAGCACTGCCCCAGGCAGCCTGTGCCAGGGCTTGACAGCCCTTTTGGTGAAGAAATTTTTCCTGATGTCCTAACATTGGTTAGACTTTTATAGAGCAAGCTAATGTCTACCTTCAAGGTGGAAGTAATTTCTTGTCTGCTCGTCCCAGTATGACACAAACTCCAGCCTTTGGGGATGTTGGTGGGTTTTACCCTCAGTGAGCCATTGTTAGAGCGTGTGAGAACATCTAAAAGTGGATTTTCCTATTGCATCTCTCTCCCTTGAGAGCTGCTGCTCCCCTAACCTGTGCATCAGGCCACGGATGGAAGAAATGGAGGCCACGTGGCCGAAAACTGTCCACAGGGAGAATTCTTTCTGACAGTAATCCTTTAAACCCTCTCGGAGCACCTGTCCTGCACAGGACACCTCCTTCTCGTGGCTTTCACCTCCTCTGTGACTCCAGCTCAGCTCCTCGAATAGCCCTTTCTTTGTGTCCACGCAGCATCTCTCATTTCTTAGGAATGCCCAAGAGGGTTTTTTTTTGTCGACCCCTCCGAGCAGCTGCAGGGCCACAAAGGGTCGCGAGACGTCTGAAGTGGGATGTTCTAGTGTTTGCGTCTGCAATGCCAGCCTGAATCCTCCTTCATTAAGCCTGGCATATCTCTGGACCTGGCTTTGCTACCCACACAAGGCATCCATTATTCAGCGTGTTGATATCACCCCGCCAACACACCCTCACGAGGCTTTATGGAACTATTTGACATTTTCCTGCTCCAGGATAACTCGGTAATGGCAAGTCCCACCCAGGAGACACGACCACACGCTGGAAAGGAAGTTCTTGATGTGATTTTACTAAGCAGGATAGACCAAAGCTACTCACAGAAAAATTAAAGAGGAAACAACATTTCTGGCAAAGATGCCTTATTTAATGTGTTGATGAGAGTATGACATCAGTTTTTTAAAATTTCTTTTTCTCACAGTTTTGAAAATCACAGATAAAACTTTTCTCATCTCCCAGGCAATCTGCTAAGAGATCCTTTCTGGGAAAAAAAAAATAATATATATACATATTTATATTTTTATTTTTATTTTTATTTGTAAAGCACCTATCATCATGTTGATGAACATTCCTTGGAGCCACTCTGAAGGCAGAGGTAAGAACAGGAGTCAGCCTGTCAGTACCTCAGCACTTCTCTTTCCAACCAGTTTAAAAACAAAAAGAAAAACAAGAAAGAAAGCCACAACACCTTGCTGCCAGCCTGCCTGGCTGGTGTTTAATACTGCTGCTCCATCAGGGTTGGAGGGAGGTGCCTCAGTCTTCTGTACTAGCCCTGGGCTACTGGGCTACAGTGGGGGAATGCAGGAGGGAAGCCAGGGGATGAGGTAGAAGAGTTCAAAAGTTGAAGCTGTGACACTTTTTCCATAGCAGGCTGACTCACGGTGTAACCAGCCCCAGGGCATCTCCAACATGTCCAAGCTGAGGAGCACAGGGGCACTGCATGACTTCACCCAACCTTCACGCAAAGCAGATGTGATTTTGTCAAATCCAGAAAGAGAGCGTGAGTCCAGGGTTTGTAAACCCAGGTTTCTTGCCCACTCCACTGAGACATCTTTGCTTTAAGAGGCACTGATCAGCAGAGCTTCTAATTCTGTGAGGTTGTTGAAACACCCACAACACAGACCAGAAGAACATCCTGGCTTGACCATCTGGATCTGAGGAAGAAATTGTTCAGTGTGAGGGTGGCCAGACTCTGGACTAGATTGCCCAGAGAGGCTGTGGATGTCCCCTCCCTGGAGATGTTCAAGGCCAGGTTGGATGAACCCTGGAGCAACCTGGTCTAGTTGAGAGGTGTCCCTGCCCATCGCAGGGGGTTGGATGAGATGATCTCTAAGGTCCCTTCCAACCTAAGACATCCTATGATCCTACGATCTGCGGTGGCACAGGGAGGGAGGGCAGGTGGTATCCACCCACAGAAAGGGCTCTCCCATTCCCTGCAGCCACACACACTCAGCATCAGAGAATTTTCAGGCTCACAGTTCCCTGCAGTGGAAGAGCAGAGCTTCTGGGTTGAGTTTCTGCCCACCCTTGCGTTGCAGCACATCTGCTCCCCAGCCATCATCTTCATCCCGCGCACCCTGCAGACCTCCTGAGTGTCCGCCAAGATCAGAGTCCATTGGAGCCAGCTCTGGCACTTTCCCAGGCTCTCATCCATCTGCCTGACAGGTTCCTCGGACAGCCAGGCTCAGGGATTTTTCTCCAGGTAGACAAGTTTTAGTAGAGAACTTTGAGGAAACTGGTTTACCATCTGTCTGTGTCTACCTGTGGCAGCTTAATGGAGAGTAATGATCCTTCGTGAACACTTTAAACGAAAGCCATTAACTGAACCGATGAGAGAAATTGAATTATTGTCTCACCCAATGCTTCCAATTTACCTGCCAGTTCGTCTTGCCCAAGACATGCCAAACGCAGACGTAGTCTCTGTCAGTCACCAGGTCACAGGCAGAGAGACGGATCCCTTTCTTTGGCTCCCTAGGAAAGTTAAAAAATGTTCATAAAATCCTTGGTCTGTTGCTGAGGGATTTTTATAACTCACTTTCCCTTCCTGTAATCTGAACTACTTGGAGGTTGTTTTTTTTCTTTCCTTTTCTTTTTTATTTTTTTTCATTTTTTAATTTCTTTTGTGGTTTACACTGGCAGCAGGTGTGTCCATGAGATGCTTCCCTCCAAACCAAGCCTGCTCCTGCCTGAGACTGGGACCAGGCAGTGGGTGACACTTCAGTGGTCACAGACCCGCTGAGTGAACGGATATGTGCTGATTTTGCAGAGTCAGCATGAGGCTTCCAGGGACACTGAATTTATTGTCTTTAAACATCAAAAATGAAAACATAAAGCTAAATGCAAGTATGTGCCTTCTCCAGCAGGAGACCCTAAGCACTCCCAATGTTTAGTGTGTCCTCAGTCCACTGGCAGAGCAGGCTGGAAAGGAGAGTTCACCTGCAAATTTTCCATTTTGAGGCAATACCTGACAAATTAGCATCCCTAAAACTGCAAAACAGTTTGACTCCCAGAGTAAAGGGATGCTTTGTGACCACTTGCTGCAAAAGGCAGAGGGCTTCTGACACAGCAATATGTTTAAAGTCATATATTTTTCTTACTTATCATGCATCCAGCTACAGGCAAAAAGGGACGTTTTGACCTTGATGATGTTTGATGGAGTGGATTTAATCAGACAGGGCACTGGCCCTGATAGCACCATGCTAGCCTATATATTATTCAGGGTTTGTATCTGCTGCTCCCTGGATGGATTGGTGTGTCTCCCAAATGTTCTCCCCTGTTCGTGCAATGTCTCTTTGTTTCCGTGTTCGATAACCTTGTGCTTGGTGCGTGCAAATCTAATTATATTTTGGCCTAACAGAAAACGTCAGCTTGCATGTGTCTCCAGGAATGATGGATATCCTTTCCCTAGAAATAGCACAGTCACAAATGAGGACTATCTGCAAGGATGAAGTTAACACAGCCTATATGAAAAAAAAATAAATTAAAAAAAAAAAATAGGAACCCCACACCACACCTTTACTTTTTGCATCTGTGAAACTGCAGCAAAAAAATGAGAAATCGCAGCAAATAGTGAAAGAATAGGTTATGGATGATCTGAGCAGGGAGCACAAAGATAAAATCTCTGGTTTGACTCCTGCTGGTTCTTGCTCTGTGATCTTCATGACAGCTCCTTTTAACCATCTCTTTGTGCTGGCATCTGTGGCCTCCTCTTCCTCATTATTCGTTCTGAATGCATGCTGACCCTCTCTTGCTTCTCCTAGCCTCCTAAAAATGCCCAGACCACCATCATAAAAGGCCACCAACGTTCAAATATCACCTGTTGCACTGCTGCCTGTCTCCATCAGTTGTCCATTAGCTTAGCCCAACAAAGAGCTTCTGCTGGGACTGCTTGTGTATCTGACAAACAGAGGTTCTTGCAAAATCGGGGGCTGAGGCCATCAGGAGACACCCCAACACTAGAGACACACACCACCTTCAGCAAGCTCAAACTTCTTTCCCAAAAACTGCACAGAGGTCCCCAAAGACAAATTTTTAATAAGTTTTATTTAGGGAAACTGTGAATTCATCTGAATTTTTGGGCTGTTCTCTCTTTCTACAGGAGATTTTCTGATACTGTAGTGGCTGGAAAGGCTCTTGGTGCCGGTTCGTGTTGGAGAATGTGCTATATATAAAATGTGAAACTGTTGACAGAACTTACAGATGACTGAAGCTCATCAACAGCAGCAAACAGCTGGTGTTAGTCGAGATGCAAATTAGTTTTCCATGACAGGCAGGAAGACACAAATAATCATCCAAAAACATAGCAATAAAGACCTACTTCTGCCATTTAGGATCCTACACAACTCCAGGACATACAGCCTCCTGGCCATATGGGAATGCCTTGCTGGAAACAAGAGCTCAGCTACAATCCCTTCAGATCCAGGGTTCCTTCCATTGGTTCCCATGATTAAGATGAGGCTGAATCAGTAAAACTGATCCGCACAGGTCTATGAAGCGTGAACTTTTCATTTACTGGCTCAAGCCAGCATGTTCAATTTTCATCAGCTTTTTTATTTTTGGTTCAGATGCCACCGGAAGGCAATGCTGGACCCTAATTATAGGCATCTGTGAGTAATACATTTCGCAGCTGCTGTGCTATAAGAGGCAGGGAGAAGCTCGGACAGCAGCCAGCATTTTCACAGTGTGTCAGGAGCTCATCTCTGGGTGTCCCCTTGGTGCAGAGTCCCTGGGTCCCAGCCGTCCCACAAGGTAGCCCAGGGCTTGCAGAAAGACCAGCTGTACCTGGAAGGAGAAGGTCACTCTTGACTAGACCTGTGGCCAAGGGACATTTCTCCCACGGGGACCACAAGAGACGATGTTTCTCGAAGCTGCAGAATTGTAGAGAAGAAATTTAGCATGAGATAAGAAGCCAGGAGACAGGAAGAAGAATATTGCCACAGAAAAAAAAAAAAAAGACCCTGGAGGTTATCCAAGGGTCACAGAATCACAGAATGTTAGAGGTTGGAAGGGACCTCAAAGATCATCTAGTCCAACCCCCCTGCCAGAGCAGGATCACCTACAGCAGAGCGCACAGGAACGTGTCCAGGCGGGTTTTGAATGTCTCCAGAGAAGGAGACTCCACAACCTCCCTGGGCAGCCTGTGCCAGGACTCCGTCACCCTCACAGTAAAAAAATTTTTCCTCATATTTCTATGGAACCTCCTGTGTTCCAGCTTACATCCACTGCCCCTTGTCTTGTCAGTGGACGCCGCTGAAAAGAGCCTGGCTCCGTCCTCCTGACACTCCCCCTTGACATATTTATAAACATTGATGAGGTCACCCCTCAGCCTCCTCTTCTCCAAGCTAAAGAGACCCAGCTCCTTCAGCCTTTCCTCCTCAGGGAGATGCTCCACTCCCTTCACCATCTTTGTGGCTCTACGCTGGACTCTCTCAAGCAGCTCCTTGTCCTTCTTGAACTGAGGGGCCCAGAACTAGACACAATATTCCAGATGCGGCCTCACCAGGGCAGAGTAGAGGGGCAGGAGGACCTCTCTCGATCTACTTGCTACTCCCCTTCTAATACACCCCAGGATGCCATTGGCCTTCTTGCCCACGAGAGCACACTGCTGGCTCAGGGTCAATTCCTCTCCTGTCACCATGGTCAGACTGTAAACCCCATGAGGCAAGAATGACAGTAGGTATCATAGAGATGGAGATCATAGAATCATAGAATTGTCAGAGTTGGAAGGGACCTCAAAGATCATCCAGTTCCAGCCCCCTGCCATGGGCAGGGACATCCCCCACTAGATCAGGCTGCCCAGAGCCCCATCCAGCCTGGCCTTAAAAACTCCCAGGGATGGGGCTGCCACCCCCTCTCTGGGCAACCTGTGCCAGGGTCTCACCACCCTCATGGGGAAGAACTTCTTCCCAACATCCCATCTGAACCGACCCATCTCTGGCTTCAATCCATCCCCTCGAGTCCTGTCACTGCCCGACATCCTAACAAGCCCCTCCCCAGCTTTCTTGTAGCCCCCTTGAGATACTGGGAGGCCACAACAAGGTCTCCTCGGAGCCTTCTTTTCTGCAGCCTGAACAGCCCCAACTCTCTCAGTCTGTCTGCACAGCAGAGGTGCTCCAGCCCTCTGAGCATCCTCGTGGCCCTTCTCTGGACACGCTCCAGCACATCCAGAGATACGCTCTAGTAGGTCAGTGATGGTCCTGAGATACCTTGTGCCCCTCCTGCTCTCTCCATCACTCCTTTGTGTCAGGCTTCCTCTCCTTTTATCCTCCCAGACGTCACACTTCGAATATCCCTGGCTCGCCAGGGTCTCTGGGAAGTGGTGATGCCTCTCATGTGAAAGTAGGTCTGCAGGGCCAGAAATAGGGGCCAGCTATAAACAGCACAGTAATGACCTGCAAATAAACTGAAGGGCCAGACTGGAATGACAGGGGGGACTGTCACCATGTGTGGGAGATGTTGCTTTCCCTGCCGCTGGCAGTCCAGGAAGGGCAGCTGTGAGCCACCCATGGAAAGCATCCAAGTCACCATGTGTTCACATGAGGAAGAATTCGAGCTCAGCCCCCGTTCCTCACGGCCACTGCTATTTCTATCTCCTTTCCCTGTGTGTGTGTGTGTGTTTTAAATAGATGTGATCTTTAAATAGTCACGGCTTCTGATGGCATTTTTCCAAAAAAAAAAAAAAAAAAAAGTGATGGACTGTGTTCTCCAGGATTTTGTGTCCAGATTGCCAGTGACCAAGAACTCTGAGGCAAGGTCTGGCCTCCCATCGTAGTCTTGGATCCAGCTGGACCAAAACCAACACCACCTGAATTATTTGCTGCTGGGCTTTGTTTCATTTTGAGTGGCTGGGTTACAAAGTCGTTCCAAATTTCTGGTCAGGCAGATGTTGAGCATCACTTGGTTGAAGCATGTCCCTGTTCTTCAGGGCACCTGGTATGGACTCGGACACAAAACTGTGGAAAGTACGGAGCCTCGCTGGAGGCAGCAGGGAATGAACAGGGTATCAAGCAGCACAGAACTCATCTGTTGTCTTCAAACATATACAATGGATTATAGTGCTTGTAGTGTTTTATAGCTCAGGTGACGAACTCCCACTCCTCCAGTAGCTTTCACCTGATTGCAACTGACAGATTATCCTTAGCTAAAACTTCTTCAGTAGAAACCTCCTCTGCCAGCAGGAACTGATCTAAGAGATCTGACCACATTTGTACTCTCGAATTAAAACTAAGCTTGTTAAACAGACCAGGTCTGGCTGTCTCCTCAGTCAGTATGTACAACTGTAAAACAGGGACAAGAAATAACAAGGGCCAAGAGTTGCTCCATGAAAGCAAAGCCACTTTTGCACCAGATTCTGCCTCTGAGTTGCAGGGCCTGCCTTCTTCCCTCTGTGAGCATCTTCCAGTGCCTCAGCCAGCCACTGAAAATGCATTTGAAATAAAAAGGCAGCTCATCCTCTCTGATATAGCTTTGCTAACTGGGTCACTGAGTGATCACAGAATCACAGAATGTTTGGGGTTGGAAGGCACCTCTAGAGATCCCCCAGTGCCACCCCCTGCCAGAGCAGGGTCACCCAGGGCAGCCCCACAGGAACGCGTCCATGTGGGCTGGAAAGTCTCCAGAGCAAGAGACTCCACACCCTCTCTGGGCAGCCTGGGCCAGGGCTCCGGCACCCACACAGCCAAGAAGTTTCTCCTCATGTTGAGGTGGAACCTCCTGTGCTCCAGCTTGCACCCATTGCCCCTTGTCCTGTCACTGGACATCCCTGAGCAGAGCCTGGCTCCATCCTCCTGACACTCCCCCTTTCCATATTTATAACCAGGAGTGAGGTCACCCCTCAGCCTCCTCTTCTCCAGCTGCAGAGCCCCAGCTCCCTCAGCCTTTCCTCCTCAGGGAGATGTTCCACTCCTTCCATCATCCCTGTGGCTCTGCGCTGGATTAAAGGAAAGCTGCTGGCTTTAAAAGCTGCAAAACGCTGCAGCTGCTAAAAACATCTGCACTTCTGCATGCTGAAGGAAGGAGGATCCGACCTTTGTGGGCAGAGCGTGATGCTGACTGGTCTCAGAGCAAATGTTACTACGTGTGATGCTGTCCAACGCGATGATGCGCTCGGCTGCCCGTGCGCCAAGTACACTGAGCCCCGGCTGACGCATCTTCCTCCGATAAAATCACTCTTGTACATTGCTAGAAGTAGGATTTGGACTGGAATAACATCCATAAACTTCCTCTGGACTAGCTGCTTGGCTTGGTTTGGCTGCATCCCCACAGGGCTGATTCAACAGTCTGGTTCCTCCGGTCTCGTTGCAGAGCTGGGAGCTTCACCCTCCAGTGAAGTAACGCAAGCCTCCCTGCTAGGGTGGGGCAAGTGCATATTTTTTAGATGATAGCTGAGCAAACGCAGCCCCTCTGATAATTCATAAGGCAGGGATGGTGCGAGAAGTTCTGAAATTCTTGCCTTCTGGAAGAGAACAGGATAGCATCACGCCACATGACTTTACACAGCAAACCACGCCTCGGCCCAGCTTCCCTGCAGGGAGAGGTTTTATGGATGGAATGGGAAACTCCTGGCTGCTGGCAGCCAGGGGAGGACATCAGGGCTCAGCATCTTCTCCAAACAAGGTCCATGAGAGCAGACATCTGCCTGTCTAGTTGCACATTGGGTCCCCTCCATGGATAGAAATGTGTTTTCCCAGCGCACAAGGAAAAGTACGTGGCTGAGGGTGCAAAGAGCTGACTCCTGTTGCACTGGCAATACGAAGCAGGAGAGGGAAAGTCCAGTCAGTCCCAACAGCATTTCCTTGTTCCTCACACATCCACCACATGGTGGGACCAGGGGTTTCCTTCACTTCTGATAAGGGTATGTCTTGGTTTTATAGAATCATACAATCATAGAATTTTTTTGGGTTGGAAGGGATCTTTAAAGGTCAAGTTTACCCCCTCTACAGTCAGCAGGGACATCTTTAACTAGATCAGGTTGCTCAGAGCCCAGTACAACCTGACCTTCAATGTTTCCAGGAATGGGTCATCAATTACCTCCCTGGGCAACTTGGTCCAGTGTCTCACTACCCTCATTGTAGACAATCTCTTTTAATATTCACTTCCTAGAAATGAGCTGATGAGGGACACTACTCACACCACTCCATTTTCAGGATGGACCCTGCTATGTTGCTCATCTTGGCGAGGAAATAAGGATCATAAAGATTCATATCCCACAATATAAGATCATCCTTTCTTCTGCCCTGTATGACTGGGGTGATTAAAACCCTTGCAGCCAGTACTCACAGACAAAGGTCTTATTTCTATCACATAACACAGGTTTCACCACATGTGAGGATTGCAATGTACTGCATCCCACTGCCCAAGCAAATGGCATTGCTGTTACTGACCCTCTGCTAAGGGAGTTTTGCCACCTCTAGCTAAGGAATGAACCGATCACATCACACATTTGCAAAGCAGGGTTTGAGAGTGGTGTGCTTGGCTGGAAAAGAAGAATTTAGACTCATACTGGATGCAGAGGATCTATCAGATTAGCCTGGCTAATGCACATGAGATTTTCATAGAACCATAGAATCATCGAATGATTTGGGTTGGAAGGGACCTCAAAGATCATCTAGTTCCAACCCTGTGCAATGGCAGGGACACCTCCCACTAGATCAAGTTGCTCAAGGCTCCATCCAGCCTGGCCTTGAACACTTCCAGGGATGGAACATCCACAGCCTCCCTGGGTAACCTGTGCCAGTGCCTCACCATCCTCAGCGTAAAGAATCTCTGCCTTAGATCTAGTCTAAACCTGTGCTCTTCCAGCTTCCACCCATTACCCCTTGTCCTATCCCTACACTCCCTCATCAAGAGTCCCTCCCCAGCCTTCTTGTAGCCCCTTCAGGTACTGGAAGGTGCTAGAAGGTCTCCCTGGAGCCTTCTCTTCTCCAAGGTGAACACACCCAAATCTTTCAGCCTCATACAAGAGCTGCTCCAGCCCTCTGAGCATCTTGGTCACCCTCCTCTGGACTCGCTCCACCAGCTCCGTGTATTTCTTGTGCCGTGGGCTCCAGAGCTGGCCACAGCACTCCAGATGAGGTCTCACCAGGGCAGAGCAGAGGGGCAGAATCCCCTCCCTCGCCCTGCTGGTCACACAGCTCTTGTGATGCAGCCCAGGACACGGTTGGCTTTCTGGGCCGCAAGCGCACACTGTTGGCTCATGTTGATTTTATCATCCACCAAAATGCCCAAATCGGTCTCTCCAGGACTGCTCTCAGTGCACTCATTGCCCAGCCTGTGTCTGTGCTTGGGATTGCCTCGACCCAGGGTCAGGACCTTACACTTGGCCTTGTTAAACTTCATGAGGTTGGGCTGGGGCCACCTCTCCAGCCTGTCAAGGTCGCTCTGGATGCCAGCCCTGCCCTCCAGCATGTCAGCTGCTCCACACAACTTCATGTCATTGGCAAACTTGATGAGGGTGCACTCAATGCCACTGTCCATGTCACTAACAAAGATGGTATATAGTACTGGTCCCAGTACCGATCCCTGGGGGACACCACTTGTCACTGGTCTCCACTTGGACATTGAGCCATTGCCTGTTGAGCCATAGCCATTGGTTCAAGGGAATAAGGGCCCGTGAGTCACTATCAGCACTTTCCACCGATCGCCCCAAGCCTTCTGCATCACCACAGTGCTCCACAGAGACAGATTTCACAGAATCGTGGAATCACAAAACGGTTCGAGTTGGATGGGACCTTAAAGATCATCTTGTCCCAACCCCACTGCAGTGCAAATCCAAAGACAAGGCTTTGAACCCCTACCCGTTGATCCCACAGCAGACCCTTCTAGCTCCTCAGACTTCATTTGTTCAGGAGCAGGGGCAGTGAACGTGAGACCTTCCCCACCTGCCATCTGCTTTCAGCCACAACACTCTCTGTTGGGGCAGCCATGTCTCACCCAGGAGGATGAAGGTATTTTCAGCCCTGGAGAAGGGCTGGGCACCCTGAAGAGGTGTGAAGGTGGTTCACAGGCTGGGTCACATCCTTGGCTGACCACATTCTCCCTGTATATCCTTACTGTAGCCCCACTCAGACCTGCTCAGACCATCTTCTCAGTGCAGATTCTGGGGGCACCACAGATGCACATTCCTCATCACCGGATTATTCATGTCTTGCTGAGCATGTTGGCACGACTGGAGACAGGCAGGAGAGAGCTGCTCTGCCCACACAGTGCTGTGCCATAGCATGACAGAGAAATATCAGGGGCATGATCCAGTCATAGTGCTCCAGCCCTGCCTCTGATCTGGTCCTTCTTGTGTCCAGAGAGCTCAGTGTGGGCAGAGTGGCTTCATCCCTGTCTCCACACACTCTGCAGATACACCCAGAGTCACTAATTAAGGTTTAATTCAAAGTAGCAGTTTTCTTTCTGGTATCCTTTCATCTCCCCATGCTCTGGTTTCCCTTCAGTCAAACGGGGAATGAATCATCTTTCCCTCTTCCACTGGAGGGATTAATAAGGCAGCCAGTGTAGAACACGTCAAAGCTTTCAGCTGAAAATCCTCTCCCACAGCTCGTGTAGAGCTGCACCCCCTGCTCTGTAGACACGTGATGGAGAGATGCATCGTTTGGCAGAAGGGGAGACATCAGAACCCCAGCGGGAGGTGGCGTTGGAAATCCTTCTCCTGGGGGCTCAGAGAGCTTTCCCTGGTAGGAGAACACCAGCCCCACTCAGTCAAATAACTCCTGCTACCTAATGTGGCGGAGGTTTGAAAGCCCCCCTGCCACGTCCCTCTCCTCAGGTCTCAGATCCCGTGTCGCTGGGGGCCCCGCCGGTGTCTCATTAGGTTTCTTTTATTAAGGCTTGAGGTACAATGAGGGACTTTGTAGTGAGGTGACAGAGGGCAGCCAGTTCGTGTGGGACGCTTTGTCTCGGGTTCTGCGAGAGCTGGTTATTGTGAAAGCATTTGACATGCCCACCAACACAAATATAAAGGCAATTTGATGACATATTACTTTTAATTGGGGGTGAGGAGGGGGAAAATCAAGAAGAAAGTGCCTGGTTGAATCGGTGCCAGAGGACTCAGGTGGGAATTTATTGTAGCAGCTCCCAAGGCTGCCAATTGCCTACAGCAACGCATTGTTTGGGAACCCAGCATCCACCACAGAGGTGATTAAAGGTCCCGAGATGAAGGCGGAAGAGCGGTTGAATGGGTTGGGGTGGGAATAAATGATGCCAGGTGGGCTCGAATTCACACAAGAAGCGTTTAGGGGAATTCTGTAGCCCATCCGAGCAGGTTATGGAGAGGTAGAGGTTTTGACGCTCCCTCTGTGAATGCTTGGTCTGCAAAAAGAATTAAACACCTGCCTCTAAAATAGGTCTCTTCCAACTGTGTGAAGCTGAGCAGCACAAAATCACCACTGATCTTACACTGGCTAACACATAAAGAGTCAAAAAGCTGTGAACTCATCTCCTGACTTTGGCTATGCCCTCGTTGTTGTGGAAGTTTAAGGCTCGAGACGGGAAACTTTGGATATAATTTGGAAAATCCAGCTGGATGTTCACAATCCCCTCTTCAGCCCCTAAGATGCGAGGTCCTGCAGGTGAGTGAGCACTGTGCTGGCCTCCCACAGGCAGAGAAGGAGGCAAAGGAGAATTGTCTCACAATATGCAAAAAAAGCACAGCCTTCTCCCAAGGCAGCTCTTGTGCTGACGGTGATTTTTGTGGGATAAAACGTGGTGGTGAAGGAAGATTCCCAGGAAAACAAGTATGTCTCTCCCTGGTGCCCCCTAAAACAGAGGTGCCTGATTGGTATGAAATGATCTTTACTTGCCTGAAAGGAAGTTTGGAGTGTATTGAACAAGGCAAAGGAAGAAAAAAAATACTACTAAATGCCTGCTTCCCTACTGCCTTAAAAAGAGAAGTTTCCTGCAACTTCATCTCAAACCTGAGAAGGGAAAAAGCTTTAAAATGATCTTCCTGGGAGGTCCCGACGAAACGGGGCTGTCAGAGAAGGCAGCCAGTTTGCCCTTCGGATTTGAAATCCAGCTAATTAGCTCCGAGGCACGGCGCTTCAGATCTGAGCAGGGCGCAAAGCTGCTGAGTTGGATATTTCCAGGCCTGTCAGCCCGTGCATTAAAAAAAGAAATGAGCTCAGTCGCAGCGAGGGAGCAGTGGGCTTAATGAGGCACCCTGGGGCGATTTGGCAGAGCAGGGAGGAAAAAGACCACCTTGATGGCAAAGCCCTCCTTGCCTGGCCTCCTGTTGAGAGCCTGGGACGCAGAGCGGTGCTGGTGGAAGGAGAATTCCTCCTCCCGAGGGCCCTGTAAAGGTTCACAAAGGCTGGAAGCAGATGGCAGCACCAAGAAGAAGGAGTGGTAGAAGTCATCTGAAGGGGCACAATGGCAGAGCCGGGGCACCGTCTTGAAGCAGGAGCCTCTTCCAGGTATCTCAGGGCTTTGAGCTGCACGAGGATTCGACATCAAGGTGCTTTGGGGAGGCAAAGCCAGACGTTGTCCCTGTTTCTTGGGCTTGGCATAGCATCACTTCCATTTGCAGGCTCTTCTCTGAAGGTACCTGGATGTGGCAACAGCCCTGGGGCAAACCCCCTGGGCCAAGCTACAAACTGTTAAACGGTGCCCGAAACCAGGTCAAAACCTGCATTAAGAGCTGTCAATACCCTTAGCAGGTACCACTGAGTAAACTCAAGGCAAGACAGAGGCTCATGGGGACATGTCACCTCTGCATGTAGGACATCTACCCACAGAGAAAGGGATGAAGGAGTGACTTTTCCCTAAGATGCACGTGGGAAGCAGACTAGAAATCAGGCACCTAAATTTCTCCAGAGTTTATCACGTCTGGAATAAAGGATTGTTTTTCATTAAGTTGCTGTGTCACCACTGAACCTCAGAGGCTGGTGTTTGAGCTCAGATGGTGGCTTAGCAGTTGGCAAGCCCAGATTCCTCAGTCTGGTCCTGATACAGAGGTTCTCCAGATGCTTCACCAGGAAAAGTGGTGTCACTGCAGCAACACATAGCAATTTCCTAAGTGGGTCTGCAGTGCAGGTCAGGAAGCTCCTGCTGCCTTTATCACTCCAGTTTTGAAAGCTGCAGCACGCTGCAGTTTTCTGAGGGCTCCAACCCCTCCCTGGAGAGCCCAGAAGGAGCTTCACACTGCTGTGGTAGACGTGTTGCCTGTCTCCGAGGCAGGCACAGGAAAGAAGCCTTGAGTGGTTCCAAACTGCAGTTCTATTCAAACCAGGGCAGCCTGGCAGACTGCATCCTCCTCGGTCTCTCACGCATGAGATCTCTCATGTGGCTGTTTCCTATTTCAGGCACTCCCTAAATTTGTGCAAGGGATCTCGCCGCCAGGCACGGGAGAGACGTCCCCCTTGGGACCACCTACCTTGCAAAACAGGTCACGACCATATCGTGTCATTTTTAACCCTGAGCTCAGAAGGAAAAGATGAAGCAGGGGAAGGGGAGAGGACATTTGTAGGGGAAGTCATTACAACAAGGGCCATCAAGGGGTGATTTTTCACTTCAATGCCTCGCTGGAGAAATCTCAGCTCAAAGAAAGCAGGAAGACAATATTATTCAGGTAATCTAATGTTATGCTTCAGAGAGCATAAGAAGTTTACATGGGAGGGTTAGAAAGCCATTTTTCACACGGTTGAGGGTATTGCACAGCTCAACGGCTGCATCCTGGGAAGAGTCTCATCTTCCCAACGAGCAGTTGCTATCTGAGAAGATGGGATTAACTGGAACAATGGTCTGACTGACCCATTGGACTGTAAGAATTAGCTTTGTTTAAGTACCCATTCTCCTCCCTTGCCCCTCGCCTTGAAAACACATATCTAGACAGATCACAGCTGTCTGTCCCACCAAACTGGGAAGTGTGTTGCTGCTTGCATTAAAAGACAGGGCATGTCCAAGCAGGTGTCAGAAGTCCTGGACTTTGCTTCAGTTGGGTGTTTGCACTGCTGAGAAAAAGTTGTGGCATGTAGCACAGCTCCTGAACTAGATAGGAGACGGAAGAGCAATTAAAGCACTCGTGTGTTGGTCCTTCAGCATGAACTTGGCCTGCCATGTTGGGAACAGACTTCTTATTTAAATTTAAAAAAAAAAAAATAAATAAAAGAAGGTACACTTCAGAATTCAGGGTGCATCTGGTGCAGTCGTATGATTTTGGTCAGCAGCATTTTTTCACCGCTCTGCTTTGACTTTTGCTATGGAGCAACTCCAAGGTATCATACCAGGAAAACTTTAAATATGTTCTTAAGGCTCTTTAATTTCAATCAGGTACAACTAGTTTGCATTTTCCTTTAAGTTGTTTTCCTTTCTCTGCCATTAATTCCACATTAAAAACAATTTCCAGCGTGTCCCATCATCCCCATTATCTGGTCTTCAGCATGCCCTGCCCAGTTCCCATCTTGCTCTTTCTAGAAGCAATAATATGCGTATGGAATCTTGATGTGGGATAAATATTGCCTGAAAGACTTCAAGGCTGAGTTTAAGAAAGATTTATAGGGAGGGAACATATTTCTTATTAGGCCTACTGGTTTAGCTTGAAAAAAAAAAACAACAGAGGAGTCCCCAGGCTCATCAAATATTTGGCATAATAGTGGCTGCAAACTGAGTCACCAGCGTCACATTACAAAGGCAAAGGGTGACCTACTCCAGGGCACGCCGAGAAGAAAGACCTGGAACAACACATGAAATTATTACAGAATTTAAGAGCTGGGTAGACCAGTGACAGCCAGTCTCCGGTTTTCAAGTGCTTCCAGCATGATTTGGACGTTGCTGCCCTCCCAGTACTCTCTGTTCCCACATTTCCCAGTGCAACCCTGGTATAAACGGAGCCACTCACACGGCACAGAAGAAGCCCTCACCCCAGGCTCTCATTTGAGGGGGTTGCTTTATAAAGTGTGTGCTGTGCTGGGAAGATGTGAAAAAGGAGAGTGCTGTTGGCTACAGCTCCTGCTACAAATTGATGCAAAACAGGTAAGGAGGCTGTCTGGATTGTGCTCACGTTGTCCAGAAAAAGAGGAATTGGAAAGAAGAGAAGGAAAGAAGAAGGGCTGGTGGTCTCAGAGCATCCTCCACATTGCTTGCAGGAGCTCAGCCTTGATAAGAAGCTCTGGTTGAGGGCACAGGAACCAGAGGAGTTACAGCCCTGAAGGACCTTTCTAGTCCCATTTTTTTATGTTTCTCCAAAGCTAAACCACCGAGTCTTCAAGGCTGTTGCACGTTCCTGATCCAGAAGTTCCACATCTGATCTCCTAGTAAAAGCACGTGGAGCTTCAGTGATCTCCTTGAATCTATTATTCTTCACCTGTAGTGTCTTGGGCTGTGGTGGCATGTGTCCTGACTTCCCATCACCATTTGGCTGAAAACTGAAGACTTCTTCTATCACTCCATTTCAGATGAAGTACGAATATCCAAAGCATCTCCCAAACCTTGCAACCCCCCCAATCACTGGTCATCAAGTAGCCGTATCCAAGCAGGCCACCTCCCACAATATCCAAGCCTTGGGAGCATCTCTGCCTGCCCTTGCTCTCTGCCACTCCCTTGCCACATGTTTTTGTGTGATGGACACCTCCTGGAGACCAGGTTCCATCCAGTAACAGATCAGCAGCAATTAAGCAGCTCTCATCGACCTGGTCCTAACCGGACCTCCCCTGAACTGAACGGGAGCCACGCTGGATCTTGCCTCTTTCCATTTCTGGGGCTAATTATTACCAGCTAAACAGCACCAGGCTTTCCCTTTTTCTCTTTGCCATGCTTGTTAGCATTGTTTCTTCCAGCAGCTTTTCATCTCAAAGGAGGCGATTGTGCCTGGCTGACATTTTAATTCTTCCCAGCTGCGTCTGAACAAAATGACACAAATTAAGTGGAAGGGCTTGGGGAAGAGAGGAGGGGAGGAAGCTCCCAACCCCCACAGTCTGCCCCACAGGGAGGGTTTTGTGCTCGGGGCAGCAGATGCTCAGAAGATGCCCCTGAGAAAGGTTTTTGATGCCACATGGACAGTGTGGTCTGGTCCTGGGCATGCACCAACACAACCTCCCTGGACCTATTTTGCTGAAAGTCATGGTGAGAAAACTTGGAGATGAATGATTTGCAAGGTCTCCCAGCAGAGCAGTGGCACAAATTTGTCTTTACCTAAAGTTTTCCAAGGCAATCTGCCACCATGTGCCCATGCCTTGGTTTCAGGACCCCTCTACCCAAGTAAGTGAGGTGGAGTGAGCTCCTACCTACTCTATGAAGGATCCTGCAACTGAACTATGTTGATTAAAGACAGATAAAGAGAACAGACTGGCAAGTTGTGGATCTCTTTAGCAATACAGAGGAATCCAGACCATGCACTAAGACCTCTCTGGGTAAGATACTGCATAAATACAGAATAGAAAACCTTCTTAGACCCCTAAAGGTATTAGGAAGACCAGAAAGGTGCATCAAAACTAATGTCCTTATATGTTGCTCTTTTAGGTCTTAGGATGCTTTAGAGATACCCAAGTTGCCTGTTTCAGAAGCTAAGCCCTTTAGACTAAGCTAGGACAAAAAGAAATGTCAAAAGAAGAATTAAAGGCCAGAACTCTTAGCAGCTAGTATCAGCCACAGAGAAGGAGATCAGACTGGTTCAGTAAACCCCAGGGCAACACAATTAGACTGATGCTGGACTAAGCCTGCCCTGAAACCAGCACACGGAGTTGGAGAGGTTTGCTTGCCACATCTGTGTTACTGCAGCCTCACATCAGTGAGCAGGGATGGAAAAGGATTTGGCTTTTCAACAGTTCCTCACTCTAGCACCACAGTCATGGTCACACCATGGCTCAAAGCTTCAAGGCAATAGGAGCTTTGTCTTGCTCACTGCTTGGACACATCTGGGTCACCTTGGCCCTTATTTTTGCATTTAGGAAGGATATCTTTTTGACACTCAGCTGTTTCCTTTGTGCTACGCTTGGACAGATTTTCCAAGGTTTTGCAATGCCTAATGTTCGTATTCCTTGTTTGCTGTTTTGCATCAAGCATTTTAAAGCCCAGCTGCTGCCTGAGGGCAAAGAGTTTGTACGATGGTCTGAAGATGCATCTACGGCTGTCACCAGAACTAGCATGAGGTTAGCTGTCTCAGACACCAGTAGCCCTGTAGCCACACCAACTGGGTGGTCCAACATCCCCAGGAGCTTCCCATTTCAGCACACAACAGGAGACAGGAGCTGGCGCAGGAGCTGGTCAGGAACTGGAGATCAGAGGGAGCACAAGGTAAAGCAGATGCAGGAGATGAAGAAAGAAGGTAGAAGAGAAGTGACAAATGCAAGCATAGTCCCTGGTGAGCTGATTGTCATCATCTGTGTTTCCTCTGCCCCAGCCTCCAAAAAGGCAGAACCATTGGGTCTGCAGAGCACATCTCAACAACTCATGCCAGACCAAAGTGCCTGCGTGGGGAACCAAATTTCTCAAGGTCGTGCTACAGCCTGGGGCAACTCAGAGACACTCAAATCAGTTTCTGAAGGCACCTATTTCTGTTCACTAACTACAGAATCATAGAATCGTTTCGGTTGGAAAAGACCCTTCAGATCATCAAATCCAACTGTTAACCTAACACTACCGAGCCCACCACTAAGCCATGTCCCCAAGTGCCACATCTACACGTCTTTTAAATACCTCCAGCATGAGTCAAGCACATCCAAGGCTCCAATCCACATGCCTCAGGAATTTGAGCTGCTTTTAGTGGCAGAGGAGAGAGCCCAGGGAGGACCATGCCAGTGAAGCAGTGCATATGTTTTCCAAAAATTCTCAGTGTTACATTTTTCAGCTGCCTCAGAAGTTAATGTGAACAGCAGACTCCCACTTACAAAACCCACCTCTGTGCCTTTCTTCCCCACATGCTGTGGAGTGCAAGACCTATTTTTCTAGGTACTAAGGGCTTCTTTTCAGATGGTAGAGTCAGTGGTCCTAAAATCAAGAACAAAAAAATGTGATTCTGGCAGGTTTTCAAAGAACTCATCCCAGCACCTGAGGAACATGCTGAACTGAGAAACAAGGAGAGGAGGGAAAAGGCTTGCTGTTTTAAGGCTGTACCATAGTTTTCTTTCTCTTTAAGGATGCAATTGAACAGCTCTCTGGATTCTACCCTGTCTCCACAAACCCGTGCAGATCTAAAATACTTGCAGTCAAAATTGAATTCCAGGGCACTTATTTATATATTGCATTATTCTACATCTCTCTATATCCTCATGACTCTAACTTTGAAAGGAAAAGTCTCAGAAGGTGCAGGGGGGTGAAGGAGATAACAAGTATTTCCTGATTTATAAAGGGCTGTTTCTTTGTGGTTTTTTTTTTCCATGCAGAGAAGATATCTGTCCAGTAAGACAAATTCCTTGAGGGATTTAAAGGAACGTGACACTATCCCTCTGCTACTTCACTCAGAGGCCTTCCACCCCAGCCTGTGGTACATTTTATTTTGCAACAACATCAGCTGAGATATTAAAAAGCACAAAACTGATGCCTGGTCCTTGTCCCTCAAGGTGTTTTTTCCTGCCACATCATGGCGTAGCACCGCACAGCTGTGGCTGAGCAGGGTGGGATAAAAAGAATCACGGAAGCAACTGATTAGCCAAAAAAATAAATAAAAACCCAAACCACAACTGTTTTGGCTATGTTGCTTTCGAGCTGGATCTATTCCCCAAACCATCTCTCAGCAGAGCAGCTGTGCTGGCAGGGGAGAAGGGGTGACCTGCAGCAGCCTGATGGCAGGAGCGAGACGCGGCAGCAGGAAGGAGAGCAGAAAAGCCATCAAAGACAACGTACCTTGAAGCTAAAGACTCAATTAGTGGCTTTTCATGCAACTGTTCCATAGATAAAGATGGTAAATGCCAGGTTTGCATCCTTCCCAGCACGGAGTAACTTCCCCAACTTAAGGACCCAGCAGGAGAGGAGGGAAGGAGCAGAGTGCTTCGAATTCTGCCCAGTAAAGTTGGGAAAGACTCAGCTGGAGACCTGTGCACCTTCACGCCACGTCTGTGCACTTCCAAGCCCCAGCTCTGAAGAAGATTTTGCAATCATGTAAATAGAAAGGGAATAACTTGATGAAATACAAGGGAAAGTGTAGGGTCCTACATCTGGGCAGAAACAACCCCAGGTTCCAGTATAAGTTGGGGAATGACCTGTTAGAGAGCAGTGTAGGGGAAAGGGACCTGGGGGTGCTGGTGGGCAGCAGGATGGCCATGAGCCAGCAGTGTGCCCTCGTGGGCAAGAAGGCCAAGGGCATCCTGGGGTGTGTTAGAAAGGGAGTAGCCAGTAGGTCAAGAGAGGAGTCCTCCTGCCCCTCTGCTCTGCCCTGGTGAGGCCGCATCTGGAATCTTGTGTCCAGTTCTGGGCCCCTCAGCTCCAGAAGGACAGGGAACTGCTGGAGAGAGTCCAGCACAGGGCAACTGGGATGACGAAGGGAGTGGAGCATCTCCCTGGTGAGGAAAGGCTGAGGGAACTGGGGCTCTTTAGTTTGGAGAAGAAGAGACTGAGGGGTGACCTCATTAATGTTTACAAATATCTAAAGGGGGAGTGTCACGAGAATGGAGCCAGGCTCTTCTCGGTGACAACCAATGATAGGACAAGGGGTAAAGGGCTGAAACTGGAACATAAGAGGTTCCGCTTAAACTCGAGAAGAAACTTCTTCTCAGTGAGGGTGACAGAGCCCTGGCCCAGGCTGCCCAGAGAGGGTGTGGAGTCTCCTTCTCTGGAGACATTCAAAACCCACCTGGACGCCTTCCTGTGTAACATCATCTGGGTGTTCCTGCTCTGGCAGGGGGGTTGGACTAGATGATCTTTTGAGGTCCCTTCCAATCCCTAGCATACTGTGATACTGTGATACTGCGATACTGTGAGCACTGTGAGGCTGATGGAAATGTTTCCAAACTCCTAAGTCAGTGTCGAAACAGTCCTGGCTATTCAGTTTGGTGGGGTGGAAATAAACAGACGACGGGAGCTGGCGGAGGGAAGGTTCTCACACTGACACCTTGAGCTGCTCTGAAGGACACCGAAGGAGCAGGGGATGGGACCAAGTGAAAAATAACAGTGCACAGCAAGCACATGGGCCGTTCTGATTTACGTGCTAAGAAGAACGAGGCAGCAGTGGAGCTGTTTGAGGTGAGAAAGTACTTTCTTTGGGCTAAATGACCTTTAAAGGTCCCTTCCAGCCCAACACATTCTATAATTCTATGATTCTTTCTGCCTGTCTCTCGGCAAAAAGCAGAAAGGGCTGGAGCGGGGAGGGAGTGGGGTTTCTGCAGAATGCCAATGAGGCAGAGATGCTTGATGTAGAGATGGATGCACTTTAAGGACCCTCCAGGGATGATTACTCAAAATGACTTTCAGAAAATGCCACTGGGACAGCAGCACACTGCGAAACACATCTTCGCATGGTGAGTTTGACACGTGGATGATGAGTGTCAACAGGAATTCTCTTTGAAGGGAGAAAAGTAATTAACTTTGGAAACAAAGATCGGGGCTGAATGCACATGGTGATGTTTTTCTGTAGCGCTGGATATGAAAGGAGCTGGGTGAGGTGGGTGTGTGACACTCGTGGTTGTGTTGATCTGGTGCTCAGGGACACGGTTTAGTGGTGACCTGGCAGTGCTGGGTTTAATGGTTGGACTCGATGGTCTTAAAGGTCTCTTTCAACCAAAAAGATTCTGTGATTCTGTCTCCCTGCTGAGTGTGACCTGGAGGTGCCTGACTGTCCCAAACCCTGCAGTGTGATGCAGATTTTACAGTCACATCTTAGGAAGTCCCCAAAGTCCCATTTCTGACTGCAGTGATGAAATGCAGGGAGAGGAGATGTTAGTCCTTACCTTCAAGTTCTGGAGCTGCAAAGGACTGAAAGGAGATGGAGATAATGCTGGCGAGGAACCGCGTCTGTGCCTTCTTATGGTCTTACCACGTGAGTGTGTTTTGCAGTTAACACTTCCCTAATTAATACCCACGAGTACAGAGGATGGGAAAATACGTAACTCCTTTCTACTTTACCAGACAAGCTGGGTGCCCCAAGCTATCTTGAGTATTCAGGCATAGCTAAGGGTGCCAGCGTGGGGTTTGTGCCCATGTTAGGAGGAGATGAACCTCCTCCAGCCTTTACCGTGCCTTATCAACAGCTGTAATCTGTTCTGGATATTTTGCTCCAGCTGCAACACCCACCCCCGTTTCAAACCCAAACCTCTTTGCTTCCAAGTCCGGTTCATTATTCTAAGCAACAGCATAATCCACATGTTTACTGGGGGGGGGTCCTTCACAAAACATAAGCATTTATCCAAATAAGTCAGAATACCTTAACGTCTTTCCCTACCACCTCAGAAAAAGAAACACGTTGTTCCCATTAAACTCCGAGGAGAACGCTTTGCTCTGATGCAATATCATGGGGAGAGAAAACAAAGACATACTGGGCAATAACACACCAAATTTCACTTCAGGGTCCTTATTTTCACATCTCGTAATTCAAAAATGCCGTCGTTGTTTTCAGTCTCTTTTGGCACCGCAATTTTCCTTTGCCTTCTGTTTTCAACCCAAATTGATTTTGAAGCTGAAATAGAAGTACTGATGTTGGGCTTTATTACCGAAAGGGGGTTAGACCTTTGCTCAGCTGTTGCCTGCTCAAGATTCGTGGCTGGTTTCAGCAGCAGCCCTGACATTTGTGGTGGTGGGTGGACGTGAAGGAAGACACTGCTCCCATCTTAATAAGATTAATGCCTATCATGACAGCCCTATTCAGTACATCTACTAAACCAGCTCATGTTCCTGCTTTGAATTACCCTCTGAAGAGGTTTCTCTCTTTTTTTCTCTCCACTCTCTATACCTTAGGTGACTGTGCTCATGACCTCAGCATACGAAGGTCCTGAAATAGACAGCAGAAAGGCCCCTGGAGAAGATTTTGCCTTTCTGTACCTGCAGGACTCAGAGACAGTTGCTTGACTAATGCACCTGGAGATTTCTCCTTGTTTTCTGCAATCTCTGGTGGTTATTTGAGTAGATGCCAAGGTATGACTCGTGTCACCTAAGTCTACACATTTAAAAAAGACTAAATATTCTTTCTACAGGTAAAGAGATTTCTGGGAGTGTAATTCAGCCAGCCCACTTGGGAGACATATATTAGGGGAGTTTAAATCAATCTGCACAAGTGTCTTTCTCTTTCCACCCAATAGCAAAGCAGCCTTAGACAATTTGACCAGTGGCTCCCAAAAACAAAGGTTTTTTTTTATTCCAGTATAGTACATTTCCACAGACCTTTGTTTCCTGTGAGTGTTTAAAAAGCTACCACATTACCTCCCAGTCTAATTCTCCCTTCCAATTATTCTGTGCACAAACGTAGATAGCTTTTGTTTCTAATGATGGCGGAAAAAAAAAAAAAAAAAGAAAGACTTCCAGGAAACAGCAGGAGCACTGGTTTAGGAATATGAAAAATAGATTTTCATGGTTTGGGACAGCACTGCAGTTAAACTTATGGTATTGTCAGCTTTCTGATGTGTAGCTCATCATTTGGAATTCATTAAGAAATTATTTCTTAGTGAAAGGTTATAGTCTTGACCCTGTTCAATCCCTCTCTGAAGGCTGAAGCACTTTATATCTGTCAGAAAAGGGCCTTGGTTCAGATAACTCAGTTAGAAATCCATGACAGGTAGGATAAACCTGGGCCCTGCTGATTAGATTATCTCAAAAGTGTTTGACACAAGCCCAGAAGAAGCTGTTAAGAAATGCGTTTGAAAGCCCTGGGACTGTATTGCAAAGTGATAACCCCACCTCACTAGAATTTAAAGAAATGAGTAACTGGGCTGCAGCGGGTCAATGCAGTCAAGGTCCACAGAGCTGTCAGCAGAACACCCCAGCAGTGACACGAAAGCCAAATTCCCCCCTGACACCTTGTTATTCCCAGGGGGACTTCATCTCAGATGGGTGAAGCTGGGATTCTAGACTTCAAAGCACGACTCTCCAGCACCTGAAAAAAAATTTGAGCAGGAAGTGATTCGTC
The DNA here is from genome assembly GCA_020746105.1 of Trogon surrucura. NCBI lineage: Eukaryota > Metazoa > Chordata > Aves > Trogoniformes > Trogonidae > Trogon > Trogon surrucura. The sequence continues at coordinate 1,690,600 of CM036617.1, read as the reverse complement.
TGGGCTCATCCATCTCTGGCTGCTTACCCTCGAGGGGATGGAAAAAAGGATCTCCTGTTAGCTTGGATTATTCTAGTCTGAACTTGGAATGACTCCAGTGACACCACATTGTTGGTGTAAAAGAGACAAGGCTCTGGTCAGGCCCTTATAGTTTCTCAAGAGGAAGCACTTGCTTTATTATGGTGGTAAGAAAATAAGACCCATCTCCTTCAGAAAGTCCCCATCCAGTGTGACCTCTAAGCTCAACACCATGTTCAATGCAAGTTCAACACTGGGATCACAATCATGGAATCCTAGAATGGCCCAGGCTGGAAGGGACCTTAGAGATCATCTCATCCAACCTCCCTGTCACGGGCAGGGATGCCTCTCAGCTAGATCAGGCTACTCAAGGCTCTGTCCAACCTGGCCTTGAACACCTCCAGGGAGGGGGCAGCCACAGCCTCTCTGGGCAATTTATTCCAGAGTCTTGCCACCCTCACACTGAAGAATTTCTGAACAATCCCAGCTCCCTCAGCCTGTCCTCGCAGCAGAGCTGCTCCAGCCCCTGGGTCAGCTTTGTGGCCTCCTCTGAACACGCTCCAACAGCTCCATGTCCCTCTTACGGTGGGGACACCAGAACTGGACGCAGTATTCGAGGTGGGGTCTCACCAGAGCAGAGCAAAGGGGGAGAATCCCCTCTCCTGCCCTGCTGGCTGCGCTTCTCCTGATCCATCCCAGGGCAGGGTTGGCCTCTGGGCTGCAGGAGCGCCCTGCCGGCTCAGGGTGAGCTTCTCGTCTGTCAACACCCCCAAATCCTTCTCCTCAGGGCTGCTCTCACCCCACTCTGTGCCCAGTTTGTGTTTGTGCCTGGGACTGGCCCGACCCAGGGGCAGGACCTTGCACTGTGAGTTGTTGAAGCTCCTGCAGTTTGCCCTGGCCCATTTCTCCAGCCTATCGAGGTCCCTCTGGATGGCATCTCTGCCCTCAAGTGAGCCCACAGCACCACACAGTTTCATGAATAATCCCCTCACCCTGCTCTTTATGAAGAGACAAAGCCCACCGTGTGCTCTACACAATGCATCAATGCATGCAAGGTCCAGGTCAGCGCTGGACCTCCACCCTGGATCCTGCACCATGGAGTTGGTTGGTTGTCCACTCCCTATGCATTTCAGCCAAATGTGGATATTTCTCAGTTCCTGGAAACTCTCTGAAACCTCTCACCTTCACGGGTACCCATGATCAAACCAAGAGCCTCCAAAGTTGCAAAAAAAAACCCCCAAATACTTAACTTTGAGCTAAATAATAAGTTTTTCCAGGCAGCCCTCTGTGCAGCACCTACCCTCTGGGTATGAGCAGGCTTTTACTACCCAGAGCCAGGACTCTCCATGCCCGAGAGGACCACACACATCTTCCACTTGTCCCTGCAGTACCCAGGTATGACAGGGACACAAGAGGTGACACCGAGCTCTCCATAGGGCTGGTGTCAAACGGATGGAGCTGGCAAAGCCAGGTTTCACCAGGGCGGGCGCTCGCTGGCAGCAGCTACTTTTGTTTATCAAATTCCTTGTAACCACATGAATTACAGGCTGGATCATTAGCTTCACAATGAACCAGAATGCTGATTTATTTAATGAATGTAAATGGTCTTTCACTCGCTAATTAAATTAGGGGAATGAGAACTGTCGGTAACAAAATAGATAGCAAGGAGGGAGAAAGCTTCTGTATCCCGGTGATGGTTTTAATGTAGATCGTTCCATGCCCCTCTGTAAAAGCTTCAATCCATGTTTCTGTCCTTGAGGGCAGATTTTTACTACTTGATCTGTGATCAGCTGTGGGTTGCTGGAGATCTTAAAGGTCCTGAACTAAGACAGGTGATGGACTAGGCTTCACTTTCTAGTTACACCTGTGTGCAGCCAGGCTAAGCTGAGGGGTCTCTTTGAGTTCCTATCAATGTAAATAGAATTATTTGCATAATTAGTGCAATGAGCTATTTATAATCATTTCCATCTACCAGGAGTGAGTCGCTCGGTGCTTTGGAAATTGGCTGGGTTGAAAACTCTCTTTTTCCAAACCACCTGCTTATGAAAACACACCATGGCCCTTCAGCAGTTGAGTCCAGCGTCCAATAAGTCCACTTCCAACCTTATAGCACTTAAGCCAGAGACAAAAAGATTGCCTTCACACAAAGGGTCACACAAGTGGTCTCCAGCCTTGAGCTTCAGGAGAGTAAAAGACCTGACACCACGGCAAGAGTGGATTCTGGGACTGTTGCAGCAATGTAATGAGCTCTCGTGCTTTGGGACAACGCTGTGGAGGACCTCAGGGCACCAAAGACACCAACATCTCCCTCACTAAACAATATTTGGCAAAATTTCGGCTTCACAATGCTCAATTCCCAGTGAATCCCTTCCTCTGCAGACACTGCTCACCTCAGGAGCCCCTCCTCCCACCTCACACAGACACAGGAACAGGAGACACTCCTTCAGGGATCACAATGGCCAAGTGATGGGCCATAAATCTCAGCAATTTCTATCCGATGAGGCATGGGTATGCTTAAGATAATAAAGCTCATAGAGGAATGGCATTTATTTCCTGCGAAAGAACATAACTAAAAGCCAAAGTGCCTTTTGACAGGTTTATAATCCAGCCACACGTTGCCATCCATGTAGGTCATACATTAGTCAAGCTGTATGTTACTCAAAACTCCTTTTAATAAGCAACTTAAAGGCTTTTAACTGCCTTGTAGACTACTAGGAAGCAAAGCAATAACAGAAATATCACAAGTTGATGTCTATCCAGAGCCCCTAAAACATTGGTATTCTCAGGAAATAAATCAAATATAAGGCTTCGAGCTTCAGGGAAATAACTTCCATCAATTAAACCATGCAAATGACCAAGGTCTTCAAATCAAATGAAGCTGGCATAAATAACTCATCACAAAAGGCCACCCCTTGCTCAGAGGTTATGGAGGAAGTCACTGAGTCTATAACTGTTACTAATAGGAAGAAGTCTGTAAAGATTCAGATCTATGCTTGAATTTTCAGGACTATATAGCTACATGGGAGGCAATAACTGGAAAGCAGGGATGATTAATACGCCTGATTAATTGCACTATCAGAAGACAGGCAATGCAATTACAGACTCTTTCAGACATGCATGATCCTACACTCCATCACCAACTGAATGAAACAAATGGAAACAGAATTAATCAAATGAAAAGGGAAAACTGAATTTAAGTAAATGCATGCAAAAAGTCAAAGACACCTCGGCTCTGGGTCCCTCTCAATATCAGCAAGAGAAGCGTAAAATTAAAAAGCTGAAGGAGATAAATGACGCATTCCCAACAAAACCAAAGGAATCTCCCAACACAGGCTCTTACGACTTCCTTTGGTTTGCAAGCTGGTGATGCAGGGGGAATAAAAAATGGATAAACCCTTTCTACTGAAAGGGTTGTCAGAAATTGGAACAGGCTGCCCAGGGAGTTGGTTGAGTCACTGTCCCTGGAGGTGTTTAAGAGATGGATGGATGTTGCATTGGGGGACATGGTTTAGTAGTTGATAGAGCTGGGACAAAGGCTGGACTCGATGATCTTCAAGGTCTCTTCCAGCTGAAACTATTCTATGATTTTATGGTTCTATGGGATGGTGTTAAAGGACAGGCTGCAAAATGATACAGACTTTGTTCAGTAAGCCAACACTGCAATTTATTACTGTTGAAAAAAAGGTCGCTTCCCTTCCCTCTCCCATATTCTCCTTTTCTCTTGCTCTTCACCAGCCTCTCCCAAGAGACTGGAAGGATTTGTCTCAGCAGCAATCGTGTTCCCTCAGCTGGTGGTAAAGCACCAGTAGTATTTTTGTTGGCAAAGCAGATAGAATCATAGAATCATTTAGGTTGGAAAAGACCTTTCAGATCATCGAGTCTAACCGTTACCCCAGCACTGCCAGGTCACCACTGACCCGTGTCCCTGAGCCCCACATCTCCTCGGCTTTTAAATCCCTCCAGGGATGGGGACTCCACCCCTGCCCTGGGCAGCCTGTGCCAGGGCTTCACAACCCTTTTGGGGAAGAAGTTTTTCCTAATATTCAGTCTAAACCTCCCCTGTTGCAACTTGGGTCTTTTCCTCTCATCCTATTGCTTGTTCCTTGGGAGAAGAGATGGATCCCCCCTCCCTACCCCCTCCTGCCAGGGAGCTGCAGAGAGCGATGAGGTCTCCCCTCAGCCTCCTCTTCCCCAGCTGAACAACCCCAGCTCCCTCAGCTGCTCCTCATCACACTTGTTCTCCAGATCCCTCACCAGCTTCGTTTCACTTCTCTGGACATGCTCCAGCCCCTCAATGTCCTTCCTGTCATGAGAAGCCCAGGACTGAATACAGGATTTGAGGTACAGCCTTACTCCTGAAGGAGCCTTTTCAGGCGTCTTGATTTATTGCATCTGCTTTAATTAAGCGCCCTTTTTTCTCCGGTAGTGAACTTTGCATTTACCCACACAGATAAAAAAAGGTTGTGAACTTTCCTGACCCATTGCCTGTAGGTTGTGAAGTTCACGAGATGCAGGATTAAACCTGGGCTGTGAAGTTTCTAGACTGAAGTCAGCTCATAAAAGCAGAATGCGAAATCACTGCTGTGCTCACTTTTGCCAGGAGAAACGTCTACTGTCAGTGAGTTTGTAAATGCCCATTTTGGCTCCATGGCAAATATCTTTGGGGCCACAACTCAGCCAAGAGATTGGGGAGAGGACATTTCCAGGTGGACTAAGGTCTCCTCAGCCCCTCTGTCGGTCCAACTCGGCACAATCTGTGGGGAGATCACAGCAAAGCCCAAAACCTCCTCGCTACGAGGAGAAAGTCTTCACAAGAAGACACCTCACCAAGAAGCCCTTGCTTGTGAAGCAAAGCAGCTCAACACATGGTTAACTTGATGGGAACTGCTGCCTCCATCATTGGCAGAAGTTTGGGGTGCCTTTTTCTGCACAACCTTTTGCTCCCTATTAACCCATGATACCTTTCCCTCTCCTCTTTTCACTGGAGGCAGACCTTGACCCTGCAAATACAACGCTTTCCAAGAACTTGATCACATTTACTTTTTTTCTTTTCCTTTTTTTTTTTTTTTTTTTTGCAGCCCTCAGAGTTTGTTCAGGGGTCGGCATACAAATTCCAGCATGTGGTCACCAGCAGCAGCAGCAGCAGCTCTCAGCTGAGCTCTGGGACTTCTTTTTCTCTGTGGTATTTTCCCACAGCAGGAGTTAAGTGCCATCTGGACATGTTCCTGTGTGGCATAGTCTAGGCATTCCTGCTCTGGCAGGGGGATTGGACTTGATGATCTTTCGAGGTCCCTTCCAATCCCTGACATTCTATGATTCTATGATTCTATGATCTCACAACTCTAGTTTAGAAAAGAGAGAAAACAAGAAAGAGCTCCTCAAATGCTCCGATTTCCCTGAGAGCCCATTCGCAAAGAAATATTTCCACTGTCAGTGCAGCCTGATGGCTTTCCCAGCACAGGGAGGTGTTTACTGCAAATCTCATGCAGCGTGTTGAATTCTTCACTTGGAAACCCGTTCATCTCTGCAGTGGTGCCCAGAAACCACAAAAGTGGACCCAGGAGCACCAAAGTGACCATCAGAGTGATCTGGTTGCACCAAAGACACAGAGAAGTGCAGCGTTATGGAGGTGTAGGGTATTCAGAGTAAGAGTAAATCACAACAGCTTTTCCCCCCTCTCATTTGAGAGACACGGGTTCCACAAGGAGGAACTCAGCCTGAAAGCCCTCGGGGGTCATTTGCATTTGCTTCCACGTTTGTACGTGGTCTGAGATGAATGCTGGAATGCAGGTCCGGATTCCAGTGTGGTTTTCAGGATAAAGCCGGGGAATTTGAGGATTTGGAGCACCAACGTCTGTGAAAACTAGCAGTGGCTGTTAAATGCTTTGGGTGGGACTCAGGACAAGACATAAATTACCATCCTGTTGGTTGATTTGGGTGTGTTTATGCAAAAAAAAAAAAAATAGTCAGTAGGAAGGATTGCATGAACTACTGACAGAGTCAGCCTCTGATACTGAAGGTGAAAGGGACATGATTCAAATCCACCATTCCAGGCATCCAACTGGGCTTTCAGTCACTTTGGCATCAAAGCCCAGGAGAGTGAGGACAGATTCAGACCTGCTGTCATCTAGCTGGTTCCTCTCCAGCCATAGGTGATGTCCCTCAAGATGGTGGCTGGGCTGAATGTAGAACATTCAGCTCTAGAGGTCTCAGTGGGTTTGATGTAAAGTAGTAGCTGCAGCTTCTTGGGCAGCAGCATGCCCAGTGCATAACACAGCCATGCTGAAGGCTGCTAGAAACCTTGAAACAGCCTCTTAATTGGTGATTCTCAGTAGTTTCAAAGCAGGAGGTATCTAAATTGCAGCGACTCCAACAGCTGCCGTATGTGATGCCACACCCTGCTTTCTGTTTGCAAACAAATTCAGATCTGAAGTTGTCCAAACTGGCTGAGCTTCTTGCCAGCACAGACAAGAAGAAAATTAGATTTCTTTCTCTCTCCAGCAGCTCTGAATGTACTTTTCTCCCATCTCCTCACCATTCCTGCTTCTTTAGGATAGACAGCCTCCATTTTTCACTTTTTACCCCTCAAAATGTGCTCTTAGATTCCCCCTCCAAATCACGTTTGCCTCAGCCCAGGTATAGGTTCAATGTGCATTCAGTCAATGCCACATCAGATGGCAGCAGCACAAACTCTCCTTTCTTCTGAACAGGGCTTTCTGCTCATGTCAAGAGAGCAGGAGTGTGGAAAAAGCCTTTCTGCCAGGCAGAATGTGAAGAAAATCCTACCTAGTCCTCGGCAAAGATGACTGGGACAACACTATAATCTCAGGCTCTTCTATGTGTGTGAGAAACCAAAAGGGAGGAGATCTCTGCAGTCAAACCACATGCCCAGGGAGAGTTTCAGACTTGGTTGTTTGTGCCAGCACCACAAGACAGATGAAGAAGACTAAGGCACCCTCAGAGATGATGGAGACAGGAGAGGAAAAGAGGAGACAAGAGGAGGAAAGAGGAGAGATCTGGCTTGACAACACCCCAGAACAGCTGATGAAAGACTGCAGAGACTCCATCTCTCCCTCAGAAAAAGTGAGATATTTTTTTTATTTTTTTTTTTTGTTAATCAAGCCCTGGTAACTCACTCCTAGGGTGAGATCCCTGAAGGTCAGCAGATTTCCCAGTGGGAGGACACCAGCACGGGACAATCTAGCAGAGCTGTGAAATGGCAGCATGAGAAGGTGGTTTCTAAAGAGGATGCCTCTGCCAATCCATAGAAGTGGGCCTCCAGAGCACCTCCTATGGCAAAGAGAACAATCTAAGAGATTAAAAACCAAACGCCACTCCCTTCCAGCAACCTTGGTCAGAAGTAATTCTACTGCTTTCATGAAACTAACCCGGGTGTGCACCAAAATCACTACGGTAGACTTTGGCCCTAATCCTTTAAAGGCATTTCCAGAAGAACCCTGATGATGTATGTCCAGAACATATTTGCAAACATCGCTTTGTGTAAGTCAGGTTGCTTCCTACCTTACGAGGAGCTGTGTGAGTGATTTTCTCCCTTTTGTCAACAAACTGCAAATTGCCAGAGAAAATAATTTTACACACAGAGCAGGAGGAAGACTAGGAAAAACTCATTATACTTAAGTAATTTTAAATGAGACCCTTCTGAAAACTCCTTTCACCAAATCTGTCTTTCCTCCCAAGACCTGAGATCAGAGACGTTCATGAACTGCCAGAACAAGGCGTTTTCTGATCCTTCGGATGGGTATCGAAATCAGAAACCCGAGACTAGTGAAAAAAATTTGTAGACTAAACAAAACAAAACAAAACCCATCTTCCAAAATGGACCAAGGCTATTGGATGGAGCAGCTCTTAAATTTCATGGACTTAAGAGTCAAAATTTCACAGTCATGGATTTTCTTGGCTATAACTGAAGATGAACATGTGAGTGAAGCCCTCGTTGTAGCTGAGGAAGTCAAATCAAAAAGCAGGTGGGACGTGGCTTGTTCAGGATGACACGAGAAGTCAGTGATGAGGCAAGGAGAGCCCAGATGATGTTCCTATAGCAGTGTCCTTGGGCAACCACTTGGGCAATTAGGGGTGAACTTGTAGTGTATGTTTAATGGTTGGACTCGATGATCCCAAGGGTCTTTTCCAACCTTAACTGTTCTATGATTCTATGATGACAAGTGAGGAAGCCTTTCACAGTTGGTTTCCATGAAATTCCTTAAATGCTTCTATACCTTAAATACTTTCATGTTGCTCCCTTGCCTTGTTTAACCACATGATAAACAGGAAGGTGGGCTCCTGTTGATATCTAGGCTTGGTCTGGAAGGATATTGCAATAATATCCTTTTGGGCACTGGCCCCAAACATTATGCTGGGCCAAGCAAATTGGGACTTTTCCATTCCTGCAGTCATTCAGGCTGATTCAGCCCGACATTTCCCTGACCGTAGCATTTTACCACGTGCCGTGCCGGGGACAGTCATGCCAACATTGTTGATTTGGAGGAACTCTTCCCTCCATCCCCCCCTTTTCCCCTTCCCCAGGTTGGATACAAAAGCAAGCCAAGTCAGGGAGCTCTGGCTCCTCAGAATAAGTGGGAAATGTTTTCTTAATATGGAAAATAGGTGTATCAAGAGGAGCTTGTCTGGGTTATACACCACGCATGAAGTGACAGCACAAGTGAGGCTGTGGAAAAGGAAAGGAAATAAAAGCCATTATACTGGGTTTGCGTGACAGGTTTTTAGTAGAAGGGAGCTCACAGGGTTGGCTTCTATGAGAAGATGCTAGAAGCTTCCCCTTGGTCCAAGAGAGTCAATGCCAGCCAGCTCCAAGATGGACCCACCGCTGGCCAAGGATGAGTCCATCAGCGATGTTGGAAGTGCCTCTGGGAAAGCATATTTAAGAAGGGGAAAAAAAAATGATGTGCGACAGCAATTGCAGCCAAAGAAAGGAGGGAGAATATGTGAGAGAAACAACTGCAGACACCAAGGTGAGCGAAGAAAGAGAGGGAGAACGTGCTCCAGACACCAGGACAAAATTTCCCTGGTGAAGGCCATGGCAAGGCAGGCTGTCCCCCTGCAGCCCATGGAGGTTGAAGGTGCAGCTCGTGGAAGGACCCATGTTGGAGAAGTTCATGCAGGACTGTCTCCCATAGAAGGGTCCCCACTCTAGAGCAGGGAAAGACTGTGAGGAGTCTAGGAGGCCACGAAGAAGAGAGAGATGGGGGGAAGATGTTTCTAAAATTTAATTATATTTGTCATTATCCCACTCTGATTTGATTGGCAATAAATTAAACCCATCTTTTCCCCAAGTTGAGTCTGCTTTGCTCCTTACTGTAAGTGGTGAGTTATCTTTCCCCATCCTTATCTCAGACCACAAGAGTTTTGTTATATTTTTCTTCTCGTCCAGTTGAGGAGGGGGAGTGATGGAGCAGTTTTGGTGGGTATCCAGCCAGGGTCAACCCACCACAGCCATTCATATGGATGGAAAGTGCTCCTTGCCAGCAGATAAACGTCAAAAAAACATCTCTGATTGAGGCATGAGATAGTTGTGCAATTATAAGACCCCTGTTCCTAAAGAAGAGAACTCATTTTAATTAACACTGATGAAACAGGAAGGGGTTTCTCACGAAAGGAGGGTTTTCTCCTGCTTTTTCAAAGCCTCTCTGGAGCTGGGCCATCCTTTGTCGTGTTCAGTTTTCCCCCTGAGTGCAGACTCCTCCCCGCAGGAATATGGTACTTCCTGAGCTCCCGCCATTACCACGACGTTCTCACAGTCACGTACTTCTTTCCATGTTTTTAGTACAGGATTATTAAATCACTCACTCAGAGGCTAGCAGTCAATGACAGGGAAGGTCACACATTTGTAGGCTTGAGTCCAAGTTCCCAGCTAATGACTTGAACAGAGGTAGAGCAGCAGGAGAAGGACCCTTGGAGACTGATGCTGCAACAACGGCACTTGGCTGGGAAAACAAAGGTGTGAGACTCGAGTTGAAATCCACTTTGGTGAGCAGCCACATAGCTCTGAAGCGAAGGAGCCAAAGGTGTTATATTGCCCATTCAGCATCTCCATAACCTCTTGGCTCTACTTCTTTCCTAAGGAGGTGTCCTTGGAAATCGTCGTTGAGAAGGACATTTGGTGGCATGAGAAAGGTCTGCTGACCAGGAAAATGTTCACTGACCTGAAGGCAGAGACAGAAATAATAGAGAAGTTGCAACATACCACTTTCTTCTTTTGGAAATTAAAGATTGATATTTTCTTTGAAAATCTGTTTAGGTCAATTACGACATACTGGGCTCAGTTCAGAAGTGCAGGATGCACCATTGCCTGACAAATTCCTCTGAGTAGGAAACCAGGGTCTCGTTTGCTTTCATTTCCCTGATGTTTCACATTAAGGACCCAGGGAAATGTCTCAGATTCGATGGCAACTTCCAGAGGATGGGAATAAACTCAGATGGTCGTGAATGAAGACCATCATGAAGAGAAAAGGGGCACCACCATCAGACCCTTCTCACAGGTAGCACAGGATGCACGCTGGCTTTTTGTTTTCTGGTTTTTGGACAGAAAAGGGCAGGTCGAGTTAAGCTCTGGACTCTTCAACACAAATTTCATCTGACCATGCCCAGCAGCCATCAGGGTTAAAACCTAAACCAGCTGCAAGCTCTTCCCACGGCATTTGCAACAAGTGGCTCTCTCACATCCCAGAGACGTGGCTGTCCTGCAAAATTCACAGCCGGTTAAGGGTCTGGTTTTGCAAATCTTCCTCGAACCAGAGCTTTCCCACACAATGAATCCTTTGACCTCGCCGGGCTTGATGACGCGCGTCTCGGCAATTTTCGAGGACTCGGCCCCTGACCCGCCAAAAGTATGGGGGGAAAAAAAAAAAACAACCTCCCCTTAAGGTCATTTCTGCACAAGGAAGACCATGAATGCTACAAGAAGAACATGATTTTAACGCCGTGAATTAAGTCTCTGTAAGGAGTCAGCAAAGAGCACTCTGACACCTCAGCGCTTCGCCGTTGCCAGCGTAAAATTAACAACTTCGTCATGATAGATAGTGTATCTTTGTCTCTTTTTAAATATTTTTTCCCCCTGCTCGGAGTCCTCGCTGAGGAGATTTCATTAAAATAATGTTAGACCATGGGTGGTAGCTGTGTTTGCAACATATAATTAGCTGGCAAGGCTGAAATAAGGTGTCTGCTGCAACCTTGACCGCTGGGTCTCAAGGCAAATTTTAAGGGTGATGCCACACGGGCTGTGGAAATAATGATTTTTCCCCTGATTGCCCATGGAAGTTGCTCTTTGCTTCCACGAGGACTTCTGGAAATTATGGGTCTTTAATGAGCGCTTCCCAAGTAATAAATCAGGTTGGGATCTCCCCATTTCACGGTGCAGCCGGGAAAACAAGGGGCTGCCCCTGGGGACATTCCCGCTGACCCCACGGGGAGGGCAGGATCCTAAACTTCAAGCTGAGAAGATTTAGAACCTGAGGGTATGGTGAAACACCAGCACAGGTTTCCCAGAGAGGTGGTAGAAGCCCCATCCCTGGAGACATTCAAGATGATGTAGGACAGGGCTCTGAGCAACCTGATCTAATTGAAGATGTTCCTTCCTACTGCAGGGGGTTTGGGCTAGATGACCTTTAAAGGTCTCTTCCACCCCAAAACATTCTATGGTTCTATGGCATGAATGCCCCTGGGCTGTATTCAGGGCACACATCTTGGAAACCAACTCTTCTTGTCAGTCAGGAATGATTCAGACCAGACTATCTCAGTCTACCAGCTGGGAGGGATGAAGCCAATGCCAACCATGAACATTTTAAAGAGCACTTATAAGGTATATCCACAGGTTTGTATACATCCCTGCTTGGAGCAGCAGGTTGGACTGGTACCTCCTTAAGTCCTTTCCAGCCCAAATGATCCTGTGAGGATGGGATCCTCAAGATAAATTTTTCCCCTTCGTGCTGAGAGTTGGTGGAAGCTAAGCATGTCCCAAAGACACCAGGAAGGGATGGGGATTGGTGTCACACGGTGTCAGCCCTGTACGGCCCTAGAGGTGTTGATTGTGCCAGAAAGGACATGGAATGACAGGTCTTCAGGACCTCAAAGGGAGTTTAGGTCCTTTATTGCACATTTGCATTGTACAGACCCAAAGGCAAATCTCTTTTGTGTTCCCTCAGGCTCCTGAGTCTCCAGATGTGGGCTCCTGCAGGAGGTGGATTTGTCTGGACATCCTCTGGTGTTTCATTTAGATCCCGTTTTAGGTGCATCTCAGCTTGAAAATATTTAAAACAAGACACGATTATTTTGCAGAATGTTTCCCTCTCATGTGCCCCATTTTCCCACAGGTAACAGAAGCATTTTACACCGAAAGATGCTCTGTAGTCTCACAAGTTCATTGCCAGTGGTTAAACAGCTCTTGGTGAGTTGTCACCACAAATTGCAAGTGTGCAACTCATCTTTAAGCTGAAGCTTGGTCTGAGTTTTTGCTTTCCAAAGGAGAGGAACACCGTTTGAACTCCGGTGACACGCTGTCGACGAACTCTTCTGACACAGCAGCTGATGGTTAAACAAACAGGGCTTCCCAGCTTGAACTTTGCAAAGGGAAAAGTCCTTGTCCCACCCCTTGGCTGGCAGAGCTGTCTAGCAGAACATCCCCAGCACTCTCAGAGCACTTCTAGCTCTGCAGCCTTGAGAAATCCGCTGTATTTACAGCTGGTCTCTTGCCACCTTAACCTTTGCAAGGTGGTCCTTTTGACCCTCAGACTTGTGTCATTGGCGTGGCAATTTATTAGGTTTTAGCCAGTAGAAAGTGCTTCTCAGCAAAGGAAAAAGACTGCTGTGCGTGCCAAGCACCTAATAAAGCTGACTTTTGCTCCTAGTTTAGAGATAACTCTTTTTATTATCAAATAAACCCTGCTTCTTTACCTCTCCTCTCATGAGGAGGGAGGTGTTGCTCAGTGTGACTAACACAAATTAATCTTTAACAGGCTCAGATGACACCAAGAGCCATGCAAACTCCTGACTGGGGTGATGATTTTCAAATAAAACTTTGATTTCATTAGTTTCGTGAACAAATTGAATGGATATCTTCAGTGAGATCATGTGTGTCCCAAACCAGGTCACCAAACCTGGACGCTGGCAGGGGTTCCTTGGACGTGTCCCTTCTCCCAGTAAGCCCCAGTGCCTCACAGTTCATGTTTAACAGCCTCTCTTTTTGCTCTTTTCACCCAGAGTGGGACACTTTGGAGAATCTTCATCTAAAGCCCACTTGGCATCTTGACGTCGGAGGTCACAAGAGCAAGGGTGGAAGATTGACAGAGGTTAACACAGTTTGTCTGAACACGGTTCAAGGCAAACAAAGGGCACGAAACACCAGATCAGCTGAGCCAAAGCAAGTTTTCAATAGAAGCAGCGTCTTGTTAACTGCCTGATATAGCTGGAGAAAGTAAGCGAGGTGTTGGCTGCACCAGATTCTCTAGGGCTGAAGTAAGAGCAGCAAAATTTAACAAGCATCTCACGGTTAATTAGACTTGCACCGATTAGACCAGCTGATATCTGTAGTGCAGAGGTGATGCTAATGAAGGGGGAAAGGGGCTTATTTCCAAGAGATAAGAAGAGAAAATTATATGTGAAGAGGAAGGCTGAGACCACGCTTGCGTCCTGGTTTAAAAATGCCTGTTGGGCTGGTAGAGCAGCTGGGGTTGCACCAAGCTGCGTGACTGGACACGATGTGTTTTCACTGGAAATCTCCAGAGGAAACCTTGCCCACTCATTACTTACTTCGTAAAAACTTGCTTGCCCAAGTGCCAGGAGTGTGACGCCAGCACGTTCTTATCATATAGTTTTGCAAACTATATGATAAAAAGTCAAAATGTTCTGTACATCTCTGTATCTATTCTTTTTTTCTCTCTCTCATGACTATACAGCTACCTACGTGGCCTCTGTTCTTCTGTTACATAAGTGTTTTGCAACCGTTTACAAACTCACCGATAGTGAACCTCTCTCTTGGCAAAAGTGAGCGCGGCAGTGATTTCGCATTCTGCTTTTATCAGCTGGCTTCAGTCTAGAAACTTCGCAGCCCGGGGTTAATCTTACATCTTGTGAACTCCACAATCTACAGGCAATGAGTCAGGAAAGTTCACAATCGTTTTTATCCGTGTGGGTAAACGCAAAGTTCACGGACAAAAAAAAAGGCGCTTAAATAGAGCAGATACAATAATAAAAAAAAATAAATCCTGAGAAGGACTCCTTCAGGAGTGAGGATGCCCCTCGAATTGTGTGTTCATATCTGGGTTCCCTCACTGCAAGAAAGATATTGAGGTGCTAGAGCATGTCCAGAGAAAGGCAATGAGGTTTTATGAGGAGCAGCTGAGGGACCTGGAGTTGTTCAGACTGGAGAAGAGGAGGCTGAGGGGAGACCTCATCACTCTCTGCAACGCCCTTAGAGGAGGTTGTGGTGAGGTGGGGTCGGTCTCTTCTCCCATGTAACAAGAGGAAATGGTCTCAAGTTGCTCCAGGGCAGGTTTAGATTGGACATTAGGAAAAATTTCTTCCCCAAAAGGGTTGTCAAGCCCTGACACAGGCTGCCCAGGGCAGTGGTGGAGTCCTCGTCCCTGGAGGGATTTAAAAGCCAGGTAGATGTGGTGCTCAGGGACATGGGTTAGTGGTGGATCCAGCAGGGTTAGTTTAATGGTTGGACTTGATGATCTGAAAGGTCTTTTCCAACCTAAATGATTCTATGATCCTATGCTTGTCCTCATAGGGGGTGCTTTGGAAAGGGTAGTCACTATTTTCACACCAGCTCTTCTGCACCTGTCTGATGAGCCTGGAGGGTTCACTGCCATCAGAATCACTCAGGAATAACCACTATGTGGGGAAGACCAGCGAGGTTCAAACTAGGATTAGGTATTTCTAAAGGGAATGAGAAATGGTAGAACTACAAGCGTTCAATAGGTCAAAGAGAGTGATTTATTTACCTTAAAGGGCTGGACTAGATGATCCCTGAGGTCCCTTCCAACCTCTAACCTATGGTTCTATGATTCTAGCAGAGGCACGTAGAAACAATGAGATGCTGAAAATTCCACAAGCACCATAGATGCTGATGTTGCTTTGACCACCAGTAGCTGCCTCTGCTGCAGGGTGTGCCCCCTGGGTGGGCTGCTCTGGTCTCACACCCTGGAGCAAACCCCTGCACCTCCCCTGGTTTGCTTGAAGGCATCAGGGCTTGCCTGCTAGGAGACAGGACAAGGCTGAGCTTTGCTCTCATACAGGAATTGCTTCGTTAATGTTTGTGGGGCCAAACTTTACTCTGATGTAAAAATATTCAGAAGAGCCAAAAAATCAAGGAGAACCTTTGTCTGAGGCCACTGCTTCACGCAGATCTCCAAGGGTCCTCAAGACTTGGAGGTCCTGACCTGCTGTTGCTACCTTGAAGATGTTCAAGACCTACCCTTAACCCCAAGAATGATGTTTGAAAGAAGGATCTGTGCTCTGATCTTCACGACCGCAGCAGACCATCCTGTCGTTTTTGGGAGATGGGGCGAAATTCCCACCTTCTGCCACAAGCAGCAACTCTCCCAGGGGCATCTCGTTTGCCACCGAGGCCTCCAGACATTTTCCATGTTACGAACAATCATAGAATCATAGAATATCAGGTTGGAAGAGACCTCAAGGATCTAGTCCAACTCTTCCAGGTAAAGAAAAATAAAAGAAAAAGAATAATAAAAGATAATGTAGCTTCATGCTTGCAGATCCAGCGCTGTCTACCTACACCAAGTGATCTGTGTATTCCCAGCACATCTACAAAGATGTGTAATTACCCTTTAGTAATTTCTCCCGAGGGCATTTGAGGAGGTAAAGCATGGTATCACCTAAAGCCTCCCTCCTTTGGCCAAATTCCCACATATTTCACGTGGAGAAATCAAAAAGAGTGATGATTATTTGTTTCATGAACCTGCAGAAGTGCTTTTCTTTCTCGGAATCTTATTAAAAGTCCCTTCCTCATGGAAATGTGGTTGGTGAGTAGGTACTTTGTCAAGTCAAAAAGGGAAAAAAAAAAAAAAATCGGATCGGAAGTCCGATGACATTGAAGCCATATGTGCAGCATATGGTAGCAGTTACAGAGACCTTTAGAAAAAAACAACTACAAAACCTCAGCCTCTGACTTCAAAGGCATTTTAAAAGGGCCAGAATTTTGATCGCTAAGTTTCTGCCCATTAGGGAAAAGCCATGGGGATTTTTATTTTTATTTTTTTGTGTGCGTGTGTCTGGTTTTGTGAGTAGTTTTGCTACAGGAATCTAGCCAGAGGTCCTTACCATACAAAAGAAAAAACAAGAAGTCCTATCAGATCTGGCTTCCTCCCTGACCCTGCAGATCCCAGCACACACTGAGTCGATCTTTTCACACGCCACGACTGACTGTTTTAAAGTTTTAAAGATTGTTTTAAAGACTGACTGTTTAAAATTTTAAAATTAAAAAAAGTTTTATTTAAGAATAGCACCACGGGCCTCCATGTTTCTTGCCTCCCCTGGTTTAAATACGACACGTTTGCAAGGGTAAATGGTTTTTGCATCAGCAGTCGAGACCCAAAACCTCATTGCGGGTTGGAAGATTTAACACGGGTGCTTTTCCTTTTCATCTCCAACCACCTCTTAAAAAGCTTCAGCGTGTAGGTTGGTCGTAACACCCCCTCCGCAGCCTGTATCCTCTTTTTTTTTAATCATGTGGAGTATCTTCGTTGCAGCACGGCGTGAGTTCTCAGCACACACCGAAGCTGTTGTACCACGTCCTGCACAAACACGGGTGAAATCCTTGAGCCAAGTCCTTGGAGATCTAAAGACCATCTGTGAAGCAAGGTGGGGACAAATTCTTCAGCTCCTGGCTTAGTGGTCGGCATGGGCCAAGCAGTCCTTGGTGACCAGGGTCAGGGTTATGTCCTCCATGGAAGCCTTTGCTAAAGAAGACACGAGACTTGCAGTGGCTTGAGCAGGAGGAGAGGTCCCAGCTCTCCTACCAGCGACAAGTTTTCTCAGTGAGAAGACAAATCTTCCTCCTCAAGAGAGTTTGGGGATGAAAGACATGGGGATGTGCCAGCTCCGAGGCGTCAAAAGCCCAGCAGGATGCGACTCATTGGAGGAACTGGTTCTACCAGGATGATGCAATCCCAGATGCAACCCTTTTTCC
The DNA here is from genome assembly GCA_020746105.1 of Trogon surrucura. Taxonomy (NCBI): domain Eukaryota; kingdom Metazoa; phylum Chordata; class Aves; order Trogoniformes; family Trogonidae; genus Trogon; species Trogon surrucura. The sequence goes on along the minus strand of CM036617.1, from coordinate 1,673,397 downwards.
TCCCACTCTCTCCCACTATAAGTCTCCGTTGGGACAGCCCGCGTATGTTTGTGAGGTGGAAAACAGTAATTAGAAACCTCTCAGAAAGGAGATGGTGGAGAAATCAATGTAGTGAAAAGCGAGGTGGCTACGTGGAGCTTTTAGGGGTGTGCGGGTGTGTGGACTCTGCACCGTGATGCCGTGGCAAAGGACACATTTGGGAGGGCACGCTGGAGCAGACAGGATGGACAGGCAGCAGAAGCTGCCTTCTCAGCCAACACCAAACCCACTGAGATACTTGGCCGACATCATACCCCGTTATGGGTAGATGTTGTGTTGAAGAACATGGTTTAGTGGTGTTGACAGGGCTAGGAAAAGGTTGGACTTGATGATCTTGAAGGTCTCTTTCAGCAAAAAATGTTCTATGATTCTATGATTCTATGACTCTATGATTCTGTATCCCAACCCTGCTGCTTCTCTGCTGAGTAGAAAATGGAAACACAATTCAAGGTGAGGTCCTTAAAGATGCCCGGAGTTGCAGGACACGATGCGTTGAGGAGCAAAGCTCAAGGGCAGATTTAAGGAGCAACCTGAACGTGGGGGCCTTGTACAGACACAGAGTGCTCAGGACCTGCTCATGGCCAAGGATTATGGTGCAAATGCTGGAGAGGGCTGACTGAGGGGAAGTTTCTACGAGACAGTGTGGAAAACCAACTGCATTTTTTGCCATCCTCCTTAGTGACAGACAGGTGCAGAGAAAGGCCTGGAGAATAGACCTTACGAGGAGCGATTGAGGGAGCTGGGACTGTTCAGTGTGAGGAAGAGGAGGCTGAGGGGGGGACATCATCATGCTCTACAGTTACTTGAAAGGACGTTGTAGAGAGGTTGGTGCTGGTCTCTGCTCACAGGCCATTAGGGACAGAACCAGGGGGAATGGGTTCAAGTTGCAACAGGGCAAGTTCAGGTTGGACATTAGGAAGAAATTCTTCATGGAAAGAGTGGTCAGACCCTGGAACAGACTGCCCAGGGAGGGGGTTGAGTCGCCATCCCTGGATGTGTTTGAGTGTCGCTGAGATGTGGTGTTGGGTGAGATGGTTTAGGGGTGAACTTGTAGTGTAGGGTCAATGGTTGTAGTGTAGGGTTAATGGTTGGACTTGATGATCCCAAGGGTCTTTTCCAACCTGAACTGTTCTGATTCTATGATTCACTCTCTGGAGGCAGGGGATGGAAGCAGAGCTCCTGGCCTTTCTCATGTGACAGTTCTCCAGCAAGCTCCATGCACTGCTGTCTCCTATCTGCTGACTGTCAAATATGAATTCATACTCACGTCCCAGATAACCTCCTCTAGCACACACCCACCTTTTAAATTCCTGCACAGCACACACCACAGGATAACCCCATCAGACCCCTGCTTCACCTAGCCCTCAGCTGTGCTCCTCCCCTAGGACCAAGCTCCAGCAGATACACAAAAGGGTCATGGTCATCTACAGACCAAAACACGGACTTCATAATTTTGGATTTTCTCTGCTGCTGTTTTCAAGGTTTGTGGGAAAGCCTTCAAGTTGAGAAGCTACATGGAAATGTCCCTGACATCTACTGGCTCCGAGGCAAGATCCTGCACCAAAAATGCTCATAAATTCAAGGTGGTGGGAGACCAGAAGGGGACAAGGACTATCCTTTCGGTTTGTATTGTGACTCGTCGTTACTGTTATGCCCTTAAGCTTGCTGTGTTATAGAAGTGCCAACTCACCCGGTAAAATACATGACATTTTATTTAAAGATCAAGCTTCTTGACCATCTGCAAACATTTACATCGCATTTAGAAAATGAAGGATATACCAACCATTGACAGCCACTGAAAAAAACACTCAAAGAGCACTCCTGAGGCTCGAGACCTAGGGGACGTTTTAAAAAACCCTCTCTATTTTTACATTCCTGGTGGTTTTTTAAAGGAAAAGTTGTTCTGTGGTAGCCTGATTCATGAGTTCAATGCCCTTGGGAGCCGAACCCGCTTCAGTTTTGGACATGGTCTGCAAGATTGCAGAAAGAAGTTCAAACAAGCCCAAGGAAAATGAGCTAAGGACGATGGTTGTGACTCATACGAGTCCTAGAAAGTAGTTTTGCGTGTTCGACCTAGAGAAATAAGAGTCATATAATTGCTTCACATATAGAACTGCAAGCAGAGGGAGAAGGGCTGTGCAGGTTTGCCGCGGCGGATCGAGCAAGGAAGGGGAGATTAAATTTAGCTGGCTATTATGAACAATTTCCTGAGAGTGAAGACAATTAGGCAGCGGAGCTGTTTTGCCTAGTGAGGTAATTACTGCACAAACACTAGATGGACTCAAGCCAAGATTTGATAAGTATAGTGGAAAATGTAGTACAAGGTCTCTTCTGATGAGCTCAGAGGGGCTGGCTTTGCTGGCGGCGTGCCTGGCCGAGTTGTTGGAGGAAACTGTGACTGAAAAGTTCTTGAGACAACGTGGGCTTTGCTGGGGCAGGGGCTGCAGGACCAGAGCCCACTCTCTCATCAGAGCAGAGAGCAATGCATCAAAACCCTCTGCTGTAAAAGCCCAAGGCATTCAGAGAGCAGAAGGAAAAAAAAAAATAAATAATCACACTTTTTTTGAGGATGGTTCTTATTTAGGTTCCTTAAAGCCTCTTTTTGTTCCATATGAGGCTTGGGTGTTTCTGCAGTTGTCGATTCTTGCTTTTCTTTCTCTATTCACTGTGGCACGTGGAGTGTTTGCAGAGGCCAGGAGAGCTCCCAGAGCAAGGGGACGGACTTTCAGAAGATGTCACAAGCGCTGAGAGCTGAGCACTTGAAAATCTGGATGGCTGCAATATGTCCCAGAAGGAGGAAGCACAACTAACCCACACCGCGGCTGTTTGAGTGCCTTTCTCTGCAGTGATGTAAGCAATAACACGTGAGGGACAGGGACTTTAAAACAATATTCACACCCACCACAGATTCTGCCTACACATAAGACCACCAGCACACTCCATCCCCTAACCTACCTAATGAAGCCAAACCTGCAGCACTCCCCATTTGTCCATGTGATGTTTTACCTGTTTAATAGATGTTTTTCTATGCCAAAATTAAAATATCCTTTGGAGAATGCTATTAGAGGGATTTGCTGGCTGGGCAGGGCTGCCTTTAATATCTCCACGGTCAGCTTTTCCAGTAACTCAGGGGAGAGAGACAGCCCCCTTGCCTGAGAAGGTTTAAAGCCCTCCCCAAAATATTTTTTCTCAGCTAGGATGACACACAGTAAATTCTTCTCCTGTAATCAGGGGGACGGGATGGGAGAAAGATCCTGTCCCACGGACGGTCAAGGCTTCGTCTCAGCAGAAAAACCCAAACATGACCCCGTGCCATGACTGAACTTTGGAAGAAAAAGGCATCCTGGAGAAAACTCTCTACAATTACCTTAAAGGAGGTTGTAGAGAGGTGGGGATTTGTCTGTTCAACCACGTAGCAAGTGATAGGACAAGAGGAAACAGCCTCAAGTTGCACCAGGGAAGTTTAGGTTGGATATTAGGAAGAATTTCTTTACTGAAAGGGTTCTCAGGTGCTGGAAAGGGTTGCCCAGGGCAGGGATGGAGTCCCTGTCCCTGGAGGGATTTAAGAGTCGGGAAGAGCCAGTGCTCAGGGATGTGGTTTAGTTGAGGACTTGTCAGTGTTTAGCCAATGATTCTTAAATGATCTTAAAGGTCTTTTTCAATCTGGGAAACTGTGATCCTGTGAAAGAAGCAAGCAAGTCACTTTGGGCTGGAAGTAGAACATCACTGAGGTACATTGATTGTTCCCCTGCGCCTGGCACTGGGGAGGCCCCACCCTGAGTGCTGTGTCCAGTTCTGGGCACCTCAACCCAAGAGAGATCTCGAGGGGCTGGAGCGAGTGCAGAGGAGGGCGAAGGAGCTGGGGAATAAATCTGATGAGGAGCGACGGAAGGAGCTGGGGCTGTTGGGTTTGGAGAAGAGGAGGCTGAGGGGAGACCTCCTCACTCTCTGCAACTGCCTGACAGGACGGTGTGGAGAGGTTGGGGCTGGTGTCTCCTCACGGGTAACGAGCGACAGAACCAGAGGGAACGGCTGCAAAATGCACCAGGGCAGGGTTACACTGGGCAGGAGGAGGAATTTTTCCCAGCGAGAGCAGCCAGAGCTTGGCACAGGCTGCCCAGGGAGGGGGTTGAGTCCCCAGCCCTGGAGGGGTTTAAAGGCCGTTGAGATGTGGGGTTGGGGGAGATGGTTTAGGGGTGAGCTCTGTAGAGTAGGGTCAGTGGTTGGACTTGATCCCAAGGCTCTTTCCCAACATGAATGATTCTATGGTTCTACAGAGTGATGCTTTTGGGGTACCCAGGGAACTCATCTGGGTACCATCCAGGGTTACCTAACCCTGGGGCTGAGCTCACCCTCAAGGGGTGTCCCAGAGACCCCTCCTGGGAAGTCCCAGGAGGGCAGCAGTGACTCCTCCTGTTCAGCACTTACCCTGTTACTGGAGCATCCCTTGACCTCACCTTGATATAGACCACTTAGAGGCTGTCCCAGCTCAGAGAACCAGCTGTGTAAGAGTGAGGAGAACACGCAGGTGTAGGACACCCATCCATCACTGTACAGGAAGGATGGGAGCAGAACAATGCCCAGTCTCAGCCCTGGGTTTTATTTGCCACGGTACTTTCCTTAATGCAGTATGTTGTCAGGTTCTTTACACTGGAAATTAGGCCACTTAATCAAACCTTGTTTGATTAATCACATTTTGCTGTCCAAAGACTTTTACAGCAGTGTATTTAGCCACTATCAGTTGGGAAACTCCCGTATTTATTTACCTGGCTCTTTAAAGAGGTACAGTCCTTTTCAGGGAGGGTACAGAAGGCAACTGTTCCTCACCACCACCACCGCTACTGTTGTTTAAGGGAAACTCTTCTGAAGTGGGAAAAGCCACAGCTGAGCAAACACAATAACAGATGCTGAGCAGCCCAGCAAGCAGGCAACCTAGCACCTGACATGGAATCAGGAAGCAGAGGACTTGAAGCCCAGAAGATGTGGCTGGAGTGATAATTACGTGCAGAAGATTGTGGGACAGCTACCCCGCGGGGTCTGTCCCAGAAGAGCAATGTGAGGACCATGCCTGCCCAAGGAGTATCCTCTCCCTGCTGCAGCACCGTGCTGTGCCTGAGCTCTTCCTTCTGCTCCCCAGCTCCCTCAGTGTGCTTTGCATAGCAGGTGGGTTATCGAAGGTGGAGGAAGCAGCAGCACACAAACCCTTGATGTTGCTTGTACAGGTCAAGTTTTGCAGGCAGATCAAGGAGAAATGGACCTGCCATTGCCCATGCCAGTCTCTGGTGGTCAGCAAGGAACTTGCTTGCACCAGCTGGTCCTGCTCTCCACCAGGTCCTTGCAGACCTTAGAGATCCTTAGAGATCATCTAATCCAACCTCCCTTCCATGGGAAGGGATGCCCTTGACTAGACCAGATTGCTCAAGGCCTCATACTCACCATGTTCACCACAACTCTAAATCCAGAGGATGCTTCCTCCCCCAGTCCCGACGCCCCTTTACCTTTCACCCCCAGGCTCAGAAAAAAGATGAGGGTCTCCTGTCATTGGCTATGGTGCAATCACACCAAAGTTCCTGGCGTGTCAGATGGCTCCTCCAAGGAGGATCTAACGAGCATTGTCTAGAGCAACTTGCACCAAGCATTTAATGCACCCTGCATTGCCCTAGGAATGCAATCCAGCATCATCTCTGCTGTCTCTTCTGCTCCTAACTGTGGTCTCTTGAGGCATTTCAGAGATATTTTTATCATAATCCCAAATTCTTTTCCTGGCGAGTAGCCTGCTTTTGACCTTCTTCCTGTAAAGCAGATGTTTCCCTCTCGGGTACATTTGTCCCAGATGTTTCAGGGGCTGGATTTATTCAGTTTATCTCTGCTGGCTTTCTGCTGGTGTGCTCCTCTTGAAACCAGAGATGATGTTCCACTTTAAACTGAACTCCTGTGGAGTTAAATCAGGTTGAACACCACAGTGTAAAGTGCCAGGATAATTGGAGCTTAGCTCACAGCCCCTCAGAATCCACACTGAGCATCATTCGTGTGCAAAACAGCCCTGTTGCTTCCCTGCTGCCTGTCACCCCGCCGTCCCCTGCCCGGGGTACCCAGGAGGGGGCTGCATGAAAGGTCCAAAAGGCCTCCACAGTCACCTCCATTCCTCCTGTGCCCCAGCTCACCACAACACCCATCGTCCTACAAGGGAAAAGGGGACCTGCAAGGAAAAAACTTTCCCCTGTGCAGGTGCCGGAGCCCTGGCCCAGACTGCCCAGAGAGGGTGTGGAGTCTCCTTCTCTGGAGGCTTTCAAACCCCCCTGGATGCGTTCCTGTGTGGCTGCCCTGGGTGATCCTCCTCTGGCAGGGGGGATTGGACTAGATCATCTCTAGAGGTCCCTTCCAACCCCCAACATCCTGTGATTCTGTGATTCTGTGAAGACCTGAGGTTGTTCTTTAGTTGTCACACTCATAATATAGACCAAGCTCTTATGTACTGCTCTGGGACATGTTAATCATATAATCATAGAATGGTTTGGGGATGGAAGAGACCTTTAGATGTCATCTAATCCAACCCCCCTGCAGTGAGCAGGGACATCTTCGACTAGATCAGGTTGCTCAGAGCCCTGTCCAACCTGATCTTGAATGTTTCCAGGGATGGAGCTTCTACAATCTCTCTGGGCAACCTGTGCCAGTGTTTTATCACTCTCATTGTAAAGAGTTTCTTTCTTATATCTAGTCTGAATCTTCCCTCTTTTAGTTTAAAACTGTTGTCCCTTGCCATGTCACTACAGGCCCTGCTAAAAAAAGATTGTCCCCGTTGCGATGCCTCAGCCAGGCACCCCTGAAGCAAGAACAAGAAGCAAAAACCATGTGTGCTTTGAAAAGCTGCAAAGTCATCCTGAAACTGCTTACGGAAGGAAGCAAGAAGTGCCTGTTCATCGTGGCCAGCGTTCAGCAGCACTCCCTTGGCTCGTGCTAATTTACAACCCAGGAAGGCTGGATGGGGCAGGTTAGGGGAGTTCATGACGTGACCTCCTACCTAAGCAAATACAGGCTGTGATGAATAACTAACAGGAGTTGTAATAGTGAACTGTCCTGTGGAGGGTAGGGAGGAGCAGGGAGAATAAAGAGAGACTATCAAGCTTATAAAAAAAGCAGTATTTTCTGACCTTGGCTCTAAGCCTGAACTCTACATATTCTGCTTGTCTCTGATCCAAGTGGAATTCAAAGCTCTCCTGCCAGTGTTATCATCAGAGGAGAGAAGCAGAAGGTTTTTGGGGTTTTTTTGTTAAATGTGTTGCAGGGTATCCAGCACAGTCTGCATTTAGCTAGGTTTGCCTTGTGCAGAGAGGCACAAAGGGGGGCTGTAAGGATCCTCAAACCTGAATTAGGCACCCAAGTTTCCGTTTACCGACTGCTGAAGAGGTTGAATATCCTTTCATCCCTCCAGAGAGCTTTTTCCCAGAGCTGATGATCTACTCGAGATTTGGCTAGGACGTGCCTGCTAAAGTCAGCTCTGACAGGCTACTGGCATGAGAGAAATGCTCTCTGCTCCAGCCAAAACCACCAAGTTGAATATTTTCCCATTGCGTGCATTTGTGTCTTTGCTCCACGGGCTCAGAGCCACATTTCTCGCCCCAGGGGAAGCAGCAATGTCCATCTACTGTTTCACAGCAGCTTGTGCACGCAGGGTGAGTGCCTGCTATGGTTTGGAGAGCCCCAATGCTTCCAGAGATGCTAATGCCAAGAGACTGGCATGGCTGAAGGAGACACCTACCCATCCAGCAAACCAACCTGACTCTCTTGGTGCTAAACAGGAGCTCACACACTGACCCACTCTCATCCAAACCATTCCAGGGTGAGCTTCAAGGGCTGTGTCCTGGCGACCTGAGAACAGGCAGACCTTGCAGCTTGGTAACCAGAAGTTCCAGCTTAGAGTTTGCTTTTCTTTTTTTCTATCCTTCGACTAGCTCTAGGTACCTTCTGCAGCTGCTTATGGCCATTTTTCCCTTTTGAGATGACTCCTTTTGCTTTGAGCAATGTGTTAAAAGGGAATCCAAAGACTCTAGCAGCAGGAAGAGCAGCAGCAGCTCATTTTCCCTGCCTAGAGAGTGCTGCTGAGAAGAGAGAAGAGAAGAGAGAGAAGAGAAGAGAAGAGAAGAGAAGAGAAGAGAAGAGAAGAGAAGAGAAGAGAAGAGAAGAGAAGAGAAGAGAAGAGAAGAGAAGAGAAGAGAAGAGAAGAGAAGAGAAGAGAAGAGAAGAGAAGAGAAGAGAAGAGAAGAGAAGAGAGAAGAACATAACTATTTCAGTTTAAAGGAACCTACAACGACCATCTAATCCAACTGTTTGACCACTTCAGGGTTGACCAAGTCAAAGCATGATGTTAAGGGCACTGTCCAAATGATTCTTAAATACTGGCAAGCTTAGGGCACTGACCACCTCTCTAGGAAGTCTGTTCCAATGTTTGGCCACCCTCTCAGTACAGAAATACTTCCTAATGTCCAATCTAAACCTCCCCCGATGAAGCTTTGAACTATTCCCACACGCTCTATCACTGGATCCTAGTAAGAAATGCTCAGTAACCTCCCTCTCCACATCTCCTCCTCCGGAAGCTGTAGAGAGCAATGAGGTCACCCAACATTTCATGGATTAACCCTTCTCAGTTCTAGAGTAGCCGTGCATACCACCAGAGTCCCCTGTGAAGTGAAAGGTGGGTTCCATGCTCCTTTGATGCTTTAAAACCTATCAGCAGAGCTGAGCAGCATGGTCCTTAGCTCATGCCTACCCCAACACACCAAGGAGGAGTTTTCCTACTACTTATGCCCAATTCAGACGGCATTTCAGGACACGCTCTCCAGAGCCTTGGTCTGCACAGGGTGCACCCTGAGATGGGATCTGATCTCACCAAAAGGAGGGGGTAACTCTGTGGTTTAGCATTTTAGCTAAACACTGCTGCATCAATTAGTATTTGCTGCGAAAAGCACTAGGCGCTTGAAATACAGGTGGCCAGGGAGGACTCTATACCTTCCTTGCAATGTTTTACCAGAGGCATATTTAACCTCCTTATCTCCTTATTTCATTCATAGGTTGTTTCGTTCCTTCAGGTTAAAAATCCTACATCTGCTCCAGCATTTGGTGGTGCATGTTTTCAGTGCAGGCATTTGAGTCTGTTCTACTGCTCAGACAAGACAGTTTTCCTTCTGGCCTCATCCTTGGAAAGGACCAGCCATGGCTCTTCTCAGACTCAAGAACTGAAAGCTTCCCTTATTTTTTATATAGAGAAACAAGATTCTGGTGTAAGTAGCTTCCAGTCTTTGTCATAAAGCTTCTACACATGTGGAGGTGTACAGATTAGCGAAGCATTTTCATCTTGCATTATTCAAAGTCTGGTTTATGTTGTCAAATACAGATGAAATCACAACTGCTTGTGCTCTCTCCCTCCCCTCCCGCCCTTCCTTCTTCCTTCCTTCCTTCCTTCCTTCCTTCCTTCCTTCCTTCCTTCCTTCCTTCCTTCCTTCCTTCCTTCCTTCCTTCCTTCCTTCCTTCCTTCCTTCCTTCCTTCCTTCCTTCCTTCCTTCCTTCTTTCCTTCTCTCTCTTTGTCCATCTACCTCTATATCTACCCATCATCTGTGCTGCCCTTACAGTATCTGAATACCTTCCCCATACGTTCAGTGGCAATGGAGAGGTTCCCAGCGAGCTTCCTAGAGGCTGTGGAAGTGTTGACAGGGTTAAAAACACTTTCTGTGGCCAGGTTCAGGGCTTGGATTTCAAGATTTAAATTTCTTCACTTCTTGATAGACTTTTATTGGGTAAAATCAACCTGGAGAGCACAAAAGAGTTTTACAGGGAGTATGTGTAAGCCCTCATACAGATTCCTGGGGGATTTTGTCTGAGGTCCTAAATTGAGTTCATTGCTGTTGGTTGGATGAAGCTGTGTCTGGTGCCAGATGAAGCAGCCTTGTACTTGAGGACCTCCCATGCTTCTGGGCGATCTTGTTCCCTGGGGAATTTCCACTGCTCTTCCTATTTCCTTCTGGTCTGAATTTCTCAGATTTCAGCCTGGCAAACTAAACCTCTCAAGCAAGAGAAACAGCTTGCTGGGATTGGTATCAGTTTACACAGAGGTGCCGGGGTGAAAGACACACATTGTTTGGAGTATTGGAAACACGAGGGACTGATGCATGTGAAGGGGTCAGGGCAGGGTCTAGGGAGGAAAGATGAACACCAGCTTATTTTTCTTTCTCTCAGTGAGCAACAGTGTTTGAAAGAATCAGTGAGGGAAGACGTGACCCTGTATGTATGTGCAGAGAGATGCACCAAATTTGGAAACAGAGATGAGGAGGATCTGAGGTGCCTGAGTCTGAGGGAGATGGAGTCTGTCTGTAACCAGTGCTTGGCTCTGGAGCTTGGTTTTGGAGTGGGGTCAAGTTCTTGCTTAGCCACCATTTAGGGCTGCACGGAGGGATGGGAACCACCAAAGAAATCTTCTAGGAGGTACTCACCCATCCCAGCTAATCTCCCTCTCCTCTCTTGGGCTGTCTGGTTGGCATTGCAGCTCTTCCCATCTCAGTCCTGTCTCTTCCTGGACCTGGAGCAAAAGATGGAGAAGGTGGAGAATAACAGTGGGAACAATGTCAGTACTGGGATACAACAGTAAGGGCAGCTGAAGAGCTAAAGCTCTTTTAGCTCTCTCTAGCACAGAGTGGTTTAAGAGACGCCCTACACCACTGGTAGTTCTGGACCCAAGGCAGGAGTGGTCTGGATTGAATAATGTATAAGCCCTGTCCATCTGAGATTTTCTCCACGTGTGTACCCAAAAAGTTAAAAAAGCACATCTAGCTTGTCTACAGCCTGATGGGGTTTTGATGGGAATACGCTTTGATCCTGCTGTTTTTTCTCTGGGGCGTGATGAGGAAAAGCCAACTGTATCTTGGGCTGCATCAAGAGAAGTGTGGTCAGCAGGTCAAGGGAAGAGATTCTCCCCCTCTACTCTGCTCTGGTGAGACCTCACCTGCAGTTCTGTGCCCATCTCTGGGGTCCTCAGCACAGGAAAGACATGGATCACAGAATCACAGAACGTCAGGGATTGGAAGGGACCTCGAAAGATCATCAAGTCCAATCCCCCTGCCAGAGAAGGAAGGTCTAGATTTTGCTACACAGGAACGTGTCCAGGCGGGTCTTGAATGTCTCCAGAGAAGGAGACTCCACAACCTCCCTGGGTAGCCTGGGCCAGGGCTCCATCACCCTCACTGAGAAGAAGTTTCTTCTCAAATTTAAGCGGAACCTCTTATGTTCCAGTTTCAGCCCATTACCCCTTGTCCTATCATTGGTTGTCACCGAGAAGAGCCTGGTTCCATCCTCGTGACACTCGCCCTTGATATATTTGTAAACATTAATGAGGTCACCCCTCAGTCTCCTCTTCTCCAAACTAAAGAGCCCCAGCTCCCTCAGTCTTTTCTCATAAGGGAGATGCTCCACTCCCTTAACCATCCCAGTTGCCCTGTGCTGGACTCTCTCCAGCAGTTCCCTGTCTTTCTTGAGCTGAGGGGCCCAGAACTGGACACAATATTCCAGATGGGGTCTCACCAGGGCAGAGTAGAGGGGAAGGAGAACCTCTCTTGACCTACTAACCACCAGGTCCAGAGGAGGCCACAAAGATGAGAACGGAGCTGGAAGACCTCCCCTATGAGGACAGGCTGAGAGAGTTGTGATGGGACAAGGACTAATGATTTCAAACTGAAAGAAGGTAGATCTACACCAGACATTAGGAAGTTCTTCACTGTGAAGGTGGTGAGACCCTGACCCAGGTTGCCCAGAGAGACGGTAGAAGCTCCATCCCTGGAAACATTCAAGATCAGGTTGGACAGGGCTCTGAGCAACCTGATCTAGTCAAAGATGTCCCTGCTCACTGCAGGGGGGTTGAACTAAATGACCTTTAAAAGCCCTTTCCAGCCCAAACCATTCTGTGATTCTATGATTCTAAGGTCGGTAGGACGTGGAGCAGCACATGATGAGCCAGGGAGGGTGAAAGAAGAGAAGAGCACAGTGAGTTTCTGGGGAGGAATTCTTTGTAAGCTGCAGAACCTTGTGGTTGCAAAAGCAAAACATCTTTGTTTGCATTCGTCTCGCAAACAAAATACTTGTGACTGTTTCTCCTTTATTCCCGATTCGCTGTCTAGCGGCAGCTCTGGTTCTGCGAAAAGCCGGGAGCGGTGTTACTGCTCCTGGTATGCAAAGATGAACTTGTGGTCGAGGGCCAAGCCAAGAAATCTGGCTCCTCTGCCAAGCCCTGCCGCGGGCTGGCTGCCTCGGACACTCAGCAGGGCAGCGAGCATCCCTGCAGCACGAAACACTTACCCATCAAGCTGTCGCTAAAGGCATCTGGCTCCAACGAGAAAGAGAAGAAGGAAGGGAGAGCTTACCCCAACCAGTCTGGAAAATGTTAAGGAGAGGCTCAAAAAAGGCGTTTTCCTGATGAGTTGGACATCTTTTTTGTCATGAGGATTCCAGCGCCTTCGGATCAAAATCCTAACCAGAATATACGCTGAGAATTTGGGTCTCATTAAATTTAAGACCCTCTCTGTGCTCTCTTTATGAAGGTCAGAGCCTAAGTGCAGACACACCTAATTCTCTTAGGCTCACCTTTCATTCCCTAAACCCCAGACAGGGTCTCCTCATCGCATCCTGGTGCTGCAGAGCTGGACGAGATGTTCTGCCATGCGGTTCACAAGCTCTCAACTCCATCAGCTTTAGAGAGGAGATGAGATGAGGGCAAGTCATGAGATCATTAGTGGGTTTTAGCTGGTGGCCCCTGTATTGTTATTTATGTAGGTGTCGATGTGTCACGTTTTGTCATGTTAATGCTTGCAAAGCCCTTGAGATCCTCAGGAGTAAAAAGAATTTGGGGATCAGGTGATGGCACATATCTATCCATTTGCTGAACAGGGAATGGACTTAAGGCCACATTTAAGGGAATTTTGGGTTCAAATACATCCTGAAGATATCCCAGTTTGGGGTTTTTTTTATGCAGTTCAGCTATGACAGCATCTGCTGTAATATTATTCACTGTATTACTCATGCCAAAACTTAGGAGATCCCCATATCTGTAGAGTAATACAGGCGGGTACTTTCTTTTTTTGGTTTCTCTTTTGATTCCTCCCTCTTTACACAAGATGTTACACGTGGGCTGTAAGCTGCAGGCTGCCTCCCCTTCCCCTCTTGCTGAAGGTATCGCTGCTATTTCAGGTAGAGTTTTCCTTCCATACTCTTCTTTCTTATTCCATTCCAGCAGCTGGGTTAATTGCGAAGGGTTGGATCTGCAGGGAGGTGAAATCAAGCAGCCACACAGGCAGGGAGATTTCTGAGCCTGGCAAGCCGAAGCGATCTCTTCTTTCTGTATGCCTCCCCACGGTTTTATTGTCTCCATCAGCCAGGCTCTTGGTTCCAGCTGCAAGTTTTTATTATTCCGAGAATAATCGTTTGGCTAACAGAGACCTCTCCCTGCAGACAGAGGGAAGGAACAACCCAAATCGATGTTGCAGATGCAAGTTTGCTCGGATCTGCTCACAATACCAAAGCAAAACAGAGAAAGCAAGAGGTTTTTAACAAAAGCATCTACTTATTTTTTCTTTTTTTTCCCCCCACAGTTTCTTTCTCTCTCTGATAATCAGAAGAAAAGCAACATATGAACAGGAGTGGGACAGACCTTCAGATCCCCTAAAAGGCAGGTTCAAATCCATTGGCTTATAGAATATTTAGAAGAAAAGCAAAAGATACCCAAGAAAGGCACATCCACCACCCAGTTACCATGCACTGTGGTGAGTCCTGAAACGGTTCCCTCACCCTTTGAACAGAAGCATCAGAAAAGGGGGTCTGGAAATGTCCCTTTTTGCCCCAGATCCTCAGCCATCACACCGGAGTCATCACCAACACAGCAATGGCCACAGGAGGTAGGGAGGGCACCAGTTGCAGCAGTAATCAGGAGATAACGGGTGCCCAGGACTGCCAATAAGAGCTGTCCTGGATAGAGAAACATTATTTTGTCTGGTTTCTCTTTGGTTAAAATGTCTGGTTGTGTTGATTGAGTTCACCCCTTTCTCTGTACATTAACCCAGAGCAGCAAGCGCTTCCCTCCAAGGTGCCCATCCAGATTTTTGTCCTTATACTGGGAAGCAGTAAAAAAAAAAAAAAGCAACGCGATGCCTGCCAGTCCCAAACAGGCAACTCCATCTGCAGAAACACCCAAGACTTCACTTTCCCTAGAGTATCTTATGGTGCTGAGGTCCCCAGTGCTCGACCCTGAGTTATTGCTGCCAATACAAACTGGGATCTACCCTGAATCCCAGTCGCTCCCAGATGTGTCCTGGGCTCCACAGACTCTGCTTTTCCAGAGCCACGGCTGCGTGACTCGGTGCTGTGCAGCCCTTTTCATTTCCAAAGCCTTTTGCAAACACGAGCTGACTAAGCCTTGCCAGACCCCTATCCTTTGCCAATTGGATTGAAGGGGCCTCTGAGGAGCACGGCTGCAGCTCAGCCCAGAGGTGCAATTTCATTTTCAATTGTATGAGCATTTGGAGTGGGGGAGCTGAGAGACAAAGGAAGTTGTTCAGTCACCGCTGAGGTTTTATGCCTGTTTTTAAAACGTGTTTGCCATGTCTACTTGTTTGGAAAGGCAACGGCATCCCGGGTGCTGGTAACAAGCTCCCCTCAAAGCACAGGAGATCCTGGGCCCCAGGGCGAGTCAAGGAAGGTGATATTTAATGCCTCTCCGGTTTTAAAATCTGTGGCTACGAGAAAGCTGATATCCTGTCTCTAAATCTGTAATCCATCTTCCTCGTTCCACCCCTGCCCCTCAGGCTGAAGGGAATTAGAGCAGGGGTTGCAGTTCGTGCAGATGAGCTGGCTGCAGCGGATCCGATGGAAAAAAAGCAAGTTCTGCTCTCTCAGACTTTTCATGCCACGTGGGGACTTTTCTTCCCCTCATCTCGTACCACCTGGAGACCCTCCCCATGTGGCAGTGGTGGTGACACTGCACAGGCAGATGGGTGATGTACTGGGAACAGTGTGGGGAGAACATCTCCATTACGTGCCTTCACAGTTGTTTAATTATTTTAGTCTTCTAACAAGTAGAATCCCAAGTGGGAAGAGGCTGCACTTGCCGCTGGGACAAGAGTTGGCTGAGTAGTTTAATGCATAAAAACGTGGGCCAGTTCTAGGGGCTCTGAGACCAAGACAGGAGAGTTCAGTTAAGCTCAAATTCCAGAGAAAAAACATTCTCCGTATGACTTCAGACAGTTTGCTTTGCATCTCTGCAAAGAGCTGGGATTTTTCAGGCAGCCTTTGCATTTGGAGGTCTGTTTTAATGGTAACACACAAGCTGCCCACAGGCAGCTTGGGAAACCTCTCCTGTGAGTGCTAGGCTTTATCACTTCTAATGTGTTTTGATGGAAAAAGGAAGTGGAAAGTGTCGCTGAGGTCATTTCCAGTGGAGACCATGAACCTTCTTCTATTCACCATCACAGCATCAAGTAACGCCGAGCTGTGCTTTGGCTCTCAGTAACACTTGCTGTGATTTAATTAGACATTTAATTAGACATGTTGAAGCCTGTGGGCTGGTGCATTGAACATGGGAAGCCCAATGGTCTAGATGCCATCGCTACCTGCATCTGTTGGAATGGTTCTCTTTCAGGGTCTGTCAACCACAGATCAGGAGAAAAGGAGTCTCTGCTTAAAACATTTTAAATCTATCTGGAGGAAAAGCTCAGTTTCATCAGAGAAAACCTGGCCTGGGGAAGAGCAAAGTCTAAGCAAACCACGGTGTGGTCTGTACCATCTTGCAGTCTAAGCCCATGAATGCATCTATACCTTGGCTGTGCAAGGAGTCACTCAGAAGCTCAAACCACCCCTGAGGGCATAAGCAGGAAAGAACAATCAAGAAAATCACCAGGAGAGGAGATCACGCGTTGGCAGCTCTCCCGTCTGACCATTGATTTACTGATCGTTACGCCCTGTAGAGCAGCTTTGGCAATTTGATACATTCCATCGATTTTCCTAAACGTGGATTCTGAGCTATGTATTTTTGAGAACTGTCTATTGGTTTCTCTCATAACGAAATTTATATTTCTATTTAGGTATTGACTGTTCTGTAAGAGGCTGAGAGTCAAGAGTGGAGGTCTCCTGGGAAGACGTGTTCTAACATCATCAATCCTATATCGCTGGACTTAATAATGAGTGAAATTTTATTGCTTTAGTGATGCAGCAGGTCAGCTGAGATGATCATGCTGGTTCCTTCTAAGCCTGGGATCTCTGAATCATTACTGAGACTTTGGCTATGGCTGGTTAAGAAAATATATGGGCTACAGATGGTTTTGTTCTTCATTGTCCTACTCCAGCCGCAGTTAGCTCCATCTGGGCTGTGTATTTTAGCTGTTAAAGAGAGATCAATATGTGATCAATACATTGGCATTATGTAATCAATACATGCTGGCATTAACAGCTCACGGGAGGGAACAAACTCCATGACTACAGAAAGATCGAGGCCGATCTACATCTGCACCACTCACCTTAGATGTATTTCTCTCGAGAAACACCTGTTGTGTTTTGCCTTTTCCACACTGAACGTGATGGAACATGGACCAAGCTGCTCCGCTCATCACATGTCAGCTCTCCCCTCCATACAGCATTTTCGGGTATGCTCCAGCTGTTTGGAAGTGCCATAAGGGATCACCACTGCTTCTAGTTTGTGGTGAGCTATGCATCCACAGCTGCCAAACCAGAGACACCCTGGAGGCACAGGTAATTTGAGTATTACACTGCTTTTTTTTTTTTTTTTTTTTTTGCCTCCGATGAGTATTATTGCCTTCATGTGCCATAGGAATAAGGACTTCCATGAACAACAGGAAACGAATGCCTGAGAGGATCATCAGAGCCACGTTTGCTGCAGCCTGCACTAATCTCTGCCTAGCCATGATTTGTTGTGTAGGCACCAAAAAAAATTGCAGAGAAGGGAAAATATAAAATTTATCAATACAGCACCCGGCTTATGAGGCAATTGTGAAGGTGAAAGCTGGGAACTTAGAGGATGAAAGCAGAAATAACAAGTGAAAGAATGCGCTGGGGCGTGTGGGGCTGGAAGGAGTTGGACTGGTGAGATGCTGAGTAGTTGCTGTGAGGCGCACGGTCTGATCACCGGCGGCATTTGAGTCCCTCGTGGATTTCCAGGGGGTCACCGGCTGGTCACGCACGAAGCCAGATGGACCACATGATTATCTGCCAAAAAAGGCACAAGAGAGTTGCCGCCTGGCTGTGAAAGTCTCCAGCAATGCTGAAGGGCAGCAACGATCATGAATTACTTATTGGAAAGATGCCGAATGGGTTAAAGCCCAAGGGAAAGGATGGGTGACACAGGGGGCTAAAATTGATCCTGTAAAGTTTAAAAGGCAGGTTTTTGAGAGAGACAGAGAAGGTAATGCTCAGAGAGCGTATCAGGCCATTAGTCTGGAATGATAAAGAAATCTCAGTGGAGACCAGATGGGAAATATTTAAGGCAGCAATAGAGAACACAGTAGGGAACTTATGGGGAAGCCTAAGCAAGTAAAGAGGAGCTGGACAAACACCAAAACAAAAGCATTAGGAGGAGAATGCAAACAGAGCCAAGGATTACGGGAGAGTGGAAACAAAAGCACAAAAGAAAGAGAAGGAAAATTTCCGAAGGCAAGTCAACCTCTTCAGAGAAGCACCGGGAAAACAAAGTGGGAAAATGAGATGGGAAAAGGTTGTGTTCGTTGCGAACGACAGTGCTGGGAGAGCCACGAGGAGTCCCCAGAGGCCTGAGAGCAACCGTTAACGAGAAGGTGGAGCCATGGGAAGAGTGTTTGTGTGAACATGCTCATCTACCTGGATCAAATCACGTCAGACCAAGGTCAAGAGTAAGACAAAAAAAACATCAATGCTGAGAGGACGTCAGAAGGTGAAAGAGAAAGGACTATATGGCAGCAATGGCCCCTTCTATCCTTTCCACAGTGTATGTCCCAGAACAATCCTAACTGCCTAACCCCACGCCTAAGGAAAAGAGGAGGTATCACATGATGGGTCAGAAACAAAGCACGTTACCACCACTGGTGAGACTATAAAGACACACATTCCAGGGCAGTGGGAAAAACCACAGTGGAAATAATTGCTGACTGATCAAAATAAATCACAGGGGAAGCGATGGGTGGAAAATGCTGAAGCGTGGGAGCGGTTTAGATCAAACATCCGTGCTCTGGTTATGAGCAGAAGAAGAGGATGGCAATAAAAGGTGGGTTTGAGGCTATTCTTTTTTTGTTTTTTTGGAGAGAAGCACCATAGAAAGTGACAAAATCAGACGCATTCCATCTAAGAGCATTTTAGCTACAATTGCTCTGTGGAGCAGTAAGAGCAGGGAGAAAGTCAAGTAATGGATCTTTAAAGATCCCTTCCAACCCAAACCAGTCTATGATTCTGTGATTCTATGATTCTGTGATTCTATAATTCTATGATTCTATGAATAGCTTCAGGTCAGAAGGCTGAGCAGAGGAACTCTTCATGTTTCATCATCTTCCCGTGCGATGAAGTAACAACCCAAGCTGAGATGAATCTCATGGCAACAGGTGTTAATGCCATTAAGATCCTTATATTACACAAATGACACCAAGGAACTGGCAGACGCATTAGAGTTGGTGGGGATTGGTCTTCACACATGGTAAAAATACTTTTGCTAACACAAACTTCCATTGAAGACTGAAGTGGTTGACTCAGGGATAGGAATTGGCAAGAGGAAGATGCAGGAGGAGAGCAAAAAGATTAATTTGTATTTCTCAGGCAGCACGAGCATACCTGAGGACTTCCTCCAGAAGGACTTTTTAATGACATATTCTTTTGGCAATGCTGCTGTGTAGAAATGCCTTCGAGATTAAGGGTGTCTTCGTGGAGCTGTACCAGTGTGAGATACCCAGAGCACTGCCCTGGGCGACAGGATTGCCTGTCTGCAGTGGGGTAGGTACCAAAGAGAAGGAACCATGGGATGTCTTTGGGCCAAAGCAGATGCGAAGTGGAGAAATTTTAAGATTACTACAGAATCAAGGGGAGAGGATTCAGGCTGAGAGAAGAGGAGAATCCAGGAGCAAACTGGAATGGCTGGAAGGTGGTGGAGGGAAGAAAGAAAGCAAAGAAATGGCAGAAGACCAGAGGAATACATCTGAGCTTGATAAGCATGGCTTAGTCAAGATGTCATCAACCACTCCAGCTCCCATGAGTGACCTGGGTTATTCTGTGGGAATGAACAGAGAGAGGGGACTAAACCTCAGTGTAGACAAAGACCCAGAGAAGTCTCTGTTTCCTCCTCCCACCCTCTGGCCCTTGCTTACCTTCGTTGTCTACAAGGGCAACATTAACGCTTTTCCAGGCATTCAAGAGTATCCATCTGACTGAGGTTTTATTTTTTAAAAAACAATTTCATGCACCTGTGTGAAGCCTAAGGAGATAACCCATATTCACATCCTCCTAGGAGCTGCATCACCAAAGCTCTGGGTACCACTTAATAAAGCTTGCCAAGTGCCAGTATAATGTTTTTTCTCATCACTGACACATGGGTGGGAAGAAACCCCGGGCTGTCCCAGCCACGGCTTACCCATGCCAGGAGGAAGAATGGGACAGAACCCTTTACCACTATGCTTGTGAGCTGCCTGCTGTGACAGAGTGGGTTATCTCCATTAAGGTGAGAAAAAAAAATCAATTTATGATCAGGGAATGATCAGAAAATGGGCATCCAGGAAGCTGCAGTCCAACTGAGGCCTTTCAACCTCATCACACTATTCAAAAAGAAGAGGGAAACCAAGAAATTACTAGGGACACCTACTGAGATGGTCTCACCACATAGAATCATAGAAGAGTCTGGGATGAAAGAGACGTTTAAAGGTCATCTGGTCCAACCCCCTGCAGTGAGCAGGGACATCTTTAACTAGATCAGGTTATTTAGAGCCCCATCCAACCTGACCTTGAATGTTTCCAGAGATGGAGCCTTCACCACCTCTCTGGGCAACCTGGCCCACTGTTTCACCACTGTCATTGTAAAAAATGTCTTCCTTATACCTAGCCTAAATCTATCCTCTTTTAGTTTACAACCATTGCCACTTGTCCTATCACAACAGGCTCTGCTAAAAAAGATTGTCCCCATCCTTCCTGTAGCCCCTTCAGGTACTGGAAGTCAGCAATAAACTCTCCTCGTAGCCTTCTCTCCTCCAGGCTGAAAAACCCCAACTTTCAGCCTGTCCTCATTGGAGAGGTGCTCCAGTCCATGCTCCTTAGAAATTTGTCCATTTAGCCTGTTTTTCTGTGAAATTAGGTTTTTGCATCACTTGTCCTCCCTGCTCTCTCCTCTCCACATGCTGTTGGCCAACAGGACATCACTGTTGACCCACAAAGGGGCTCGAGGGTAATTATATTCCCTCGGGCTTGGAAAAAAACAGATTACCCTGGGAAGCCCTCATCTCAGCTATTCATTTTTCCACCCACAGTCAATAACGTCTAAAACCGTAAACAATTTGGATGCTAGATTCCAGCAGCCTCACCAAAAATTCTCGGCAGGGGGAGGTTACAGGCAGAGATAGCAGGAGATCTTTATATCATCCAGGGGGAAAGATTATCTGTCGAGTGAGCAGGCTCTGTTGGAAATCCAGCTTTATTCCAGTTGGCACACACAAATATGTGCTTTTATGTTAGCAGGAATAACATGCACAATCCCCACCAGCCCAGCAAAGAGGCACTTCAGGTGGTTATATGGCAAAGCAGAGCACTGATTCCCTCAGACATGCCTCCCAGTAACACAGAGCTCCCTTCCTTGCTGTTTTACCTCAGGGTAACTCAGGCATCTTCATTACTTCCCGAGGAAAAATGTAATTTTTTCCCTCCTGGGGAAGCCCACTCCTCACTCCAAGTCATCAGAGTGCATCAGGTTGCCCAGAGAAGTTGTGGATGCCTCATGCCTGGAACTGTTCAACACCAGGTTGGATGAGGCTTTGAGCAACCCGGTCTAGTGGGAGGTGTCCCTGCCCATGGCAGTGGAGTTGAGACGAGATGATCCTTAAGGTCCCTTCCAACTCAGATCATTCTACGATTCTATGATTCACAGGAAACACAGGGCTCAAGGTTTGGGATTTGGGTTGGGAAGTGAGCTCCTGGGGAGCTTTGCTGTAGGCCAGAGGGCAGAGTAAGAGTAAAAAGGGGGTGATGGAGATGAAACCCGCCAGATAGATAGGGTTTTGCCCATGGACGTAAAATATGATAATCCTCAAAGAATTAGAAAAGCCACCTGGGCCATTATACCAGCCTTTCTAGCTCTGTCACACAACTGGAGACAGAAAGCATTGCATGTCCAGCTATAATACATTTCCATCTCATTGTACCCAGTTGTTCAAGTTCCAGGGGCAGTTTTCAGCTCTTTTCCATCCCCAGTGTTTACATCCCCACTCATTTAGCTAGAGCAATTGTATCTTTAGTTTCTGTTTAGTAAGGCAAGGCAAAGGATGAATAAAAAGAAGGCAACCCACCCTGTTCAGCACTCAGGAGGGGAAACGAGATGATTTTTGCTTGCTGCACAGCACTATGGAAGCAGCATCTTATGGCTGAACTTCTTCAGGTCGCCCTGGCCAAGGTTGGTGTGAAGTCATGTTGAGGTTAGGGACTTCAGCGAGTCTCTCTCCCTCTCTGTGTCCTCTCCCCAGCCCAAAGCTGTGTGTGCCTGTCCCCGCTGGGATGTAAGGTCTTTGCAGAAGGCACCATCTCTTACTAATCCAGCTGGCCTCTCATAGAAGGCTTCTGGTGCTCTTAGTTCTTGCAGTAGAAATAAAGTCTACTTGCTGCTGAGGGACTCCAAGGATGGAGAACAGATTGCCCAGAGAGGGTGTGGATGCCACCTCCCTGGAGATGTTCCAGGTCAGGTTAGATGAGGCCTTGAGTAACCTGGTCTAATTAAGGGAGGTTGGATTAGATCTTTGAGGTCCCTTCCAACCTAAGACATTCTATGATTCTTTCAGACAGGCTGTGTCTGCAGCTAACACCACCCTACACATCTTTCCGTGATGGAAAAGACCAGCTTCTGCATTCGCCGTTAAATCTTGAGCTTTCTCTGCAGCGAACTCGTTGCAAGATGATGTAAATCTTCTAAGCATGGTTTACTGACGGACCCGGCATTTCTCAATTAACGGTTGGACTCAAAGATCTCCCAACCTAAATGATCCATGATTCAATGATTCTATAAGCATTGCTGACCACTGTCTGCTCGTTTCACTATGACCCCGTCCTTGGGTACACAAGGCTTCTGAGTATTGATGGGTATGTATTTTGGAGCACGAACAAACAGCCAGTGGATCAATGTTTGCTGGTGCGAACTTGCTGAGACAAAATATTGGCTTCATTTGTTAAATTTTAATGACTGACCTGCCTGACAAAGCCAAGAATGCGATAACTCCCATTTCTCCAGGCATGTTTAGCTCTTGGGTAATTACACTTGAAGCTCGATGAACGTTGTTTCTTTCAAAATATTTTCTCGCCACTCAGTTAGAAACACACTTAATTAAACTCCAGAGGAACGCGCCGCGAATTTACGGTCTGTGAGGAGCTGGTCTGAATGATGACCCATCAGGCTTCGTGGCAGCTGCCCACAAGGAGATGCAAACCCACAAAGTCAGCATCTGTCTGTCCTTCTGGGAACTCAGCAACGAGGGAAGACCGCAGCCTAAACAGGGGAGCTATTAAAGCAGGAAAAGATGCATATTTCATCTCGCCTGTGATACATACCATGCTCGGTTACCATGGCAATGGACGTTATAGGTAGCTTCAGAGGAGGCACAGAGTGATTAGCAGACAGATAAGGGAGAAGACTGTGCTGTACCCTCTGCAGTCAGAGTATTTTCATTAAGATTACAAGAAACAGGATATAGACATTAGATGGGCAGGTGTTGTCATTCCTGTCCTAACCTAACTTGAAAAGTATCAGCAACACGGGCGTCCCTCGCTTCCCTCAGCAGGCAATTCCACCAGATGAAAGATTTTTCCCAGTATTTGGCCTCCTGTTGTCTTTATTTCCCACCACATGGTGCTTAATCTTCTCCAGTGACAAGCAAAAACACCCCAAGTCCATGTTTTCTTTTGAAATGTGGCTGCTGAAAGGCTAACTTCATCGAGCAACGATTTTGTGCTTTGGGCTAAAAACCTGCTTCCAAAGCTTCAGTGCATAGGTGAGTTTTCTCTTTCAAATTAAAAGAAGGGAAAAACTTTCACAGCCATCTTACCTTAGACTGAGAAAAGCAGAAGAATGGTGGGAAAAAAAGCCGCCTTTTACTGGGACTGGAGTTATTTTGCTCTCCTAGACTAGTTCCTGAAAAGAATGTGTGGTCTTTTGCCCAGCCACTAAGGACCAGCACTTTTAAGCCTGTTGGCCAGTATCACCCCACTTTCAGAAAAGGGCCTTTACCACTCTGAGGTGGGGTACGAAGTTCCTACAAGTTTCATTACTATCAGCAACCAGTGAGAGGAGAATTAAAATCCACTTAAAGGTGAATTAAATGCAAAGTAATCTATGTTAATAGACACACTCTTGGAAAGCCAATTCCAACCTCATCCTGCAAGGTAGCAGCCAAATGATCAGTCAGACAGTGCCTGTTGGTCCACCAGTTGGTACCTCAGGGCCTCACCACCAATACTGTAGGTTGTTGTAGGGCCACAAAGATGACCCAGGGGCTGGAGCAGCTCTGCTATGAGGACAGGCTGAGGGAACTGGGGTTGCTCAACTGGAGAAGAGAAGACTCCGGGGGGACCTCATCACTACCTGCAGAGCCTGAAGAGAACCTACAGGGAGGCTGGGGAGGGACTTTTGACGAGTGTCCAGCGACAGGACAAGGGAAATGGATTTAAACTGCAGGAGAAGGGGTTTAGATTGGATCTTGGGAAGAAATTGTTCAGTGCGAGGGTGGCCAGACTCTGGAACAGATTGCCCAGAGAGGTTGTGGCTGCCCCCTCCCTGGAGATGTTCAAGGCCAGGTTGGATGAGGCCTTGAGCAACCTGGGCTGGTTAAGAGCATCCCTGCCCATGGCAGGGAGGTTGGATTAGATGATCTCTAAGGTCTCTTCAAATCTAGGCCATTCTGTGATTCTATGATTCTATGACTGTGTAATTCTTTCCTGACCAAAATGGTAGGGGACACTGAGAGGAACTGGGAGTGCTGTAGGATGCAAGTGTGGAGGGGACTAGGAAGTCAGGCTTCACTGCTTAGGGAACAAGAAAAAAACATGGCAACAGCTTTCTCTGATGACAGCTTTTTAAAAAAATCTAAATATCACCTATTGTTTCCTTATTTTTCCATAGCACATGTCACCACAGGGCTTGTTTCAGCAACGTACCTGCGCCCACACGTTTAACAAAGGCCACAGGTGTTCAGCGAAACTCATAATCCTCTGCAGAAGCGAAGCTCTAGCAAATGCCAGATGTTAAGTGAGCATTTAAGAGCTTTCCGAGATGAAAGTTGGACTTTGGAGTTTTGGGCCAAAGACCTCCAGAGGTCTTTGAATTTGCTTCTTGTAGTCCGTATGCAAGGTACACAGCTCTTTATTTCTCCTTAGTTCTCACCTTTGTCAATATAAGTTAGTCTTACTTTCCAGGACTGTCCTCCAAGAGGATTTTCAAGTCTCTGATTCTCTGGATAAAGGGTTTCAACCCAGGTTTCAACATTCTTTTTGGGGATGAGATGTTTAAAGTCTCCTGCAGCAGCCAAGCAGGGTGCTGGTTCCCTAAATGCACCACGCAGACTCTTTCGATGTGCATCGACGGGGTAAATATGGGCCACGCTCTCTGGCTTTGATTTTCAAAGATCTCCACCTTCTCAAAGAGATTCAAATCCCATCTGGTTCACACAGGAAATCGGGAGGAAGAAATCTCTGAGGATTTGAAGACCTGAAAACTTGGGTGGAAACCCCAACACGACATTAGAAAGATGCCAACGCTGCTTCAGTCTAGAGATTGAGCTACTGATGCCAACATGAAGCTGTTCAAACAAAACTGAGAAGAAAAAAAATAAAGAAAAATAAATAATAAAGAAAAACCTTGTGCTTTCCATTCTTCCTTGTGTGATCCTACGAACCATGATGATTCCAGGTAGCATTCAGTAAGACAGAGGATGTGACCTTTCATCAACAGAATGGACTCAGTTTGCAAATACCATGGCAGAAACAGGTCTTGAAAGCAGGACAGGGTTTTCCCAACCATCAGCCCCAGGGCTTGGTCATCAATGATAGCAGAAAGAGCTTAGGACACGTTGATTTCATCCAAGTAAATCTAAATACGTGTTAACTCAAGAGCTAAATATTGACTGATGTCAAAGGGAAGCCAATATACGCAAAGAGAGACTCAATGTATATAGAAAGGAAACAAACAGTCCAGCAAGCAGCTTGCTGGGAAAAAAACACCTTCTTTGCCAGGACCAACTACTACAGCCAGATGGACAAAAGCCCACAGTTCGCTTGGACAGGCTATTTAGATTCCACAACACTTGAAAATGAAGAGCCTTCCCTCCCTGATGCTCATTTTTGGTCCAATTGCAGAAAAGAAGGCCTCCTCAGCCCAAGGGAGGCAAAAATCCATAGAACCCACAAGCCAAAACCAAGTCAAATCCACCAGGCTATGGAGAAATTGGGGTGAGGAGACAGCAGGGACAAGGGATAAACAAGGAGGAAGGTGCTTTCCTCTGTCTCTCTTGCTCAACCTGGGTCACCAGACACTAAGGAGAGCAAAAATCATGAGGCCCAGCAGGAAGAATGTGCAAGAGGAGCCTTGACCTTGCCGACAGCCATGGGGCTCCCACCAGGAGCAGTTGGGTTCTTCCTCCTTTCCCAATTATTCTTTGTGTATTTTTTCCTACTGGCCCTCAGCAAAGAAAGATACAATCAACACAGTGAGCGAAGTGGTGACACCATTTCTCAGGTCCATTGGCCAACACAGACCAAGTGAGTTGACTTCAGCCAATCACCAAGGAGTGGACTTCCATCCACAGGACGTGGTCCAGTGACACAAGGTGAGGATGGACCTACAGAACAACCTGTATTTTCGACCAAGGTTGTGTACAGTGGAGTGCCATGAGGTTGCAAGATCACAAAATCATTCAACCATTCAGGTTTGTTTAAGATCATCGAGTCCAACCATTCAGATTCATCTCCCCTGAACACCACGGCCACACACGCGAGTGCGTTGGGGTTTCTTTAAGTCTTGCTTGTTGGAACTCAGAAAAACTCTACTTTTAGTTTTAACTTACTACAGGCTTCTCACAAGGATGGGAAACATTCCCAGAGAAGACAGATGGACCTTCCTCTTTCTCATTTTCTCAGAGGGAAGTGGTGGTGGTTGTTTGCTGTTACTGAGGGCAGGTTTTTTTACTAACTTCTTGCAATAAGTAAGTTTTTCCACAAGGAATCACGCCGGGTGCTTCCTTCTGAGAAATCCCATCAAATGCAATCAAGCTTGGACAACTTCCTAAGACATCTGCTTTATCTTAGCCACGAAGGAGAGAGTTTGTGAGCAATCCCTTGTATGGCAGAAAGGGAAGGCTCCCTCCTCTGAAGAAATACCCAGGGAGGGGGACACACAGAGGAGAAGGTCAGAGTTGGGGATTGCAAAGCACCCGTCTGGCTTTGTGGCTTTTTCTGACAGTTTGGTGCATGAGAAACCTCCTTTCCTGGGCTTGCATAAGAAGAAGAAGGGAAATGAGAACTCAGGGAGGGACTCAAACACCATGGGGCAAAACTCCAACACTTGCTCTTCTTACTAATCCAACTTTATGTCATCCTCATTCGCTCTGCACCTCCTTTCACTTGATACATGCCTATTAGAATTTATTCGGGAGAAACGCGGTGTGACTCAGATGTCTTTCCTCTGGCTTAAGGGTTGTCTGGATTTTAATGAGCCAACCCTGGCACGATGTTATCAGATGTTGAGAAACCAGGAACTGAGCTGGCGTCTTCTGGGAACACGAGGTCAGAGGAAGGCTCAGCAAGAACCGAGCTGGGAGAAGATGTCGTATGGTCCCCAGACCTGTAAGGGCCTCTGCAGCACCAGTATCTGAAGGTTACTTGGAGTGATGTTCCTCAGGGCCACAGGGCCAGAGAGAAAACTGAAGATCCATCTGAGCTGGAGAAATGGGCCATAAATACAGATCAAACCCTCACACCTGGAGAGAGAAAGAGAGAAGATGGACTGAGAGCACAGAGACTTAGCTCTCAGCTTTCCAGTGTTTTGACATGGGTCTGGCAAAATTGTATCTAGACCTTAAAATCAGGGTGAAATAGAATCGTTGAATCATAGAATCATAGAATTATTTGGGTTGGAAGGGACCTCAAAGATCATCTAGTTCCAACTCCCCTGCCATGACAGGGGCATCTCCCACTGGATCAGTTTGCTCAAGGCTCCATCCAGCCTGGCCTTGAACCCTTCCAGGGATGGAGCATCCACAGCCTCCCTGGGCAACCGGTGCCAGTGCCTCACCACCTTCAGAGTAATGAGTAATTTTAGCAGAACCACCTTCATCTGCTTTTCCAAAGTGAAAAAGGAACATAACCCATGGCTTGAGCAGTCCCTAAGACCCCAAGGTAGGTCTTTGAGCATCATTTGGTGCTGCATGACCTCAAGCAAACCCCTTTCTCTTTCCATCTTCCCCCTACCCCAAGCAAATCCCCTTCTCTTTCCATCTTTTCCCCTAACCGGATGTATTTAGGGAGTGAACTGTCTGAGACGAGGTGAGGAAATTGGTGCAGACACAGCACGGCTGGCTTTGCACGGGAAGGCTCAGCCCACGAGACCAGACAGCTCCAGGAAAACCCTGTTTTAAGTCTTCCCATGTGGCAAAGAAATAGAAATAGTAATGGTGGGAAACGTGACCTTAATATTAAATATCTTCTGCAGATGATCATGGTGTTATCATGATAATTAACTGGGTTTGATCCGCTGGAGGGAGCATCAACCTATGGATTTCTCAGCCAAGGCACTTTGCAGTGGAGGGTTTTACCGTGGAGATGTGGGCCATGGCAGCATGAGGCATCATTTTGTCATCCATTTCTGCAGGACACGGGCTGAGCACCAGGAGGAGGACACTCCACCTCTAGAAGAAGTGCAGATTTCAGTGGGAGACGGTTAAAGGAGCTAAGAAGCAGAGATGGACACACACCAGGGATAATCTCTACACCCAGATCGCCCAGAATTGAATTGTCAGTCCTCTTCTCCCCAGCATCGTTTTAGACAGCTCCATCAAACTAGTGAAATTTTATTAAAATCTCTCTCAGGTTTAGAAGTTCAGGACAGAACACCTCTCAGCTGATTACTTTTTCATCTGAGCAATAAAATTTCTGAATACACAGTTGTCCTGTGTCCATCTACCAGCACCTATCGCAGAACAGACTCATTCTAAGCTTTGAATAAAGAAAACAATTTTTAAAGCTCTTTCTTTAGCAAAAAAAAAAAAAAGAAAACAAAAACATAATCAGAGGTTTTAAGCCAGGCTCAATTTTTTTCCAGTTCTCCCTTTCCAATCACCAGACCTGGCAGTGATGTCTACTGGACTTTATCTCAGCTAGAGAGTTCAGCTCCCAATTCCTCCAGCTTCAAACTGGTGTCTCGCTTTCCTGAGCCCAGCTTTGACACGGCAAAGGCCTAGCACGAGGCACGGAAAAATGAACAAAACGGAAAATTAAATAGAAGCTTCCAGCTTGGCAACTTCCCCTACCCAGAGCTATAAAAATGAACGGGTCTGGGTGAATGGAACCTTGCAGCGGACTGCTCATGTCTGGAGACATCCTCGCCCCCTTTACGTGGAAAATCATGAATGGGTTTTCCCCAGGATTTGCCCCCCTCAAAATAAAAAAGCATTTTGGCTCAGCTGAGTGCTGAGCACACAACGCAGGTAAGCCACGCTTGGAGATTCAGAGGGTGGAGAGGAACCACCGTGATCTCTTCCTGAAATCCCTGGTGTCTCCAGCTTTTAACCTTCAGCCCCTCTTGCTGTTCCCTGCAGGGCAGGGGCTCACCCTGCAAATTTTCAGGTGGGTGGTGGAGCGACGAAGCCGAACAGAGCAAAAAAAAAAAACCTGCCTTTTGCTGCCTTTTTCATCTCGAAGAGGTGCTAAACCTGAATCTCAGTGACACGCTGGTGCTCGAGGGTCGCGGTGTGAGTAGACTGCATTTCAGAGCACCAGAGTTACCAAAAACGAGCCCAGGGAGCCTGGTTGTACCTTCTTAACCTAAACTTTTTAAGAAAGAAGCAACTGTGCAGCTTGGGACCTGGCACGGGCCACTACTCAGGACCAGCCCACAAGGGGAGCAGCATGAGAAGCTGCAGGATGAGGGACTCACGGACCCTCGAGGACCTTCTTGCCTTGTCCTGCATCACAGCACCACGACACTAAGTAGGCTCCTGGTTCTTTTTGCAGCACCAGCCTCAGGATTCACAGAATGGTCGGAGCTGGAAGGGACCTCCAGAGATCGTCTAGTCGAGTCACCACAGCTAATAATCCAGAAATTCTGGATTCTTTCACAGCCTTGGAGAAGCCCCAGAGGCTGCCTATCCTACGGTGACAGCATCCAGACTCTTTGTTTGCCTGAACATTGCATTGCTACCTACTTTACTTTTTTTTTTTTTAAATCCTATTTGAGAGGTCGCACCACACAATTATTTTTTGCGTGTGTGTGTGCAAAGTCGCCTTGACACCCCTCCTCCTCTTTTCCCCCGTTAGGCGGGGGGGGGTGTCTGCCAGCTGAGGGGTGGCACAGCCGAGCGCAAGTCCTGCCTCCTTCCTCCTCCTCCTCCTCCTCCTCCTCCTCCTCCCAGATGTTCCCTTGTATGCAGCCATCTGTTGAGCTCCCTCCTCCCTCCTCCCGCGGGGAAGGGGGCAGCCCGATTGCCCGGCCAGCTGCACGCTTTGGACGAGAAAAAAAGAGGAGGAGGAGAAGGAGGGAGGAAGAGGAGGAGGAGGAGGAGGCAAGAAAGGAGACCCCCAGCCTCAAGCCTTGGCTCCCGCTCCCCGCCGTGGGAACCGACCCGGGCGCCGGTGAGTCCCTCCCTGCCCCCCCCCCCCCCCCCCCCCCATCCCTTCCTCCCCCAGGAGCTGAGGATGAGGAGGATCGCCCCTGGGGATGTCTGATGGGGAAGTGTCGTCTCACCCCTCCCCACCTCATCCTCCGAGCGGGGAAACTTATTTTTTTTGAGGTGTGATGAGTTTGCCTCGCGTCAGGGCTCAGCGGCCGGCGGGGGCTGCAAAACACACCTCGGGGAGGGAGGCGTAGGAGGAGGATAGAGATTTTTGGGGTGGAGGTAAACTATTTTCTCCCCCTGCTTTCCACAAAAAAAAAAAGGGGGGAAATTTTAGGGGCGCAGCGGAAGCGTCCGAGCCCCCAACCCGGCTCCTTCGCCCCCCCGCAGGGCTGGAGCAAGGAGGGAGGAGGATTTGGGAGTTGGGGGAGGATGAAACGTTTCCAGTCGGGGATTTCTTTGGGTTTTTTTTTTCCCCATCTCCCTTCCTCCTCGCCGGTGCAATGGTGGTTTGTGGAGTTGCTCGGGAATTGCCACGGCTGCAAAAAGTAATCCGAGGAGCAGCTGGAGGCTCTGCACCGCCTCCCCTTGCCCGGCTGCGGGGCTTTGATTTCACACAGGGCTCCCTGTCTCCCCTCCTCTCCCCCTCCTCACCCCCCTCTCCAGTCCAGTTCACCCCCCTCCCCTTCCACCTTTTCCCAGCCCTCCCCTCCCAGCACGGGAGAAAAGAGGCTTTTTTATTGTCGGGTTCTGGTGTCGGGAAGGCTCGCAGGGGTTTTGCAGCTCACTCAAGGTAAGGGGAGAAAAGAAAAAGGGTGGGGGGGAAGCTAAAGCTTAGGGAGGGAGGTCGCCTGGATGGGGTGAAGAGGCTGGAAGGTGCACACACACACACACACCCCCCCTTGGGTTGCAGAGATAAAGGCAAATCTCCCGGTTTGGGAATTTCCCAAGCTTGTAAGTGGATTAAGCTGGAGGGGAAGGTGTGTTTGGGGAAGGGGAGGTAGAGGAGGGGGGAAAGGGAGAGGAAGCAGACCAGGATTTATTTGTTCTCTTATTGCGCACACACACACACACAAAAAAAAAAAAAGCTGCTGGTTGTGACTTTTGAAGGAGGAGGTCAGAAAGCACGGGGTTCCCCTGATAACGCACACACCCTGTAAAGTTTTTCAGCGGCTCCATGGAAACTTGTTATTAACGCTGCGGTCATTAAAACGGCGCGGGGACCGGGGGCAGATTTATTAGCCCAGTAAAAACCACAACACGCGCCAGCCCGCTGGGAACAAAAGGGTCCGTCAGCTTTCCTCCTCCTCTGCTTTTGGGTTTTGGGAAGGCCAAGGGAGGAGAAGGATTGAGGGGGGGCTGGAAGCGGTGGCGTCGCCTCCTCCGTTACCCAATGCTCTCCATCGCGGTTTCACCAACGTGAACTCGAAGCAACGAGGAGCTGTGTCGGGGCTCCGCACGGCTGCTGGAGTCGAAAGTGTTCCACCCGGGGCTTGTCTGCCATGATAAATCTTCCTCCTCCAGCCTGAATAACCGCGTTCGCCGAAGTTACGGTAGGAAACTTGTGCGGGTGGACGCCGCGCCGTTGCTCCGCCGGTGCCCGTCGCCCAGCGTTTGCGCCGAAATATCGCATCGATCGCCGCCCCGAAGCTCCCGCCGCAGCTGTAGAGTGGATTCCGGGAGAATAGAGGCACGGTGGGAAAGGCAGGGTTTTTTTAGCCCAACACCGATCTCTTCAGCGACGAGCAGGAGCACGTTGGATGCTGAGAGGACCGGAGGGAGATTGGTACGTCTCCGGTGGGGAGAATTTGCAGCTTTCATCTGCTCTCGGCGTCGCCGGGCAGCCGAGCGGCGTTGGGTTAGCGTTTGCCATCGTCTTGGCGCGGCTCGTTGGACGTTTCGCCAACCCACGGGAGGCAACCCCCCAGTCCCAGAGAGGACACGGGGAGGTGCTTGCTCACATGTGGGTTATAAATGACCCTGCGAGGCCGAGGCCCTGACCTGTGCTCGGCCATCGATGCGGGGTCCCTCTTCGGAAGGGGTGCGGTGAGCGATGCTGGGGATTGGCGCAGGCAGGAGGTTTGGGGGCACCCACGATGGGTTTTTTTGTTGGTTTGGGGGATTTTTTTTTTTGGTGTGGATTTTTTTTTTTTTTTTTTCCCTCCCTTGCGGCATCCTGGAGCGAGGAGACGCTGCCGGGTTTGTGAATGAATTTGAACAGCTGCTGGCAAAGGCAGAGGGAAGTAAAATGCCCGGAGGGAACGCGGACGTGAGGGACATCCCCGGGGATTTTAATATGTGACATTGGCAGGGAAGGCTGCAGGGTCGGGGTGAGGGTCTCCTGCACCCCTCTTCTTTGAAGTGCAAGGAATAAAACGGCATTGAACGGCAGGGACCTGGGAGAAAAGAGCTGTAAAACAAAAAAACGTGCAAACCTCTTTCTTTTTGTTCTTTATTTTTTTCCTTTTTTTTTTTTTTTCCGGGGTGATATAGTTAAAAACATCCCGTGCTCCCCCAGCCCCGCAGTGACCAGCGGCGTGAGACAGAGCTGGGATAAAACGGAGAGCCAGCATTCACGGGAGGTTTAGACTTTTCCCTCCATCCCTAACTCTTTTTTTTTTTTTTTTTTTTAACCTCCTCTTTCAGCCTCTTCTCGCTTGTTGGTGGGGAGAAGGAGAGGCTGGAGGGTGGGAGAAGACAAGGCATCCTTGTCTGGCAGCCCTCCTGACCCCGGGGCACCCCAGTACCGGCCGCTGTGCCGCCCGCCTGGCGGGTTATCAAAAAGAAACTTCCCAACCTGGTAGAGATGTTGAGGGGTCGGGAAGAGATAAAGGTTGGCTGGAGCAAGACGGTTCTTGTCTTAAAACTTGGCACCTGAGCCTACGGAAGGGAACGCAGCAACGGCTCGCCGTGGGGATTGTATTGCAATTTTTCTATATATATTTTTCTTTTTTTTTTTTTTTTTTTTTTTTTACAAATCCTGGGAGTTTCCATCGTTTGGAGTATTTAAGACTGGGGAGGGGGGGAGAAAATACACATTTTGTGAATTGTCCCGGCCTCCTCCATCCTGCCACAAAAGATTAACCCAACCTGGCTACTTTAACATGGGACATTCCTGGGTTGCATTAACCAGGCTGGAAATCTGCCTGTTGGAGCAGTGGCAAACTGGGGAAGAAGGGGAAAAAAAAAAGCACTTTATCTTTGTTGTAGCTGAGCAAAGGGCCATGTGCTGTGTGTAATATCTGAGTGGTGGCATCTGTGGGTTTTCTTTTCCTTCCTCTTTCCCCCCTCTCTTGCTTCTTTTTTGCTCCCCGTGTATCTGTGACGCCGACCCCTCTCCCTTCCCCTGGTCTGTGTCCTGCAGCTCAAACCTGGGGGTGGGGAGAGAAATAAGGACCTTTTATTTTTGGACTTTGGATAAGATAACCCCTCGTCAGGAACAAAAAAATAAGACTGAAAAGGCAAAAGCTGTGCTGTGGCAGATGGGTCCAGTCAGATGCGATTCCTCGCCCCCATCACGTCTGAAGTGACAAATGTGCGCGGAGCTCTCCAAGTGGGGCAGGACCTGTCCCTGCCTCCAAAATCTCTTGGTTTTCTCCCATCCTTGAGGATGTTTGTAGTAGCGGGCACGGCGAGGCTGTTTCACACAGCAGGACGGAGGAGACCCTTCCTCCAAAGCCCTTTAATCCTGGTGCAAAGGTTCAGTTCCCACCCAAGGTGCAGTCTCAGTGCCTACCCAGGACCTTTGCAAATTCTTGCAAGAGATCTCGGAAAAATTAGGACATTTGGAGAAATTTCTTTACTGAAGGAGTGGTGGGATACTGGAACGGGATGCCCAGGGCAGTGGTGGAGTCACCATCCCTGGAGGTGTTCAAAAAACGTGTAGACGTGGCTCTTTGGGACATGGTTTAGTGGTTACGGTGGTGTTGGGTTGGCGATTGGACTTGATGATCTTAGAGGTCTTTTCCAACCCAAATGATTTTGTGATTCTATGATCTCCAACTCAAAGGATCACAGGCTGACTCTGAACCTGACCAGTCTCATGTACGGGGTGGAGGGGAACCAGTGCTCTTCTGTACTGTCCCCAAATGTCCCATGGTGATGTCCGTATCTCCTGTGTTCACAACGTGGTGCCTGGTGACCTCCCTTTATTTTGGGGGAAGGAACAGAGTGCAAGAAGCCAGCACCATGGAGCCTCTACAGAGGACACACATGAAGATGCTGTAATTTGGAAAGTCAGTGAAAATAAGTCAAATTGGGTTGCGAGGTGGCTTAATACAGGTTTTAAATGGTAAAGATGGTTGTGTGAGTCCTGGGTGACTCACAACATCTCCACGACATGGCAGAAGCTTCGCTAAAACCAAAGGGACAGGGGTGGGGACAGGATGGAGCCACGGGAGGGGAGCACCGCGGGTGGCCAGAGGTCTCTGGAGGGGCAGGCCTGCTGTTGGCTGCCACCGAGATGGCAGCCACACTTCAGAGACTGTGAACGCTGATTTGAGAGGTGCTTAGATGCTTCTCCACCACAACCACCTCTCCAGATGTCCCCTTCCCTGTCCCCAGTGTCCAGGCAAGGCAGGAGCTGGACACGGTGTGTGACGACAGTGGTGGCATTTGGCTAGACCAGTTGTGGCAGTGGCAATGTTGGCAGGGGGACTTCTCCACGTAGTGAGATCAATGCATCTTGGCTTGTTCTTCATTCCCAGTTAAACTGGTGGGATTTAAACCTCAGGGTGATACCCTCATCCCCACACAGGTATGAATCTCAGCTCTGGGGTCAGTCAGGAGGGAAACTGAGGCATGTGAATGGGGACTTGTGATGAAGCCAGTGGTGGGAAATGGCTTCTGCTGGGGACGTGGCTTTCTCAACCTACTTTAGATGACCCTTCTCTCCAAGACCCTGCACCAGCCAAGAGGGACTGGAGGATCCCGGGCCAGGGGAGGTAAAGAGCTATGGAGATGCCACAGCACTACATCACTGGGCTGGGAACCACAGTGGAGACAATGCCCTGCTGCTCAACCCTTCACCAGCTTTACCCAGACCCCCTCTGCCTCCCCAGATCCCTTCAGGCAGCTCCTGAAGCCCTGGCTGATGCTCCACCGAGCGGTTTCGCTGGCGTTCATTGTTCGCAGCACCACGTTGCGAGAATTGTTGGAGGGGGGGAGGAAAGAAATGCCAGGAGGGGAAGGAGACGGGAGCCTCCAGCTGTGCTGTTTGCAGCAATAACGGCCAGGATTGTATTTATTATCTCCTCAGTGGAGGGTCTGCAGCTGCACGCTGAGAGCCACAGGCAGCAAAGAAGCCTGGAGATTATTGTGCATGAAAAACCCCAAAAAGACACCAAAAAAAACCCCTCCCAACAAAACATCAAAGCAAAAACCCAACCACAAAAATAAATACAAGCCTGCAAAGAAGCCCTGGGCCAGCTGAGGCAGCGCCGAGGGGAACCCAGCTTTAATGTTGCCTCCTCGCTTTGCCCTCCTTTATTGAAGGCAGCGGCCCCACAGGGCTCTTAGGAGAAGGGAGGTTGGGAGCCACTGCCTTTCAGAGAGCTAAAACCACACGGGGTCCTCTTAAAATCCTTCTGCCAGGGCTGGAGGCATTGCCCAGACAGAGCCCCCCCACCCAGGCGACCTGCTTTTCCTTCTACTTTTCACATGATTTCTGCTGGTGCCGGCTGCCTCTACTTGTGACCGAAGGATTTCTGGTTTGCAGCCACCTCTGTTTTGAGGAGAAAGCGCTGGAAAGACCTTAGAGACAGAGGATGGTAGGGCTGCTGTGAGCTCTTCACTCCTGGTGGGCTGTGCTGCACCAGGAAGGGCAGAAGCATCACCCTGAGACGGGTCACCTCCACCCAGCACCATCCCTCCTCTCTCTTCCCTCCTTCCTTCCCCCTTCTCAGCTCATCCTCTCCAGGGGAACCCATCCACATCCATCCACGCAGCGTGGTCCTTCTGCAGCTCAGGCCAGTCGACCAGGGTGGTTGAAAACAAACCTCGTTGGGGGTGTGGGGAGCATCCATAGAGACCTGGACAAGCTGGAGGGTTGGGCGGGGAAAAATTTAATGAAATATAACAAGGGTAAATGTAGAGTCTTGCATCTGGGTAGGAACAACACCAGGTTCCAGTATAAGTTGGGGAATGACTTATTAGAGAGCAGTGTAGGGGAAAGGGACCTGGGAGTCTTGGTGGGCAGCAGGATGGCCATGAGCCAGCAGTGTGCCCTCGTGGCCAGGAAGGCCAATGGCATCCTGGGGTGTGTTAGAAGGGTGGTGGTTAGTAGGTCGAGGGAGGTTCTCCTTCCCCTCTACTCTGCCCTGGTGAGACCCCATCTGGAATATTGTGTCCAGTTCTGGGCCCCTCAGTTCCAGAAGGACAGGGAACTGCTGGAGAGAGTCCGGCACAGGGCAACTGGGATGATGAAGGGAGTGGAGCATCTCCCTGATGAGGAAAGGCTGAGGGAGCTGGGGCTCTTTAGTTTGGAGAAGAGGAGGCTGAGGGGTGACCTCATTAATGTTTACAAATATATCAAGGGTGAGTGTCACGAGGATGGAGCCAGGCTCTTCTCGGTGACAACCAATGATAGGACAAGGGATAATGGGCTGAAACTGGAACATAAGAGGTTCCGCTTAAACTGGAGAAGAAACTTCTTCTCCGTGAGGGTGACGGAGCCCTGGCCCAGGCTGCCCAGGGAGGTTGTGGAGTCTCCTTCTCTGGAGACATTCAAGACCCGCCTGGACACGTTCCTGTGTAGCATTATCGAGGCGTTCCTGCTCTGGCAGGGGGATTGGACTTGATGATCTTTCGAGGTCCCTTCCAATCCCTGACATTCTGCGATTCTGTGATTCTATGATCTCGTTCAGCTGTTGGAGGACTGTGTTTGCAGGCAGCTGCTGCCGAGCAGCAGGAGAGTCCTTTCTCACTTGCCTCGTGTCCTCAGTAGGATTTGAAACCTTGTTGGTGCAGAGGACACCACTCCACCCCCTTTCAGTTTAGGGCAATCAGACTGCATCTCTTTATTCTTCCAGGGAGGGAGGTTCTGGATACTCCATCCCTGTAAGTTTTTAAGGCCAGGCCGGATGGGGCTCTGAGCACCCTGATCTAGTGGGGAATGTCCCTGACTTGATGATCTTTCGAGGTCCCTTCCAATCCCTGACATTCTATGATTCTATGATTCTATGATTCTATGTTTTGCCTTTCCTTCATGGACCAGGAAGCCACCGGTCTTTGTGACCTGCCTTCTCCTGCAGTGGGATTTGTCATGTGCCATCTCAGAGACACCCCATGGCATGTGACACATGGACTATGAGGGGCTGGAGTGTGTCCAGAGAAGGGCAACGGGGCTTGGGAAGGGTCTGGAGAACAAGTCTCATGAGGAGCAGCTGAGGGACCTGGGGTTGTTCAGCTGGAGAAGAGGAGGCTGAGGAGACCTCATCGCTCTCTGTAACTCCCTGAAAGGAGGTTGGGGTGAGGTGGGGTTGGTCTCTTCTCCAGGTAACACGTGATAGGATGAGAGGGAATGGCCTCAGGTTGCTCCAGGGGAGGTTTAGATTGGACATTAGGAAAAATTTCTTCATCAAAAGGGTTGCCAAGCCCTGGCAGAGGCTGCCCAGGGCAGGGGTGGAATCACCATCCTTGGAGGGATTTAAAAGCTGAGGAGATGTGGTGCTCAGGGACACGGGTTAGTTGTGACCTGGCAGTGCTGGGTTAATGATCTTAAAAGTCTTTTCCAACCCAAACAATTCTGTGGTTTCCCAGCCAGGTGTGGCCGAGCAGCTCTACTAACAGTTAAACCTAAGAACCATCCAGTGTGTAAAGGGAGTTTTCTCCCCCCCATGCTACACCTCTTAATGTTTCTCACCAGCCTGGAGTATGGTATCTGTTCTGTAGTGTATTCATCTTAAATTATACCATGTCTCTCGGAGCTGGAGTGCTTTGACAAACTATCATGGTAGCAGGAGCTGGGACGGGATCTGTCTGGGGTTTGGGGTCATGTGTGGGAGAGCAGCGCTGAGGCTACAGGAGAAGCTCACTAGAATTGTTTTAGCTTTCAATAATTGACCAGCTAAGAAATAAGGCCCTGCCTCAGGTGGTTTATCCTTTAAAAATTCATACCAGCTTGCTGGCTTTCTTCCACTCCACCAGGAACTGTTGGGGAGGAGGGGGGGAAGAAGCATGGGCAACCCCGACGTTGGAGATGGAGTTAAGATCCATCCTTTTGAGTCTGATCTTCTGCAAAGGGAGATGCAGCCCTGAAGAAGGAGGGTTTAATGATCCCAAGGTCACCGCTGTGATTTGCTTAGGGCCTCTCAGCCTCCCTCTGGGCATCACAGTGAGCCCTTGGGTGCCAGAGATGATGGGGCAGGAGGATATCTTGGGACCTTCGCCAGGTCTCTCTATGGCAAAATGCACTCAGGCTGGCGTAAAACTTGATGTAACCCTCTCCTGTTGCTAAGAATTGCCACGCCGAGGGGTTGTTCTGCCCGTTTGCACCCAAATAACTCCTCTGCAATGGAGACCCACGGTTCTGGTGCTGGGTTTATGATCAAGATCCTACTCGGAGCTGAGTTTGAGGTGGTTAAAAAAATATTTGTGTTCCCGGCTGAGATGTTAGGCTCAGCGAGTGCCAGGATAGTGAAACCTCCTGTTCCTGGAAATGCTCACAGTTAAAAAAGCAGAGGGGTTGGACGGGAAGCAGGAGGTAAAAGGATTTGGGGTGTTTCCCCACAAGGTGATGCAGGAGCAAGAAGAAAGCCCTGAACTCTTTCTTCATTTCCCTACGGGAACGCCCACGCTGGGCACAAGCACGGCTCGGCGTGAGGCTGGCGAGCAAAACCACTTTTCAAAAGCCACGGGAGATTATTTCCCCCACCCCGAACAACGCCGCTGTTAACGTGGCAGCTTGTGGGCCGAGTGGGGAAGTGGGATTTTTTGTGCAAAAACTGTGGTGATTCAATTCCTAATTCGCCTGTAGCGCCGGTGTTCTCCCACCCGAGGCGAAATTCTCAGGAGCTGGGCTGCTGTTTGCTTCCAAGACGCAGCTTCTCGAGGCACCCCAGCTCTCGGGGTGCCAGAAATCATCTGTACTTCAGCTGCGGATGTAAATCAGCTGGAACTCGCTGCACGGGCTGGCAGACCTGCCCGCACAGGTTCCCTTTTGTCAGAGCCCAAAATACACCAACCGCACCTCGATTTCCTCCTTGGGGGGATGGATGTGAGGGATGCTGGAGTGGGGGAGAGATTGCACAAGTGGAATAAACTATTAGCTGTTTAAACACTGGGATGATAAATTACCCGTGGCCTCTTGCAAAGCAGATGGGATTTGCGACATTAACAGTTGGAGCAAAAATTATTTCACTAGGTCTCTCCGTGTTTTTTTTTTTAAGAGCAAGTGGATAATTGTTGTTTGTGGGTTTTTGGTTGCTTTTTTTTTATTCTGAAGGAAAAAAAAAAAAAGAGCAAAGGCTGTTTCAGCTGAGCAAGAGACGTCACATGTTTGAAAACAAGCCCATAGTGTGAAGCTGTAGGGTTTGGAGGTGCTGGATTCCCTCTAGATCAATCCCATATGTCTCCTCCGCAGCCCGCACGGAGGGTTGGGTTTGGCTTTGGGGTTGTGAAATGCTTCTGCTGCTTAACAATTTGGCTTTGCTCTTGCTAATCTTATCTATCCCATCCCCTGTACATCTACGGAAACCTATGAAGGATGGAGAGCGTGGGTGGGACGCTGGTTAATTATTGTGGGTTTGGCTCCGCAGTTTCTCTCTGTCCAGAGCTGAGAAAAGCGAGTGGAGATAATGTAAATCTGGGGAAAATGAGGAACCGTGTCTTGTTTTTTTTTTTAACTTTTGGCTGTCCACAACCCAAATTCCATGTTTTCTTGGTGAGATTCCAGTGTTGCAAGGACAGGCTTGATGCAGAGCAATGGGGTTCTCGCCCAGATCTGGGAGCAGCATCTTGTCTCTGTTCATGGCAGCTTTGTCCCCTCTTGAAATCATCCAAAAAGGGGACAAAGCATCCCACAGAACAAATAAACCGCTGAGTCGAGACCCGCTTGTCTTGGCTACCTCCTGTGATCCCTGAGGACCCACAGGTTGGAAAGGATAAGCCCTGTCCTGAGCCCACCCGTCCCCACCACGTCACCCACCTTGGTCAGTCTCAAATACAACCACGTCTCTGCCCTGAGGGAGGAGACATGGCTTTTTCTTTCCATCCCCAGCTTGGTGCCAGTTGTGATTTATTCTTCCAGAGACTGGTAATGTAGGTTCCTGCCACCACTGGGTTAATTACTTGCTAACAACTCCTGCTTTGGTGGTGGGGCTCTTGACTGAACATTATTAGAAACCATTAAAGCAGAAAGGAATTCATCGAGAAATCTTTTTTTTTTCTTGTTTTCTTTTTTATCCCCCCCCTCATTCCCTGCGTTTAATTCTGATTTTCCCCAGTGAGCAGGAAGAGAGAACAAAAACCGTGCAGGCACTTGAAGGTGCACAAGACATAGGACAAGGGGAAATGGGTTTAAACTGAAGAGAATCGATTTAGATTGGATCTTAGGAAAAAAATTCTTCAGTTTGAGGGTGGCAAAACTCTGGAATAAATTGCCCAGAGAGGCTGTGGCTGCCCCCTCCCTGGAGATGTTCAAGGCCAGGCTGGATGAACCTGGAGCAACCTGGGCTGGTTAAGGGCATCTCTGCCCATGGCAGGGGGTTGGGTTAGATGATCTCTAAGGTCTCTTCCAACATAAGACATTCTGGAATTCTCTGATTCTATGACAGGGTGTTGGGCCATCTTATCTAGACCAAGATGTTGCCAAGAAAGGTTGGACCAGATGATCCCTGAGGTCCCTTCTGACCTGATATTCTATGATTCTATGATTCTATGGTTTTAGCTCCCATTCAGGCCCTCAGTGTCTCTTTATGTTGAGCCATAAGGGCTACAGCCACTGTCCCAGTGGCTGAGCTTGCCTGCTCTGGTGGGAGAAATAGGGTAAGGAGAAGACAACTGGGTTGCACATCCCCATCTTTATATCCCGATGGGTAACTGGGGGCAATTCTGCTGTCTGAGCAGCTTTGCACTTCCCACTGGTAAAACCATCAGTGCGAATCATCGACTCATTAAGACTGGAGAAGACCTCTAAGATCATGATAACTTATCACCCCAAAGTGACTTGTGCATTGCCTCTTGACAGAGGGCTCCACGAAACCAAGGTGGATTTAGAAGAGCCGAGGGACTAATTCTCACCCTGCTGGCATTGACACCTACGATAACTCCACTGACCTTCCCCAAACCCTTCTGAGCAGATGCAAGGTCAAACCTAAATAGCAGATACCTCTTAGATTCTTTATAGCTCTCCTCTCCCTAAATCCAAAAAGTCGCAAACACTGAGGATAAAACCAGGGCTGGTGTGTGCAAAGCGCAGCCCAAATGAGCAAACAACAAAAAAAAATAACAAATGGGTCAGAAAGCCCTCTAAGACATTTATACCAAAGCTCCTTCGTGAGGAAGAATTAAGTGTTTTAATATGATTTATGGAGGGGGGTAAACACGGCTCTTTGCTGCATGCATGCGGGGACCTCTTCTGCAGGGACGAGCCAGGCTAGCCCAGATGACCTTTACTTTCAATGGATCCACACTAATTAATAAAAAGAAAGGGAAAAACAAAAAAAAAAGGAAAGAAAGAATAACCTTGCCAGCAGCAGCTCTTTATCATGTGCCTGCATGTTAGGGATTAATAGTCTCTGGTTGTAGGGTGGTTTGAGCCAGTTTTGCTGCCCGCTCACAGGTTCTGGAGACCCAATCTGTGACGGCGTCTGTGGCGTCATTCGGACTCAGCCCGGGAGAGTCCGCAGTGGAAAAAGTGTAGCAGTTGCTAGTGCTGCACTTTTTTATTAATTATTAGTAATTGTCAGCAATTATTTCTATTGAACGGAATAATTAATGGGGGAAAAGAACAAAAAAAAACAACTTTTGTCATTGGAGAAGCAACTCAAGTGTAAACTGCTTCTCCAGAGCAATCTGGAGCCACCAAGTATTTACAGACAGCAAGAGCCAACTATCCCTTTTTGTTTCTTTTTTTCTTTTTTTTTTTTTTTTCAGTCTGGAAGATTTATGTTCTCTATCACAACTTTTGCAGCTTGCTTCACTTTCCAAAAGCTTTCCCTTTCCCCTGTCCCCAGTTAGGAATTGCAGCCAAGTGGGGCTTTGTGGGCCTTGCCATGAAGACATTGATTTATTTTTTTTTCACTTGACTGATGCAAAAGGCAGAAGACAATCCGCAAATTTTCCTCCCGATGGAATATTGTTGCTAAGCCAAATCCTCCGTCCTTTACTAGACCAGCAATTCTATTTGGAATAGGTGGACATCTGTCTTGTCTTTTTGACCCTTTCCTTTAAAATAACAGACTTATAGAATCGTTTGGGTTGGAAAAGACCTTTAAGATCATCGAGTCCAACTGTTAACCCAACACTGCCAGGTCACCACTGACCTGTGTCCCTGAGCACCACACCTCCCTGGCTTTTAAATCCCTCCAGGGATGGGGACTCCGCTACTGGGCAGCCCAAGCCAGGGCTTCAACACTCTTTCAGTAAAGAAATTTTTCCTAATTTCCAATCTAAACCTCCCCTGGAGTGACTTGAGGCCATTTCTTCTCATCCCGTTGCTTGTAACTCGGGACAAGAGACCAACCCCCATCTC
Organism: Trogon surrucura; assembly: GCA_020746105.1. Classification (NCBI taxonomy): domain Eukaryota; kingdom Metazoa; phylum Chordata; class Aves; order Trogoniformes; family Trogonidae; genus Trogon; species Trogon surrucura. The sequence goes on along the minus strand of CM036617.1, from coordinate 1,630,601 downwards.
ACTACATCCTCCTGTCAGGGAGCTGCAGAGAGCAACGAGGTCTCCTCTCAGCCTCCTCTTCTCCAGCTGAACAGCCCCAGCTCCCTCAGCTGCTCCTCCTCACACTTGTTCTCCAGACCCTTCCCCATCCCCGTTGCCCTTCTCTGGACACGCTCCAGCACCTCAACGTCCTTCTTGTCATGAGGGGCCCAAAACTGAACACAAGGCTCAAGGTGTGCCCTGCTCCTGCTGGCCACACTAGTGCTGATCCAGGCCAGGATGCCACTGGCCTTCTTGGCTACCTGGGCACACAGCTCGAGGTTGCTCAATTTGTTGTTAATGTGGAATTAATCCAGCATTGGCAAGAAAACTGGAAATTTCTAGGATCAGTCCACTGCGTCTTAGACACGCAAGGGTTTGTGTCATACCTGATCTGCTCTGCTTGTGGGCTGCTGTTGAGAAGACAACCTGCTTTCTCCATTCCTGTATCAGAGCTGGTAACCCCACAGCTGGGCAGCCTGATTTTCCAGAAAAATTGACCCATCAAAGACAGGAAAGGAAGATCAGGGGGAGTTTTGCTGGTTGAGTGAACTGAACTGATTCACCCTGGGTGCACCCAGCTGCTGGGTGGGACTTGGATTTGGTAGGTACAGCCAGGAATGGGATGGGAAGCAGTGGCCCACGGAGACTGGGCATCCTGTTCCACCATAGACAAGGGAGAGATGGGGCATCTCGATGGATGGGTCTGGTCTTAGGTGGGTTTCAGCCCATTCTGGAGTAATTTCTTTCTCTTCACCCCACCCTAGAGACAACCTGGGGTTTGTGCACTTATTACTTATGTAGCTTAAGCTTCATTGGGTGCCTTTGAGTCTTCAGCCTCAACTCCAGCTGTGTTTCATGCCACGGTGAGTGCCATGTTCAGGGAGGCTGAAGAGCAAAGAACAAGGTGGCCGTTTCCTGACTCTATCAAACAACAAACTTTCTAACACCTCCTCCTTGCATTATTTTTTAATTAGTCCTTGATTTTTGGCTATAGGGATTTCCAGCATGGTGGTTGGCAGGGCAACTGGAGGTAGCCTGGGTAGCATCCTCTTCATCTCCACATTCCCAAGGGATGGACCAGTCCCCAAGCAAATGGGCTTCCATCCTGGGCAGGATGTGTTAGCACATCTCTCTTGGGTGGAAATGAGATGGAAAAAGCCTCAGCTGTGGTTCAGGGAAGACGAGTGAGAAAAATCTTTAAGGAAGAGAAGGAGGAAATCAAGTGTGAATCAAGCATGAATTGGCAGCAAGAGCAGAGCAAGGCTCTCCTCTCCCCCACCTCCCAACCATCAAGCTGAGACCTGGGTTTCCTCCGCAGTCTGATTTTAAAATCAGATTTTAATGTTGGGATTCTTTAAGGGAAATCTCGATGTGAGGTTTCTACCTGTGTCGCGCCATGCCATGGTTCAGGGGATGAGCAGGGAGGAGGCATTGGAGCATCTGCAGGCTCAGGGACAGATGTGGGGTGTGGGGAGAAGGCAAGCACTCTACTAGGAGCTCAGTCCAACCTTGGCTTCATAACCTGCCCCTTGAGGGGTCTCCTTGGGTTCATCTCAGAATATTTCTGTGCAAAAAAGGATGAGCAAGATGGAAAGACCACAGTCCTGCAGCCACCGCAGGCACCTGAAAGGTGGGGGGCAATGCTGCACCCCCAGCAGCTCCTGTTGAAATCAAGGAGTACAACAAGAGCTGCCAAGTGGCCAAAATTTATCCCTGGGATCTCTCCGCACCACAACAGCCACAGAAATTAAGAAGTCACGGCTGAACCAGCCAGTGGCTTTCCCCTCGCCATCCCAGGTTGTCACGGGTTGATGGTGATGGTGGTTTCTGGCCCACGGTGGTTCCTCCAGGTGAATCTCCCCGATGCTGAAGGACGATAACTCTTTCTTTTTACGAGGGGATGCCTTGGCTTCCTGCCTTTATCAGCAGAGCAGCTCACAGGCAGCGATCCAAAGCCAATCTGATGTGGTTTCAGATGAACCGTAGATGCCTGCGGCGCGTTTCTTTCCCCGTTTCCAAGAGTGCTATCGATCACTCCACGTGGTGATAAAGCATGCCTGCACCTGACTAAGCTCTTTGTTGATTACCTGGCAGTGCAGGAGTCTCTTTTCTTGGACTGGAAGATGACCAGTAACTTTATTTCTCCTACCTTTTATCAGAGCTATTGGCTGCGTGGCTTGTTGGCCTATGAATGCTCCATTCTGCTCCGCAAGGGGTTTTTTAACCAGTAGTAATGGAAACCCGCCTGGACGCGTTCCTGTGCGCTCTAGTGTAGGTGATCCTGCTCTGGCAGGGGGGTTGGACTAGATGATCTTTGAGGTCCCTTCCAACCTTTAACATTCTGTGATTCTGTGATTCTGTGATTGCATCTCGCCTGCAAAGCAATTGCAGAACCAGTAAGAGGAATTCGGGGAAGTGCTGGGAGAAAGGAAGAGGTGATAGATGCTGTGTGGACACCTAAGGTGAGCTCTTGTTTCTTCCCTGGAAGTGTTCAAGGCCAGGCTGGACGGGGCTTGGAGCAACCTGGTCTGGTGGGAGATGTCCCTGCCCATGGCAGGGGGTTGGAACAAAATGATCTTTAAGGTCTCTTCCAAGCCAAACCATTCGGTGATTCTGAGCTCTGAGTGCTGCATTTCAGCTGCGTGATGTTCTGTCCTTGCTGCTGCCTGGAGCTGTGGATGTTGCAGTGGGAGTCACTGCATCTGCCCACTTCTGGGGATTATTTATGAGGCCAATCAGGGCAAAAGGGGTTTTGATTCTCCTCTCACCACAGAGAATCGTAGAATCAGAGAATGTTTTGGGTTTGAAGGGACCTTTAAAGGTCATCTAGTCCAACCCCTCTGCCATGAGCAGGGACATCTTCAGCTAGATCAGGTCACTCAGAGCCTTGTCCAGCCTGACCTGGAATGTTTCCAGAGATGGAGCTTCTACCATCTCTCTGGGCAACCTCTGCCAGCGTTTCGCCACCCTCATTGTACGAATTTTTCTCCTGATCTAGTCTGAATCAACCCTCCTTTAGTTTAAAACCATTACCCCTGGTCCTACTGCTCCAGGCCCTTTGAAAAAGTCTGTCCCCAGCTAAAATAGGACTTTGGAGATTGCCCTCTTGCTTTTCTTCAGGTGGCCCAGCAGGAGCCCATGGAGATCCTAGCAGTGCTCTGAAAGCCAAGCCTCGCTCGCACTGATGTGTCTTTGGACCTGTTGGGTCTGATCCAGCTCCCACTGGAGCCAAAATGATGCCACAAGGAACTCAGCTGGTCTTTTGAAGAAGTTAGGAGGTCCTTTCTCTGTTGAGACATTGAGTGGGAATAGCCACTGGGGGGGATTTGGAATAAGAAATTCCAGTAGACTGAGCCGACACTAATGCAGGTACTTCCCTGAATGTGAGACATTTGAGTTTTTGCTTTATTTAGTCTCCAAAGAGCTCCCCACTGCCGTAACTTCCCCTGGTAATAAAACATTTGAGTGTGTTCCAAATGCAGCTTCATGGAAAGAAAGAAAAGAAAACAATAAAAAAGCAGTATTTAGTTTAGGAGGGATGGCAGAATGGAGCAAGCTACAGTCTGTCTGCACAGAACCAGAGACTTGATGTCATTAGGAAAGGGATATCTGGAAACACGTCTGCAGAACGGAGCTCTACCCCCTGCGTGCCCTCTGCATACACATGTGTTTTCTCAAGAAACAGTTGAGATGAGCTGGGACTAGGGCTTATCTGACCGATTTTCTGTCGTTTCTGTAGAATAACGGACCCCAGAGGGATCGCGTGTTGGCCGTTAGCAAGGCTTTGGTTGCAGGCCCTTTGGCCAGAGTCCCAATTTCTGCTCTTGATTTGCAGGAAATCTGGGAGTTACCACCAGGCAAGTCATATCAGGGATCACGACAATATTTTTGCAGCTTTTTTCTTCTTTTTTTTTTTTTTTTTCCCCCTCCTTCTTTGCACTGCTTTTGCAAATAATCCCCGATCGTCCCCCTGGGAAAGAGCGCGGGGCCAGGAAGACCATGCTGGAAAAAAATAAAAAAGGGAGAGAAGCTGCTGCCAAGGTGTGGGTGAGGGAAGATGGAAGGAAGCGTGAACTTCTAGGAAATGGTCCTGGGAAGATGCAAGGGCTGTGGGGAAGGCGCCTCGGCCAGATCAAAGCGGGTGTGGGAAAGATGATACTGCAAGGAAGTCAATAAAGAGCTTTCAAACAGCAGTGGGGAAAGGTGAGAATAGAGACCAGGGAGGCTGAGGTGGGAACTCAAACACACATTTAAAAAGGGGGGTTTTATTTATTTTTTGTTGTTGAAATGAGTGCTTGGCATGTGAGCCTCCGTTTATCGCCAGCAGCGTAACCGAAGAGCGGTGATGATGGATCTGCTCTCCTGGTTTGGTGTTGGTTTTTTTTTTCTTGAAATGTCTCAGCTGGAGGAGGGTCAGAACCCACGGAGAGGAGAGAACTCCTTGCTCGCTGGCACCATTCATCAGAGAGAATACTTAATGTAATTAGCAAAGACTCCCCAGAGGCTCTGTAGGAAAGCGATTGGCTCCCTCCACTCGATGCCTGTGCAGGAGGCTGGGCCCACCACAGCAGAGTCTGGGTTAGACTGAGCAGTCCCTGGTTCCTCTGCTCTGGCAGGCGAGGAGCCAAGTGCCCGTGGTCTGTCCTGGCTGTCACCAGCCCGAGGAGGGTTGGGTTTAGCCACTTGATACGAAGCAACGATCCTCCCTACCCAAACACGTCTGAATTTGCATCTGAAGTCTAAGCAAGGGAGACGTGCTGTCCATTCCTGGCTGTCGATCCTGGAGGATGCTCTGATGACGCCGTTACCTCTGTCATCTATGGGAAATTCAAACAGAGCTTTGGTTTTTCTTTTTCTGAAGAGGGTTTTGGACACCTAAGGGTGTCCCAAGCCTAACTGATTTCTCCAACCTGTCAACGCTGGTTCTTGAACCCAGCGCTCCCAAATCTCTGACGTGCAGACCTCTGTGTGCTCAAGTTTGCCAAGGTGCAAAACGACTCCGTGTTTGAGCTGTTGTTTAGGGTCTTCCATGGTCTCATCGGAATGATGCACGTTGGATAGAGCTTGCTTTAAGGCAGCCTACTGTTCTTACAGGCCATTTCCAGGTGTGTCTTAACTTGGTTCTGTCAGCAAAAACCGTTGACCCGATTTGTTTTCTCCACTAAGTTCCCACTGGGGTTCATAAAACGAGAGAAGAAGTGTCTGGGACCTCCATGCTCTTTAAGGGTATACTTAATCTATCCCTTTGGAAAGACAGAGGAGGAGACTGCATGACTCAAACTGTTACACATCTTCAGTAAAGCCATTTCTACAGCAATTAAATGTCTTCTTACCATCTTGTTTTCCAGGTCAACAATGCCGTTCCTAGCCTGGTTCAATCTGCTGCTTCTCCTTCCTTGTTTCGGGGCCACCAAAACCTGTTTCCCTGGCTGCCACTGCGAAGTGGAAAGCTTTGGTCTCTTTGACAGCTTTAGCTTGACCAAAGTGGACTGCAGTGGAATAGGCTCACACATTGTTCCAGTGCCAATCCCTCTGGATACCTCCTACTTGGATCTATCATCAAACAAACTGGAAACTATCAACGAATCGATGCTCACTGGCCCTGGGTACACCACCTTGGTGAGCCTCGACCTGAGCTACAACAAAATTGCCAAGATTTCCTCCACAACCTTCTCCAGGCTTCGGTACCTGGAGTCCTTGGATCTGAGTCATAACTCTCTGGAAGTCCTTCCAGAAGACTCTTTCTCCAGTTCTCCTTTGAGCGACATAGATTTGAGCAATAACAGGCTTTTGGATATCGCGATGGACATTTTTGCTTCGAAAGGTCAAGGGAAACCCCTGAACGTGGATCTATCCAATAACATGCTCAGCACAATTACAAGGCACCGTGAAAAGAGCATCCCCAACATCCAGAACTTAAATCTTTCTGGAAACAGGCTAACGTCTGTGCCAAACCTTCAAGGCATTCCTCTCCGATACTTAAACCTTGACGGGAACCCTCTAGTCAAGATCGAGAAAGGAGACTTCACGGGGCTGAAAGATTTGATTCATTTATCCCTCAGCAGCCTGCGTGGCTTTGGAGAGTTATCTCCTTATAGCTTCAAGGAACTACAAGCCCTCCAAGTTCTGGATTTATCCAGCAATCCCAACTTGAAGTCATTGACTGCTGAAGTCATCTTTGGTCTGAACTCTTTACAAGAGCTCATCCTCTCTGGGACGGGCGTGTTGTCCTTGCCAAAGACTGTGCTGAAATACCTGCCTTCCCTCAAAAGCATCACCTTGGGGAAGGACATACAGTGTCTTAAGACCATCAAAGAAGGACAGTACCACCGACAAATGGGGCTCACCAAAAAAGAGGTCCTCAGTTGCCACGACAGCCACGGGTCCGTAGCGGCAGCGCCTTACGTGTCGTGATGGAAGCAGGGGAGGAGGGCTTGGGGGAGGGGGACGGGGGGGGGAGCCATGGGGTTTGTACAGGTGTCGGACTGAGATGGCTTGCAGTGTGCCTTTTTGTAAAACCGTCAATAATTTATATATTTGTACACGCCAATACTTGATCGTTTGTGGATTTTTAAAAAAAACCCCGAATCCTGGCCCACGTCATCAGCCAGGGTCCAGATTTTCCAGCCGTTGTGGCGAGGTCCTGCGCGGAGCCCGATAGCTCACGAGAGGTGATGTTGGATGACAAGGACCAAGCTGCTCTGCAGGTCCCAGGGCAGAACAGTGAGTCTGGAGCAAACCTTCACGCCCCAGACACGTTTGTAGGAGCAAGAGCTACGTCTCTCCAGAGCACACACCAAAACGTACCGACTTCGTAGCTGCTTGCTTACAAACCTGTGCACCATCCTTTTAATTTTTTTTTCCTTCTTTTTTAATTATTACTCCCCAAGAAGTGCCTTCTGGATGTTGCCTTCATTAGCAGCACCCTGTTCCCTGTCATGCACTTTGAGTCTCGAAGGAACATTTCCAGACAAACCTGAACACAGGGTGCTCCTAATGTGCTGCTTTCTACATGTTATTTGCATAGGTGTGCAATGAACTAAGTCGAGAGCTTTTCCCACAACTTCTTCCCTGTTTTCCCACCTCGAACCTTTTCGTGTCTGATTGCTTTAGGTCCACTCTTGGCCACCTTCTGTCTTTCTGAGCCAACCATTGCTCAGAGACGATGTGCAAGGGAAGCAGAGGGGTCTGCCAACAGCCACATCTCACCCAGGACTCAGCCTCCAACGAAGCAAATTAACTGAGTTGCAGAGTGAAGAGATCACGTACCCTAGATTAAAAAAAATGGAGCGGGGGGAGGGAAATAATAAAAAAAATCCCTCCTTCCTTTCTGGAGAAGGTTGGAAGAAAACGTTGGCAGGGTTTCTCATCTTGATGACCTTATCAACCCAAGCTGAGACACAGAAGATGTCAGAGGAAGCTGTTTCCATGCTGACATCCCCCACCCAAACGCAACATCTGTGACTCAGCTGGGCTGGTGTGAGGCAGTTTCCAGCGTCAAAACGTGCCAGGGGAAGAATTAACACTGACGTCTGCAACCCTGGAGTGCTTTGCCTATCGGGGGGAAGATCTGGGGTTGTTTTTTTTCCCAGAGTTGTGGCTTTTTTTTTTTTTCCTTTCCTCTCACACAGCTCCTTGGCTGCCAACCGGCATCTGATAAAAATCTTGGTCCTCAGAGATTTACTCATTTTTCTTCTTCATTGCTGGAAAGCTGGCAAAGTAAAGGGGAGCCCCTCCCATCCCTCTTCTTCTCCAGGCTAGAAGAAAGAGGCGTCATGACTCCAGGCCTTCAAATTATTTATAGGAGCTCCTGCAATGGAGATGTCTGCTGAGGTCTGGTCCATTCCATCCTGGGGATGGGAAGGGATGTTGTGGATGGGGGTCCTGCTTGGGCTGAGCTGTAGCTTGATCTCTAAACCCAGCCTTGCACCAGGGTAACCTTCAGCATCTGAAATGGGTTTTAGGGTGGTCCACGCAGTGGTGATGCAGATATAAACCCATCCCACATCCCTCCTTGGGAGCACTGGGAGGAGCTCAGGCCTCAACCTTCAACTCCCAAAGGTCAAATGGAAACCCCGTTGCCCAAATCATCTGCCTCCAGGGGTGGTTGAAACCCACTGAACCCATAAAAGCCAGAGTCAACACCTCACTTTGGATGCTGAAATCCCTCTCTCACATCCTCATCCAGCTCCTTTTCAATTGAGGGTCATAGGAGGGGATTTGAATTCTTTCAATTCTGGGGGTTTCCCCCCTCTATTAAGCCTTTGCAATGCTCACCAGCCTTCAGAATCACAAGCAACATTGATTTTTCTTAAAAAGGCAACGGGACTGCCTAAGGGCAGGGGAACAGCAACCAGCTGCAGTGCAGGTTTGGGAGGAAGGGGGCATTTTCTAGTGAATCTCGTCTTTTTGAGAGAATTCTTTTCTGCTGGCAGAAAGCATAATTTTTTTAACGAGCTGTTTAATTTTCTAAGTCTGTTTCGGGGATCACATGCTGTCAAAGCAACTAAGTAAGTTGAAAACCCGACGTGACAATCCAGGCAGAGACTGCAAGATTTCCTCGCGTAATCTCACACCAGCTGCTGGCTAAACAAGTCTTAGCGAAAGCCGGAAAATACCGTCTCTGTGTTAAGTTTGTTGGGTTTTTTTTCCTTTTTCCTTCTTTTTTTTTTTTTTTTTTTGAAAGAACCTCTGCAGCATTGTAAGGCTTTGTGATGACTCACAATATAATAAAGTGATTTGGAGGAGCATAAACCCAGATTCCCCCAGATTTATTGCCTTAGCACTGGGAGGGCAGCAGCTGTCGCTGGGTCCGAAGCGCAGCACGGCTTCTCTCCTCGCTCTGCTCAGCCCCACCAGCGCCAAACTGGGGACAGGATTCATCCCACTGGGCAGAAAGACTCGAGAGCTTCACTGTCTGGCTCGAAGGAAACTACAGACACGTGGCAGTGAAGCAGCTCAGGAGTATCCGGAGCAAATTTCCTGCTCCGGGATCTGCTCCAAAGCTTGTCAGAGGCGGTGGGGATCTCCTCAAGGATTTGGTCAGTTTGTTTGGGTCACAAAGCTGGATTTGCAGAGCGGGTGATGTGAGGGAGAGCCCAAGAGCTGTTTCTTGGGACAGTGGGGGTGGGTGCAGGAGCGATGCCGCAGCCCACGAGCACTAGAGAATAAATAGAAACCTCTCAGGAGGGCTTTGCCTGCTCTTAAACAGCAAATTTAATTTTAAGCACTTCTCGGTATAAAAGTGATGCAAAGCAAAGCTCCAGTGAGGAAAACGCCTCCGGGAAGCTGCGGTGTTCCCGGTCCTCCCAAGCCTGAAGGAACAACTGCATCTTCCATCCGGGCAGGCAGGGTGACCTGGAGAGGCTGTTGGTTCATCACCAACCCTCAGAGCTGACTCCTCCTCTGGTGTCAACCATTAGGCTGTGACCATTAGGCTACACCACCACGGTCCTTCTGGATGGGGTCCCTCCTGCCCCGGCACGTGGGGGCACAACAGAGAGTTCCTGCCGTGCTGGGGAAGGGAGTGACAGGTCCGAAACTGCATTCTCCTACTTCCTTGTGAACGTCCCACTTACAGAATCATAAAATAATAGAATTATTAAGGTTGGAAAAGACCTCCAAGATCACCAAGTCCAACCGCCAAACCAACACCACCATGACCACTAAATCATGTCCCCAAGTGCCACGTCTACACGTTTTCCGAACACCTCCAGGGATGGTGACTCTACCCCTGCCCTGGGCAGCCTGTTCCAATGCTTCATCACTCTTTCAGTAAAGAAATTTTCCCTAAAATCTAATCTAAACCTGACCTGGTGGATAGTATTGGTCCCTGCCTTAAGGCTCGCTTGCCTTAAGAACTTATTTTGTGATTTTTATTATTTAAATAGCCTTTCTGAAGTCTGCTGGATGGGACAGCAGCAGGAGCCCCCACGTTGCCCATGCACAGTGTCCCTCTCCACCACGGGACGTGGACACCTGAAACACAGCACTAACATCCCCCACGGAGGAGGGAGAAGAAGACGGTGAATTCAGGCTTGGAAAATTTGAGGAGGCCGTCATGCCAGCTTCCTGAAGCCACTGTCAGCTTGATAATACAGTGTGACCAACTCAACCCTGGTGTCAGCCCTCAGCCCAGCCAAGCAAGCCAGGAAAGCTGGCCACGTTGGCTAGCTGCAAGCTCTGGCTGCCTCCAGGACCCGCTCAGCTCTGCGGCCAGATGCATTTGCCCTGGCAAGCAAGATGGGCGTTTTAATTAGAGGCTGAATATTTTTAGAAGCAGGAAAACCTCAGCGGAGGCTGGGCAACAAGGATAGGCTGGGTTAGGGAGGGGGAAGAAGTGGCTGAGCTGGCAGTGCTCTGTCTCACGGAGGGTTATCAGCACCTCCCCACACTTTCCAGCCTGTTGGGAAAAACATTAAGAGTCCTTGCCCAATGCTTCCCCCCATCCACCCTGTTGCATAGGAGATCCACCTTATTTTTATTCGAAAATTTGCATTTCTTGGTACCCAAAAAGCTCCCGTTTTCTCTCTCGCCAGCCTGCTGGAGCTGTTTCTCCTGGCTGTCAGCTGTCAGCCTACAGAAGTCCCTCGCTGAATGATTATGTGACTGACTTCATAGCAGCAGTAGGTGCCGTCCCTTTTAAAAATAGCTGCTCCTCTGTACGTTTTCCATTTTGCAGGAGGTTTTTATTTCCAGCACGTTTGTTCCACACACCCCGGCTCGGTCAGGCTGGAAAGCGCGGATGCACTCTTGCCGTGCCAGAAAATAATGCTGCACGGCTGGGCTTAATCCTGCCCTGGGATCTGCCTCCTAGGAAAGCTTTGAGGCAGAAAAACTCTCTGCCCCGTGCACTTTTCTTAGAGGCACCACCATAGCATTATTCCTGCCCTGTTGCCCCCAACGCATCCCCTTCCTTTGCTTTATGAGTGGGTGAGCAGACCTGGGAACGTGATCCAAAAGGTGGAAAACTGGAGCTGAAACTAGGCCATCAGATAAATCCTTCCCTGTAATAAGCAGGGAGTGGGAGCACCGGCCCTTAATCACAGTCTTTGTCTCCAAGCATTTGTATGCCTGTGGGCACGCGTCCCTCAGCGCCAGAACAAACCTGCCAACACCCTCCCTCCAGCCCCATCCCTACCCCTGCGCTGCCTTTCATTGCTGCCATTAAAATAAAAATGGCTCATTCTGCTACGGGCATCCCGGAGGAAGGGAGCACCCCGCTGTGCTGGGGGCTGAGCACCCTTCGAAGAACCCCTGGGTGAGGTTTTGGGCAAGGGGATGCATTGCCATGTTGCTCAGCTCCATCCTCTCCAGTGGTCCAGCCTCCACTCCAGGTGTACCCCAAAAAAAACCAACCCAAACCCTAAAGTTTTCACCCTTGGAAACTTTCCCAGCACTGTGGGGATGTGCTTTAACCCCCACGGCTGCCCGCCTGGACCTCCAGCCACCTGCCTCCCTCCTCTCCCTTGGCACTCCCGGGTAGTTGACTGGGGCCATGCTGGGAATTTGAACCTACATTTCAAAGAGATCGTTAACCTCCTTTTCCTTCTCTTTGAACTGCTTTGCTTTAGTGTAGGTTAAAGGAAACACACGGCTCCTTCCTCCCAGAGCCCAGTTAGAGCCAGTGTTGTTGGGGTTTTTTTTTGATGATGTCGGCAGCGACGTGGGATGATGGATTTTGGTGGGATCGACTCGATTTCAGAGGGGAGTAGAGGTAAAGGAATGGTCCAGAGATGGCCAAGGGATTGGCAGAGGGGCATCACATCTCTGTCCCGGCAGCACATAGTGGGGTCTCAGCCTACAGAGGATCAAGGAAGGGCCACAGGTTGTGGGTTGCCCACCCAGAAACTTGGTTCAAGGCTTCTACCCTGCTGGACTTGCTGGGTGGGCACATGAATATGGAATATTAGAACAGACAATGTCCTGAAAGACAAGCTCTGTATGGCCAGAGCTAACGCCAGCACTGATAGGTCTCCATCGACGCCTGGGGTCATCCTTGGGCCTATGGTCCTAAAGTTCTTCGTAGTTAATGATGCTTTCTCAGCTCACAGTAGCTCTTTGCCCTCATGGCAGATGCTCTACCAAGCATCTCTCAGGGGCTTGAGTATGTTCAGTACCTGTCTTGTTCAAGTCTTTGAGAGGAACTAACTCAATGTTTTCTTCTCACCATACGATGGGACAGAAGGTCAGAGATGGAGCATAGCTGTGGCATGACCCCAAAACTGAATTTGGGGTCCTTCATGGGGCACACACCTCTATGGTTCTGACGAAAGTGATAAGGGCTGAAGCTCCTTCCAGCCTGTGCTGTTTTTTGCTTCATTTTGACTTCATTTCAGCTGCGCTTGAATTTGGAAGGTTAAGTCTCCCACATCTTCATGGGTCTGCTGCTGTCTTTAACTCAACCACTCCAGGCTGGTTAGTCCCCTTCTTCCAAGTCCCCTCCCCTCTCTGCAGGACTCCTCCATACCATAATCACCACAGCTCAGCAAATCCCTAGATTTCAACTGAGCCCTGCTCACGGACCAAATCTAAGCTCTTTAGCTTCAGCCACCACGAGGAAGAGCACGTTCTTTACAAACTTCAGTAAAACACTTATTCTAGCAGGCCCTACCTCATGGTTGAACAATGAACTTAAGTGCATGCAGTTGCCACGGGTCAGCCAGCACTCATAAAATCTCACTGTATTGATCAAAACATCTGAGAACTCATATTAAAGCATAAATTGAGCTGTGCTGCTCCATAAACTTTAGGATATTTCTGAAGAACAATATTCTACAGGCTCTTTTTTTTTTTGCTTTACCCATACTCACTGCCATAATTTCCTTTATCGCTTCAGTGATTATAAGGCTTGAAATAACGAATGGATTTATTTGCTAGAACTGGGCATCTCTGGAGGTAATTCTCAGATCTGCTAATCCGCTTTCTCTGCCTAAGGCAAGAAGCTCCTGAACAGGCAGTAGCTCTTCCTGCAAGATATGTCGAGGAAAACAGATTCTTATTTGGTCCTTACCTGCAGTCTCTTCTGCAGGAACACAAGGGGTGAGATTTTTCCCTATTTTGCTACTAATCCTAATCACCAGAAGAAAAAAAAATCTCCGTTTTCCCCACAAGCACTCACTCATAGAATTTTTCTCATTTTGTAAAGTGATTGCTTGCCTTTCAAAAAAGAAAAAAAATCCCCCACCCAGCAGCTGTCTATTTGTCATGACCTCATCTGGGATCTGCATCCCAGAGACCACAGAGGTGAAAATCCCTTTGAATAAACAGGGAAGGAAGAGGGCACAGAGCATATCCCTGCAATATCCCGTGGGAAATGCTTGGGTAATCCGTGGTGGTGATTGTGCCACCATGCTATTTTTGCCACCGTTTCTTAAATTTCTCATGGCAGCATCTTCAACCTCCCAAGACCAACCCTCCTCCACTGCTAAAGTGGGAAGGATCCTGCCCCAGAGGTCCTGCAATCCAAAGTTGGTGTTATCACAGAAACAAAGGAAGGTAAGGGCTGTGTTTCACACAGTTTTCCCAAAGCTTCCTCACAAAGCTGTAGTTTTCCCTTGGTTGCTTTAGGAACCCACATGGGCTCCACCTACTCTATATCTGCTGTAAGATTGCCCCAACGATGTGTCATACCCTTGGCCAAGTCCACTGGGCTTCTCTCCTTGGGGGTTATTTCACTGATGGATTTGAATTAATCAGTGAGACACATTTTCACCCGAAAATATTACCCCAAAAGAATATTCTTGTCTCTACTTCTGCTCGTCAGCTATTTCTCTTGTCCAAAGAAGGGCAATGGAGCTGGTGAGCGGTTTAGAGAACGTCTTAGGACAAGCAGTTGAGACAACTGGGACTGTTCAGTCTGGAGAAGAGGAGGCTGAGAGGAGACCTCGTTGCTCTCTACAACTGCCTGAGAGGAGGTTGTATTGAGAGGGGTGTCTCTTCTCCCAAGTAACTAGAGATAGGATGAGAGGAAATGGCCTCAAAGTGCACCAGAGGAGGTTTAGATTGGATATTAGGAAAAATTTCTTCACTGAAAGAGGGATGAAGCACTGGAACAAGCTGCCCAGGGAAGGGGTGGAGTCACCATCCCTGGAAATGGTCAAAAAATGTGTAGATGTGGCACTTCAGGTTATAGTTTAGTGGTCATGATAGTATCGGTTTGACGGTTGAACGTGATGACCTTAGAGGTCTTTTCCAACCTTAATAATTCTATGATTCTATGTTCATGCACAAGCAGGCCAGTCTCTGCTCCAAAGGAGTGCAGACACTTGTTTAGTACTGTTCTGGGAAAGAGCACTACCAGGCTCACAGTGGGTTTGGGTTTCCTTGCTTCAGGGTAAGAAAAGTAGTGATTTTTTGTGGTAGCTCTGCCTCAGAGAAGCAGTGGTAGGTCCTTTAGGCGTGGAGAACATCCCCCAGTCACCACCTGCAGTTCATAGGATCACAGAATGTTGGGGGTTGGAAGGGGCTGCTGGAGATCATCCAGTCCAACCCTCTGGGCACCACTGAGAAGAGGTTGTCTCCGTCCTCTTGACCCCCACCCCTCAGATATTTCTCTACGTCAATAAGGTCCCCTCTCAGCCGTCTCCTCTCAAGGCTGAACAGCCCCAGGTCTCTCAGTCTCTCTTCCCAGCAGAGATGTTCAGTCCCTTGATCCCCCTTGTAGCTCTGCCTTGGACTCTCTCCAGTAGGTCCCTGTCTCTCTGGAACTGGGGAGCCCCAAACTGGACCCAGGATTCCAGGGGTGGTCTCCCCAGGGCAGAGCAGAGGGGCAGGAGAACCTCCCCAGCCCTGCTGGACACACTTTTCTTAATGCCCCCCAGGATCCCACTGGCCCTCTTGGCCTCAAGCCAAGGGGATATCAAAATCACAGCAACACCCTCAGCAGCCTTTTGGAACTGAGGTGGTAATTCCTTTGCTTTCTCTTCTCAAGCCACAGCAGAAGGGCCCCAGCCCAAACCTTGTGTCGGGACACGTCCCTATTTTCAGTGCCACAGCCTGTGTGATGTGCTGCAGAGGAGAAACTGGTTGTCCCAACTGAAGCAGTAGTTTCACACGGCTGAGCAGAGCTATGCAGCTTCCAGCAGAGCTCTGGAGCCAGCCAAGCATCATTAGCCTAGTTTTTCATCCAAGCAAGGAAGTCCTGGCTCCTGGCAGGATTATTAGTTTTGGCACCGAGCTCAGCTGACAGCTGGCCAAGGCGTTCTGGCTGCAGCTGGACCTGCCTGGCTTCTGTCCCACCAGCTTGGGTCTCTCCTCATCACACTTCCCTACCCTTTTGGTTCAGCCTGGACAGAGCAAACTTGCATGCCTGCGCAACTCAGGAGTCAGAGGGGTTCTTTGTGTGTCCAAAGATCCCCAAGATTCAAATGCTTCTTTGCAAAGTACTCAGCTGTCCAAGATAAAGGTGGTGCTGCGCAGCTGGGCACAAGCAGGGATGAGCAATTTGTTGTATTTGCTTTTACTGCTTATCTTCCCTCTTTCAAACTCAAAGATACGTTTGAAAGCCTAGAAGAAAGCCGTGTGGCTCTGCCCAGAAATTCAACTAATCTCCTAAGCAGTATGGAAGAGAAGACAAAATCCCAGAAGCTGACGGGCTCTGGAGATCCCGTACATGACAGATCTTCCCTGATGGTCACAAAAATGTGCACTCTATTTCTTAAATCCCCTTTGTGATTGCCAGGGAGAGAGGATGACGGCTGCACCGTGGCAGTCCTGCTGCACACCCATCTCTCTTCCCTCCTAGCTTCTTCCACCACAGTAGTCCCAGGCAAGAAGCGCCCTTGGGGTGGTAGAAAGGATTACCTCTTCTCTAGGAGCCCAAGGCAAGCTATCACATGGCTGTCCCTGTCACAGTGTCCCGTTGCTGTCCCCCTCGGAGCCATCACCTGGTTGGGCAGAGATTCTCTTCAGGGCAGGTTCCACCATATGGCAAAGACATGAAGAAAATCCTGTGTCACTCATACCCTCAGTTCTGTTCACATGGACGTGATGTGATTAGAAACACTCCCATGCATGGACACGTTTGCTTCCAGCACGGGAGCTCTGGGCAGCAGGGATGCTAAAGGGTTAACGGTGGACCTCGAGCTGTTCGCTGCATCTGCATTGCTGTGTTATAGATAAAACCCAGCATCTTGGCTCAGGTCCTAGAACTGGGGGCCTCAGTGGCCAGGTCACCCACGGCATCAGCTTGGCATCAGCCAGATTAACACTTTCCAACCGGAGCGTGTCTCCATTGCAGATTTCATAGAATCACAGAATCATAGAATGTCAGGGATTGGAAGGGACCTCGAAAGATCATCAAGTCCAATCCCCCTGCCAGAGCAGGAATGCCTAGATTATGCTACATAGGAACGTGTCCAGGCAGGTCTTGAATGTCTCCAGAGAAGGAGACTCCACACCCTCCCTGGGCAGCCTGGGCCAGGGCTCCGTCACCCTCACTGAGAAGAAGTTTCTTCTCGAGTTTAAGCGGAACCTCTGATGTTCCAGTTTCAGCCCATTACCCCTTGTCCTATCATTGGCTGTCACCGAGAAGAGCCTGGCTCCATCCTCGTGACACTCACCCTTTATATATTTGTAAACATTAATTTGCAGCAATGGAGATGCCACATCCTCTCTAAAGAAGGAAAATTGAGCTTTTATCTTGCCCTACCCATCATAAAATTATAGGATCCTGGAATGATTTTGGAAAGGACCTTTAAAGATCATCTAGTCCAACTCCCCTACCATGGGCAGGGACCCCTCCCACCAGAGCAGGTTGCTCCAAGCCCCATCCAACCTGGCCTTGGACACTTCCAGGTAGGGGGCTGCCACATCTTCTCTGGGCAACCTCTGCCAGCATGTCACTGTCTTTATCATAAAAAATTTCTTCCTTATGTTTAATCTAAATCTACTTCCCAGCCTCTAACCCAAATCTTCCCTAGCTGCAGCCTGAGCAGGTGACTCCTTGTCCTTACCCTCCACAGATGCTCTGACGAGGTCACGAAATTCATGACTGACAGACAACGAGGTCATGAAATTCATGACTGACAGGCAACAGGGTCACAAAATTCATGACTGACAGGCAATGACGCTGCAGTGGCTTGAACTGCTGAGCCCTGCTGGAGGCTCCTTCCCTCGTTAACCACCTTACAGCTCCGGGTGCAGCCTGGGATGCCGCAGATAGCATTTTTATCAGCTTTGCAAGACATTAATTGTGGTACCTGCTCTTCTCCCAGGCACCTGCTATGCGGTGCAGGTTAAAGAGGGAGCAGACAGCATGCCTGGGGGAAAAAAAGGGGGATGCTCTGTTGGGAGGAGATAAGGACAGAAGTTGCCCTGTCGCTAAATAAATAGTGCTGGCAAGAGAGAGAGCTTCTGCTAGCCCTAGTCAGGATCTCTTTGGACTGGGACAGGCAGAAGTGAGGCTCAGAAGGGACTTGTGGTCTGGTTAGGGTGGCAGCCCATGGGCTCATCCCCTTCACAGCAAAGTCATCCTGCTAACACACCGACCTGCCAACACCCTGACACGGGTTATCACTGTCTGTCCTGAAGCTGCATATGTTCATGGGGGAAAAGGAGTGATTAGATATCAGTTCTTTCTGTAAATAGTGGCACATCTTCTGGCCTTGAGGTCACCTCATCAGGAAGAAAAGCCGTGGCA
This sequence comes from Trogon surrucura, assembly GCA_020746105.1. Lineage (NCBI taxonomy): Eukaryota > Metazoa > Chordata > Aves > Trogoniformes > Trogonidae > Trogon > Trogon surrucura. The sequence goes on along the minus strand of CM036617.1, from coordinate 1,612,939 downwards.
TCTGCTCAGGGTGGTGGGTACCAAATCTGTTGCCAGGAGGACGAGCCAGTGTCAGCACCATGAGGGACACAAGTCACTGAAAAATAAAAAGCACAGCAAAAGTCTCTGGGCGTTCCTGAAGCACACTCTCGGAGATCTAGTTCTGTGTGTGTCTGCAGATCACTTTGTCGAGTAGCACCTGCAAATTTCCTGTGACACCCGTACTGACATGAATCAGCCAGATGGCCGGAGAAGTCGCACAGCCACAAATTCATCCGTGCAAAGAAATGGCACCAGAGAAGAACGCATCCATCAGGGCTAAAGGCAATGGCACTGGGAAATGAAGGAGATGATCCACGCTGTTCCTGCCCCGCCAACAAGCAAAAGGACTTTCCTCCTGATATATCTTGTCCAGCAGAACTGATTTTGCTGGGAACAGAGAATAAGCTGCTATTAAGATTCAGCCCTTGGCTCAAGTTAACCTCTTTTTTTTTGGCAGAAAAGCTCAGGTGGGCATGGATGTGAATTCCTCTAAAACCAAGTTAGATGTTCAACTCATTTGATAGATCTGCGATGGGTCATGACATCTGGCTCAGGCTCTGAAAGCTCCAGGCTCAAGGTTCAGAGGCACCTTTTAAAAAATTTCATGCATACAAAAAAGAGTGCAAGGTCAGGACTGGGCTGATCACAAGATGAGCTCAACAGGATCACAGCCAGTGACTCAGAAATCCCTGACAGACCTCTCTTGTCTCTGTCTGGAAGAAGGCACCACGAGATGATGGATCAGAAAGCTAACCATCTGCAGTGAGGCAGAATTACCTGCTGTAATGACATCCTTCAAATCAATAGGTCTGGATAACTCACTGCCAGAAGCCATCAAGAACTCACCCGAAGAGCCATTAACACTAAATCTAACAAGTCTTGGGGAACCTCGGGGAAGAGGAACGGGCTGGCACGGGGCCTGGGTCACAACAACATGGGCGGAGGAGAAAGGGGACGACCAGGAGGGTGAGCGCCATCGGTTCTTAGCAAAACAGTAGAGCAGTTAATTCAGGATTTCATCAACGAGCTTGTAATCTGGACAACCCCCCGTATGTCTATAAACACAGTCAGATGGCAGAGCAGAGACACCTTCATCGGCATTCAGCACGTTTCAGGCTCTGAGCCTCTCCAGATAAGGGCAACTGTGGCGATTTAACACACCGCAGCTCCTCCAAGGCATTCTGCTCTTTTTTTTTATTATTTTTCCTTCTAAACTGCATTAGATGCGATTAACAAAACATGCAATAAACGGCGTCAGAGCTGCTCTCCCGACACATCTCGAAACGTGGCTGTAAAGGGATGGGGTTACAACCCTTCTTTTATCAGAAGTGGCTTAACGTGGGCAGCGGTGGAGAAGCAGGTGGAAGCAGGTCCAGGCATGCAGGACTAAAGGGCTCCGAGGCCAGAGACAGGATCAGGAGGATGGGCTGGCGAAGAGGCACTGGAAGGAGGTGCAGAAGGACTTTAAGGGGGATTGAGAAGTGGACAGGGTTCTGTGGGATGGGGAAACATCCCAGGCTGATACCTAGGAGCATCCACAGAAGGAAAGGGCTGTCAACCTGGAGGGCACATACCCCATCGGAGGGCATTTTGCCACCTTGAACTGCAGAGAGCTGGGGATGGGCGAGAGCCAGCCAAGCTGACATGCCAGAAGAAGCCCACAAAGGTCTCGTGCATCCAAAATGAAGAAAGGTCCTGCAGAAAGGACACCTTCTTGCCTTAGTGGCCAGTAGGCTGGAGCTGCTAGGAGGTGACAGGTCAGTTCTGACAGCCACACACCACAGGCTTCGGAAATTGCAGGGGGCTGGGGGTTAGATGCACAACCTGTCAACATGAAGATTTAGGAACAAAACCTTATTAATTAAAGACAAGGTTGAGAGGGGTCGTTACATGTGGGTATTGGCACAGGGGAAAGCTGTCTGATAGTGAAGCAGAGGAGGGAGGTTCTTCAGCAGTGCCAATAAGGGAAGTAAGAAGGCACGACGAGTGGGAGATAGCACTAGATTAATTCAGCCTTTGAAGTGGACACTAACTGACTGCTATGAAGGTAATTAAATATTGGAACAGCTTATCAGGGGAGGCTGCCAAGTCACCGGTGCTTCTTATGTTGAAATAAGGATTAGGTATCCATGAAAGGAGATGATCTAATCCAATTTCTGGGGGGGAAAAAAAAAATAAATCTATTTTCTGTACACAGAAGGTCAGATAAGATGATCCTCATGATGCTTTTTGACTGTGCAAGCTGTGAATTTAGGAAGCGTAAACTCCCCCGTGTGAGGATCCATCTTCATCTGGTACGTGATGAGCTGGGAAAATCGAGGGGAAATGCAAAACACAGGCTGAGATCCCAGCTCAAGAGTGCCCAGCCAATGCTGGGAAGAGAGCTCAGAAATTCCTGGCTCTTATCGCATTAGCCTACTTGAAGACAGATAAGCCTCCACATTTCTTCAGACCTCATATGAACCACAGAGCTACTCAGAGGGTTTGGGGGCTTGCGTTGTATTTCTGTTGCAGGAGCAATATCATATCATAGAACAGAATCACAGAATCATAGAATTATAGAATGATTTGTGTTGGAAGGGACCTCAAAGCTCATCCAGTTCCAACCCCCCTGCCATGGGCAGGGACATTCCCCACTAGATCAGGGTGCTCAGAGCCCCATCCGGCCTGGCCTTAAAAACTTACAGGGATGGAGTATCCAGAACCTCCCTCCCTGGAAGAATAAAGAGATGCAGTCTGATTGCCCTAAACTGAATGGGGGTGGAGTGGTGTCCTCTGCACCAACAAGGTTTCAAATCCTACTGAGGACACGAGGCAAGTGAGAAAGGACTCTCCTGCTGCTCGGCAGCAGCTGCCTGCAAACACAGTCCTCCAACAGCTTAACGAGATCATAGAATCATAGAATCACAGAATGTCAGGGATTGGAAGGGACCTCGAAAGATCATCCAGTCCAATCCCCCTGCCAGAGCAGGAACGCCTCGATAATGCTACACAGGAACGTGTCCAGGCGGGTCTTGAATGTCTCCAGAGAAGGAGACTCCACAACCTCCCTGGGCAGCCTGGGCCAGGGCTCCGTCACCCTCACGGAGAAGAAGTTTCTTCTCGAGTTTAAGCGGAACCTCTTATGTTCCAGTTTCAGCCCATTACCCCTTGTCCTATCGCTGGTTGTCACTGAGAAGAGCCTGGCTCCATCCTCGTGACACTCACCCTTTAGATATTTGTAAACATTAATGAGGTCACCCCTCAGTCTCCTCTTCTCCAAACTAAAGAGCCCCAGCTCCCTCAGCCTTTCCTCATCAGGGAGATGCTCCACTCCCTTAATCATCCTAGTGAGATCATGAAACTCATTCCTCCATGCCAGTAACACAAGGAGGAAGAGCAGGAAAACTGTGGCAGAGCGTATAAATAGAGTGGTAGTGATGGAGAAAACGGTGCAAGCCCCAATGGGATGTGGCCAAAGCCAAGAAGTATCCAAACAAGGCCAACTTCTGGATGGTGTCATCTCCAGGGAAAACAAAGACCAAGAAATACCAGGAGTAAGAGAGTCATCTGGCCACACGAAGGAGAGCAAAATATGCCAGAGGGAACAATTTTGGAAAGTGCCTGTTTCTCCCCACTGATCCTAAAGCGAGCGAGGTGTGGTTGGCCCAGATGGAGACGTTAACACTTGAGACATCAGAAGTCAAGGGAGACAAACTCCAATGAGGCAAAGGAAGCCCAGACTGAAGTGATGACAGCAGAGAGAGATTTCTTGAAGGCAAAGGGCTCTCTCTGACTCAGTTTCTCAGAGGTGAAAAAGGACTTCCAATATAATCTGTCTAGAACAATCTACAACTAATTTAATGAGAAAACGGAATTTCAGAGGAACTGAAACTACCTGCGAAACCAGGTGGCTGCGTGGCCCCCTACACCAGCTGGCTGGGGAGGATGCTCCAAAATCCCATTCCAGTCGTGTCAGAAATGAAGTGTGGCAGCCTAAAGTTCAGATTAGTGTTTCCCCCCCCCCTTTTTTTTTTTATCCTTTAATGATATATCTCCAAGAGGGGGGAAGAAAGAAAGAGAGAGAAAAGTGGTAAAACTAAAACATGCTGAATAATCCAGAATAAAACCAAAATGTTTCATTATAGACAGAAAGGCAACACTAAGCATTAAGCCACAATGAAGTCCCTTTAGGTGGTTTTTATCATTTGGTAGAGGGTGGGTTAATAAGTTCACTGAAACCCCCTTGTAAGACCCCTTTTGTTTCAAACGGAACTGTTCTGTAGTTTGTTTTCTTAGACCTTCTTGATTTCAGCCACTGAACCACAAAATCCGATTTCAGTTCAGGTTTCTAGGAGAGCCCTGGGAGAGGAGAGGAGAGGAGAGGAGAGGAGAGGAGAGGAGAGGAGAGGAGAGGAGAGGAGAGGAGAGGAGAGGAGAGGAGAGGAGAGGAGAGGAAGAGACGAAAAAGAAAAAGAAAAAGAAAAAGAAAAAGAAAAAGAAAAAGAAAAAGAAAAAGAAAAAGAAAAAGAAAAAGAAAAAGAAAAAGAAAAAGAAAAAGAAAAAGAAAAAGAAAAAGAAAAAGAAAAAAAGAAAGGAAAAAAGAAAAATAAATTAAAAGGGAGAAAAAATGTAGCCTAAAGCTCTGCCCCTGTGACTCCCTCTCTGTCCAGGGCTTTCTGCCACAGCAGAGATGGAATTACAGCAGCGAAGGAAACTCAATGAAATAATGATTACCCTTTGGATTTAATTAGTGTGGAGCTGAGGCGGTGTCGAACAAGCACGTCCCTGCATCCCAACACTCCTCGTGGCTCCAGACCCAAACCCCTCGAGCCTGCCAGGCACCAACCAGGCAAGGAGAGCAGAGACCTCCCCTTGGTGCCAAGCCAGGTTGGGACATGTGGGGTCAGGGATGACCCTTCAACCCCCAGGTGGCTCCATGTCTGGAGGACCATGGCTGATCCTCCAGCAGAGCTTTGTCAGCGCTGCCAAGGGACACATCCCCAAAAGCCAAGGTGGAGATGGAGGGAAGATCAAACCATCATGGGGGTTCCTGTCTTCCATCTTACAAGGCACAAAGAAAGAATTTCTTCACATGCCAAAAAACCCAGCAGTTCCTGACATTTCACAGTGAATTGGGATGGAGCAGGGAGATATTTCCAGCCTTGAGATGTAGGAGAGCCAACCCTGAGACATCCAACCTCCTCCAGAGACCAGGTGGAGAAAGAGCAAAGGGGCTGGGAGCGTTGGGAGAAAGCCCCCAGCATGGGGCAGGGTGGTGATGGAAGCTCAGGAGGCAATCACAAACTCCACCTCCTGTCTGACAGCCCCTCTGTGTTTGCAGAAAAACCACTAGTGCTGACTTCCCCTTTCTTTTGGCCCCAGGCACGTTGTTTCTGCTGCAGGACAAGACCTCAGGTGAAGAGTCCTCCAGGAGGCTGTGAAGCCCAGCTGCCCAAAGAAGCATTCATCCCAAGGTGCTTGACTCCACATGTTGTCCAAAGCCAGTGTTGTCATCTTCCTTTTACTGATGGGGAAACCGAGGCAGAAAGCACAGCACTAGGATCAGACTGTGCCCATAATACCTCCCACAGCCCAAAGAAGCAGCAGGAAAAAGTTTATTCCAAGTGGACACCCTGCAAGACCAATCCTCTGATTATAAGGCCCAGTAATGGAAAGATCATAGAATCATGGAATGGCCGAGGCTGGAAGGGACCTTAGAGATCATCTCATCCAACCTCCCTGTCACGGGCAGGGACGCCTCTCAACTAGATCAGGCTACTCAAGGCTCTGTCCAACCTGGCCTTGAACACCTCCAGGGAGGGGGCAGCCACAGCCTCTCTGGGCAATTTATTCCAGAGTCTTGCCACCCTCGCACTGAACAATTTCTTCCTAAGATCTAATCTAAATCTGTTCTCCTTCAACTTAAACACATTTTCCCTTGTCCTATCAGTGGATGCTCTTGTCAAAAGTCCCTCCCCAGCCTCCCTGTAGGATCCCTTCAGGCATTGGAAGGCAGCTCTTAGGTCCCCCCGGAGTCTTCTCTTTTCAAGACTGAACAACCCCAGCTCCCTCAGCCTGTCCTCGCAGCAGAGCTGCTCCAGCCCCTGGGTCATCTTTGTGGCCTCCTCTGAACACGCTCCAACAGCTCCATGTTGCACTTACGGTGGGGACACCAGAACTGGACGCGGTATTTGAGGTGGGGTCTCACCAGAGCAGAGCAAAGGGGGAGAATCCCCTCTCCTGCCCTGCTGGCTGCGCTTCTCCTGATCCATCCCAGGGCAGGGTTGGCCTCTGGGCTGCGGGAGCGCCCTGCCGGCTCAGGGTGAGTTTCTCGTCCATCAACACCCCCAAATCCTTCTCTTCAGGGCTGCTCTCACCCCACTCTGTGCACAGTTTTTGTGCCTAGAATTGGCCCAACCCAGGTGAAGGACCTTGCACTTAGACTTGCAAGATGTTGGAGTTGAGTAAGTTAAGGCAGATTCACTTGCAGGTGGAAAAAAGATACTCGGAGGAGGTGGCAGGTCTTGGGTTTCTAAGCCAGGCTGCTGAGACCAAGAAGAGAGATGTGACCCTTTACATTTTAATTAACACTTTTAATTTTAAAAGATTTCATGCCAAGAGCTATACTTACACCCAGAGCTTCTGCTCAACGACACAGAGCTTTTAGAAACTGCTCCTTTCCAACCCATGGAATGCGTTCTCAAAATTGATGCTGCTTTGCTCCATGTGCAGCCCTAGAGATCCTCATGCCGTGATGATTAGGGCAGGGATTGCCCTGGTGAGGCCACACCTCGAATCTTGTGTTCAGTTTTGGGCTTCTCACAATGAGAAGGACATTGAGGGGCTGGAGCGTGTCCAGAGAAGGACAACGAAGCTGGGGAAGGGTCTGGAGAACAAGTGTGGGGAGGAGCGGCTGAGGGAGCTGGGGCTGTTCAGCTGGTGAAGAGGAGGCTGAGGGGAGACCTCATCGCTCTCTGCAGCTCCCTGGCAGGAGGTTGGAGCAAGGTATGTCTTGGTGTCTTCTCCCAAGTAACAAGTGACAGGATGAGAGGAAATGGCCTCAAAGTGGTAGAGTCCTCGTTCCTGAAGGGATTTAAAATCCGTGTAGATGTGGTGACACAGGGACACAGTTTAGTGGTGGCCCTGGCAGTGGTGGATTAATGGTTGGACTCGATGATCTTAAACGTTCCTGGAAAGGACCTTTAAGACCTTTAAGGACCTTTAAGGTCACCATATATAAGGTGACCATTTTGTCAGCCATTGGAACAGGCTGCCCAGGGAGGTGATTGAGGTGTTGACAGGGCTGGGAAAAGGTTGGACTCAATGATCTTGAAAGTCTTTTCCAACCAGAACTGTTCTATGATTCTATGACCACAGAATTATGGAATCTGAACGATTCCATAAATCTATGGTCACCACACTAGACAAAATCCACAGACCCAGAAGCTGTTTCTTTATCCTTCTCCCTGCAAAGAGTTTCCTGGATTACCCAGAAAACGAGTGAGTTGGTTCCTACAGCTGGTTAACAGAGGGTTCGTGGTAAGAAGATGCACATTATGTTTAAATGAATAACATTGTCAGCTAGAGGGTCTGCTGAGTGCTGGCAGCAGATCCCAGGCGGCGTATAGATGTGGTTTTAGGAAAGAGCATTGAAACTGGTTGAAAACAATATGTCTGCCTTAGGGGAAAAAAAAGGCATTAAACAGTTTTTAAAAAAATTAAAAATCGCAGCTAATTGTGCCGTCACAACATTAGCACCGCGGTTTCCAAACACTTGCCACAAAAGACCATTGTCACTTCTGGCAGCTCCCAGCCTGGTCACGCAGGGCCTGAAGTTTTCAAATTCTCCCACTTACTGGGGCGTTGTGGAGCTTCTTCCAGAGCTTGGCCAAGCAGGGCTGTTCCGTTGGCTGGAAACAGCCAAGGCCAAGTGTGATTTGCTGGTTTGTGCTGCTGGGAAGGCACTCAGCCTAACAAGCAGATGAAGCTCCAACACAGGCCAAAATTATTGACTTTTGGGTGGGTGGGAAACTAAGAAGTTAAGGAAGCCACTCTAATGTCCCAGGAGTTGGACCAGTATCTATCAAACCCTTCTCCATACAGCTGGTTTTCACTCTGTCACAGGGTCTGTAAGCAGAGAACTCAGGGCTGGAGCTGCTTCTCTAATACCAGCCAGGAGGTGGGTTTTATTCTTTTGAAACATTAAACTTTTATTCCTTTAAAATGCTGCTGCCTGATTTATTTTCCAGCTTGCCGTGCTCCCTCTTTCGCAACAAATGGGATTCCACCCTTGAGAACGGGGCACCTAATTAGAAAGGAATTAATAACCTCCTCGTAAATCATTTGCAATGAAAGGGGCGGGGAGGTTAATGATTTTAAATGGATATTTTGGCAATTCCTTTAACGAGATGGAGCAGGCGATTACGTTGACCTTGGCGATCGCGTTGTTCTTCTCGGGCCAGAGGAAAGAAGTGATGAAGGATTGCCTGGTGCTCACTAAGCACAGGGTAGTGTTACAGAAGACTGACACCAGGGAATGGGGCATTTACTGTGTTGCCTCCCTCCTCTCCCACCCCCTAAGTGTTTGTTCTTGTGACTAGCTTTCCTTATCTTTTATTTTTGTGCTAGGTTAAGGCCCCCAGGTTTGATTACTCATTCCTTCTGGTGGGCACAAAAGCAACGGGGTGGAGGTTGGGTTCTGAGTTGTCTTTGCATCTAGAATTTGATGCAGAAGCCAATAGGCTTCAGTGAGACTTGGGCAACCCAGAACAACAGAAAACGCAACGTAAAAGGGGGCCACGAGAAAGAAGGGGAGGGGCAGTTTATCAGTAAATGTTGTGCTAGGACAAGGAGTAACAGGTTCAAACTGAAAGATGGGAGATTTAGATGAAATATTAGGAAGAAATTCTTTTCTGTGAAGGCGGTGAGACCCTGGAACCGGTTGCCCAGAGAAGTCGTGGAAGCCCCCTTCCTGGAAGTGTTCAAAGCCAGGATGGACAGGGCTTGGAGCAACCTGGTCTGGTGGGAGGTGTCCCTGCCCATGGCAGGGGGTTGGAATGAGATGACCTTTAAGGTCCCTTCCAACCCAAACCATTCTATGATTTTGAAAATAGCCAGCAAACCAAGCTTCTCCAAGAAAGCAGCCTTCCACTACCCCTCCAAAAAAAAGTGAGGACAACTGCATTTTCCCAATGGAGCAGAGCAGAGAAGTTCTCAAGGTTCATCTCTGAGCCTGGTTAAAGGCCATCACGTAATCCCAGAGCTGCGTTACACTGAGTAAGGGTCTTCTGATTAGAGTCCTCTACTACGGAACTCTGACTTCTTTGAGAAGACACTCCATTATGATTACTGAGGGTGTCCATACCATAAGAGAAATGATCACGTTGGGTCAAAAATAGCGACAGCTCAGGAGCCAAGACAAGACTAAGAAGCAAGAGGTGGGGATTTGTTTTATCCCATGGAGATATTTCCACTCAAGTAGCAGCTCAGACTCAGTGAAGGGGAACGGGCACTGGTGTGTATGGAACAGCTTGCCCGGAGCTGCAGATCTGAAGTAGGACAGATGAATCCCACCATGGAAATGCCAAGGAAGCCCATGGTGACCATCTCAAGTTGCACCGCGGGAGTCTTAGGTTGGATATTAGGAAAAAATTCTTTACTGAAAGAGTGGTGAGGCATTGGAACAGGCTGTCCACGGAAGTGGTGGAGTCATCATCCCTGGAGGTGTTCAAAAAACGTGTAGACATGGCACTTGGGGACACAGTTTAGTGGTCACAGTGGTGTCGCGTTAATGGTTGGACTTGACAACCCTTGAGGTCTTTTCCAACCTTAATGATTCTGCGATTCTATAATCTCTGTGATGATACAGGGCGGTGAAACAGGTCCCACTGTGGGACTGTTCAGAGAAACAATTTCTTACACCTCTGCCTCTGGCACTCAAAATTGTGGAGCAAGAAGAAATTACTTCTATTTTCCTTCTGGTTCCACTTAACTTCCAGACCTTTCCCATTCTGCCTGGTTTCCCCCAGTGAAACAAAGGTGCAGGCCAAGATGTGAACGGAAATCAAGCTATCGGCCAAGACAATCTCCCTTCTCCCTCGCTTCTCATTTTGCAAATAGCCGCCAAAGGTGTGAGGTCAAAGAAAGAACAATTTCAGAACTGAAGCGGAGCTCTGCAGAGTCTCACTGTACAGCTGCCTCTTCCAGAGACTGATGCTTCAGGCAGATGCTGTCAGCCACGTGTTTTAAGGGTTAGGACTGAAATTCTCCTCCAGAAGAGCCGTTTGACAGCTCGCCACGCTGACGTTTCACTCTTTTGTGCATCACGTGGCAAAGGATACAGACTTCAGCGTCACCTGTCACCTCTGTCCATTAAAACATCACCCAGACAAACAAGCTGGAGGAGACGGGCAGCAGTAAGGTGGCACGGTGAAAGGCTGAAGCTCTGATGGGAGCAGTATCTGCTACAAGAAGACAGAGCAAAGCCATGTACGAGCTTGAATGCCGTATACTCTTGAGATATGAGAAAGTCTGCTGTTAAAGATGCACAAGAACAGGTAGATCCTTGCTCTTCTGCCATTTATTTTCTCCCAGGTCATCCCCATTTACGCCACAGAGATTTTCTAAAGGAAAATGCAGTCCAGTCCGCTACAGCCAGATGTTGAGACTGTCCAGCCCAACATCTGGGCTTTGTCTAAATTTGCCACACTGACCCCTCATATCTCCATTCAAGCAAATTAATTCCTCATCTGGCAACATCCCAGTGGGAACCACTGTTGGCTCTAAATAAAGCCCGAAGGAAGTTTGTTCAGAACTGGAAAGGGAAGGTTAAACAAAGCTAAGCCATCTGAAGCTTGCAAAGGAGATTGCGGGTTTGACGGGATAAGGAGCTGCTGTTCTGCAGCGTGGGTGGAAGAGAGGACTTGGCCTGAGGGGAACACGAGCATGCCAGCTTCCTCCTTCCCTTTTACTCACACCAGTCAAAGCTCAGAGGTTTTTCTCAGGGAAGACTCCTGCTGACAGATGTCAAAATAGTGAACCGATCAGTGAAGACCTGGTAAGAGCGTGCCCAAAGCTTCGTCCAAAATAGGGTCTCTGCCAGGTCTAGGGAAGAAAAGGGAGGCAGAAAAAGTGTGATTACTTGAAGTGTAGGAGCCTGGAGCAAAAAGATCTGTAAGCCTACAACCAGCTCATTCATATTGTACCGTTTCCTTCCTGCTCTGGGTTGGACGTGCTCTAAAGAATGGCCTTGCAGAACCTGGGCCACAGTCCAAAGTAGCTCAATTAACTGTTAACACAATTGCAACTGATAGCAGAAGGAATTTCTTGGCCTCCCCTGAAGGTCCTATACCTCATTCTGCACTCAGCTTCTCCACCTATGTACAGCTGTACCTGGGTGGTGACACCAACCTGCCTCCCCACCGGTGTCCTGCAAGCAGAGCTTTGCACGAGGCCAAGCACTCATCCGTGAGTGTTTCTGCCATCAAACTTCATCCTAAGAGAGACAAAAAGAGCTCAAATGTGGTGGAGATGAACTGGGGGGACCTAAGAGCAACGGAAAGGAGAAAACCCCAAAATAGCAGAAATCACAGAATCACAGAATGTTAGGGATTGGAAGGGACCTCGAAAGATCATCCAGTCCAATCCCCCTGCCAGAGCAGGAACGCCTCGATAATGCTACACAGGAACGTGTCCAGGCGGGTCTTGAATGTCTCCAGAGAAGGAGACTCCACAACCTCCCTGGGCAGCCTGGGCCAGGGCTCCGTCACCCTCACTGAGAAGAAGTTTCTTCTCGAGTTTAAGCGGAACCTCTTATGTTCCAGTTTCAGCCCATTACCCCTTGTCCTATCACTGGTTGTCACCGAGAAGAGCCTGGCTCCATCCTCCTGACACTCACCCTTTAGATATTTGTAAACATTAATGAGGTCACCCCTCAGTCTCCTCTTCTCCAAACTAAAGAGCCCCAGCTCCCTCAGCCTTTCCTCCTCAGGGAGATGCTCCACTCCCTCCATCATCCCAGTTGCCCTGTGCTGGACTCTCTCCAGCAGTTCCCTGTCCCTCTGGAGCTGAGGGGCCCAGAACTGGACACAAGATTCCAGATGGGGTCTCACCAGGGCAGAGTAGAGGGGAAGGAGAACCTCTCTCGACCTACTAACCACCCCCCTTCTAATACACCCCAGGATGCCATTGGCCTTCCTGGCCACAAGGGCACACTGCTGGCTCATGGCCATCCTGCTGCCCACCAAGACTCCCAGGTCCCTTTCCCCTACACTGCTCTCTAATAAGTCATTCCCCAACTTATACTGGAACCTGGGGTTGTTCCTACCCAGATGCAAGACTCTACACTTACCCTTGTTATATTTCATTAAATTTTTCCCCGCCCAACTCTCCAGCAATGGGGTGTGCAAAGGCACGATTGTGCGTACACATGAGGAAAAAGGAAGAGCGAACACACGATCAAGGGAAGAGCCCAGAAGTGTGTGCTTGAAGAAACAAGCAACCCCAAAACCCCATCCTGATGTGTTTCACACCGATTTGTCCCCGCTCTTATTGGAAGGGAGCACTTGGGAGCTGCCCTCCAGCACGGGGTGGCAACCAGCCACTTACGTCGGCACGTATTGAGCAAAGCCACGGAACGACTCTCCCAGGAAGGACGATCATTGTGGATCTAATTAAAGCTTGTCACGCAGCTCTGCTCGGATCACCAGCCTCCGTGCGAATGAGGCGCCTTCCATTAATTTTATCTGACAACGATCGTTGTGTCACAGCCAAAATCTCTACGTGGGGCTCGACGGCAGCCAAGAGATGGACGCAACAGCTGGAGCTCTGAAGGTGCAGGAGCCAAGGAGGACCAGAAAGCCCAGTTGTGCACATGGATGGGTCACGCACAGAGTGGTGTGAGGGCTCAGCATTGCACTAACCATGTCCTGAGACAGCCTGGAGCACCAGGGGAAACAACAAAAGGCTGGTCTAAGAGAAGCTGCCCACCGTGGCAGAGATATAAATGTGACAAACCCCCTGCATCTGCTCCCTGATGGTCATTACTGACCTCAGCTGCCTGTTTGGAATGATTTCTATCCCGAGTTATCCCCTGCTCAGAAATTCAGCAGAGGTGTGAGCCAAGCCGCACACCACTTTGGCGATGCAGCGAGAGATAATTGAACGGATGCTCCAGGCCCCAGAGCACTAATTAATTGATTAATCCTGAAAAATGGGAGCAGATCTTTGATCAAATTGTCCTTTAGAACATCCCTGAAGGCACGAGGCTGGCAGGAACAAGAGAGGAATCTTGTTAACCAATGTCACTTACTAGTAGCATTTAAATAAGCTCTCTGAAGGCACGTGTACCCCTTGGGAGCAACAAAGGACCAGGAAACCCGATGGCAAACACAAGCCTGGGTGCCCTCTGGGAATTTGATAGATCTGTAGTGCATCAGAGGTTGAATCAGAGTGATGGACTTCAAACTGTTGTAAATTCCCAGGTAAGTAGCAGGGAACACACACACACCAAAAAAAAAAAAAAAGCATTACTCTACGTGACAGCAAGACCAGAACGAAAACATCACAGAGCACCTGACAACACAAGGTCTCTGCTTGTTATTCTCGTTAGAATGTAATTGGCTTTTCAATACAAAGAGTTTTTTTAATACAAAAGCTTTTTAAAAAATGTTCTTGGAGTTGCAGCGAGGACAACACGCAAATCTCAGGTTGGCGTCGTCTCGGCCTCCGTGCCAGCATCCAAACAAAAACAACAACAACAAAAAAAACCCAAAAAACCCCACCTCATTGCCAAAACCCAATGTTCTCGTTAGTGTGATGAGTTAATTAGCGCTCATCTCCCTAAGACTAATTTAACAGGTGCTTGTTGCACGGCAAATGCTTCGCCTGCTCTATTTCATAGAATCATAAAATCATAGAATCACAGAATCACAGAATCATAGAATGATAGAATCACAGCATCATAAAGGCTGGAAAAGACTTTTAAGATCAAGTGCAACCGTCAACCCAACACCACCATGACCACTAAACCATGTCCCCAAGTGTCACGTTTTGAACACCTCCAGGGATGGTGACACCACCACTGCCCTGGACAGCTTGTTCCATTCTTTCAGTAAAGAAATTTTTCCTAATATGGAATCTAAACCTCTCCCAGAGCAACTTGAGGCCATTTCCTCTCATCACCTGTCAAATGAGAGAAGAGACCAACTTCCACCTTGCTACAACCTCTTTCCAGGTAGTTGCAGAGAGCAAGAAGGTCTCCCCTCAGCCTCCTCTTCTCTAGGCTGAACAACCCCAACTCCCTCAGCTGCTCCTCATCACACTTGTTCTCCAGACCTTTCCCCAGTTTCGTTGTCCTTCTCTAGACCTGCTTCAGCACTTCAATGTCCTCTCTTCTTGTAACTGAAAGTTGCATTTGTGAAGGACCGCAAGATGCTCTCCTGGCTCGTGTGCTGTGTGCATGCAGGAGCTGGATCTCCAAGCCATCCTGCCCGGTGGGCACTCCGATGGTTGGTGTGACAACCAAGGCCAGAGAAATGACAGGTGAAAGTTGATTAAATCTGGTAGTTTCCTCTTTGTGTCCACCACCATTCTCATTGCTGATGGAAACAGACACTTTGATGTTACTGCATCTTGGGTCATTACAGGTGATCTAGTTTTGGAATCCAGAATCCATGGAGACGTTCAGGGGGAAGGGATGATCTTTTTGTTTTGAGTAGACGAAGCAATCTGGTCTTGGAATTCAGGTTGCATCTGGTGAAGCATCGACTGATGTCATCAAGACACAACCATCAAACTGTGGGGTCTCCTCCATCTAGGATCTGAATGGGTGATTCCTTGAGCTCATCTGAGCTGGTACAGGAAGATGAGAGCTTTGGGAATCTCTCAGGTATGACATGAAAACCAGAATGACATGAAGAGAGCAAGGTGTGGAGCAACGCCCGGTTGCTTAGCTCAAAGTCACTTGACAGCAGCAACATCTTTCTGATTCCTGATTTTCTACCCGAGAGCAAAATAATGGAATATTTTAAAGCCAGCCAGCCTGAGAGGACCCTCTACATCCATTCAGATCCAGGTATTTGTGAGGCAGGGCACGGCAATTAGTGGGTGCTTTGATGCTTCTGAAGGGGATTTCAAGCAGACGGGTAAAACCTGTTAGTGAAGAAGGATTCCTGAGAAGCCGGCTTCCAAAAAGGTTGATTTGAAGCTCATTCCTGATAGCCAAGATGGAAGACACCCAGGTTGAGTCTTTGATATGAAAATAGGCAAACATTCAAAGGAAAGAATTCGGGAGGGATGCAGGGGGTTGATTTGTCTCCTTCAGGCTGCTCACGAAGATTTGCTCTCAGGCAGGAGTTTCAGGGTCACTACATTTTTAAAGTAAGGACTCTCTTTGTCCCATATCCCATTTTCTAGTAAAGACCCTGGCTTTCTGTTCGTCTCTCAGAATCTCCACACTAGAGGAATTTGTTTCTTTTTTCTTGGGTTACTTTTTCTTCCCAGTACCTCTGCATTGTTAATTGCACTAATTGTCTCACCATGACACCGGGTGCCAGGCAACTTGATTCTACCACTGATACGCTGCTGCATCACCTCAAGGTAACTTTACCAAAAACAATGGACTAGATTCTTTGTTTAATCAGAGCAATGGAGTCCCAGTTAAATCAATAGCCTGACTGGTAAACCAACCAGCTTACCCCATCCAAAGATCCAGTTCAGACACCGAGCCACAACACTGCAATGGAAAATCAAGAGCACTTAATACCGTCAGGTTTTATTACAGCAAAAATGTTCCTTCGAGTTCGAATTACAACAAAGACGTTCATGTTCTGATCTGACTCCTTCCAGCTCAACGTGTTATCTCTGGAAGATGAAAAGATATTAACTCTGTGTGTAAAGAATGTCTGGTAAACTGTCAGGCTTTCTTCTTTTTTTTTTTTTCTTTTATTTACTGAAAAGGAAGATGGGGAACTGGCTTCCGACCTAAGATCTGGAGCTGAAAGCATTTCATGATGAGAAGTTACTTGAGGAAACATCCTTCCCCTTACCTCTCACAGCTCCTCTAGGCTTATTTTGATTTATTTTTTTCTCAAGAGCAAATCCTGTGGAGTTAATAAACAGGGGGATAAAAAGACATCAATGCTCCATATCCAAACCGACGCTCTTCTCCTCTCAGCACAATTTTGCCAGCATGCCTCTTAAGGTATTTGTTGTCTTCCTCTTTGTTTTCTCTTTTTTTTTGGTGTTTGCACATCAAATAAAAAGGGTAGAAAGGAAAACCAGGCTGAAGATGCCGAGATGTAGAGAAGGAAAGGTCCAGGGCATGGCCTCCTCCCTGGAAGTGTTCAAGGCCAGGTTAGATGGGGGTCTGAGCAACCTGGTGTCCCTGCCCATGGCAGGGAGTTGGAACAAGATGATTTTTAAGGTCCCTTCAAACCCAAACACATTCCTTGATTCTGTGTTTCTGTGGTGGAGGGAGAGGCAGCAACGGTCTGCAATAGGCATCAGCTTGCAAGTATGAGAACTTCACAAGTCGCTACATTTGCCCTCTATCCCAGCCCTGTTTCAGTGTGTAATGTCTCAACCGGCCACAACATTGTCCTTGGGGTGAACTGGCATTTTATATCATCACTGATGCCATCGATATTGTGTCCAGTTCTGGGCCCCTCAGTTCAAGAAGGACAGGGAGCTGCTTGAGAGAGTCCAGCGTAGAGCCACAAAGATGGTGAAGGGAGTGGAGCATCTCCCTTATGAGGAAAGGCTGAAGGAGCTGGATCTCTTTAGCTTGGAGAAGAGGAGGCTGAGGGGTGACCTCATCAATGTTTATAAATATGTCAAGGGGGAATGTCAGGAGGATGGAGCCAGGCTCTTTTCAGCGGCGTCCACTGACAGGACAAGGGGCAATGGGTGGAAGCTGGAACACAGGAGGTTCCAGAAAAATATGAGGAAAAACTTTTTCACTGTGAGGGTGACTGAGCACTGGAACAGGCTGCCTAGGGAGGTTGTGGAATCTCCATCTCTTGAGACATTCAAAACCCGCCTGGACGCGTTCCTGTGTGCTCTAGTGTAGGTGATCCTGCTCTGGCAGGGGGGTTGGACTAGATGATCTTTGAGGTCCCTTCCAACCTTTAACATTCTGTGATTCTGTGATTCTGTGATAGAGCCCTGTGCGCTCCAGCTTTGTGCTCCTCTCTCTGGTCAGTGCCTGCATGAATTATAGTTCCCCTGGGAACAGAAGGAGGCTCTGGGGCACAAAGTGATGAGATCCTATGTCATCCAGAAGGGTCACCCTCAATTTCCTGCTGGCTTTGGGCTTGCATCTGTCTTCCCTGAAGGTTCACAGAACAGCAGGATCACAGAATTGCCCAGATTGGAAAAGATCGAGTCCAGTCATAAACCCAGCACTGACAAGTCCTCGACTAAACCCCATCCCTGATGTTTTGGTTTGGCCTGGCCAGATTTCGGCAGCGGGGGGGGGGAGCTGCAGGGTGGCTTCTGTAAGAAGCTGCTAGAAGCTCCCCAAGATTGATAGAGCCAATGCCAGCCGGCTACAAAGAGGGACCCGCCGCTGGCCAAGGCTGAGCCTATCAGTAAGGTGATAGCAGAGGAACGCCTCTGTGAAAAACATATTTAAGAACGGGAAAAAGAACTGCGCCATTAACAGCTGGCACAGAGATGGAGGAGTGAGAATCTGTGCAGACACCAAGGTCAGTGAAGAAGGAGGGTGGGGAGGATGAGCTCCAGGCGCCGGAGCAGAGAGAGCCCCCCTGGTCCGTGGTGAAGACCATGGTGAAGCGGGTTGTCCCCCTGTAGCCCATGGGCGAGGTGCAGATGTCCACCATGAGGATCACCGCGTAGATATCCACAGAGGACTCCATGCTGTGTGGGTGGATGCCTGAAAGGGGACTGTAGCCCGTGGGAAGCCCGCATCAGAGCAAGTCGCTGCCGGAACCTGTAGCCCGTGGAAGAGAGGAATGCCCACGCTGGAGCAGGTTGGCCGGTGGGACTTTTGGGACGTTGTGGGTGGCTCACGCTGGAGCAGTTTCCCCTGAAGGACTGCGCCTCAGACTCACGAGGAGTGGGCTGCCCCTCGTGAGGTGTCTCCCGTTGGGCAGTTTGTGATGAATTGCCCTTCGTGGGACGACTCACACGGAGAAGAGAGCGTGAAGCTTGTCTCCCGTGGGAGGGACCCCACAGTGGCCCTGGGGAAGAGTGAAGAGTCCTCCCCCGGAGTGAAGAAGCAGCGGTGGAACCAACGTCGGATGAACTGACCGCAGCCCCCATTCCCTGTCCCCCTGCGCCGCTCGGGGGGAGGAGGTGGAGAAACCGGGATTGATGTTAAGCCCGGGAAGAAGGGAGGGATGGGGGAAGGTGTTCTGTTTAAGATCTGTTTGCTCTTTCTCACTTCTCCTCTCTGATTAGTTCTCTTAATAAATGTACCTAATTTCCCAAAACTGAGTCTGTTTTGCCCGGGACAGTAAATGAGGGTGATCTCCCTGTCCTTATCTCAAACCCCGAACCCTTGGAAATATTTTCTCCCCCTGTCTAGCCGTGAAGGGGGAGTGAGTGAGCGGCTGTGTGGGTACCTGGCGGCTGGCCAGGGTCAACCCACGACACCTGAGCACTGCCTGCCCGACTCTTAAATCCCTCCAGGAACAGCAACTCCACCCGTGCCCTGGGTAACCTGTTCCAACACCTGAGAACCCTTTCAGTAAAGAAATTCTTCCTGATGTCCAATCTAAACCTCCCTTGGTGCAACTTGAGGCCATCTCCTCTTGTCCTATCACTTGTTGCTTGGTTGAATAGACTGATCCCCACCATGCTACAACCTCCCACACAGTGGTTTATGGTCTCAGAGCACGTGGGCTGGAAGCCTCTAGACAAGGACTTAAGATTTCTTCTTAGCTTTTGTTTTGAAATTAACACGGAGCCACAGATGTCACGTTCCTAATGCCTGAAGACAAGAGCACAAGGTCACGTTACTCTGTCCTGAGCTACTGCTCATCAGCTGCCTGCAGATAACGAGAGTTAATCTAGTTTAGGCTCATCCTCTCATCTCACAAGCTAAGCTCAGGACAATAACAGTGCTTTTTCCCAGCGACGAGTTTGCACCCAAGAAATTGCTGTGGCTCAGCTGATTTGTTGTAATCTGCTCAGGCAACAAGCAACAACCACTTCCAAAGCTGTCGTAACAGCTTGCTCCAAGGACAGCGGTTACGGTTTGACAGTGAGGCCATTTAGTTTTAAAGCATAAGCTCCTCCAGGCTCCTAGAAGAGCACTGGTGTCTTTTTAAGGCTGGTACTAATAGGCTTTTGACCTCCATCGGGTTCAACAGCTATTGCTGAGAAGAAACGGGACTTTAGTGCAGCGCAACTGCTTGGAGATGCTGCACTGAGATGGTCCCTTTGCAGCAGGGATGTTTAGAGAGCACAAGGCAATAGATAGAAATGTCATTTGATTCAGACCATAAAAAAAGAGAGATGTTTCCTGCCCGCATTTTCATGAGGCATTCCTGACTCGAGTGAATTAATGAGTTTCATCTCCTCCTGCACATTTCATAACACATTGTCCTAGGGCATTTAAAGGAATTAGGTTGGGTGGTTGGTTTTGTGTTGTGGGGTTTTTTTTGGTTTGTTTTTTTTTTTATTCTTCACAAGAAAGACACGTATCGCCTCTTTCTTCATCTTCGATTCCACCAAAGGTTTCCATCTGTTCAGCCTATTAAAATCCAGCAAAGGGAGGCATTCGAAAACCCTGTTGTGCCTTGCAGAGCTCGGTTGCGACGGATTTCACAGGCCACGTTGCCCCTTTTAAAAGAGGAACAGGGTTTAGTCTCGCAAGACCTCTCTGAAATCCATCAGTTTAATTAGGGACTGTTTTGCAAGGGTGGAAAATTATTGTGCATACAAAGTGGAAACGACCAGAAACTGCCTCATTAATGTTGATTCATTGTAGCCGCATAAAATGAGTAGAGACCGGAGACCCTTGATGAATGATTTTCCCTCCAAGCCAACATGTCCCACATCCATAACAGCTGAACACGGCTCGTTTTTTGGGGGCAACGGTGCACAGAGGAGGCAGGGCCACAGGCAGGCAGCTCACATGTGGTGCTTCCTCAGCTGCATTAAGAAAAGTGTGGCCAGCAGGTCAAGGGAGGTCATCCTCCCCCTCTGTTCTGCCCTGGTGAGACCATATCTGGAGAACTGTGTCCAGTTTGGGGCTCCCCAGGTCAAGAGAGACAGGGACCTACTGGAGAGAGTCCAACGGAGGGTAACGAAGATGATTGGGGGACTGAAACATCTCTCTTATGAGGAAAGGCTGAGAGAGCTGGGACTGTTTAGCCTGGAGAAGACTGACAAGACCATATCAATATCTATAAATACTTATAAATAGCTATAAATATCTATAAGTATCTAAAGGGGGGTGCAAGGAGGATGGAGCTGGACTCTTTACAGCTGTGCCCAGTGACAGGACCAAGGGGTAACAGGCACAAGATGGAACACAAGAAGTTTCATCTGAATATAGAGAGGAAGAACTTCTTCCCTGTGGGGGTGCCGGAGCCCTGGCCCAGGCTGCCCAGAGAGGGTGTGGAGTCTCCTGCTCTGGAGACTTTCCAACCCGCATGGACACGTTCCTGTGTGGCTGCCCTGGGTGACCCTGCTCTGGCAGGGGGTCAGACTAGATGAGCTCTAGTGGTCCCTTCCAACCCCAATGATTCCGTGATTGTGTGATTCCATCCAGCTTCTCTGTAAGAGCCCAGTGAGCCCAGAAGAGCTTGGGGACATCCCTCCAGTGATGGCTCTTCCTACTCACAGGTCCCTACCTCACCCTGGAAATCATAGAATTATAGAGTCATAGAACAATTCAGGTTGGAAAAGACCCTTGGGATCATCGAGTCCATTAACCCTACACTCCAAGTTCACCCCTAAACCATCTCACCCAACACCACATCTAAGCGACACTTAAACACATCCAGGGATGGCGACTCAACCCCCTCCCTGGGAAGTCTGTTCCAGGGTCTGACCACTCTTTCCGTGAAGAATTTCTTCCTAATGTCCAGCCTGAACTTGCCCTCTTGCAACTTGAACCCGTTCCCCCTGGTTCTGTCCCTAATGACCTGTGAGAAGAGACCAGCACCAACCTCTCTACAATGTCCTTTCAAGTAATTGTAGAGCAGGATGAGGCCCCCCCTCAGCCTCCTCTTCCTCAGACTGAACAGTCCCAGCTCCCTCGGTCGCTCCTCGTAAGGTCTATTCTCCAGGCCCTTCACCAGCTTTGTCGCCCTCTTCTGCACTCGCTCCAACACCTCGATATCCCTCTTATCCTGAGGTGCCCAAACCTGAACACAACACTCAAGGTGTGGCCTCACCAGTGCTGAGCACAGGGGGACAATCACCTCCCTGCTCCTGCTGGTCACACAATTTCTAACACAAGCCAGGATGCCCTTGGCCTTCTTGGCCACCTGGTCCCACTGCTGGCTCACACTCAGCTGCTGTCGATCAGAACGCCCAGGTCCTTTTCCGCCAGAAGCCTTCCAGCCACCCTTCCCCAAGCCTGTAGCGTTGCATGGGGTAAGAAGGGAAAAAAAAACAAACGGGATTAAAGTTGGGAATTTTCTCCAGCAAGGTCTTAGTTGCCCCTTTTATCACCAGCGGACTCAGACACAACTTTTCCCTGGGCCAGGACTCTACTCAGGATCACTCTACAAGTCTTGGCCCTTGGGTCAGGGAGGGCACTTGGCTCACAGCGCCTTTCACCATTAGGTCACACAGGGGAGGACACAAGCCCTACCCCAAATGTGCTTCTCCCAGGTGGACAAATCAATGTGCTCTGGGTACACAGCTGCAATGACAGCAAGAACCAACACCCATGAGTCCGAATCACGATGGAGGACGGGGTTTGCCATCACCAAGTGACTTTAACACAGGTGACAGGACAGCCCAGAAGAAGACATGCCTTCTGACAGCAGTTTTTAACCTGAACAGGACAAATTCCTCCATGAGGCCACAGACTCAGACGGCTAAGTCTGCTGTTTCCACTTTCCATCAGCCCTTTGGGGAGGTTTTGTGAGCCCACAAGTATCTGCCGATGAGAAGATTAAACCCGGCACACTGCACGGGAGAAAACCAAAGCACTGCCCAATAGGTTAATAGCTCTGTAAAAATTATCTTTATCTACATTCTTAAATGCTGGGGAGAAGAATCCTTTTGCTGATTAGGCACATGAGGCTTGGTGAAGTTTTAGTCAACCCTTTACAACTGGCACAGACGGCCCAAGTCAGTGAGGAGCTGTCTCCTTTTATTTTAGAGGCGTGAGGCTTATCCTAAGGCAAGGCACTGAAAATGGGCTGGGGAATTGCTTTAGCAGTGGCCATTTCTCTTCTGTGACTAAAAATGGGAGCTCAGGGTGACTCAATCAAATGGAGATGTTTGCATTTAGACACGGGAAGGAAAATGAAGTTAATCCCACCCTGTGACGGATGAGGCTTGCGTACAGCGACACAAGGATGCTGAGTAGGGTCAGGAAAAGGAGACCAAAGCCATGAAACACAGGCAGTGCTCAAACTGCAGAGCTGCAGGGCTCAGAAATGCTCTCCAAAAGAGGATGAGGCAGCCCTCAGACCTCTCCTCTCTGCTCGTAGACCACAGCTGACTTCTAATGTCGAGGCTTCACGAACAGATCAAACATCCAGGCTTGGGTCTGCTGGCACTACGCTGGCTGGATTTTGCTCCATTCATTAACCCCCAGCCTTGCAACGACTGCTGCAAACAGCAGTAACAATAAAAGCTCTTGCACTGTATTTATACATCATGGAAGGGGCTGGAGATGGCGTCGAGAAAGCGGAGGGTGAAGGTGGGAGGAAGAAAAGAGCGATGCAGCCTGCAGACCGTGCTCACGGTGACCCAAATGCTGATTGCATTTGGAGCCCTTTGCCATTCAAATCATTGCAGGTGCAATTCAGTCTTAATAACAACCAGGGCATCTTTATGATCCTCAGTGGGTGGTTGCTCCTTTATTCTATGAAATAACGTCACCTTCTGCCACAGCACAGCAAGGGAAACGACTCTACATCAAGTGGTTTTTTCTCCCTTCTTTCTCCTGAAATTAGTCCAGAGAAAGAGACACCTTGGAGAGGATCAGCACAAGCCTCAGAATAAGCAGGGAGCTACACTCTCAGGACCAAAGTCCATCCATAATCAGAAAAAGCAGAATGGAAGGGACATCGCTCCCAGGGACTGAGTGTGATCCAAAAGCCTGGATCCCTCAAAATCCCACAGGTCTGACAAAGAAATTTTTTTAGCAGTAGAATAAATTCTTCCTGCCTGTCCCTGAGAGCAAAACATTTCCTTACCCAAGGAGAAGACCAGTAATTTTCATACTAGTGCTACTTTTTATTTTATTTTATTTTGGGGTTGTGAGCAATGGCAAGGAAAAATAAAAACCAGAGCTTGCTGGCTGCACTTCTAAGAGAGCAGTTTCCTGTCTGGTGACCCCCTAAGACGGATATGCCCTTTTGGAAGAAGCTGCTCTTTCTGCCATCCCGAGGAACGAATCAAAACGTGAACTCTCCTTTAAATCGAGTTCTTTCTCACTTTCTTCCTCTGGAGAGAAGGAAACCAATTTCCCTGTGTAGACAGGGATTTATACACACGCAGGCATCCAGAGCAGCAAACAACAACCCGGCCGTCTCTAGTTTCCAGGCTCCATGTATCATAGTCACATGTTCAAAAACATCCATAAAAAAAAGATTTTACATTGAAAGAAAAGCATTTTCTTTCAGCCCCGCTGGGAGCCGGGTGGTGCCGGCAGGCCAGCACAGCCCCTTTCATCTCCAACATCTATGTCTCCTTCTCTTTGTGCGTGTAATTTTGCACCTCGTTGCTCATAATCGAGTGGTTTCGAACACCCGTCCTGCAGAGCTATCCATTACCCTGCCACGGCCACAGCATCAATGAAAATAAGTTCTCAGACACTTCTGTCTATAAATAATTCTGCTGTCATGAGGTTACCCACAGGGAGTGTTGACAGCTACCTCACTACTGGCGTATTGCTCCATCTCCTATCAAATTGCTGGTTTCTTCCCCCAGCTTCTGCCCAAAAACAAAGGTGCAGGAGGGTTGCGGGGCTTCCGAAGCAGCATTTCCAGCATCTTCTTCCTCCCACGGTGGATGTCACGGACACCGTGAGAGATGCCACCTCCAGGACGGGGCTCAGGAAGGAGACTCATGTTCACCCGAAATCCTTTGCGGTGATTTTCTGGAGTGAAAGAGTGTTAGCTCTAGTCACACAGCCAGACTCCACCTCTGGCAAATTCCCCCTTTACATTTTCAGCAGGACGCATGAGTCTTCTTGCTAAGCAGTCGCGCGGCGTTAAGGCCCTGCTGAGGTTTCTCTCAGAGGCAGCTGTATTTCGGTGAGGAAGAATAATTTCTGTGGATTTAGCCAAGAAAACCTGTTGCGAGTTTTGGAGCAAACACCGTAGGGTTGGCTTTTCTTGGGGGGAGCAGCAGCGGCAGCTTGGTTTCCAGCAAGGAAGAGTCGTTACAGAAATGGGAGCTTGGGGGATCCCCAAGAAAATAATAATCATTGAATCGTAGAATGTCTTAGGTTGGAAAGGGGCCTTAGAGATCATCCAACCCCCTGCCATGGGCAGGGACACCTTTAACTAGACCAGGTTGCTCAGACCCTCATCTAACCTGGCCTTGAACATCTCCAGGGAGGGGGCAGCCACAGCCTCGCTGGGCAACTGATTCCAGAGTCTGGCCACCCTCGGGCTGAACAATTTCTTCCTCAGATCCAATCTAAACCCCTTCTCCTTTAATTTAAATCCACTTCCCTTGTCCTGTCACTGGACACTCTTGTCAGAAGTCCCTCCCCAGCCTCCCTGTGGGTCCCTTCAGGCACTGCAGGCAGGGATAAGGTCCCCCCGGAGTCTTCTCTTCTCCAGCTGAACAACCCCAGCTCCCTCAGCCTGTCCTCGCAGCAGAGCTGCTCCAGCCCCTGGATCATCTTTGTGGTCTCCTCTGGACTCATTCCAACAGCTCCATGTCCCTCTCATGGTGGGGACACCAGAACTGGACGTGTATTCGTAGCAGCTATCAAATAGAAGAATGCAGAAGCTGCAAGGGCAGAAAACATATTGTCTAACCTCTCAACACAAATACCCAAGCAGCTGTGCACCAGGTAACTTGGGCAAACCTTCACCTCTCGTTGTCGCTTCCCCACAGGTCATCGCCCTAAAGCAAACAGTAGTGCAGCACGAATTTTAAAGTTTCTGCACCACTTTTGTGCTAAAGCATCGAGTACTTGCATGCTCTGGTCTCTACCACTGTTATATTTAGTCCGTAATTAAACAAGCAAGGGACATCACGGGCTGACAGCTTAAAAGCACTTTCTCACACTCTTCTTCTTGCTTTGTAAACACAGACCTTACTTCTTTCATAAACTACAGGGCACAGCTATAACTCACTCCCCCCAGCACTGCCTTTTTTTGCCTGCATGCAGGGTACATTGCCATCAGCTGAACTGTTGGGGTTTTTTGCCTTGAAATTTGCATTTTTATCAGAAAATGGCTTTGGCCATCCCTGAGGGTGAACATCTCCGAGCTGGAACAGAGTCTCATCAAAGCGCTGTCCTCAAGTCAACGTAGCACAAGTATATGTTGCTAAGATGCAGGCCACATTTTTTTTTTACAAGCGAGTTAGAGGAAAGAATTAGTTGAGCTTCTCCAGAACAGACTGACTCTGGATGAAAGAAATTAACATCATTTTCATCTTAGCTTGGAAATCCCCCCCGCCAGGGAAAAATGCTACTGGTATGAAAGGCCCCTGGGGGACGGATGGAGCTAAATGTTAGAACATGCATAAATAACTTTGAAACTTCGTCTTAAGCCCTACAGAAGCTTCAAGATGCAGTGCCCAGGGTGGGAAAAGTCTGAACGCAAAGGGTGCTGTGGGGTGCTTGTGCCAAGGTGCCCCTGCTGTGGGATGTGGGGCAGAAGAGCTGAATTTGGGGTCTTAGAGCACCATCTGCTGGCACCTTCACCCAGAGGGAGCCGGGGCGGGTTGGCAGTCAGCCTTCACCATGGCCAGGACTGCAGAGAAGTCATGGCTGAGAGCAGAGGAGGACGGTTGGAGAAACCCCAAGGTCTCCTCTGAGCCTCCATGGGGGAACGGAGCAAGAGGAAACGGGTAAAACCCACAACTTTCGTTGCGATCGGAGCCAGCACTGCCGTGGGGCTCACCTACCGAGCACAGCAGGGATGGAGAAGGGGATGATGGCTCCTGTCACATGGCAGAGAGGACCACAACAGGCTTGTCTGGGTGATCCCACTGTCCCGGCAAGAACCAGGGATTGTTTCAATACAGTGCCTTTGCTGGGTGTCCCTGGGAGGAAGGCAGACCACTCCCATTCCATCCTTGGGACCAGCAGGCTGTCGAAGGGGAAATTTCCCCAGTTTGGGCAGAAGTCCTTGCTGAAAGGAGGAGGAGTTGAACTTCTGGGTTCAACCAAGGGGTTTCGGACCACTGGAGTTGAGTTGTGGTCAATGGGGCGGAGTCTGGTTGGAGGCCTGTATCCAGTGGAGTCCCTCAAGTGTCGGTACTGTGACCAGTATTATTCAATATATTCATCAATGACTTGGATGAGGGACTAGAGAGTACTATCAGCAAGTTTGCTGATGACACCAAGCTGGGAGGAGTGGCTGACACACCAGCAGGCTGTGCTGCCATCCAGCGAGACCTGGACAGGCTGGAGCGTTGGGCAGGGAAAAATTTAATGAAATATAACAAGGGTAAATGTAGAGTCTTGCATCTGGGTAGGAACAACCCCAGGTTCCAGTATAAGTTGGGGAATGACTTATTAGAGAGTAGTGTAGGGGAAAGGGACCTGGGAGTCTTGGTGGGCAGCAGGATGGCCATGAGCCAGCAGTGTGCCCTTGTGGCCAGGAAGGCCAATGGCATCCTGGGGTGTATTAGAAGGGGGGTGGTTAGTAGGTCAAGAGAGGTTCTCCTTCCCCTCTGCCCTGGTGAGACCCCATCTGGAATATTGTGTCCAGTTCTGGGCCCCTCAGTTCAAGAAAGACAGGGAACTGCTGGAGAGAGTCCAGCACAGGGCAACTGGGATGATGGAGGGAGTGGAGCATCTCCCTTATGAGGAAAGGCTGAGGGAGCTGGGGCTCTTTAGTTTGGAGAAGAGGAGACTGAGGGGTGACCTCATTAATGTTTACAAATATATAAAGGGGGAGTGTCACGAGGATGGAGCCAGGCTCTTCTCGGTGACAACCAATGACAGGACAAGGGGTAATGGGCTGAAACTGGAACATAAGAGGTTCCGCTTAAACTCGAGAAGAAACTTCTTCTCAGTGAGGGTGACAGAGCCCTGGCCCAGGCTGCCCAGGGAGGTTGTGGAGTCTCCTTCTCTGGAGACATTCAAGACCCACCTGGACACGTTCCTGTGTAGCATTATCGAGGCGTTCCTGCTCTGGCAGGGGGATTGGACTTGATGATCTTTCGAGGTCCCTTACAATCCCTAACATTCTATGATTCTATGATTCTATGATTGGGTTTGGACTAGATGACCTTTAAAGGTCCCTTCCAGCCCAACAAATCATGATTCTATGATAAATGGTGGAAAAAAAACAATGACATCCCTGCCTCCTCCACTTTGAGAGAGGACTCAGACTCTCCATGCCATGTGAAGCACACCTCCTTGTGGCACGTCTTTCCCAGAGACCAAAGGACTTTGCCCAGCGCATGGTGCTGCCCTGATGGCTCTCATGTCATAAAACCTGCCTGCCCTCCCACTGCACAGGGACCTCAGTTTCCTCACCGTGCCAAGAGGACCTGGAGCCCTCTTGTGTGTCCCTTAGCATCTGCACTGGCTTTTGGCTTCCAAGATTTTCCTGTTCCAAGATTTAGATATCTAAATTAGGTGTCTACATGTGCTGGTTTCGCCATTACATGCTTCAAAGCAACTCATTCTCTATTCTCAGGCATTTCCTCAATCATCCTGGCACAGGTCGCCCAGAGAGGTGGTGGAGGCTCCATCCCTGGAGACGTTCAAGGTCAGGCTTTATGGGACCCTGAGCAACCTGATCTAGTTAAAGATGTTCCTGCTCATGGCAGGGAAGTTAGACTGTATGACTTTTAAAATTCTTTCCAACCCAACACAATCTATGATTCTATGATTCTATGACTGATTCTATGTTTCTGTGAATCTACGACTCTGATCTTTTCCCTCTCTTGCTCCCTTTCCATGCATCTCCCATTTTTAAAGACCACAGGCCCACAGGCCATGGTGTCTTTCATCTACTGTGCACAGCAGCTTGGCTCCTCAGCCCCAAAATAGTCTACTGTGCTGCAGGTCAGATAGGATAGACCTACAGGAGGGATTCTTGGCTCTTAGATCTCATCTTGTCATCACCCGTTCCACCACACCTCCAAGACAAACACCTTAGAGTTGACACGTATGGATCAGAATTTGGCTCTCAGTAAAAGCTTAAGGCTGTGGAAATAGAAAGGATATTCTTCTTTGTGGAGAACACTATTCTGCTTTCACAAGCCACTCATCCTGTAACACCCTGTAACATCCTTTTCACGCACCTATAATTTAGATGGGGCCGTAACGTTGGAGTATTTGTAGTGTTCATGCAGAAAATAGTGTTCTGCTTGAAGGAGGTAAACCTGCTGCATGTAATAGCAGAGCAGAAATGTCTGGGGTGACGGTCAGAGAGGATAAGTAAGTGGCATATTGACTTTTACATGCTGCAAATATCAAAAAGCAGTTGATACACTCGATTAACAAAGCACAACATTTGCCACTGGAAGCAGAAGGGACTGTGGTTTCTCTGCCTTAGATGCAAAGCGGGCTGAAGCAGTTAAACTCCCGCAGTCTCACATGAAGCTGGTTGCGAGGCATTCGCCAAATGTGAGTCATCAAATCATCCTCTGTTGAGCATTTCACTGTTTTTCATCTTCCTCTGTGCTGCTGCACATCCCACACTGAGGCAGGGCTGGAAACGGGGCGAGTCCCAGCCTTTGGTTTTGTGTGAATACAGGGGATTCTCAGGCTGAGTTTGTAAGTGCATTTCTAACTGTTTTGGCTGTAAAAAAAAAAAAAAAAAGTTGGAAAATAAGAACCTGCTGCATCATTTACAGGAAAAAAAAAAAGAAAAAAAGGATGGAAAATCCTACAGGATTTACTGGTGTTTTAATTCAGCAAGTAGAGAACCAGTGAGCTGCTTCAACAAGCCCTGCCATGCTGAGATGCAGTAGGAAGCAAAACCCTGGTTCACCCAGCTCTTCTGCAATGTGGGACACGGGTGCCAGCTCCTCTAAGAGCAAGTGAGGACTGTCCCTGGGGCTCACGTGGTGGCCACCAACAGGTCATCCTGAGAACACATCTGAAGCAGCAGAATAAGAAACAAGAAGAACATGTGCAACGGGTTGGATGAGGTTGGGCATCAGAGACAAAAGCTCTGGTCTTTCAGTCACTTGACCTGCCCTGTAGCACAGAAGTGGATAATCCATGAATGTCCTGACTCCCTCACCTCTTGTCTCTCCCGTCAAACCACACACTTTGGGCAGGAGGGACTGCCTGTCCATCGGACAGCTCAGTAAGGCTCTGAGCTTAGATGCAAATGCTGGTCTCCAGTGCAAACAAAAAACAGAATCATAGGATCATTAAGGTTGGAAAAGACCTCTAAGATCATCAAGTCCAACCATCAATGCAACACCACCGTGACCACTAAACCATGTCCCCAAGCATGGAGAATAGACCTTAGGAGGAGCGATTGAGGGAGCTGGGACTGTTCAGTTTAAGAAAGAGGAGGCTGAGGGGAGACCTCCTCATGCTCTACAATGACTTGAAAGGACATTGTAGAGAGGTTGGTGCTGGTCTCTTCTCACAGGTCATTAGGGACAGAACCAGGGGGAATGGGTTCAAGTTGCAACAGGGAAAGTTTAGACTGGACATTAGGAAGAAATTCTTCATGGAAAGAGTGGTCAGACCCTGGAACAGACTGCCCAGGGAGGGGGTTGAGTCACCATCCCTGGATGTGTTTGAGTGTCGCTTAGATGCGGTGTTGGGTGAGATGGTTTAGGGGTGAACTTGTAGCGTAGGGTTAATGGTTGTAGTGTAGGGTTAATGGTTGGACTTGATGATCCCAAGGGTCTTTTCCAGCCTGAACTGTTCCATGATTCTATGATTCTATGATAAGCAACACATCTACACATTTTTTGGACACTTCCAGGGATGGGGACTCCACCCCTGCCCTGGACAGCCCGTTCCAATGCTTCACCACTCTTTCAGTAAAGAAATTTTTCCTAACATCTAATCTAAACCTCCCCTGAATAGTTCCAAGGAACTATTAGATGAAAAAGTGTCTGTTCAGAAAAGTTTAGATGAAAAAGTGTCTGTTCAGAAATCCCCACCAGGCCTTGGGATTCTCAGAGTGGTGCCCAATAATCAGCAAACACTCCAGCCATATCACAGCATTATGTGAAATAACTTTCACAAATGATCCTGCCCCAACACAGGACGTTTCTTGCCCAAACACTCCTATTAGCAACCCTTATATTTGCTGCTAAACCATTTTAGACCTGACGCAGGCAAAAATACATTCCTGGTTAGCACAAAGGATCTTTTGTTTGAAGCAAAGACGGACTAAACAAATCCTTCTGAATCAGTCGGGTAGAGATCAATTAATCCTGAGCGGATTTAAACCACAAACAATTCTGATTCAGCGTGCTTCATCCTCCCTATCCTGCGGGACAGGTTTTAGATAACTACCTTCTATCCAGCTGCACACAGAATACTTCTAACAGTTGCAGTGTTACAGCATTTTGGCAGTATCTCTTTGCAGGGGGAAGGTACCAGGTAAAGTTACTGGTAGTGCCCATCCTGAAGACCTATACATTGAGGGATGCGTAAAGATTCAAGGCTACGAATGCTCCCAAACTGAAGGTTTTGTGGCTGAGACAGGGACAAACTCGAGAGCTCCTGACCACCAGCTTTCATGCCATCGCCCCACGATCATCTGCAAGCCCACTTTCCCTGCTCTAATTCACTCCAGCTGTCTGCTTAATTAAAAAAAAAGGTATGTGGGGCAATTGATTAACACAGGCTGTGCCGTGGAATGGTCTCTCTGCCCTGCAAATTTTAATTTCTAATTAAAAATCAAAGACAAAGTTGTAGGTTTTCCCGTTTTGGTGAACAGTTGCCTCTTCTCTCTTGGTTGAAAGACCTTTTGGTTTCCTCTGTCCCAACTGCATTGGTAAATGATGCTCAGCAGGGTCGTCTTCAGGCGCTCGCCTTGCTACCTGTTGCAGAGCACTGGGACGCGTTCTCCGTCCATAGGGTAACACATGTGGAAGATTTAAACCATCCTGAGAGCTCCTGCTCGACGCCAGCCCTAAACCAGGAAGGGATGATGAACAGCAGAAGGAGTGCAGGATGGAAACCAGAGCCTCGTGGAGAAATGAAGGCTCCAGAGACATGGAAGATATCTTGGGATGTGGAAAATGTCCTGAGATGCAGAAAATGTCAGGATTTAAAGCCTAATCTCTGAGCTGAACTGTCTCTACTCCATCTGTCAATGCTTTGGGCCCCTCCTGCAATTCTTCTCACAAGACACTTGGAGCCCCAGCATGAAATATAAGCCCCTTACAATAGGAACCCATCTGCCCAGGTGATGGGACAGGAGGAAATGGCCTCAAGATGCTCCAAGGGAGGTTTAGATTGGGTATCAGTTAGAATTTCTTCACTAAAGGGTTGTCAAGCACCGTAACAGGCTGCCCAGTGGATCCCTGTGGGGATTCAAAAGCTGGGTTAGATGTGGTGCTCAGGGACACGGGTCAGTGGTGGGGTTAGCAGTGCTGGGTTAACAGCCGGACTCAATGATATTAAGGGTCTTTTCCAACCTAAAAGATTCTATGATAAATCAGGGGCCCTGGAGAGGGGCTCTAAGGTCTGAATCAGAGCAAGGCCAGGGCAGCATCTCTTACCAGCCAGCAAGGGGGTTAATGTAAATACGCCCAATAAATGAACAGTGAGTTATGTTGAGTGACAGATGCTTCAGAAAGGTGGGAAATGATCTCCAAAGCCTGAGCTCCAGCCTAGGCACACTGGTGCGCATGTCCTTCCCTGGAATTGTAGCCACCTGCACACAGAAGCTAGTTTGTTGACGTGGCAGCTCTCTGTAACATCAGTGTCTCAAAGGGCTTGGAAAACAATAGTGGTTTTCTGAGTATCAGGTCTTTTTAAGTGCCTCAGATAAGATAACTACCTGGGAAGTCATGCTAACAAATTCAGCCTGATATTACCTCAAAATTCAGCCTGAAATTCAGCACAGATGTCACCAGCATAGTTCTGCCTAAGCTGCTCAGAGCATCAGCTAGAGCCCACATTCACATCCAAATTCACTTAAATACAAGAGAATGCTGAGGTGTTGGCTTGAGGAAACCCTGAGGAAACCCAGCTTCCCAAATGGAACCCGATGCCACTCACCTGCTCAGCTGCTCCTTCTACCCGTGCAGCAACACCCCGTGATCAACGGAACCTTCTCGGAAGGGTTTCCAGGATCACCTCTCTCAAGGACATCTCAGGTCTGCAGACAAAATCGTGGGAAGTGAGAACAGTGTGTACATCTGACCTGGATTCTCATCATTTCAAGACAACTGAGGTCTAAAACCAGTTCTGCCTAAGCTAGTCAGCCACGTACGGTTAACAGGAATAACAGAGACAGTCTTACAGCATGATTAATCTCACCCTTTTTTAGACTTCTACTTTAAGATTAAATTACAGCCTCCGTTGACAGTAATGGGCACCTCTAGTAACCAGCTCGGATAGAAACACCTACTCTGTAGGTATTTGTATTTCATCCAAAAAATTCAGCCTCTGAAGTGTTACAACTCAACTGTTGTGCAACGGCAAAGAGGAAACGCAGCACATATGTAGGTAGAGCCAAGAACTTATTGTTTGTATAATTGAAAATTTCACCCTCTAATTCAAGAATCATTACCAGTGTTGATCTAAGTACTAGAACAAAAGAAAGAATAAGAAGTCCACCTAGAGTAATGCTATACAGAAAAAAAAGTCTGGATAATAGTAATAATACAATTAAAATCACATTAGTTGAGTTTCTGCCTCTTTTTTTTCTGGTCTTATGCTCACTCTTCAGTTATTCCATTGGGTGTTAAAATCAGTAAGCCTGGACTGCCAGAGAGGGTGACAGCAGAAATCATCAGCCTTGGGTGCACTTCATTGGGAAGAAAACACTGTTGATGCTGCTGGTCTATCCTTCCTCACTCTAAAATCCATTTTAGGTCATTTTTATTTGCTTTTTAATACACTCTTACACCTTTCTCTTTCTTCAGAAGTCTACAGGTCCGAGTTACACCCGAACTTATTATACATATGTGTCTTAGATACTATTTCTTTGTTTTCTTTGTCGCCCCTAAAACCAGTTTTGCTCAGATCAAGGTCTGCATTTCTGTACTGAGTTGTTTTTAGCCATGAGGTCTCCAGCGCTGTCTCACATCCCACCTTTTCTCATACCATGCCTGCACTCCTCAGCGCTGCATCCTCTATCTCCACTCCTCAAGGTCTCTCATCTTTACAGAAGACAAGAAAGGTCAGTGCCCAGAGTCCAGGAGAGCGCTGGATTCTGGTCTGCTTCGTCCTACAGCATCCTAATATCAAAGAACAGAAAAACAAGGTGGATCAAGTCCCTCTGAGGAGCCAGATCATCTTCCAGGGAATATTTCACAAACGGTCAGTTAGGACACCCTCGAGGTCACTGCAAGCATCTTGGAAGACAGTCCGCGTGGAAGCCTCTGTATAAAATAAAGTCAGATCTCCTGTGGCATCCCCTTGCCAACAGCAGCACAGCGCAGCGATGGGAGGAAATTATGGGTGTTTTTCCTAAATTGAGACACCCACACAGAACGGAACAGAAGCTTGCCCTAACCACGCTCCCAAGAACAAAGACGGGGGCTCCAGGAAGCCACGTGCTCCAGCTTGCCCCCCTGGCTGAACAAGTACCTGCAGAAATTGCCTTGCCTTCAAAAGAAGTTGTTCTGGAGTTGTCTCAAACACTTCCCAAAAGCACATTCTTGCCTTTGGGAGAGCTCAGGCTACAGCAGCTGGCTGGTTTTTCACGGGAAACCCAGGAAAAGAGGATGTGCAACACACAGAAGTGGTTGACCTCAGCTCAGCAGGGATGTAGAGCTGTCCTACTTTCCTTCCTCACCAGCAGAAGCCAGTAGGAACTAGTGCCCCTAGTAATACAAAGATTAAATCAGAGTTGATCCCAGAACAGCTCATGCAACGCAGGAGCCTCATATTCCTCTCCCTTACAGGCACCACACAGCCAAGTTACTCTGCTAACACCTAAACCAGACATCACTTCTGTGAGCAGAAGGAGTTTTGTGCTCCAGCTGTGGGTCTCCATCACCACGAGATTTAGGAATAAAGGTCTTCGTCTCCATATGTACGACCTACATATAAACAGTCCCAAAGATTGTTGGGCTTAAGTCCATTTTCAGGACCAGGCTGATGCCCATGTTATTCCCATGCGTGGGCACAGCCTGGGGCACAGCAGTGAAAGGAATGACCACGGTCCACGTTGGGTGTAGTCACACAGGTCCCAGATCTTGTTCACAAGAGGACGACGAGGAACTGTTTCCTGGCCTGGATCAGGAATGGTGTTGCCACCAGGAGCAGGGAGGTGATCACGCCCCTCTACTCAGCTTTGGTGAGGCCACACCTCGAGTATTGTGTCCAGTTTTGAGACCCTCACTACAAGAGGGACATTGAGGTGCTGGAGAGGGTACACAGTTGGGCTGCCAAGCTGGGAAAGGGCTTAGAACACAAGTCATATGAAGAAAGGTTGAGGGATCTGGGGCTGTCCAGCTTGGAGAAGAGCAGATTGAGGGGAGACCTCATCGCTCTCTACAACTACCTGAAGGGAGGTTGTAGAGAGGCAGGGGTTGGTCTGTTCTCCCTAGTAGAGAGGGATAGGATGAGGGGAAATGAACTTAAATCATGCAGAGGAGGTTCAGGTTAGATATTAGGAAGAATTTCTTTACTGAGGGTTGTCAACCATTGGAAAAGTCTGCCCAAGCAGGGGTTGAGTCACTGACCCTGGAGGTGTTTAGGAGACGGGTGGATGTTGCCTTGAAGGACACGGTTTAGTGGTGTTGATAGGGCTGGGAAAAGGTTGGACTCGATGATCTTGAAGGTCTCTTCTAACTAAAACTGTTCTGTGATTCCATGATTCTATGACTCTAGGATTTTTCTCAGCTCAGCTATCCTTACTCAGCTATCCACACAGCGTGGAAGTCCTGAACTTCTGCTGCAGCCAGGCTCAGAGCCAGCAAAGCGTCCATCCAGCAAGTCTTACGAGCCTGAGTTGAGAGAGTAGGCACAGCTTGGGAACTGCTTCAGCCCCGGGCCTGGACCCGTGAAGCACGGCTCCCCCTGCTCAATGAATGCAGGTGTAGAACAGGCATCACAGAACAGGTACCACAGAACAGGAGCGGGTGGCTGGGGTGGGACGTCTCGATGCACAACGGTACCCACCGCCTTTGGAAAAGCAGCGGGACCGTTCGTTTAGTGACGCGCCCTCTTTTTGAAGGGGGTACTTCCAACACGAAGACAATCTATTTTCCTATTTTTTACCAGAACCTTTAGAGAATTAAACATTAATCTTTCATCCCAGAGTGGTGAAACAGGAGTTTTCCCACGTGCCTCTCCCTCCTACACCGGTTTCTCTGGGATAATAAGCAAGTCCCATTAGGAAAATCCCCAGGCTCCGTTTCCTCGATTCCTGCTCCAACGCGTAGCAGAGCTATAAACCCCAGGCACCTCCTCCTACCCAGTTCAGGGCAAAAAACACTTTCCACGAGCTAAGGGAAAAATAAAAATCAGCTTTTACACTGTGGCTCCCCCTTTTCCCTTGCCTCCCTGTCTCCAAGGTTCCTCTCCATGCTTTGAATTAGGAGGCATGTCAGGCTTGTGGAACCAAGCCCAAACTTTCCTGAGAAAACACAAGAGGCAAAGGCATGTTTTGAAAATAAATATCAAAGCTGGCAAGGGAGGGCAATGGAAGAGGGAACCATCATTGTTAGGAGCTGGTAGGAGTGAAACAAGAAGGGCTCTGCACAGCAGTTTCACACAGGAGTCAGCCTCCTGCCAATAAAATCTGGGGAATATTGCTCAAAGACCAAAAGAAAGAGCACTGAGTCTCGAGCAGGGAAGAAATCAGAAGCGTCCGTCTCTGCCACTCCGATAACATGAGGGAAATAATTATAGAGCGGGGGCAATAAGTGGGGAGGAAGGTTTAAAAAAAAAAAAAAAGAAAAAGGAGAGACTGGGCAACAGAAAAGCATGTCAGAGTTATAAAAAGAGACAGAGAAGGGCATTTTATTCATGAGCTTACCAAATGCATCTGCCATTATCGCAGGCATGAGAATATTATTCTGCTGCTGTCAGGGCAGCATGTGACTGGGGCTCCAGCCATCAGAAAATCACTGCCAGCTGTCAGAAGGCCAAGCCATTAAGGGTGACGGGCCAACACCAATCACACTGTCAAGAAATGCGCTTGCTTGTCGAGAGATTAACAGTGTGCCCTCCAAAGCCTTCACAGAATCACAGAATCACAGAATCCGCTGGCTTCAAAAACGGAGATGGTCATGTGAATACTGCAGTCTCTGGCAGTGGAAGCAGTGGATAGAAAAGCTCCTTTTAAAAGGGGGATGCAAGAAGGAAGGTGTTAAACTGTTTCTGGATGGTCCTGGTACCTCAGGAGCACTGAGCAGTAGATGGTATCTTTGCTCTGACGGCATTTAAAATGAAATTAATTCAACCTGAAACACTGCCGAGCCTCTGAGCACATCGCAGCTTTCTTTAGGAAGACAGGCATGAGAAAGCAGTCTACGCTGGAGCCTTACTAAATGTTATTCCCTTTTGGTTCCACCATCAGCAGTCCCCTACCCTATGTCAGCCTTACCTGTTCGTGAACTGGGCACGTGGTTTAGGTGATGCAGAGAATTCAGTCCTAGAGCAGCATAGGGTCCTGGCCTCGTTCAGCCACCCCCAGAACCAGTTGTGTTTATTCCATGGGGTCTTCTCTTATTTTACAGGTGAGAAACCTAGATTTGTGAAGTCTAGTCTACAAGGGAGTCATGTATCCCTTTCCCGAGACAGTCACGCTCCAGGTTCTACAAGAAAGCTACAAAACTATTAGTATGGATCACAGAAACCATGCAGCCTTCACTGAGGGTGCTCTAGGGTTTGTGCTGAGCATGCTGGGTCAAGTTTAAACCATTGCCTAACTTTTAGGTCATGCCTGCTGTGGCATTTGGACTCAGAAAACCATTGAGCGATTCGGACTGTCCACAGCTGCCATGCTCAGTACTTGGTATACAAAGATCACAGAATCGTGGAATTGTTTCAGTTGGAAAAGAGTTTTAAGATCATCGAGTCCAACCGTTAACCCAGCAGTGCCAACCCCACCACTAACCCGTGTCCCTGATGTGGTCATTTACCCAGCTTATGGGGACTCCACCACTTTCCTGGGCAGCCTGTGCCAGCGTTTGACAGCCCTTCAGTGAAGAATTTTTTCCTAATATCCAATCTAAACCTCCCCTGGAGCAACCTGAGGCCGCTTCCTCTCATCCTGTCACCTGAGATATCACCCAAGACAGTAATTCAGCATTATATCACATTAACTTACCACTGCAGCCATGATGCCTTA
Organism: Trogon surrucura; assembly: GCA_020746105.1. Classification (NCBI taxonomy): domain Eukaryota; kingdom Metazoa; phylum Chordata; class Aves; order Trogoniformes; family Trogonidae; genus Trogon; species Trogon surrucura. The sequence continues at coordinate 1,575,179 of CM036617.1, read as the reverse complement.
GTGTAGACAGAATTCAGAATCTGCAGTTCTGGTATGACACAGGTATGAAGTTTGGTGTGTCCAACATCTGGACTACCATGGCCAGGAGCCAACTCTCTTTCCCAGTCAACATTCTCAGCACTGGTGAGGCCACACCTTGAGCGTTGTGTTCAGTTTTGGGCATCTCAGTATAAAAGGGATATCGAGGTGCTGGGGCGAGTGCAGAAGAGGGCGACAAAGCTGGTGAAGGGCCTGGAGAATAGACCTTACGAGGAGCAACTGAGGGAGCTGGGACTGTTCAGTTTGAGGAAGAGGAGGCTGAGGGGGGACCTCATCATGCTCTACAATGACTTGAAAGGACGTTGCAGAGATGTTGGTGCTGGTCTCTTCTCACAGGTCATTAGGGACAGAACCAGGGGCAATGGGTTCAAGTTGCAACAGGGTAGGTTTAGACTGGACATCAGGAAGAAATTCTTCACGGAAAGAGTGGTCAGACCCTGGAACAGACTGCCCAGGGAGGGGGTTGAGTCGCCATCCCTGGGTGTGTTTGAGTGTCGCTGAGATGTGGTGTTGGGTGAGATGGTTTAGGGGTGAACTTGTAGTGTAGGGTTAATGGCTGGACTCGATGATCCCAAGGGTCTTTTCCAACCTGAACTGTTCTATGATTCTATGATTCTATGAAGCCAACACGAAGCATGAGGGCCTTCCCATGGCGGATAAAGCAGCAGCTTTCTGCAATCCTAACATTCTGCGATTCTGTGTGATCCAAGCTAACGTGACTCACTGATGCCACCAAGAAAGTCGGGTCAGTGATACAAAAGCTCCAGAACATTTCTTTCTTTCCCCGTCTACTAACGAGCTCCCCTACGGAGGTTGATCATCAAACATCTACTGCAGGAATGACCACCCCAGAAGAAAGTCACAGGAGAGAATGCATTATTTTATCTCCTTGCATTTCCTTTTTATCCCCTTTTTAGCTCATAGGTCTGAAATATCCAAGCTATGCTAATAAAGCCAACCTGAACTGTCCGAGCAGCCTCCTTTACTAACGGCTCATTAAAGGAGAGAGTTTGGCTGAGGTGTAAGTTGATTAGCTCACTGGTAATTAACTGATATCCAGAAAAGAAACAAAGGACGTTTGCCAAGTAAATAATGACTTGATCTCTTTCCTCTTTCCCGCAGTAAATGAGAGAAATGTAACAATGGTTGCTTTACATGAGCAGAAAGTGCCTCATTTCCAGGCTAGGTGGAAAAATTTGCATATGTTTGGGGTAAATATACAATTTTCCCAGAGATCAAGGAAGAAAATAGTAGCTGTCTTCCCTCCTGTTGGTGTAGAGCAACCGGAGATATTTCAAGTGTTGAGCTTTTAAAAAATTCTTTTAACATTTGACATTTTTAATATATCTGTGCCTGCTTATCACTGAGACTTTCTGCTTGCTCCCCCTGGTTTTCCCCTTTTGTTATAAGTACCCAAGAGCAGCAGTAAGAGAAAATTGATTTCCCAACCCACGAGACCAAGTTTCAAGCAGGGCACAACTGGATGGGCGAGGGTTTTATAGAGCACGGGGTGGGATGTGTTGCCTTCCAGGCTCAGACACCAATTAATGTGTAATTACATAAGGCACAATGAATGAACGGTTTGTGGGTGCTTTCTTCCCTAAACTGGGAGTTATATTTGGGGATTGGTCTGTTCAACCAAGTAACAGGTGACAGAACAAGAAGAAATGGGCTCAGCTTGTGCCAAAGGAGGTTTAGGTTGGATATGAGGAAAAATTTCTTTACTGGAAGGGTTCTCAGGCATTGGAACGGGTTTCTCAGGGCAGGGGTGGAGTCCCCATCCCTGGAGGGATTTGAGAGTCGTGCAGACACAGCGCTCAGGGATGGAGTTTAGCTGAAGGCTTGTCAGTGTTGGGTTAACGGCTGGACTCAATAATCCTACAGGTTTTCTTCCAATCTGGGTAATTCTGGAATTCTGTGACACACGGGCAATAGCTTGTTCTTCCAACTCCATTCCCACCAGGAGTTTTGTGTAAAAAAAATTCCTTATCCCTCACAGACCCCAGATGAAGCTGCCTTTCAGCCAGTTTCTTGCTTCCCGACAATATCTTGCATTCAGAACTTGCCTTGAGCCACCTGGGACTTCCATTCCTGCAGTAGGTGAACAGTCTTTGGCCAGTCTCCATCCAATCTTACACCCAAAACAGTAGGAGCAGGAAGGATGAATACGCACCAGGAGCTGATACTTGACATCAGTGGTGATAAACTTCAGCAGCATGAATACAGACAGGAGGAAGTTCCCGCTTTTTAGCCGCACACGTTAGCAAACTGATGCTGACAACTCAAAGATTGCGATTTACGGCCACCTCTCTGCACAAGGTAGCTGCTATCGCCTGGAGAGTCCTGCCTAATTCACCCAGTGGCTTTGGACACTGCCAAGCCACATAAAATGCAGAGATTTCAACATATTTCCTGCTGAAAACAGATTTGTTGTAAACCAGCAATATCATGATTTGACGTTCAGATTCTTGACTGCAAGCGGCCAGTGCCTTCCCTTTTCTTCCCCCAAAAGAGCTGGCTGGAAGAGGGATTGAGCAATTTGTTCTCCTCCAAACCCTTTTGCAGCTTTCCTCACAGGGAGGGAGCTAGGAGAGGAGAACTGCTCATGCTCTCACCACGTGAAAAGGGCTAATGCCACTTTCCGAGTCTCGAACGGACTCAGTGCTGCCTGTTCAAGCACTGGAGAGAGCCAATATTTTGTGGCTCTCATCCTCCAGTTTATCTCCTCCTTCTACATTTCATGTAGGGAGCTTATGTCCTAAGGATGGGTGACTCCAACGAGTGGTGCAATATCCAGAAATAAGGCTGCTCCCCATAAATGCCTCAATTCCAGCCAACCGAGGTCAAAGAAAGTCCAAGAGTCGGTATGAACCTTCCATGGATGCCGTGAGCATAGAAAACATTAACAGGAGCTTCAAAGACCTCAAATCCTTCCAATACCTGAAGGGAACCTACAGGAAGGCTGGGGAGGGACTTTTGACAAGAGTGTTCATCAATAGGACAAGGGGAAATGGATTTGAGTTGAAGGAGAAAAGGTTTAGATTGGATCTTAGGAAAAAAATCTTCAGTGCGAGGGTGGCAAGACTCTGGAATAAATTGCCCAGAGAAGTTGTGGCTGCCCCTCCGTGGAGGTGTTCAAGGCCTTGAGCAACCTGGGCTAGTTGAGAGGCGTCCCTGCCCATGGCAGGGAGGTTGGATGAGATGATCTCTAAGATTCCTTCCAACCTAAGACGTTCTAGGATTCTATGAAAACAGAGTGCGGAGCTTTTCAGAAGAAAAAGCCGGGATTCACGACTTCACTCAACTTCAGCCAAAAAAGCCAGACACCTAAGCTCAACTCAGCTGCTAAAATATAGACATTTAGTGTTCATGGGCACAAAGCCATATATGACACGAGATTTAAGATCCAGTGAGCCCAGGGTATCCTGCCTGGCCTTCAGCTCTGGAAGAATCTCAAACGACACGAGACGCCAGCATTTAAGGAAGTGAACCGAGCCTTTAATGCAGGATCCAAACCGAGATTAACGTGCTGAAATATCGTTACAAAGTTCATGCAAATCTCTCCATACCGAGCTCTGCGAATGCAAATTAGCTGGCAGAAAAAGACAGCTTGCCATATTTTTTTTCTCTAAAGAGGAAGCTGTTTACAAGTGTAAACAATGAATTGTCACGGCATTTGCTTTTGCTTTTTTTTTTTTTTTTTTTTAAAGCATGAGAAGAATTCCGAAGCAGAGAGGCAGATTCCTCTGAAAGTCAACGAGCCTGAGGCACGTGCCACTTGTGCTTTTGGAAAGTCTCCCTCCCGTGACAGACATTCGTTTGATATTTCTGCTTAAACCGGTGCACATTTACCACAGACATTTTCCAACCGATGACGGCTCTGATTCACATACAAGGGTGAATTAAGCTCAGATGACTGGAAAATTCCCTAAGCTCAGCTCTCCTTCCCTTTTCACAGAACCACAGATTGGAGAAAACCTTTAAGAACATCGAGTCCAATCCTTAACCTAACCCTGACAAGTTTTCCCACTGTCCCATTCTCCCCCAGGAATGGCCGAGCAGCAGGTTTATCTCCTCCCGTACCAACTCCAGCCTTGCAAATTGGTGCAAACCGACGCCAATTTAATTTCGTGCTAACACAAGGGGTTGAAAGCTGCAGGTGTTCGGAGACACCTACACATGCTGCCTGCTGTCAGGGTAGTAACCACTGGGTACAAACAAGCTGTGGCTTAATGCACTGCCACGAGAAAGCAAATATCCTGATTTTGGTAAAATGGGAATTGCTGTGGATGGTATCACCTTCCTCAGCTCTTGGTTTGAAAGGTTTTGGGGTACAGCTCGACAGATCCAGTCAGAGAGGCTTGTGCTAAGGAAAAGAATGGAGAATCACAGAAAGATGAAGGTTGGAAAAGACCTCTAAGATCATCACCATCAACCCAACGCCACCATGACCACTAAACCATGTCCCCAGGAGCCACATCTACACGTTCTTTGAACACCTCCAGCCATGGCGACTCCACCACTTCCCTGTTTCGATGCCTCACCACTCTTTCAATAAAGAATTTTTCTCCTAATGTCCAACCTAAACCTCCCTCAGCACAACTGGAGCCCAAAGAAAAGAAAAACGCCTCCCTAAAATCTGCTTTGAGGATTGGATATAGGACTGAACTATCCCCTGCACGAGGGAACAACCTCTCCTCAGCACACTGTGCCTCCTTTCCTAAATTCCTGCGCTCCGCCCCCCCTGTTTTCATCCCCCTTTTATAACACTCTTCACGTCTGAGCCCTTCAGTGCCGGATGATCACGGCAGCCGCAGAGCCGAAAGCTGTGACGCTGCCATTCGCCACTCGCCAAGTTGCACACTAAGAACACTCACGTCACACAGGCGAGTTTATGAATATTTATATGGCTCAGGGACCTGAGCCCCTTTAATGAACATTTGACAAACGCACGGCTCCATTGAACCCCAGCGTGGGCGTTTCCGCTTTACCGAGCTTCGAAGAGGGAATGTGCTAAATCCTGCGGAAGGTTCTTGGGCGAGATCCTTCTTCGCGTTAGGAAACGCCTTTTCTCTTTCACTCATCCAGGTGCCAACGAGTTTCTGCGATACTCCTCCTGGCATAATTATCATCACCCCAACAACAGCGCTCGTGAAGAGCCCTCAAACGTCGAGGCACTTTACAGTCTGATTCAGCCTCTCCTAATCCTGCTTTTAGCATCTTACTCACGCTATACGCATATAAATCAACGGGATAAATTACACGTTACACGGGATCAGGCTTGCAGGATCTGGAGGTGTTAATGACGTCCTTCTGTAACCAGTAGGGACCAGGCAATCACCTGAACGCTGCTAATAATCGCATTTTGAGCTGCGGTATTTGGAAAATGACATTATCATGGGAGCTGAGACTGGATTCCGTGCCTAAGATGTTGTCTAAAACCCCATAAAATAAGATCCTAGAAGAGGGAGGGGTTCACAATTAACACAAAATCCGAACAGGCGATTTGTAAGACAAAATCCAGCTTGATTTATGTGGCCAATGCCTTTATCTTCAAGGGTGAGTGTCACGAGGATGGAGCCAGGCTCTTCTCGGTGACAACCACTGATAGGACAAGGGGTAATGGGCTGAAACTGGAACATAAGAGGTTCCGCTTAAACTCGAGAAGAAACTTCTTCTCAGTGAGGGTGACGGAGCCCTGGAACAGGCTGCTCAGGGAGGTTGTGGAGTCTCCTTCTCTGGAGACATTCAAGACCTGCCTGGACACGTTCCTGTGTAGCATTATCGAGGCGTTCCTGCTCTGGCAGGGGGATTGGACTTGATGATCTTTCGAGGTCCCTTCCAATCCCTAACATTCTATGATTCTATGATTCTATGATCTTAACATCATTAAAACCAAGTGGCAAAAATATCTTCAAAATTTTGTGCCAACTTTATCTCCCCCCTTTCATGAAAATACTGATGAGAGGGACTGAGCACAATCTTCTCCAGCCATAATGAGCTCTAACCAGCTTCTTAAGTCTAATTTTGTGCAGAAATTACAAAACCAGCAGCTTGAGCCCCGATAAAGTGTTTGCATAGAGCAGGGAGAGAGAAAAAAGTTCCTCTTCAGGTGTCATTCTCTGAATTCCACAAACAGTCGAACATGAGTGATTTTTGACCAGTAGCCCTTTCCTATTCCCCCAGGTAAAAAAACCACAAACCTACTGGATCCAAATTTACAGGGCAGACTCCTCTGATGTGTAATCAGACATGATTTTTGCTTGTCCTCCTATCTTGAAAAATACCCACATTGTTGTTATCTACCACATAGAGCCTTTCGTTCATTTATCTTGTCCAGCTTTAAAGCCACTTTCACCTCTGACTTCTGTTTCTATTGCTGTGACAAACCTTCTCACGTCCAGCCTGCGTGTGCTGAGAAAAGAAAAAAGCATCAGAATTTTTAATTATTTCTCTAAAGCCGCTGCGACTGAGTATTACACAAATTGCCTGTCTTTTTGTACTGTTCCTATTTTGTGCTCCTGGTGTGCGAATGGGTTGTTTAACAGTTTTGGTTTGACTTTCCGAACTACTGCAATTTCAAACTTCAGATTATTTTTCTGCTAATAGTTTTTAACCTTAAAACAGTTAGCCGCGATAACAAAAGGTAGATGAGAGCCACAGAAACTTCCTTACTATACAAAAAGACCCTTCCAAAGTCCAAAAAGCTAAAATGCATCAAGTAGGCAAGAATCCTCCTCATCGTTCACAACCTGTTCTGTGGTTTTCAATCACTCTTGGTGCCCTTCCACACCTCAGTCTTGACAGTCTAAATCTGGGGAGTATAACCTAGCTCTGAAAAAAAAAAAAAAAAAAAGGAAGAAAAAATGGATGGGTCTGCAAAAAAATAAACCCACAGTGATTTCCGATGATGTTTTGACAACCCAAGTATTTTACCGTTGCCATTGCTAAAATCAGTTTTGCTGCAAAGGCTTTATATCGCTACGAAAATGCTTTATATCACCATGAAAAATGTTAAATACATCTCTACCTGATGCTGAAAGCAATTATACACAAGCTGAACGGCAGAAGGTGGGTTATTCTTCACGACAGATGTGTACGTCATGGAACATCAGCATCTATACGAGTCGAAGTCTCTGTTTAGATTGAAGTTTTTTAGCTTTCACAAGGGAAGGTGAGGAGAGGTTAAGATGTGGGGAAAAAAGAAGACATAACCAGGTGGATGGATGGTGGCCATGCAGTGGGTGTGGTCTTTCTGGATATCAGCAAGGTCTTTGACACCGTCTCCCACAGCATCCTCATGGGTAAACTGAGGAAGTGTGGTCTGGATGACCAAGTAGTGAGGTGGGTCGCTAAATGGTTGAAGGGAAGAAGCCAGAGAGTTGTGGTCACTGGGGCAGAGTCTGGCTGGAGGCCTGTGTCTAGTGGGGTCCCTCAGGGGTCAGTGCTGGGGCCGGTGCTGGTCAATATATTCATCAATGACCTGGACGAGGGATAAGAGAGCGCTGTTAGCAAGTTTGCTGATGACACAGAACTGGGAGGAGTGGCTGACACCCCAGCAGGCTGTGCTGCCATTCAGAGAGACCTGGACACGCTGGAGGGCTGGGCAGGGAGAAATCTGATGAAGTTCAGCAAGGTCAAGTGTAGAGTTTTGCACCTGGGAAAAAATAACCCCGTGTGCCAGCACAGGCTGGGGACTGCCCTGCTGGAGAGCAGCGCAGGGGAAAGGGCCCTGGGGGTGCTGGTGGGCAGCAGGATGGCCATGAGCCAGCAGTGTGCCCTCGTGGGCAAGAAGGCCAAGGGCATCCTGGGGTGTGTGAGAAGGGGAGTAGCCAGTAGGTGGAGAGAGGTCCTCCTGCCCCTCTGCTCTGCCCTGGGGAGGCCACATCTGGAATCTTGTGTCCAGTTCTGGGCCCCTCAGCTCCAGAGGGACAGGGAACTGCTGGAGAGAGTCCAGCGCAGCCCCAGGGATGATGGAGGGAGTGGAACATCTCCCTGAGGAGGAAAGGCTGAGGGAGCTGGGGCTCTTTATTTTGGAGAAGAGAAGCTTGAGGGGTGACCTCATTGATGTTTATAAATATGTCAAGGGGGAGTGTCAGGAGGACGGAGCCAGGCTCTGCTCAGGGATGTCCAGTGACAGGACAAGGGGCAATGAGTACAAGCTGGAACATAGGAGGTTCCACAAAAACATTAGAAAAAACTTTTTCCCTGTGAGGGTGACAGAGCCCTGGCCCAGGCTGCCCAGAGAGGGTGTGGAGTCTCCTTCTCTGGAGACATTCAAAACTCGCCTGGACGCGTTCCTGTGCGCTCTGCTGTAGGTGACCCTGCTCTGGCAGGGGGCTGGACTGGATGATCTTTGAGGTCCCTTCCAACCTCTAACGTTCTGTGATTCTCTGATTCTGTGAATTCTAAGGGTTTATACAATAAATTCTGCCAACCATCAGGGTACAAGTGCTGTGGATGGCCCCCAAAAGCTTCTTTTTAAGTCTTTGGACCTTTTACTGAAATAGAAAATGATGTTATCAGGCCCTTAGTTGTGCGTTTTGAGTCCTTCCCTCTTTAGACTCCCCTTGCTTTTGGATACCAGCTCGAAAAGCACTCTGCATATCCTGGGTGTAAGCACAGTACGCGTAGTAAGTACTGAAGAAACTAAAAAAGGCATCAGATGAGAGAAAACCCCCGTTGGAGGAGGCAGCGCTACCAAAAAAAAACCACAACCCCTCCTCCTGCCGGCCCACGAGTAAGAGGAACACTCGCCTCTGCGTTTCAAAACAAGAAGCCTGCCTTACAAAAACCTCCTCAAACCCTTCCAGAGAAGGCAAAACCCCTTCACCTCCACCAAACCCACCGAGCCCTGGAGTGTTTGTTTTGTCCTTTCGGGGGAAGGAGCGAGCCCGCCCGCAGCGAGGCCCTGCCGGCGCCCGCCCCGCTTCCCTTCTCCACGGCGAGCCCTAAAAGTGCCCCTAGATGTCCTTTTCCCCCTTCCTTCGCACCAGGATTTTCCCTAAATCCAACTTTTTTTAACCTCAAAACTGTTCTCCGTCCTAAATTCCTTTCCCCCTGCCCGGCGCGGCCTTCCCGCTCCCTCAGGCCTCAGCCCGTCGCCATGGCAACCCCCCCCCTTCCCTTCCTCTCCCTTCCCGGGCTCCTCCCCGGGGCGGGCGGGCCCAGCGGCGGCCCCCGCCCTCCGCCGCCGCTCTCCGGGGCCCGGTGCCCTTCTGCCTGCTCCTCCTCCTCCTCCTTTTCCCTTCTTTTGCTCCGCTCTGGCCTGAAAGCGGACTCCGCGATGGCTCCGGCCGCCGACCGGCAAGGTTATTGGGGCCCTCCCACCTCCACCTTGGAGTGGTGCGAGGAGAATTACGCCGTTTCCTATTACATCGCCGAGTTCTGTGAGTAGTCGCCGCTTTCTCCCGCTCCCGGGGAGGGCTCTCGGTCACCCCCTCAAACCCTTGAGCCCTCACCCCAACGACTGGGCCCCACGGCCAGGGATTCCCTCCTCCTCCTCCTCCTCCTCCTCCTCCTGCTCCTCCTCCGTGACCCCTCTTGCCCGATAGCGGGGGCAGATGGCGGCGTAACGGGGCCCCTCGCCCCTCAGCTGGCCCCGACGGGTGGAAATGGATGTTTTCCCATTGCCTTCCCACCCCAAATCCTTGTCTTCGTGTTGTTTCCCCATCGCGAGGCCGTCCCTTCGGCCCGTGGCCGACGGTGGGGCAGGAGGAGGCGGCGTGAGGGTGGCGAGACGTCGTCGCCCGGAGAAGTTGGGGATGCCCCATCCCTGGAAGTTGTTCAAGCCCAGGCTTGGGTGAGGTTTTTGAGCGACTCCGTGGGAGACGGCCCTGCCCATGGCGGGTCCCTTCCGACCCAAACCGGGCTGCGATTGTGCGGCCGAGGTGTCCCGGCGTGAGGCGGGGGCTTGGCGCTGGGGCAGGGGCGGTTGGCGGCGCCGTGGGGACGGTTGGAGGGATGAAGAGTTTTCGCCAAAATCGTGCCCGATGGGCAGCTCCGCTCCACTGGAGAGAAATCGGGAGCGTCTGCCCGGCCGCTGCCAGTCAAACCCGTTCGAGGTGGTATCTTGGTGGGGGAGAGAGACCTCTCCATCCAGGAGAGACATCTTTGGTGGGTCTTGGCTGTCATCAGGTTGCTCTCTTGCAGGTGGTGGGGGTTAGAGGAGCTCAAAGGGTCGCTCTGTTGGAGGTTGTGGTGTTGTAGCATAACCTGGAGCAACGGCGAGAGAGCAGGCGGCTGTTTTGACCTCAAAATCGTTATTCAGAGACAATCAGTTTGAGTATAATTTAGGGAAAGAATGCTTCGACTGCAAGGTCTTCCAGCAGGTGCTTGGGTAGGGAGTATATTGTGGTAGCTGGTAAAGAATTAAGCCTTCTGTCGCTGGTGTTTTGCTGAAAAATGAAGTATTTTTGCCTCCTGGGCAGTGACTTGAAAGGGTGTAACCGTCGTAGTTCTGTGCCGCCGCCTCGCAGACGCCCTGCCCTACAAAAAGCTTTCACACGGATGAGGTAGGCGACTGCTTTTGAAGTGTTAAGACTCAAGGAAAAAGTGTACTCGAAGCCAACGGGCTCACCTACCCCGAAGTGCTTGGAGTGGGCAATCCGAGGAGGCTTTTTGCATAGCTGGGATGCTTCGGCAGCGCTTTCGAAGGGCTCGGCACGCGGGGGACGGAAGGTTCTGGGCGTCCGCGCCAGGCTGTGACTCTCGGTTACAAACCCGGACCGGGGTAAAAGACCAAAATGAGTAGTTGTGAAAGAGGTTTCGGGGTGTGGGAAATGGGAAAGAGGACAGGATCTGCATAACAGTAGCACAGGCAGCGGAGAGACTCAGAGGAAAAAGGAAGTCGGTAGATTTATGGCTGAGAAGAGGCAGAGCGGGCTGAAGAGGGAACAAAATTAAATAGTCTTGAAACGGGACAAACTTAGAAGTTCTTAAATAGGATGAGACTTTCACAGAGTATGTATTTTTGTGTTTTCCTCGTGGTGAAAAGTGAGATAACCCTCACGGGGAAGAGGAAGCTCCGCTGCTTCTCCCATGTAAAAATAGATTTGACTAGCATGTAAATTTTTTTTCAATAATCCCCTCATTGTTGGCCGCGGGAACTGATACTTTTCATCCGCTCGTAGATTATGCAGGAGAAGGAAGACGAGGATGAGGTTAACGGTGGAGGGTGGAAAGGCCTGCGTTCAGAAGAAAAAGGAACTCTACAGAAGCTCTGGTCCCTCATGGTGCTGGTGTCTGGGACCGCAGTTTGTCAGTTCTGCTGATAAAAATGTGTATAGGGGCCATGCTGTAAATTAGAACATTTACATGGTCCGCATTTAAAAAGCAAAACAATAAATAAGCCACTTTATTTTAGCGTTACTTTACCAGTATGAAATTTCAGTAGAGAAGGTGGTTGAGATATTCTTTAGCAATTACTCTGTAACTGCACTTTCAGGGTCAGATGAATTTTTTTTTCTGATTGTGCAAGCCCACTGCTTCTAAATCTTACCCAGCAAAAGTTGATTGACGGTGTATCGTGCCTAAACCAACTAACAGGTCTTTCCCAACTTTCTCTAAAACACTTAACGTGAAGTTAATTGCTTTGGAAGACCGGAGAGGTGTTACTGTGAAATCTCATTGCTTTAGCAGAAGAGCTGAGCGTGTCTTCAGGTGGCCCAGCGATCTTCTGTCGGTTGCTGTGCCTTCACAGGCTCCTTACTCTATCAAAAATTCAAATTCAGGAAGCACACAAATCAAAAAAGTACCAAAGTATTTTTCTCTTCTCTCTCTGGGTTCTCCTTGAGGTCATTTTCAATGTTGCTGATGCTGTTTTTAAAACTCAGTCGCAGCCTGAATTATTTTAAGTGTTACCTTGCAGAAGAATGAAAATTGATTTCTGACCTTCTCCTGTCTTGGCTGGTGGTATTTAAAAAATTTGCATTAAATGTGTGTTAGAAATAATTTAGAAGAACCTATTGGAGGCCTGAAACTTGAAGGCTGCCGGCAGGTCCAAATCAAATATTATCTTTTCCTTAGGTTGCAGGCTGAAGAGCCAGCCTGAAAGCTTGTTGTGCCAATCGCGTCTTTGTGCCATTTAGCAATTTGTTTTTAATATGCTAATTTTAGCGTAAATTGCTACATTGTGTTCCCGAAGCCTACGTGCAGTTCTTTGCCATTCACTCCTTAAAGAACCAGCGCGTGCGGTGGCAGCTCGTCACACTCGGAGGGTGAAGGTGGGGGGCTTTTAGAGCGCCTCAGCTTTGCGTTCTCTTGAGGTACCCCAAAGACGACGACCTGTATTCAAATAATCGCTTTTTTAATAACAAAAAAATGCTTCCTCTTGCCTTTCGGAGTCTGCGTCTAGTAGCCAGCTTTCCCTCCTTTGTGGAGGTGGATGACTAACTGCTCTGCATCCTTCTGTAGAATGTTAAACCGACTGAGAAGGGGGTGGTTAGTAGGTCAAGAGAGGTTCTCCTTCCCCTCTGCTCTGCCCTGGTGAGAACCCATCTGGAATATTGTGTCCCTCAGTTCCAGAAGGACAGGGAGCTGCTGGAGAGAGTCCAGCACAGGGCAACTGGGATGATGGAGGGAGTGGAGCATCTCCCTGATGAGGAAAGGCTGAGGGAGCTGGGGCTCTTTAGCTTGGAGGAGACTGAGGGGTGACCTCATTAATGTTTACAAATATCTAAAGGGCGAGTGTCACGAGGATGGAGCCAGGCTCTTCTCGGTGACAACCACTGACAGGACAAGGGGTAATGGGCTGAAACTGGAACGTAAGAGGTTCCGCTTAAACTCAAGAAGAAACTTCTTCTCAGTGAGGGTGACGGAGCCCTGGCCCAGGCTGCCCAGGGAGGGTGTGGAGTCTCCTTCTCTGGAGACATTCAAGACCCGCCTGGACACGTTCCTATGTCGCATTATCGAGGCGTTCCTGCTCTGGCAGGGGGATTGGACTTGATGATCTTTCGAGGTCCCTTCCAGTTCCTAACATTCTGTGATTCTGTGAAAGGGAAAACCGGTTGGAAAGAATTATTTTCCTACCTTACCTGTGGTAAGGCCTAAACTGACTCTTACACTGATGTTGTGTGATGTAGTAATTTTTTCTTGAGAGTTTCGGATTGATCCCTGTGCGCCAGAGGGCAAAATGTAACTAATTTTTCCGGCTTCTAGTGCTCCTATGCTGAACTACCCGAGCTTTTGTACACCAACATGAGCAAAAGAGTAACAATAAAGGGAAAAACCAGCATCCTCCCACCCGAGCAAACAGAACAAAGCCAAATGTAAGTGCTGTTCTTTAAGTGCTTAAGTGTTGCGGTTTACTCGGTGTTTTGGCAGGGCTGCTCTTTCAGGCCGGTTTCGCCCAGGTGGTGTTCCAGTTTTGGGGATCTGTTTTGATCTCAGTGTCTACCTGACAAGTTCCTCACCCTTCCGGCATTCGCCGTCATCCCTGGAAAAAGGGTTTGTCTTGCAGGATGCGAGGAGCGGATCAAACTAATCCTTTGTCGGAAACGCGGAGAGTAGAATCAATTTAAACGAAGACTTCGAACGCGAAGGAGCGACGCGGTACGCAGGGGCTTATGATTCTCCGTCGGGAGAATCCCGGCGGTGAATTGGTTGTTTCGGTTTGCGACAAACTTGAGGGATCTTTCCAGGCGTGTGAAATATCGCTTTGAGCCATCATTGGCCGCGAGCAATGTGCATCGTCTCTAACGTGACGGCTTTTGAGATGGTATCTGTCCTTCTGTTGGCATTTACGGGAGGAAGCGTCTGGAATATGGCTTTGGGCTTCTCGAGGAGCTGGTGAAATCATTTCTTTTTCGGCTTCTGCTCCCGTTTCGGTACATTCCGCTACCGTCATGTAAGAAAAGATTTTGGGTGGTGGTGTTGGCGTTAAATCCTTTGCTTTTTGTTGCCGTTAGAGATCTAGTAAACAAATATTTGTAACTGCGCCTTCCTTGGGGGACTTTTATTTCGGAAGAAGACGACAAACAGCTCAGGAGAATGTGTTTCTGCCACTTTTTGTTTGCCTGTTTTTGCCTCGGGTAACAGACATGCCTGTTACCTGTGTTGTTAGATGCGAGATACCTCGTTAACGCCCAGACTGTCCCAGCAGTGACACAGAAATACTGTTTTGTTGTTGAGTTTTGTTTTTTTTTTTTTTTCCTAAAGCTTTGCTCAGAAAAAGACAGCTGTCAAAGACCCGCAGGTCTCTGTTTTACACGGGGATCATTATTCCGACTTCAGGTGAATTTCTCAAGTTGTTAAGTTCTAAAGTAACGTCATTAATGCTGAATTTCGACTGCCGCGCGGGTACCGTCACCTGTTTCTCTTGAGCGTCCTGCTGGATTTCGCCTTTTTTTTTTGCCGGAGGCTTTGGAAAGCAGCCAGAGGCTGTTGGGCTGGGTACTGTCTGTGTGAGTTAGAACTAAAATAAAATAAAGCCAGCTCTGTCTGGCCTCAAGAGCTCCGTCAGTTCTTTCAGTAATGAAGTGGCAGGTGAAGAAGCCAGAGGGTTGTGGTCAATGGGGCCGAGTCTGGCTGGATGCCTGTGTCTAGTGGGGTCCCTCAGGGGTCAGTGCTTGGGCCGGTGCTGTTTAATATATTCATCAACGATCTGGATGAGGGATTAGAGAATGTTGTCAGCAAGTTTGCTGATGATACGAAGTTGGGGGGGAGTGGTTGACACACCAGAAGGCTGTGCAGCCATTCAGAGAGACCTGGACAGGCTGGAGGGCTGGGCGGGGAGAAATCTGATGAAGTTTAATAAGGGCAAGTGTAGAGTTTTGCACTTGGGAAAAAATAACCCCATGTGCCAATATAGGTTGGGGACTGCCCTGCTGGAGAGCAGTGCAGGGGAAAGGGACCTGGGGGTTCTAGTGGACAGCAGGATGACCATGAGCCAGCAGTGTGCCCTCGTGGCCAAGAAGGCCAATGGCATCCTGGGGTGTATTAGAAGGGGAGTAGCAAGTAGGTCAAGAGAGGTCCTCCTGCCCCTCTACTCTGCCCTGGTGAGGCCGCATCTGGAATATTGTGTCCAGTTCTGGGCCCCTCAGTTCAAGAAGGACAGGGAGCTGCTTGAGAGAGTCCAGCGTAGAGCCACAAAGATGGTGAAGGGAGTGGAGCATCTCCCTTATGAGGAAAGGCTGAAGGAGCTGGATCTCTTTAGCTTGGAGAAGAGGAGGCTGAGGGGTGACCTCATCAATGTTTATAAATATGTCAAGGGGGAATGTCAGGAGGATGGAGCCAGGCTCTTTTCAGCGGCGTCCACTGACAGGACAAGGGGCAATGGGTGGAAGCTGGAACACAGGAGGTTCCAGAAAAATATGAGGAAAAACTTTTTCACTGTGAGGGTGACTGAGCACTGGAACAGGCTGCCTAGGGAGGTTGTGGAATCTCCATCTCTTGAGACATTCAAAACCCGCCTGGACGCGTTCCTGTGCGCTCTAGTGTAGGTGATCCTGCTCTGGCAGGGGGGTTGGACTAGATGATCTTTGAGGTCCCTTCCAACCTTTAACATTCTGTGATTCTGTGATTCTGTGATTCTGTGAAGGAAGAATCGTCAGGATTGACTGGGTGTGTCGGCTGCGGCTGAGTTATTTGGAGACGTCGCGACACGGGTGAGTTCTCAAGTGTGATTTAAGAGAAGGCGATGTCACAGCCTCTCAGACTTTGAAACCTGAAAGGGATTTGAGTGCGGGGCTTTAATTACCTGATTGCAAGAAGCAACATCATGAGTTTCCTCTTCAGCTTTATAAAGCTCCTTGAGGGAGCTCCCTCAGCTTAGGGGGCAGTAGGAAGGAGGAGCTAAAGGGACAACTAAACTCATCGGTGGTGGCTTTAAAACCAAGTGACTTGAGGGTCTGTGGTGTATTGCTTTCTTATTTCTTTAATGATTTTAAATTAATTTTATTCAATGGCAAATACTGTTGCATTAATTTGTTTTCCATCCCAGGCTGTAAATATCTATATATTTGCTTTAAACCTGAACATGATCCCGTGGCACTGCTTTGATGTATTTTGCCACGATTAATCATTTATATATTTTTTTTGTGTGCGTCTCTTTGCCATTCTAATGATACAACTTTACATTTCATCCCGTGACAGCTTAATTTTCTGTTTTCTCAAGAGGTTTCATCGACAGGGTCAAAGGCTTTTGGAAAATCTACATTTACCCGATCGACCGTTCCCATTTATCCGTCGCGCCGTGCTTAAAACGTGACGGACGCTGTGGCAATGGACCACGGGGCGTGTTTATCTCCTAATTCTTGCATGGTTATTGACAACAAAATTCTGAAGTGTGGTTTAACAAAGCATTTGATTGCCCTGTAATTAGTGCTTCGTGCTCGGTATTTGTACAGCTGGCAATTGGACAGCTGCCACTCCAAATGGTGACGGAGCAGCGGCGTTTCTACAATTGAATTTTGCTCATGGGCAAACTAAGGCAGGCAGGTTTATGGACTGCGGGATATGGATTTGTAGCTAGAAATGGGAAGATTAATGTAAGAAGCGGCGAAGGAACGCTGCTGACTTTTACATTCCTTTAAATGAGCCTTTAGTCGCGGATAAAAACAACCGTTGTCAGAATTGAAAGGCAAAGATGTTCTTTCATCCGGGGTTTGTTGTGTCTTTTTGTGTCCGTAGGTGAAACTATTTACGTAATGCTCTTTCCATATTCAGCTTTCACGGATCGGTGGGGAAGGTGCTTTCTTTAAACAAAGGAAAGATTTCAGAATCGCTGCGCAAGTGCCCGAAGGAACTCTGGAAGTTGTCTCCAGTCCCAACAGCCCGGCGGTGTATGGTCGGTTTAATCTTGTGAGTGCTGACACACTATTGCAAAAAACCTGAAGGCTGAACAGCAACGTTGACGAAAGGTTAAGAACTCGGAGGGATCTTCTAATTCCAAATAAATCTCAAAAATTAAATTGATAATGCTAGAAGGGAACCCGCTTACAAGTGGTTATTGGGGAAAAACCTACCTTGGGCTGCTCTCAGTTTTCAGCGGGGCTCGTTACACCTGCCTCATTAATTTTCTCAGGCCGTCAGCAGAGGAGCTGAGCTGCTGCGTGAATTCAAAGTGCTTCGTTATTCTGTGGTTGGGGAAGTATTGTGAAGAAGGAAGGTAGGTGGCGGGAAGAGAGAAGCTTCTAGAGACTGTTACAACTCAAAAAAAACCCAGGGCAGCGCTGCTTTGGTGTTGATCTTTTGCCCTGAATTCATCTGGATGTCCCCACTGGGTGGAGTCCCAGGGATCTTGCTGGGCACCATTTACATTTAAGGTTTTGGGCACAGACCCTTTTGCGCACTTAAAACACAACTATCAAATATTTAGTGGGTTTTTTTGTTTGTTTGTTTTGGTTTTTTTTATTTGCTGCCTCAAAATCCTGCAGTTCCTGACTGGGATTTTTTAATTTTTCTTCTGTTTTTAAAAATTAGTTTCCTTGAAGAAATACACTGCATATGCACTGCTGTCAGTGACTGAACAAAGATGTTTTCTATGCAGTTGGTGCAGGATCATCGTCTCCTTTCCAGTCAAGTCTGTCGACCTCTGACCGAGTACGTGCTTCCGTGTCGCTGGAGGTTGGGGGTGAAGTAGCTCTCGCTGTCAGTCCTGGTGAGGAGACGTGTCCTTTTCCCCCCCTCCGAGGTTCCCTCCCAGTTCTTTGCCTTCCCAGCAACTGGTGACTCAGCCTGCCCTCGGCGCTGCAGAGCTTTCCTGAGGGAAATTCCAAACTTTATTTCAAAAGTGACAGTCGTGTCCAGCGGCGTATCTGGTTCCCAGCTGTGTCCTGAGGCTTGGCTTTTATTTTATTTGGTTTTACGTTATTCCTTGCTTCACCTTGGACTTGTTTTCCAAATCCAGTGTCCTTGAAGTGACCCTGGAGGGATGTGAGCAGAGCGTGCGTCTCTTAAAGGATCTCTAGCTGGCTTTGTGAGTTGTTCAGGCTGCAGAAAAGAAGGCTCCAAGGAGACCTTATTTTGGCTTCCAGTATCTCCAGGGGGCTACAAGAAAGCTGGGGAGGGGCTTGTTAGGATGTCGGGCAGTGACAGGACTAGAGGGGATGGATTGAAGCCAGAGATGGGTCGGTTCAGATTGGACGTTGGGAAGAAGTTCTTCCCCATGAGGATGGGGAGACCCTGGCCCAGGTTGCCCAGAGAGGGGGTGGCAGCCCCATCCCTGGGAGTTTTTAAGGCCAGGCTGGATGGGGCTCTGGGCAGCCTGACCTAGTGGGGGATGTCCCTGCCCATGGCAGGGGGTTGGAACTGGATGAGCTTTGAGATCCCTTCCAACCCTGACGATTCTGTGATTTGTGAACCAGAGGGTGTTTTCTCTTTGCAACCTGGTCCAGACGAGGTTGCCTGGACAAGGCCATGGGCTGGTTCAGCTGAACAAGATTCAGGATGTTGACTTTCAGGTTTGAGGACAAGGCAAGGCTTGATCTTCTTTGGGCAGGAAAGCAGACAAGCAGAATTTGACAAAGACGTGGTGTTGGGGGCCAGCTGAACGTCTCGCTCTGCCTACGAGGTGAGCAAAGCCAGGACAGGGTACGTAACTCACGCTGGCCGTGCCTCACCCTCAGTTTCTACCTTTACATCTGCTTTTCTGTGAGTCATTCATGTTCTGTATGGATTCCAACTAGGAGGATTTGAAGGTATCAGCTTTATGGTCATAAAACCTGACCTTGGGAGGCCTCTGATTTAGACAGTGCTTTTAATGAGCTCGTTATTTGCAGCGGAAGCTCGAGATGCTACTGCCCCGTAGGTTGGATTTTTAATAATTGCTAATTCCCATCGCATTAAGGATTTTCGTTTGGACAAGATCCAGCATCTAGGGATCAGAAGCAGTCTTAGATCAAAGGAGAAGGCCTGTAGAGTTCTGCAACGTTGTTGAGCATTAAAAATAAACTGGACCCCGACAATCCCAGGATGAAATATTTCTGTATTTGATCTGTCATTTGTCCACCAGGTTTTCTTCATCTTCCAGCACCGTTTGTTGCTGCAGGAGGTTGGAAAGGAGCTGCTGTGATGATCCCTTCTCATGGGTGCTTTGACAATGAGGAAACCCAGGGCCACCAAAAAAATTACTTGGATCTCTTTGAGAAATAGCGTGTGCAGGTCGGGCTTTCTCTGACTGGGTCACCTGCAACAGGAAGCGAAAATGACCCGAAGAACTGATTTTCTGCAGAGTGGAATTCACATTTCTTCTAAGTAAAATACGGTGTATTTTCCCCGTCATTATATACTTCACTTGGGAGGAGAGCTGCAGATATTCCTTGAGTTCCTCCCCTGGGATGCAGACATGTGATTTATTTTTTTTTTCAGGTTTTAAATCGTGTAGTCTTAAGAAAAAAAAAAAAGAAGATTCAAAATGTATAAACTCAGAGTTGCTCCAAGGGATACTTTGCTGATGAATGAAAACTGATGCTTTTCTTTTTTTTTCTTCTTTATTTTTTTCCCCTCCAAGCCCTTTTCACAGTTGTGGAAATAAGCAGAGAGAACTACCTGTATGCAACACGCTGACTAGTGCCTCATGGCTAAAGAGCCTGGAAACTTGGTGAAACAAACCACTTTTTTTTTGTTCTTTAACTTATTAAAAATTTAGAAAAAAGGCGTCATAGCACCTTTTACCTGCAGCTCCATCCTTTGCGAATGGGGACGCTTCAATGCCGCGTCCAACACGCTGCGCGGAGCAGCAGAGCTGTGGAATTTCGTGGCTTTCTTTCCGTTCAGTGGAGCAAAAACCCGACGAGCGTCGCCCGTTCGCGTCGCTCGCGCCTCTTCCGAGCCGCCGACCACGGTCTCCGATAAGAATCTCGACCGAATCGCGAAGACACCTCGGAAAGGCTCTGAGAAGTGCTGCCGCGGTGGTGAAATCTCAAAGCAGATGTTGTTTCCCTTCGCTTCCCCAAACTTGGCGGCGGGTTTGCGATCTGGGAGGGCACGGTCACTCCTCACTCGGACCTTTGGGGCTTCGGCGGCTGCTAAATCTTTGAAGGGCCAAGTTTTATCTTCCCGTGAGGCCCCTCAGAATTCAGTCTTCAGCACCGTGTCCAACATCCTGGTCGTACTCGAGCGTTAAAGCCCTCGAGTCCATCCTGATTTAATTTTTCTCCCTTCTATAGGCTGCAGAGAAACACTTGAAAGCGATTTCCTTTTCTTAAATGCATTTCCTTCCAAACCCTTCAGTTCTCTTTCCTGCCTTTGAACTCTCCCGTGCTGATTTCCACGTGCCTTTTGCATTGACTTCTTTTGTTGGTTTTGTTGCTTTGTGATGCGTTTTCCACATTCTGTCCTCTAAATGTTTCCTCTGCCAGTCTTTGGGCCCCCCTTTGTGGTTGATTTTGTGTTGTTTTCCTCCGTTTGTTATTCAGTAAAATTGACTTCTGCCCAAATTCTTGCCACCCACCTTCCGAACTATTCTTGTGTAGGTATTATATTAAATTATAACAAAAAAGAAAGTGTTTAAAAGCTCAAACCTTCAATGTCTTTTCCTGTATTTGGGTTAGATTGTGAGATGTTTAAGATTTGGGCTTCGATCTTACTGTCTTTTCCTCCTCTAGATCAATAGCTTTCGCTAAGGGTAGTGGGCAGATAGGCAACCACCCTTCTTCTTTTTTCATTTTTCAAGCAAGAACAAGGAAGTTGGCTTGAGATGACAGCTGGACAGGAGCTAAAGCTGAAGTTAGAAATTGCAGACTGGAAGGGACAACCTTCAAGTCTTGGCTTGGTGAATGAATTGAGTTCTGCTCAAAGTTCTTGTCGGAGGGTGTCGCATGAGCTGGCAAAGGTTGTGAAGACTTCAGAGAAAAGAAGTGCCTACATACGAGTGATGAAGAGGAAGAGCCTGAGCAATTTCTGAGATGAGAAATCATAGAATCATAGAATCATAGAATGTTAGGGATTGGAAGGGACCTCGAAAGATCATCAAGTCCAATCCCCCTGTCAGAGCAGGAACGCCTAGACTATGCCACACAGGAACGTATCCAGGCAGGTCTTGAATGTCTCTAGGATTTTTCTTTTAAGATAATCCTGCAAAAAAAAAAAAGAAGAGTTATGGATGGGATTTCTGTTGGTAGGAGAGGGAATATCACCAGTGGGTCTTTGAATGGTTGCTGGGTATCTGGCTCAGGTTGTGGTTGCTGATTCGTTTCGTTAACCCCGCGTGCTCCGTTGTACGTTGGTCACACAGCATCTGCCTTTTCGCTTCTGACCGTCCAGGCAGGCAAAATGCAAAAGAATGGCCTGAGCGATTTAGGAGGAGAGACTTTTATCTTTCTGGGCACCCACAGGAAATCCGCGCTGACAGAAAAGGAGGAAAGCGAGAAGGTTTGAATTTCCGAGAAAGGTTACTTGAGCTAAAGCTGCACACGCCTGGAAAAAGAGCACTGACACCCGTTATTCTCTGCCATCCGGTGAGTGTACTGGCCTCTCCTAATGCTCAGCTCCTGTACGTTGCTGCCCAGGGCCTGGGAGGGTCCTACCAGAGCCTTGGAGATCACAGAATCATGGAATTGTTGAGGCTGGAAAAGATCCCTGAGGTCATCAAGCCCAGCCCATGCCCCAACACCCCCACATGGGCCAGACCAGGGCACCATGTGCCACATCCAGCCTCTCCTTAAACCCCCCCAGGGACGGTGACTCCTCCTGCCCTGGGCAGAGCATCCCAGTGCCTGAGCACCCTCTCTGTGAGGAAGAGCTGCCTGAGATCCAACCTGAACCTCCCCTGATGCAGTTTCAGGCCGTGCCCTCTCGTCCTGTCACTGGGTGCCCGGGAGAAGAGCCTGACCCCACCTGACTGCACCCTCCCTGCAGGGAGTTGTAGGGAGTGATGAGGTCCCCTCTGAGTCTTCTCTTCTCCAGGCTGAACCCCCTGAGCTCCCTCAGCCTCTCCTCACAGGACTTGCCCTCCAGTCCCTTCCCCAGCCTCGGTGCTCTCCTCTGGACCCTGTGGCCAAAGTGTGTGACCCTACTCTTGGTCTGGTTGAACTTCACCCCGTTGGCCTCGGCCCATCGACCCAGCCTGGCCAGGTCCCTCTGCAGCGCCTTCCCACCCTCTGACAGATCGACACTGCCCCCCAGCTTGGTGTCATCTGCAAACTCAGTCAGGGTGGACTCAATCCCCTCATCCAGGTCGTCAACAAAGATGTTGAATAGGTCTTGGCCCAGCACTGATCCCTGGGGGACACCACTGGTTACTGGACGCCAACTGGATGCAGCACCATTCAACCACTCGCTGAGCCCGGTCATCCAACCAGTTTTTTACGCAGCGAAGGTGGGTGATAGTAGGTGCATAGTAGGACAGCGTAGCTGTGCCTCACGTTGGTATCTCCGTGTGGTGAAGACCCACAGACGCTGGGCTGGATGTCTTCTGGGAGCTCCAAATGTATCAGCTGGCCAGAGCTCTGCTTTCTGAGCCAGACAGAATCTTGGGCTTGGCACAGGAGCCGAACGTGAAGCCAAGACTTCTGACGCCGGCACAGAAGAAGAAAGGTTGGAAGGAGTTAAACGTGATGGAAATTAAACGGATCATCGCCGTAACATCGTGTTGGTCGCTGCTTGGTTTCAGCGTGGCTGATGAGTAAGCTTCCCCATCTCGCTTGTTTCCTTCCACTCTGACATCATCAACCTGCCTTAAAATAACATTTGAAATTCGGTTTGTTTTGTTTTCCAGTAAAGGCTGTAATGGAAGCAAACCTGCTCTTCAGCGATGAGCTTATTGCTTGTAATATTCTGACTTTACAGCATCTCAGCCGCATCTCTTTAGACTCTGATTGCATTTTCCAGCTGTAAGCACTTGCTTTTAGCGAGCTTTCTAGATCAATACTTCAAATGATCTGCCCGTGTCAACTGGCTTTACTTTTAAATTTACTTGCAAAATCCTTCCAGGTGTACTTCAGAATAATTGGCTTGCTCGCTGTGTCATCTTAGGTGCATGTTTATCAGGGAAATGAGCCTTTCTTTTCTATAAGGCTTCCCGTGCTGTAGTAAAGCAACATTAAAATACGACAGGATGACACGTCAGCTAATTGAAATGCAAGTTTATAGCTTGGAGTCAAGTTAATTGTGGAGGTCTTGGATTCGGAAGAAAACATCCTGTGAAAGAGCTGTGTGCTTTCCACGTTTTGTAATCTGCCCTGTTAACCCTTTTCTGAGCAACAAGCACCACAGGCACCTCTTGGACTTCACTCCTGAAAGGCTTCAAGGCAGATCCCTCTGGAAAAAAAATAAAAAAAAAAATCAGTTATCCTTCCTCAAAAAAAAAAATCCGTGGAAGTAGTGGGTCCTCAGATGCTTTTTCTTCATTTGTAATAGTCTTCTAAGAATTCCAGGAGGAGGAAGACTTTATTACACTAAACATTATAAGAATTGGTAACAAAAAAATACTCAGTTTGTACTCTGGTAGAATTTCTTCTTTAAACTTTTATTTACAAGAGGTGTTCTGGTGAACTCGTCTGGTTTTGTGGCATGTCAGGATGGTCGAGTGGCTGGAGGGACAATCTGGGGTCTGAAAGTCCTGGCTTTGGTTTTATATAGGTTTCTTTGCAACTGAGGCACCCTCTTCTAACCTGTCTTGCAAAGATATTGTGGAGAAGTACACAGAAAACTGGGCTCGCTCAGACACTGCAGTAATGGAGACTAAATAAATAACCAATATTTTGTTTTAGGTTGGAGGGGAAAGAGCAAAACTTCGTTAGCCCAGCAAGGAATGTTTCACTGTCTAAGTTGAAATCTGCATTCTGAATGCACATGTTGGATTTCTGGGCTTGCAAGGGTATCAGTTTCTTGGGAGGAAAAGTGTGAAGCTTTAAAATTTGGATTTGTGCGATATTAACTCTCCTTCCTTTCATGGAATCACGGAGTGTTGAGGGTTGGAAGGGACGTCTAGAGATCCCCCAGTGCCACCCCCTGCCAGAGCAGGGTCACCCAGGGCAGCCCCACAGGAACGCGTCCAGGCGGGTTGGAAAGTCTCCAGAGCAGGAGACTCCACACCCTCTCTGGGCAGCCTGGGCCAGGGCTCCGGCACCCGCACAGCCAACAAGTTTCTCCTCAGGTTGAGGTGGAACTTCCCATGTTCTAACTTAAACCCATTATTCCTTGTTCTGTTGCTGGGCACCACTGAGAAGAGATTGTCCCCTTCCCCTTGACCCCCACCCCTCAGATATTTCTCTAGGTTCATAAGGTCCCCTCTCAGCCGTCTCCTCTCAAGGCTGAACAGCCCCAGCTCTCTCAGTCTCTCTTCCCAGCAGAGATGTTCAGTCCCTTGATCACCCTCGTCGCTCTCCCTTGGACTCTCTCCAGTAGGTCCCTGTCTCTCTGGAACTGGGGAGCCCCAAACTGGACCCAGGATTCCAGGAGTGGTCTCCCCAGGGCAGAGCAGAGGGGCAGGAGAACCCCCCCAGCCCTGCTGGACACACTTTTCTTGATGCCCCCCAGGATCCCACTGGCCTCTTGGCCACAAGGGCCCGTTGCTGTCCCAGGGACAACTCACTGCCCACTGGGACTCCGAGGTTCTTTTTAGTGCCGTGTGTGTTAAAAGCAGGGGCAGCGTTTGTACAATTTCCTCTTGGATTCAGATTTTCTAGTGTCTTTCCTACACACTTTGCAGAGAGGTGAGGGTAAAGACAGCTTAATTATAACCTGAGGCAATTCAGGAGCGGTTTAATAACGAGGGCTTTTGTAAGACGTGCGTGCGAGAGCGTTGGAAAACACACCCACGCTTTACACGTTTGAGCTGAGCTTTCTTGCGTGTGCTTTGTTCGTCGGGAACGTCGGGAGCTTTTTCCTTCCAATTACCTTTCGATTGTTTGGAAGAACACAAATGTGACACGAAACACCGTAATCAAAGTAAAAACATCCACGGAAATAATTCGCTGAGCTGGCGTGATGAACACCGGGGGAATTAATTCCGCAGCTGGGACAGGAAGCACTGAAGGCCATAAATCAGGATGTTTCTCTTCACGCGGCGTGGTGGAACCGCTCGGAACTGAGCGCTGGGAATCAAAATCAAATCACGTTGTTAATTATTAATTGTTTTTTTCAAAAAATTTACCTCACTGCCCTTCCCCAACCCAGGAACTCACTGCAGTGCTCTACCTCTTTGGAAGAATCTCAGCGTAGAGTTACATCTCCTGGAGAAACAGAGGGCCCAGCAAGGGACAGGCAGCCTAGAAGACCTAGAAGAACTCCTGGGAGGCATCAAGAAGAGCATGGCCAGCAGGTTGACAGAGGTCATCATCCCCCTCTGCCCTGGTGAGGCCACATCTGAAGTCTGTGTCCAGTCCTGGGCTTCCCAGTTCAAGAATCATAGAATCATCAGGGCTGGAAGGGACCTCAAAGATCATCCAGTTCCAACCCCCTGCCATGGGCAGGGACATCCCCCACTAGATCAGGCTGCCCAGAGCCCCATCCAGCCTGGCCTTAAAAACTCCCAGGGATGGGGCTGCCACCCCCTCTCTGGGCAACCTGTGCCAGGGTCTCCCCACCCTCATGGGGAGGAACTTCTTCCTCATGTCCCATCTGAACCGACCCATCTCTGGCTTCAATCCATTCCCTCTAGTCCTGTCACTGTCTGAACAGGGACACGAAAAGGCGACAAAGATGATGAGGAGAATGAAAACATGTCTCTTATGAAGAAAGGCTGAGGGACTTGGGGCTTTTTATTCTGGAGAAGAGAAAACTCAGGGGCGATCTTATCAGTATTTCTAAATACTTCAAAGGTGGGTGCCAGGAGGATGGAACTGGCCTTTTTTCCATGGTGCCCAGCGACAGGACACAAACTTGAACCTAAGATGTTCCATCTAAACATGAGGAAGAACTTCTTGTGACCCTGCTCTGGCGGGGGGTTGGACTAGAGGATCTCCAGAGCTCTCTTCCAACCCCAGCATTCTGTGGTTCTGTGACTTTAAACCCTGAAACCTCCCCGTTGGCCACCAGCTCTAGAGCAGCAAACGCCGTTGTTAAGGGTTTGATTTTATGGGTTGATTTTTTCTTGGCCTTGTCCACTCGCTGGAAGCGTCGCTTGGTTGCAACTCGGGCTGAGATGCACGAGACAGGGACGCGCTGTGCTCACGCCCGTGGTGCTACATCTGCCTCGGTGAGGAGGAAGAGGAGGATGAGGATGAATCACAGAATCACAGAATGTCAGGGATTGGAAGGGACCTCGAAAGATCATCAAGTCCAGCCCCCCTGCCAGAGCAGGAACGCCTCGATAATGCTACACAGGAACGTGTCCAGGCAGGTCTTGAATGTCTCCAGAGAAGGAGACTCCACACCCTCCCTGGGCAGCCTGGGCCAGGGCTCCGTCACCCTCACGGAGAAGAAGTTTCTTCTCGAGTTTAAGCGGAACCTCTTATGTTCCAGTTTCAGCCCATTACCCCTTGTCCTATCATTGGTTGTCACCGAGAAGAGCCTGGCTCCACCCTCGTGACACTCACCCTTGATGTATTTGTAAACATTAATGAGGTCACCCCTCAGTCTCCTCTTCTCCAAACCAAAGAGCCCCAGCTCCTTCAGCCTTTCCTCATAAGGGAGATGCTCCACTCCCTTAATCATCCCAGTTGCCCTGTGCTGGACTCTCTCCAGCAGTTCCCTGTCTTTCTTGAACTGAGGGGCCCAGAACTGGACACAATATTCCAGATGGGGTCTCACCAGGGCAGAGTAGAGGGGCAGGAGAACCTCTCTTGACCTACTAACCACCCCCCTTCTCACACACCCCAGGATGCCATTGGCCTTCCTGGCCACAAGGGCACACTGCTGGCTCATGGTCATCCTGGAGCTGCCTTCCTGCCTCATTCTCTTCCCTTGATTGCCCGCGGTGGATTATTCCCATCTCGTTACCTCGCAGCGAGTTGTCCGCTCCGCTTTGGAGCCGTTCCAGGCTTCGCAGCTGCTTTTGGGAGATGTTGCTGCTGCCCGAGAAACTTGATTTCTGGCTGTGCTGCCTCAACTTCCCTTTGCCTCGTTTCAGCCGATCGGAACGCTCCTCTTCAGGAATGCAAACGGTATATTTTCTTTAGTTCTTCTCCCATGTCAATCTGTCGCGTTCCATGTTGCTTTACATTTGGGATGTTACTCTAAATACCTAGAGAAGTCTCACAGTCCCTCGAATAACCCATTAGTTCGAGGTGTTGTTTGTCTCTAGCCGGCGTTGTGGCTCTTCAGGAAGCTTTCGTACGCAGCTTACGTTGCTCGGTAATTGCTTCCCTATTCGCTTCCTTCAGTGTTTTTCCCATTTTACCATTAGAAATGTCGGTGACTGATACAAGTTGCGGCTGAGCTGCCGAAGCTGCAGCTTCAGTTCATGCCCAGGTAAACAAAATCAAGGCTGGCGCGGTGTTCGGAAGGCAGATTTACGGGAGCTTTGCCCCTGAATATATCTATCTATCTATCTATCTGTCTGTCTGTCTATTTATCTATCTATCTATCTGTTTATCTGTTCATTTATTTATTATGTCATTACTGCAGCCTGGAGTAACACTGGGCAAAAAGTGGAACTTGTTGCTTAAAATTAAATACTTTGAACAGCCCCTGCCACTGGATACATTCTTCCCCTCCCTTCCCTTCCCCTTCCCTTCCCCTTCCCTTCCCCTTCCCTTCAGCCTGGAGTAGCGCTGGGCTGTGTTTCCCTGAGGAACAAGAAGCTGATGTTGATTCTCCACATGCATTAGCAAGCAGGGACTTCGGTAATTTTGTATTGGCAAAACTCCCCTGGGGATGACTCGGGTTTCTCCCCTTGGGATCCTGCTGAAATAGCCGATGGAGTGGCAGGAGTTTTCATTTCCTGGCTCTCTAAAGCGCAGTTATTGTCAGCTTTGAAGTGGGAGATATTAAAAATGGCTCTGGTGGCAGTGAAAAATCTAATTGCCCCGCTGCCCTCCTGGTGAGAAGCCGCGAGCGGAAGCAACGCAAGGTTGAAGCGACTGAGAACGGCTGATTCTGTGTGGTTGGCTCTTCTGCACAGTCGTGAAACGCTGCGTTTTGTAACCCTCTCTGGGCTCTGGATTAATTATTACTGACTGATAATGTATGGCTTACACCGTGTGGAAACTTGTTGGATTTTCTTTGAATTAATTGCTCCGTTACGCATTGCCGCGAGAGGTGAGAGCCGTGCGCTACTTGTACCTTAGCAAGGACTCACTTACTAGGTTTGAATGCTTTTCTTGTAAGGAAATGCTCTGGATTCCTCCCCAGCCTTTAAGGTGAGGTCTGCCCACTCCTCCAGTTCGAATCTAATTTCCAAACACCTTTTTGTCTTTCAGCGCTTGGCTTCATTTTGTGCTGCCGGGCCACAGGATTACTCTGCTCACACCTTGCTTTCGCTGCTCTTCTGTGTGTGTTCATCTTTGGTTTGAGATCCCTCGAGATCCTTCCAGGAGAAGAATCTTTCTTTGAAGAGGAGAGGCTGCCTGATGAGGCCACACCTTGAGTGTTGTGTTCAGTTTTGGGCACCTGAGTATAAGAGAGATCTCGAGGTGTTGGAGCGAGTGCAGAAAAGGGCGACAAAGCTGGTGAAGGGCCTGGAGAATAGACCTTACGAGGAGCGATTGAGGGAGCTGGGACTGTTCAGTTTGAGGAAGAGGAGGCTGAGGGGGGACCTCATCGTGCTCTACAATTACTTGAAAGGACGTTGTAGAGAGGTTGGTGCTGGTCTCTTCTCACAGGGACAGAACCGGGGGGAATGGGTTCAAGTTCCAACAGGGCAAGTTTAGATTTGACATTAGGAAGAAATTCTTCACGGAAAGAGTGGTCAGACCCTGGCACAGACTGCCCAGGGAGGGGGTTGAGTCTCCATCCCTGGATGTGTTTGAGTGTCGCTTAGATGTGGTGTTGGGTGAGATGGTTTAGGGGTGAACTTGTAGTGTAGGGTTAATGGTTGGACTCGACGATCCCAAGGGTCTTTTCCAACCTGAATTGTTCTGTGATTCTATGGTAGATGGTTGCACTCTCAAATGTGTCTCGGTTGCGTTGCTTTGCAGTTTCTGTTGGGTAGACCCTCTAATGAGGAGCTCTAGTTTGCACTAGAGCTGCTTGAGGTGATGCCAGAAACGAATAAATTCCTTATACCTGAATGCAGCTGGAAGGATGATTCCAGTTCTGCCTGATGCTGTCAAAGGGGCTTTTTTTATTATCATAATTTATATTTTCTTCGTGCGGTGATGGAAAAAGGAAAAGCTCCATGAGCCGGGAGGCGCAATAAATCGACGGTGCAGAGGGATCCAGACAGTGAAAAGGATGTTTTCAGCCTCAAAAAATCCTGCTTCCTCGTTTGACCCCCGAAACATTGACTTCACAGCAGCTGAGGTGGTGGGTTTGGAAACTCCTTTCCCTTGTCCTGTATCACAGGGCGGTGCAGTTCTCCTTAAGGGGAAGCGAATGTCCTGTTTGTTAGCCTGGGGTTTAAACAAGCTTTTAAGGTACAGTCACCATTTGAACTGCAAAAACTTTGCTCTCTGAGGTTTGCACCGATTTCTGCTGGGTTTGAGTCTTCATTTGTTTGATTAAGAAAGAGCATTTTCGATCCTGGCGGTTCGTAAATCTTGCGGTCCTGTGTACAAAAGTAGGAGAAGGACTCTCAACAACTGCGTAAATCACGTTGGTCACCCTGTCTAAAGCTGAAGCTGATAAATTTGGCTGCTTTTTAGGATAGCACTTTTCCTCCCTTTGGGAAAACATCACCTCCCTGAAAACATCAACATTTTCTACCTCCCAGCGTCGTGTTCCTGCTGCTTTTACACCCTGCGTGTTATTTCATCGGGACCACGTTCTCCTCCTGACTTATTTACAGCTTGACTTCTTTCATCCTTTTGAATCCTCGTCCAGATTTGTGGTAGAAATTACTTTCTAATGTAGAAGTGACTACGGAGGCAGGGAAATGGAGACTTCGTACAAGTAACGTCCTTCAAATTTGGGTACTCTCCAACTGCACCGAGCTACCAGTAAGCAGTATATTGCGCCCGTGTTTGCCTGTAAATAGTATTTCCTCTTGAAGTTTGTATTTTTTTTTGGTCTTTGAGGGGTAGAGCAGGGGGCAGGTGTGGTTCGACGCTCGCAGAGCTCTCCTTCCCGCAGGAAGAAATGAGGTTTCGCATACGTTTGATGTTGTTCTGGTACCGCGCGGCGTTCTCTCCACGAACGAAGCGGCGTTGGGAAGCAACGGTTTGTGTTAGAACAGTCTTGAAAGACTTTGCATGGAAATTTGTAAGGTCAGTCTGCGTTCGTGATGATGAGAGGTTGATTTATTCCATCCAGCCCTTGAGCTGAGCAATTTTCACCCCATCTTCTTTGCACCTGGAGTGGTTTGACCCTGGGTGGCGACCAGGTGCCCACACAGCTGCTCTGTCACCCCACTTCTCTGCTAAACAGGGGGAGAAAATATAATAAAGGGCCCACGGTTTGAGGTAAGGACAGGGAGATCACCCAAATGTACCGTCCTGGGCAAAACAGACTCGATTTTAGGGAAAGTAGTTAAATTTATTAAAGAACAAATCAGAGTAGTGAGAAATATAAATCAGATCTTAAAAAAATAACACCTTCCGCCCATCTCTCCCTTCTTCCTGGGCTTAACATCAATCCCAATTTACTGAGCTCCTCCCCCCGAGCAGCACAGGGGGACAGGGAGTGAGGCTGTGGTCAGCTCAGCCCGTGTTGTCTCCTCTGTTCTTCTTCCTCTGGGGGAGGACTCCTCACTCTTCCCCTGGGCTGTTGTGGGGTCCCTCTCACGGGAGACAATTCGTCACAAACTGCCCCAGCGTGAGCCTCTCCCTGAAGTGCAAACTGCTCCAGCACGAGTCCCCCGCGGCGTCACACAAGTCCTGCCAGCCAGTCTGCTCCGGCGTGGGCTTCTCTCTCTCGCCACAGGCTACAGGTTCTGGCAGCAACCTGCTCCGACATGGGCTTCTCACGGGGTCACACCCCCCTTCAGTCATCCACCCGCTCCAGCGTGGGATCCTGAGCTGTGGGATCCTCCAGAGGCTGCAGGGGGACATCTACGCCCCGTCACCTCCAGGGGCTGCAGGGGGACATCTATGCCCCGTCACCTCCAGGGGCTGCAGGGGGACATCTACACCCCGTCACCTCTACGGGCTGCAGGGGGACATCTACACCCCATCACCTCCACGAGCTGCGGGGGGACATCTACACCCCGTCACCTCCAGGGCCTGCAGGGGGACATCTACACCCCATCACCTCCAGGGGCTGCAGGGGGACATCTACGCCCCGTCACCTCCAGGGGCTGCAGGGGGACAGCCTGCTTCACCACGCCTGGGGGGACTCTCTGCTCCGGCGCCTGGGGCACATCCTCCCCCTCTCTTCTTCACTGACCTTGGTGTTTTCAGGTATTCTCACTCCTCTGTCTCTCTGCCACCCGTTGTGGCGCAGTTCTTCTTTTCCCTCTTTCTTAAATATGTTTTCGCAGAGGTGTTCGAATCCTCTCATCCCTGACAGGCTCAGCCTTGGCCAGCAGCAGGTCCCGCTGTGGAGCCGGCTGGCATTGGCTCTCTCAGACCTGGGGAAGCTTCCAGCAGCTTCTTGCAGAAGCCACCCCTACAGCCCCTCTGCGCCACCAAAATCTGGCCAGGCAAACCCAGTACAGCACCTGATCGTTCATCTTTTTATTTTCTCGATAGCTAGAGAACAGTATATTCTGTTATTGGCTTGCACGTCTCTTTTCCCTGCCTCTGCTGGAAATAAATTTAGGAGGTTTGGTGCCTACAGTGTTGGCTTATGATCCCTCACCAGGCGATCTTAGTTCACTTTCCTGCCTCTTCAGGCAGGTAGATTAATCCTACATCTGGAAAAAGGGCTCGTATTCACGTTGAAAGGCGTGTTCTCGGCCGTCAGATTTAATCGTGTTCCTCTCATTTCAGTCCACGAGCTCATTCGTTTCTTCCTCTGATAATCTTAGCCCTCCTTTCTGTTGGCAGACCTGCTGGAGAGAAAAAGCTCAGAAGCAATCTTTGGTCACTACAGAAAAAAAAAATAGCTGTCTCCCTTGGACCAGTTTTCAAGGAATCCAGGACCAAAATAGAAGAGTTAAGCTCTATCCATGTGCATTCATCTAATTTCTGGTATAACCAATAATATCTTCTTGAATTGTTTCACATATCTCCTGCCTTAGTTGTAAATTCTCCAATGTCTGGTTTTCCCAAGGAGATCTGCTGCATTATTTTGGAAAAAAAAAAAAAAAAAAAAAAAAAGGAAGATCTGGTGAAAAAGAGAAAAAAGGTGAAATTTCTCAACAATTTATTTTTCCCCGCATTTCAAACTTCCGCATCCATTTCCTTCAAAACTTGTTTCACTTCCTTGTTTGTTAATGAACTTTAGTTCTGGGGCCGCGTCACCTTTTTTTTGTCTTTCTTGGTATTGCTCACTAATCATCTCGGCGCATATCCCGCTGCTGGCTTTTTAATGGAAAATAAAAAATCCCTTTTAATGAATTTATAAGCTATTCTTCATGAGGATAACCCTGTAAAGACCGGGTACGCTTTGATAAAATACACATTCCTGGGGACCTTGGGTTGGAAAGAGATTTTGTAGCTTTTGCGCTTGCGAGAAATAATTTCACCAAACGTCTTCGTCGTTCCTCGGCCCCCGTTTTCCTTTCGGAAAAAATTTTACCCGGCTTTCAATGGGTCTGTTTTGCACCGAGGCTTTGCCTAATCCCCGCTCGAAACGTTCTGCATAACGTCGGCCAAAAAGTGCGGAGGAGGAGCGGCAGGAATTTACGGCCAGATCAGGCCGGCGGTATTTCCTCTCTCAGCAAGATGCTCCCGGATTAAACGCTCGTAAATTTTTCGGGAATTGAACGTAATTAGAGCTTTGCGGGAAGCGTCGAAACCTTCGCTCTCCTACGGGAGAATTTCTTTTCTGCCTCTTCTGAAGTCTCTTGCCCCGTTGGGGATAAACATCACGGTATTTCTCTTTTTCTTTCGTTGGGCAATTTTGGATTTGAGTTTTTGCCAGCTTCGGGACGAAGCGACCTTGCCCGGTGACATTTATGTAACACGTAATAACTTCTCTCAGCAACGGCCGTCGCTGAAAACTGCTTTGGGAAGCAGAAGCTTCGCTATGGAGCCTTTCCTCTCCTTTTCGAGGCCGCTGACGTCTCGGCAGGATTTGTGGGTGGCGATGGTCGGCGTCCCACACGAGGCCGAGTCGGAGTGGGATTCTTCCAAACCGTGTCTCCGCTGGAAGTGAATCACTGCCCGTTGCGACACTGTGGTTCAAAGGTTAACGATTCCCCAAATAATTTAAGCATGAAAAAGGCCTTTCATAACGATATAAACTCGGATGCTTTTGCAGGGCTGTTTTGTTTTCGGCTCGGCTTCTTTCATGCGGAGCAGCTTAGTGCAGAGCAGAGGAGGAGAATACGATCTCGGGCGCTTTGCTGATTTGCTTGTTGGAACTTGGTGACGGTGGTGGTTGTGCAGGAATCAGAGAATCACAGAATGTTGGGACTGGAAGGGACCTCCAGAGATCCCCCAGTGCCACCCCCTGCCAGAGCAGGGTCACCCAGGGCAGCCACGCAGGAACGCGTCCAGGCGGGTTGGAAAGTCTCCAGAGCAGGAGACTCCACACCCTCTCTGGGCAGCCTGGGCCAGGGCTCCGGCACCCGCACAACCAAGAAGTTTCTCCTCAGGTTGAGGTGGAACTTCCCATGTTCTAACTTAAACCCATTATCACAGAATCACAGAATCACACAATCCCAGAATGTCAGGGGTTGGAAGGGACCTCGAAAGATCATCAAGTCCAGTCCCCCTGCCAGAGCAGGAACGCCTCGATAATGCTACACAGGAACGTGTCCAGGCAGGTCTTGAATGTCTCCAGAGGAGACTCCACACCCTCCCTGGGCAGCCTGTGCCAGGGCTCCGTCACCCTCACTGAGAAGAAGTTTCTTCTCGAGTTTAAGCGGAACCTCTTATGTTCCAGTTTCAGCCCATTACCCCTTGTCCTATCAGTGGTTGTCACCGAGAAGAGCCTGGCTCCATCCTCGTGACACTCACCCTTGATATATTTGTAAACATTAATGAGGTCACCCCTCAGTCTCCTCTTCTCCAAACTAAAGAGCCCCAGCTCCCTCAGTCTTTTCTCATCAGGGAGATGCTCCACTCCCTCCATCATCCCAGTTGCCCTGTGCTGGACTCTCTCCAGCAGTTCCCTGTCTTTCTTGAACTGAGGGGCCCAGAACTGGACACAATATTCCAGATGGGGTCTCACCAGGGCAGAGTAGAGGGGCAGGAGAACCTCTCTCGACCTACTAACCACCCCCCTTCTAATACACCCCAGGATGCCATTGGCCTTCCTGGCCACAAGGGCACAGTGCTGGCTCATGGCCATCCTGCTGCCCACCAAGACTCCCAGGTCCCTTTCCCCTACACTGCTCTCTAATAAGTCATTCCCCAACTTATACTGGAACCTGGGGTTGTATTCCTTGTTCTGTCGCTGGGCACCACTGAGAAGACATTTTCAAGTCCCTTCATCATCCTCGTAGCTCTCTCGTAGAGTCCAACGGAGAGCTACGAGGATGATGAAGGCAGGAGGTCCTTGAACAGCCCCAGGTCTCTCAGTGTCTCTTCACAGCAGAGATGTTCAGTCCCTTGATCACCCTCGTCGCTCTCCCTTGGACTCTCTCCAGTAGGTCCCTGTCTCTCTGGAACTGGGGAGCCCCAAACTGGACCCAGGATTCCTGGGGTGGTCTCCCCAGGGCAGAGCAGAGGGGCAGGAGAACCTCCCCAGCCCTGCTGGACACACTTTTCTTGATGCCCCCCAGGCTCCCACTGGCCTCTTGGCTGCAGACACCATCTCCTCTTGGAGATGATATTTGATCAACAAGGAAGTAATTTAAAAAAGGTTTAATAAAAAATCAGATGTGATTCTTGCCATGTCTTAAACTGCGATTTGAATCTGCTTTGTGAGAATTTGGAAGAGCTGACCTGTTAGCTTCAGGTTTGATTTTTCTGTGAACTTTCTGTTCCTAGAGGTGCTGGAATTCTTTTTATGGTCGTAGTTTGGCAGTTTTCACTTTTCTTTGCGATGGACCTTGGGCAGTCAGACTCCTGAAAAAGAGGTGCTTGAATTTGGGGAACAATTTGGACATGGCCTGCTCGCTCCTGTGCTTTGTTTTCCAAAGTGAAGCTCTTATGAGATTTTTCTACTGAAGAAAAAAACCCCAAGAAATAGTAGGTGTGGGGTGTTTTTTTTTGGCCTCGCACATCATACTTTTCTTTGAGATATTTGGAAATTCAGAGTTTCAACTTTATATAACTGGTGGCACGTGAAAGTGTACTTATGGAAGCAACATTCTGCCTTTTTAAATACATTTGCTCTTCTTCCCAAATTGCCGCGTCACTTTATTCCCTTTACGCAACCTTGTATTCTCGAAACGGTGATTTGTGGTCGGAGCAAGAAGCTGACTCTGCACCCTCTCGGCTGAGAACAGCGCCGGTTCCTTACGCTTCACCGTGACTTCTCGCTGCGCCGTTGTGCTTCTGCACAGTTTAAGACGTGTCGTCTCTTTGCGTGGAGTTCCAGAAATGAGAGTAAGAGTAAGAATAAGAATCACAGAATCACAGGATGTCGGGGGCTGGAAGGGACCTCAAAAGATCGTCTAGTCCAGCTCCCCTTGCCAGAGCAGGGTCACTTACAGTAGGTCACACAGGAACACGTCCAGGAGGGTTTGAAAGTCTCCAGAGCAGGAGACTCCACACCCTCTCTGGGCAGCCTGGGCCAGGGCTCTGTCACCCTAACAGTGAAAAAAGTTTTTTTTAATATTTTTGTAGAACCTCCTGTGCTCCAGCTTGCACCCGCTGCCCCTTGTCCTGTCCCTGGACATCCCTGAGCAGAGCCTGGCTCCGTCCTCCTGACACTCCCCCTTTCCATGTTTATACCCAGGAGTGAGGTCACCCCTCAGCCTCCTCTTCTCCAGCTGCAGAGCCCCAGCTCCCTCAGCCTTTCCTCCTCAGGGAGATGCTCCACTCCCTTCATCATCCCTGGGGCTGCACTGGACTCTCTCCAGCAGTTCCCTGTCCCTCTGGAGCTGAGGGGCCCAGAACTGGACACAATATTCCAGATGTGGCCTCCCCAGGGCAGAGCAGAGGGGCAGGAGGACCTCTCTCCACCTACTGGCTACTCCCCTTCTCACACACCCCAGGATGCCCTTGGCCTTCTTGCCCACGAGGGCACACTGCTGGCTCATGGCCATCCTGCTGCCCACCAGCACCCCCAGGTCCCTTTCCCCTGCGCTGCTCTCCAGCAGGGCAGTCCCCAGCCTGTGCTGGCACATGGGGTTGTTCTTTCCCAAGTGCAAAACTCTACACTTGCCCTGGTTGAACTTCATCAGATTTCTCCCCGCCCAGCCCTCCAGCCTGTCCAGGTCTCTCTGAATGGCAGCACAGCCTGCTGGGGTGTCAGCCACTCCTCCCAGTTTTGTGCCATCAGCAAACTTGCTGACAACACTCTCTAATCCCTCGTCCAGGTCATTGATGAATATATTGACCAGCACCGGCCCCAGCACTGACCCCTGAGGGACCCCACTAGACACAGGCCTCCAGCCAGACTCTGCCCCAGTGACCACAACTCTCTGGCTTCTTCCCTTCAACCAGTTCCCAACCCACCTCACTACTTGGTCATCCAGACCACACTGCCTCAGTTTACCTATGAGGGTGCTGTGAATAAGAATGACTAAGAGAAAGAATGAATAAGAAAAAGAATGAGTAAGAAAAAAAAAGAGGAGAGGAAAGGAGAGGAGAGGAAAGGAGAGGAAAAGAGAGGAGAGGAAAGGGAAAGGGAAAGGGAAAGGGAAAGGGAAAGGGAAAGGGAAAGGGAAAGGGAAAGGGAAAGGGAAAGGGAAAGGGAAAGGAAAAGAGAAAGACTGACGAACAAACAGCTCTTTAAATACCAGGCTTGAAGTCTTTGGGGCTTTCTGTCTCCTTAAGGGTGCAGGTTTGATTTCCTGAGCTGTGCAATCAAGGTCACTCGTACCAAGAAAATGATTGCAATCGAAATCAAACTTCATAGTTAAATTAACGTTTTATTATTCTCCCTATATGCAAAGACGGACAAAAAAGTTAACATGTTCACCGCCTTTGAGTCGTTGACTCTGTTGTGCCAAAATTTCACTTTGTGTCGCGTGTGAAAGCAGAAGACAACTTCGGAAACTTTGTGGATGAAAACTGTCGAGCCTGTCTTTAACGAGTGAGTGCAGCTTTTATTTATTTCAGATGCCTGAATCTTGGCTTTTGGTTTCTGTCTTACAGGGAACACAGTGAGTAACCTGATTTTCATTCTACCTCCAATCTATGGTGCGATTCAGACCTATAAAGATGGCCTTGAAAAACGGTATTTAGCCGCGTATTTGTGTCTTACAGGTACGTGTAAACCTTCATTTGAGTTTTTGTTATAAAGTGACCTCAGCGAGCGTTATCCAAATATTAATAAACCCCGTAGTTAAACCCAAATACTCTGTGTGTGTGAAACGTAAACCTCAATTTGTTATTCTCCTTGTTGTTTACACAAGTTTGGTGCTTGTTGGATAAGACGTAAAGTTACAATTCACTAAATGACTTTATGAGGTTTTTCAGGTGATGCTTTTCTGGCTTGAAGCCCTGCTCGGTACATCTGAGCTTGCTGTGTCCTTCTCGTGTTGATTTACAGAAGATGTCTTGTGTGTCCTACTCGCAGTTATCACGCTATATTAATATTTTCATGACGTTTATATGGACTAGTAATTCAAGAAATAGCCGAGATCTTGAAGGAAGTGGGAAAGCGTTCTTTCCTGAGTTTGAATTTGCCTTCAGTTCATCTTGAGAAGTTAATTGCTGTCGTATCTGTAAAGTTTGCAAGGATGGAGGAACAAGGTGACGTGCGTGCGGTGGTGAACTTAAGGGCAGTCAGGTTTTTGCTTTTCTAAAAATAGCAAAATCCAGCAGATAACCAACTTTGTTAGGCAACTAGAAGAGTTAAAAATGACGATTTGGGTTTGGCAGTTGGGTCTCAAGGCAGATCTCACAGCGTTTCTGAGATTCAAAACATTTCTGTCTTTGCTGTAGCTCTTGTCCACCTTTCTCAGTCTCCTCCGGGGTAGGAGACTGGTTTATTGTAAATGTTACTGTTAACACGCTTGTGTACTTAGACAAGCTTTGTCAAAACTCATGTATTCATACGCTAAGTATCTTTGTAGAATCATAGAATCATAAAGCTTGGAAAGGACCTTTAAGATCATCGAGTCCAACCTACAGCCCTGCACCACCCTGACACTAAACCATCTCCCGAAGTGCCACATCCAGCTGTTTCTTAAACACGCCCAGGGGTGGTGACTCCACCACCTCCTTTGGCAACCCATTCCAGTGCTTCACCACCCTTTCAGTGAAGAAGTTTTTCCTAATATCCAGTCTAAACTTCCCCTGGCGCAACTTGAACCCGATTGAACTGTGACATAGGTATAACATAGGTATAACAGATTTTCAGTTATGTCACCTCTGCTGGTGCACGTAAAAGAAAAGCATCAGTGATGTAGAGCTTTGGATGTTGTCTGAACCCTTCCCATGTAGCCAGCTGTAGGCTTTTTATGGTTTGGAGCAACTACACATTTTTGTCTAGTAGAATCATTCAGGTTGGAAAAACCCCCTGGGGTGATCGAGTCCAACCACTGACCCTACTCTACAGAGCTCACCCCTAAACCATCTCCCCCAACCCCACATCTCAACGGCCTTTAAACCCCTCCAGGGCTGGGGACTCAACCCCCTCCCTGGGCAGCCTGTGCCAAGCTCTGGCTGCTCTTGCTGGGAAAAATTCCTCCTCCTGCCCAGTGTAACCCTGCCCTGGTGCAGTTTGCAGCCGTTCCCTCTGGTTCTGTCGCTCATTACCCGTGAGGAGAGACCAGCCCCAACCTCTCCACACCGTCCTGTCAGGCAATTGCAGAGTGAGGAGGTCTCCCCTCAGCCTCCTCTTCTCCAAACCCAACAGCCCCAGCTCCTTCAGTCGCTCCTCCTAAGATTTATTCCCCAACTCCATTGTGATCCTCTGCACTCGCTGCAGCTGCTCGAGATCTCTCCTGGGTTGAGGTGCCCAGAACTGGACACAACACTCAAGGTGAGGCCTCAGTACAAGAGTTTGGCAGAAGGAATTCCTGAAGGTCAGGGCTTCCTTTGGAAAGCACAAGGAAAGGAACCGCCTGCAAGAGTTTGCTCGAGTTGTCTCTCTGCGTGTTCTTGATCCAAAGTATCCTATAGTGCTGTGCTTTCCAAACTAACAGACCAAACAAAACCAAAGTAAAACTCTCTTTGAGATTCAGCCTCCCCCATAATTTGGGGCCGTTTCTGTTGGTGACGTACGTGGCCGCTCTGACCAGACCCAAGACTGCCTTGTGTGAGTGTTCTTCATATACCGTTTAATGTTAAAAATGTTAA
Source organism: Trogon surrucura (assembly GCA_020746105.1). Classification (NCBI taxonomy): domain Eukaryota; kingdom Metazoa; phylum Chordata; class Aves; order Trogoniformes; family Trogonidae; genus Trogon; species Trogon surrucura. The sequence continues at coordinate 1,535,751 of CM036617.1, read as the reverse complement.
AAATAATTGAAAAAGAAGCCTGGCTCGGATCACGACACAGACCACACGCTCCGGTTTTCTGCCGTTCTCGCTGCTGTTGGTGCAGGGGGGCTCAGCCTCTGTGTTTGGCAGCGGGGCTGGGGGCAGGCCTGAGCTCCAGCTGGGCTCTGCTGCTCCATGACCGGGATGCCCTCGACTCCTGTCTGAAGTGCTCACTGCTTGCACGGCTTGATTTTTCTCTCCTCCCTTGGAACCTAAGGTTAAAAACCGCTCCCCAAAACCATTCTCTTCTGCTTCAGTCTTCCTAACGCCCGGCTGTTGAAAAGATGTGAAAGAACACAGCTTTACAGCATCTCCGTGAAAACTGGGAAGATTTGGAATCACAAACCTCTTAACGGTTTGTCCTACTGCAGAATAAAAGCAGCAAACGAGAAGATAAACAGAATTTTAAAAGGCAGCTGAAACGTGCCAGGAACATTTGCGTTATTCAGCGCTTGCGACCGAATGAGAAGCCTGCTGAGGTGGAGGTAGAGTCAGCGCACAGAAATTTCTTTTTTTGTGAGCAAGAATTATTTTTTTTCCTTACAGTAATTTGATTTATTAGCAGTTTTCACTCGATTCTTAACAAAGAAGCACAGACCTGATCTGTAAAGGGGCGGTGAATTTAACACGCGCTTCTGGCTTCACTTCGGGCACCGTGCTTCGCCAAAGACCGCAGAGCAGAGCTTCTGACCAGCTGCGAGTAGCTAAGGTTGTTTAATTAAAGCAGAAATTCTTTAAGAATTCTTCTAGGAAGATGAGAGTGGAAGGGAGGGCATTTTCCTGAGCTTTTAACAACTTTGAATCACACGTGAGAGTTTACAAAATGTTACAAGGCAGCTGTCAAAGCAGGCATTCAAGTTAAATCCTTTATATTAGGAGAACGTAAGAAATGTGATTTCCAGACACTGTTTTGATCCCAATCAGGGGTTTCTCCCAGACCTTCAGCTGGTTGTTAGGGAAGCCCCGTCCTTCGCACGGACGTGCTCAGATCCGAAGCTGGCAGGGCAAGGAGGGGGATTTCTAAATAACTGTTTGAATAAATTCCTTTTTCGTGCCGGTGCTGAAACCGAGCCGCACTTTTCAACAGATTCTTTGAGATCCAGCATGCCGTGCTCAGCCCTTAGTTCTGCTGTCCTTCAGCTTGGTCATGAACTCCATAGGAGCTGGATACAATATTTAAGCTCTAGAGAACTATTTAATCGATGTAAAATTATGAAGAATAATCTTAAGCCATTGCTTAGTGTGTTGCGTATCTGCAGTAGGTGGAACACATCATCTGGCTGCCACTAGCACAGAAAATAAGCACGAAGGGTTCCTTGTGATGCTGTCGTGTTGTGTCACGTTCTCCCACGTGTCATTTCCTCATGCATGCTGAGAAACCGATTCCCGTATGGTTGATATTCTAGAAGGGTCTGAATTTTTTCAAAAAATAAAATATATATAATAAAAAAAAAAGAGAATGTAGTTGTTTTGGACGTAAGATAAGAAAAAGCAGTCGATAGAGTTACATACTTTAGATTCTTTACATGCTGCTTAGATGCTTTACTTGAAATTCAGAAGGATTCTTCTAGTTTGTGGGTTTTTTCGCCTGTTTAATAGGGCTCAGTCATTCAAGCTTTGCCAAAAAGAAGAAAAAAAGGATGCAACAAGTTTTCTACGTTAGACGCAGCCATAGAAGCTTGTAAACGCCTTTACCTTGATGTCCAGCAAAACTCCATGTCTGTGAAAACTGCTCGTAAAAGCCCTTCAGTCGAAGTTAATTCTCTTATTCTTGCCCAACAGCCGCAGAGCAGGCGTTGGGGCCGTGTCGATGTTAGTAAATCGAAGGTGCTCGGCAACATTCCTGAGCGCCGAAGCCCCGAGCAGCCCGTGTCTGTTGGTCTTAGCCCTCAAAACAAGGCAACCTTGTACAAATTCCCTGCTGGGATGGTTCTTGGCTGCTGGGCTGTGCCTGGGAGCTGGCTCATCCTGAAATATCTCCCTTGAATTCGTCTTTCTCACACCATTCTCTGCTGTGGAAGCTGTGACACGTAGTTCAGGCGTAGAAAGCTAAAGAAAGGTGTTTGCAGCTGGAGTGTCCTTCCTTCAGAACGGTTGCTGTATAGTTTAAATTCAAACCACATCTGTGAAATCCTAAAAACTTCCTTTTTCTATAAAGGCTTACGATAGGAATGTTGAATGCTGATGGATAGCTTTTTATCAAAATGACTTATCACCGGTTACACGATGGTTCAGCTTCTCTCTAAAACTGCTGAAGGATTCATCGGGGATATTTGTGTCCCTCTAGGGTTTATGTGATTTGTATGCAGAGCTGGATCTCCTGTGTGTCAGATTATTTCTAGCGCTGTCTTGAAGTCTTTAGGGGTGCTGAAGCCCAGCGAAAGAAAGTTTGCAGGTGCTTTTACATCATCACTAACACTTTACATGGTCACTAGCACAGCTTTTTTATCAGCTGGTGGGAACCACACGCAGCATTTGCTGCAGGATGAGCAAGAACAGTGTTAGTTGCCATATAGCAGCCAGCCTGATGTGGCACTTCCAGTCTTTTTAGGTGCTGTTCCGACTTATTGTGGCTTAATGTGTATTCTGTGCTTAACCCATCATTTGTCTGTCCCCTGGGACTCGGGAGGTCCGTTGCTGTAAAAACGCGGAGTGGCTTGAGCGTCTGTGAAGAGTGAGCATTATCATCGAATCATGGAATTGTCAGGGTTGGAAGGGACCATCCAGTTCCAACCCCCTGCCATGGGCAGGGACATCCCCCACCAGATCAGGCTGCCCAGAGCCCCATCCAGCCTGGCCTTAACAACTCCCAGGGATGGGGCTGCCACCCCCTCTCTGGGCAACCTGTGCCAGGGTCTCCCCACCCTCATGGGGAAGAACTTCTTCCTCACGTCCCATCTGAACCGACCCATCTCCAGCTTCAATCCATTCCCTCTAGTCCTGTCACTGCCCGACATCCTAACAAGCCCCTCCCCAGCTTTCTTGTAGCCCCCTGGAGATACTGGGAGGCCACCATAAGGTCTCCTGGGAGCCTTCTTTTCTGCAGACTGAACAGCCCCAACTCTCTCAGTCTGTCTGCACAGCAGAGGGGCTCCAGCCCTCTGAGCATCCTCGTGGCCCTTCTCTGGACACTCTCCAGCACGTCCAGATCTCTCTTGTGCTGTGGGCTTCAGAACTGGACACAGCACTCCAAGGGGGGGTCTCAGGAGAGTGGAGCAGAGGGGGGAAATCCCCTCCCTCGCCCTGCAGAGAGGTGCATCTCAAGAGGTGCCCTCACTTGCAGGAAGAGATGCCACCCAGAGGGACCTTGATAGGCTGGAGAAATGGGCCAGGGCAGACTGCAGGAGCTTCAACAAGTCAAAATGCAAGGTCCTGCCCCTGGGTCGGGCCAGTCCCAGGCACAAACACAAACTGGGCACAGAGTAGGGTGAGAGCAGCCCTGAAGAGAAGGATTTGGGGGTGTTGATGGATGAGAAGCTCACCCTGAGCTGGCAGGGCGCTCCTGCAGCCCAGAGGCCAACCCTGCCCTGGGATGGATCAGGAGAAGCGCAGCCAGCAGGGCAGGAGAGGGGATTCTCCCCCTTTGCTCTGCTCTGGTGAGACCCCACCTCAAATCCTGCGCCCAGTTCTGGTGTCCCCACCGTAAGAGGGACATAGAGCTGTTGGAGCGTGTTCAGAGGAGGCCACAAAGATGACCCAGGGGCTGGAGCAGCTCTGCTGCAAGGACAGGCTGAGGGAGCTGGGGTTGTTCAGTCTTGAAAAGAGAAGACTCCGGGGGGGACCCAAGAGCTGCCTTCCAGTACCTGAAGGGATCCTACAGGGAGGCTGGGGAGGGACTTTTGACATGAGCGTCCACTGACAGGACAAGGGGAAATGGGTTTAAATTGAAGGAGAATAGATTTAGATTGGATCTGAGGAAGAAATTGTTCAGTGTGAGGGTGGCCAGACTCTGGAATAAATTGCCCAGAGAGGCTGTGGCTGCCCCCTCCCTGGAGGTGTTCAAGGCCAGGTTGGACAGAGCCTTGAGTAGCCTGATCTAGTTGAGAGGCGTCCCTGCCCGTGATAGGGGGTTGGATTGGATGATCTCTAAGGTCCCTTCCAGCCTGGGCCATTCTAGGATTCTATGATTCTGTGATTCTGTGATCATGGTCATCTCCAGCAGAACACATGATGAGCCCCCATCAACTTTTCTTGTATTTTCTTTGTATTAAACCCAGTAACGTTAACAAAAAAAAAGACAAACCCAGAAAAAAAAACCCAAAACCAACAGAAAACCCTTCCTAAACTCATATTTTATTAATTTAAAATCAGCTGAAATTTATTATGCAACGATTTTGCCCATACTTGAACCTTAGACTTGTTGCAAATTGTGAGGTTTTGTATCGTGAATGTGTACCTGCGTGACAGAAACGAGCTAGTGCTTAACGAGAGCGTTTCGCTGATGACACTTCAAACCAATGAATGAATGATACGTTAACGACCGGCTTTGCTCTAAACAGTGAAATCCTGGAAACCTTGTCGAGCCCGTAACTTAATTTCAGAAGTCAAGTCAGAGCTTAAAAAGAGCATTTCAAATAAATAAAAATCATTGCGCAGAAGGACGAGCTGCCAAGAAGAACGTGGTGATTTTGTCTCACAAACCCCTGAATTTCTGGTTTTGAGGTCTCGTAGCGATTCATCGCTGCTGCCAAAAAAAACCCCTTGTAAAATTTACCTTGTAAAACTGGGTAAGAAGAAATATTCTGGGCTTTCAGGAGTACTGACAGCTGAGTGCTGCTCTGCATTACAAAAGGATCGAGACATCGTAATGTACTTTAAAAAAAGGAGTAGAATAGTAATGTTCCCCTCATTTTGGATTCCTCCACTCCCATCCTCTTTGAGGTGACGCCAATTCGTAGGAGACAGTGTTGAAAGAAGGAAGGCACCGACCTCCCAAAAAACCAGAAATTCAAGGACATCACCGGTGACAAAGCGTAAAGGAGGTGGCTGGGGGAAGTTGGGGGTTTGTCTCAGAAAAGGTTCTAATCTTTATTTTTATTTCCCCAGTAAAGTTCACACACTTAAGGCGATGTCCCTGGTGCTTTTACACGTAGACTTTGATGCTGACCACAGTTTTGGTTTGTTTTCAGCTGTGGGATTGGGATCTTGGTGCTTCCACATGACCCTGAAGTATGAAATGCAGGTGAGTATGGATGAGTAGCTGTGAATCCTCTTCTCTCTCGCCCTGTACAATCCCATGGCCATTTCTTGACCGGATGAAACGTGAGTTGATCTACCTTAAGTCTCGTCGTACGTGACTCCTTCTCTCAACAGAAGAGCAGCGCGGGTCTTGTTTCGTTAGATATTTTCCCACCAGAAATACAAGAATATAGGCTGGCATCTGAAATAAGAGCTGTAATGAATCGCTTACGCTGGTAGGAGACACTTTATCCTTTGGGAAATCACACGTCTTTCTCCTCAGGCTGTTATTTTAAAATTCCTACAGCTTTGGCTTAGCAGTGAGCAGTGTACACTAGAATTATTGGGGTTTATCGCATCCTTTTTTTCCCTATCTTTGTTTTCTATTTTTCTAGATGCACTGTAGCATTAATACTGAAGTTAGAGTCTTCTGAGGAGCAATAGTTGAGTCTTCCTCTCTCTTACTCTCAAGTGGAAGCCATCCCAGGCATAATGATTTGCTCCTGGCATTTCCCATCTTTGAAAGAGACACAAGGAATCTTGTCCTGTTGCCTTGCTTTTGTCCCTGCCCGTGACAGGGAGGTTGGATTAGATGATCTCTAAGGTCCATTCCAGCCTGGGCCATTCTAGGATTTAGGTCAGAGAAGATTAAGGAGATTCTTCTTTGAATCCAAGTCAGACTAAAGGGGGATTCGGTTCAAAATTTAGAAGCCCACATTTAAACGTGCGTGCTGGAGGGCTCTGCTCCCCCCGTGGTCGATGGAAATGCAGTTAGGTCAGAGGAGTTTGAGCTGGACTCAACTGTTTCAGCAGCCTTAATTTGAATAATGCTCCTTATTCAGGTGTTGAGTGTCTTAAAACGATGCTATAGGACGCCATGAGGGTTCTGTCTGGGCTTCAGCTGCCATCCCAGAAAGGTCTCCGAGACCCTTCTGTCACATCTCCCAGTCCTCGGTGGGCGTGCTGGAGATGACGGGACATCTCGGATGGCGCTGGGTGCCTGTGCCTGTGGCAAACGAGTTGAATCCTGGATTTCTCCTGATCATAATAGGACCTCAGGCCAACAAAAGTTTGGTGTCTTGAAGTAAAACGCGACCTGTAGTGGTGTTTGCCTTCGTGATGCTCCACTTCATCTCTCTGGCACGTGCTGGAGACTCTCAGCCTCCACAGAGCGTACTGTTGCCACCACATAAGAATATTTGATGCTTTCCTTGACCTGAAAAAGGTGGTTTCTAGACCCGTTTTGCTGCTCCATCCGGATTTGAGGTTCGATTGACCTGTATTCAACAGTGAAACTGCCTCAGATTCCCACTTTTCATCTCTCTTCCTCAGCTGCTTGTTGCCATCCCTGCCAGCGTTTCGAATCCTTTTCCTTACGCTGATGCAGAGGTGAGAGGCGACACCCTGAAACCCAGGTCGTTAATAAGAACCAGGCTTAAAACATTCTTGGGTGGGTTTGAGTTTTCGAATCAGGTCCCTTTGGTGCTACTTCACCTCATAGTTCTGGTGTTGTGTCCAAGCACCCGAGGGGCCGAGAGCTGTGGTGAGGAAAGAAGCAGATGAGAGGGGAGCAGGAATGTCTTGCATCATCTTTCCAGCCGGTCAGAGAGATACTTTTTTCTTTTTTTTTTTAACATTTGTTTCACCAACTGGTCTTTTCAGGTTGCTTTGTTAAGAGAAATGCAAAAACCTCCGCGCTCGAAGGCGGTTATTTAGAATACGCCTGCAGCGATCACCGCTCCCTTTTCTGTTCTTTCGATGGGAAGCTGCTTGATGATGCTTTCCTCGAGAATCCAAAATCCTTACTGAACGTGGGAAATCAGCTCACCACGTTTCCTTCTATCCCTGTTTCTTCACTGCTCAGACACGCCGTCGGCAGGGTTTCAGGAAGCATTCGTTCCTTTGGATACAGAAGCCGTTGTCTCCTGCAAGCAAATTCTAACGAGGATCTTTTGAGAGGCTCTTTGATGTTACCATTATGCCCCTGAGATGCTGCCAGCATATGATGCTATCAGCTGTCCAAATTTAAAGAGATTTGCTCTTTTCTATTCCGTATTTCTTCCCCCGCCATCTCTTTTACGAGGCCTTAAATTACACCTTTAAAGGGCTGCGTGAATTACTCCTGCAGCTGATTCCTGTCAGACTTGGTAAAACGTGTCTCTGAACACAGAAATAGCTGTTAGTGCAAAGCTGAATTCAGCTCCTGCTTCTGTTTTTTCCCTCTCTAAGTCAGCACAGCAGAGACGAACCAACGGGGTCGTGGAATCACAGACTGTTGGGGGTTGGAAGGGACCTCTAGAGATCCCCCAGTGCCACCCCCTGCCAGAGCAGGGTCACCCAGGGCAGCCCCACAGGAACGCGTCCAGGCGGGTTGGAAAGTCTCCAGAGCAGGAGACTCCACACCCTCTCTGGGCAGAGATTTTCAAGTCCCTCCATCATCCTCGTAGCTCTCCGTTGGACTCGGTCCAACGGAGAGCTACAAGAATGATGGAGGGAGGAGGTCCCAAGGAGACTCCACACCTTCTCTGGGCAGCCTGGGCCAGGGCTCCAGCACCCGCACAGCCAAGAAGTTTCTCCTCAGGTTGAGCTGGAACTTCCCATGTTCTGACTTAAACCCATTATTCCTTGTTCTATCGCTGGGCACCACTGAGAAGAGATTGTCCCCTTCCCCTTGACCCCCACCCCTCAGATATTTCTCTAGGTTCATAAGGTCCCCTCTCAGCCGTCTCCTCTCAAGGCTGAACAGCCCCAGGTCTCTCAGTCTCTCTTCCCAGCAGAGATGTTCAGTCCCTTGACCCCCCTCGTCGCTCTCCCTTGGACTCTCTCCAGTAGGTCCCTGTCTCTCTGGAACTGGGGAGCCCCAAACTGGACCCAGGATTCCAGGGGTGGTCTCCCCAGGGCAGAGCAGAGGGGCAGGAGAACCTCCCCAGCCCTGCTGGACACACTTTTCTTGATGCCCCCCAGGACCCCACTGTCCATCTTCCTGATACTTTTTGTGCTACCTGTTGCGGTCCCTGACCCTATAAAGCAGGGATTTGGGATTTTAAACCTTTTTTCTGTCTGATTCGTTGTGTCGTGGCTCACTGGGGGTCAGGCAAGCCTGCCTGCCAAGTGGCAGATCATAGATTCATTAAGGTTGGAAACCACCTCTAAGATCATCAAGTCCAACCATCAACCCAACACCACAGTGACCGCTAAACCATGTCCCCAGGTGCCACGTCTACACGTGTTTTGAACACCTCCAGGGAGGGGGACTCCACCCCTGCCCTAATCAGCTCTTAATGTGCTTCATGGAGTCTTGGTGGACAGCAGGATGACCATGAGCCAGCAGTGTGCCCTTGTGGCCAGGAAGGCCAATGGCATCCTGGGGTTGATTAGAAGAGGGGTGCTTAGTAGGTCAAGAGAGGTTCTCCTGCCCCTCTACTCTGCCCTGGTGAGACCCCATCTGGAATATTGTGTCCAGTTCTGGGCCCCTCAGCTCCAGAGGGACAGGGAACTGCTGGAGAGAGTCCAGCACAGGGCAACTGGGATGATTGAGGGAGTGGAGCATCTCCCTTATGAGAAAAGACTGAGGGAGCTGGGGCTCTTTAGTTTGGAGGAGCCTGAGGGGTGACCTCATTAATGTTTACAAATATCTAAAGGGTGAGTGTCACGAGGATGGAGCCAGGCTCTTCTCGGTGACAACCAGCGATAGGACAAGGGGTAATGGGCTGAAACTGGAACATAAGAGGTTCCGCTTAAACTCGAGAAGAAACTTCTTCTCAGTGAGGGTGACGGAGCCCTGGCCCAGGCTGCCCAGGGAGGTTGTGGAGTCTCCTTCTCTGGAGACATTCAAGACCCGCCTGGACACGTTCCTGTGTAGCATTATCGAGGCGTTCCTGCTCTGGCAGGGGGATTGGACTTGATGATCTTTCGAGGTCCCTTCCAATCCCTAACATTCTATGATTCTATGATTCATTCTTCAGAAAAAAAACATGATTGTGAACTTCGGTACCTTATTCCAGTAGTAGGAAAGTTGTTTCTGTCCAGGCACGGCCATCCCTGGCTTTCAGAATGATGCTGGAAAAATCTGATCTGCGTCTAGTTCTTGGTTTTGTCAGGAAAGAGTCAAACCTGGTGCGACAGTTCTAGGATTCCCAAACTATAATCAATATTTGCCCAACAGATTGGAAAATCCACTTGATCCGTTTGTGTGCGTTTCTGCATTTTCATGATTTTCAGTCCTTTGTAAGAGTGGGTAAGTTCAACTCTTTGGCCACCAATCTGTTAATGTATTTCATAGTTTTAGAAGCAAATGATGCTGTGATTCTTTTTTTTTTTTTCCCTAAATAAGTGGCAATTTTGAGCGCAGCCATTCTTGAAAAATCATCTCTCTTGTGATTACATTTAATTTCATCTCCACTAAGGCAGCACCTTCCGGGAGAAATAACAGTTTTAACTGTAACACGCCCGTCTTCTCCCAAAATATAAGAATTATTTAAGACACTAAAACCTTGTATGGGGGTCGTAATTTGAAGGGGGAAACCCCAAGAACTCTCCAACAAATGAACAAACAAACAAACAAACCCTCACCTGTCTTTTATTAAAGCAATATGAGAAAATTCCAAAATTAGGAAATCAACGTGCAAACACGTCGCAAGGTGCTTCCTGATGGGCTAAATTTATATTTCATGTTACAGGGGAAAAAAAAAAATAGATTTTGGTTTCTCTGTGAGGTCTGTACAGAAGTAAGAAAATGCTGCTGAGCAGGCTACAAATGGGGGGGATCTGATTTGATGTGATGTTACAAAACCAATTCTTAGAAACGTTTCCAGAAGTGGAAAAATGGGAGAATGCCATGAGCCTGTGAAGGCGTGGGCTCTTCCCGACACGTAATATTCAAAAATTCAGAGTAATAAGCTTATTAAGGCAGCAGGCTTGCCCTCGTTGAGTAGGATTTGACAAAGTTGAAGCGCAGTCGAGGAGGTGGATCTCGAAATGTCTTTAAAATTCCTCTTTCCTTCAGACTTCTCGCCCCTCCCTCACCTCACCCAAGCGGGTGAGCCCCGAGTCCTTCTCATGTTTTGATGTCTCTGCTTTTTTGTAGCTGCTGGATGAACTGCCGATGATATACAGTTGTTGCGTGTTTGTCTACTGCCTGTAAGTACCCGTGAAACGTTATTTTTTTCCCTGAATATTTAAAAAAAACTTCATTTTTGAAGCGCAGAAGCTGTGAAGCCCACCTGGTGCTTAGCGAGGCTCACACTGCTGCTTGCAATTACTGGAGAACCAGTCCTACTTGTTGCTGATTTAGAGATGTTTCATCAGTGTTTGTGTAGCTGGGAAAAAAAAAAAAAAAAGCCACACCAAACCCCAAAAAAACCTCTTTTTCAAGACTCTGTGTAATGTGCAATCAGAGCTCGACGCTACTTGCTGTATATATATATTGGCATTATATATATACACACATATATATAATATTACATATATATATATGTAGCATTATATATATTTATAGGCATAATAAAATCAGCTTTAGGAACGCCTCCCACTTACCGACATCGTAATTTATTCGAGCTGTTGTAGTCGCAAATCTCAGGTTTCTGGTTAAACCTGCTTTTCGCTCCTCTGGAAAATGAAAGGAGAAAAAAAAAAAAAGCTTTTGTGCATATTTCGTGAAGGGTGTCTTGGAAGACGTACGACAGCTTGACGCCACGCCACGATGTTTTGGATTTAACATCATTTGTTCTGTCCCTGGGAAGATGCAAATGATAGATCAACCCGCTGCAGACAAGAAGACCGAGAAATCGTCTTTCTGCTTTCGAACCCGTCAAATCTTCAGCCGTGGAAAAGTGGAATAGGGGTGGGGCAGGCTGCTGGCAGCTTGCGGGGCTAGATCCACGTCGGTGGAAACTACCATCAGTTTGCAAGTTACCCATCGGTGGGATTTATGCAAACCCCAAGGCCAGAATCGTAACGTCCCCGCCACATTTCCATCCGAGCTCCCCATCTCCTCGAAATTGCCGTCGCGTTTATTTTTGCCGGCCGGGGATGCCGCTGGGGGAGGAGAAGTGGCCCTAAAGATCGAGCTCACGCCGTGGGATTTGTCTTAGGTTGGGAGGGACCTGAAGAGAATTGAGCAAAATCGTTTTGCAATATTGTGCTGGTTTGTAGAACTCTTTTTTTTTCCCCCCCCCTTCAGACATTCTTACATGTTTAATTGTGGTTTTTTTTTACTTCCTTTTATCCATCCGTGACGGTTTGTTTATAAAGCTTATAAAAGTTTATAAAAAGTTTATAAACTTGGAGGCAACATCCTCCAGCCCCCGATTCTTTTTTATTAGGGGTTTTTTTGGGACCTTTTTTTTCTGATGGAGACACGGCCTGGGATGTGTGTGCGTGCGCGTAGCTCCATCCAGTGTAGCGCAGAGATTGTGAAGCTGATTTTAACTCGTTGGTTTACACCCAATTTGCTGCTTTTACCTCCCAGTAACTCCCAGTACCCAGCCCAGCGGACGGGCTGCGCTGTCACTGGATAAAGCCGTCGCCGATCGGCCTTTTAACGGCTCCCTGGGGTTCAGGGTTTTGCAGGGCATTCCCTTTCCCACGCCGCCTTTAGCTCGCAGGTGTAACGTTTTTCTGGCAGCTCTGTTGCATTTTAAACTCATTTCTAATTTTCCATCCGTTATCACCCCTTGAGCACCTTCCTGAAAACGTTTCTCCTTCCCAAACTCTTTCCACCGACTGGATTATTTTTTTTGTACGTGCGTGAGCTTACTGGCTCTTTTTTTTCTTTTTTTTTCGGTGCTAGACTTAAAAAAAAATTTAAAAATTCATGAGTAGAAGTACAAATTTTTCTATTAAAGTGACCCATCTTTATTGGAGCGCCTGCAATTTTGTGAAGACTCGTTTAGATCGATTTTCTCACAAATTTTGTGCTTGAAAAACGCGTCCTTTACATTTTTTAGATCAATTTTCTCACAAATTTTGTGCTTGAAAAACGCGTCCTTTACATTTATCGCTCCTTTACGTTATCGCTCTCCTTTGTGTTCCCTTCCAGGTATGAATGTTTCAAGTACAAGAACACAGTCAATTACCCGCTGCTTTTCTTGCTAATAACGTACAGCTTCGTAGTCAGCATAGTAAGTAACTTTTTCTAAATGTGGTATTTTAGAACGATTTTATCTGTGCCACGGCTAACTCGAATCCCTTTTCTCAGGGCAACGTGCTCCCTGTAGGAATAAAATGAGTTTTGTGCTGGCCGTCAACCACAGGTGGAATCTCCTTCATTATTTTTATTGAGAACCGTTTCTAAAACAAATTAAAATAACCAACAAAATATTACAGATCATCTTCTGCCTTCGAAATACTTGTCTGGCCTGCGCCTCCTAAAAGTTGTGACACTTGCCTGAGATTCAGTGCCCTTCTCTCTTCAAAAGCAGAGATTAAATGAATCTAATTAATGATAGGAGGAGCTCCTGGCTTTTTTATAAATTGAATTAAAGCGTTGTCCAAAGCTTTAATAATAGCAAATCAAAGTACAGGCCGGCTTCACAATTCTGGGATTCTTCTTGCAACGCGCACCGTGAATGTGTCTGGTGATTTTTGCATCTTAATTGTGGTGCAGCTCTATAAAATGAGGAGATTCTAGGTGTTAATGTCCCTGTTTGTCCTTCTTAATTTAAAATAACTCCACAGTTAAAACCTCCGGTCTTGCCAGAGGAAACCCGAAATGTTTAATCGCCTTTAATGCTGCATGGACAGGCACTCATGTCTTGATTCCAGCAGAGATTTTGGCAATGTTTAGATGTTATGACCGTTCTGTTGCAAATTATTCCTCTTTCCCTTTTTAATCATTTCAGGTTTACTTGAATTTGAAAGAGCCCGTGTTCCATCAGGTAAGTCTCGCTCTGTTGGAGAAGCTCATCTGGTTTTAAAACTCTGCTGGTTTAGGGCAAAGCTTGGTGGGATTTTGCAGCTGGACGGGAGAAGGGAGGCAAACGCAATTTGCTTTTTTGCTTTTTCGTGTTGCTGCCTCTCGTGATAGCAACTGGGAAAACTAGAATGCTCTAATGCAGGTTGTGTTTTAGCATTTGACCTAATATTTCACATGGTTTTCATCAGGGGTAAGTACACTTCGCTGCAGTGTGTGTGAGAGGGAGGGCTTCATGAATCCTTGTCCCCTTTTCCATCTGCAGCTGCTGAGAAACTATGACCTGACATCGTGACGTGCTGTGGGTGACTTAGCACCGTGCTCTTTTCTCCCTTTTAACAGACTAGTTTAGGGCTTTTTGAACTGCTCAATATTACTTTGTGTGAATTCAAGCTGAATTAAGACACAGAATGTCTTCTAGGATGGTGGGTGTTACGGGCTTAGTGGCGTAGTTGGTACAAGTTCCTTTGGTAGCAAAGAGTCATTATGGTTAGAGAAGACTTTCAAGATCATGGAATCCTAGAATCACTCAGCCCCCTGGGATCATCAAGTCCAACCACTGACCCTACTCTACAGAGCTCATCCCTAAACCATCTCCCCCAGCCCCACATCTCAACGGCCTTTAAACCCCTCCAGGGCTGGGGACTCAACCCCCTCCCTGGGCAGCCTGTGCCAAGCTCTGGCTGCTCTCGCTGGGAAAAATTCCTCCTCCTGCCCAGTGTAACCCTGCCCTGGTGCAGTTTGCAGCCGTTCCCTCTGGTTCTGTCGCTCATTACCTGTGAGGAGAGACCAGCCCCAACCTCTCCACACCGTCCTGTCAGGCAGTTGCAGAGAGTGATGAGTCTCCCCTCAGCCTCCTCTTCTCCAAACCCAACAGCCCCAGCTCCTTCCATCGCTCTTCATCAGATTTATTCCCCAGCTCTGTCGCCCTCCTCTGCACTCGCTGCAGCCCCTCAAGATCTCTCTTGGGTTGAGGTGCCCAGAACTGGACACAACACTCAAGGTGAGGCCTCCCCAGTGCCGAGCACAGGGGGACAATCCCCTCCCTGCTCCTGCTGGTCACACCAGTGCTGACACAGGCCAGGATGCCATTGGCCTTCTTGGCCACCTGGGCACACGCTGGCTCGTCTCCAGCCGCTCATCGATGAGAACCCCCCGGTCCCTTCCTGCCAGAGAGCTGCCAGCCCCCTACCCCCAGCCTGGAGCGCTGCCGGGGTTGTTGTGGCCCAAGGGCAGGACCTGGCCCTTGGCCCTGCTGAAGCTCACACCGTTACCATTGACCCATTGATCTGATCTACCCAAGTCCCTCCATAGAACCTCCCTACACGTATCTTTTGTCTCTTCACAGGAGGTTAGAAATCACGCTCGTTATCTATGCCAGGAGCAGTTTGACCTTTTTTACCTTTACCTTTTTTCAAGACAGAGCTTTAAAGAGCTCAATTTCTGAAATGACGGGCGCCGTCGCTTGTCAACAGTCGCAATAGTGGCTCGTGATTCCCGTCAGTGGATTATTCCGTTATATGAATAAAATAATTTCCCAGCTGCTCCAGATAACCTCTCCTGGAACCACGAACTCTTTACCTACCGATAAAAACAGAAACTTGCAGGGCTTTTTGATACTGTCACTTAAACCCTTTCTTTTTTTTTTTTTTCCCCTCTGCTTATATTTCTGGCAGGAAGATCCTGGCTGAGGTGAATGCAGCAATTTCTGATGCTTTTAGTGAGCTGGTTATAGCTGGGTTTGAATGCAACAACTTAAAGCAAATTCCATTAAGACCAGCGGTGGAATTTACTGCTGATACTGGACTTTCATTATCTCCTCAGGCAGCCTTTGTTGCCAATAAATACATTACAGCTTCACCATATTCCAGTTTGATGCGTAGATACTGTCCCGTATACTAAGATGAGGGATATTACAGCTTGTTGGGAAAGAGGGAAATAAGGAAACTCAACTGTTGGCCAAGACCTTTAATTTTCTCCATCTGGTTTCTCTCAGGTTCAACATATGAATTCCCTGTTACAATTTATACACGAGGAATCAATGTAAAAAAGACTGAGGCCCATAAAAGCGCTGGACTTTTTACAACAACTCTTTCCAAATTGGTTTTTATGGGGAAGGTACAGTTATGGCCAAATTCCAAACATTCAAATACCACACTCGCTTTTTTTTTTTTGCTTGTTTTTCACAATCTTTTCCAAATAAACCCAGAGGAAACATTTCTCTGATGGCACAGCCGAGCAGGGTTATTTTCTTAATACTTGTCCTCTATTTTAGAAGGAAAAAACCCACCTCAATTTAATTTCAGTAAGTATTTTCCAACTGAATGGAGTGCGTAGGCTTGAAGCAAAGTTAAATATGCTCGTGCCGTCATAGTTTAAATCACGGGCTGGATCCCAAACCCTCTTGGAAATCAGCATCAGGCCATGAAGCAGTTCTGGGTATTTGTGATCCTCATCATTTATCAGCTGTGCAAAAAGGAGAATAACTACACCGACAGCTTTATATTGTTCATTTATTCAGTGTGGGGTTGTTTGTTTCGGGGTTTTTTTTTCCCCTGAAAGGAGAGCAGTAAGAATGGAAAAGGGTGGCATTATGTTTAGTAGCCAGGATCCAAGCCTCAATTTTTCAGTGCATTACTTTCTACTTTCCTCTTCAACTTAGGTTCATGAATTGCTTCCTGCCAGCCTAATTCAGGCTCTAATTCATAGCAACAGAGACTAACTTCCTTTTTTTTTTCTTTTTTCCAAACAACGTATCCTTATGGCTAAGCTGGCTGCCCATGGCTTGGATGGGCACATACTCTGCTGGGTGAAACACTGGCTGGATGGCCAGGAACAAAGGGTTGTGGTCAATGGAGTTAAATCCAGTTGGCGGCAAGTCACGAGCGGTGTCATAGAGTCATAGAATCCTAGCATGGCCCAGGCTGGAAGGGACATTAGAGATCATCTAATCCAACCTCCCTGTCACGGGCAGGGACGCCTCTCAACTAGATCAGGCAACACATGGGGACCCAACGGGGATCGAACCCGCGACCTTGGTGTTATCAGCACCACGCTCTAACCGAGTGAGCTAACCGTCCCCCTCAGAGCTTGGTGCTGGGGCCACTCCTGTTTAACATCTTCATCAATAATCTCCCCCTTTACTCTGCTCTGGTGAGACCCCACCTCGAATCCTGCATCCAGTTCTGGTGTCCCCACCATAAGGGGGACATAGAACTGTTGGAGCGTGTTCAGAGGAGACCACAAAGATGATCCAGGGGCTGGAGCAGCTCTGCTGCGAGGACAGGCTGAGAGAGCTGGGGTTGTTCAGTCTTGAAAAGAGAAGATTCCAGGGGGACCTTATCCCTGCCTGCAGTGCCTGAAGGGACCTACAGGGAGGCTGGGGAGGGACTTTTGACAAGAGCGTCCACTGATAGGACAAGGGGAAATGGATTTAAGTTGAAGGAGAACAGGTTTAGATTAGATCTGAGGAAGAAATTCTTCAGTGTGAGGGTGGCAAGACTCTGGAATAAATTGCCCAGAGAGGCTGTGGCTGCCCCCTCCCTGGAGGTGTTCAAGGCCAGGCTGGACAGAGCCTTGAGTAGCCTGATCTAGTTGAGAGGCGTCCCTGCCTGTGACAGGGAGAGTGGATTGGATGATCTCTAAGGTCCCTTCCAGCCTGGGCCATTCTATGATTCTATGATTCTGTGATCTTGATGAGGGGATCGAGTGCACCCTCAGTAAGTTTGCAGATGACACCAAGCTGGGACGGAGCGTCGATGATCTGGAGGGTAGAAAGGCTCTACAGAGGGACCTGGACAGACTGGATCGATGGGCCCAGGCCAACTGCAGGCATTTCAACAGAGCCCAGCGTAGGGTCCTGCATGTTGGTCACGGCAACCCCTGCAGCGCTACAGGCTCGGGGAAGGGTGGCTGGAAGGCTTCTGGCGGAAAAGGACCTGGGTGTTCTGATCGACAGCCGGCTGAGTGTGAGCCAGCAGTGGGACCAGGTGGCCAAGAAGGCCAACGGCATCCTGGCTTGTGTTAGAAATTGTGTGACCAGCAGGAGCAGGGAGGTGATTGTCCCCCTGTGCTCAGCACTGGTGAGGCCACACCTTGAGTGTTGTGTTCAGTTTTGGGCACCTCAGGATAAGAGGGATATCAAGGTGTTGGAGTGAGTGCAGAAGAGGGCGACAAAGCTGGTGAAGGGCCTGGAGAATAGACCTTACGAGGAGCGATTGAGGGAGCTGGGACTGTTCAGTTTGAGGAAGAGGAGGCTGAGGGGGGACATCATCATGCTCTGCAATTACTTGACAGGACATTGTAGAGAGGTTGGTGCTGGTCTCTTCTCACAGGTCATTAGGGACAGAACCAGGGGGAATGGGTTCAAGTTGCAAGAGGGCAAGTTTAGGCTGGACATCAGGAAGAAATTCTTCACGGAAAGAGTGGTCAGACCCTGGCACAGACTGCCCAGGGAGGGGGTTGAGTCGCCTTCCCTGGATGTGTTTGAGTGTCGCTGAGATGTGGTGTTGGGGGAGTTGGTTTAGCGGTGAACTTGTAGCGTAGGGTTAATGGTTGTAGTGTAGGGTTAATGGTTGGACCCGATGATCCCAAGGGTCTTTTCCAAACTGAACTGTTCTATAATTCTATGATTCTGTGACTGCTGATCTTTAAGGATCTTCATGCTCTAACCATGATCAGCTGGAGGCTACGCAGCATTAGAAGGAAAAAAACCAAAATATTTCTCTGCCTGAGAACCGATTGAGTATTTTTTGCCAAATTAATAAATTAAATAAAAGATAGCAATGGCCTTTACTAGCACGTGTTGCCTTGGGTATGCCAGAATCTCTCAGAGCTCTATTATTACCTAATTTCTGTGGTGCTGAACAAACCTCCTTCCCAGTTCCCTGGTTGTTTTTAAGCCGGCATCGCTGGAAAAGCAAACAGCTCTTTCCCACCTGGCACACGAATTTCCTCGCTGATGTGGATTTGGCTGGGGACCTCGGCAGGTTAAAACTCTCCTCTGAATTAGTTCTAAATCATATTAGTTGCTCATCCTTCTTTCTGGCACAGATATTTGTGTTTGTACAAAGAAAGGGGGTGGGGAAGACTGGCTGTGGTGTGGAGTCATCCGTAGACACACGAATACAAGACTGGAAGTAGAAGAAATTACGCTGGCGGTTTAACTTTTAGACTCAAGTCTTACAAGTAGCTTTTTTCCTACTGTGATACAGCCTAGAAAGCTGTCACCTACAAAACATTGGGTTCCATCCTGATTTTTGACTTGCTACACGCTTGCAGCGATCAAGAGCCTCGTTCAGCGAGCGGGCCAAGCTACGCGAGTGAAAAAAATAGATGGAAAAACCTGCTTTATTTGCATCGTCTCCTGCTGCGAGGGTTTGCAGGAAACTTTGAGTGAACGGGTAGAGAGAAGGTGAGGTGAAATAGCTGTTTCTTGTGCATTAAGAACCGTGATTTGAAAAAATGTCTTTCGTATAGACATTCCAGAAGTAGTGTCGTGGTGTCCCGTGAGAAACGAAGCGAGCTGGGGAAGTAGCTCAGCCTGACAGTTGCAAATAGGGTGAGGAAGTGACTAATGGAATATGACTAAAGGAGGTGATGAAAGGCAGTCGCAGTCTGGCCTTTCCTGGGGTCAGTAGCGGGACTGTTGTTATTTAATGACCTGCAGCAGGAAAAATAAGAATCCTGATGGGATTGGGCATGATACGAAGTTCAGAGGCACCACTGAGCACAGAGAAGGAGGGGAAGGGATAACCAGGAGACTTGACAAATTGTTCCAAAGGGAAGAGGATGCACTGATGGGCAAATACCAGTATCCAGTGGAGTGCCTCAAGAGTCAGTACTGGGGCAAATATTATTCAATATGTTCATCAATGACTTGGATGAGGGACTAGAGAGTACTGTCAGCAAGTTTGCTGATGACACCAAGCTGGGAGGAGTGCCTGACACACCAGCAGGCTGTGCTGCCATCCAGCGAGACCTGGACAGGCTGGAGGGTTGGGCGGGGAAAAATTTAATGAAATAGAACAAGGGTAAGTGTAGAGTCTTGCATCTGGGTAGGAACAACCCCAGGTTCCAGTATAAGTTGGGGAATGACTTGTTAGAGAGTAGTGTAGGGGAAAGGGACCTGGGAGTCTTGGTGGACAGCAGGATGGCCATGAGCCAGCAGTGTGCCCTTGTGGCCAGGAAGGCCAATGGCATCCTGGGGTGTGTGAGAAGGGGGGTGGGTAGTAGGTCGAGAGAGGTTCTCCTGCCCCTCTACTCTGCCCTGGTGAGACCCCATCTGGAATCTTGTGTCCAGTTCTGGGCCCCTCAGTTCAAGAAAGACAGGGAACTGCTGGAGAGAGTCCAGCACAGGGCAACTGGGATGATGGAGGGAGTGGAACATCTCCCTTATGAGGAAAGGCTGAGGGAGCTGGGGCTCTTTAGTTTGGAGAAGAGGAGACTGAGGGGTGACCTCATTAATGTTTACAAATATCTAAAGGGGGAGTGTCACGAGGATGGAGCCAGGCTCTTCTCGGTGACAACCAGTGATAGGACAAGGGGTAATGGGCTGAAACTGGAACATAAGAGGTTCCGCTTAAACTCGAGAAGAAACTTCTTCTCACTGAGGGTGACGGAGCCCTGGCACAGGCTGCCCAGGGAGGTTGTGGAGTCTCCTTCTCTGGAGACATTCAAGACCTGCCTGGACACGTTCCTGTGTAGCATTATCGAGGCGTTCCTGCTCTGGCAGGGGGATTGGACTTGATGATCTTCCGAGGTCCCTTCCAATCCCTGACATTCTGTGATTCTGTGATTCTTCTTGTTCTAAGTTGCACACAGGTCACTGAAAGGGGGAGAGAGTGCCTGGATCTGTTCGTGGCATAATAATGCCACCAGGGAATTTTCTGCGACAGTGACAGAAGTAAAATAGAAGTAGTGGAGCCAGCAGTTAGGGTGGCTTTGGGTAAAAGGGAGAGAGTGAGTGTGGGAGACAAAAGTTACTCCGTTTGCCCCAATGAAAAAAAAACAACAAACTGTTCTCCACAGGTGGAGTTACTTGTAGTCTCGTGGCTTCGTCTGTTGTGCCTTCTCGCTTTCCACGCGTTCAGGTTGCCGAGTGCTCTGTTGAAAAATGACCTTTTCAGGGCACGCTTTGGCTGCAGAGCTTTTTCTGCTTGGGAAAAACTGAAGACCCCGTATAAAACTAATCGGAGTGACGCTTTTTGGGGGAGGATATCTTCCAGAGGCAGGTAACAGCTTTCATTCCGGCTGGTACTACTGCCCGCACGTGAGCTTACGGAGAGTGGAAAGATGTTTCTTTGCTCTAAATTCCAAGTGTAGTTTCCATCTCCAAGTACTCCGGCCTTCTGATAGCCCGTTGGTGTATTAATAGATAAGCAGTGGTTGCCAAAATCCCTCCATATGATTTCCAGTGTGTGCACTAATATTTGAGGCTGATAAATTGGCTTTACTAACCGAGGATGGGCAGAAAACCAAGACCAAAGGAATCATAGAGTCATTGAATGATTTGGGTTGGAAGGGACCTCAAAGATCATCTAGTTCCAACCCCCTGCCATGGCAGAGACATCTCCCACTAGATCAGGTCACTCAAGGCTCCATCCAGCCTGGCCTTGAACACTTCCAAGGATGGAGCATCGACAACCTCCCTGGGCAACCTGTGCCGGTGCCTCACCACCCTCAGGGTGAAGAACTTCTTTAGATCTAGTCTAAACCTACGCTCTTCTGGCTTCCACCCATTGCCCCTCGTCCTTTGTGCAGGCCCTTGTACAAAGTCCCTTCCCAGCCTTCTTGTAGTCCCTTCAGGCACTGGAAAGTGCTATAAGGTCTCCCTGGAGCCTTCTCTTCTCCAGGCTGAACATGCCCAACTCTCTCACCCTCGTACAAGAGGTGCTCCAGCCCTCTGAGCATCTTGGTCACCCTCCTCTGGACTCGCTCCAACAGCTCTGTGTCTTTCTTGTGTTGGGGAGCCCAGAGCTGGCCTCAGCGCTCCAGGTGGGGTCTCACCAGGGCAGAGCAGAGAATCCCCTCCCTCACCATGCTGGTCACACAGTTCTTGTGATGCACCCCAGAACACGGTTGGCTTTCGGGCCACAAGTGCACACTGTTGGCTCACGTTGATCTTCACGTCCACCAACACCCCCGAATCCTCCTCCCCAGGGCTGCTCTCAGTGCTCTCATTGCCCAGCTTGTGTCTGTGCTTGGGATTGCCCCAACCTAGAGGCAAGACCTCACACTTGGCCTTGTTAAACTTCATGAGGTTGGGCTGGGGCCACCTCTCCAGCCTGTCGAGGTCCCTCTGGATGCCATCCCTGCCCTCCGGCATGTCGACCTCACCACAGAAGTTTTTGTCATTGGCAAATGTGTCGAGGAAATGGAAGTAACAGGCTCCTACTGCTTTCTGTACTCGAGGGGTAGGTGAAGAACCAGTTTCATGTGCTCCCCCCGTGTGGAGTATCAACCTGGAGTACCTTCCCAAGAAGTGAATCTGTGCGATTTGCTTGACAACCTTTGCATCAAAAATGCTGCCAAACACCAAGCCCTGAAATCCTCTTTGTCATTTAGAAATGCCGTTTCAGGTTCTCCGCAGTGTATTATTAAAATATTCATAATACCCCGTGTTTTTTCCCCCACTTTGGGCTTTGAAGCTGAGACACGCACGCTTCTATTTGCATCTTAAACAGCAAAGAGGGAATTGTCCACTCATGAGAAAAGGAGATGAGATTTTGCTGTTGCTTTTGGTTTCAGTTGTAGTGCAAGGGTGTCCTTTGGCTTCGAATTTAAAGACACGGCGAGAAAAAAATCCCACAAAACTTGCTTGGGTTTTCATCTGTCTCTTAAGTGACGGGTTAGTTAAAGAAGAAGAACCAAGGGAGCTGAAGGAATTGAAAAAAATTGGAGTCGGCTTTTTTTTGGTGACTGTTAGACTTCAGCTGTGGATGGGTAATACGTAAGAATTTTTCAGCGTAATGAAACAAGTCACTGCGAGGTTCTTTGGAATTATTTTTTCCTTCCTCCCATCCATGAAGACCGTTTCTTCTATAAGCTGTTAAGCAACTCGCTAGGAGATACCGACCCAGAGAATCTACAAAGCAAGCTTTTCTTAGCTTTTTGCTCTTCCCTGCTGCAAAAAAATTACATTTTTAACCTGTGATTCACCTGGGCTTTGGGCTGCCTATGAGGCATGTTTCTCTAGGCGTAGTCTAACCCTCTTTAACTCCTTGTGCAAAGAAACCGAGAGCAAATTGGATCAAAACGTCGAGGGTGGCCGCAGCCCTAACGAGCAGGATCGCTCTGTCTCTCCAGGGGCAGGTTTCTCCTGTGTCTCTGCTTTAGCGATGGAAAAGGTAACGACGAGGAGATCGGCAGGGAAAGGGCATCAGGAATTGGATCCCAGAGGAGTCTTCCTCTGAGTTTTCTCTTCTGTGCCCTATCTCCCTTGTAGTACTGGATTCAATTAGCAAAACGAAACAGACTGGTTTAAATGAGGCTGATGAAGTAAAATGGCTTTTAACTTTTTGTCGGGCTTTGTTGCGCGGTGGGGTCTTTAGGGGCGAAATGTCAGCGATGAAGAATTGTGCCAGCGTGCGGCACCGAGCATCCTTCCACCTTTAGCTTGGGGCTGATAAGTGTTTGACACTCAGGCTGTGTGTAGCAGGTTTTGTTGTTTGAGTTGGGTTTTTTTTCCTGGTTTGTGTGCTGTCCCCCAACAAGGAGACTGGACCCAGCGATCCGTTTTGTACCAAGTACAAGCCAGAACCCATTCACCTTTCAAACATTTTTTTTTTTTTTGCTTTGTCTAGCTCTACAGAGCAGAACCCACGTTAGCAGCCGCTGAGTTACCGAAGTTGTTTGACCTCCCTCTGAATGCAAATGAAGAGCTGGATGGCTTTGCGTGGTCAATATCGGAGCTTGCTTTTACCCGTGGTCAAACTTTAAGGGCTGTGTTGTCTGTCTCGTCCCGCAGATTTGCACTGATGATATGGTGTGTGCTACTAACCTCGTCTGTAAAGCTGAAAGGAGTTGGAAAATTTAGACTTTTGAGGGGTAGGTTTCACTTGGTGTTATTACAGCAGCCTGTGTCAAGACATAAGCTTGCAGGATGGGGACAGCTGAATGACCCAGCGGAGTGAAATATAGTCCTTGCCTAGAAGACAGTGTGGTCTGAAAGCAGGAGAGGTGTGAGGAGGTTGGTAGAACATAGTGAGGAATCACACAGAATCACAGAACATTAGGGGCTAGAAGGGACCTCAAAAGATTGTCTAGTCCAGCCCCCTGCCAGAGCAGGGTCACCTACAGTAGGTCACAGAGGAACGCGTCCAGGAGGCTTGGAAAGTCTCCAGAGCAGGAGACTCCACAACCTCTCTGGGCAGCCTGGGCCAGGGCTCTGGCACCCGCACAGGGAAGAAGTTTTTTCTAATATTTTTGTGGAACCTCCTGTGCTCCAGCTTGCGCCTGTTGCCCCTTGTCCTGTCCCTGGACATCCCTGAGCAGAGCCTGGCTCCGTCCTCCTGACACTCCCCCTTTCCATGTTTATACCCAGGAGTGAGGTCACCCCTCAGCCTCCTCTTCTCCAGCTGCAGAGCCCCAGCTCCCTCAGCCTTTCCTCCTCAGGGAGATGTTCCACTCCCTCCATCATCCCTGTGGCTGCGCTGGACTCTCTCCAGCAGTTCCCTGTCCCTCTGGAGCTGAGGGGCCCAGAACTGGACACAAGATTCCAGATGTGGCCTCCCCAGGGCAGAGCAGAGGGGCAGGAGGACCTCTCTCCACCTACTGGCTACTCCCCTTCTCACACACCCCAGGATGCCCTTGGCCTTCTTGCCCACGAGGGCACACTGCTGGCTCATGGCCATCCTGCTGCCCACCAGCACCCCCAGGGCCCTTTCCCCTGCGCTGCTCTCCAGCAGGGCAGTCCCCAGCCTGTGCTGGCACATGGGGTTGTTCTTTCCCAAGTGCAAAACTCTACACTTGCCCTGGTTGAACTTCATCAGATTTCTCCCCGCCCAGCCCTCCAGCCTGTCCAGGTCTCTCTGAATGGCAGCACAGCCTGCTGGGGTGTCAACCACTCCTCCCAGTTTCGTGCCATCACCAAACTTGCTGACAACACTCTCTTATCCCTCGTCCAGGTCATTGATGAATATATTGACCAGCACCTGCCCCAGCACTGACCCCTGAGGGACCCCACTAGACACAGGCCTCCAGCCAGACTCTGCCCCAGTGACCACAACTCTTCCCTTCAAAGGACACTGCTCTGTAAACACCCCTCCGGGAGATGCTTTTAAAAATAGGCAACGGAGGTTTCCCAGTTTGCGTAAAACAAGGCTGCATTAGGTCGGAGTTAAGTGAAAGCAAATCGAGGAAGGAAAGCCAGCGAACGAGGAAGCGAAAGGGCTCGTGGGCTGCTGGAGGGAGGCAAAGAGCAAGGTGCAGCTGCTCGACCTGCCTTTTGGCCAGAGAGAAAGAGTATAAAAAGCGCTGAGAGGAATTTAATGTCGCCGATGTCTGCAAACCCTGCCTGCTGCAGTGGCTTCTGCGTCGCTTTTCAGGCACGACCGATCACCTTTCTTCTCTCTCACAGCCTCTACACCTTGGGCACGGCATCACGTGTATCTTAAGCTCATGAATCAAATAAAAATTAAAAAAAAAAAGCGGGGGGGATTTAAAGATCCCGCGGCAGAAGATAAATGATCGCTGACTTTTTGTAGACGTCAAGCGATCGCGTTCAAACTCGTCGAGCCAGGTTTTGCCCGTGGATTTTTTCAGCCTTCCCCGCTCTACGATGAGACAGAGCCCCGGCGATCTGTAATAGTCGGGTTTCGATCCTTCCTGGAAATTTCCTTCCGTAGTGAGCACAGCGCGTAGTCTGGTTCAGGTGGTTTTTGCTTTCAGGAGAAAAATATTAATCAAACGTCAGCGTAGATTTCCAAAGCGGTTTTAGCTGATGCTTCTGCAATCCTGGGCTCAAGTGCACAAGAGGCGACAGGAGTTCATTCCCATTTTTGACTTCTGGGCGCTCACCGAGTGCCACCTAGTGTCGCGTCCTCATTCGGAAAAAGCAAAGCTGGTTTTACCCAATCCTGTAATTCCTATTTAGGCTTCTCGTCCTCCTTTTATTTGAAACTTTCGCGGAAGGCTTTCTGGAGAGGAAGTCGGAGGCGGAGACTGTTTTCCGAAAGAAATAAAAATCAACGGAGCCTTAAAAATCGTTTCGACTCCCGTAAGTGTTTTATCGAGTCTCTTGAATCCAAGCGCTGAACGTTATCTCTGTTTTTATTTGCAGATCATGTATGGAACGCTAGTGTCTATTATAGTTCTGCGGTCTGTTTATATAGTATTATGGTAAGTAACCCTTCACTTGAGCTTGATAAGATACAACTTAGCATTTGCATCTTTTTTTTTTTTTTTTGGTGGGCTTAAAAAGATTATTTGGCAACGGCAAAATTTCTTTAAGTAGCTCTGTAATTCTAGATCATCTGCTCTGCTTGGTTAAATGAGAATGGATCATCTTACTTTTTTTTTTTTAAATTACTGGGAGAGTTGTTAAACTTTGCGTCGAGTTACACATGTGTCTGCTCAGGAATACAAGGAAGA
The DNA here is from genome assembly GCA_020746105.1 of Trogon surrucura. Classification (NCBI taxonomy): domain Eukaryota; kingdom Metazoa; phylum Chordata; class Aves; order Trogoniformes; family Trogonidae; genus Trogon; species Trogon surrucura. The sequence goes on along the minus strand of CM036617.1, from coordinate 1,510,049 downwards.
ACTTAAAAAAAAAGGGAAGTTTAAAGTAGGTTCACTGTATCCCCTTCCAGTTGCAATTTCAACCAATTTTTTGTTCGACTCTCCAAGAAATCCCTACAGACCAGGTGTAGACGTTCACAGACCAAGCAAGATCTCAAAACGGAGAGCGTGTTGCTTTCAGTTTTAGAAACGGTCATCTCGAAGGTACTTTGTCAACCCGCGAACGTGGAAATTTTAGTCCTAACCTGGAGATCTTGAGCGATCCTTGTTCACTTCCAAGGGAAACTTCATTGAATCAAGTTCAGGTCGTTTTCATTTTGTTCTTATAGAAGGATTTAGCAAGGTTTTAATCGCTTAGATTATATTTCCTTCCACCTGTGTAGACAAACCTTTAGGCCTGCTATCTTTCCAGTTCTGCAAAATCTACATTCTCATTATTTCTGAAGCATTTCGTTGCCTTCTGTTGCTGCCGGTAACGCCACCATCCTCCCTCCTGTGGTGGAGTTCGTTGTTTCCATCCGGCAAAGTCTGCCTCTGAAGTTCCACCTACTTTTTCACTTCAATTTGAAGTGTTTGGAGTGTATTTTCTTAATAAGCTTCATTGTGGCACGGCCTTACAAAGACTTTGTGTTATGTTACACGAGCTGGTTAGAGAGTTGGCGTGGGGATAGGACTAGAGGGAATGGATTGAAGCCAGAGATGGGTCGGTTCAGATGGGATGTTGGGAAGAAGTTCTTCCCCATGAGGGTGGGGAGACCCTGGACCAGGTTGCCCAGAGAGGGGGTGGCAGCCCCATCCCTGGGAGTTTTTCAGGCCAGGCTGGATGGGGCTCTGGGCAGTTTGATCTAGTGGGGGATGTCCCTGCCCATGGCAGGGGGTTGGAACTGGATGATCTTTGAGGTCCCTTCCAACCCTGACAATTCTAGGATTCGATGATTCTATGAAAATCATAAAATCACAGAATCATTGATGTTGGAAAAGCCCCCTGGGATCATCGAGTCCAACCACTGACCCTACTCTACAGAGCTCACCCCTAAACCATCTCCCCCAACCCCACATCTCAACGGCCTTTAAACCCCTCCAGGGCTGGGGACTCAGCCCCCTCCCTGGGCAGCCTGTGCCAAGCTCTGGCTGCTCTTGCTGGGAAAAATTCCTCCTCCTGCCCAGTGTAACCCTGCCCTGTTGCAGTTTGCAGCCATTCCCTCTGGTTCTGTCGCTCATTACCCGTGAGGAGAGACCAGCCCCAACCTCTCCACACAGTCCTGTCAGGCAGTTGCAGAGAGTGAGGAGGTCTCCCCTCAGCCTCCTCTTCTCCAACCCAACAGCCCCAGCTCCTTCCGTCGCTCTTCATCAGATTTATTCCCCAGACCCTTCCCCAGCCTCGTAACGAAGCTCCCAAATTTTAATGACTTGTGCCAGAGGAGCGGTGCCAACCTGAAGGTCCCCTTTCTTTTCTCCGAAAGCCATCCCCAAGATCATTCGCTTCCTATATATTCCTATATATTCCTATATATTCCTATATTCGCTTCCTATCACTCCTATTTCTTAGCGTGGGGCTTTCTGAGCTCAGAGTAAAGATCTCGAAGCGCAAGTTCTCCTCCCAGGCTGCCACCTCCTCCTCCTCCTCCTCCTCTCCTCATCATTTGATGCTGTTTTCCCACCCATTCACCCAACTCTTCCCATCTCCTTGGGGCTGCCTCCTCCCCGAGATCTCTTCCAACCAAAGAGATTCTGTCATTCTGGGTGATTCTATGACTCGAAGCACGTTCCCCATTAATAAGTGGTGCCAGGCCCCCTCTCGTTCCTTCGCAAAACACCACCGTGTATTCCTTGAACAACTCTAGCTCCAATGACCTGATTAGCAGCATTTCTAACGTACCATTTAGTGCTTTTTCACATCCTGGCTTTGCTCATGTCTCTGGAGCACCGAGTCGGGAATATTACAGTCTCTGCTGTGTACCACACGGTGCTCCCTGCATTTATTAGACTAAATAAATACTAATTTTGCTGTTTTACCTTGCCAGGACACCTGAGAACTTGTACAACTTGCATCTCGTTAGCTCGCCCTGTGAAAGAAGCTGTACCTGTGTGTTTTGCACGTTTTGGCTGCCAGTGCTCGCAGCTCTGGAACGTGCCCTGGGTATAACATGAGGGAAAAAGCAGCTCAGAAATGGGTTTTTTCCAACTCAGTATCACTGCTTAAAAATAACTTGAACAGTTGTTTCCTGACAGTCTTTTAAAGTTGGAATTGGGGTTGCCTTTGGACTTGTCTTACTGCTGGGAAACAAGCAAATGCTACCAGCTTGCACGGAGCAAGTTTGCAATCCCACGGTGCAGTTCTGAACTTCCTTGCATCAGGTTTTTCAGTGTATTTCCCGTGTCCTAAAGATTTGGTTTTTTTCTTTCTCCCCACATGAAATTGTCGTTTTGCCATCCCCAGCAGCACTCGACGATGAAATACAACATGAAATTGCTGTTCGCTAAAACCCATTCTTTGGTTGTCTTATGTTATTGTTGGTCATAGAATCATAGAATCATAGAATGAATTCTAAAATGTCTTAGGCTGGAAGGAAGCTTAGAGATCATCTCACCCAACCCCTGCCATGGGCAGGGATGCCCTTGACCAGCCCAGGTTGCTCTAGGCCTCATCCAACCTGGCCTTGAACATCTCCAGGGAGGGGGCAGCCACAGCCTCTCTGGGCAACCTAACCCAGAGTCTGGCCACCCTCGCACTGAAGAATTTCTTCCTCAGATCCAATCTAAACCTCTTCTCCTTCCATTTAAACCCATTTCCAATTTAAATCCATTTCCCCTTGTCCGGTCTCTGGACACTCGTGTCAAAAGTCCCTCCCCAGCCTCCCTGTAGGTCCCTTCAGGCACTGCAGGCAGGGATAAGGTCCCCCCGGAGTCTTCTCTTCTCCAGCTGAACAACCCCAGCTCCCTCAGCCTGTCCTCGCAGCAGAGCTGCTCCAGCCCCTGGGTCATCTTTGTGGCCTCCCCTGGACTCGTTCCAACAGCTCCATGTCCCTCTTATGGTGGGGACACCAGAACTGGATGCAGGATTTGAGGTGGGGTCTCACCAGAGCAGAGCAAAGGGGGAGAATCCCCTCTCCTGCCCTGCTGGCTGCGCTTCTCCTGATCCATCCCAGGGCAGGGTTGGCCTCTGGGCTGCGGGAGCGCCCTGCCGGCTCAGGGTGAGCTTCTCCTCCATCAACACCCCCAAATCCTTCTCTTCAGGGCTGCTCTCACCCCACTCTGGGCCCAGTTTGTGTTTGTGCCTGGGATTGGCCCGACCCAGGGGCAGGACTTTGCCCTTGGACTCACTGAAGCTCCTGCAGTTTGCCCTGGCCCATTTCTCCAGCCTGCCCAGGTCCCTCTGGATGCCAGCCCTGCCCTCACGCGAGTCCACCGCCGCGCACAGCTCGGTGCCATCGGCAAACTTGCCGAGGGTGTCCTCGATGCCGTTGTCCGTGTCGCTGGCAGAGATGTTGAAGAGCTCTGGGCCAGAACAGAGCCCTGAGGAACCTCACTTGGCTCTGGTCAACGTGTGGTCTGCGTCCACAAAACACTGCGCTCGTTTTGAAAGAGCTTGTTTAAACAAGTCGTCCTGGATTGGAAACGAGCCCCTTCTTTTGGGAGAGTCGTAATTTGTGACGTGGCTATTTATATATTTTTTTTAACTGAAAGATTATGCCCAGGATTGAAGAGTGAGCACCTTTTAGCCAACTTGAGTTTTCCCACTCGTTGCATTAGGGGAGAGAAGGATTTAGGGGAACAGGAAGAAATACAGAAGCGAAGCACTCTGAGGGATCAGTCTTGGAGAATGTAGATTCAGGAGAGAAGGAAGGAGGGCAAATACAATGCTTAGATGAGATTTGAAGCAGATTTTTTTCCTTTGAGACAAAAAAAAACCCAAAACCCCAACCCAGTGTGTTTGTCTGTAACAGTGTGTGTGTTACAAGCTTCCTTCCAAGCATCTTGGACTAAACTTTGCATTATTTCCCTCTCTCCATAGGGTATACCCGTGGCTTAGAGGTCTAGGCTATACGTCTTTAACGGTATTTTTAATGGGATTTTTTCTCTGGAATGTGGACAACATTTTCTGTGATAAATTGAGGTGAGTCCTTTCACTTTATCCGGATAGCTCTTCAGAGCTATCTTCTAGCACAAAGCTTTGGGTTTTTTTTTTTCTGACATGTATATTCAAATCCATCTCATGATATGTCTGGTACGCTGCCTAAAAAAAAATTAGTTTTTACCCAGTTTGCTTGTGACTAGATTCAACACTCAGCAGGATTTTTTTAGCGCTTTTTAAAATCCATGAATAGGTTTTTTACAAAATAATTGATATTTCTCTTTAACTTCGATTTGAACTGAGAAAAAGTAACGTCACTGAAGGTTGATGGCAGCATCCAGAAAATCTAGTCTTGACTCTGATACGCTGTTACGCCGCTGAATCTGGGGCGTAGAGAATTTTCCCAATATTTGACTTTGTCGGGCTCAGGTCACAGTGAGTGTGGTTAAAGAACCTCTGGTGTTCCATCTGTCCCTTTGGGCTCCTGGCACTGGGTTAGACCCATCGAAAATTAACTCCCAACGGTCTTCTTGAAAATTTAAAAAAAAAAATAAAAATACAGGTGTGCTGAATGTAGTCGTGAGGAAGAAAAATTAAAAAGTTAGAATAGCTCCTGTGATACGAGTTTGGTACTGGGAAAAAAATGCAGTTGTTTCCTAGCTTTAATGAGATGTCTGCAGAGCTTTGAATTTCTCCAGGTGGTATTATAACCCGAACCTTTGCAGAAAACACATTCCGGTTCCTTGTAATTTTTTTAGTCTCCAAAGGTCTAACTTGTCAGTCATCCACCTACCTGCTCCTTTGGGTTTTAGCGTTCAAAATCATATTTTGGTTCACGTTTTTTTTTTTCTAATTTATTTCATTAAATTTGAAGCTGACTTAAACACAGAATCACTCAGGTTGGAAGAGCCCCCTGGGATCATCGAGTCCAACCACTGGCCCTGCTCTACAGAGCTCACCCCTAAACCATCTCCCCCAACCCCACATCTCAACGGCCTTTAAACCCCTCCAGGGCTGGGGACTCAACCCCCTCCCTGGGCAGCCTGTGCCAAGCTCTGGCTGCTCTTGCTGGGAAAAATTCCTCCTCCTGCCCAGTGTAACCCTGCCCTGGTGCAGTTTGCAGCCGTTCCCTCTGGTTCTGTCGCTCATTACCCGTGAGGAGAGACCAGCCCCAACCTCTCCACACCATCCTGTCAGGCAGTTGCAGAGAGTGAGGAGGTCTCCCCTCAGCCTCCTCTTCTCCAAACCCAACAGCCCCAGCTCCTTCAGTCGCTCCTCATCAGATTTATTCCCCAGCTCCGTCGCCCTCCTCTGCACTCGCTGCAGCCCCTCCAGATCTCTCTTGGGTTGAGGTGCCCAGAACTGGACACAACACTCAAGGTGTGGCCTCCCCAGTGCCGAGCACAGGGGCACAATCCCCTCCCTGCTCCCGCTGGTCACACCAGTGCTGACACAGGCCAGGACGCCGTTGGCCTTCTTGGCCACCTGGGCACACGCTGGCTTGTCTCCAGCCGCCTGTCGATGAGAACCCCCCGGTCCCTTCCTGCCAGAGAGCTGCCAGCCCCCTGCCCCCAGCCTGGAGCGCTGCCGGGGTTGTTGTGGCCCAAGGGCAGGACCTGGCCCTTGGCCCTGTTGAAGCTCACACTGTGAAGGGAGGGCAAGTCCTGTGAGGAGAGGCTGAGGGAGCTGGGGGTGTTCAGCTGGAGAAGAGGAGACTCAGGGAGGACCTCATCACTCCCTACAACTCCCTGCAGGGAGGGTGCAGTCAGGTGGGGTCGGGCTCTTCTCCCGGGCACCCAGTGACAGGACGAGAGGGCTCGGCCTGAAACTGCGTCAGGGGAGGTTCAGGTTGGATCTCGGGCAGCCCTTCCTCACGGAGAGGGTGCTCAGGCACTGGGATGCTCTGCCCAGGGCAGGGGGGAGTCACCGTCCCTGGGGGGGTTTAAGGAGAGGCTGGAGGTGGCACTTGGTGCCCTGGTCTGGCCCATGTGGGGGTGTTGGGTCATGGGCTGGGCTTGATGACCTCAGAGGGCTTTGCCAGCCTCAATAATTCTGTGATTCTGTGATTCTGTATATTGGCCCATCGATCCAATCTATCCCAGTCTCTCTGTAGAGCCTCCCTAGCCCCGTGCAGATCAACGCTCCTGCCTAACTTGGTGTCGTCCGTGAACTTACTCCTGACACACTCTGTGCCCTTACTGAGCTCTTCAATAAAGGTGTTAAACAGAAATGGTCCCAACACTGCAGAACACCACTAGTGACCGACCACCAGCTGGGTTTAACTCCACCACTCTTTGGGCCCGAGCTTTATCCAGCAGATGATATGCTCATCCAAGCCGTGAGCAGACAGTTTTTCCAAGAGAATTCTGTGGAGATCAGAAGTAACTGATGGCTCGTGGTATGAGCCATCGGTCTTACACATTCTTTAAATGTGTAAGAAAACACATTTTGGTTTGCTGCTGTCACTGTACTGGCAGTATAAGGAGTAACTGCTGCTCCTCATCTGCCCCAGGTGATGTGAGAGTGCTTAGCCTGAAAATAAAAAAGCAAAATAACCCATTGTGTGGTGTTTCTCCCTTACAGAGCTCTCCGAGAGAAGATGCCTCCTGTGGTGGGAGCCGTGACGCAGTTTCACGCGTGGTGGCACATCCTCACGGGCCTGGGCTCCTACCTTCATATCCTGCTAAGGTAGGAAGTGTTTTCTAAACTGCCTGTTCATGAAGCACTCTCAGGAGATTAAATATTCGGGGTTCTTTAGGGAAATGCAACTGGGAAGCAGGAACCCCGTGGCTGTTAATCTTGCTAAACTGTTTGACGTTCATTTAATTCCAAAAATGTAAGCTCTTAATAAGACCCTTTTGTTCTTGAGCAGCAATCCTGAAGCAGTTAGACGGGTTTAATTTCGCTCCTGAAAACTAGGAGGCATCGTGCTGCGGAGCAGAAGGGTGATGATCCAAGTGGTTGGAGCAGAGCTTTGCCCAGAAGTGCAAAATACGAGCCTGAGTTAGTGAGCAGGTTGCCCTTAGCGAGCAGGTTTCTGGCTCGGTTTTTGCTCTATGCCACCATCTAGTGGACCTGGGAAGAAAAAATAGAATTTAAATTGGAACCCGAAGAATTTCTGTGCTTTGAAATGATGTTTTGCCGCTCAGCCACAAGAGAACGTGTGTTTAACGGATGTGGCTGACAAAACCTGATTGCATACCGGCTTTTTCTACATCTAACATAATATTCTTCTTTTTTTGGTCAGTCGTTGTAGCTTTTAAAAGGAAAATGCAAGGAAAAGAAGTGCATTTCCAGTAGATATTCTGCTAGCTTTTTCATATATACATATGTACATGTGTATGGATGTGTATCTATGTGTGCCTGTGGACAAATATATAAAATATGTCGTGGTGTGTGGAAAACAGCCACTCCGTTTTAGCCGACAGGTTGTCTGCTGCCCTAAACAGCTTGAGACATAATCTTCCGAAGACAATTCCTTACAGATGCAGACGGTTCGGATCACGTAGGCAAAGGTTTTCCCAGCGTGCTGCACAGAGAAAATCGTTTGGATTTGCATCCTCTGGCTCTTCCTGGGCAATCTGCAGAGGGGAGAGGCTGAAAATGAGGAGTGAGAACGAGGAATGAAACGAGATCTGCCGTAATACTTTGGGAAAATTTCATTTTCCTCCTTCCAAAACGACTGACTCTAGTCCCTGTTTAGTCTTCCTCTGCAGCGGGGAGAGAATTTGCATCTCTGGGTTTCTCTCTCCCCACACAAGTGATAGGGTAGATGAGTTTGCTGATCAATAGGCTGGCACGGAGGGATTTACTCCAAGCTGATGTCTCCCGTTTTCCATAAACCCAGGCAGAGTGAGCGGGGTAGCTCTGCGATCGCAGAAGCAACTCTTCTCTAGCTGGAAGATCAAACCGGGATTAGCACCTCGTCGTTACTTTATGTGCTGTCCCGCACGTGAAATTTCAAGCGCCCTTTTCTCCTTTTCCTCAGTTTATACACAAGGACGCTTTTCCTGAAGCACAGGCCGAAGGTGAAGGTAAGCAAACAGCGTTTTGTGTCCGTTAACGCCCGGCAGCGTTCAGATTTCTCGAACTTTGAGCTTGCGTCGGGACTCACAGCTTATGCCCCTTAGAATCACAGAATCCTTCAGGCTGGAAAAGCCCCCTGGGATCATCGAGTCCAACCACTGACCCTGCTCTACAGAGCTCACCCCTAAACCATCTCCCCCAACCCCACATCTCAACGGCCTTTAAACCCCTCCAGGGCTGGGGACTCAACCCCCTCCCTGGGCAGCCTGTGCCAAGCTCTGGCTGCTCTTGCTGGGAAAAATTCCTCCTCCTGCCCAGTGTAACCCTGCCCTGGTGCAGTTTGCAGCCGTTCCCTCTGGTTCTATCGCTCATTACCCGTGAGGAGAGACCAGCCCCAACCTCTCCACACCGTCCTGTCAGGCAGTTGCAGAGAGTGAGGAGGTCTCCCCTCAGCCTCCTCTTCTCCAAACCCAACAGCCCCAGCTCCTTCCGTCGCTCTTCATCAGATTTATTTCCCAGCCCCTTCCCCAGCCTCGTAACGAAGCTCCCAGATTTTAATGACTTGTGCCAGAGGAGCGGTGCCAACCTGAAGGTCCCCTTTCTTTTCTCCAAAAGCCATCCCCAAGAGCCCCAGCTCCTTCCATCTTTTCTGCTCTTTCTCACACCCCAAGAGCTGCGGTTGAAATGGTGGTGAACAAGCGTTTGGTTTCTGTTCCTTTGTAATATTCCAGGAGATGTTTCCCCTCTTCCCTTTTTTTTTTTTCTTTTAACAGTTTGTGTTCGGAATCTGGCCCGTTCTTCTTGTGGACCCACCCAAGAAGCTTTGACCGAGACCTCGGCAGTCGCGTGCGATCGCCCAGCCTGGCTGAATAAAGCGATTCAACACTTTGCTGTGGCTGAAGTGTCAAAATTCCGCATCGATTCAAGCCCCGTTGCTATAAAAAGGACTCCTCTGGGCTCCCAGGCCAGCCAGAACAAACGGAGCAAAGAGTTGGCACGCTAGGGAAATAACATTTAGCAACAGCTTTATCCGAAGTCGTTAAGACAAAGATTAAGACACAATATTTTTATGTATATATTGTATAGCCGAGGAGACTGAGCTAATATTTCGTGCTGGTCACAGAAAACTAACCATTTTGGTTTTTGTTTTTTTGTTTTTTTCTGAAGTGCATACGTTTGGTTTTTTTTTCATTCAGTCGTCGTTCTTTCTGTGCTTTCAACTAATATTAGTAACTGAATGACAAAACGGGGCCATCGACGGCCGAGCCGCGCGGTTGGTGTGGCCTCTAGTGAGCTGAACGCTTAACCCCAACTGCTTTAACCTTGCACTTTTATGCGATTAATGAAGTGTGTTAGGACTGACTTAGGGCTTTATATTCTATCGTGCTTTTCCACGGCTCCCTTTGCAATTTCTGGTTGAAGCAAACCGGTCGGGATCCCTGTGCCATGTAGTTCATTTTGTCCCGAGCTTCCTTTCTTCTCTCTAGCCCCGCTGAGGAGCATCGCGGAGGATGTTCCGGGCTGTGACCAGCAAGAAGACACTTGAGATGGTGAAGCATCATCATCAGAGTTTTTTGTTTGCGTGTGGAAACATTCTGAATTTGTCTGACCATCAGGAGACTGCAGAGTGAATGCATAAACACAAGAAATGCTTTTTTTGTTGTTTTTTTTTATGATTATTATTTAAATGCTTTCCTTTTCTATCCCTGCTTCTTACTCCCCGTCTCCCAGCTTGACAAACGCCTTAGGCGTGTGCTAGTTCAGCTTTGAGGTCATCTCTTTCTCTTATTTTAACAAGTCTTAAGTATTGGCCTGACTTTCAGAAGCGTCTTATTTAGAAAAAAAACGAAGAAAGAGCAAAAGAAAAAGATTGATGTTGAGGATACCCCAAAATAGAGCTGACAGCACTTGGATTGCTTGCTCTTAACTGTGCAAAGTTGACCAGACTTTGGGGATTAAGAGGGGGGGACGAACCCCTCTGGTTTCGGCAGATTTTGTCTCCCCAGCTGATGAAATTTAGTAAGCAAGCATGAGGAAAGCATCGCTCTAACAGTTTTTCACGATATACCTCATTTTGGAGGCCGGGGTTTGGACTCTTCGCATCTTGGGGCGACTCAACGGAGTCTGGCTCTGGGCCTCCCGGCCGCCACGCTATGCAATTTTCGCCCACTTTTTGATGCTCCGAGGGATTTCTCCTTCTTGCCACGACGTTAAAAAAAAAAGGGAAACGCTCGGACTGGTTGCAAAGCCCCTTCTGTAGTGACTTAAAACGTGCCTGCACGGTGACACAGCTCTAAAGGTGTCCCCCAGCTCACAAAGCGGAGGATTCCTCGCTCTGGCTGCCGAAAAAGTCGGGCTGAAATCCGTGTTGTCCGATCGACACTGTCTCAAAACTCCCTCGAGTATTTTTTTTTCCTGGTTTGCAGCTTAGCTGCATCCTCCCCGTCCGTCAGCGGCGCTCTCCCTGCTGTGAATCTCCACGTCAAATCCTGGCTTTTGTGTTACGTCGCTGACCCCGGACTCTTGGGATCAAATAAACCCAAACTCGGGGCTGGAAAAACGATGCTTGACCTCGAGTGACTTCCGTGAGGTTTAAGCACGTGCTGAGAGCAGCACCCTTCAGCCTGTCGGCAGCAAATCGCTGTAAAGATCCTCAAATGCCAATTTTAAAAGAGATTTGTTGTCGGGAGGCTCCGCTTCCATCAAGGTCAGTGTCCAAGTTGGGAAACCTGAGCAATCTCAAAGAGGTTGGAGTAACTAGTGCAGAGGTAGGAAAATGCTGCGTCAAGCGTCTTTAATTATCCAGAAGGATTTTTTTTTTTTTTAATTTATTTTAATGAGATTTGAGAACTGTTTTGAAAATGTAGCTGAAAAATAAGTGCCTGCCTCTTCACCCCCGTGCTTCTGCGCACCGCGTCCCGTTCTCTCATTTTCATGTTTTCTCATTACCTGTTTTCGTGAGTTGGGGAAAGGCAGGAGCGACGAGACGTGTCAGCAGCCACGCGTGGCATCCGCTAGCCGTGGTATTATTTTTAAGAAAATGAACAAAACCTTTATTTTTGTGGCCTTAAGTTAAGATCTGGGCGCTCTGGTTGGTTTCCCTGTAACTGCAGGAACCGGAGCGTGTTGAAAAGCCGCTTTTTTATTGATAAGGCATCTCTACGACGGTATTTTTAAAGGGAATTTCTCGATTCTCTTATACATTTGCAACTAGGAAGTTTATGGTTTTTTTTTTTCTCGTTGAATCGAGTTGTTGGGATTTAAAAAGAAGGTCGGGAAAGCCCGTCATGATCTTTTCGTGTTAGCTTTTCGTTCGCGTATCGTTCATCACCGATGTTTTCAAGGAAAAAAAATCGTGCCAGTTGGCTTCTTCCTTCATTCCAAATGACTGAAACCACGCGCGCCTCCACCGCCCGCCCAAGCAGCCTTTCTTTCGGGTGGTGGTAGACCCCGAAGAATGTAATTTTACGTGCGTGGATCCTTCTAAACGTAAATACTCTAAAACCACGGGTGCTCCGGTTTGACTGCCTTACTGACCTCGCGAGCACAGCAAAAGCCAGTCTGATCTGCTGAAATTCCGACTGCCTTTTCCAGCGCCTGCCAGGACGCGCGTCCCCCCTCCGGTAACGCGTCTAAATGTCTGTTAAATAGCTTTTTATTTATGGCGCTCGCCTGACCTGCGGTGGGTGGGTTGGTTTTTTTGTCCTACGAACCTTAGAGCAGCTCATCCCAATCTTTCCTTGCACTACAAGGTGTTCTTTGAGTAGGATTCGGGGAGCGGCTACTTTAAAGGGAATTAGCGCTTCGGATGAATCCTACAGGATGCGTTGGACAGACCTGCTGGCGATCGACTCGTGTTCTTCGACATCCACGAAGAACTTGGAAATCTGCCGCCTCCCACCCGTCGGCTTGGCAACACATCGGCAGAGAAGTTCTGCGGACGGCGAGCTGAGAAGTTCTTCCTTGGAAATAAGAGAGAAAACCTCAACGTTCCTCTCCTGCTGCGGACCCACACCATACTTTATGCCAAGAATCTAGATTTTTTTTTCCATTTTTTCCCGGGAATCCAAGAGGTGCGTCATCCAGAACTGAAGATAAGACACAATAAATGGAAATCTGCCGTCGGGAGGAAGTCTCGTCCGTGTTTTGAAGGCAGCGGTGTTGGCTGGCAGTATTACTCATCTCCGGACTTCATTTTCTTGCTTTTTTTTTTTCTTTTCTTTCAGCACAGGGAAGATCTGTTCCCCAACAGTATTTAAAAGCCTTCACCCATAGTCAGAGTCGGAATACGCAGCCCCTCACTCACCGATCTACCTCTGCCCCATGTCGTACGATACCTGTGCCCTTAATTCTACCTGCCTGAGCGTGCGGGCATGAAAGAAGCCTCAGACCGTGTCGTACCGATCCGTACGTGGGTTTGGGAGAGACGGAAAATACGGTTTTATCCTTCTTTTAACCTCACGTCGTGCTGTCTCGTTTGGCTCGAGGGAAATCCTCCGGTTTGAAACGCGGTTGAATCTTTTGTGGCGTGTTGGTTTCGAACAGCTTGGTGAGTTTCTCGGCAAACTCTTCCATGGGAGAGGAGAAAATCCTCCCGGTATCACGAGCTTTCCTCACAGTCGCCACCACCTTGTTTCGTCTGCATTCAAGAATTTCAATAATACCTTTTTTTTTTAATAAAAAACCTGTTTCTGTGGATGTATTTTTGAGAGAGGAAACAATTCAAGGTGACGCCGCTAACGAAGCAGCGCCGCCGTTTCCTTCAGCAGACCTCGGAATCCAGGAACGCACCTTAATTTGGGCAGAACCTAATTAAAATTATAACGGTTTGCTTTAAAGAAACCCCCACCTGCTCTTCGTAAGTGGGCGGTGGGAGGCTTTAAGTGCAAAGTGCTTGTCGACTGGGAGACTTGAGGATGAAGAGGGATGAGCGACGGAGGAGGCTTTATTTACCCGGGGGAAGCAAAAGCCAGAAGGAGGATTAAGAAATCTTGCGCGGAAAGCAAATAACAAAAAGATTAAGCACGGAATCACATCGACCACCCTCCTCCTCGCTGCACTTTAGATACTTACATAACACTCCTGAATGTTTTGCTGTTTATACGCTTAAACTTGCCGTGCCGACTCAGCGCCCTTCGCCACGGACGTGACGTAGACTCCCTTACGTCCAGTTCATTGTAGATTTTCCGCCTGTTTTGGTCTTTTTTGTGAGGATGGGACGTGACGCGGATTGTTCTGTACACGGATGCCTTCGATTCTGATCCACCCGGAATGTCCTCTGCCAGCTTTGAGAGTCAGTGACGTAACTACGGAGGATGAACCCTAGAACTGTCAAAATTGGGTTTGGTTTTCCTTGCTCAGATTCTCGCACACGACTGCCAAGTGCCTGAACTCTTTGTCGCGCGTCTTCTCTGCGAGCTGCGGCTTTTTTTTTGTTTTCTCCTGGGGTGCGTAAGACAAGGTCCTTGGTAGGAAGGAGGTCGGTTTGGGTTTTGTTAAAAAGGAGTCGCAGCGACTCTTTCCCAGCAAGGCGGTGACGCGGCACGGGGCAGCCTCTTGCTCAAACTTGAGCCCGACCACCCCGCGTCCCTGATGTTGCATCTTCTCAGATTTTTTGGGAAGGTTTAGCCCCACAGCTGGTGTTGTTGGGTCAAGCAAAGCACTTCATGCGCAACCCCGCTGCTGGAGCTCCCGGCCAGATGCTCCAAACGGCACCAAGGATGTGAGGATTCGTCTGTACAACTCGGGGACTTGATGCCTGAACGCATTCACTTCAGACCTCTCCCTCTTGTTGAAAGTGTTTAGATTTGGTGAAACACCTGGTTGCAGATTTCAGAAGTGCTTCAGAATCGAGCAAACGCAAGACCCTAAACCAGTGCCTGCAAATTTATTTTATTTTTTTTTTGCGCATGTTTCACGTGAGTTGAACCTGCCTGACGTTTGGAGCAGATTGTTGAGACTTTTTTTTTTTTAAATGCAAAGATAAAAGTGGTTTTTTTGAATACTCATACGCAGGAATAGCTGTAAAGCACAATCTCGGATTCATCTTTTTCCCCCAAAAATCTCTGGAACCTATATATACATTTCTCCAAAGCCAACGTTGAATAGAAGAGGCTTTCGCGCATGCTCGTAGCAAACCATGTACCAAAATGTTTTCTAAATTCAAACCTTGGTCAGTCGCCGCAGAGGAATTTTAGTTGTGTGTGCTGTTGCTCCCTGGATTTTTGAGGAGAGAGCTTCAAGCAGCAGAAGCAGCAGTTGCTCCTTCAACCAAACAGGAACTATTTTGTGGTTTTTTCCTCTTGATCTTCCAAATCGATGTAGACTTGATGTTGATTATCGAGCTGGGCTTAACTCACTGACGAGGTTTTACTCTCTCAGCCAATAACATCTGTCCAGCTGTGATGGACCTGAAATACCCGGCGCGTTACGCGACCAAACTCGCAAACGTTTGACGCTGTAAGTTCTAACCTGTGGGTTGGTTGCTTTGTTGTTTTTTTTTTTCTCTTCCTGAAATTCAGTGTATCGTTGCAGATAGATAACGACACTGTGACGGATGAACCGCAAAACGCAGCTGCGTTGGGCAACGTTTATTGGCAATTTTTGATACCGAACTGATTCTTCGTACCAAACCAGCTGGGAACTAACGTTAGGCTTACGCGTATCGGCATATCTTGTTTCGCAAAGCACAGCAGCTTGGAGGTTTTTAATGTATTTCTTTTTGGTATTCATGCTGCCGTCAAGCACTAATTTGTGTCTTTATAGTTGAAATTATTAAAGAGTTTTGTTTTAAATACGACTTTTCCCGGGTGTTTCTTGCCTCTTGGATTGCAAGGGGCTGGTGGGTTCGCTGTGATGCTGCTCAGTAGGTGGGTGGTCGCCTGTCTTAGCCGGTAGGGACACGAGAAGAGCAGGATTCATATGACCTGTGAGCAGGGCAGATGTAGATTAGATATCAGAAAAAAAGTTCTTCACAATGAGGGTGGTGAGACCCTGGCCCAGGTAGCCCAGAGAGGTGGTGGAGGCTCCATAGAAGACATTCAAGGTCAGGCTGGGTGGGGCTCTGAGCAACCTGATCTAAAGTTGTCCCCGCTCACTGCAGGGGGTTGGACTAAACGACCTCTAAAGGTCCCTTCCAACCCTCTTCAGGAAGAAATCATGGACCAGTAAGCACTTACCCAGCAAGTCCCATCACACCCCAGCAGCCAGGGTGACCATCAAGTATTTCCACCCCCAATTTCTGGAAGCTCTCCCTGTTCCCACTCCCTCGTTTTTCTCCTGCTTGTGTCTGTTCTTCCTGCAGGGACAACCTTGGAACTCGGTATTTTGGGCGCCAAACCAGAGGGCAGGAAACCTCCTAGCCAGTGGTGTAACTGGGGGAACCAGTGCCACCTCCCAGTGGTGGGACAACCAAACTCCACGGAGAGGCACGGCCTCAGCACTGGGCTGGGTGAGATCCAGCTTTGCATTTTGAGCTTGCGGCCAGATTAGGTCCAAGCAGTACTTTGCAGTTTCCCAGGGGATTAAAAACCATTGTGGTCCTGTCAAAGACCTCCTCCCAACCAGAAAATTTCATTTTGACCTTGATGATTCCCTTTCAAGGCTGCCAGTTGACTTGCCACTTTATTAATTGTCCATTCCCTCTTCCTCCTGTCCCCACCCCCTTGTTTTTTAATCTGTTCAGCCTGTCCAAAGGCTAAAACTGAGTATTTGCAACACTTTAACCCCAGTGGCTCCAACCAGAGACCTGGCTGCACCCACAATGGAGGCAGTTGCTGCCGCTTTGGCGGAGGAGCTGGTGATCCAGCCTGGACCTTTGGTGCTGAGTGAGTGGAGAAAGTGGAGATAATGGAGTCAGAAAGGAGCAATGGTGGGTCTGTCTCCTCCGCGGGTCAGTGGGTGACTCCTTTTTGCTGTGGATGGACCTCAAGCAGCCCAAGTGATCTTGGCTTGGTTCTTACCCACAGGGACAGAGCACTCGGCATGCTCCTGTTGAACATGCTTCTGTTATCTCCTGGCTTCATGGAAAACGAGATACGAACTGGCTGGAGGCATGATTGATGATTTGGCACGACCCAGGAGAGTTCTGAGTCCTCAGAGAGCATCTTCAGGGCCTGAGAATGTCTTACGAAGGGCAGCTGAGGGAGCTGGGATTGTTTAGTCTTGAGGAGTCTGAGAAACCTCACTGCTGGTGGGTGTTGGTCTCTCCCAAGTTACTAATGATAGGATGAAAAGAAATGGCCTCAAGTTGCACCAGAGGAGATTTAGGTTGGACATCAGGAACAATTTCTTTACTGAAAGAGTGTTGAGGCATCGGAACAGGCTGCCCACAGCAGGGGTGGAGTCCCTGTCCCTGGAGATGTTCAAAAAATCTGCAGACGTGGCTCTTTGGGACGTGGTTTAGTGGTCATGGTGGGGTTGTGTTGACTGTTGGACTTGATGGTCTTAGAGGTCTTTTCCAACATTAATGATTCCATGATTCTGTGATCTGCCCTGTCTCTGCCTCCCCAAACAGCCCCTTCCCTGACACCTCAGACCAGGGGTGGGTCCAACACCAGGCTGGGGTTCAGCAGGGCTCCTCTGATGGGTCCCCATGTGGACGGGACAGGCGGACAACTCCACCACGGTTGCGCTGGCATGAGAGGGCGCATCAGCAGAGGTGAGACAAGGACAAATGTCCTTGTCCTCAGCCTCAGTCGCCTGAGAGGGGATAACGTGGTGTGGCCTGGAGCTCGAGGAAGCCCCCTGCACCACGAGCAGGGACAGAGCTGGGACAATGTCCTCACTCACTTTGCGCTCGTGAGGGACCCTGCGTTTGCCAGCGCGGTGTGGAGCACCGTGCGCGATGGATGAAGCGTCCCAACCTACAAAGCAGAAACTGCACGAGCTTGCTTAAGACCTGTTCCATGACCGACGCGGCCGTCCCGGCTCCTAAATTCAAGGTGAGGATCTCACCTTGCTCACGTGCAGCACCCGAGGGTCTCGGTGCTCGCCACCTCCCAGCTGCTCCGGCAATCCAAACAGCCGCTGAAAATCATCCAACCTCATTAATCTTCCTTCACCGGGGCCGACTTGCTAATTTGCGCTCACGAGGCACGCGCCGACCTAATGAAATTAGCAGTAATTAATGGCGCTGGCAGGCACGGGGAGCAGGCACAGCAGCTCCCGCGGACCGCGCGCCCCCCGCCCGGCACCTGGCGCCGAGGGCTCTGACTCACGGGTTTCTCATCGCCGGGAATCAGGGAGGTGAATGCTAATGAACAGCAGCTCCCGTGGTCCTCCCGAAACGGAATTAATCGAGTTTACTCTGCTGATGCAAACCGATGTCAATCCCTGCGTATTTATAGGCTGGCTGAGCATCAGGGCTGCAGTGATTTATGCGGGTGCCTCAGCTCAGCGCTGCTGTTTCCTCGTAGCCGGGATGGTGACTCACCACCAAACAGCATGTCCTGGTTCGAGCTGAACAGAACCAATTTTCTACTGTGGTTTTTACTTTTCAGTCCCCTCTGGGAGGCGGCACTTTGTGCAGGTGCCAGCGGGTGTGTGCAGGCAGTGCTGCTGCTGGCAGGGACAGCGCTGGGGTTTGCAGGCACTGCCAGGGCTGGGGAGGCACAAAGGCTCCGGCTGACACTGGCTCTGCAGGGACTGAGGCCACTGCTGGGTGTCGTGTGCCACGCTGGGGGGCCGGCAAGGACAAGGGTCCCCAGGAAGGGACAGGTGAGGAGCAGACGGGACAGGGGAACACGTGTAAAGCTGAGGGACCAGGGGGTTAAGGCCTCTTCTCCACTGGCCTCCATCCCTTCTTCTGCCTTTGGTGCCGACCCCGAGTTCCCAGATCAGCCCCTGTGCCCGGATCCCCTCTGCCGCTGAGCCTGGGGCTGCCCCGGTGCAGCTCTGCAGCACCCCTGGGGACTGATATCGGGGTGAGCTGGGTTTGATATTGGATCTGTATATCATTATGGTTGGAAAAGACCTTCAAGATCATAGCCCATATATTCATATATGGGTATAATTGTATATATTCAATTATTTTCATTATTTCCACTATTGGTTTTCTTTACCAAAGCTGTTTTGGCTTTCCAATCCTTAAGTCTCTCCGCCTTATTCCATTTCCTTTCCCATTTAGGGAAGGAGTGGGGTTAGCGAGCCTCTGTCAGCCTTCAGTGGCCAGCCCAGCCCTAACCCTCAGTACAGCAGAATGGAGTAAAATTGTTAAAATATTGCGGTATTGAAGAAGCCTGGGGACAAGTCCAACTTGCTCTCCTCAGGAGAAAGGATGAAGAGGGCAGCGAAATCCACTCTGCACCCAGGCAAACCTGCTCAGACACTCCTGAGTCTTTGTTTGAAGGAATTTTGTTCATTTGGAGTCCTCCAATGTTTTTCTTTCCTTTCTCTTAGATTTCTTTATTGTTGTTTTTTTTTTGTCTCTAATCTTGGTTTTAACATCTTTGGCTGGTCTGAAAAAGAGATTAAGTGCTCGATACAAGACGAAAAGCAGCAACGAGCCTGCGAGCGGCAGCATCAAAGCGGAGCCGTTGCAGAAGGGATGTTTTTACACAGGTTGTCTGAAAAGCAAACAAGCTCCAGCTGTGTTTTCTTGCTGCTGGCATGAGCTGAAGCAGGAGGGCTGATGGATACCGTGGGCTTGTCTGTGCTGAAGATCTCTCTGCCGCCTCCCCCTGAATTTGACAGCTCACTATCAATTTGCTCGGCAGCCGATGCGCTCCTCAGCTCCTCAGCAACGCGCAGGACGTCAGATACTTGGTTCATTTATCCATACACTCACCTCACGGGGTGTTCATGATCGGGGTGGAGTAAAAAAACCCTTTTTTTCCATACCATGACCTGGGTTAGATGCCAGCAAAGCCCTTTCAGAAGCATCGCGGGACGCATCAGCGGGATGGCAGCAACGACCTCGGCTCAAACCCATGAGGAGATCTGGGTATGGCTCAGGATTTAGGGGAAAACAAGGTTTAGACACCACTCCTGACATACTATTGTAAAGGCAGAACCCCAAATCAACATAAAAATCTGTCTCTTCTTGCCTCGAGTAGATTTAACACTGCTGGACCGAGTGCTGGAGGCAATTACCCCCAGCAAGGGTGGTGATGCCTATGTGGAGGAGAAGCATCCTCAGGTGGGAAGGCTGGAAGTGGAGGAGAACATCCCTCTGCACCCTCCCATTTCAAATGAAACCCTGGTGCTTTCCTGCCTGAACCCATGCCCAGGTTGGCTATTTCTGCTTAGAGAACTGTATTTTAATTCTGTGGATATATCTCCCTCTGTACTCAGCACTGGGGAGGCTGCACCTTGAGTCGTGTGTTCAGTTTTGAGCCCATCACGACAAGAAGGACATTGAGGGGCTGGAATGTGTCCAGAGAAGGACAACGGGGCTGGGGAACAAGTGTGCTGAGGAGTGGTTGAGGGAGCTGGAGCTCTTCAGCTGGAGAAGAGGAGGCTGAGGGGAGACTTCATCACTCTCTGCAACTCCCCAAAATCCAGGAGGTTGTAGTGAGGTGGGGTCGATCTCTTCTCACAAGTAACAAGCGATAAGATGAGAAGAAATGGCTTCAAGTTGCACCAGGGCAGGTTTAGGTTGGATATTAGGAAAAATTTCTTCCCTGAAAGGGTTGTCAAGCCCTGGGCTGCCCAGAGCAGGGGTGGAGTCCCCATCCCTGGAGGGATTTAAAAGCTGGAGAGATGTGGTGCTCAGGGACATGGGGACCTGGCAGTGCTGGGTTAGCAGTCGAGCTCTTAAAGGTCTTTTCCAGCCGAAACAATCCTGTGATTCTATAAAAGCCTTTTCCCACCTAAACGATCCCGTGATTAGATGCCCATAAATCCAGCCTGATAGCATCAGAGCTGGCTCCTGCAGCTCCAACTCATAAGTCAGCAAATTAGGGAGAGCAGAAGGAGCCTCCTGTGTTATTCATTAAGGTGTGACAGTGGTTGTACATCTGTCACATCAGTCCCAGACAGAAACCTCCACCTGCACGAGCTGGGCAGGCACAGTCCGTGTCAACCTGGAAGGTAAAACCCTGCTGCACTTGCACCAAGAGCCTCGTTTCTTTTTTTTTGGCTTTTCTCATACGAAGCTGAATGTGAAGGGGATTTCCATATCCCCTTTTTTTTCCCCCTTCTCTAGACTAGTGATGTCACCATCATAGATTTTCTTTTTAATATCACTGAACTGGATTCTTTAATATTTTTTCCGGCTTTCAGAGTTGAAGTCGAAGCTTTTGTTTCTGAAACCCTTTTTTCCAAAGACAGATAACAACGGAAAGACGCTTCATTGGCTGTGAATATCATTAAACTTATTAAAATAACCACAGAAACAACCTGGGCTACGTGACCACTGCTGGGCCTGGGAGTTTCTTAATCTCTTTTTCTCCTTTAAATATCTTCCACAGCCCAGACAAGCTCCACTGTGAGCACCGCTACAAGTCCCGGGGCTGAATTTAGGCTGAATTTAGATGAAACGAGAGGCTCTGCCGAGAATTTGAGGCGAAGATGATCACTTTGTCTTCGTTTTTCCTCGCTAGACGCTCCACGCGGTGCACTCGTTCATTAATCAGCGCAGCTTCTCCCTTCCAAGTACGTGAGATTACTTGAGTTATTAAAAAAATAAGGAGGACCTCAGGTTGTAAGGAGGGCTGCACAATTATCTGCTCGTCCCCCGTCGCCAGCCTGGGATATTAATTATTTTCTCGCTGATTCAAGAGGGAAGACAGCCAAGGTGTGAATCAATTCCGCCGCTTCGTGCAACACCTCTCTTTTTCTCCCTAGATCCTCCTCTCCAAATCCCAGCCGGGTCTGGCAGCGCTTCGTTAATGAGATCGGGCGTAATTACAGCACGAGCCAGCAGGACCAGAGAGTCAGGAGAGGGTTGGAGTAACTGCTTTTCCTTCCACGACAGAAAACACTAAGGGTGGGCTGGATATATTTTTCTCCAACGTTTGCTTTTTTTGCAGGGTCGGAAAGCTCCCGTTTCCTCCTCTGTTGGTCTTCCCATGGACCACACAACACCGACTCCGTTAAAAAACTATTCTGAGAATACAAAACGTCCAAAAAAAGCCCAAATTCTCGACTCGTGTACGCTGCCCGGCAGCCAAAACACGCATCCTTGTGTGGGCAAAAGATGTGACACAGATTTAATGAGGCACCAGCTTCTTGGCAGCACCACAGGTCTGCTCAGAAAACAGATCGTTATTAATTCACTTGACTAATGCAGTTGTGTTGTGAGGGGAGAGCTCTCTGGAGGTCTGAGTAAATGAGATTTTAAGCAAAAAAAAGCACGGCTCACTCGGCAGAGTTTGCTTAGGTGGGCACGTTGTAGTTTTGGGGTTGGTTGAAGCCTTCCCAGGAACCCTCTGAAGATTTGTAGGATTAGGACAAAGGGTGATGGTTTCAAACTGAACGAGGGGAGATTCAGATGAGATATCAGGAGGAAATTCTTCACTGTGAGGGTGGTGAGACCCCGGCACAGGTTGCCCTGAGAAGTTGTGGAAGCTTCATCCTGGAAGCGCTCAAGGCAAGGTTGGACAGGGCTTGGAGCAACCTGGTCTGGTGGGAGGGATCCCTGCTCAGGGCAGGGAGTTGAAATAAAAGGAGCTTTAATATCACTTCGAACCCCAACCATTCTGTGATTCTATGATTCAGGGGGCTTCAAGACCAGGTGTTGCAATGCCTGAACCTGCACTGGTGACACAGAGCATTTAAAACTAGCGTCAGGTTCTCCTCGAGACTTCTTATTGAGACATTCCTGTCCTCTAACACTTTGGAAAAAAGGGGAATCGAGGCACACGAGATGCTGTTGGTATCGCCACCATCTGCACGACACAGGGCTCACCAGCAGCGCTGGGTGACTGCTGCTTTTCCCAGCACTTGACAAAAAGGCGCATCCAGAGCTTTCGCAATGATGGTTGAGTCCATTTCACAAACTGCCAGCGATGAGAAATCACCGGCGTCAAAGATCTCTTTGAAAAAAGCATGTTTGGGAACATCTCCTTCTCCTACACGCTTGTTTTGGCTACAGCACCGTATTTTTCCCCCTAAAATATAAAACTTGCAGGAGAGCAAGAGGCAGAAGCCAATTTCTGGGTGCCGCAGGAAACGAGGATGATTTCGGAGCACGGGCTGAGCGGCTGGAGCCAAGTCAAGGTTCTTGTGGACTCCCAAACGCAGCAGCTGAATTACAGTTGGGATGAGGGCGCTGAGTAGTTCCTTGCTGCCGAGGTTTACATGAAGAATTTACATTATTGTTGTTGTTTGTTGGTTGTTTTTTTCCCCCCCCACACCCTCGCCTCCACTTTTCCAGTCTGTGCTGCAGCAAATAAATCTCGTTTGCGCTAATGGCTTTATGCTTGCCTAGTGTTTGAAGCTAAGCCCGGGTGAAGCTGAGATGTAGAGGTGACCTCTCTAATTAATACTCAGGCAACTTCCCCCAGCTCTGTAATCGGAGGCAGTCTGGGAGCGGAGGCTGGAGCTGGCTTCCTCACCAACTGCAAGAGTCAGCACAAGTGCTGGAGTTGCTGCGCGCTGATGTTTGGGTCAAGGTTAGACTGATAAGCAGTAAAAGAAGGAAATACCCAAAGAGCCTCCAGGACATAGAACAGTAGAATGACCTAGTTGGGAAGGGACCTTGGGGATCATCTCATCCAACCCCCTGACATGGGCAGGGACACCTCTCAACCAGCCCAGGTTGCTCCAGATTCATCCAACCTGGCCTTGAGCATCTCCAGGGAGGGGGCAGCCACAGCCTCTCTGGGCAATCTGTTCCAGAGTCTGGCCACCCTCGGGCTGAACAATTTCTTCCTCAGATCCAATCTAAACCCCTTCTCCTTCAGTTTAAATCCATTTCTCCTTGTCCTGTCGCTGGAAACTCTTGTCAAAAGTCCCTCTCCAACCTCCCTGTAGGTCCCTTCAGGCACTGCAGGCAGGGATAAGGTCCCCCCGGAGTCTTCTCTTCTCCAGGCTGAAGAATCCCAGCTCCCTCAGCCTGTCCTCGTAGCAGAGCTGCTCCAGCCCCTGGATCATCTTTGTGGCCTCTTCTGAACATGCTTCAACAGTTCCATGTCCCTCTTATTGTGGGGACACCAGAACTGGACGCAGGATTCGAGGTAGGGTCACACATGTTCCTTGCAGAAGGAGGGGAGGTTGTAGAGTGAAAATATCCTGGTAGTGTTCAAAAAATGTGTAGATGGGGCACTTGGGGACATGGTTTAGTGGTGGTGTTGGGTTGACAGCTGGACTTGATGACCTTAGAGGTCTTTTCCAACCTTAATGATTCTACGATTCTAAGTTCTCATGGAAACATGAGCGTGTGGTTCCTGGTATAGGGAGGTGAAGGGACTGTTGGGGCATGTGGCCACCATGGCAAATTGTCCTCAGCCCCTCTGACACCTCCGCTTCCTTGATTGACCAAGATGGTCAGAGGGCTGGAGCATCTCTCCTATGAGGACAGGTGTTTTGGTTTGGCCTGGCCAGATTTCGGCGGCGGGGGGGGAGCTGCAGGGTGGCTTCTGTAAGAAGCTGCGAGAAGCTCCCCAAGATTGATAGAGCCAATGCCAGCCGGCTACAAAGAGGGACCCACCGCTGGCCAAGGCTGAGCCTGTCAGTAAGGTGATAGCAGAGGAACGCCTCTGTGAAAAACATATTTAAGAACGGGAAAAAGAACTGCGTCACAACAGCTGGCACAGAGATGGAGGAGTGAGAATCTGTGCAGACACCAAGGTCAGTGAAGAAGGAGGGGGGGGAGGATGAGCTCCAGGCGCCGGAGCAGAAGGAGTCCCCCAGGTCCGTGGTGAAGACCATGGTGAAGCGGGTTGTCCCCCTGCAGCCCATGGGCGAGGTGCAGATGTCCACCGTGAGGATCACCGCATAGATGTCCACCGAGGACTCCACGCCGTGTGGGTGGATGCCTGAAAGGGGACTGTAGCCCGTGGGCAGCCCGCATCAGAGCAAGTCGCTGCCGGAACCTGTAGCCTGTGGAAGAGAGGAATGCCCACGCTGGAGCAGGTTGGCCAGTGGGACTTTTGGGACGCTGCAGGTGGCTCACGCTGGAGCAGTTTCCCCGAAGGACTGCGCCTCAGACTCACGAGGGGTGGGCTGCCCCTCGTGAGGTGTCTCCCGTTGGGCAGTTTGCGATGAATTGCCCTTCGTGGGACGACTCACGCGGAGAAGAGAGCGTGAAGCTTGTCTCCCGTGAGAGGGACCCCACAATGGCCCTGGGGAAGAGTGAAGAGTCCTCCCCCGGAGTGAAGAAGCGGTGGAACCAACTGACCGCAGCCCCCATTCCCTGTCCCCCTGCGCCGCTCGGGGGGAGGAGGTGGAGAAACCGGGATTGATGTTAAGCCCGGGAAGAAGGGAGGGATGGGGGGAAGGTGTTCTGTTTAAGATTTGTTTCTTTCTCACTTCTCACTACTCCTCTCTGATTAGTTCTTTTAATAAATGTACCTAATTTCCCCAAAACTGAGTCTGTTTTGCCCGGGACGGTAAATGAGGGTGATCTCCCTGTCCTTGTCTCAAACGCTGAGCCCTTGGAGATATTTTCTCCCCCTGTTCAGTAGTGAAGGGGGAGTGAGTGAGCGGCTGTGTGGGTACCTGGCGGCCGGCCAGGGTCAACCCACCACAACAGGCTGAGAGAGTTGGGGTTGTTCAGCCTGGAGAAGACTCTGGGAAGACCTTATAGTGGCCTGCCAGTGCCTGAAGGGGCTACAAGGAGGCTGGGGAGGGACTTCTGACAAGGGCATATAGGGACAGGCTGAGGGGCAATGGGTGGGGGCTGGAAGAGCACAGGTTTAGACTAGATCTAAGGAAGAAGTTCTTTGCCCTGAAGGTGGTGAGGCAGCGGCACAGGTTGCCCAGTGAGGCTGTGGTTGCTCCATCCCTGGAGGTGTTCAAGGCCAGGCTGGATGGAGCCTTGAGCGACCTGATCTAGTGGGGGATGTCCCTGCCATGGCAGCAGGTCAGAACTAGATGAGCTTTGATGTCCTTTCCAACCCAAATCATTCTATGACTCTGAAATTCAGTGGATGTGAGCAGCCAACTCATGGGTCCTTGTATGTCACGGGTTGGGGCTGGGCTGATCACCAGATGAATGACATATGTTCTCTAATAACTCCTCTCCATCACCAAATGGGAAGGGAGAAGGGAATGAGGCAGAGAGACATATAGATTGGAAAAGCAAACTAAAACAGCTTTAATAAACAATAATAAGGAAATAATGAAATAAGTACAAATATATAAAAAAAATGCTATCAAGCCTGACTCTCCCATTATCAGTCCCCAGGGATGCTCAGAGCTGATGGCACCGGGGCAGTCCCAGGCTCAGCAGCAGAGTCAGAAATGAGTAAATCCCTGGGGAAAACTGTCCTTTCTGACTGCTCTTCTTACTGTCCAGTCTTGTAGGGAATGGTCTGAGTCATCTTTGTCTTCTTCTTTGGGGAGTTTTGCTCTACCTATGTGGTAGCAAGGGCTTGGTCAAAGGTGTTCCCATGAAGTCCAACTTTTGCCTGTTCCTCCTCCCCAGAGCTGAGCACTCCAAAAGCCAAGGGGGCAGTCCAAAAGTGACATCTGAGGGTCAACGCCTGGAAGGACAAAGTCTCTTCTGACACAGGAACCGGGTGGTGCTTTGAGGTATCTACATACCACAAATGGGCAGCATTGTCGGGCAACCAGGAAACAAGGAGAAACTCAAAACACAGCAGAGTTTTCTGTGATCTGCTTAGGAAAAGCAAAACCCTGCATTTCCGTGAGTTCTTCAGAAGCAAGCCACGAGTTTGCACAGCAGCCGTGACTGCTCTCCCCACTGGAGAGCAGCACAGGGGAAAGGGACCTGGGGGTTCTAGTGGACAGCAGGTTGACCATGAGCCAGCAGTGTGCCCTCGTGGCCAAGAAGGCCAAGGCCGTCCTGGGGTGTGTTAGAAGGGGAGTAGCCAGTAGGTCCAGAGAGGTCCTCCTGCCCCTCTGCTCTGCCCTGGTGAGGCCACATCTGGAATCTTGTGTCCAGTTCTGGGCCCCTCAGCTCCAGAGGGACAGGGAACTGCTGGAGAGAGTCCAGTGCAGCCACAGGGATGATGGAGGGAGTGAAGCATCTCCCTGAGGAGGAAAGGCTGAGGGAGCTGGGGCTCTGCAGCTTGGAGAAGAGGAGGCTGAGGGGTGACCTCATTAATGTTTATAAATATGTCAAGGGGGAGTGCCAGGAGGACGGAGCCAGGTTCTTTTCAGTGGCGTCCAGTGACAGGACAAGGGGCAACGGGTGCAAGCTGGAACATAGGAGGTTCCATAAAAATATGAGAAAAAACTTTTTCCCTGTGAGGGTGCCGGAGCCCTGGCCCAGGCTGCCCAGAGAGGGTGTGGAGTCTCCTGCTCTGGAGACATTCAAAACCCGCCTGGACATGTTCCTGTGCGCTCTGCTGTAGGTGACCCTGCTCTGGCAGGGGAGCTGGACTGGATGATCTTTGAGGTCCCTTCCAACCTCTAACATTCTGTGATTCTGTGGAAGGAGAGGGAAGCTGCCATCAAGCAAAACTTGGTCTTGGTCCCACCAGTGTAAAGGTAAAGTCATTGCACCAATCCCAGCATTGATCTAGGCTTGAGAAGCCAAGATCAGAATTTGTCCTAATACCACAACGAGCCACTTATCTGCAAGAAGAGTCGTGTGGAAGAGCCTTCATGTGTGGCTCTGCCCTGGCCAGCTCTCAGGAGCTGCTGGAAACGGGACCTTCAGATGGTGATGGTGATGGTGATGGTAGGAAGAATTTATTTACTGAGAGGGTTGTCAAGCATTGGAACAGGCTGCCCAGGTAGGTGGTTGAGTTGCCATCCCTGGGGGTGTTCAAGAGAAGGGTAGATGTTGTGTTGAAGGACATGGGTTAGAGGTGTTGATAGGGCTGGGAAAAGGTTGGACTCAATGATCTTGAAGGTCTCTTCCAGAGAAAACTGTTCTATGATTCTGTGATTCTATGATTCTATGATTTTATGATTCTGTGATTCTATGATGGTAATGTTGATATGGTGATGGTAGTGGTTCCATCTCTGGGGTGAAGATGAGGATGAGCAGGAAAATTGCCTAAAAAGCTCTTGACAGGACCATTTGGAGGGAGCATTTGTTTAGGGCAGCTTCTGACCTGTCATAAATAACGAGCAGCTGAGAGGACGGCGATGCTGTTTGCTCCACTCCCTCCTCTCTGCTCCAGGGAACGTGGGATTTCTGGCAACCCACTTGTTTTCCGAACCATCTTCCTTCTCACTATGGAAAACCCCATGGAAAAAT
The DNA here is from genome assembly GCA_020746105.1 of Trogon surrucura. Lineage (NCBI taxonomy): Eukaryota > Metazoa > Chordata > Aves > Trogoniformes > Trogonidae > Trogon > Trogon surrucura. Next base: position 1,482,693 of record CM036617.1, on the reverse strand, counting down.
CCAGGTCACCGACAGACCTCCAGCTGGGTGGTCATGGCCAAAGTCCTGGAGGGTGTGTGGCCAGGAGATGACATTAATTTCCAAGTAGAGCTTGTGCCGTGAGAAACCTCAACAAGGTGGGAGCTCTCAGCCAGCACCTTTATCTGCTGATGTCTCTGGGTTTTGGCAGAAGATGGTACCTCTAGGTCATTTCCGAGTGGCCCTCGCTTGGCCCTGGCATTCCGTTGGGGTTTCAGGAAAGATTTTGTTCTTTTCAGTTGAGGAGGAACGTAAGGAACATGGTGCTGGCACTCGTTATCTCCCTCTTTTCTGTATTAGCCCAGCAAAAGGGCGGATGGTGGGTAAGATTAAGATTTACCATTGGCTGTTACTCAGTTCTCTGCTGTTCTTAGATCCACCAGCCTGGAAACCTTGGAAATTCATGGGTTTCTCAGCTCCGTTGGGAAGATGAGTTCAGGCTCTTTGAAAGCCCAGGAACAGAAGGACCATGTCACACTGGGTTTCTGGAGCCTGGAAAGAATCACAGTGGATTAAGAGGGTAGGAAACACTCACATCTGCATCCTCCAAGCTCTAGGTGGTATCTCCCCATCCCACACATCGTTTTGGCTGTCCAGCCACCCGGCTGCAAACCCAGCTGGGGTTTGACCAGGACATTTACCCCAACCTCATCTCCTGAAGGGCAGATCACCCTAAAGCGCCGCAGAGCTGGGCTGGTTTGAATTTAATCTTGCAGACCAGGCTTTGCAACTTCCTTCCCCCCTTCCTTCCCTTCCTTTCCCCCTTCCTTCCCTTCCCTTCCCCCTTCCTTCCCTTCCCTTCCCCCTTCCTTCCCTTCCCTTCCCCCCTTCCTTCCCTTCCTTCCCCCCTTCCTTCCCTTCCTTCCCTTCCTTTCCCCCTTCCTTCCCTTCCCTTCCCTTCCCCCTTCTTTCCCTTCCCCCTTCCTTCCCTTCCCTTCCCCCTTCCTTCCCTTCCCTTCCCCCCTTCCTTCCCTTCCTTTCCCCCTTCCCTTCCCTTCCTTCCCTTCCCTTCCCTTCCCTTCCCTTCCCTTCCCTTCCCTTCCCTTCCCTTCCCTTCCCTTCCCTTCCCTTCCCTTCCCTTCCCTTCCCTTCCCTTCCCTTTCCTTTCTCCTTTCCTTTCCTTTCCTTTCCTTTCCTTTCCTTTCCTTTCCTTTCCTTTCCTTTCCTTTCCTTTCCTTTCCTTTCCTTTCCTTTCCTTTCCTTTCCTTTCCTTTCCTTTCCTTTCCTTTCCTTTCCTTTCCTTTCCTTTCCTTTCCTTTCCATTTTTTTTTTACCCAGCACTCGAGCATTTTCCTCTGAAGTCGCTTACTCATACGCAGGGAAGCGCTCGCGCAGGAGATCGGATCGATGCAGGGCAGGAAAGCTGTTAAGAGTGAGCCCAGCTCTCCTTAAATTATGCAGTGCCGAGGAAAAGGCTGCTCAGGTGGGCAAGAGGCTGGGGACCTGAGCCCCATTTCCCACATTTGTGTCACCCCCAAGGAGAAGGATTCAGGAGAGAGAAGAAGAAACGCTCCAGCTTGATTTGTGATCCCCGCGTCACCTTCTGTAGATAAATCACAGTATAAGGGATCTACGTATCATAGACATAATCAGCATAATAAATATTGATAACATCCATATATTATAATCAGATGATCTCATATCATTTAATTAAAAAACCATCTGCTGATTTACCTCGGGTGCATCCCGAACCGCAGCGGATGTGTTCACCGGGGAGGGTGGGTTTCATCAGGGCTTGTGGTTCCTCCTTGTGTTTTATGCAAAAATGAGGGGGAAAATGGGCTTTTTCATGATGGAAGGTGATGATACGGGTCTTTGGATGGAAACATCTCTTCTGGCCATGCTACCATTAAGGACCCATGGTCTTTAATGGTCATGTTGCTCTCCTGGGGAAGGTCATGCGATAGCTACAACATGTGGGTTTGCTGGCTCCCAGTGACACCAGGTCATGCCTGCCCAGTTTCCTCATTGATTTTCCCACCTTAGCTAGTGGACAGCTGAGGAGATCGGAAAGAGAGGACTTGCCTGATATTAGGGAGCTCCTAAACTAGGAGGAAAAGGATATTGCAAGGTCTAATAGCTGCCAGAAGATGCTGGTGAAGTTCGAATGGGAGAAAAAACACAAGTATTGAGAGAAAGGATACGCAGCTTCTGGACCATCTGCTGAGGGAGGTGGCAAAAATCTCAGACCAGGACTTGTCTACATGAGCGACCGAAGTATCTCAGATGCCTTCTGAGGCCTCCAGCCCCGCTGAGCATCTCTCCAGCGGCTGCCCAAACGCCTTTGTGGAAGGAGCATCACCAAGCTCAGCCCTGAGATGGACTTTTCAAGGGGGGAACATCCTGGCCCACGCCTCACGGGGTTCCACGGGGTCTCTGAGAGCATCACAAAGCCGACTTTCAACAGCCTCAACTTCTCCGTCGTGGTCAAGGGCAGCCATTTGGCTCCTCATCCAAGAGCTGCTTCTGCCAAAAAAAATACCAAGAGGAGTTGCTGTAGTTTCCCTTTTTGTTACCAACTGCTGGCCCTTTGGTCATGACGACCCTCCCCCCGTAAATAAACCAGCTAATTAATGCCCTTCTCCTCTCCCCAATGGTTGACGATGACATTGAACGACCTTGCTTAATTTAACTTCCTCAACCAGCTATTTTCGACAGCGAATAATTTAACATCCTTGTGACCCCACTCTTTTCTCTCTCCTGCCAACTGGCTCTGCAGCTTAAATGAACGGCAATAAATAAATACATATCTGCAGAGGGACCTAAATGACTCCCATTACCGGAGCATCTGAAGGCCTGCTTGAATAAATCAAGTGAGGAGGAGATTATGCCGCAATCATGTGGAGAGGGAAAGGAGAGAATACATTACTGGTCTTCCAGAGGCTGCAACCGGGTGCAGGCAACTTGGGGGAATTCAGAAAAAATGAGGTTTTAATTTAAGTGTAGGTGGGCGAGCAGAAGACCCACAGAATCGTAGAAATGTAGAATCGTAGAATCATGGAACCATGGAATCATGGAACCATGGAATCATAGAATCATAGACTCTTAGAATCATGTAATTCTATAATAATAGATCCATAAAATCATGGAATCACAGAATCGTAGAATCATAGAATCATGGAATTATGGAACCATGGAATCATGGAATCATAAAATCATAGAATCTTAGAATCATAGAATCTTAGAATCATGTAATTGTATAATCGTAGATCCATAAAATCATAGAATCTTAGAATCATAGAATCATGGAATTGTATAATCATAGATTCATAGAATCATGGAATCATAGAATCATAGAATCATAGAATCGTAGAATCATAGAATCGTAGAGCCACAGAATGGTTTGAGTTGGAAAGGACCTTGAAGACCATCTAGTTTCAACCCTCCTGCCATGGGCAAGGACATACTCCACTAGACTCATCCAAGCCCCATCCAACCTGTCATGGAATTCTTCCAGGGATGTGTTCAAGCATTTCTTGGTGTCTTCAAAGAGGAGCAAAAGGCTGCAACCTCGTGGGAGCAACGGGGCTTGGCTTGACCTCACCAGGCAGCTCCTGCACCAGGGACCTCTGCTGGAGGTGTCTTTCTGCATCTCCACGGCATGAAAATGAGGATATGGGCACCAGACCAGGCATCTTCTCATTTTTCTCCCCCAAATGCACCCCTGGAGCAGGAGCAGAGGTGGTCAGTTCTCCATCCCACAGCCCTGGGCAGGCAGACCCTCAACTCGAGGGCATCCAGCCTCACCTTGGGGGTTCTCTGCCTGAGCAAAAATGACAAATCATTCCCAGGAGGTAAAAAAAAAAAACCCCTCACTGGGTCATCTCCTTTGAAATCCCAGAAGGAACAGTGAAACCCCATTTATGGATGGAATCACCGGCTGGAATTCTCCTCCCCCCGTCTCCACTTTTACCCGATTCCCACTTAATTGGGGGGTTTGGTTTTAAAAATATTTCTTCCTTCCTCCCCTCTGGCGCCTCTGCCCCTCTCGCCTGGCGCCGAGGAGCAGCGACGCTTCGTTATAAATCATATTTTACATAATTTTCCTTCCCCTGCCGAGGCTGAAATCAAAAACACAGCGGGAGGAATCGCGAGGTCGGGGTTGGGGCTCCCCGTCCCTATGGGGGGTGGGAGCAGCTGGGGACCCACTCGGTGCTTGACTTCGTCAGAGGAGCTTTTCCCTGATGTTTTCCACCTTTTCCCTGATGTTTCCCATCTTCCCCCTGACGTTTTTTGACTTTTCCCTCGTGCTTTCCAGCCCATTAGCAAAAAATAAAAAAGCCGGGCTCCTGCTGCTGATTCATCTCAAGGGTGAGTCCATTTTCTGTTGTTTTTTTTCTAATTTTAATTTTTTTTTAATTTTAATTTTTTTAAATTATTTTTTATTTTTTATTTTTTTATATATATCTTTTCTTTATTTTTTTCTTTATTCTTTCCTTCTCCCTTCTTGTTTCATCCCGGCGCTTGCGCAGCGTCACCCTCCAGAGGTGACAAACTGCCCTGTCGTGTCCCCCTCCCAGTCCCCCCAGCAGCGAGATGCTCCTCCTGAGCAGCTTTGGGGTCAAACAGCTGAAAAGAGGGAAATAAGAATTTCTGTGTTTACATCCATTGGCACCAAAGTAAGCCCAGAGCGGCTAAACAGGGGCAGGAGGTGTCTGCACTGCTGGGAGGAACGATGAGTGGTGGTAATAATTAATTACTGATTAATAAATAATTAAATAAGCATTAATTACACAACCAATTATATAATTATTAATCAATTAATGACCTCTGGTGTGTCTAGCTCTGCCCTAATGTGCTCAATGCTACTGATGATTTGGGGCTTTGGGTTGGAGACCTGCGTAGGGTTTACTTTTCCAAATGTTCAGAAACTGAGGGTTTGTCTTTTTTTTTTTTTAAAATAAATTAAAAATTCAATTTTTTATTATTTTGCTCTTTGCTGCTGGAATTTCCCACCATGGTTAGCACGGCCGGGCTCCGCACCTAACATACACTCCTAAATATAAATATGGGGTCCCAAATTTTGGGTTTACTTTCCAAAGTGATTATTTTTTTTTAGGGTTATTTTCCTTTGTGATTTTTTTTTTTTTGTGTGTGATTTTTGACGATGGGAGAGAAAAGGGGGCGTGTGCAACACGACCCCTTTGCACTGACCTGGTTTTGAGCACCGAGATCTGCAGGGGGAAAGGGGAAAACAAGGAAAAAGAGAAGGAAAACCAAAAAAAAAAAAGACTTTTTGCTGCAGGGAAAAGCAAGGTTGGACTCGATGATCTTGAAAGTCTCTCCCAACGGAATCGATGATTGGCGCAAATGCAGGTTTTTGCCTTTCCCAGTTTCTTGAATGAAATAAATGAATTAGAATAATGGCAACGTGAGCATCGCATGAATGGAGTAGGTAACGAAATGGATCGTAAAATTTGAGTAAATTTGAGCGTGAAACATTTATTCCTCTCATTTACAACCGTTTTCTTTAATTGCTCCTCCCTTGCCACCTCTTCTTGGCCTAATTTACTGTAAAGCTGTGCCTCAGTTTCCCTCTTGCAAAACAGAAAAGGGGAATAACTTTGGTCTCGGGCTGGATAGAGATGTCTCTTTCAACCCTCATGTCATTCCTGGTGGGGAGGGATGTCCCCTTTGCACCCAAATCCTGCGCCCCTCCATGATTTTCCCCCCGGGTGCATGGCGTTCCAGTTCGCCCAGTTCCCAGTGGGGCCTCATCCCAGTATCCAGTGCCAGGGCAACGCTGGTCCAAGCACCGGGGAGATCCCAGTTCCCAGTATCCAGTTCCAGGGCAATGCTGGTCCAAGCACTGGGGACGTCCCAGTTCCCAGTACCCTGTTGTTTCCCCATCCCAGTTGCCCACCTGGGCGGTGGCAGCCCCTGTTCCCACTGATGGGTCCCTTTCCCAGATGATCCCAGTCCCCAGTGGAGCTCCCAGTTCACCAGCCAATGCCAGGCCCCAGTTCCCAACCACAACCCCAGCTCCCGGTGGTGGAGAGTGAGGATTCCCAGTACCGGTTCCCATTCCCAGTCCTGGTGCCAGTCCCCAGTGCCTGCTCCCACTGCTGGGTCCCAGTCCCAGTGCCAGTTCCCGGTGGTGGGTCCCAGTTCCACTTCAGATCCCAGTGCCAATCTTGGGTCCCAGTCCCAGTGGCGGGTGCCAGTCCTAGGTCCTGGTGCCAGTTCCCAGGTCCCAGTTCTTGCTGCTGGTTCCCAGTTCCCTGGTCCCAGTCCCAGTTTTCAGTTCCCAGTGCCGGTCCCACTTCCCAGTTCCCGGTGCTGGTTCACACAGTTTACAGTTCCCAGTTCCTGGTGCCAGTCCCAGTTTCCAGCGCTGGTCCCAGTTCTCAGTTCTTAGTTCCTTGCACCAGTTCCCAGTTCCCAGTGCTGTTTCCCAGTTCCCCATTCCCAGTGCTGGTCCCAGTCCTGGTGCTGGTCCCAGTTCCCAGTTCCTGGTGCTGGTTCCCAGTTCCCAGTGCCAGTCCCCGTTCCCGGTTCCGGTCCCCAGTTCCCAGTTCCTGGTGCTGGTTCACAGAGTTTACAGTTCCCAGTTCTCAGTGTCAGTCCCAGTTCCTGGTGCTGGTCCCAGTTCCCATTGCTGGTTTCAGTTCCCAGTTTCTAGTTCTCAGCTCCCAGTTCCTGATTCCTGTTGCTGGTTCCCAGTTCCCAGTTTCCCGTGCCAGTTCCAGTTCCCAGTTCCTGGTGCTGGTCCCAGTTCCCAGTGCCAGTCCCAATTCCCAGTTCCCGGTTCCCAGTTCCCGGTTCCCAGTGCCGTTCCCAGTTCCCAGTGATGTTCCCAGTTCTCAGTGCCGGCCCCAGTTCCTAGTTCCCAGCCGTTCCCAGTTCCCAGCCATTCCCAGTTCCCAGTGGTTCCCCATTCCCAGTTCCCAGCCATTCCCAGCTCCCATCTCCTGGTGCTGTTCCCGGTGCTGATTCCATTCCTAGTTCCCAGTTCCCAGCCGTTCCCAGTTCCCGGTGCCATTTCCCAGTTCCCCGTTCCTGGTCGTTCCCAGTTCCTGGTGCCGTTTCCCAGTTCCCTGTTATCCGCCGTTCCTCGTTCCTGGTGGTTCCCTGCTCCCAGCCGTTCCCAGTTCCTGGTGACTCCCAGTTCTCAGTGTTTCCCAGTTCCCAGTTTTTCCCTGTTTCCAGCCCTTCCCAGTTCCTGGTGGTTCCCAGTTCCCCATTCCTAGCCATTCCCAGTTCCCAGTGATTCCCAGTTCCCAGCTGTTCCCAGTTCCCAATGGTTCCCAGCTCACGGTGGTTCCCAGCTCCCCATTCCCAGCCGTTCCCAGCTCCCGATCCCAGTTCCAGGTGATTCCCAGTTCCCCGTTCCCTGCCGTTCCCAGTTCCCGATGGTTCCCAGTTCCCCGTTCCCAGCTCCCCGTTCCCAGCGGTTCCCAGTTCCCGGTGGTTCCCAGTTCCCCGTTCCCAGCCGTTCCCAGCGGCTCCCAGTTCCCGCTGGCTCCCAGCTCTATGTTCCTAGCCGTTCCCAGTTCCCGGTGGTTCCCAGTTCCCCGTTCCCTACCATTCCCAGTTCCTGATGGTTCCCAGCTCGCCGTTCCCTACCGTTCCCAGTTCCCCGTTCCCAGCCGTTCCCAGTTCTCCGTTCCCAGCCGTTTCCAGTTCCCCGTTCCCTGCCGTTCCCAGTTCCCGGTAGTTCCCAGTTCCCCGTTCCCAGCGGTTCCCAGTTCCCGGTGGTTCCCAGTCTCCCGTTCCCAGCGGTTCCCAGTTCTCCGTTCCCAGCGGTTCCCAGTTCTCCGTTCCCAGCCATTCCCAGTTCTCCGTTCCCAGCCGTTCCCATCTGCTCCCAGTTCCCGGTGGTTCCCAGTTTCCCGTTCCCAGCCATTCCCAGTTCTCCGTTCCCAGCCGTTCCCAGTTCCCCATTCCCAGCCGTTCCCAGTTCCGGGTGGTTCCCAGTTTCCCGTTCCCTGCCATTCCCAGTTCCTGATGGTTCCCAGTTCCCCGTTCCCAGCTCTTCCCAGCTCCCCGTTCTCAGCCGTTCCCAGTTCCTGATGGTTCCCAGCTCGCCGTTCCCAGCCATTCCCAGTTCCCCGTTCCCAGCCGTTCCCAGTTCTCCGTTCCCAGCCGTTTCCAGTTCCCCATTCCCTGCTGTTCCCAGTTCCCGGTGGTTCCCAGTTTCCCGTTCCCAGCGGTTCCCAGTTCCCCGTTCCCAGCCGTTCCCAGTTGTCCGTTCCCAGCCGTTCCCAGCTCCCAATGGTTCCCAGCTCCCAGTTCCCAGCCGTTTCCAGTTCCCCCTGGTTCCCAGTTGCCCGTTCCCAGCCGTTTCCAGCTCCCAATGGTTCCCACCTCCCAGTTCCCAGCCGTTCCCAGCTCCCCCTGGTTCCCAGTTCCCCGTTCCCTGCCGTTCCCAGTTCCCGGTGGTTCCCAGCAGTTCCCAGTTCCCCGTTCCCAGCCGTTCCCAGCTCCCCGTTCCCAGCCGCGGAGCCCAGCGCAGGCGCGGCCGCTGCCCGCCCCGTCGGGGCGGTGCTTGGGGCCGGCCCGGGGGGGGCCGGGGCGGGGGGAGCGGGAGGCGAATCGCTGCGGGCAGCGGCGGCACCGGCACCGGCCCCGGGCAGGTAAGAGACCCCGGCCCGGGGGGGCCTTCTCCCTGCACCCCCTTTTCCCCCCCATCACGGCGAACACCTCCGTGCCCCGCCCGGGGGTCCCACCTTCCTCCCCAACCCCGGGGGATGCTCGGGGAGGGGGGCACCTGTGGCTGCGCGAATCGGGGAGGGGGCTGTATTGCAAGAGGGAGGGGGGGCATTAATCATTTGAGATTAGTTTTGGGGGAAAAAAAAAAAAAAAGCCAAAAAGCGGGTCCCCACCTCCCCGCGTGGAGCTGCCCTTGCCCGTAGCGAGGGGTTTAATTTGGGGGGGGGGGGTGCTGGAAGTCGGGGGGTTTGAGGTTGGCACCGCTAGAATTTGCCCCCCCCCGCCCCGGGGATGAATCAAACGCTCCCGGTCCGGCTCGTTTTTGGGCTGAAACTTTGAGCTGCGAGGCCTCGGGCGGGATTTCAGGGCTGGAAGAAATTCTGGAGGTTTCAATATTGTTCTTCTTTTTTTGGGGGGGGGGGGGTGGAAATCCTGTAGTAAGTTGCACGGAAAGTTAAGGCGAGCTCTTGCCCCCGCCTCCCCGGGGCAGGCCAGGCTGCTGCTGGGGTGCAGGAGACCGATGTCTTTTTGGTTTTCCGAGCCGAGATGTGAATCAGGATTTCCCGTATCCCCGGGACTGGAGGCACCGTCCCTTTTCTCTCTCCTTCCACCCTGAAAAAATGTTATTTTTGGACCTAAGAAACCAGCCTGGTGCTTCCTAGAGGAGGCTGTCCCATCAGAAGCAGCCCCGGTCCCTCCATCCCTCGCCTCCCCGTTGAGCCCGGGCTGCTCTCCCGCTCCCACAGATCCACCCCTGCACGATGCTCGGGTTTATCACCCGTTATTTCTTGACGATTTCTCTTGCTCGCTGCACGGGCAAGTGGAGGTGGAAGGAGGGCAGCGAAGGATGCTGTGAAATCCTCGGCTGCCGTGAAATCCTTGGATGCTGTGAAATCCTCGGCTGCTTTTTGCAGAATCACAGAATTAAGAGAATTATCTCGCTGCGATCCGGCCAGGACCGCACCACAAACTCTTCCCCCGGGACACCTTCCATCTCTCGTAGGTCTCTGGGGCGGGGGGCTCGGATCATCCTTCCCAGGCTCAAACCTGACTGGTTTTAAACTGGAGTGATGGTGCGTGGATGGTGGGATGCAGAGAGCCCGGCCGGCTGCGCTGCTCGGGGCAGCGGGGGGTTGGGGAGGGACGAGCTCAGGGATGCAGGTGTCACCTGTTGGGCACATCCTTGGGGCAGCAGGGCTGGGACTGGGTGGAGGAGCAGCACCCGAGCTGGGTGCTCACCTTTGAGCTCCTGCTCGGTGCAACGTCGTGCTCCGGGCGCATCCATCCCAGGGGAACCTACAGGGAGGCTGGGGAGGGACTTTTGACAAGAGTGTCCAGCGACAGGACAAGGGGAAATGGATTTAAACTGAAGGAGAAGAGGTTTAGACTGGATGTTAGGAAGAAATTCTTCAGTGCAAGGGTGGCCAGACGCTGGAACAGATTGCCCGGAGATGCTGTGGCTGCCCCCTCCCTGAAGATGTTCAAGGCCAGGTTGGACAGAGCCTTGAGTAGCCTGATCTAGTTGAGAGGTGTCCACGTTGTGAAACCCAGGAGGGGCTGGTGGATGATGCTCTCGGAGAGATCTTGCAACCTGGGGAGCTGGGAGTGCAGTTGAACCCCTCCCTCGTGTGCAGACACAGCTTTGCTCCGTGTCCGGCGCTTGCCAGGAGCCACGTGCCAAAATCTGTCGGGAGAAACTTTCTCCTTGGCAGCAGAGTTGAGGATCGAGGCGTTAGGGTTTTGAGGAAGGCAGCGAGGCTTGGTTTAGTTTTTTTCTTTAAAATCTCCAGCAGGCCCTGCTCGGGCTTAGAAATCAATCCCCTTTGTCGTGTCACCCCATGCGATGCGCGGCGGCGTTTCGTCCCCTCTGCATAAAACGGCAGCAAAGTGACGTGACCGAGGCACTCGGGAGGTTCGTGGTGGAGTCAAGGCCAACCCTTGGCTCTCAGCCACCATCCCCTCTTGTCTCTTCTGGCAAGAAATGATTTAAACGAGGCCTCGACACGGCCCCGAGCCCGGCAAAATCCCTGCTTGGCTGGTGTGTGTCCCGCATCGTCTGTCCGAGGGAGCTCTTTCAGCGGGTGATGATGCCCGCGGAGAACTGTTGGGGACATCCTCAAGCCCCCGGTGTGGAGGGAGGTGGAAACCCCCAAAGGGGGCTCTGCTGTACCGACCCGTAGCTCCCATCTCGTTTTTAGGTGGAGAAGACGCTCTAGTTCTCCTTTATCTGGACTTGACGGGGTTTTCTACACACTTGGTGCGCGCCAGTGGAGAAGACTTTTGCTGTCAGGACACTTTAACCCCACACAGGAGAGCTCAAGTCTGCTCAAAGCCTTTAAAGGGAAGGTCTGAGCTCATTCTCGGTTTTCCTGCCAAGTTTTCTCCTGCAAAACCGAGCCAAGAGGCACCATCAGTACGAGGAGGGGACCCACTGACCTGGAGGAGCAGGAGGAGATGTGGGGTGCGGGGATGTCTCCTGGGACTTTGCGCTGTGTTCGGAGGTTGGGATCCTGCTGGGAAAAAATAAAATAAAATATCCGAGGCCGGAGCTGCGTTTCGCTCCAGGAGGATTGCAAAGAAAAGTCGAGGGGAACCAGGAGAAGGGATGCTGGTGGGACGAGGGTACGGAAGAGTTAACGTGGAAGGACCAGGCTCTGAGATCTGGTGCTCGAGAGGGATTAACCCAGCCTGGAGCAGGTGCAGAGAAAAAGAACAGGAGAAAAAACAGGGCTGTGAGGCTGCCGGGAGGGATGGAGAGCTGCTGCACGAGGCTGTAAAAGCCCGGAGAAACAAAAGGGGAGAGGGGATGCCTGTAAATACATCCAAGGGGTGAACACGAGGGAGGCAGAAAAGCTATTTCAGCTGGAGGGCAGTGTAGGAGGGGATAAATGGGGTGTAGATTTGCTCGGTTTAGCTCATCTAGAGGCTCTGCAGCTGCACCCCTGCATGGCAGCGGGAATTAGGGCACGTCACCGCTCTTCTGAGGTGCTTGGCTGCGATATAAAAGAGGGTTGGGGGCTTGTGGAGGGAGGAGGGCAGGAATCTCTGGGGCAGGCAGCCTGTCCTGGGATCTCTTTCGGGAAGGGCTGGGTTGGCCCAGCAGGGCACAGAGCAGAAAAAGCCGAGCCGTGGCACAGAGATGATTTTTTTGTCTTTGGTTAGGCCTTAAAAATGACAGAAAAAAAATAAAAACTCCAGCTCTCCTTTCCCCGGTTGCTACACAGATTAATAACAGAGCATTAAGAAGGATTGGGATCTGATCCCGACGGGAGATTTGGACGGCGTTTGCGCTGGGGTGCCGCGATGCTAAGAACGGGGGCAGCCTCTAAATCTCCTCCTGCTTGCGCCTTCGTTACCGCGTCGTTCGACCCGTCCCGGGGTCCCAAGACCCCTTTTCCTAACGCTCACTCCAAGCGGGTTAATGCAAGGAGAATAAGGATGCAGCGAAGGCTGGGATCAGACCTTCCTCCTCCTCCTCCTCACTACTCCCTAGAGGTGTCACCTCCTCTCTCTGCAGGCACCCAGCGGTGAAGCCTCTTGGGTGGCTGCAGGAGGGTTTCAGCCCTGTGCTCCTGTGCCTTTGGGCACCTTCTGTTTGCTTTTTTTCTTCACACCTGAGCCTTCGCCTGCTCTTCCGAGCCGCTTGCAGAGCACAAAGGCTCGACGACGGGCCGGGCAGCGCTCCTCCATCCCCTGATCCATCGGGAACGAGAAACGAGGTGCAGAGGTGCAGCGATTACTCGGGCTCTGCTCGCTTCCAGTTGATTACCCGGGGAGAAAAGGCTGGGCTGTAGACACAGACCCATGAGCTTCACTTTTTCACCAGTGCAGCACCCGTCTGGCTGCAACGTTAACCCTTTCCCCTGCTCTTCGCTCTCCCCTTTTGCAGCGTTTTCATCCGTGGGTTGTTCCTGCTGAACTGGTTTGTGGTGCAGGAGACACCCCCATCCTGGTGTAGGGGTAATTTCCTGAGGTCATGATGGGAATTGGAGCAGTCACTGACTGAGGGTTGTTTTGGTTTTATTCTCCATTGGGAAAAAAAAATCCCTTTCTCCTCTGCAGTCCGGGTCAGGGGCGGTTTCGATGGCTTTTCTGCCAATATCGCAGCTCTTCGTGCTTTGGGGACCCTCCTGCGCTGACGATGTGACAGATGATGCTCCTGCAAAGCCGTGCTGGGAGCCTGTCGGGCAGAGAACCAGCTCCTTTGGGCCAAATCCAGCCCTTCAGAGCGGGCTGGACCAAACTCCTTATCCCCCCGCATCCTGCTCGTGCATCCCCGCTGACAGCTTTCATCTGCTCTAGGGGATACGTCCTGATTTGATGCCGTTTTGACGCATTTTACCTTAAAATACCCAGCCCCTTGGTTTGCCCTTGCACAAAAAATGACCGGTTTGGGTCCTCCCACCTGAGCGTCGTCCCCTCTCTCTCGCATCCCACGATTTCAACTGCGTGTGAGTGTAGGTGAAGGGGAGGAGGGGACTGTGAAGCATCCCACCCACCTCAACCCAAAACCTCTGAAATTATACGTGGGAGAGGGTTTTTTTCCTCTCCAACCACCCAGGAGTCTCCTTAGTTTATGGGGCAAATCATCTCCGTGGCTGGATGAGGGAAGCTGCAGCCCTGTTTTGGTTTTGTTTTTTTTTCCTTCAAGGTTTATCCTGTAATCTGGCAATAAGTAATCAGACACGACTGCGGCAGCCCAAGGCTTTTACCACCAGGGAAAGGGACACATAATATCGCTTTTTTTTTATGTGACAGGCAGCAGATCGCTGGGTGAAAAGGGCAGGGCTCCAGCCCTGATCCTGCCTGGCCTTCGTTTAAACCAAGATACTTTTTTCCCACTGTGGTTTTCTTGCTCTTGTTGGATTTTTTAATATATATATATATATAATTTGTAGAATCATAGAATGGTTTAGGTTGGAAAAGACCTTTAAGATCGAGTCCAGCCATTAACCCAGCACTACCAGGTCAGCACTGACCCGTGTCCCTGAGCCCCACATCTCCCCAGCTTTTAAATCCCTCCAGGGATGGGGACTCCACCACTTTCCTGGGCAGCCCACGCCAGGGCTGGACAACCCTTTCAGTGAAGAAATTTTTCCTAAAGTCCAATCTAAACCTCCCGTGGTGCAACTTGAAGCCGTTTTCTCTTGTCCTGTCGCTTGTTAAATGGGAGAAGAGACCGACCCCGCCTCACTCCAACCTCCTGTCAGGGGGTTGCAGAGAGCGATTCATACAGTGAGTTCCCCCCCGGGGTGAGAAAACACATCCCACCCTCGCAGTGAGCACCCTCCATCCCAACTCGTGTTGCATTTCTGCTTGTTTGAGGCTCCCTGCTGCAGGATGCAGGTGGCTCTGGTTGACTCCATCTCTCCCCAGCCCATCCTGATTTGTCCCACCTTTTAAAGAAGGAGGAAACGCGGCTGTTTGTTGCTCAAGGTTTGCGGCTGGTTTGGTTTATTTTTTTTTTGCAAGCCACGCCCCAGCAAGAAAGAGTTTTTCTGCAAGATGTTTGCATGCTTGCTGCTCAGAGCTGGTCCTACCAGTTCTCCGAGCGTGTGTAAATACTGCAAGGGTTTGCACCAGGGTGATTAAGGGAGGCGATTTCTCTGCAGAGCAAAGAAAAGTCTTGCCTTGGTGAGGAGCTGCAGCTGCAAACTCTACTTTCTTTTTTTTGCTAGGGGCCAGGCCACCCGCTGCTGTGTGGGCGTTGCGTGGGGATGGTGCCCGTTGGCTGCTTGCCTGGCCAGTCTTGCCTTCGGCTGCTCGGCTGGTCTTTGCGCCGGAGCAGGAGAACCGTGATTTATTGCATCCAACACGGGGCTGTGGCCGGGGCTGCAGCAGGTTTCTGTCCTAAAACTCTTCCCCACGTCAGGTGGGATGTCTTGTACCTGCCTGGTGACTCTCTGCTGCGGCGCGAGGAAGTCTGAAGAGGTAGAGAGAAAGGAGTTGGGTAGGGAGAAATTTTATGAAATGCAACAAGGGCAAGTGTAGAATTTTGCACTTGGGAAAGAACAACCCTGTGTGCCAGCACAGGCTGGGGACTGCCCTGCTGGAGAGCAGCGCAGGGGAAAGGGACCTGGAGGTGCTGGTGGGCAGCAGGATGGCCATGAGCCAGCAGTGTGCCCTCGGGGGCAAGAAGGCCAAGGGCATCCTGGGGTGTGTGAGAAGGGGAGTAGCCAGTAGGTGGAGAGAGGTCCTCCTGCCCCTCTGCTCTGCTCTGGACAGGGCTCTGAGCAGCCTGATCTAGTGGGAGATGTCCCTGCTCATGGCAGGGAGTTGGAACTGGATGATATTTGAGGTCCCTTCCAACCCTGACAATTCTATGATTCTATGATTTGGGTTGGAAGGGACCTCAAAGCTCATCCAGTTCCAACCCCCTGCCATGGGCAGGGACATCTCCCACTAGATCAGGCTGCTCAGAGCCCCATCCAGCCTGGCCTTAACAACTCCCAGGGATGGAGCTGCCACCCCCTCTCTGGGCAACCTGTGCCAGGGTCTCCCCACCCTCATGGGGAAGAACTTCTTCCCAACGTCCAACCTGAACTGACCCATCTCTGGCTTCAATCCGTTCATTCTATGATTCTATGATTCTGTGATTCTGTGATTGAGTCTATGATTCTATGATTCTATGATTGATTCTATGATTCTATGGTTCTATGATAGGAGTGCTGGGAAACAAAAGCAAACAAAGGTGGGTGCTTCCCTGGAGCGTGACCCCCTACCAAAAGTCGTGTTGGTGCGTGGACACCTCCTACACTTTCTGGAGGTCACTGTCCCTTGTGAAATGGATTATTCCCTCCCTCAAACTCCTGCCTCTCTAATAGAGAAGGGCAGAGGTGCTGAGATGAAGGAAGAAAGGACGAGAAGTTGGCTGGGAGGTTGGGGTCATTGCAGCATTCAAAGCAGAAGCGACTTGAAGAGCTCAAACAGGGACAGGAGGAACTTAGGTTCAGTCCTTTCCGCTTGCAAGAACCAGGTGGATCCAGCACAAAAAGATTTCTGATGAACCTCCCAAATTTGAGGATGTCCAATCTACCTGCGAGAGGCTTCCCTCTTCAAAAGCACTGTCAGCTCGGGTTGCTACAGGCCTTTAAATATGACTTTTGTACTTGTGGTGCTTTAGAAGAGTCACAGAAAGAAAAGCTCATTAAAGACAGGGAGGGAAAAGGAGGTAGAAATCAAAGAAGTAGCAGATCTGGCTAGCCCAGCCCAGAGGTTTTGAGGACAGAGTTTTCACAGACAAAAAGTTTTTGAAGTCTGACAGCTGTGGTCTGGATATTTGCTGCTGTGGCTACAGGATTTATAGGATGTGGGGCCCAGGAAGGGGCTTACGAGGGGGTGAAGAGCCTGTGAGAGGAGAAAACTGAAAGTGGAGGGTCAAAGCTGGAGGAGGAAGAGTGGAGTGCCTCGGTGCTTGTGTTCAGGTCTAGGTCAGGCAAAGAGAAAATACTAAAACTGTTTATTAGCCAGAGCTGGGAGATGTTGCCTTGGCAGAGGTTTGAGTCCTGACTGGGGGATGAAATGACGGGTGATGTTTGGATCCCTTTGGAGCAGGTCAAGGGACGCTTCTCTGGTGTGGCCTCTCAAAGAGGAGGACCTCAAGGACTTGGTTCTGCCTCCGGGTCTCCAAGGGGATGGAGCTGGCGGCTTCTGCCTGCTCTGAGGGACAGAGAAGGAACCCGTAGCCCCAGGGATGGAGTCAGTGAAGCTGCAGGAGGGATGCTTTGGACCAGCCCGAGGACAAACACCACGGCTGGTCTGGGAGGGACAATCTTGGAGGATCCAGCTGCCTCGCTTCAGTCTCCTGCAGAGTAGCTGCAGCCCCTTATCTCTTCTTCTGCTCGGTTTCCGCATCTTTTGAAGTTCAATTGCTTTAATTATCCCAGCGGCTGCAGGAGCTATTGAAGGCAGACCATTTGCATGGGGACGTGCTGCATTTTATCTGCTCTAGTGATGAGTTTTCTGAATGAATTTGCCGATTGCCCAAACCTCTTAATAAGGAGGCGCCTCCGCAACCCGTAACGCCCAAGAAAAAGGGTTTTCCAGGCTACCTCAAGCCCTGTGACTTTCCCATCCTTCCCTCTAGCCACGTCACAGAGGTACAGGTCTGTCTTTAGACCAGACTGGTTTTGCCCAGCTGGCAAGACAAGCAGCGCGAGCGTATCGATGCGCGGCTCTGCCCTTCCTGGGCCGTATTTCTTCTGCTCTGCGTGAGACCTGTTTGAACACAGACCTTGCCCCACAGCCTTGGGCTGCTCCATCCTGGTTCGGGCTGCCCTGTATAAACCCTGAAAACAAGTTCCTGCCATCAGGAAGGTGTTTTTTTTTTGCTCCTAGGTGAGCTCAGGAGCACTTCGCTGGTGATTTTTGCTGTTCCTTGTGATTATTAACCAGGGTCACGGTCAGGGTGCCGGGCTGCCTCCAGGGGTTGTGAATTCACCTTTCCCTGCTTGTCCTGCAAAGTCTGGTGATCTACAAGGGCTTTAAAACCCTCTGAGCCTTGGGGAGCAAGGCTAAAGTAACGTGTGTTCAAGCTCAGGGCACAAACAGCACCCAGGGATGTGTTGGGGGGGGAGGGTTACCCAAAACTGAGCTTCTCTGTTCTCCCCAAACCACAGGATGAGCTGGACCCAGAGCGGTGAGCAGCTTCTGCCCCTCTCTGCTTCCCTTGGCCAAGGCTGGCTGCCTGGTGGCACGTTACAACCTTCCTCTTCCCACTGCTTTTTGGGTCTGCCATCTCCTTTTGCTGTTCTCCCACCCCTGTCCTTGCTTCTCCTGCATCTTTCCAGCCTCCTGCATGTGCTGGTCTGCTGAGAGATGCTGCCACCAGCTTTGCTTTGAGCTCGTTACTCCTGCCCGTGCCAGGATGCCTTCAGACATAGATCCTGGTCCCGTCTGACCTTAACATCTGTGTCGAGCAGAAGGGCCAGTCCGGCCGTTGCCACGAGCCCGTTTTGCGTGTGACGCTCTTGCCAGGCAGAGCTTGCTGCCAGCAGCACGGTCCCTGGGGTGTTTGCAGGGTTGTCAGTGTTTGCGGAGCAGGGCTGCCCTTCCTGCAGCTCTGTTTGCAAACGGTGACTCATATCTGCAAGGAATGAGGAACTCCCGAGGCTAAAGGCATCCCCTGGTGGGAGTTATCCAAGGGAAAGGAAGCTCCTGGCCAGCACACCCAGCTGGCTTCTGCAGGGGGTGGGTATGCAGGGATGTGCCCCAGACCTTCTCTGCTGTGAAGAGAGGCTGAGAGACCTGGGGCTGTTCAGCCTTGAGAGGAGATGGCTGAGAGGGGACCTTATGAACGTAGAGAAATATCTGAGGGGTGGGGGTCAAGGGGAAGGGGACAATCTCTTCTCAGTGGTGCCCAGCAACAGGACAAGGAATAATGGGTTTGAGTTAGAACATGGGAAGTTCCAGCTCAACATGAGGAGAAACTTGTTGGCTGTGCAGGTGCCGGAGCCCTGGCCCAGGCTGCCCAGAGAGGGTGTGGAGTCTCCCTGGGACCTCCTCCCTTCATCATCCTCGTAGCTCTCCGTTGGACTCTACGAGTCCAACGAAGAGCTACGAGGATGATGAAGGGACTTGAAAATCTCTTCTCAGTGGTGCCCAGCAATAGAACAAGGAATAACGGGTTTAAGTTAGAACATGGGAAGTTCCACCTCAACATGAGGAGAAACTTGTTGGCTGTGCGGGTGCCGGAGCCCTGGCCCAGGCTGCCCAGAGAGGGTGTGGAGTCTCCTGCTCTGGAGACTTTCCAACCCGCCTGGACGCGTTCCTGTGGGGCTGCCCTGGGTGACCCTGCTCTGGCAGGGGGTGGCACTGGGTGATCTCTGGAGGTCCCTTCCAACCCCCAACATTCTGTGATTCTGTGATTCTATGGTTCCCATTAGCTCCAGGCTTCCTGGGAAGAAGCAGACTGAACTCTGCACCTCCGTGCAAACCTCTTCATCCCTTCTCAGCAAGGAGCTTCTCAGGGTCTGCTCCTGGGTGCAGGAGCACTGGCTGTGTGTCTGTCTTGTTGCCATTAAGCAAGGAAGGAACAAAGTTCAAGAGGGGGGAAAAAAAGAAAGAGGGAGAAAATAAGCATAATAAAAATCACTGTGGGTTGCTGGAAACAGCCTCCAAATGTGACATGTTCTTGTGGGTTGATTTTGTGCAGATGTTGCCAGCTGGGCTTGCTGTGGTGATACGGAGTCCCTTGCACTAGTTTGCTGCCAGGATGAGTGACCCCGGTTGGGCTGAAAATGCACTTTTTAATGAAAGATGACTTTTTTTTTTCCTTGAGGTTTTGTGCAGTAGCAGCCAGCTGATAGACAGCACCTTCCTCTCTAGGTCTCAGAGTGCTTTGCAGAAGGAACCGGGGTCCCTGCAGGTGGGAAATGATGTTTTTTCCCACTCCAGGGAGCATTTGTTGTGCTTGCAAAAAGCCATATCTATGGGTTTACTCACTCAGAACAGCCTCTGGCCCCATCAGGGTTTTTTTTTTTTTTGAGCCTAAATCCACTACACCAAGTTTTTGAGGCGGGGGCAGCTTGTCGTCTTGTGTGTGGACATAAGATGAACCCTCTGGATGAAGGGTGACGCGTTGATGTCTTTGGGTTCAGCCCCCAGCTGTGCTGCAGTAGCTCACAAACAAAAATCAGAGCTTGGTATAAACATAATGAACAGTAAAAACAGTCACTTTGCCTTTAGCCTGGTGGAGGTTTCTGCACTTAGCTGAGAACAGAGATACCACCGGATGAAGGGAAGAGATAAAAGCCAGAAAGGGACACTCAGTCTTCCATTCTTCAACTTTCTTTCAGCGAGTAACTGCTGTAAATGCTCAGTGATTTGCATTTTGGCTAAAGCAGCTGCTTTGGAAAGACGTCGGGCTCAGCTCAGAAGCATCTGGAGATGAGGTACCTATAACTTCCCATAGGACTTAGCTCGCTTGGTTAACCGCAGTCAATTCGAGAAGAAATGATGTCTTGTTTTCTAATTTTCATCACTTTCCGGTCCTTGGGGACGTTGCTAATGCAGGATGCTACGCGGTGCTGCTGGATCCGGGCCATGCCACTTCAAATCCAAAGCAAAGCTGTGGTAGGTGCACAGCTGGGAGCTGCAAAAGGGTTTGGGAATGCAGCTCAGACTTGATGGTCTGCTGGTCCTGATGGCCTTTCAGGGGGACTGTCACCTCGTGGCCCATGACTTGAGGGTTTTTTGTTCACAGAGATGTTGGCCAAGAGGTGTGGAGCATTTATCTTATGTTCGGTGTAGAGAGTGATCACGGTGGTGTCGGGTTGATGGTTGGACTAGATGATCTTATTGTTCTTCTCCAACCTTAATGATTCTGTGATTCTCTGCGTGATCATGGTTCAGCTGTGTCTTCCTTGGGTCCTGGAGAAAGGGTGCGTAAAGCTCAGCAGCGTTTCCTCCACTGAGCTGGACTTTTGTGTCGGTAGGTGGAAGGGCAACCTCTGTGCTGTCCACCATCCCTGGAGGAGTTTAAGAGAGGGGTAGATGTTGTGCTGAGAGACATGGTTTAGTGGTGTTGAGAGGGCTGCTAGGACAAAGGTTGGATTCGATGATCTTGAAGGTCTCTTCCAACCAAAACTGTTGTGTGATTCAATGATTCTGTGAACGGAAACACCCAAGGAGGCTGGAAAAAAAGCATTTAAATAACATTTTTTGAAAGAGCCTGGTTACTCTGCACACCCTGCTGTGTTGTAGGTTGCCCCCATAAGACTGCGCGTGGCTGAGGCTTGGCCAACCACATGGCTGGTTCCTCCTTTGTCTTCTCTATGGTTGATCCTACGTCCTTGCAATGTGATATCAAAGATATCTCCTGTCCGGTGAGAACAGAGCTGGAGAACACAAGCCAGCAGATCCTCTCCCGTAAGGACAAAGTGTGTTGTCTGACCTAGAGGCAGACAACCATAGGATCAACAAGCCAGGAGCCCTTTGCTCCTGGACAGGGTGCAGCCTTGCGATAACACGAGCGTGGCGAGGCCGTGCCAGCGAGCCGTGGCACGGGAGCCTCCGAGCTGGAGAGGAAAGAGAGGAAACTTTTTTGTGGGAAGGAAAAACCTTTCAGCAAGCGTTTGCTCCCGGCCAGCACAAGCCCTTTCAGTTCTTCTCAGTGCTCAGAGCCCTGATCGTTACCAGCTGGCAGGAGCTGGGAAGCCTGGATGATGGTGGAGGTGAAAAAGGGGGGAGTCCACAACACTCCTGAGTCATCCCTCTGGCTCCTTCCTGCATCAAAATAGTTTCCTGTTTAACTCCTTCAAGGCTGGGCTGAGGTTGGGCTGGGTCTTGTGCTTCTGAAAATTCAACACAGATTCTCCTCGCTGCTCACATACCAACACAAGCACGTGCAGGTGGAGGGTTGTTAATTCGGACCAGGCATGAAAACACCCAGTTCTTGTGCTCCTGGAGCATCCCGGCTTGGTGCAAGAAGGCAAAGAGTAATTAGGCAGCCCTTGAGCATTTTAGCGTGGCAGATGTGAAGTTCAGCCGGGCAAGCATGAAATGCTGCAGATTAGGGAGAGTAATGAATGTTAACATTCCCCACGCCCCTTCCTTTTAATTATTTTGCAAGTTGATTTTATTTTTTTTTTTAAATGAATCTTAACAGCATCCCTTCTTGTCCTGCTTGGCGTCTCTTTTGCAACCCAAACCTCTCTCTCACATGAGAGCAGCTCCGCAGAGAGGACACATGGGCTGTCGAGGTGACACCGTTGGGGTGGGACAAGTGGGACCAGGTGATTTTCCTTTTCCCCCAAGCCAATCTTATAGAATCATAGAACAGTTTTGGCTGGAAGAGACCTTCAAGACCATCAAGTCCAAGCTTTTTTCTAGCCCTATGAACACCACTAAGCCATGTCCTTCAACATCTACCCATCTCTTAAACCCCTCCAGGGATGGCAACTCAACCACCTCCCTGGGCAGCCAACACCTGACAACCCTCTCAGTAAAGAAATTCTTCCCGATATCCAAAGAAATTCTTCCTAATATCCAGTATCTTGGGTGCCAGAAGGGCTGGAGCTCTTTGGCTGACAGGTCTTGTTCTTATGGGGATGGATGTTGCCCAGGGCATCTCCTCGCAAGGATCGTTGGAAAATGCAGCTCCAAGGCATCGTCGCGCTGCTGCCCGGAGAGAAGCAATAATTTTATGAATGAGCAGCCAGGTGCCAGCCCTTGGCCACGGGACAGCCTTGCAGAGCAGCGTCCAGCATCTCCTGCATCAAACCCATTGCTCCTGCTACAACTCGAGCGTGGCTTTTAGAAAGGCAGCAGAACCTCCCTCCCTTCTTCTCCAGGCTCTCTTCCTAAATCTCCATGGTTCTTTCTGCACAACCTCCCCTGGAAATGTTCTTTCCCGTCTCTCTGCCCATCTCATCCACCAGCCCAAGCAGTTCCTCTCACGCCTCAGTTAACAGCAGCGTCCTTCTCTCTCAGCCTCTTGTACCTGGGCAGAAGGCAGCTCCCAACCATCCTTCCCCAGGTTCACCCATCTCTCCATGGCAGTGAGTTGTTTTTCAAGCTGTGGCTATTGCTCTGTTGACAATGGCTGGTGATTATTTGGTGGGGCTTGAATTTTGAAGCAAATTCCTGGGTCTCACGTGTGTGAAAAGGACTGATGTTCAGGGTCTGACTTCTGAAGGTTTTCTGAAAGCCCAGACTCTTCGCTGTGTGCCCAACAAGCTGTAAACCTTTAGCTGTACAGCTGCCCCGAGCTCACAGTCTGAAGGCATCCACCGTGCACACCTGTACGTGTCCTGATCGAACAACACAACTGTCTTGGCTGGGTCTGCCAGCTACAACTGTGATTTGAGCAGTGATGATCATCCCTACCTCCATCATCCCTTGCCAACCTAAAAAACTCCACTCTGTCTCCATTTGCAACCTCTAGGCCAGGTTTTGTTTCGCTGGACTTGCTGCCTGGTTCCTTCAGACCCTTAATTAACCTGGTTGTCCTCTGGGGTCCCTACCTCCTTTTAGAGCCCTCTGGAATTCCCCACCTTCCACAGCCCGGCTGTGAGGGTTTGAAAAGTCTGGCTGCGAAATTCCTGCCTGGTTGGTGCCCAAAAGGAGCTCATCCGCCACCGAGGTGTCCCCACGATCTCCTTGGGAATCATCTTCCCTGTCCCTCACTCCCTTCCGAGTGGCTGACTCTTCCCCAGGCCCTCCTGACAGGGTGGATGCGTGTTTTGACGACTGGGTGCATCCCCTCACTGCTCTCTACACCTGCTTCTCTACAAGGAGTAAATCCGGTGTATTACTAAGATTTTGATATCGGGCCATTTATTTTGAAGGCTTTTCTGAGGGCAGGCGACGATGCGCTTGTGCCTCTTGGTAGCATCAGGGAACTGGTCCTGATGCCAAGGAGAAAATCTTCTGAGCGTCGCTACAAGCCCTTTACTCCACAGCAACTCAGTGCTTTGCTGAGCTGCCTTCGAAGGCTCCTATGTGGATTAATACTTCCTGTGTAGCATAATCTAGGCATTCCTGCTCTGGCAGGGGGATTGGACTTGATGATCTTTCGAGGTCCCTTCCAATACCTGACATTCTATGATTCTATGATTCTGCATCAAGCCCTGCACAGCCAAGGTTCTAACCAGAGACCTGTGGAGCAGCCAGCAAGGGGGTTATTTTAGGTTCATTTAAGCTCTGAGGTGACGAGCACTTGTGCTGCTCATCAGACTGATCAACACCGGCAATTAAAACCTGCGTGTGGCTCTTCTGCTCTGCAGAATTGAAGTGTTTTTGTCTCTCCCAGGCGAGGGGAGGCTGGCTGGGGGGGGGGGTGGGTGATGCTCTCAGAAGGTTGCTCTGCTCAGCATGGGCAGCTGTTTATCTCTCGAGCACCTCCTTTCCTCCAGCTAATCCCAACGGTTCATTAACAAGTGATGCGACACCACTCCTGAATTGACACCCAGCTGCAAGCGATCGCATAATCCCCAGGATTTGTGATGTTTACAAATTAGCTGCTCCCAATTAGCCTTTAATGCAGCTTCCTTGTGCCACCACGTGTGCTGACACCACCACAAGCATATGGTTTCTGTCCGTCTCCCTGGGAGCAATGAGTTAGGTCAGCTTTCTGGATCCATCTACCCTAGATGGGACATTTCACGGTGGATGGTGTTGGAGACCACACTTGGGATTGTGTGGCACGCAAAACCCCATTTCTTTAGGAAACCAGACTAGATGTTTCCAGACGAGAGTCACTAATGGTCAACGTTTTGGAAAGGATGTTGTGTTTTGGGGAGAGGGAAGGAGTGCGCGTGGCTTGTAAATAAATACAGAGAAACTTCAGGGTGGGAGCTTTGGAAGAAGCTCTGGGATTTACTAAAAGGGAACAACATAGAGCATCCTCGCCCCTTGCGCCTGCTGGGGGACCAAGGTGACTCCACCTGCGGGGTGGAGGGATGAGGACCTGCCCAAAAGTTGGGACCTGCCCAGAAGTGGTTGGTACCCAGCGACCCAGCGGCGGGGGGTGATGGAGAGGTTTCTGGGGAGGGCATTTGGGAACAGTTTCCTGCTGACTTCTGCATTGCTAAATTGCACATCTCTTCCCTGAAAGCTAGACGCTTGTCAAGACAGAATAATTAATCCAGGAACGCGTGGCGCTCTGCCAGGAGGCCTTTTTTTAATTAAAACTGGATCTGATCAAGTCCACTGAGAAACTGGCATCTCTGGCAAAAATGATGAAACGTACGTCTCTGATTTGGGGCTGCGTGGTGAGGCTGCCCCAGGCAGGGCATAGCCCCCATCACACCTGCGCAGAGCTGTCCTGCAGGGGATATCTTCTCTTGCTTTGCCTCCGAAAGCTGTTTTTTTTTTCCCAAATGACTTACAAACTCACTAAAAGGCAGGACATCAGTTATCATCTCTTGCTGTTTTCGTTTTGGAGGTGTTGGGCCAGCTCTGGGTGGAACGGGAGTCGGCGCGCCCGAGGCGTGCTTGAATTTTGAGGAGTCATCCCATCCTCTCCTCCTTTGGATGGAGGATTTTCCCTGCCTGTTTCAAACAGTGATGGAACATGCTGATACATCCTGGAGGGAGCCAGAGGTGCTTTGTGGGGCTGTAAATGTGAGGTCTAGTGACTTAGGGTTGCCAGATCTGGAGGAGGAAAGATCTGGATGTGCTGGAGCGCGTCCAGAGAAGGGCCATGAGGATGCTCAGAGGGCTGGAGCACCTCTGCTGTGACGACAGAGAGTTGAGGCTGTTCAGTCTGCAGAAAAGAAGGCTCCGAGGAGACCTTATTGTGGCCTCCCAGTATCTCAAGAGGGCTACAAGAAAGCTGGGGAGGGGCTTGTTAGGATGTCAGGCAGTGACAGGACTAGAGGGAATGGATTGAAGTCAGAGATGGGTCGGTTCAGATTGGACGTTGGGAAGAAGTTCTTCCCCATGAGGGTGGGGAGACCCTGGCACAGGTTGCCCAGAGAGGGGGTGGCAGCCCCATCCCTGGGAGTTTTTAAGGCCAGGCTGGATGGGGCTCTGGGCAGCCTGATCCAGTGGGGGATGTCCCTGCCCATGGCAGGGGGTTGGAACAAGATGCTCTTTAAGGTCCCTTCCAACCCTGACAATTCTGTGATTCTATGAAGGCAGAGACAGAGGCTGGGTGGGTTTTCTCCCAACTTTTTTGGTTCTACCACTCAGACTCTGTGGAGGAGGACTGAGTGTCCGTTTCCAGACCCTTGCCCACCTCACTCCTGCTCTGCCTGTCCTCCTAGGGCCGGTGAGGAAGGATGTTTTCCTCGGTGAAGCCGTACGAAAACCAGCGCTACGGCGCCCTGAAGAAGGAGTGCCAGCGGAGGAAGCAGCTCTTTGAGGACCCGCTTTTCCCCGCCAACGACGACTCGCTCTTCTACAAGTCCAGGATCCAGGGCATCCAGTGGAAGCGGCCGAAAGTAAGTGTGCTCGTCCCCTTTGCACCTCGATGCTGCTTTACACCATCTCTCCTCTCAGGCGTCCCTGAAAATGCACCACGCATCCTTCACTGAGGGTTCCAAGCCCCACCTGGGATCTCTCCCCAGCAGAGTTTATTGGGTGTTGTGAGCCTCTGGGGTGTTGGGGAGACCTGCTGAACCCAGGACCAAGCTGTCCTGCCCGCGGTGAGGCTGAAAAGCAAAGGAAGCTTCTCTCTGACTCAGTTTCCCCATGCAGAAAACAGAGAGGTGGTTTGCAGCCAGGCTGGTGTTGGGTGCTGCTGTTAAGCCTGGTGGGTCCAGCGAAGCAAAGGGTTATCACTAAACATTTTGGGTCCATTTGGAAAGGGAAAAGAAAACAAGATTTGGGTAGGCGAGGTCGTTTTGGGAGTCTTTGGGAGGTAGGTGGTCTAACCCATCCTTCCTCCCCTGTGCAAAACCGGTGTCCTCTGCATGTCCCCTGCAAAAAGTGCGTTGTGTGTCAGGCACGCTGCTGTGTCTGGTGTGGAGGGAGGTTGTGGGGGTAACGTTGCTTGTCCCCAGTGCTGCTTGTCCCCCTGCAGAAGAGAAGACTCCGAAGGGACCTTATCACTGCCTGCAGTGCCTGAAGAGAACCTACAGAGGCTGGGGAGGGACTTTTGACAAGAATGTCAAGCGACAGGACAAGGGGAAATGGGTTTAAACTGAAGGGGAAGGGGTTTAGATTGGATCTGAGGAAGAAATTGTTCAGTGCGAGGGTGGCCAGACTCTGGACTAGATTTCCCAGAGAGGCTGTGGCTGCCCCCTCCCTGGAGATGTTCAAGGCCAGGTTGGATGAACCTGGAGCAACCTGGACTGGTTAAGGGCATCCCTGCCCATGGCAGGGGTTGGACGAAATGATCTCTAAGGTCCCTTCCAGCCTCAGCCATCCTAGGATTCTATGACTCTGCTCACCTCAGTGCCCACCAAAAAGATGCACATCTGGGCCTGAAGGGCACAGCGTTCTGGGAGGTTTGCATGCCCTGGCGTGGCCGTCTGCTCGGGGTTCACCATGAGGCTGCTTTTCTGACTGCCATGAAATCATAGAACCATGGAATCGCAGAACCATGGAATCGTAGAACCATGGAATCATAGAACCATGGAATCATAGAATCAGAACCATAGAGTCATAGAATCATTGAGTCATAGAATTGTAGAGTCATAGAGTCATAGAATATGTTGGGTTGGAACAGACCTTTAAAGGTCATCACTGAGTCCAGAGAATAGCAATGAAGCTGGTGAGGGGTCTGGAGAACAACTCTGATGAGGAGCAGCTGAAGGAGTTGGGGTTGTTCAGCTGGAGAAGAGGAGGCTGAGGGGAGACCTCATTGCTCTTTACAACTCCCTGACAGGAGGGTGTAGCGAGGTGGGGACAATCTCTTCTCCCAAATGACAGGACAAGAGGAAACGGCCCCAAGTTGCACCAGGGGAGGTTTAGATCAGATATTAGGAAAAATTTCTTTACTGAACGAGTGATGAGGTGTTGGAAGAGGCTGCTCAGGGCAGGGGTGGAGACCCCATCCCTGGAGGTGTTCAGAAAACATGCAGACCTGGCACTTGGGGAAATAGTTTAGTGGTCATGGTGGTGTTGGGTAGACAGCTGGACTTGATCTTAGAAGTCTTTCCCAACCTTAATGATGCTGTGATTCTAGTCCAACCCCCCTGCAGCAAGCAGGGACATCTGTACCTAGATCGGGTTGCTCAGATCTGGTTAAAGATGCTGTCCCAGGGACCGACCGTGATTGAGGTGAGGGAGAGGCGATGCCACAGCATCTAACAAACACCCCTGCCTCTCCTTCGTTGCCTGTGGGGAGCAGCCCTGGCTGCCCAGCCCCTGCTGTTTCACACGCAGCTCGGTGGCATTTCGGCGTGGCCGGGCTGCCCGAGCTGCCGTTGTCCTCCTTGGCCCCCAACCCAGCAGATCAGCTGGCCCCTCACGAGACAGCGCTGCATCTGTCTGGGCGAGGGGGTGGACAAAAGGGCTTTGTGTGAAGGGAGGGATGGAGAGAACCGACTCTTTCTGTGTGGCTGGAGGGGGCTGAGCCCCGCCCAGCATCCCACTGAGCTCCTTCTGGGAGGAGCTCTGGCTTCCCTCTGCTCTGCCTTGGGCTCTGTCTGGACGTGGGGGTTGTGCAAGGCTCTGCAGGCGTTTTAGCTTGTTCCCTTTGTCCTCTGGGGTGGAAGGATGCTCTGTGCACAGCTGCTGACAGGACTCACCAGGGTTCAGGCTTGTTGTGGAGGACAACGTGAAAACTCCCTTCACATCCCACATGGCTGATGCTCAGGACTCTCTAAATGGCTTTCTTTGGGACTAAATGGTAAGGATGATGTTAGAAAAAAGTTCTTTACAATGAAGGTGGTGAGACACAGGCTGCCCAGAGAAAGAGTGGAGGCTCCATCCCTGGAGACATTCAAGGTCAGGCTTGGTGGGGCTCTGAGCAACCTGATCTAGTGAAAGCTGTCCCTGCCCACTGCAGGGGGTTGGACTAGATGACTTTCAAAGGTCCCTTCCAACCCAACGCATTCTATGATGTATTTGACACCCCCTTGCTTTTTTGCAATCAGAGACTCCCATCAGCTTGGCCCCACACCTAACAACAAATGCAGTTCTGGAGGGGCAAAGCTTGCTTGTCTTCTGCTGAGCATCTCTGTCATGGAGCTCGCTGCATGGGTCACGAATTACTTTGGTCAATCAGACTTTATCATCCACAAACTTATCGGTGCCTCTTTTCAAGGTGGAGGGAGACCTTTTCTGGAAGGAAACTTTTTCTGAAGGGGTGACCCATCCCTTCTCCATCTGCTTCTCTGGGCTTCAGCTCACTTGCAGCCCTTGGTGCTCAGGCATGTAGCATCAGCTCTTGCTTAGGAAGCTGAGCTCAACCAACAAGGCATCAGGAGGGCTGGTTTAGCTCACTCGGTTGAGCGTGGTGCTGAAACACCAAAGGTTGCGGGGTCGATTCCTGTTCAGTCCTCATGTGTTTTATGATCTAGTTGAGAGGGAGGTTGGATTAGATGATCTCTAAGGTCCCTTCCAGCCTAGGCCATTCTAGGATTCTATGATTCTATGATCCTGTTGTTGCCTTGCTCCAGAGAACGTGAGATCTGTCTCAGAAAGGTTTCTGGACCTCCTGGTCTTCACCTGCGTGGTGGCATGTACAGCAAGGTCCAAGCCTACCTTTGCTGAGGTATGAGGTGAATTCAAGCCCTTTCCAACCATCCAGCTCTGCAGTTTGAGTGGAGGCTCCTTCTGGCATGAGCTGGCAGTGGGAATAGGGGCTGGAAGTGGGTCCCACATGTGAGCAGGGTCCTTTGTGCTTAACTGGAGGTGGAGGTGGTCGCTGCTTCTGCACCAGATGCAGGGAACTTCTCCAGCAGTTTCGTCACCAGAAGGAGTCCATGCAGTCTCCTTGATGCCTTGATGTCTGGTAGGATCATCTGATCAGGCCTGTCTAGCTGCCCTGACCACAAAATCACCGTTAAAAAGAATTTGAGGTCACATGTGCCCTGGTTATTGCTGAAGTTTCCAGAGGCCTCTTTATCTAAGATTCTTTCCTTTCGGCTGTCCATTTTGGCAAAAGTGACTGAATTTCATGGGGAGAAGAACTGCTTTGTGCCAGCCAGACAATGCAAAGCGACATTTTCAGCGACTGGACCCAATTCTGCCTGAATTCATTCTGGCTGCCCTAAGGGAGAGAGCCCAGCACAAGGGTCCCAGCATCTTCTACAAGAAAGCAAACACTTTGCATCTGTCTGTTAAGGGTCTTGACATCCATCTATCTCGACAGTTTGCTGTCTGCCGGATTGCTGGGAAACACCATTGTCTTCTCTAATTTAGTGCAGTTTTCAGTTGGGTCCAAAACGAGCAAATTTGAGCGTGAAGCTCAAATCAACTGCTCTGCTTGCGTGGTAATCGCACGGCACGGTTATTAAGCCACGCTAAGTCCCCGTGGCATCTTCTTCCTATTACAAGCTGCAAATCTTTCCTGAGGTAATCAAGTTTTATTCCTTTTTAGCAAAAACCAAGCGGAGCGATCCTCCCACGTGTTGTTTTGGGGACTTCCTGACCCAGAAATGGAGTCTGCCAGTCCCGGGGACGCTGTCTGCAGGGAAGGGATGGGGTTGTCTCTCTGTTATCTCTCAGGGCCACGGCCTTTGGTTTGTTTTGAAGAGTTTCAGCTGAAACCGTGTGATAAAAGGCAAGGGCTGGTCAAGCCTTGCACCTTGCTGTGAGAGCAGGGTGGGTGGAGAGCGGAAATAAAAGGCAACAGCTATTAAAAACGACAGTTTGCTTTCTCAGAGAGGTGGTCACTTATGGTCTGTGTGCACAGGAGATAACTTTTTCAGGCAGAAGCACTCGTATGTGAAAAGTAGCTGTAGTGAACTCACTGGGGTGGTGGGAATCATAGAATGGTTTGGGTTGGAAGGGGTCTTAAATATCATCTCTGCCCTGGGCAGGGACCCCTCCCTCCAGCCCAGGTCGCTCCAAGCCCCGTCCAGCCTGGCCTTGGGCACTGCCAGGGAGGGGCTGCCACAGCCTCTCTGGGTGACCTGTGCCAGGGCATCACCACCCTCACAAAGAAAAATTTCATCCTGATATCTAATTTAAATCTGCCCTTCTTCAGTTTGAAACCGTTACCCCTTGTCCTGTCCCTATACTCCTTGATCAAGAGCCCCTCGTCATCATCCCTGTAGCCCCTCCAGGCACGGGGAGGCTGCTCTAAGGTCTCCCCTTCAGGAGCCTTCTCTTCTCCAGGCTGAACAGCCCCAGGTCCCTCAGCCTGTCCTCGCAGCAGAGCTGCTCCAGCCCCTGAGCATCTTCATGGCCTCCTCTGGACCCGCATCCTTCTTGTGTTGAGGACCCCAGAGCTGGGAACAGAACTGCAGGGGGGTCTCACCACGGCAGAGCAGGGGGCAGAATCAGCTCCCTCGACCAACTGGCCACATGAATGAGCTTTGGCAGAGGCAGGATCTCATTCCCATATGTTTACATGGCACTAGCACACATCTAAACAGCCCAGCCCTTGTGTGTGCATCCTCTCCTTCCTGACCGGGACGTGCCCTCATCTCTCCTCCTCCGGTTGCTCCCAAAGCCTGAGGTCACTTCTCCAAAAAAAAAAATCAAAAAAAAATGAAGTCTCTGCAGTGCTCTCCCTCTCGGTTGAGGTTTTTCTGGGCAAGAAGGGAAAAGGCAAGGCTGAAGGGCTTTGCTGGACCAGCTCATGAGCAACCCTTCCTCGGTCAGGCTATTTCACTTCAGCATCCTCCCACATCTGGCGTCGTGGCTTTTCCTGGAACGGGCTCAGCTGTATTCTTTCCAGTGGGGTGTCCTCCCTCCCTCCCTGCTCTCCCTTGGCCTCGAGCCCTGCTCCGGATGCCAGATCTTTGCAGAGGGAGCAGCTGTTGGAGCCCTCTGATCGGGCTTTGGCTTCAGTGGTTGTTTGCCGGACGCCTTCGCGCTGCGGCCGAGGGAGAGAGCTCGTCGCTGGCGTGTTTTGGTGGGAGGGAAGCCTGAGCTGGGGAAAGGGGGGTCCCAGTGATCTTTGTTTTAATATATCCACTTAAAAATGAGACTGGCTACCCACTGCTGAGCCAAAGCAGATTTCGGAGCTGGCTGGGTCAGCAGCAGCGGCAGCTCTTCCTGGCAGCAGCACTTGGCTGTTGCGTTAGAAATTAAACCCAACATTTTTGGGCTAAGACCAAATCCTAGTTCCTTGCTTGAAGCTCCTTCTCCCTCATGCTCTACCTGCTACCGTGTGAAGGCGAGGGAGATCACAGAATCATCCAGATTGGAAAAGACCTTTAAGGTCATCGAGTCCAACCACTAACCCAACACTGACGAATCCTGCCCTAGGCAACCCGTTCAAACACCTGAGAAACCTTTTCAGTAAAGGAATTTTTCCCAACATCCAACCTAAACCTCCCCTGGTGCAACTTGAGGCCGTTTCCTCTTGTCCTGTCACTTGTTCTTTGGTTGAACAGACCAATCCCCACCTCTCTACAGCCTCCTGAGAAGCAGAGAAGGAGATGGATGAGATGTAGGCTGGGAGGCAGAACTAAGGGGCGATCTGGGGCACCCACCTGTGTCTGTTGTTCTCCTGGAGAAAAAAAAACAAACAACCAAACAACCAATCAACAAAACAAACAGTGATGGTCCAGGGTGGAAACCAGTTCATCTCACCTTCCCGAACTCTCTCCCTGGGTACAGGCCACTTCCAGTGATGCCATGGGATTGGCCCAATGTTAGATTAGGGTCCTTAGTAGCCCTGGAGATTTCAGCACAAGACACAGACCTGTTGGACCAGGAGAAGAGAAGGCAACGAAGATAGATGCTCAAGGGGCTGGAGCACCTCTCCTGTGAGAACAGGCTGAGAGAGTTGGGGTTGTTCAGCCTGAAGAAAAGAAGGCTCCTAAAGAGGAGATGCTACAGTGGCCTCTCAATGCCTGAAGGTTCTACAGGAGAGATGGGAAGGGGCTCTTGGTCAAGAAGTGTAATGATAGGACAAGGGGCAATGGTTTTAAATTAGAGCAGGGTAGATTTAAGTTAGACTTTAGGAAGAAGTTCTTTACTATGAGGGTGGTGAAACACTGACCCAAGTTGCCCAGAGAGGTGGTGGAAACCCCATGCCTGGAGACATGCGTGGTCAGGCTGGATGGGGCTCTGAGCAACCTGATCCAGTTAGAGCTGTCCCTGCTCACTGCAGGGGAGTTGGACTGGGTGACCTTTAAGGGACCTTCCCAACCCAACACATTCTATGATTCTATGATTCTAACATTCAGTGAGGAGCTTGATTTCTCTCTGCATCAAGGAAGACCACGTGATTCAGGTTCAGTCCACCAAGCGACGAGCTGCTGCTGCCCCTGGTCACCAGCCAGGACAGACTCGGTCATCACCGTGCTCTTGTGGGAAGCAGATGAAGCCTAGTGGGAGGTGTGATGCTGAACCACGTGAACTGTGTGCTCTGGTTCTTCAGCTCTTCCCAGGGAGCAAGGCTGATCCTGGAGAAGGCTTTTTCTCCACTGTCCTAGGAGGCAAACCCAGCTGCTGCGTGCTGAGTGTTGCCCTGTCCACAGCAGGACCTTGCAGAAGCACCTCATGGTCTTCCCTAAGATGGAAGAGCGGTTGGGACAGGCTATCCCAAAGCTGCTTGGAGGGGACATGGTGGCACCTCAGTGGTGTAACGAGAGGGGCTGTGACAAAGCACGAGGGTTTCCAAGCAGGCTGTCGCCGCAGTGACTGGGTGGCTCAAGGTGATGTGCGGGGATGGCTGAACCTGAGCTGCACCTCTGCACTGTGAGTTCAAGCCTGGCTGGTTGCAACCACCAAGAGAAGCTCTCTTGGGTGAAGTCTACGCTCTTTCATCTCTGCAGGAAGAGTTTTGTCCTCCAACCCCGTTCCTCAGTACTTTTATCTCCGGCGTTTGCTTTGCCAGCGCTGTTTTATGTCTGCGGGAATCGTCAGGGGAGGCTGTCACTGATGAAACAGCACAAAGGTAGATTCTTGCTGAGTGGCAATATTATTTTATCTGGGTGCAGAGGCGATGTCGTTCGGAGGAGAAAGTCTTAGAGTCAGTTTTGGGGGGAGGCAGAGAGGGCAAGTGTTTTGGGAGAGATGTTGGGAAGCAGGAGAATTTAGGGGCATTTTCAACCCTAATGTGGCACTGGGCAGAGATGCTCTTATTCACAGCTCTATTTCATTATTATTTTTTCCCATCCAGACAAAAGAGATCTTGTTTTAGAAGCTGAGAAAATACCATTTTTCTGTACACCTGATATATATCCATCCTGGCTTGTGTACAGGGGTATATGATACCCCTCGTATCCTGAAGTCGATTTCAGGAGATGAAGAGGTGTTGCAGGATGGGAGAGCATCTCTCAGATCCCCTTTTTCCCCATGTTATTAAGCACTTAGCTCCTCTCACTTGCTGAGTGAGGGTTATACAATCAAACCCCGTGGGGTTTTCCTGGAAGGGGAAAGGAGTCAATGAACTAATTCACTAAAAGCAGGACCGGCACTTGCTTGCCCACAAGTTTCTGCATTAAAAGGTCTTTTTTTTTCCCTGGTGTATAGTGCAGGCTGGGAAGCTGGCAAAAACACAAGGGTGAAGATAATGGGGAAGACGGGAGTTAAGTTCTTGCAGTCCTTTGCTTCTGAGAGCTCACCTGAAACCAGGAGACAATTAAAATGGCAACGACCAAGGAGCAATGACCTTCTGGTGTCCCCGTATCCCACTTGGACCTTCTTCTGCCAGAAATACTAACCTCTGGCACCTGGGATATCTTTGCTCAGCTTTTTTTGCAGATTTATTTTGGGTTTTTTTTGCCCGTCTCACTCGGTTTTGGTCCCGCTTGGAGGATGCTCGCGGTGAGCATTGGTGCTGCGGCTCCTCTGTGCTGCTGGGTGCCCCAAGGGACCATCTCCTGCTGTCATCCCCCCCGCGATCCATCACGGGAGTCGGAGTCCTTCCAGACTTTAGTGTTTCTCAGCTTTGAAATTTATGAACCACTCGCCTGTTAATTTATCTGCCGTTTTCAGTAAAGCCTGGAGCTCACCGCCAGCCCGCTCCCTCCTTGCCAGGAAAGCACTTGGTCACCATTTAATGCAATCTTTGAATCGACTTTTTTTTTGTTATTTATTTTACATTTTTAAAACCATGGGCTCTCTCTCCCCCATCCCTTCCTACCAAGGATTGGAATCAAGAGTTTTTGTTACGATTTGTGCTTTTTTTGAGAAGGTCTCTGCTCTCATTGAACGCGATGCTGACCCAGGAAATCTTCCCAGGGCCACAACTCCTTTTTGCCCCAATGAGGGGAGCTGGTGACAAGCTGCCCGGGCGTAACTATGGCTCCCTGCAGCCTTTGATAAGAAATTAGCCAGCCAGTCTGTCCTCGGTGTTGGAAGGACACAGCCTTAAATGCGAAAGCAACGGTAAAATCAGTGGATTAGATTCATCCCCTGCCTCTTCATGCAGCTGCACATCAGCATCTCGAAATTATCATGTTGGTAAATGGGGAAGAGCAGAAAGGAGCCCCGGGCATCCTCTGAGCTCCGTGGGATGGTAAAAATCCAGATCTGGCTCTGGGGTGCCTGAAGGGGCAAATTATTTTTGAGAGCTGGTTATTCCCTGGATCAACCCAAGTTTTTCATCTTGGTGCAAGCTGGGAGGTGCTGCACTACCCACGAGCTCTCGCTTCTGAGCCCTCAGAGAAGGTGGGGTTTTGGGGGGATTTACCTGCATTAAGGGCAGGGTTGGTCTTGCTGGAACGAGTCCCTTTCTCCGAAGCCCTCGTGAAGACCTGATCGTGGTGCTGCCTTTAACAGAAAGGAAATCAAACACGAGGTGCGGTAAAACCGAGGGCTGAGCTGCAAGAAGTGGTTAAAGAAAGCTGGACCTGCTGGAGTTGGAGCAGAAGAAGGAGGTGTTTCCTCAGTCTGGTGGACTGGAGGCTGGAGAGAACTGTTGTCAATGCTCCACCAGTTTCTTCATAACAACAGGTGACAGCACTTCCTTGAGTTAACTCCCTGTGGAACTAAAACTTGACCTGGTTCCTCTAAGCACCATCGAGTTGTGTTTTTCCAGGAGAGGAAAATCCCCTGAGGCTCTGGATCACTTGCTCTGAAGACCAATCCTCACCTCAGCATTTTTTTTTGTTTTGTTTGTTGGGTTTGGTTTATTTTTTTTGTATTACACCCCTTGGACCTTGTGTGCACACTCACTCGCTTCTGCATTTCTGTTCCCTTTAAATTTATGCTACCCCTGTAAATGTGTATGTGGACACCTACAGCTGTAAAGAAGCAGGTACAAGCCTCTCTCTCCATCGTCTTTCCTTCTTGCTCCTGTCCAGTCCAGGAGCATCGATGGGTTGACCGAGGATGAATAAATGCAGACAGCATCTGCATTCTGCAACACCCCAGGGCAAGGGCTTGTCCTTTGCTTGCTGCCAAACGACTGACGCCGTCGGAATTCTTTGTACAGAGCATTAAATTCTCCAAGTCGTCCCTTTTTCAAAACAAAACCTCAACGCGTTATTTGACAATAAATGGAATGGCACCGCTTCTCCTCTGATAGATGTATAATTTAATGCAGAGGCTGTGCAAATACTGTCCTAAAGAAGATTAAAAACCTGTTTATGACTGAGATGTGCAGTGCAGGGAAGCGTGGCCGGGTGGGATTTTTGTCCTAAGCGAAGGCAATTATCCAGAGCTGGTGTTCATCTTCCTTTTATGTCCCTGACACCCCCTGGACAAAACAGTCTTGAACTGGGGCACTCGGAGAACTAGAGGAGAAAGAAAAGCATCCTTGAGAAAGGACAAAGCCTCTAGATGTCGCCAAGGACTGAGACTGGATGGTGGGTGACAACCTGTGTGAGCTGTTGACCACCTCACATCTTCACCTGGACGGTCATCTCTATGAAAAGCCACCAACAGCTCCCTTTTAGACTGTCCTTCAGTATAGAAAGTACAGCTGAAAGCACCCCAAGGCGATGCTCTCAAAGGAGTTTTCCAAAGGCTCTGGTTTTACACCAAAGACTCTGGATTCTCGGGTGGCCTGAAGGAGAACAGGGCTTCAGTCACCGTTCCCAGAGAGGTTGTGGCTGCCCCGTCCCTGGAGATGTTCAAGGCCAGGTTGGATGAGGCCTTGAGCAACCTGGGCTGGTTAAGGGTGTCCCTGCCCATGGCAGGGGGTTGGATGAGATGATCTCTAAGGTTCCTTCCAACCTAAGACCTTCTATGGTTGTATGATTCTCAATCTCAGTTGGGCAGGAGCAAGCTGGCACCACTTCTCCACCCCTTGAGACCAGTAGTGTCCTGCTCACAAGGAGAAATCAGGTCAACAAGAGTGAGCTGAAACCTCCGTCCCCTTCGAGTGATAGCTGGGACCAAGCAGGAGCTGTGTTGACCAACAAGGCAAGAGACTGCAGCTTGGGAAAGGTGGCTCATGTGTTCAATGTCGAGACAAAACAAAGCATCCCACGGTTTTGATGTTTCTGGATCTTTGGGAAGAAACCACCGCTCAGTGATGCGTTCCTCAACAACCAGCAACAACCCCACGTACCAGCACAGGTTGGGGACTGCCCTGCTGGAGAGCAGTGTAGGGGAAAGGGACCTGGGGGTGCTGGTGGGCAGCAGGATGGCCATGAGCCAGCAGTGTGCCCTCGTGGGCAAGAAGGCCAAGGGCATCCTGGGGTGTGTGAGAAGGGGAGTAGCCAGTAGGTGGAGAGAGGTCCTCCTGCCCCTCTGCTCTGCCCTGGTGAGGCCACATCTGGAATCTTGTGTCCAGTTCTGGGCCCCTCAGCTCCAGAGGGACAGGGAGCTGCTGGAGAGAGTCCAGCGCAGCCCCAGGGATGATGGAGGGAGTGGAGCATCTCCCTTATGAGGAAAGGCTGAGGGAGCTGGGGCTCTGCAGCTTGGAGAAGAGGAGCCTGAGGGGTGACGTCACTCCTGGTTATAAATATGGAAAGGGTGATTCTGTGATGATGTGAGAGCAGTCACAGTTGGTTGAAGCTTGCCTGTTGTCTCTTATGAATGCCACTGATAGAGTTATGTAAGAATTATTAATGAAAAGATTACACAGAGTGCTTAGTAATTTCTGCTGGGTGCTTACAGCCAACCCTTTGGCATGTTCCTCTCAGCTTCCTTCTCTCAGCAGTGGAAGGAGCTCAACCTTCCCCTGGTGGCTGAATATTGAGTCATTTTTTTTCACAAATTAATGCCCCTTTTTGCCCCTTCTCCCAGGTATCAGAACCTCATGAGTGGACTTTTCTAGAGGGTGGTTTTCTCATAAAGCACATTTCTCTGTTTGTAAAGCCACACCCAGGGCATGAGTAACCAGAATAGGCGTGGGCTGGAAGTCATTTCTTTAAATGGCTTAAACTCATGATAACCTCTCCGTCGTCATTGCATGGTCAGGGATTAATTCAGGCTGTGGGAGGGGGTAAAGTCCTGGGCTTGAATTGAGGTGCTGCTGTGCTATAAATATGACACAATCACAACCCAAAAGGTTGTTCCTCACCCTTGGACAGTATGGACCAGGGGGGTGTAGGAGATATCGCTGTAGAAAAGTAGTCAGGAGGTTTTGATCTGGGATATGTATGGTCAAGGGTGGAAGTAATTTTCCCTCATGGCTTTGGGTTCTTTCTTTTCCTATCAATAGCTTGGCTCTTAGGATAATTAAAGAAAACAAAACCAAAAACAAACGAAAAACCCACAACTGCATGATTTATATTCCTAAATCCTGTTTTAGAAGATTGGCTTCCAATGAGATGCAGGAATTGAGATTCAGGAAGGGCAGCATTCAGCGGCCACACACGCCAAACCTGAATTATGTCACTTAGAGGCAGAAATGGTGCAGCCAAGCTTGTAGCCTCATCAGCTTTCTCTGCGATTTCACAATAGCTCTGAGACAAATTGGTGGTTTTGGACCATTCCTACCAAAATATTGTGATTTTTTTATATCAGGACTTACTTATCAAGTTCCTTCCTTCCCAACAACACATCCCCACCACCGTGTCCTCCAGGGTGGGACGTGGTGGCTCAAAAGTGGTACAAGCTGTGGAATGTCCTGATGGCTCATGCCTGTGGTTAATGGTGCCTTGCTTATACCACTGTGACTGTGAACCTCCTCAGAACCAAGGTTTGAGCCTGATGCAGACAGCATCAAGTCAAAGTAGTTTCTTTGGTTGAGGCTAGATCCCACAACTAGAAGTGCAGGTGCAACTGAGAGTGCAGCTTGCCACGAGGAGATGATGGGCTTTGGTGGGTGTGTGTATTTTACACCCACGATGCTGCCAACCCAAGGTTGTTCCTCACCCTGCACCATCCCGAGGGAGCTTGGTTAAAGAAGATCAATAGGAGAACTCAAGACTGGGATGTGATGGAGGATGGGTGTGGTGGCTGGGTTGGGCTGAGACTTGAAATGAAGAGGGACCACTTCTGCCTCTGGCTGGGGTAACCTGGGGTGTGTCATCTCATTTCTCCGAGCATCCCACTCCCCAGTTTGTCAGCGAGCCGTGTGAAGACTTTCCTGAGATCTGCAGGGCTGTCAGGATCCAGGGAGTAATTTTTCGTGGTATTTTCCTTTCTCTGCAACCAGATACCTCAAAACATCTCTGGGGGAGAGACAATCCAGGGAGGTTGCCTTGAGCTGCTAAAAGTCAGGCTCTGGTGGCCTCTGCATCAGTCTTGGCTGAGTAGAGACCGAAGAAGTCCTGGGCTGAGTGATGGTGATGCTTTCCAAGAGTGCATCCCTGGAGGAATGGCAGTTCCAAAGTCCCTGCACTTACTCCACTCTCCTTTCCATCCTTCTCCCTCTCCGTCTGCTCCTGGGGAGGTGCAGAGCTCTCACCTCCCCACGTCTCATCGCTTTGACAGAGACCTCTCTGGTGCCTTTGTACTTTGGGTATCAGGAAGGGGACCTGTCGAGGCTGCTACCCCTGCAAATCGACCTTTAGATCTCGTCTGCTCTTGCTGGTGCCAAAACAAACAGCACAGCAGGGCGCTCAGGTACACAAGGGGAGTCCCGGGGTTGGTGGTGAGTGGTTTTCTTTGATACCTCCCGTTATGAGCAAGCCCTGTTTGCTCTGGGTGGAGCCTCCAACGCCCTTTGCATGGCTTGGGAGCTGATAACAGACACAAATGTGTGTATATTGGGATAGGGTGGGTGGATTAGCATTCTGGATGCCTGGCTGAGGCAATACAAACCCCCCCAAACTGTTTTACATGGTGCAGATGTTACCAACCAAACCCACTCTTCAACGTCTGTGAGGCTGAGACACTGAGGGTTTAATTTTACTGTAGCGATGGGACAGAGGGGGATGGTTTTAAACTAAAAGATTCAGACTAGATATAAGGAAGAAACTTTTTGTGACGAGGATGGTGAAACACTGGTACAGCTTATAGAAGCTCCATCTCTGGAAGAGTTCATGAGGGCTCTGAGCAACCTGATCTAGTTGAAGATATCCCTGCTTACTGCAGGAGAGTTGGACTAGATGGCTTTTAAAGATCCCTTCCAACCCAAACTGTATTTCTGTGTTTCTATGCTTCCATGCTTCTATGCTTCTATTAGTCTATTTATTATTCTATTATCCTATTATTATGTTATCCTATTATTATGTTATTCTATTATTCTGTTATTCTGTTATTCAATGATCATCCCTCCGAAAACACGGACCTCTGTTGTTTTTTTTTAAACCCACCCTATTTCCCTTCCCTCCCCACGTTGCCCAGCAGCAAATATTTTTTTTTAAATGCCTTTTTCTTTGCAAAATTGCCCGCCAGCTCAGCGACCTCAGCTTCAGCCGTGCCACCGTCGCTCGCTGGGCTCAGACTCCTCTTTCTCTCTTGGCTTTGCGAGTGACATTTAAAACACGAGATGCTTTTGCTTACCCGTTCTTCTCCCCTCCCTCCCCGAGGGGGGGAAAGCGCAGCCAGGCTAATAGATGATCTTGCTGATTTGGCAAGTCTGAGTGAGAGCGTCGTTCCTGAAACAGCCAGGCTCGGCGATGCAATTAGACCAGCCTGCTCCTTGCAAAATCTCGTTAGCAAAAAATGGTCCTGGCACGCAGCAGATGTTGTATCTCCCATGGTCGTTCTCCTCCCCCTTGGCTTTTTTCCCCTCCTTGCAGCTGGCTTGACACGATCCAGATCCCTGGTGATTCTAAAGCTCAGAAATCCGTGCTGGGAAACATTTATGATAAGACCAATTATGAAGCCAATTAGAGGGTGATTTGCTCGTTACTGCCCTGTGTGGAATTGGATGAGCTGGAGGAAGAACGAGGGTGGTGTTTTCTGGTTTAAATGCATTTGGAAGGAAATCGTGTGTGTTGGGGGAAAGAGTGCTGGAGGGGAGAGCAGAGGAAAAGCTTTTTGGTGGGAAGCAAAATTACACCACTGAGTGTAAGATAATGGCACTGATTGGCTCTTTTTTTTTTTTTTTTCTTTTTTTTTTCCCTTAATGGACTTCAATAACCCAAAGCCAGAGGGAGCAAACTGGCCTGTTCTGGGCTCCCATAAGCCAGACCTGGTACCGCTGCAGTGAGACTCTCATCCACTTTGAGGGACCTCAAAGTCCTCGCCCAGCCACAGCTCTGATTTCCTCCTCTGTCCCACATCCCTTGCAGGAGGAAGGATGTGAGGAGGAGCGTATGAATCACCAGAACTTTGAATCACGAGTTTGGCCGTCCCTGTGTTGTCAAGCTTTCCATCCTCACAGGCTTTGTCTAAGTTGTATTTTGTTGCCTGGAGCTCAGCAGCCTTTTCATCAGGTGCTTTGAGGGAAGGCAGATCATCTCTGGTGGTGCTTAAGATCCTCCAAGACCAGTTCTCCGTGGGGCTGAAGAGTCATGGATGGGTCTCTTGGCCAAGGTGGAGTTAAGAGCATCACATCAAAGCCATTGCTTTTGGCTTTCCCCCCCCCCCACCCCAATCCTTGCTATTTGTCATCTCCATCCAGGCTAGGAGCAGCCATGACCCAGGATCTGGCTGTGACAAGATGAGGACAGGGCAGACACACTGTTTTCTGAAGCCTTGGCTGGCACGGGACAGTCTGAGCTGGTTCTGTGGTGGCTGATGCCTGAACCCAGAAGTCCCCCAGCGCGGGTTGGGTGTGTTTGTGTGCTGCCCTCTGCCCTCGTGGTGCCGGGAGAGTGACGTGGTGTTTGCTTTTCGGAGGAGCGCCCACCTGGGTAAATGTTATTGCTCTCCTGGTTTCTCTCTGCTGCAGGGGAAGGATGGAAGGAAACCACGGGGATGATCAAAACGTCTCTGCATCTCTCCTCCCCTTGCACATACAAACCCCAGACCCCATAATTCAGCCTGGCCACAGAGCAAGCTCTTTTTCAAAACAGGAGAACTAAGTTCAGTGGTTTTCTGGGCTTTTTTTGACCTAACTCTGACCTCTGCATGTGGTGCTTCGTGGCTCTGAGCGTGCTCTCCGCGCCGAAGGTGCCGCACCGCACGCTGGGGCACCGTTGTGCTCCCTGCAACACTGGGGATGTTGCAACCTTGCTGAAGCCGCAGCTCGGTCCCTTCATGCCACCTCAGTAGAAGCACAGCACCCAGGGCATGTCATCCGTGTGGACTGAAGGCCACGCAGGGCCAAAATGCACAGGTGGGAGCTCAGCAGCTTCGGTGGGGACTGACGAATCCAATTCATTTAATATTGGAAAGTCTAAAGAGTTTGGGAAACCTTCTCAGGAGGTTTTGCTGGGAAGGCTGAGCCATCGGCGGGTCTCACCCTGGTGGGATCAGCTCCACAGCAGTTGGAGCAAGGAGACATTGCTGGCTTCTCCTGTGCTGTGAAGGGTCTTGAAGATCATTAAGGGGCTGGAGCATCTGATATGAGGAGAGGCTGAGAGACCTGGGACTCTTCAGGCAGGAGAAGAGAAGGCTCAGGGGGAGCTTAACGATGTGCACGAATATCTGATGGTAGGGAATGAAGAAGACAGAGACAGACTTCTTGGTGGTGCCCACGTGAGCACAAACTGAGAACCAAGAACTTCCATTTAAATGTGAGAAAAGATTCTTTTACTGTGAGAGTTGTCGAGACACTGGCACAGGTTGCTCAGAGAGGTTATGGAGTCTCCATCCCTGGAGATATTTAAAACCTGACTAAACACAGTCCTGGGCAACCTGCTCTAGCTGCCATTGTTTTGAGTAGGTGGGATGGGTTGGATGATCTCCAGAAGTGCCTCCTAACCATGTGGATTTGATGATTCTAAGCTTAGGATCACTGGGACTCCACGGAGACCGAGCTCAGCCCTGGGGTTTGAGGTTGCTTCATGGTCCTTCTGCAGGGAAGCGTGGCAGCCCCGCTCTGCCCTTCAGGGTGGACTCCTGGGAAGACTCACGAAACATCTGGAGATTTGCACAAGTTTTGTGCAGAGCCCACGTGGTGTTTCCTTCCAGCCAGGCCAGAAGTTCTTCCCCATGAGGGTGGGGAGACCCTGGCACAGGTTGCCCAGAGAGGGGGTGGCAGCCCCATCCCTGGGAGTTTTTAAGGCCAGGCTGGATGGGGCTCTGGGCAGCCTGATCTAGTGGGGGATGTCCCTGCCCATGGCAGGGGGTTGGAACTAGATGAGCTTTGAGGTCCCTTCCAACTGAAATCATTCTATGATTCTATGATTCTATATCATGCCAGGCTGATCACAAAGCATCGCTCCTCCAAGACCTGATGCATCCCCAGGCATCAGGAATACAAGAACGTGGGTCAAGGGAGAGGCTGTCAACCCCTGCCACAGCAGAGAACTGTGGCATTTAGTGACCTTCATTCTCCGAGGAAACTTTCAGTTCAGCTGCAAACTGCCAAGGGAGTTTGCACGTTGTGAAGGAAGGAGGTTAAAAAGTCCGTGGGCTGCTAAGTTGTAGAGCAAGTGGGTGCTGGACCAAAAGCACCTTGAAACTCCACATCCGAGCGTGCACCTGAGTGGGAAACATCTACTGCAGCATCTGAAAATGTGCCTGAATGAATCCTTCAAGAGTGACGTGACCCTTAGGGACCCATCAGCATTAAGTGGGGAGAGAAGACGAGTCAAATGAGAATTGTGTTTCGCAGAGGGAACCTGCCCTGGTATGAACGTGACAACTCTGTTGCGGCCACGGGTCCAAGAGACCAGAGTCTAATGAGCTGCACCCCTCGTCTGTGCCAGGGCAGGCAGCTCTTTTGTTGAGTACATGGGGCTTCCTTCTATTAAAATGAGGAACAACAGAGTTTTAATTTGAAAACTGTTTCCCAGCGGTGGGGAAATCACAGCAGGCTGGCAGCTCTGCTCTTAGGAAAGGTCCCTGGACATCTGGCACCCTCTACCCTGTGCTAATTCC
This sequence comes from Trogon surrucura, assembly GCA_020746105.1. Lineage (NCBI taxonomy): Eukaryota > Metazoa > Chordata > Aves > Trogoniformes > Trogonidae > Trogon > Trogon surrucura. The sequence continues at coordinate 1,439,286 of CM036617.1, read as the reverse complement.
TGCCAAGCAGGACAAGTTTTTTATGCTTTCATGTTCTCCCCTGTCTACGTAATACCAAGCAACTTTTTTTTTTTTTTTGTACACTGCAGGTTCAAATCCTCACAACAAAAAAGACATTGAGGGGCTGGAGAGTGTCCAGAGAAGGGCAACGGGGCTGGGGAAGGGTCTGGAGAAAAAAACTGATGAGGAGCAGCTGAGGGACCTGAGGCTGTTCAGCTGGAGAAGAGGAGACTGAGGGGAGACCTCCTGAAAGGAGTTTGAGAGAGGAGGGGTTCAGTGTCTTTTTCCAAGTAACAAGTGATAGGACAAGAGAAAATGTCCTCAAATTGCACCAGGGGATGGTTAGATTGGAAATTAAGAAAACTTCTTCCCCGAAAAGGTTGTGAAGCCCTGGCTTGGGCTGCCCAGGGCAGGGGTGGAGTCCCCATCCCTGGAGGGATTTAAAAGCTGGGGAGATGTGGTGCTCAGGGACACAGGTCAGTGATGACCTGGCAATGCTGGGGTAACGGTTAGACTCGATGATCTTAAAGGTCTTTTCCAGGCAAAACAATTCTATAGGTTTCAGATGGAGCAAACACAGTGCTTCTTCCCCACCCAGAGCAGGGTCACTGAGAGCTGATCTTGCAGAAAACCCCGTCATGACAGGACAGACACATCCTCTACCGTGGCTGCTGCCCCGCTGGTATTGAAGAGGAGCTGGAACCCCCCTGCTCCTCTCCCACTGCTGCCTGCACTCAGCCCCGCTCTTCCTTTGGTGGCTGTCAGCTTGCCTCCCTCTAGTGCTTATCCCAACCTCCTGCAACTGGTTTGATCCCCGCCCAGTTTGTGTCTGGGTGGAGCTCAGGTTTTTTTTTAGGTTAGCTGGGAACAGCTGGAAGTGCTTACGAAGCAACGATTCCTCTTATTCCCCATGATGGGTAGGCTCAATGCAAGCCCTCGTGGGCAAAGGTTTTGGGGAACGTGTTCTGGGTGCAACCAGCCTGAAAAAAAAAACAGGAGCTGTGGGGGAAGAAGGAAAATCTGCTTTTTTTTTTTTTCTGTTCCCCCTTCAGATGAAAAGTAATAACAAAGGGGAGAAGATTCTTTCAGTTCTTTGTCCCATCCGCTCCCAGCCTCTGGCTGGACACGACCTTCTAAACTGGATTGCTTAGGACAAAAAAAATAAAATAATAAAGCAGTGTTTACATGAAGCTTGCTCAACACCTGTTATTTAAGTGCTTTCTTGGCCGAGCTCTAAGTGGGAGCGGGAAGAAGGGAGGGCAGCCTGGCAGGAGTTGGGCAGAGGGAAGGTGATGTGGTTGATGCACCCGTGACTGGAGGGATGAGCTCACCTCCCAGCTGCCTCCTACCCAAATATCTCCATTCACACTGATTTTGGTGTCAGAAAAAACATTTAATCCTCCTGGCCCAGCTGGAAAAGCTTTTGGCTCGCTGAGTTTTCTCTGTCTGCTGCACTAAGATCTGGAAGGACAGACCTCCTGGGTGAGGACACTCGGCTTCTCGCAACCGTGGCTGAGCCCGGTTGAGCTTTCCTGGGTGAACTGTCTGGTGCAGGTCCCGTGATTCCTTATCTAAATGCCTGGTTCTGCCCTGGTCCTGCAGGCTTTTATTTTTGGATGGATCCAGAAGTTCCAGTATGGGAGACAATGGATTCAGGTGATGCTCTTATCCTCTCCAGAACAAAAAAAGAGAGGAAGAAGCTTGTAAAATGTTCATGGAGTAGAGAGAGCTGAAGGGCTTATGCGAAATAACAAAGTGGGCTTAGAAGAGGGGATGGGTCATAGGGTTGTAAAGGTGTGAAAATGTCCCATGATCAGCAGGGATAATTAAAGCAAAGCTGTGCTGATGCTGGAGTAGGTCTGGTGTCACTTTGGCAGCGATGCTGCCCTGTCCTGATGAGAGCAGAAGGCAGGACAGGCTCCTCCTGACACCCGAGCGACGAGCAAGGCCAGCAGAAAGCTGCAGAATGGATTGTGCTAAGTTTTCAAATAGAGCCTGAGGAAGAGAGAAAGAGAATTTGCTTTGCCAGGAAGCCTTGTTCCTGATTTCCCTGCCTCCTCGCTTACCCAGTGTGTCTGGTTTTCTTCTGTCCCACAGGAAATCTGCGACGATCCTCATCTCTTTGTGGATGGGATCAGCTCCCATGACTTACACCAGGGCCAGGTTGGGAACTGCTGGTTTGTGGCTGCCTGCTCCTCGTTGGCATCCAGGGAGTCTCTGTGGCAGAAGGTAAGAGGTTCCTCATGCCAGGGCAAAGGCTTGGCCTCGCATTGCATTCGTCCGTCTCAAAAACTGGTTCTTCAGAAATGCCTGAGGTCCTGAAAAACTGCTCATGTGCAAAACCCTTCTTTAAAGGACTAGGGGAATTAGCTATCATGACTGCAGTCATACCACACTCAAGCCAGACTCTTGGCATGTTTCTCCTTAATAAAGTGAATCAAGTCCCATCCTGTCCTCCAGATCCCAGATCTGACCCTGCCCACTCCAAAACAACCTAAAACCCAAAACCAACAAAATTCAGGATGCTCAGCTGCAGCGTTTGGTCCTGTTTCCCTTCTTCCCGTGGTGTTACCTCAGTGTGTGCCCACCTTGGCAATGAAACACCTTGCCCTGGATCAGGTAGGGGGATTTCAGGATATTAGTGTCTCTCCCGAGCTGCTGTTTCCCCAAAACATCCATCCCTGGCATGTCCCATGGTTGGGCTGCACCACATAGCAGTGCTCCTTCGAGTATGGGGTGCAAAGGGACTGTGTTGTGGGCCAGAAAGCCAGCGAGGAGCTGCACCAGAGCAAGGGGCTGCGGAGCTGGGGAGCAACCACAGAGGTATAGGGGGGAAGGAGGTGCTCAGTGCCTCATCCTTGGACAGGCTGTGCCCATCTCCACTGTGTCCTCAGCTGCAGAAGTCAGTCTTGTGAAAGCCAAGGCAGGGGGGCTGCAGACCCTGGTACAGGTGTGTGTCATCACAGGACAAGAGACCAGCAAGTCTCAAGCACCTTTTGCTAGATTTTACTGCAAAAGGGAGTCACCAAAGCCCTGCAGTGCGTGCAGGCAGCATCACCTCAATGGATCCAAGAGTGGTCCTTCCACTCCACACCTTTGCATCTGCTCTTCCAGTTTTCGCTGCCTGTGGATTTCTAGGTTAGATGTTAGAAAAAAGTTCTTTACAACGAGGATGGTGAAACCCTGGCACAGGTTGCCCAGAGAGGTGGTGGAGGCTCCATCCCTGAAGATGTTCAAAGTCAGGCTTGATGGATCTCTGAGCAACCTGATCAGAAGGTAGAATCACAGAAGAGTTTCAACTGGAAGAGACCTTCAAGGTCATCGAGTCCAACATTTATCCTAGCCCTATGAACACCACTAAACCATGTCCCTCAGCACAACATCAATGTCACTGCTCACTACGGGGGAGTTGGACTAGATGACCTTTAAAAGTCCCTTCCAGCCCAGCACATTCTGTGATTCTGTGATTCTATGATTCTATGATGATTCTATGATTTTATGAATCTATGATGACCAAGCTTAGCCTTGAGGATTTTCGTCTGTTGCAGCATCCCCATATTTCGTTAAAAATCAAGTCCTTTGGTTATACAGAAGCAGACTAGCTGCTCTTGGGTTTTGGGTGAGTAGTAAGGTTTCCTGTCGTTGTGGGCATGGAGCAAGGGGTTGCTTAGCTTGTTCCACTGCGTCGACGTCTCCCACAGGCGAGCGGGTGAGTTGTCTTCCCTCCTCACCATTCACTTCCAGCCCTGCCCTGGGAAATGCCAACTGAGCAGAAGCCAGGTCCCTTTGGACACCTCATTATTTCAGTTTGCCCACGGCATTGCGTTTCCTCCCTTGGCAGTTTGGCTGTGGGTGTTTGCGACTTCTCATTTTCCATGCCCTTAGCTCTCAGAGGCTCTTCTTTACCTCTTTCTTTCTGAAAGGTCTGTTTTCTGGCAGAAGCACAAGCTGCAGCCCTCTCCTCGAGCCTTTCCTCCCAGGGATGTTCAGTTTGCTGTGGTGTTCACTCTGGTCACACTTCAGCCCTGCTTTTGGAGACCTCTGAATTAGATGAGACCTTCGCTCACATATTTTGCAAGGTGGTTTGAGGGCTTAATGATGAACCACAAGGAGGAAGCATGGCTAGAAGCAGCAGCAGCAACTTTTAAAGCAAGATGGGGGATGTCTAATGCACAGATTAAACCCTTGGTCCAAAGAGACACCAGCTCTGCTGGCTGTGCTGGTCCTTGGCCAAGATCACGGAGCCCTTCGTTGGCCAAGAAATGGTGGACCTCTGTGTCCCTGGTACAGCTGCACGTGCAATTATGATACCATTGCTGGAGGTACCTGTTGCTCCTTGGCCCAGATCTCCCATTGCTTCTAATAAATGTAACCCTGATTTACACCAGGATGTATCTTCAGCTCTTCTCCCAAGTTACTAATGATAGGGCAAAGGAAAATGGCCTCAAGTTGCACCAGGGGAGATTTAGATTAGATATTAGGAAAAATTTCTTTACTGAAAGCCTGGTGAGGCATTGGAACAGGCTGCTCAGGGAAATGGTGGAGTTCCCATCCCTGGAAGTGTTCAAAAAATGTGTAGACGTGGTACTTGGGGACATGGTTTAGTGGTCGTGGTGGTGTCGAGCTGATGGTTGGGCTGGATTTAATTGTGTGCAGCTGGGGGATGAATGATTCCAGGTTGGGTGTGATGGTCTTGCTGGTGCTCATGTGGGTTCACAGCATCCCTGGGAAGAGATTGCTTACATGTTGGACCTGCTGTGCTCTGGAGCACAGGACGTATGAGGAGAGGCTGAGAGAAGCAGGTTTGTGCATCCAGGAGGAGGGAGGGCGAAAGGGGAGCTTATTGCTCTCTGAAGCTACCTAATGGGAAGATGGAAGACGAGATGGAGCCGGATTCTTGTTGAACAGTCATGGGACAAAAGTCAACAGAAGAAGCTGCAGCTTCTCTTCAGCATGAGCATGACACTGAAACAGGGGCTCGGAGGTGCTCAGGGATCTCTGTCCATGGAGACACTCGAAGATGGAATGGACAACGCCCCGAGCAGCTTGATTAAACCTTGAAGTAAGTCCTGCTTTGAGCAGCAAGCTGGACCAGACCCTTCCAGAGTCTTATCAAGAGAGGGGATTCCCCTCCTTTGCTCTTCTCTTGTGAGATCCCACCTCGAATCCTGCATCCAGTTCTGGTGTCCCCACCGTAAGAGGGACATGGAGCTGTTGGAACGAGTCCAGAGGAAGCCACAAAGATGTCCCAGGGGCTGGAGCAGCTCTGCTGCGAGGACAGGCTGAGGGAGCTGGGGTTGTTCAGTCTTGAAAAGAGAAGACTCCGGGGGGACCTAAGAGCTGCCTTCCAGTACCTGAAGGGATCCTACAGGGAGGCTGGGAAGGGACTTTTGACAAGAGGGTCCACTGATAAGATAAGGGGAAATGGGTTTAAGTTGAAGGATAAAAGGTTTAGATTGGATCTGAGGAAGAAATTCTTCAGTGCGAGAGTGGCCAGACTCTGGCACAGATTGCCCAGAGAGGCTGTGGCTGCCCCCTCCCTGAAGATGTTCAAGGCCAGGTTGGATGAACCTGGAGCAACCTGGGCTGGTTAAGGGCATCCCTGCCCATGGCAGTGCGGTGGATTAGATGATCTCTAAGGTCGCTTCCAACTTAGGTAGTTCTAGGATTCTGTGATTTTTCCAAAAGCAGAATTATCCCATGACCCTACACTCAGAGAAAGCCGCTGCCACCCAGACCTGGCTGCACACCTTCATTTTGGGATAACGAGCTGCGGTTGTCAGGGAGGTTGCCAGGGAGGCTGACATCAGACATCTCGTCCCTGTAGATTATCGTGCACAGCAGCACCGTCGGTTCCTGGTCTGCAAACGAGGTGGAGGAAGCTCTGGGGGCTCTTTTTGCGTCACTGGCCCGGGTTGCTTAGCGCCACCAGGACTGTAGAGAGGGGGTTTGGTGGCTTTTCCCCCTCCGTGTGTCCCGTTTGAGAGCCAAACGTTGCTGAGGACCTAAGCAGAGGAGCAGCCGAAGCGATGGCAGCCGAGGCAAGGATGCTCGAGCTGCCTTTCGTCCGCGACGAGCAGCTCACCCGGTGCATGCGGCTGCGATACCAGAGCCTTCAGCAAAGAAACGTGAGGCCCCAGGATGGGGAGAAGCTGCTGCGTCCCAACGAGCATGTCTACCGAGTGGATTTCATCCAGCAGCACAACCTGAGCTTCATCCGCTGGGATGTCCAGCTGGAGAGACCTGGGAAGGTCACGGTGACCGGCACCTCCCAGCTCTGGACTCCTGATCTCACCCACCTTATGAACAGGCAGCTGCTGGAGCCAGTGGGCATCTTCTGGAAGAAGCCGGGGGCCAAGGAGGTGGAGTGCAATGAGGCGGATGCCCAGGAATTTGGGGAGCGGATAGCGGAGTTAGCCCAGGTCCGCAAGGTGATGTATTTCCTCTTTACTTTCACCGACGGCCTCGAACCAGCTCACCTGAAGGGCTCCATTGTTTTTAAAGCCTGATCCCCTCTTGCTCAGCTCTTCTTGCTCCAACTACACTTTAATCTTTGTTTTTTCTTTCTCCCGGTTCGTGTCTTAGTTCAGTTTTCACGTGTTGGGTTGTGGGGTTTGTTTTTTTAAGAGGAGTGACATCGCGAGAAGGTGGACAGCTCGGCACTTCTGAAGCCCTGAAGCCCTGCAAAACGTTCCCCACACATTTAGTCTGCTGGATGATGGGGAGGAGGGGACCATGAGCTTGCTGCTGTATTTGCCTAAAGTGTAAGACCATGTGTTTGTGAGTTCAGCAGGGATTCGCCAGATGGGTGCAGGGTCTTGCTGGCTTGGAAATATGAGGCTGCCCTAAGCCCTCCATCTGCAGCAGAAGCCTGATGGAAAAATGAGACATTTCAGTACTAGAAAAGGAGAAACAACCTGGAGAGAGCCCTGGCTGCCTGTTTCCATCCTAGCCATTAAAAAGAGAAAGCTTGTTTGCCATGAGGGTGCTTCTCCTTGCAAGGATGCTGAGCGCTTGCAGGCTGCGATGATTCCCGTGGCTCCTGGTGTCTCAGAAGACCAGCCCCGTGGAGGATCACCTCGCCACGAAGCTGAAACACGTTTGGACGTGCTGCATTCGGCAGATTGCAAACCCACTGGACAAACTGGTGCAGGGAGGTTGGGCACTACCCCTTTTCCTGACAGCTGCCACCGTTTCTTGCTGGATGTCACTGCGGGGAGGTGTGCTCCAGCATGGTAGGACGAAGGTTGGGCTCGGTGATCCTGAAAGTCTTTTCCAACAGAAACTGTTGATTCTGTGATTCTGTGTTGCTCACCTTGCACTTTCTGGAGATTGCTGGTCCTGAGATGGGTTGGAGCAGGTGTGTACGTGTGTGCACAGCTGGACAAGCGAGCCAGCAGCTCAGGGCGGGCTCTAGGTCTGAGCCAGCAAAAGCAGCTTGTGCACTGTTGTGCCCTTAAAGCATCCACGAGTATATTTGTTCTGAAGCATCCAGAGAGAGCCGTGAGGCTGCAGAGCACTTTGCAGACCACAGAGCAGAAACCTGCTGCTGCTGTCCCCAGAAAAGCAGCATCTCCTACCCTCTGCAGATGCTGCGGCAGGGAGCAGTGTCTGGGTGGCCATGGGAGCAGGGAGGGGAGATGGTACCTTCACACCCTTAGGAGCAGGAGGGTGTTTTGTGCCTGGCTCGTCGCATGACTGTGAATGAACTGCTAACTTTGGGCGTTCCATTTTCCTCCACCAAAAACTGAAGGGTACTTCGATGAAGCTTCTTGAGAACCACAAATAGAAATGTCCTTTGAAAGAGTCAAGTGTTACTACAATTGGTCCTGTGCTACAACTGCACTCAGATGTGGGTGAGCGCTCCTCCAGGTATAACCTGAGATTTTCCTGAGATGTTTGAGGGCAGTGATGGAGAAGCTGGGACAAGGTGACTTTGTACCCATGGCCTGCTGGCTTGTGTGGACCATCCCCAAAAGAGTCCGGGCTCTTCTCCAAAGCCATCAGACTCTATGCTCTCCCCTGCCCAGTGTATAAAATGATATGCAGGAACTATGACCAGCAGAGAGGAGAAGGACGGCAGGAGGATCAGCTACTGGCTGGAGAGATGGTGCGAGCTTTGAGTCTTGCCTACAACCAAAGCTCAGCAACTACCATGCCATGGGACATTGCCGAAGAGATTAATGCCTTTATTTAGACCTCAAGAAATTATGGACTCAGTAACAAGAGAGAAAAGTGGATGCATCCCTGCTTGGCCATAGCGTGGACCCACTGTGGGCCAAACCCACTTCTAGGGTCCTGGCAGACTTTCCCATAGGAGATCCCTCTTTGTACATCCCAGAGCAGAGTTCCTGGCTGTAAACCACACCAGAACCAGTAACAGGAACCACTGCCAGCATCCAAAGTGGTTTTTGCATGCCAGGTCTCACAAGCTGCCGTTGCTGCGTTGCTGGGGTAGAGCTCTTGCTGCAGATACCTCGCTGGATATTGATGTACCACAGTAAATAAAAGCCAAGTCAAGTCAACAGGGTTCTCCTTAAGAACTGGGGCTGCGTGTGTCTTCTTCATGTTCTCGTTGGATGCTGCCCCAATCCTGCATGCAATAAAGCAGCACCCACCAATTTTCAACTCGCTGTTGGTATTTTTGAGCACCTTTTTATCTCCCGTAGAAAGTAAAATGAACATTTACCTTCTTTATTCTCTCCTTGTGAAAAGCTTAGTGGAGCATTGAGCAGTTTTGTGGGTTTTGAGGAGGAGTTTGAAGTTTGGCAGAGGAGGGGGAATGGTGAATCCACAGGTGGATCCTCCTTTCCTGGAGGAGAGGATGGGAAGTGGGTGGGCAGCATGACCTCTCCCTGCTGCAGGGAAGATGAGCCTCTTTGTACCAATCACCGAAACTCTCCCTACCCAGTTTCAGCATCCCATGAAGGCTTTCAGATACCCCACTCTGTCCCATTTCCCAGGGTAATTTCACCCCGGTTTGTACCGTGGTTCAGCAGATTGGCACAGCTGGGTCCCTCCCTCCCCTTCCCGAGTGGCAAGTTGCAAGCATAAGAGCTCCTGCTTGGAGGAATCAGCATCTATCAAGTCCTCCTTTGAATCGGGGACATTTCTCCAGGGTCACTGGTGCCTTTCCTCTTAATTAGCCATAAGAAAAAAAGAGAAAAGCCCTAAACCAACTTAGGGAATGAACCTGTTTGTTGTGGTCTCCTGGTTTACCTGTCTCAGCCCTTTCACTGTAAATTTGTCCCACTAAAGGGTGTTTTAGCTCCAAAGTTTGGGAGTCCCTAAGCAAAAAGCAGCACCGTTGGGTAGATGGGGAGACGTGGTCTCCACGGCCTCAGCATCACACAAACAAGGTGAGTCCAGGACTTGGTGGGATCCTGGGATGGGTGGTCCATGGCAAGGTCTCCAGCATCTGCTGAGGAGGGGTGGAGATGTCTGGGGAGGTTTCCTGGGAGTGGGTGGGAACCATAGACTCCAATTGCATGATCTCCTGGAGGGCTCTGGGCTCCAACTGCTGCTGAGGTTTGTAGATGTGCCCCAGGTTAGTCCTTCAGGTAACACACAGCATCAGGTCACAGGCAGGGGTTGTGCTGTCTGCCTTGAGGTGTGGTGGGCCCCATAGGCACCTCATCCAGAGCTGCCACCTCTCTCTGACAGCCAGGGGAGTCACAGACACCTTGGCCAAAGGGTGAAGCAACTGGAGGGATCCTTGGCCTGGGAGGGATGTAATGCTCTGCAAGGGATGCAATGCTCTGCGAGGAGCGTGGGGGGAAGAACATGATGTTTGAGCTCACACCTTGCACCTCGGCGTGTGTGAGGACAAATTGAGTTCTGGAGGTCAAGCTCCTTTCATTTCTTCTTGAGTTGGTGTAGAAACATGACCAGTCCTTCCTCCTTTTGCTCCACTGTTGCCATCCTCAGTGCCGGAGGGTGTTTTCAGTGCTGTCCCCAAATGAAGGGATGGAGAAAGGATGGTGGGGACCAGCATCTCCTGCCACCACTAACAGTAAGGGCAGGTCTCAGAACCAGCTGTCACTACCAGCTCTGGCTGACGAGCTGCCTCTGATCAATGTCGTTATCATTTCTAAGCCCACATTAATAGTGAGTTGATTAGCACGATCGTCCTTGGTGACAATTCATTAGGGTGAGCTCCAGTCGGGAGGGAATCGATGGGGACTGAAGGAGAGCTGTCTGACCTTTCCTGGTGCTCTCCCAGAGGGAGCCTGAGGCATCGTTGTTAGCACTCCTGAAAAAAAAACCACCAAACCCTCCAAGAGTAACTCTTTTTCATGGCTCCGTCTGCTCTGATTCTATCGATCCAGACAACTCAAGAGTGTCAGTCAGCTCGCAGGGCTGATGGCATCGTTAATATTTCAGTACAGGAGCAATAAAAGCCCTGGGCTGGATCGTTGCTGGTAGCTAAGGAGTCAGAGGACTCTCCAGAGGGAAGTCTCTCTGCAGGGTTTTGTTTTCACGAGAGTACCCCCCAAAAAAACCAACCAAAGGAAGGCTCCAGCAGTTGGACAAGGGACAAGGCGTGCTGCAGGGGGTCTCACCATGGCCCTGGATGTCCTGAAGACCCTCTCTCCATACAAAAGAGCTGTGTCCTGTCCTATCCCACTCCAACACTCACAGCTGTCTCCATAGGAGAGTGATTATTTGGAGTATTGGGATGTAATGTTCCTCATGGGCATGTTGGGGTTTTTCATCGCTTTTGTCATGATGTTTAGAGATCAGGTAAGTAAAGAAGCAAAGGTATGGGCAGTCACTGGTGTTACTGCAGCTAGTTCGTCACTACTTGTCAACTATCTGTTGACAATGACACCAAACCTGCATTCTCTCATCCGCTCTGGGTTTTGTCCACCCCAGGTCCTCTTCCCCTTCTTAGAGTCATAGAATTGTCAGGAAGGGACCTTAAAGCTCATCCAGTTCCAACCCCCTGCCCTGGGCAGGGACATCTCCCACTAGATCAGGCTGCCCAGAGCCCCATCCAGCCTGACCTTAAAACTCCCAGGGATGGGGCTGCCACCCCCTCTCTGGGCAACCTGGTCCAGGGTCTCCCCACCCTCATGGGCAAGAACTTCTTCCTCACGTCCCATCTGAACTGACCCATCTCTGGCTTCAATCCATCCCCTCTAGTCCTATCACTCCCAACATCCTAACAAGCCCCTCCCCAGCTTTCTTGTAGCCCCCTTGAGATACTGGGAGGCCACAATAAGGCCTCCTCGGAGCCTTCTTTTGTGCAGACTGAACAGCCCCAACTCTCTCAGTCTGTCTTCACAGCAGAGGTGCTCCAGCCCTCTGAGCATCCTCGTGGCCCTTCTCTGGAGACGTTCCAGCACGTCCAGATCTCTCTTGTGCTGTGGGCTCCAGAACTGGACGCAGCACTCCAGGTGGGGTCTCATGAGAGTGGAGTAGAACAAGCCACCTCTCTGTGCTTGCTTGGATGAGTATGGTAGCTCTTGACAGGGAAGAATGGAGACCTTGTGGGGATGGGAACCTCACTTTTCCCATTTTTCTTTAGTAGAGTAGGTGCATACAGAGTGGTCCGTGTTCGTTGCCACCAGATAGATGAATAAAACACTTGCCCTTGGGCCAGTCAAGTCACACCAGGAACAAGTAAGAGAATCAACGAAGGTGCCTTCTCTTAGTGGTGCCCTGCTGACATTGTTATGAACAAAAATGTGGTCGTAAACATAACCATCCCTGATCAAACTAAGGAATCTTCTGCTCAAATAGCCTGTCTGCAGCAGTAGATAGCAGCAGGTGCCCAAGGTAGGATTAGAAGGAGGAGAACAAGGGTGAATCTTTAGCGTCAGCTTCCAAGCCGTGATGAAGTCTAAGCAATTCCAGTACAAATTAATCTTGTCTGTGTTGGAGGAACCAAAATCTGGCCCCAGCAGGCTCTAGGCAAGTCCATCCCCCTCATATTCCTCCTTGTCTTTGATAATATCTGCGTTAGTTCCAGAATAAGTCAAACCCAGCAAAAAAGAGACTAACCTAGGTGCATGTGCCTCCTCTCTTGAAGGTCATCCCAGACTGGAAGGAGCAGGAGTGGAATCCTGAGAAACCCGAGAGTTATGTGGGGATATTCCACTTCCAGTTCTGGCGTTTTGGTCAGTGGCTGGATGTGGTGATAGATGACCGCCTGCCCACGCTCCACAACCAGCTCATCTACTGCCACTCCAACTCCAAGAATGAGTTCTGGTGCGCCTTGGTGGAGAAAGCTTATGCCAAGTAGGTACCCGGGCAGCTGCAGCACAAACTGGGACCTGGACACCCTGGTTTTTCCTTTCTGTTCATTCATCGTTTGGTTTGCACCAATGGAGGTGCAATTTAGGAGTAGGACATATCTCAAACAGATGGAAACTGTAAGGAGAAAAAAATTCTCTGACCATAATTTATAGTGAAAGCAAGTATCCTCCAACTCCAAATTTGTTTAAATAACATCTGTCCTAGAGATTACTTTGTCCCATGGCAGCAAGAGTGCTGCAAGCAGCATGGGTCTTATTTTTTCACCCTAGTTTGCTGCCCTCACCCAACGCAAGTTTTGGTCAGTGGCTGGATGTGGTGATAGATGACAGCCTGCCCACGCCCCACAAGCTGGAGCTTCTCCAGGCTGCCCCTGAGGACTGTCCCAGACCCCTTAAAACATCAAACCAATGTTGTCGTGCCACCTCTGTCACCCTCTTTCAGGCTCTCAGGCTGTTATGAAGCCCTGGATGGAGGCAACACAGCTGATGCCCTGGTAGACTTTACTGGTGGTGTCTCTGAACCTATCGACCTGACCGAAGGGGACTACATCGCTGATGAAGCCAAGCGAAACCTCCTCTTTGAGCGCGTGTTGAAGGTGCACAACCGAGGAGGCCTCATCAGCTGCTCCATCAAAGTAAGCAACGTTGCCTGTATGGCCACAATGTCATAGAATCATAGAATGTGTTGGGCTGGAAGGGATCTTTAAGGTCATCTAGACCCTTAAAGATCGTCTAATCATGGGAGTAGGCAATTTTGCGACGCAGTTGTCTTACTTTGGTGGAGACTTCTAAATTAGATCAGATAAATTATGGCCAGGGGTTCCTGCTTCTTCTTGTGGGTGGCAAAGGGAGTCAAGCCTTTGGGGTGGGTGCCAGCCCTCTTCATTCCTCACTTCCATGTCCAAGAGCTCAGGTTCATCCTGCTGCCCTTTAAATGTTAGGAGAGGATTCACTTCAGAGAAGGGCATTTTGGTGTCAACATGTGGACATCTCTACAAGCCCTGGGTGCCAGACCTCCCATTACAACCAGTAGGGTGGGCTTTACTGGTTGACAGTCTGGGAGCTTGAGACTTTGTGCAGCAGATGAGGACCAGGAGGGATCTAGCAGCTAAATTGGCATCTCACACATCTCCCAAGGTGACTGTGTCTTTCCTTGAGCATCAGTGCTCTTCTTTTTTTGTGGCTCAGGGGAGCCTGCAGGGAAATCTGAGCTCCTTTTTGACCCAGCCCCTGCAAAAGCGATGACATCCCCCTGGTGCAAGCCCTCTCTGTGTCCCCCTGCCCAGGCCACATCAGCGGCTGACATGGAGGCCCGCCTGGCCTGTGGGCTGGTGAAGGGCCACGCGTACGCGGTGACGGACGTACGGAAGGTCCGCCTGGGCCACGGCCTGCTGTCCTTCTTCAAGTCGGAGAAGCTGGACATGATCCGCATGCGCAACCCGTGGGGCGAGCGGGAGTGGAACGGCCCTTGGAGTGACACGTGAGTTTGAGTGGGCAGCAGCAGCACCTTTTTCAGGATGGGAAAATCTGGGTTGAAGCAAGCCATAACACATGAGACAATTTGACTCCATCCACCCCCGTAGGATAATATTGTATGGACAGTTGTGGGATGCTCCTTCAACCCATGTTCTAAACCTTCCATTTCCCTGGAATAGATTCGTTCCTTGCCCTGGGGTCTCTGGAGGTCAGCAGAAGGGTGGCTGAGCTTTGCAGACCTTCTCACAGAATCACAGAATCACAGAAGGTCAGGGATTGGAAGGGACCTCGAAAGATCATCAAGTCCAATCCCCCTGCCAGAGCAGGAATGCCTAGATTATGCTACATAGGAACGTGTCCAGGCGGGTCTTGAATGTCTCCAGAGAAGGAGACTCCACAACCTCCCTGGGCAGCCTAGGCCAGGGCTCCGTCACCCTCACTGAGAAGAAGTTTCTTCTCGAGTTTAAGCGGAACCTCTTATGTTCCAGTTTCAGCCCATTACCCCTTGTCCTATCAGTGGTTGTCACCGAGAAGAGCCTGGTTCCATCCTGGTGACAATCACCCTTGATATATTTGTAAACATTCATGAGGTCACCCCTCATTCTCCTCTTCTCCAAACTAAAGAGCCCCAGCTCCCTCAGCCTTTCCTCATAAGGGAGATGTTCCACTCCCTTAATCATCCCAGTTGCCCTGTGCTGGACTCTCTCCAGCAGTTCCCTGTCTTTCTTGAACTGAGGGGCCCAGAACTGGACACAATATTCCAGATGGGGTCTCACCAGGGCAGAGGTGAAGGAGAACCTCTCTCGGCCTACTAACCACCCCACTTCTAACACACCCCAGGATGCCATTGGCCTTCCTGGCCACAAGGGCACACTGCTGGCTCATGGCCATCCTGCTGCCCACCAGCACTCCCAGGTCCCTTTCCCCTACACTGCTCTCTAATAAGTCATTCCCCAACTTATACTGGAACCTGGGGTTGTTCCTACCCAGATGCAAGACTCTGCGTTTACCCTTGTTATGTTTCATTAAATTTTTCCCCGCCCAACCCTCCAGCCTGTCCAGGTCTCGCTGGATGGCAGCACAGCCTTCTGGTGTGTCAGCCACTCCTCCCAGCTTGGTGTCATCAGCAAACTTGCTGATAGTACTCTCTAGTCCCTCATCCAAGTCATTGATGAATATATTGATTCTCGTTAAGGTTCTGGTGAGTGTTGTGTTGAAATCGCAAGCGCGTTCACACCAGTTAAGGATGATTATAGCTCACCTTTCCGCTCCCAGACTTGTTCCAGCAAAAAATAGCACCCAAAAAACTGAACCTCCACCACCACTAACTGCTGTGGTGTCTGTGGATGGGATGAAGAACCAAGGGCTGCTGTAACCAGAGTCCATTTTGTTATCTGCACTGATAGGGTTGTGATTGTACCGGCCCAACAAAATCTTGCCAAGCTGCATTCCTTTCGTGTTTGGAAGATGAGCTCCCCAGAGCAGTGTGGGGACTGGTTGCATGGCTGGAGCTTTATACAAGCCCTTCACAGATCCTGCTGAGACCAAGCAGGCTCTTGAATTCTTGTGTGTGCCTTTGTCCTCACAGTAATCATAGAATCAGAGAGTCATTTAGGTTGGAAAGGACCTTTAAGTTCATCGAGTCCAACCATTAACGATCCTGTACTCTTCCCACAGCTCTGAGGAGTGGCAGAAAGTGAGTAAAAGTGAGAGAGAGAAGATGGGGATGACGGTGGAAGACGACGGAGAGTTCTGGTGAGTGTCTCTTGGGGTTGTCGCTGTGGGTCATGCCCACAGAGCCCTCCCACCCCATGAAGCACGTGAATCATTTCCATACATATGTCTCTCCCGAGCAAATGGCCTTCCAAGCCCTAGGTTCTTCAATCCAACATGTACCCATGTGTGGTGGAAGGACCACTACTCTGCTTCTCCCCCTCCAGAACTCATAGCTCTATTGTTTAAACTGAAGAAGTATTTACCACAAGCATGGAGAAAGGTATCTCCATCTCTTTTGTTATTCGTCAGCCATCAGAGGCTGCCCACACACCGTCTCTAACAGGTGATCAGAAAAGTTCCTGCAGCGTAATGTTCAGGAGAGTCAAGCAGTGTAACCCAGCTCTGTCCTCTCCTGCCTTAGGATGACCTTCGAAGATTTCTGCAAATACTTCACGGACATCATCAAGTGCCGTCTCATCAACACGTCCTACCTGAGCATCCACAAGACCTGGGAGGAGGCAGTGCTACACGGGGCGTGGACCAGAAGCAACGACCCCTTGAAGAACCGCTGTGGAGGCTGCATCAACCACAAGGACACCTTTCTGCAGAACCCTCAAGTGAGTCGCAGAGCAGAGGACGTTCTGGAGCCTTCACATGTGGTTCCAAGTGTTTAAATCTCTTTACAGGGACAGAGAAGGCCAAAGCAGCTTCCAGACCTCTAGTAGATTAAATGTACTCATAATCATTCTCTGGTGGAAACCCCTGGCAAAGCATGACCAGTGTCCAGGCCAACTTCATTAGTCTTATGCCTCTTATGAAGGAGACTGCATCCAAGTGCCTTTAGTAGAGCATCTTGGCGCAAGCAAACATCAGACTGTTACCACAAGGTAGCTGTGTTAGCTGGTGCCACTCAAAAAGGGCCAGGAACCACTTCCAACTATTTGGATGTCTGATCCAATTCCAGTTCCTTTGCCCAAACCTCAGCGCTTTTAAATTTACCGGGAGGGGTGGAGTCTGTAGGGCCGTTTCCTTCTAGCTTGGCCTTCAGAAAAAGCCATCTCCTAAAACAAGCTCCTCCTGTCCTGCTCTGAACTGGGATGCTCGGCAACACGAGACAAGTCCTGGTGAGTCCTTCATCGCACAAGCAGATGAAGGATGGTCTGGCCCCTTGCAGGAGTTGTCATCAAGGACGTGGGAGAGTTGTTTCTTGCTTCTGTATCAGCCTTCATCTGAGGTCTCTGTGAACATCAGTTCCTCCTTCCATGCCTTGTAGGAGGACTTGTGGCAGACTGCAAGGGGTGAAAGTCTCTGCTATGAGACTGCATCCAGACTTCTCAGGTTCTGCTGAGCAACATGAGGACTGGATTTCGCAGTCTTTTTCTAAGATGAGCTAAAGAGGTCTCTGGCTTGGCAAGATGATTCCAGGTCCCAAGAGGAGTGGGTATGGTCTCTAAATGCTGATACTGAGGCCGCACTGTCCCTGCAGTGGGGCAGGGTGTGGAGAAGCTGAGGTTAACTCTACTATGTGTCCACCTCCACCCATGCCTAGTGATCCTGTCTTAGTAGAAATCCCACCTTACCTTCCTTCCTTTGCTTCTAGTACGTGTTTGATGTGAAAAAGGCAGAAGATGAGGTGCTGATCTCCATCCAGCAGAAGCCGAAAAGGACCAGTCGCAAAGAGGGCAAAGGAGAGAACTTGGCCATAGGCTTTGATATCCATAAGGTAAATCGTGGTTCCTGCACGTGGGCCTGAATTATCCCGTGCTTTTGTTAGTGGTGGGGTGGTACATCAGTCCTGCATGACCGTTGCTGTTATCTGAGTGCTTCTGGGGTGCTTTCAGCACAGCCTGCCCCCCTCTAAAGATGACGAGAGATTTCAGTGGTGAACAAGGACAGCATGGACGAGTTCTTGCTAAAAAGCAGTGGTTAATTTGTTATGTCCAAACTGAAATCCGTTAGACTGATCCTCATGTGTTGCTTGCCGGGCCCCCAAGCTGGGGTCAAGCTGGGGTGCAAGAGACAATGAGTCCTTGAGTCAACAGTGCTGGGAGAACCACATCCACACTCATTTTCCACCCAGCCCAGTTGGGACCATTTTGGTGGTTCTCTTAACTCCAGCTCTCCCAGCCCTGTGGCGTCAACCCTTGCAGTCCATCACCCCAAGGTGGATGCCAACATGTTGTCAGTCCGTGCTGATTGTCCTGATGACCATCCCGCCGGTGGTCTCTGCCCAGGTGGAGCTGAACAGGAACTACCGGATGCACACCCTGCAGCAGAAGGTGGCCAGCTCCATTTACATCAACTCCCGCAGCGTCTTCCTGAGGACGGATTTGAAGGAAGGCCGCTACGTCATCATCCCCACCACTTTTGACCCCGGTCACGTCGGCGAGTTCCTTCTCAGGATTTTCACAGATGTGCCTTCAGATTGCCGGTAAGGAGCAAGAGCAGCGATGGAGAGGAGCTGGCTGCTTGAGGACAGCCCTGTGCTTTTGACACGTGGTTTTTCCTGATTGGAATGAGTCATAGTCTTGCCTAGAGGTGGTGTTTGGCTTTCTTCCGAGGGTGGCCAAGAGACATGTCCACAGACACGCCAAGAAGCTCCCACTCTGCTTCTAAGTGCGACATGAGCAAGCATCCCGAACCCACGTTGAGGAGATTTTGGGTGGGGAGCAGAGTCTGACAGCGCATAGTCCTTCCATCCTGCTAGAGAAAACCCTTTGGCCTGCCCGTAGGGTGCGGCTGGGCACCTCTCAAAGGCCACGTGGGTTTTTTTTCTTGCAGAGAGCTGACACTGGATGAGCCACCACACACGTGCTGGAGCGGGATGTGTGGTTACCCGCAGGTGGTCTCCCAGATCCACGTCCTCGCTGCAGCCGGGCTCAAGAATCAGGACTCCCAAGGAGGTACTGGTCTTTCCCTGCCCGTTGTCTAATTCCAGAGGAGCCAGGAAGTGGTTGTTCCAGTGGGAAAAGGGGAGGTGGGTTCATGAAGAGGGAGGTTGCTGGGACTTGTTATGTCCTCGGGTATTTTCTGCAGTGAACACGCCTCATTCAAACACTATAGGAGGAGAAAGTCCATGGAGAATTAAAATTTACTTCTTGCTGTGGACAAGATCTGAGAGCTGTTATATTTAGGCATCTGGACCAAGAAGCCCAGAGCTGGTGATGCCTCGTAGTGGGAGATCATTGAAGTAGGGATAAATCACAGAACCACAGAATCACAGAATGTTGGGGGTCTAGATGTTGTGATGAAAGGTCCAGACGTTGTGATTGGAGAAGCAGATGCCTTTCCACCATGGGAACAGACCAGATCCTAGCCTTTCTCCCGCATTTCCTGAGTCAGGGAGGTGTGTTGAGCGTGGCAACATTTAGCCGAGCCAAATTTTAAAGTAGAAAAATTGGAAATTTGAAAAAAAAAAATAAATCAAAACATTAATGAAAACATTTCTGAAATTTTATTTTAAATCCAAGCATTATTGTCAGAGCTGGGTGCCACTAGAGTCCTGAAAGTAACAAGCAAGATCCTTCCTTAGAGCAAGGACCACCCCAATTTGCTTATTTATTGCTTGGCACAAAGGGGGTTTTCTATCCTGTCTGGTGTCTGGGGAGAGAATTTTACCTTCAGCAGAGTGTTTTTTCCTTGGATTGCTTAGCTCAGTGTATCTGTAGCAACACAGGGAAATCTGTGGCCAAAGGTCTCTGAACTGCTTGCAGAAACAAGGAGGATTATCTTTCCTTCAGACAAGGGTACATGTGGAGCCATAAAACTTTTTTTTTTTCTGTGGGAGGCCCTTGGGAATGGCTTTTTTCCAGCTGTTTTCCAGCTGTTCAGCCCCCACCACCAACAGCCTGCATGTTTGGTGCTTTCCAGTGCGATGGCGCCTCTCGCTTCTCGCAGCCTGAGCCTTTCACACGGCTTTGGAAACAGTGATTTACTTGCAAATAGGAATTTTGCTCTGGCTGATAGAATATGAGGATTTAGTGGGACATCCCCAAAGGCGAAGTCTGGAAAAAACAGCTGTGAAGTCCAGCAGCTGTGTCCCACCAGGGGAGCCAGGTCCTTGCGAACAGAAAACTTGAGAGGAGGTGACCTGGCAGTCAAAGATGTGGTTTGAAATCCCTCAGAAGGGGGCGGTTTGTTCCTCCTCAATTCAACATTTCCCTTGGACAAGGAAACTCGTCCACCTGGTGTGTTTCCATCAGAGACACTAAAGCTCGTGATGGGAAAATGCATTCTGGCAGTTAAATTTCCATAGCAATAGCTCATTCTGTCCTGACAGGAGGTTGCAGCAGGGTGGGTGTTGGCCTCTTGTCCTGAGTTCCTAACAATGAGACAAGAAGAAATGGCCTCAAGTTGCACCAGGGGAAGTTTAGATTGGATATTAGCAAAAAAAAATTTCACCTGAAAGGGTTATCAAGCACTGGCACAGGCTGCCCAGGGCAGGGGTGGAGTCGCCATCCCTGGAGGTATCTAAAAGCCAAGTAGATGTGGTGCTCAGGGACATGGTTTAGTGGTGGACTAGTGTTAGGTTGCCAGTTGGACTTGATGGTCTTAAAGGTCTTTTCCAACCTAAAAAAATTCCATGAAATTCCCAAAATGATCACTTGTTTCGTAAGGGGAAAATGTTCTCTCATGAGGGACTCTTTCCCTCTCCTGGAAGCTCAGGTACCTTCTAGCTGTGGGCTGGTAGTCGCTGATCTTGGTAACTTTCTTCATGTTTGTGACCTGCTTCTTCCCCTGTCTCGTTCCAGCTGGAGTATGGCGACAGCTTTCCCACTTTCTCCTCCACTTCTCACCCATTTCCCCTGTTTGCCCTTCAGTGCCCAATTATTCCCTTCCCCATGTCTCTCACTGCCACCGATGATCCTTTTCTGACACTTTGATCTTCTCCCTGAATTCTCATCACCTTGGTCTCTTCTCACAAGTTACAGGTGATAGGACAAGAGAAAATGGTTTCGAGTGATGCCAGTGGAGGCCTAGGTTAGACTTTGGGAAAAACTTCTACACGGAAAGGGTTATCAAAGACTGGAACAGGCTGCTCAGAAATGGTTGAATCACCATCATTGGGTGTTTAAAAGCTCTCTAGATGTGGTGCTCAAGGACATGGTTTAGAAGTGTATCTAGTAGAGTTAGATGGAATCATAGAACCATAGCATTGTCAGGGTTGGAAGGGATCTCAAAGATCATCCAGTTCCACCCCCCTGCCATGGGCAGGGACATCCCCCACTAGATCAGGCTGCCCAGAGCCCCATCCAGCCTGGCCTTGAAAACTCCCAGGGATGGGGCTGCCACCCCCTCTCTGGGCAACCTGTGCCAGGGTCTCCCCACCCTCATGGGGAAGAACTTCTTCCCAACGTCCAATCTGAACCGACCCATCTCTGGCTTCAATCCATTCCCTCTAGTCCTGTCAGTCCCGACATCCTAACAAGCCCCTCCCCAGCTTTCTTGTAGCCCCCTTGAGATACTGGGAGGCCACAATAAGGTCTCCTCAGAACCTTTTCTTCTGCAGACTGAACAGCCCCAACTCTCTCAGTCTGTCCCCACAGCAGAGGTGCTCCAGCCCTCTGAGCATCCTCGTGGCCCTTCTCTGGAGACGTTCCAGCACATCCAGATCTCTCTTGTGCTGTGGGCTCCAGAACTGGGCGCAGCACTCCAGGGGGGGTCTCATGAGAGTGAGATAATGGTTGGACTTGATGGCCTGAAAGGTCTTTTCCAACCAAAACGGTTCTACGATTCTATGATGCTGCTGACAGCTCTGACAGCATTTGAGCCTCACCAGGTGCAGGAGGAAGATGTGATGATGGTTTGTGTGTAGGGTTGGGAAACACAGTCCCTGCTGAGGTAGCTGGTTGTCACCTCAAAGTAAAACCCAGATGAGTCTGGCTTGGGGCTCTCTAAGCTGCAGTGGAAGCATGTGAGGTTTTGCAGCTTGAAGGCCCTTGCCTTCTTGGTGTTTCCTTGTGTGAAACCTCTGTGAGCCTGTTTCTCCTCTTCATGGCTTTATTTCCACCTACCTTAAGCAGAGCAAATCCTGAAAGAAGGGTTGAGCGAGGGGGGTGTCTTCCATGAAAGGTTTCTCCCAAAGGGTCAGGGGGATTTGGAGCGGTGAAAGAGTGTTTGTGTAGAACGTGGGGTGAAGGGAGAGGTGATCGTTCCACAACAGCCCATCACCATTTGGTGACCAGGGACAATGTCAGCCCACAGAAGCAAGCCTGAGCCCAACAGCTGAACTTCATGGGTGTCATTTGAGGTGTGGTGAACTCTTTGGCAGGTATCTACCTCCTCTGGTGGAGTATGGAGGAAAAGTGCTGCACGACACGCCCGGAAAAGGGCTCTGAGGAATTACAGGAGCTACAGCAAAGCAAAAATTTCCTTTTCTCTCCGCAGGAGCCGACCCTTACGTGATCATCAAGTGCGAAGGGCAAAAAGTTCGCTCTCCGGTGAAGAAGAACACGGTGTCTCCAGAATTTGACGTGAAAGGTCTCTTCTACCGCAAGAAGCCAGGACAACCCATCATTGTTCAGGTAACCAGCAGTGAGATGAGGGATGGAGACCCTCTCTCACTTGGACTCCTCTGTCTGTCCTCTCCTCACGCTGCCCACAGTGGGTCTGTTCCCCAAGGCTGAGCACCATCGGTTCAATCAATCCAAGTTCTCAACACAACAGACAAGCTGTGACATCTGGTGAACGCGTGTCCTTCACCCTTCTCCCTTCCACAGTGACCCCCAAACCCACCTCCAGCTCAGAGCAGGACCCCAATAACCCTTTCTCCTCTCCGACGGGTGAAGGTCGGTTGTGTCCTTCAAGGAGCCACGCCTCCTGTCTGTTTTATTCCCCCAGATCTGGAACCACAACTTAATAAGTGACGAATTCATGGGCCAGGTGGTGCTCACGGGGGATCCCAGCGACCGGCAGTCCGTGCACACGCTGCATCTCCAGGACAGGGGGAACAGGAGATCGAACGATCTCTCCGGAACCATCGCCGTGAGGCTGCTCAGCAGTAACATCCTCACCAACGTCTGAGTGCTCAAGGACTCTTCTTCTGCTACCACTTACGTGTATATAAACATGCACACATACATACACATATATATATATATGCACACAGAGCCTACCTACCATCTGCAAAGCGTACATGAACTGTGCATGCATTCCACTCGAAGGAGCCAATCTGGTGTTTTCAATGTGAAAAAAAAAAAAAAAAAAGGTGCCTTTTCTGGGGAACTGCAATGATCCTTCTGCTGGAAAAATAGGTTGGGGCCTTTTGGATGTTTTCTGGGTGTATGGGTTTGCGCAGCGCAACTGGAAGGAAAATGCACCAAGGCAGTCCCAAATCCCAAACCCACAGGGGCAGCGAGGCTCAAAGGTGGCTCCATCATTTTAGGGAGGAGCTGTCTCCTCCTGAGTCTTGTTCAACTCCGTATAACTCCGAAGGATACAAAGATTCCTCAACTTTAAGCCAGTTTTAAGGCTCAGCTTGACCCGGTGCTGAGCCATCTCATTTAAAACCATATTTCTTTACCTTAAAGGGTTGGACTAGATGATCTTTGAGGTCTCTTCCAACCAGGTAATCTATGATTCTGTGAAAGATGCCGACAGCCGTGGTGGGACAACTGTTCTCCAGGGTGAGGTTTCTGAATCGGTCTGGACTCAGCTCCTGCGTGTGCCTCTCCAACTGCCGTGGTGCCTGCTGTCTCCATGTCTTTATGCTGTCCCCATCTCAAAACCTCACCCCGGTAGCTGGGGCGGGGTGGGTCGTCTGCTGGGGTCATTGGGTGTTTAGGTAAGAGGAGATCCGTTCCTCTGAAGGAGGTCCGAGGGATGAGCTTTGCTCAATGGGCTCCATCTTCACCGCCGCGTCATTTCTCAGCGCCTCGCTTTCCCAAAGCCTTTGAGAAGACAATGAGGTTTTAGCTCGTGCTAGAAGACAAGAGAGGAGCACTGCTCCTGGTGCAACCTGAAAATTCTGGGAATATTTACTTCGAGTGTCCATCCATCTCTCACCTTCACTTTCCAGTCTCCTGGCCTGGAGGACGAGTTGTGTGATGCTAGAGCCAGTCTCGCAAGCCCAACCCAAACGTCTCCTTGTGTCCTTCAAGGTTGGGTCTGTTCTGCTTCTCTTTTGCCAGGGAGACAGGGTATATTTTCCTAATTCCACTGGGTGGCAGAATCCAGCTTTTTACAAACCATCCCAGCTAAGCCAAACAACAAACCCTTGTCTGGTCTTTTCAGCAGCTGATCAGGGCAGGTTTTTAGGCTTTTTTTTTTTCCCCCACTCCTATTGTTTAGGTTTTGATGTGGTTTTTTTTTAATTTATTTTTATTTATGTGCCTAAAAAATGGCACAAGGGATTTTTTTCTTCTGTTAGATGTTCTGACAAGCAACTCTTTTGCAGTCACTTGCATGCAAGTGGAAATGAATAAGTATGATGTAATCTTGGTAAATTTGGCCTGAGCAGAGTCCTCTGCCTGCAAGGACAAATAAAGAAGAAAGGGTTCTTTTTTTGCCATAAGTAGGTTTCCTGCTTGTCCCATGTTTGTGCTGCAATTCTGTCATTTTTTTAAAAAAAAGTCTCTAAAGATCTGCTGAGTCTGTAACGTGGTGGGATGTTCCCCAAAGCCGTGTTAGCTGCCAGCTCAATTCTTGGTGCATCCAGAAGCACACGGTACAACTTCATCACCCTTTTCAGGCCTTTGTTCCCCTTTCCTCATCTTCAGAATTTCCCCCTCCATGCTTATGAATTACGGTTTTGACCAAAATGCTTCTTTTCTTAGGTTTTGTTTTCCAGGACTCAGAGTATCCCACAGGATGCTCCTTCCAGGTCTCAGTTGCTCCTGCCTTGCACTGACCACCCTCCAGCTCCTGGCGCCAACACGACTTTACTTCAGCATCTTGCAGAATTGTCTCCTAGTTTGGTAAAGTGACATTTTGGCAGGCTGATTTGAGAGATATTTTGGGTTTATTCTATTATTTTTTTTATTTTTTTCCCATGGCGCTCATCACTGGAAATAAATGGAAGCAGCATTGTGGGGCTGGAAGACTTAAGTCTTAGGAGAACATCTGGGAGGCTCATGTTCAGAGTGGGGCTGTGATGCCCAAAGATACCTCACCTGGTGAGGAGAAGAGCTATTTAGTTAAGGGAGAACATCACAGGAGCTTTGCAGCATCAACAGCACATGGGAATAGCCAGCCTGCCTGCTTTAGTCTTGTTTTCTCAAGAAATTGGGCTACCAGCTTCAGGAAACGAGAGCCATTTGGCCAGGAGCACCCTGACACGTGTAGTATTGGGTTAACGGTTGGACTAGATGATCTTAGATTTTTTTCTCCCAATGGTTCTGTGATTCTATGTGCCAAAACCACCCCGTGACCCCCAAGGAACAGCCTCCTTCCTTCCTACAGAGGATCAAGCCATAACGAGAGGAAAGGCAGCTTCTTCTTAAAAAAAACAAACCAACAAACAAAAATACAATACACTGTACCAGGACCAAAATGTCTTAATATTAGTAATATCTGTCTTTTTTTTGTTGTTTTTTTTTTCAAAACAATTAGAGCAGGAGCCTTCGTTCCTTTACGTTTCCAATGGAATAACAGAAATTACCTTCATTGGTTTTTTTTTATATTTTTCCTTTCCATCTGGTTCTTAGAGCGGACAAGGGAGGGCAGTGACTGGAATGCCATTCCTCACGTTGATGCCTTTTCTCTCTGAGTGAAGCCAAACAGAAACATTCAGGATTTTTTCTGCCCGAGAGGAGGGCGGGTCTGACGAGCGCTGCCCAAGTCCCTCCCAGGCGGTGTAGGACCGCGTCGCTGATTTATTTTCCATTTCTTTCGTTAAAATCATTTCAATGGTTGCAAGTAGCCTGCCATGACACTCTGAAAGCCATTTCTTTTTGACCTCTGTGTGTTAAAACGGGCTTGTCTTCGCCTCCAAAGGCACTGACGTGTCATGCTGCACAAGCTCAGAGAGTGGTCCGAGCAGAAAGCCAATGTTGTACAGCTGTAAACCTCCTATAAATAAATTGTGTATATTTTATTCAGATCCCCTGCCTTTAAACTGCTGCGTTCTTCCAGAAGCCTCTCGACGGGCACAAGGTGGCTCTGCAGAGCCTTTTTAATTTGCTCGGTCCACTAAAATCCAAATGATTTTCTCTGCGAGACCGGGGCAAGGCAATCTTGAATGAATGTTTCATGCAAGGTGACACTCATGCTCACTGGGAAAAGCCAAGGAGGGGAAGGGTAACCTTAAACCTTTGCATCCTCTGCCTCAAAGCCATGACTTGGTCTTTTTGAGCCTGACCTGGTCTGGGAAAAGCACTTGCTCCCATTTCAGCTTCCAGCTCCACCACCTGCCCGCGCTCAAGGTCTTTGTAGCGTGGAGGAGCTGTGCCCATCTGCCACCCTCAGGTGCCTGGAGCAGGCACCTAGAAAAAAAGCTTTTTTAACGTGGGGTGGAGACACCCATCCAAGTCCTCCTACTCTTAGGATCGTTTCCTGGGACAAAGCATGTCAGGCAGAGAAAGGAGCATCTGACTCCTCTGCCTCCAGAAGCTGGAACAGCTTCCAAGAACCATTCTGCAGGGGAAAACCTCACAAACATCTCAGCCTTACAAACATCTCAGCCTTACAAACATCTCATCTGGAATATTGTGTCCAGTTCTGAGCCCCTCAGCTCAAGAAAGACAGGGAACTGCTGGAGAGAGTCCAACACAGGGCAACTGGGATGATGAAGGGAGTGGAACATCTCCCTTATGAGGAAAAGCTGAGGGAGCTGGGGCTCTTTAGCTTGGAGAAGAGGAGACTGAGGGGTGACCTCATTAATGTTTACAAATATCTAAAGGGTGAGTGTTACGAGGATGGAGCCAGGCTCTTCTCGATGACAACCAATGATAGGACAAGGGGTAATGGAATCATTACCTGGAACACAAGAGGTTCCACTTAAATTTGAGAAGAAACTTCTTCTCAGTGAGGGTGACAGAGCCCTGGCACAGGCTGCCCAGGGAGGTTGTGGAGTCTCCTTTTCTGGAGACATTCAAAACCCGCCTGGACGCCTTCCTGTGTAACATCATCTGGGTGTTCCTGCTCTGGCAGGGGGATTGGACTAGATGATCTTTTGAGGTTCCTTCCAATCCCCAGCATACTGTCATACTGTGATACTGTGATCTCAACCTCACAGACATCTTAATAATCTCCTGGAGGATGTCCTGATGGGCTGAGAACCTGTGGGGCTGTGATACTTGTTGCTGGATATAGCAAAAGAGCTCCGGTGGTGCCTTTATCAAGTCCTGCTTTGTGCACATTCAAAAAAAAAAAAAGGATCTATGCAAGTCTGAAAAAGCCACAAACCATCCTGTAGGCACGGAGCTGATGCCTCCCCACTGGCACCCGCAACTTAGTTTTGCTCATACCAGGGCCTGAAAGGGGAGGTTGCTTTGCAGCCCTTCCTGTCACTGTGCTGGTGGACAGGGATGCTGGACGTGGTGTGGGACCCCAGCATATCAGTGCGAAGATGTGGGGAGTTTGTGCATGTTGAAGACCAGCAGCAGGTGGTAGAGTGGTGCCCGTCTCCAGGCAGGATCCAGCCCAGGCTCCGCGAGGGTCCTGCAGCCTCTTTGCATCTCTCCAGCTCTACCATCTGCTGGGGATTTCTGCTCACTAATGTTGAACTAACTAAGCTGACACTTCAGTCTCCTCGTGGAAGAACATCCCACCATGCTTGCAAGATGAGTCTGGAATATTTCTCCTCACTGCCCAGGCCCCTACACCCTGCATCTTCCCACCCTAATGCCCTTACACATCCCCCCCTCCATATGTATATGAGCCTCCTGCATCTCGAAAGGACCAAGAGTTGCCAGCAAGAAGAGGTAGCAGGGCTTTCAGCAAGGGGGTGGGTTCACTGCCTGTCCCTCAGAGCTGCTCAGGTGCTGCCACATCCTTGGCCAACATCAGTAAAATACCATGAGAGTCTGTGCTGGGCGTCCCCTAAAGGCTCCTCATGCTTTTTAAATCCCACCTCCAAATCCAGTGGCAGAGGAGCACGTCCAGCCCCGTGTCCCTGGCAGAGCCTCCCTCTCTGCTTTCCCATACACCCGTGGGACATGCTGGCCATGAGAAAAGGCTGCCCAAGGCTTGACCTGTTCCAGGCACTTCAAATGTGGTCCAGAGCAAAGCAAACACCAGGCACAGCCAGTATCTTCCCTCGCATCCGCACAAACCACATTGGCACAAGGAGAAGGGCCTGAGTGAAGCTGGACACGACCCCGGGATGGTCATGAATCATCTCCCTGGAGCTTGAAGTCAACTGAGTCCATTCATAGCTGTCTCCCCTGAGACGGCTGGACAGCAGCAAGGGGTTTCTAAGGGGTGGGGAAGGGACAGGGTGGCTGTGCTGTGACTTCCCTCACAGTTCCTGGTGTGGCTTTGGAGGAAGGAGCTTCCTTTGTATTGCTCCTTCCTTCCTTCTGTGGTATCATCCCAAAAAATTCGGTCCCGAGGAAGGGGTTCAGACCCCCTCATTCCATAGAAACACCTTGAGTTACAACACTGCAAATAGAAAGGCGTGTCTTGCACCTTTCATTAACTAAAACGCTGTTTTATACCCAAGTAAGAAACCTGGGTGATGTTTCACAGCACAATTAAGAGCCAACCCCACCTTTCTCTGCAGGAAGGAGAGAAGACACCAGCCCAGATTTGGGCAGGGAGTCACCAGGTCAGAGTTAAGCTTCTAGGCAAAACCTCAGCTCTGAGTTTCCTGGTCCCCAAGGGTTTTTCTCTCCTACTTTTCACATTTTTCAAACCGGAATGCCTGTCAGCTCCTGGCCCCTTCCCACGGGAACCTCAATAATGCCCTCTGCACACCCCCACGACCTCTTTACGTGGGGCAGAGGGATCCTCCCAGCCACCCTTTTGCCCAAAAAGCCACCGGGGTGTGAAAACACGAATTAACTCGCAGCGAGGGCTCTTCGTGGGTACCACGGTCCGGATCCAGGCCTCCGGGATGCAGGAGGGCGCATCTTTTTGGGGTGCAGGGATGCTCGGGGAGCTCAGGGCTGTGTCCCTGTGAGGGGAAGGGAGGGTGTTGTCACACCCACACTCACACCCACACCGGGGGCTGGCTGTATCCCGGCTCCTCCCCCGCTAAGAGGCTCAGGGACGGGCAGGGCAGGCGCTGCCCTCGCTCGGTGCCGGAGGCAGCGCGGCTCCGCGCCGGCCACCAGCGCCCATTCCCCGGCTCCTTCCCCGGCCATGCCCCTCTAAGGTAAAGCGATGGGGACGGAGTTGGGGCGGGGGGGAGGAAGGAGAAGCCGGCTGCACCCGGATGGGAGCGGGCTGAGAGCTGGGGATGCTCGGGATGGAGTGCCATGAGGAGGGGTGCGCGGTGGGAGTGCGGCGCTTGCGATGTGGGTGCCATGGGGAGGGGGTAATCCCCCCCCTGGCGGGGCTGTAGGGCTGCCAGCCTGCTCCATCGAAGGTGGGGAAGGGGTTGGGCTCCTGGAGGCGGGGGGAGAGCCGACAGGACCGCAGCAGCCCTGCCAGAAATGCCCAGCAGCTCCGAGCCAGCCTGGCTCCCGCAACAGGGATTAGTCCCTCGGTAATTTCTAGCCGCTGCTTAATTTAGCTTGGGTCACCTCGCAGGAAGCTGGGGTGGGGGGTCATCTCCCTGCTGTGCTGCGGTATGCAGCCCCCCCGCCCCTCCCCGTCACCTCCCACCCCTTTGCTCCACACCCTTCTCCTCTTCAGGGATTCGTATTAGGGGTGTCGGGGGTGTCCCTGCCGCACCGACCCGTTGGAGGTGGCACAAGGTTGTCTCCCTCAATCTCACCAGTCCTAGGACCACCTCACCCTCTCCCTGCTCTGACCCAGCTTCAAAAGCACCTCCCGGGGGGTTAAAGCAGCTCTTGATAGAGCAGCAGGAGTTTCTCCTGGTTGTGTCCAGGTGGTCTGTTTGGTTGGTGTGTCCCCTGGGTCATGACGATGCCAACAACACCCAGGACTATGCCCAGGATCTTCCCGAGATGTTTGAATTGCCCAGGACCATGCCCAGGATCTTCCTGAGATGTTTAAATTAAATTTCTGGGCAGGGACTGACACTCAGCACGGGACAGGCAATTGCAGTTTGCATTTTGCTGCCTGGTTTGGGAGCGCCACGTTATGTGCTGCACTGGACCAGCTAAGCTCTGTAACAAAGGACACTCCCAGGTTTTCCCAGGATAGTTACAGCTGTGATATCTTAAGGAAGGTGGAACTGGCTTCTCTTGGTTTCTCTGGGAAGACTGGAGCGTGCAGCGGAGGACCTGTCTTGCAGGCAACATGGAGGGAAAGCTCGAAACGCAACAGGCCAGTGGGTCTAAGATTGCCTGCTTGCCTCTGGCTATTAAATCCTTCCCCATGAAAGGAGCTGACAGGAGCTGGAGGTGGTCTCTCCACATCCCCAGGCTGTTGTGTTGGTGTGAGAGTATTTCTATCCATAGTCTGTGCAAAAAGATGTCCAGGAATCAACCCCAGGGGGTTAACCCATGCTCTGCATCAAGATGTCGAGGCTGTGGCTTGTGTTGCAAGTTGACTCCTCTCCCCTTCTTCTCCACTGTAATACTTTACAAATCTCTGTCTCTTCCCATGAGGTGAGGGGCTACAAGGTCCCAGTGGTGGTGATGTAAAGGCCTGGGATGGTTTTGCAGGTTTGGACTGAGTTTTGCCAAAGCTTCAGTCAAAATCTGCGTCCCTGTGAGACCCTGTGCGAGTCTTCCCCCTGCCCCATGTCTAAACTACCACAGGGACAGCAAGAAGAGGGATAAAAAAGGGTAAAACCAGGACAGCACTTCCCTTCCATTGACCCTCAAATTGTGTTCACCCATGGCTTTGTGACCTCAGAGCTCTGACGATTTCTGTACATCTTTGTCTAAATCATGTTTAACATTTAAGTGCTGGTGATGGGCCGGTGACAAACTTTCTTCCTAATCTCCTTGTAATCTTTGTGCAGAATTCTGTAAAACCAACACCTGGGGCCAAAACCTCTTCTTGGGCTTTTCGGGGTGAGGCTGAAACAACTTCATGAAGTTACAGCATCTCCCCGCCAACCCCAACATTTATGAGATTTGAATCGAGCGCAGGGATTAACCTCTTTTCCAGGGCAATATTATTTCTAACTCATTTCCCCTCCTCAGAGCAGTCGATTCATCTCGCCTCCCTATTAAGTTTCCACAGACCAGGGGCTGCTGTACAGGGTTTCTGTCTTACGCTTGCTAACTTGTGACTTCGCAATCCTTGGGTTGCCATGGAAAGGATTACGCTGTGATTAATGAAGGCATTGTCAGGTCGTAGGTTTGTCGGTTGCTTGTTGTTGTTTGTTTTGGGGTTTTTTTTCCAAAGCCTTTCCTGAAGCTGCAGAGAACAGCTTCTAAACCTGGCAGAAAGGGAGAGGTGGCTTCAGGCACACAGTCCCAGGCATGTTTTTGGTTATTTGCACCAATCCTGTGCTGTCAGGTAGCTCTGCTCATTACCTGATGAGCTCTGCTGCTCCGTTTTGACGAGAAACAGGGAGTTCTATTGTTCTCTTGGGGCAGAGCCAAAGTTTTCTCGCTCCCAAAGCAGAGTGGGACAAGTGTCACCGTAACAAGGGGCTGGCAGGATACGGAGGCTTTATTGCATAGGGGAGATTTTGCACCATGAAATGCTCCTCTCTGCTAGGGAGGGTGCAAGGAGAACCTGACAGGGGATGGACTGAGGTGTTTGTGACAGGACTGCTCCATCAGCATCTGTGCTTAGTCTCTCCATCCAAACCCAAAAATCTCTGGGGACCCCTTCATTTGCTTATTTCTTCCCAGCCTGAGGGTCTAGCTGGGTACCAGCTCCCACCTCAGCCTGTATGGGCTCTGAAAACTGAGTGTTTGATCCCATTTGTAGTCTCAGGACAATTGCAGAAAAGAGTTGAGCTCTCCTTGGACTTCAGTCCGAGCAGTTTTCTTCCACAGCAGGTTTGTTCAGCAGCTACCATCCCCTTTCCTGCCATTTGCCCTGGTGTAATAAAGCCAATAGAGAACAAGTTCAAAGCAGAAAAGTGTGTTCACACAACCTGGTGTCTGGTACCCCTTATCGCAGAACGCAGGATCCTAAAAATATTGAAGGTTTAAAAAAGCACTTCAACAGATCTGTTGATGAAAAGCCTCTCAAAAGCCATAAAATATACACAGGGAAGAGAAAGCTTCCCTTCTTTGGCTCTAGAGGTTCTTGAGCTCCAAATTATTAATGTCTGGGGAAGTGTTATGGAGCAGTGCCACTGAATCTTCGCCCAGCTTTTGTAATGCTCCCTGGGCATCCTCTGTGGTCCACTGACAGAGAAATGCAATAAAAGGGGGCCCGCTAGCGGGATCCAGGGTGGGTTTTTTTTACGTACAGCTCGTGCTTCCACTCACCAAAACTTTTTCACGCCCTGAGCTCCTCCTTGAAGCAATTCTTCTGAGACATCTGCCTCGCTGCAGTCGTCCTGGCAAAGATAAGGGGTCAGCCTCATCTCTTTATTAGCGGCGCCGTGTATTGAGCAGGTCAAGGAAAATAAAGCCTCTTCTTTTTTCCATGAAAATACTTTCACGCTGGCAAATACAGAGAGGGGCTTAATGGGATTTCTTGCCAGTTCTATCTGAGATCTCTTGGAGGCTGTTAGGGAATCACCACAAAGCTGGTGACACTCTAGATCTCTGCTAGAAGGTTTGCAGGTGGTTTCCTGCGAATCCCACACTGTTGTTAGGCTAAGGTTTGCTTTGCAACTCGGGAGGATGTTTTTCCATGTGCCCAAGTGTGTGTTGGTGTGTGTGGGGAGTTTAAATTTGTGCCGAGGCTGGGAGAAGAAAACGTTTTGCCTCTCAGTGGTACCAATTTCCCGGTCTGGTCACAGGTAGCACTGAGCCCAGGTTGGACCAAAGAGCTTCACAATAGCAGCAGGGCAGAAAGGGAAGGTGGGGGGCACCCACAAGCCATAAAACCCTGCATCAGCAGAGAAAGGGTCCCCTTGCCCAGCTGAGGCTGCCGGGAGGATGCGCAAACCTCCTGCGTTAGGACAGAGGGCGTGCTGTCAGGAGTTGAAGGAGCCTTGCAAGCTTGGCCCCAGAGCACATCAAGCTTCCGCCTCCTACGTCTGAGCCTTTGGGTGTTTTCCAGCATCGGCAGTAGTTGCCGTTACGTTGTGCCGCCCCGGCTATTTCTGTCCTGCTTCCTCTCATCCCTCGGCTTTGCTGGATCAGCGCCATCGAGGCCAGCAGATTTACCTTGGGCTGAGACGAACTCTAGAAACTCCACACACCACGCACAAGCTGGGTTTGCCTCTCCTAAGAGCCTGAAGCAGAAATTTTTGATCTAGAGAAACAGAAGGGGGTGGTCATTTCATCCACAACCTCCATGCAGGAGCCTTCCTGAAGCCCGTGGAGAAGCTGCACGCTCCTCTGCTCAGCTTCTTGGATGGGTTTAATCCTGGTGGAAACACAGAGACAGGATAACCCAGACTTCTGTGGTCTGGTTTTTGGAAGTAAAGCCTGAAATTAAGGTCAGGCATAGCTGGCTTTATGTTGGGCTCACAGCAGAAAACATCGTGTTGCTGGAATAACTCCCTGAGCCATCAACGGTGTTATCGATAAACCTCCCAAATGTACCAGGCTGGTGGTGCTACAGCATCCACGATACAGAAGAAGGATGGAAAAAATATTTCCAACAGCCTTTTAGGATTTCCTTTCATTTCTCCAGGCTTTCAGAGCTAACAGCTACCTCAGAGCACTCGAGATGCCGAGACACAGCCCGCCCAGGGATCAGGATCCGGAGCAGGAACTATTAGAGCTTTTATGTAATTCAGTAAAGCGGTACACGGAGACTTATAAACAATTAATGAGCAGGTCAGCCCAATCTGCCGTCACTCCAGGGAGGTCTCTCAGAGCACATACACTGCAAGGACAGGTCCTTGTCCCACGGGGAGGAGAGTTTCTGAGAGTGCAGCTGTGTTTCTCCAGCAAGGCACTGAGATCCTGCTCTCCTCACTGCTACATCTCATGCCTGCACCCAAAGTTTTGGGCTAGGGGAGGCGAGAGAGCACCCCGTGATCTTGGCCAAATTGATGTGAGAGGCACGTCAGCTTGGACTACCATGATGGGGCAAGTCAGGACTGCTGCTCTTTCAGGTTAATTGTGCCAGGACACATTAAGGTGATGGGTAACAGGCTGAAAGCTGTTTGACCAACCTTAGAAATAACCCTCTGGCTCTCCCCCAGTGCCCTGTTCTATCTGGTTTTTACTACTCTTTGGAGTAGCAAACCAGGTCCTGTCCTCCCAGCGCTGAGCTCAGCAGTCAAGGAAGATATTAAGTAAAAAAAAAAAAAAGGCTGGAACAGAAGTCAAGCTTTTCAGGTGCAGCTGTGATGTTGGACTCAGCCAAAGGAGTGAGACTGGTCTCCAGCCAACGCCCGTTTCTTCTGTGTAGCTGAGAGCAAATCACAAATAGCAAGAGCCACCCCCTTCCTCGGAGGAATATCTCAAAATACCGCAAAGCAAGGGTGGCGACGGAGCGGCTTGTTAAAACTGGAATCAATTAAGTAGCTGATGAAAGCTGACTCGCTCGTCTGGTCTGATTTCCATAGGAAACGAGGGCTGTGTAGTCACACTGCCCGTCTCTCGAGATGTGTCACCTACTCACGGCAGTTTGTCGACCGAGTTCACTCCCAATTTGACAGAGCCGTAGCAAGGAAAGGAAGGTCCTAGGCATTTCATCAGAATATGCAGGCGAGGGTACGAGAAAACTAACACCCTGCAGCGTGATGCCGGCTCCCCTCAGACACCGGAGAGCCCAGGTGGGGTGAGAAATGTGTCCTACCTTCTAGAAAGGCTTCTTGAGGGGGACTATACCCTCCTGACCATCAAGAGATCTTATTGTTTGGAGATTCGTGGTCGTCTATGAGGCTTTTGTTAGCTTCTATCATTATCTCTGGCTCTGCTCTTCACCAGGGGGGAGCTTGGTGTGGGGCGAAGTCGCTTCACCTCCTGGAACCTCCAGTTCTTCCGCTCATCCAAGCTGCTTGGAGATGCACTGAATTTTGCTTTACGCCTGTGAAACACCTAACATATAGAATGGGTTGGGCTGGAAGGGACCTCAAAGATCATCTAGTTCCAACTCCCTTGCTGTGGGCAGGGACACCTCTCACTAGACCAGGTATGTTGCTCAAAGCCTCATCCAGCCTGATCTTGAACAATTCCAGGGATGAGGCATCCACAGCTTCTCTGGGCAACCCGTGCCAGGGTCTCACTGGCCTCACAATAAGGAATTTCTTCCTGATATCTAATCTAAATCTGACCTCTCCTGGGCGTTTTGGTCTAACTCTGCTTTGGCAAAGACCTATAAGCACGACTTCAGCTCAGCCGGATGAACGGAGCATCCCATGTGCTGAAACACATTCGACATGCCACCAAAACGTGAAGAGCAGTAGATGGAGCAGCAAACAGCCCCCGTGACTCAGTTTCCCCAGCTGCAAAATTAGTATGACATTTTGCATGTGCAGCCAATGAGTCAGGGAGTGTCTGTCCCCTTTTTGTTCAGGCTATTACAGGGCTGATGTCTCCAAGCGCTGCGTGATGCTGCCCTGAGGGTGATGGCACCCAAGGCACCCTGGAAGGTTAGAACGGAGTCTCTTCTTAATTTGTAGAGTCCCTGCTCAAGCAAAACACCCTCTGGAGTCGTCAGGAGTCTCAGCAGGATAAAACAGGGCTGGTATCTTACGTTTTGAACCCACTTAATCCTACTAGTCCCTGCCTTTGGAGGCTGCCCTCAGCCTCTGTGAAGGGCCATCCTGAACTTCTCCAGGACCACGAGAGATAAGAGGATACCATCGGGGCAGGCAGAGGGAGGATTTCACTGAAAATCCCAGCAAAGGGGAGAAAAAAATAACCTTGCAGGATTATAACAGCTTGCTGAAGCCCTGCTCTAGCCAGCACTAATAGCACTGGAAGGAGAGAGACCATTAGGGACCAGCATGAGCTGAGAGTGACACAGCCACTTATTAAGACAATTTAAGGACAGAGGAGAGCAGGGCAGCTGCTTTATTAAAGACATTTTGATCTGGAGCTGTAAGCACAGGCTTGGGTGTCTGCAAGAGGCACATCGCACCTTCCCAGTTCTGCTGCGTGAACTTAGGGAAAGTCACGTCCTCCCTCTATGCCTCAGTTTCCCTCCATGTGAAATGAGGATGGCATCATCCCTCCTCCATAAACAGGCTGGGATTCGTGAGGGAGTGACACAGCATAAGAGCTTGCTGGAGTGATTAGTAAAATAGTGGCTGCAGTAAAGATTCTCTTTCATGAACCTTTCTATAGGAAAAAAAAGAAAAAAAAGGCAGCAGTGTGTTAGTAATTAAATTGTTGGACTGAAATTAATCCAGCGTTCAGATCTTAGCTCTGCCACACGTTGTCTGAGTGGTGTCAGACCATCTAGAGGCTGTTTTAAAAGAGAGCATTTCATGGGACTTAGAAAAAGCCCAAGTACCTAAATCCCTCTGAAGCCACTCCAGGAACAAGGTCCAGCGTGCCACGGGACAAATCACCTGACACCCCATAAATTTCATTTTGAAGCCCTGGTCCCAGCCTGCAATGGGTGCAGTGCTGCTTCTCCTGCCCCATGTCTTGGAGCAAGACCTTGGTGGTCTTGTGGGCTCATGAAATAGAAAGCTTGGAGGGCCAAGGAGATGATCCAGTCCAAACTCCTTCATAAAACAGCTCAGTTATTCCTAACTGGAGCCAGTCATATAGGATTGGCCGGAGCATATATCCAGGGGATATATATCTTTATATATATATAT
Organism: Trogon surrucura; assembly: GCA_020746105.1. Taxonomy (NCBI): domain Eukaryota; kingdom Metazoa; phylum Chordata; class Aves; order Trogoniformes; family Trogonidae; genus Trogon; species Trogon surrucura. The sequence goes on along the minus strand of CM036617.1, from coordinate 1,403,013 downwards.
ATTATATTTATATATATATATATATATGCGTCTTTGCACACCTTCCCTTGGATCTTCATGGAATAGTTCTCAGCTTATAGACAAGGTCTTTGTAGCTACCTGAGTAATACAACCAAAGCATCTGAGCTCAGGGATAATGGCTGCGTGTGAGATGCAGAGCCCGAGTGGCTGAGAAGGCTCCTGCCTCCTGAACTTGGCCCAAAACAGGACATGCCACACATGAAGCTGCTCCCAGATTCATGCCTTCGTTGTAAAACACATCAGCCTGAAGCCAACCAACGCATCTGCATGTGTACCTTGCTCTGTCAATGGCAGGGGTTGAGCAGCCCTTGGAGGAACAGGTCAATGGTGACCCCACCTGCACTTGTTGGTCTGCTCAGCCCAGGCTGGCTGGGGTTCCCTGAGCATGAAGTGGGCAGGATCTGAGCTCTGACCTTGGCGCAACATTGTGCAGACATCCTAGTGTGCTCAAGACCAGCAAGGGGGCTTACAGTCCAGCCAAGCACTGTGCAGGAGAGCCCTTCTCCAAGGAGGAGAGTCTGGAGGGCATGTTCTGGTGCTAAATCACCCTCAGTTTCAAATGTAGGCTTTACTCCTGAGTTGTTCTTATTCCATGCCAGGCCCCATGTGTAGAATCATAGACTCATAGTACCACAGAATGTTGGGGGTTGGAAGGGACCTCTAGAGATCACCCAGTGCCACCCCCTGCCAGAGCAGGGTCACCCAGGGGAGCCCCACAGGAACGTGTCCAGGCGGGTTGGAAAGTCTCCAGAGCAGGAGACTCCACACCCTCTCTGGGCAACCTGGGCCAGGGCTCCGGCACCCTCATGGGGAAGAAGTTTCTCCTCATGTTGAGGTGGAACTTCCCATGTTCTAACTTAAACCCATTATTCCTTGTTCTATTGCTGGGCACCACTGAGAAGAGATTGTCCCCTTCCCCTTGACCCCCACCCCTCAGATATTTCTACACGCTAATAAATCCCGTCTCAGCCCTCTCCTCTCAAGGCTGAACAGCCCCAGGTCTCTCAGTCTCTCTTCACAGCAGAGATGTTCAGTCCCTTGATCACCCTCGTCGCTCTCCCTTGGGCTCTCCCCAGTAGGTCCCTGTCTCTCTGGAACTGGGGAGCCCCAAACTGGACCCAGCATTCCAGGGGTGGCCTCCCCAGGGCAGAGCAGAAGGGCAGAAGAACCTCCCCAGCCCTGCTGGACACACTAGTGTAGATTCTAGCAAGACGAGGAGTTCATTTACGGATAAAGAAGAGATGAAAACAGACTGTGAACACCATTTGGCCAACCCGTAAGTGCAGCATTTTGCAGGGATCAGCTGAGTCCGCTCGGTCTGGATTATGGTGAAATTACACCTGACCTCCTGGCAAAAGGAGCCTTTATTTGATTAATTTATTGCGGCTGTTGAAAAAAAATGCTCAGTCGCCGGCGGAGGCTGGTGCACAAAAGGAAATTGCCCGCCTCGGGAGGCTGTGCCGAGCACTCCACGGTGAGCTGGGATCGGATGCCACCATGGTCCATTGTTCTGCTCGGGCTACGTGAAAGCACGGGGAAGGAGAAAAGGTCAGGTCTTTTGTTCAGCTCCTCTACCTGCCACGCTTTTCGGGGGGATTGAATGCAGGGCAAATCTATTGAACTTCCTGCTGGAGGCTTAAAAAATTGATGCCCGTTTCCCGACTGCTCTCTGATGAACAGAGGCTGCGTATCGATTCTCTGACTTTCCAGAGGAGGGAGTTTTCTGTGGTTTCTTGCTTTGTTGTAGTCTTCTGGACTGGGACTCACTCAGTTGAGGTGTCTCTCTCTGTGGCACTGCTACCAAGAACCTTCAAGTAGAGGTATGAGGACCAAACCAGACCCACAGAGTCATCTAAGTGGGGTTTTGACACATTCCCAGCTGCTTGGGGAGCACAGGGGTGTGAAGGTGTTTCAGAGAGACCTGGACAGGCTGGAGGGCTGGGCAGGGAGAAATCTGATGAAATTCAACCAGGGCAAGTGTAGAGTTTTGCACCTGGGAAAGAACAACCCCATGTGCCAGCACAGGCTGGGGACTGCCCTGCTGGAGAGCAGCGCAGGGGAAAGGGCCCTGGGGGTGCTGGTGGGCAGCAGGATGGCCATGAGCCAGCAGTGTGCCCTCGTGGGCAAGAAGGCCAAGGGCATCCTGGGGTGTGTGAGAAGGGGAGTAGCCAGTAGGTGGAGAGAGGTCCTCCTGCCCCTCTGCTCTGCTCTGGTGAGGCCACATCTGGAATCTTGTGTCCAGTTCTGGGCCCCTCAGCTCCAGAGGGACAGGGAACTGCTGGAGAGAGTCCAGCGCAGCCCCAGGGATGATGGAGGGAGTGGAACATCTCCCTGAGGAGGAAAGGCTGAAGGAGCTGGGGCTCTGCAGCTTGGAGAAGAGGAGCCTGAGGGATGGCCTCACTCCTGGGTATAAATATGTCAAGGGGGAGTGTCAGGAGGACGGAGCCAGGCTCTGCTCAGTGATGTCCAGGGAGAGGACAAGGGGCAATGGGTGGAAGCTGGAACACAGGAGGTTCCATAAAAACATTAGGAAAAACTTTTTCACAGTGAGGTTGCCGGAGCCCTGGCCCAGGCTGCCCAGGGAGGGTGTGGAGTCTCCTTCTTTGGAGACATTCAAACCCGTCTGGACACGTTCCTGTGCGCTCTGCTGTAGGTGATCCTGCTCTGACAGGGGGGTTGGACTAGGTGATCTTTGAGTTCCCTTCCAACCTCCAACATTCTGTGATTCTGTGAAGGCATGTACAAATGACACCGGTCACCTCAGGCTTCCTCGACAGTCTGTGGAGAGAAAAAATACTGACTTCAACTGTTGGAAGCACCTCTTTGTCCTCTGTAGTCATGGAGGTGATCTGAGTTGACTTGACCCAATACAGTGTCTGCACATGAACAGCTCAATCCCATTTTAATCTAGGCGTTCCTGCTCTGGCAGGGGGATTGGACTTGATGATCTTTCGAGGTCCCTTCCAATCCCTAACATTCTATGATTCTATGATTCTATGATTCTATGATTCTATGATTCTATGATTCTGGGTGCCAGAAAGGACTTTAAGCACACAGAAAGAGATTGAGAACCAGGAAGTCAAGTTAAACAGCAGCAGTGTCACAGAAGAGGGGACAATGTGTGCCAAGGACTTGTCAGTGTTGGGTTAATGATTGGACTTGATGATCTTAAAGGTTTTTTCCAATCTGGGTGATTCTGTGATTCTGTGATCAGGCATGGAAAGCCACAGCAGAGAGATGTACTTATGGACTCCTATTTTAGGATTTGCATGCTTCTGTCTTACTCCGTGGTCCCCAGGTTCACATGGATGAACACTGACAACACTGATATCAGCTCCCAGCTCCCTTCTGATCTGTGCACGTGGCCAGGAGGAGGCAAGGAAATATTCAGGCTTTACTTCACATCATTCCTAGGCAGAAAGTGCATCACAGGATGGGCTCATGGTTTGGTGGAATGTTTTGATTTTTTCCTGAGCTCTGTTTAGAATCACATTCTAATGCCTGCAGTGCTTTTTTGTTAGTTTTCTTTCTTTTAGTACCGTGCGAGAGGAGACCTCATTGCTTTCTACAGCTACCTGAAAGGAGGGTGTAGTGAGGTGGGATCCATCTCTTCTCCCAGGTTACTAATGGTAGAACAAGAGGAAACGGCCTCACGTTGCACCAGAAGAGATTTAAATTAGGTATGGGAAGAGTGGTGAGACATTGGAACAGGCTGCCCAGGGCAGGGTTGGAGTCACCATCCCTGAAGGTATTCAAAAAGCGTGTAGACGTGGCACCTGGGGACATGGTTTAGTGGTCATGGTGGTGTTGGGTAGATGGCTGGACTTGGTGATTCTGTGGCACGTCCTCTGAAGACACGGCGTCAGCTCAACCTGTTGCTCTCTTGCACCCACAGAACCCCTAAACACAGATGCCGTGTCAGCCTCTCTTGAGGAATTGTCTATCTTGTCCTAATCCAAAATTATAGAATCAGAATCACAGAATCCTTCAGGTTGGAAAAGCCCCCTGGGATCATCGAGTCCAACCACTGACCCTACTCTACAGAGCTCACCCCTAAACCATCTCCCCCAACCCCACATCTCAACGACCTTTAAACCCCTCCAGGGCTGGGGACTCAACCCCCTCCCTGGGCAGCCTGTGCCAAGCTCTGGCTGCTCTTGCTGGGAAAAATTCCTCCTCCTGTCCAGTGTAACCCTGCCCTGTTGCAGTTTGCAGCCGTTCCCTCTGGTTCTGTAGCTCATTACCCGTGAGGAGAGACCAGCCCCAACCTCTCCACACCGTCCTGTCAGGCAGTTGCAGAGAGTGAGGAGGTCTCCCCTCAGCCTCCTCTTCTCCAAACCCAACAGCCCCAGCTCCTTCAGTCGCTCTTCCTAAGAAGAATGTGGAAGAGTTTGAGTGACTCCGTTAGGAGATTGGTGCTGGCATGCAGAGGACCAGACAAGCTCTGAGGTCCTTCAGCTGGAGCTGCGTGTCCGTGGTCCTTTGCAAAGGCAAACAGGACGGCACAGCCTGGAGCTGCAGTGAGGGCGGTGATTAGCGCCTACAGCTCCTGACAGAGGATCAGAGCCCTTTCACTTGTTGTCTTTTAAAACCCTTCACACCTCACCTCTGGTGAGATCACTGCCTCGACATTTCACGTCCTCCTGATTCTCAGCTCGTGGAAATCAGCATGGATGGGCTGAAGCGACTTGTATCTCCATCCTTTCATACTTCTGAGGGTCTGGCCAGTGAGGTTTTTTTTAGCTGAGTCAAAAGATATAATGGTGTTTACATTTTTAGCTGATCCATAGTCAACCCGACTGATAAGGAGAGCTCAGGATGTGGTTTAAGTTCTCAATTTTCAGGGAGAACCCAGATTTTTCAGAATCTTTCAGTTCTACCTGAGGTCTGTTGACAATCAAGCCCCGATTTTGGGCGCTGAAGGCTTCGTCTGGAAACTCTACCTACTGCACAGACCTCTGACACCTCTCTGCCACTCAACGTTGAGTAGATTACACTCTATTTATTGGTGGTTTCAGTTACGAGCATCGTTTCCCCGGGATTCAGTTGCACTTGCAGAATGACAGATTGCAGTGTGCATTAGCGCTGCACTTTCTTCCTTGAGCTACTTGCACCAAAAAAACCCACCCAAATGTACAGAAAAGCAAAGTATCTGCGTATCCAATGCGCCAAAGTCTACTCCCACCCTGTTTTACTGCAGTAAATCCACCTTGGTGCCTGTAGTCTTTCCTCCCTTTAGTTATTTGGCTAATTGATTAGCAGGTGGGCTGTGGTCTTCTGCATAGGAAAGGTTATTTTAACTTGGAATTTTCTGAGCTTGAAGATCCTGGGTCTATAGGATGACTGGGACATCCCTTTCCATAAAAAAAAAAAAAAAAGCAACCCAACAACAATAAAACCCCAAACAACAAACAAACAAACCAAACACAACAACAAATGAGAAGGTTTTCCCTGGGAACAGCATCCGCCCACCAGAAAGAGAAGCCCGACGGGAGTACCCTCAAATCTAATTAGTGCCTAATCCTGTTGTTCTCATCACCGTAAGGCTGAACGCTGCAGGAATAGCTAGAGAAAAATCTGCCCTGTCTCGAAAACAGCCCTTGCAGGCTGTTTGTTTTTTGCATATTTATTTGGATGTTGTGCTGCGCCCGTGACTAGACACCGAGGAGCCTTCCTGAGGATCCAGGGCTTCACAAAGGTTCTTCAACCCCCCCCCCTATCATTTATACCTTTGTGTCTCAGCTTGCAGCTCCCCTTGAATTTCTCTTTTTCCCCTCAGTTGTTCAGGCAGCTGGCGGGGATGTAACTCTTTATACCAACGTGCTCCTGTTTTCCAAAGCAGTTATTCCTCTGTCTCCTGATAACCAGCGCTCACTGGAAACCTGGTGACCACTCAAGGTCTGTAGGAAAGGGTTTTCTTGGCTTTCTGTGATCTTGGATGAGGGTTTTTTTTCAGGCTCTGTGCTGCTCACCTCCTGGGACATGCAAAGCTTGGATGCACGGGTCACATCAGAAAGGGAAATTCTAATGTTTTTTGCAGCTTATAGGTGTTGTGACCTGCCATGCCGAGGTGACAGGTTCCTCACGTCACCTGTCAGCATGACCTCAAGCTGATCCATCCCTGCGGAGGCGGCAATTAAGACATAAACAAGGGAACTTTCTCAGCAGGGTGGCAGGCAGGGTGGTGCTCGCCGTGTCCCTGCGTCTCCATCACGAGAGCTTTGTGCTGTTTGCTCGCTTTTAAAAAATCCAGTGAGTGCCATCCTCCATGTAAAAAAAAAAACAACAACAAATCAGCAAACACTCTGGGTGAATTCCTGTTGCCGTTGCAGTTCAAAGCAGCGCTGCTGTGTTTGATGGGAATGTGTCTTTTCTTTGAGTTAAAAGAGATGACAGGTGACAAATCCGGGCAACTGGGTTTTACTCTCCATGTAGTGAGTTAGGAATAATTATTTCTTCTTGCAAAGGTGAGGATATCTGTGCCACGGGAAGGTGTAAGCAAACGACCTTTGCCACAAACATTTCAGTCCAAAACTCAGACGTGGGAAATGAGGAAGATGCTCTTGCTTTAAGCAGCATCCCAGTAACTAAAGCACTTGCCTAGTGAGACTCAAAGTCTGGGCTCTCCTCCACCAAGCTGGGGGTTTGAGTTGAGTTACTCACGTCTTAGTCCTCAGCAGCAAACCTTTACGTGGCTTTGAAGACAAATTTGACAGATGGGAGAGCTCACCTTGTGTGCAAAGAAAAAAAAGAAAAATGAGAGGCTACAGCCCAGGGAGACAGGATTGCCCCAGGCAGCACTGACTGTCAGGAGATCAGAAGTATCTAAGATGTTATGGTGGGCTCAGAAACCACGGCAGGTGGTCTGAAATTCTTACTGTGAGGTCCTGAGTGATCCATTCATTGAAAAGCAAGGTGATGGCAGAAGTGAGTGCTGTCACAGGGAGAAGACATCAAACTCTGAAGCTCTGACAAACCAGTAGACCCAGGTTGTGCCATAGAGAGGACCCAGCGTGGTATCGAGAAGTCAGGAAGTTGGAAACAAATGAGGAGAAGACACTTCTTCATTTTAAACACTAAAGATGATTTGACGTTTGGAGGTAATTACCTGGAGAAGTAGTGGATTGTCTCTGCTGAGAACTTTATTGACCGAGGTCTCAAGGAAGACACTTGTTAGCCAAGGAGATGTATGGCTGCCATGTTCAGACTAGTATCTTCTGACCTCAAAGCCCTGGTCCTGATTTAGGGCTCTGGAAGGAATGCAGAAAAACAAACTATCACAGCTTCCCGAGCATGCCAGCTTCCAGCAGGACAAAGAGCAGAAGGAGCAGCACGTAGCGACGTTGCCTCCTACCTCTCTGCTCGCTGTCGTGGACATTGAACAATTAGAGATCCCAAGGTCTGGTGGGTGCGTTAGATAAACCTCATTCAAGAGGCACTCTCTTTCTTCCCAGTCCGAATCCTACTTTCCTACTCTTGTCTCCAAGGGTGTAGATCTGACCTTTTTAGTCACCGTTTCTCAGACGAAGGGTAAAACACATTGCAAAACCTTTAATCCTTCTCAGATCCCTTTCTGGAGGGCGGGAGGTGAAAGCAGCAGCGTGCGGAGAGCATCGGTGTGTTAAATCCCTTTGCTCGGCTAAGGTGATACATCGCATTCCTACCAGTCACGGGAGGTAGACATAAGGTGAACGGACTTTTTTTGTGGTTTTCTTTCACGCTATTAAGTGCCCAGGGTGTTCTTCAAAAGGCAGGCTCTGCGCCAAGCTGGGTGCAAGGAGAGGACAGGCTGTGGCTGAATGTGAACACACACACACACACCCCCCGTAAATTAATTATTCCTTTTATTCGCTGCGTTCCCAGACAGGAAAATCATGTGGAACTTCGGGAGAAAGGAACGGAATTTACCTTTCGAATGAAATACCTGAATTTCCTCTAACCAACGCTTAACGTGCGTGTGCTCCGGAGGATTAGCGCCGCGGAGCGATCCCCCAGGCAGTATGGCCAGTCATGTGGTTGGACTCCGGTCCTGAAATGCCACCAAAGGAGCGCAGAAATGCCAATTAAACAGATTAGAGTAGCAACCCCCTTCTTTGCAACCACAGGATAACGGCTTCACCCAAGTTCCTCAGACTTTCTCCCTCCGGAGGGGGAGGGTTCTCTCAGGTTCTTCTTGCCTTTGGCATCTCTTCAGAACCAAGAAAACCATGGCGAGGGTCGTGGTGGTGGAGACCTTGTACTGAAGCACTCCCTAATTTCTGTTGACCCCTTCTCACAAGCAAGTGGTCCGTATAGTTCCACGTCACTGCATCCAGCAGTAGTTTAAAGCCCTTTCAACCTCATCCCACTGCCTCCCTCAGATGCTCTGTGCAGCTGATGGTCCAACACTCATGCCCAGAAAACTGCGAAATGAACCAAATTTACAAAAAAAAAAATACACTGCCATTGTTTCGTGTTATATGTGAGTGATTTGAGAGGATTGCTGGGTACATTTTGTTCAGCCCAGTTCATTTCTGGCAGCCACAAGCAGCCGTAGAGCTTCATGTAAGAGATGAAGGTGGGACTGAAGTGCCCTACACTCACCTGCCAGTGAGGGATGGAGGGTCCAGATGGTCGGTTCGTTCCGCAGGGTGTCCTGTGAATTAGCAGCTCACTGATCTCCCTGGTGCTCAGACGAGCTCAATCCTTCTTACTGATCCCTGTGGGAAGAACAGGGAAGTCAGTCTGCTGCTCCCCTTGCCCTGCCCCTCCCTTTTGGGGGTTTCCCTGCTGAGTAAGCCTTAGGGAGAGCAGGCTGCCCGTTGTGGACAACCTCCCTTGCAACAGCATCGCAACGGGGCTTACAAAGCATTGAAGAAGAGCAAGCCTGGTGGCTTGGGCTGAAGGCTAGACTTTAAAAAAAACAAAAAAAAAGAAAATAAAATGCAACACGCTCTGGGTACCAAAGTTTAAAGCAGTTTAAATGCTGGGTATGTACTTACTCTTCCACTTACTTGGCACAACATCTATTCAGCATCACCACAGGCAAGACTGAGAAGGATCATAGAATCATAGAACCATAGAATGGCCCAGGCTGGAAGGGACCTCAGAGATCATCTAATCCAACCTCCCTGTCACAGGCAGGGACGCCTCTCAACTAGATCAGGCTGCTCAAGGCTCTGTCCAGCCTGGCCTTGAACACCTCCAGGGAGGGGGCAGCCACAGCCTCTCTGGGCAATTTATTCCAGAGTCTGGCCACCCTCGTACTGAAGAATTTCTTCCTAAGATCTGATCTAAATCTATTCTCCTTCAACTTAAACCCATTTCCCCTTGTCCTATCAGTGGACGCTCTTGTCAAATGTCCCTCCCCAGCCTCCCTGTAGGATCCCTTCAGGTATTGGAAGGCAGCTACTAGGATGCCAACAAGGACAAGAGGAAATGGCCTCAAGTTGCACCAGGGGAGGTTTGAATTGGATATTAGGAAAAATTTATTTACTGAGAGTGGTGAGGTGTTGGAACAGGCTGCCCAGGGCAGTGGTGGAGTCATCATCCCTGGAGGCATTCAAGAAACGTGTAGACGTGGCACCTGGGGACATGGTTTAGTGGTCATGGTGGTGTTTGGTAGACTATTGGACTTGATGATCTTAGAGGTCTTTTCCAACCATAATGGTTCTCTGATTCACACAGGGTAGTTATTTGTGCTGAGAGCCAGGGCAATCACATGACAGCACTTTGCTTCAACAGCAGAAGGTCAAAGGACTGAAGGAGCAGTTCTGAGACCTGAACCTGTAGCTCCAGCCCAACCTATGGGAAGAGATGGCCGTGCATGGCTTTTGCAACACGGACACCCAATGGGGCAAACTCATCTAGGCCATTTGGCTGGTTAGCATGTAAATCAATAATGATTGGAACACTTAGGAGCTCCCCTGTTGGGTGAGACCTCTGTTTTTCTGAGAGGGAAACTGAGGCAAAAGGACCTATAAGATGTCCCTAACACCTGTCCTTCAACCAAGGAGCTCAAACTACTGCCCAACCCAGTGTTCAGCACTGCCCATATGACCATCACGTTAAAGACCTGAGAGGAGCCTCTGGGTAACCTCAGCCAGTCCCTGCTCTGAACCAAGCCAAGATTTCACTGACTATTCCCAGTGGAGGAGACTCATCAGTGTCCCTCAGCAGTCTGTCTCAGGGCTCACGGCTTGGCAGGGCTAGAAAGTTATTTTCAAGCCATATGATTTAAGGAAGAGTAACTGAACGGGCTACAGAGAAGACTGAAACTGAGAATTAGGAAAATCGCCTCATGGCCTTTCGTATATTAAAGTGGGTGCATGGTTGTCCACCAGTTGTCTATCTTCTAGAAGAGGGAAAATTAATTCATTAATAGGGCCTGTGGCCAAAATTTAGTGAGTATTTCCTAGCGAGCAGTGATACCTTGGCTGCTCTTAGGACATCAGTTCCTTCTCCAGGCAATGCAAAGGGACCATGTGGATGGTTTCAACAGCTGGTTTCAACGGCTGAATGGTTTCAACAGCTGGAACCTTTTCATTAAGGTGTTGAAGACACTTAGATGGCAAACTCCAACAATTTTCAGCGGGATAGTCATCCGCTTTCAAATTTGTGGTGGGTAAAAATGTGGAGGCAGCATGATGAGGTTGGAAATGCTGTCTAGCCTATGCAGTCCCTGCAGGAGCTAATAGAGATAAATCCTGCCCCTCTAGCTAGGATGGAAACACCCATGTGTCCCACCGCAGCTGAGAAACCACAGAAAATTTGTCCAGCAGGACCAGCACCTAAGATGAAGTCCGCGTTCCTGCAGATGAGTGCAATTGCTGCTGGTAGGGAAGGGAGATTGCTGTCCTTGCCATGAGGAAAGTGTGTTAGGACACTGGCACAGAGTGTTATCCCTCTTTTTATTTTATCTTTTTACAAAACAAGAGTCTGTCCTGTGTTTTTTCTCTTTGGGACATCTCACCTGGAGATGGTTGAAGTAGCGTGGAAAGACTTTACTATTCCCTCCCGTCCCCACAAGAAATGTTCTCCTTTTAGTGGGGAAAGCACACATACACAAAAAAATTATGGCCAAAATATTTAGGTTTGTATGAGAAGTCTAGACTGCTTTGTCACTGGGAAGGGAAATGTCTTGTGTCCTGCAAGGTCATCCTTCATCAACCTTCACAATCCAGGGGTCTCGTGGGAGTTGTGTCTCAGCCCTTTTGCTTACTTTTTAAGGCATGCTGGAAAATGTTCCACATCATAAATACAACAATTACTGCTTGTCATGTAGCAAGGGTGACCTGGAGATTAAAAGCTGCAGAAACTCAATTATTTAAAAGTGTTTTTCACTCACACACACCAAACCGTGAAGTGGCACCACGCGCCAGCAAGCACAAACCCCCAAAGAGACGTCGGACTTTCCCATGTCAATCCCACCAAGACACAGTTTGCACAACAGGCGGGAGCCAAGCGTGGAGATACTCAATCCAGTCCAGGCTGTGGTGGAGGGCTTGGTATTTTTTTTCCTTCTTCTGAAAGAAGTTTTGATAGAAAGATGATAATCCCTCTGGTCTTCTGGGCTGTAAGGACAGGGCTCCCCTTCTCCGTGTGCTTTAATTCCAACCACGGGACCTGATGACACATGTAGTAAAGCAGTATCAGTCTGTTTGCCAAGTTAATCCTTGGATAACTTTCTAGGACTCAAGTTTACAAAATATTCCTTGCATAAGCAACCTCCAGTCCCAGTCTCGTTCACCGCAGCGCAGGCATTAATCTGGAGGTATTAGAGGATTGTCTCTCGCTGTCTGGAATTAATATTAGGGAAGCATTGGGAGTTGAAGTGCTCGGGGTCTGCATCTGTCCCACTAGGGCTGGGACAGTCCCTGAGCTGGGGTCTGTGTCAGTTCATTAACTGCTGATTTCTTTTGTTTTAGGCTCATTCCTGGTGGTTGCTGATGTGTTTATACAGGAACCATGGTCATTCTACGACAGGTAAGCGCAGCTTTCCTCTCTTCATCATTTCTGATTTTACTCCATCACTCCAAGGACTAACAAAAGTTTGTTCGGGTTTTGGGTGGTTGGGGTTTATTTTAGGGGGGAGGTGGAGGAAGGGTCAAGTCAGGCTATTTTTATCCCATTCTGTTTCCCTAAAAGGGCTGTTGGAAGATGCAGAGATACTCATTAGCCTTAATCCTTGATTAGCTTAGAGGAAATCATTGCTCGGTGTGTGTAGTCCAGATTAACCTCGTGCAATGTTCCGCTTCTATTTTCTCATCTGGGATGGCCCAGAAGCTGCACGTGAGTGGTGGATGTGCAGAAGAACGGGACAGCTTACTGCTTGCCTTGAGGAATGACCTATTCAAGAATTGATTTTTGGTTTCCAGGAACAGTACTGCTTTGGCTGCGTAAAAAAAAAAAAGGAGTCTTTTTGCGCATTTAAAAAGAAAACTGAAGAATTAAGTCATGTGCCAGGTCTCATGTGGATTCAGAAAGAATTTAGGTCTTCAAATCATAGTGTTTTCCCTCTGTCTAGGCATAACCTGTCTCTCTCACTCTTGGCTTCTGGGGTTGTCTCATCGCTGCGTCTCACCTGGGGAGGACTGACAGGATTTCTTTACCGAGAGGGTTGTGAGGCATTGGAACAGCCTATCCAGGGAGGGGGTTGAGTTGCCATCTCTGAAGCTGTTTAAGAGAAGTGTAGATGTTGTCTTGAAGGACATGGTTTAGTGGTGTTGATAGGGCTGGGAAAAGGTTGGACTTGATGATCCTGAAGGTCTCTTCCAGCCAAAACTGTTCTATGATTCCAAGATTCTATGATTCTATGATTCCATCATTCTGTGATTCTAAGATTCTACGATTCTAAGATTCTGTGATTCTATCACCAGGTGTCCGGGGTTGGGGCTGCAGATTGCAAAGACGTTATTAGGAGCAGTCAGCATGGCTTTGCCAAGAGGAGGTCATGTGTGACCAACCTGATAGCCTTTTATGAAGACATAACCAGGTGGATGGATGGTGGCCGTGCAGTGGGTGTGGTCTATCCGGACATCAGCAAGGCCTTTGACACCGTCTCCCACAGCACCCTCATAGGTAAACTGAGGAAGCATGGTCTGGATGACCAAGTAGTGAGGTGGGTCACTCATTGTTTGAAGGGAAGAAGCCAGAGACTTGTGGTCAATGGGGCAGAGTCTGGCTGGATGCCCGTGTCTAGTGGGGTCCCTCAGGGGTCAGTGCTGGGGCCGGTGCTGGTCAATATATTCATCAATGACCTGGACGAGGGATTAGAGAGTGTTGTCAGCAAGTTTGGTGATGACACAAAACTGGGAGGAGTGGCTGACACCCCAGCAGGCTGTGCTGCCATTCAGAGAGACCTGGACAGGCTGGAGAGTTGGGTGGGGAGAAACCTGATGAAGTTCAACCAGGGCAAGTGTAGAGTTTTGCACTTGGGAAAGAACAACCCCATGTGCCAGCACAGGCTGGGGACTGCCCTGCTGGAGAGCAGCGCAGGGGAAAGGGACCTGGGGGTGCTGGGGGGCAGCAGGATGGCCATGAGCCAGCAGTGTGCCCTCGTGGGCAAGAAGGCCAAGGGCATCCTGGGGTGTGTTAGAAGGGGAGTAGCCAGTAGGTGGAGAGAGGTCCTCCTGCCCCTCTACTCTGCCCTGGTGAGGCCACATCTGGAATCTTGTGTCCAGTTCTGGGCCCCTCAGCTCCAGAGGGACAGGGAACCGCTGGAGAGAGTCCAGTGCAGCCCCAGGGATGATGGAGGGAGTGGAACATCTCCCTGAGGAGGAAAGGCTGAGGGAGCTGGGGCTCTGCAGCTGGAGAAGAGGAGCCTGAGGGGTGACCTCACTCCTGGTTATAAACATGGAAAGGGAGAGTGTCAGGAGGACGGAGCCAGGCTCTGCTCAGGGATGTCCAGGGACAGGACAAGGGGCAATGGATACAAGCTGGAGCACAGGAGGTTCCACCTCAACATGAGGAGAAACTTGTTGGCTGTGCAGGTGCCGGAGTCCTGGCCCAGGCTGCCCAGAGAGGGTGTGGAGTCTCCTGCTCTGGAGACTTTCAAACCTGCCTGGACGCGTTCCTGTGTGATCTCCTCTGGGTGACCCTACTCTGGCAGGTGGATCTGGACTAGATGATCTTTTGAGGTTCCTTCCAACCCCAAACATTCTGTGATTCTGTGAGGCAAACATAGTGAAGTGCTGAGACAATGGAGCAAACCTACCCAGCAGTTTTGATCCAACGCTGTGTCTGTCTCGCCAAATATGATTTTGGCTGCAACTGGGTGGAAGGCACTGGACCTTTGAGGCTGCTTTCAGGAACTCATATGGTCCTGGTTTATGCCAGTGACAAGAATTGCTGAGGATGGCTTTGGGAGGGTGAGAGGAATGCCAAAGACTTCATGGAGCGACTGAAATGCTCTTCACGGTGTTGCCCTGACCTATCGGTCAGGCTCAGGGGCCATGTCACGAACTCTGACTGATGCAGTTTGCCAGGAAAATGGGTGTGGAAATTAAAACAAAAGTCAATTCATATGCTAATTTGGAAGCTCAAAATAGGAGTTGTGGCACTAAAAAATGCCCTCTGACAGCTCTGTCTGGGGTGGTATCACTCCACGCTGCCTGTACCATCCCTCTGCTGGAGGTTACTCCTCTATTCATTAGTCTGAAGTCACCTTTTGCAGACCTTTAATCAAATAAATCATCTTCCTAGTCTTCTAAAACCAAGGTGTCTTGTCCAGGCAGGGAGGCAGGCTGCTTCTGAAGTAATTTCCTTCCCAGCTGTCATAAAGTAGAATGGATTTCCTTTCTGGAGATGTCTCTCTCCCTTGCCTACCTGAGCTCTAAGCAAGACTAGCTCAGATTCTTGACTTTTAGATAGACCTGGCTGGGAATGGAGAGTTGTGGTGCAGGGGCATCATTCTTTTCTTCTGTTACATCTGCTATCATGACAGTAGCTTGCAGCGAAGGGGACGAGTAGACAGCTTCAATAACATGAGCAAGGCCACCCATCTAGGCAGTAATTATCCACTTCCAGTATCAAGCCTGGGATCTGGGTCCTTAAAACCTCAGAATGTGGTTGGTCTGGTGTGAAAATGGGACTGAATACTTCGACTTTTGCCTTCTGGGACTGTAAAGTTGCAGCAGTAAAGCTGGAGCACAGCGGGGGCGAGGTTGCCCTTACTTTAGCAAATGCGGGGTTGTTTCTAGGACATTAGGATGGAAGGCAAAACTTAGTGGTATTTCTGGACAATAAACCTGGAGCCATTTGTGATTGATGTGTTTGTAGTGCCTGAGTGTTCTCTTGCATTTCTTGCTGTTCTCAATAGTTTTGCAGCCAGCTCTCCCCTGGGGTTCAGATGCTGACAAATATCATGGAAATAGGATTGTGTAGGACTTGCTGTCTGCTGCAAACATCTCTCTGCAGACTGGATAAGGTGAGAAATGACCCTCTCCATAGTGAAAAAAAAAGGATTGTTAGCAGACACAGTTTTTTTCCTGAGGTCACTTTACACTCCTTTGAGGGTGGTGAAACCCTGGCACAGGTTGCCCAGAGAGGTGGTAGAAGCTCCATCCCTGGAGACATTCAAGGTCAGGTTGGACGGGGCTCTGAGCACCTGATCTAGCTGAAGGTGTCCCTCCTCGCTGCAGGGAGGTTGGACTAGATGACATCTAAAGGTCCCTTCCAACACAAATCATTCCATGATTCTCTGATTCTACGGTTCTCTGGTTCTAGGGTTCTGTACCAGTTGACCCCATCTAAAGGTCCAATACGAGTCATGCTTGATCCCCTTTGCTCTTTGTGGTCCAAAGAGCTGCTGTTTAACGAGGGATTTAATTTCAAGCAGCAGCAATATCCAGATTTTGCCTCCTTCAGGAGACTCCACACCCTCTCTGGGCAGCCTGGGCCAGGGCTCTGTCGCCCTCACTGTGAAAATTTTTTTTCTCATATTTTTATGGAACCTCCTGTGTTCCAACTTGCACCCATTGCCCCTTGTCCTGTCAATGGACATCCCTGAGCAGAGCCTGGCTCCGTCCTCCTGACACTGCCCCTTTCCATATTTATACCCAGGAGTGAGGTCACCCCTCAGGCTCCTCTTCTCCAGCTGCAGAGCCCCAGCTCCCTCAGCCTTTCCTCCTCAGGGAGATGTTCCACTCCCTCCATCACCCCTGTGACTGCGCTGGACTCTCTCAAGCAACTCCCTGTCCTGAATGTGCATAGCGTGTTTACAGTCCTCCCCTCCCACCTCTTTCCCCCTAAAAAACTTTCTTCCAACAAAATCAAACAAAAAAACCAAATTGTCATCGCCTGGGATAGATCAGCGCAGAGCATTTGGCCCCTACAGCTTCATTTCCCTGTCCGTGCCCAGCTAGAACTCCAGGAATTTTGAAGCCCATGACATTGCACCAATTCTACTCGCCCATCAAAGTGGTTGGATGTTTGAACAAGTAGGATGCCCCTCGGAGACTGGCTCTGGGCAGGTGTGCACAGAGGATGGTGCCCGGCTCTGAGCAAGGAGGAGAAATTGTGCAGAGCTCCTGCCCTGTGTCTTCCACCCAGTAATTCAGAAGAAAAGCCAATATTGTTCCCCAGCAAGGGGCCTGCAGGGAGCCCAGCTCATCAGCTTTAGTCGCTGGCAAATTACTCCTGACAAGTCCGTCTCCACGCACAAAGAAAGGGAAGATGAAAAAGGAGGGCTTCCCAAACTCCTGCCTTGGCAGCCTGACAGGTTCGTTTGGCTCCGCATGGTCTCCTTCCTGCACGCTGTGCCTTTTATTTAAAGTAGAGATGTTTTTTAGAACTGGAGACCAGGAGGGTGTGGTGAGCCTGGCCACAGATGACCACACGACCCAGCGAAGGGCACATCAAGAGAGCTTTGCCAAGGCCACCGCTGTCCCAGTGGTAAACAACAGATGTTTGCTGCTTGCCACAGGGCTGGTTCTGCCAACTCTGTCTTCTCGCTCATGTAGGCGACCCTCCTATAACCTGATCTTAAATCCAGGTTTTCTCGGTGCTGCAGATTTCCTGCTGCTGGGCCAAACCAACAGAAATCAAACCCCCTTACCTGCTGGGGAATAAAGTACACTCGCAAAATTTATTTCATGTAGGACCAAATTCAGCATCCCACAAAGCTCACCCACTGAATTGGGCTTGGCAGAAGGTTGTATCTGTATTGCTGTGGTCTTCTGACCATGCTCAGACCACATGAGGGACACGGTATCTGTTGGGGTTTTCTCTCAGTCTTAGTGGCCCCCCTAACCTGCTCCAGGGCTTATAAGGAGAGAAGCAGAAATTCTTCACGGAAAGAGTGGTCAGACCCTGGCACAGACTGCCCAGGGAGGTGGTTGAGTCGCCATCCCTGGATGTGTTTAAGTGTTGCTTAGATGTGGTGTTGGGTGAGATGGTTTAGGGGTGAACTTGTAGTGTAGGGTTAATGGTTGTAGTGTGAGGTTAATGGTTGGACTTGATGATCCCAAGGGTCTTTTCCAGCCTGAACTGTTCTATGATTCTATGAGAAATAGGAGTAAAAAGAAGAAGCAGGGACCTAAACGAAGCAGATAAAGGAAATCAAAGCTCAGCTAGAAATTAACGTCCTGAGGGATCAAGCGCTGTGGACTATGAAACCCTTTTTTTGTTCAACACCAAAGCAAGGAAGGCATCCCCAACTAGCCCAAAGCTTTCCAGGGGCCAAGGCTTGATCAGAGATTTCATCTCTGCTCTGCTGGCCCAGCAGTGCTCCTGGTGAGGCGGCTTTTGGGGGCAATGTCAAAAAACCTTGAAGTTTCTCTGCAGCCATCCGTTCTGCAAAGCCTGTGCCGCCTCTGGCATTTCAACTAAAAATGTACTTTTCCCTTCTTGCCATTTCTCAGGTGTTTGAATGGAGAGCAATCGCTTTCCATCCTAGCCTTAGAATTGATCAAAACCCCTGCAAACCCCTTTTCTTCTCCCTTGAAAAACAAGCTCTGAAGCCCTCTTGTGATGCTGGCAGCTCTTGCTACACCTTAATTTCTTCTTGCTAAGACCAGGATTGCCCATTGCACTTGCAGGGTGAAAGGGATTTGTGCAGTTTGTGCATGAGCTGGAATAGATTTTGTGACCGTCGGTGTTTACAAAGCCTTCCTTTGATGCTCCAGGAGATGTTTTCCCTTGCTGGGAGTAAGAAAAGCAGAGAACAGATTTTGAAATCCTTCAGTCCCTGCACAGATACTTCCCAGCTCGGCTCTCTGTGCACCCATTTTAAGTGGAAATACACTGGTTTGGCTGTTATTGGATAAAATGCATTCCGCTTTGCTAAGTGATTCATTGTGCTATATATTTTGTTAGCAAGGTGGTGGGGAGAAAAGCAGCATTATTGTAGGTCTTCTCCGGGCTGGTCAGTAATCGTGTTATTATAAAAAGCAAAGCGTAGGGCACCGGTTTGGATTCTCTTTCTCATAAACACTGAATAATTTAAGTCTTCTCCCACTTATGCCTCGTATGGGTCTGATCTATGAGTCTGAGGCTTCCCCGGACGGCTGTAACGCAGCGATGAAAAGTCCAGCACGAGCCAACCAAAGGGCACATTTGCATATAGATTGAAACGTGAATCGTTGGGAGCCATTCGTTAGTTGGCGTGCTCGAGACATTTGGCATTTTAACAGCGCTCTGCATCAAATCCTTCCCATCAAATTTATAGGACAATTAAAGTGCCGGGGTAGCTGTGTGCGGAAAATGAAGCTGCAGGCTGGGGAGATGTTCTTGCAGGGCTATGGCTGCGAAATATAAATTGCACAATGTCAAATAAAGGTAGAGAGAGCAATCTCAGCCCTGGGCTGGAGATACCCTGTCTCTTAGCCTGTGTGAAACACGCTCGTTCCTGCTTTTTAATACCTCAGACAAGCTCCCAGGATCCGTCCTCCCCAAACCTTATGTCCTGAAACTACAATTTATTAGATCTGAAGGTAAAGAAAGCTTGGAATGGGAGTTGTGATATGGGTGGGTGAGCTGAGTTTTGCTTTTTTAAGAGGCAGTAGCAAAATATCCAGCCAATGGGACACTCGTCTGAGGGCACAGGAAACTTCAAAGGACTCAGTAACAAAATTTACCTTGAATTAATACTGGGACCTTAGGTTTCCCCAGGAAAAATCTACATGCCCAGGGACAGCTCTGGCAAAGCAGCTCACACATCCTCTTGTCTTTCTTGATGGTAATTTCTCTGTCCGTCAGAGCCCTTAAAAATGCAATTTAATTGAGAATTGACCTGGAGCAACAAGAAAGGAATTCAGCCCCTCAGACTGCCTCTCTTAAGCCCTCCAACTCATCATGGCCTCAAGTTGCACCAGGTCAGGTTTAGACTGGATATTAGAAAAAAAATCTTCACTGAATGGGTTATCAAGCATTGGAACAGTCAACCCAGGGAAGTCGTGGAGTCCCCATTGCTGGAGGTATTTAAAAGATGTGTAGACATAGTGCTCAGGGATGTGGTCTAGTGGTGGGCTGGGTGGTGGTAGCTTAACGGGTGGACTCGATGATCTCAAGGGTCCTTTCCAACCTAAACGGTTCTATGATTCCATAACCTGTCTCAGAGAAAGTCCCGCTGTTTGTATATGCAAAGCAATACATTTTTACATTTTGTATGTGTAAAGAAAAAGCCTGTGAGGAATCTTGAACCTCACATGGCCACTGTGCACCAGCTGGTGGAGCTGGGGGCTGCTGGCCCATCTAGCAACTCCTTTGTAAGAGAGAGGTCAAAAATCCTTCATTCCCACTCCTCCCCATTCCACCCCACCTCTTATCCTACCGCTAGAGATCAACACAAGGGTTGGTTTCCCTTGTTCCTCACCCCAGCCATGAAGCCTCTGATTATTTTTCATAATGGGAGGAGGCATCTTAATCCCAGCTGTGCAAACAGAGCAGAGCAAAGGAGCTCCCACCCCATCCCTGCACACCCACCTCCCTCTCTCTGCCCTCCACACCCTCCCAGATGTTGGCTGGACCGTGTTGTCCATAATTTCACCCGAATTGCACAGTGTACAACTGCTTTTAAAAACCCTCGAACGTAACAATTTCTTATTTCTTGCTGTTATTTCTACTCAGATGGGTTCTCAAGTGGGATATCAGGAGTGACAAATGGAGGGGTTTGGGAAAAGGTAGACATTTAAGCCAAAGTAGCTGCTGTAAAAAAAATGTTTCTGATATGACGTCCTTAGTCGTCGAATCCTTTTAGGTTGGAAAAGACCTTTAAGATCATCGAGTCCAAGCATTAACCCAGCACTGCCAGGTCTACCACTAAACCATGGGACCATGCTCTCCCTGTTCCTCTTCATCAAATTCCTCTTGCAAAATTGGAAAACATTCAACAGCAGGGCATTAAAAAGGAAGCCTTCAACATTTGATAGATTTGGGGTCAGGGGTATATCTCTGGAATGACCCTGATTTACGTTGCTGAAAGATTTGGCCCTTCTGGTGGAAAAATTCATTCCTTTTTCAAGCTGCAGCACCATTTGCTGGCACAGTGTAGACTTGACAGGTGTTTTTCTGAAAAAAAAAAAAAAAACACAAACAAATTACCTCTGGCTTTCTGCAATCAGGTTCAAGAAGCTTCATGCAGCTCCTAGGACCCAGGGGAAGGAAAAAGACAACAGACCTTTTCAACAGCACAAATTAAAAAACGGCTTTTCTTCCTCAGGAGAAAGTTGAGCTGAGAACATCTCCCTGGTCAATAAATGAAATAATTTTATTGGGATGAAAAGCTGACTGTGAAGACAGAATTCCAATGAGAATGTCAAAATTATACGCTCCATGTCAATCTTCAGCCAAACGCAAGTGTTTTCATGAAAAGCTTTGTTTATGAGATTTCCTGTTGCATTTTAGATTTTGGAAAAATGGCATTCTCTAAGGAAGACTTCCAGTAAGAATTTTGGAGGAGTGAATCTATTTTTTAATTGTTTTATAAATATCGGAAGAAGGATTTGGTTGTTTGCTAGAATATACGTAAGGACACTGTTCTAAAAAGAAGAAAATAAATCAAAAATCTGTTTAAGAGCAGAGAAACTTCCCTGCTGTGAGTGAAATAGCCTGAGAAATGCTGCTAAATCCAGCTGGCACTTGAGATACCTCCACTGGGGCTTCCAAAGGTGGGGAAATCAGGTGAACAAATGTGGGCTGGGACTGGGGCATTGGTACACTGATGCTTTCGCATTTCCATTTTGTCACTCCCAGGTATATTTAACAGACACAGCTGTAGCCTTCGGCAGACTTTTCCCCATTGGCCACATCCCCGTGGGTCTGGTGCTGAGGAAAAGTCAATTTTCAGAGTTTACAAGGATTTTCACCCCTCCATTAGGCTGTTCTGTGAAAGGAGAAAACTTCACCAGTTATAAATGAGGAGGACTTCAGTTCCTGAACAGAAATCAGTATAAAATTCTGAGCAGAGTTACAGTGTGGTGAAGATGAGGACATGTATAAAATGACCATGCTTGTCCAGAGCCAGGTCTGTCCCATCTGGTATTCTGTCCCCAAACTGGCTGTTGGTGAACACCAAGGAACCACTAAACGCTGTCATTTCCTCCCAGTATTTTCCTACCCTTCAGCTACCTTCCTGGACTCCACCTGTGAACATTCCACTCAGGGATTTCCCAAGCCTGATACGATTTATTTGATTAGTAATCCCCAAGATATCTCCTTTCCAAGCACTTTTCCAGCTTCCTTAATCCTAGAGACCTCCTGTGCACCTCCATTGCTTTTTGCTGAACCTAATACCTACTGACTTGGTTTGGTGGCCCCGTGTTTTTGGACTGGGAGAGTATTTTGAAGAAGTTTTCTCTGCAGACATGCTCACTCTGCCCTAGGTGTTCGCATGGGTCTCTAGTGAAGATAGGATGCTACCCTAGGTGGTCCTTTGGTGTGCCTTAACCTTGCACACTCCTTTTCACACCCTACCTGAGGCAATCCCACTTGCATCCTGATGCTATTGCTCCCTCCCAACTCTTTTGCCGAGAAGAAGATGCTCTCCATTCCAGAGTCACTTTAAGCAGAATCCAGGGTAAAAAAGATGCCGGCTTATTTTGCATTGTGAAGAAGGAAGAGCCAAAATGCTTCTTTTTTTGAAAAAGAAAAATGGGAGAAAAACCTATCTGGGACAGAACCTTGCCAGAGACTCACACCATGACCCAACCTTTTGTGCAGCTGATGTGAACACGACAGGAGCAGTTTTTGCGCATCTCCTAAGACCCAGCCGGGCGTTTTATTGCCAGCTCCATCGCTGGCAAATGACTCTTAAGGTCACGCGCCGCATTTTCATGAGCTGCAAATCACTTCGTGGAGGCATTTCACTGCCCCTTGACCCCATAAAACTGCCAGACCCAGCGTGAGACAGGCAGGCTGCCCTTTCCCATTAAACAGATGCTTGAAGCTAAACAGCGTTTGCGTCCTGCAAAATGCGGTGGAGGCGTTGACCGTATTTCCGTGCTGATCCTCTCTCAACCCATTCCTTACTGAAACATAAGTATAATTAATATATCTGTGTGATAATACTGTTGCAGTCTCAACATTAAGGCTACGTGGCAATTACTGGGTTTCCTCCAACAGGTATAAAACCGATGAGCGTTTTTCACATGAATTATTTTCCCTTTATATGATTTAGGTTTTCATTTGAGCACCAATCAGCCGCCGGTTGCTGGCTGCAGGATCTCTGCCACGCCAGGCACTTTGCAAACCCACGGCAAATCCAGAAGTTTGGTTCAGAGAGTCACGTTTAACAAAGCCCATTTGTAATGCAACGCTTTTCATCGTAAAGTGGATAAAACGCGAGACAAAACCTCTTTGGAGGCCACATCCCCCCGTGCAGCATATGCAGCACGGACTGTCCACGTAATAAAATACCCATGAGGAAAATCAGAATTACTGAGAATACGGGAATTAGTTGCTGTGCCAGAACCACACAGAGCTTATTTCCTTTGCGGTTTTATTCTGCTAACTACCAGAGTTCAGGATGTCCATGTGAAAGTCTAATCCCGCTGGCAATCTTACCAGCCACCATTCCTTGGTAATTTCAATTTAAAAATAGGTCCAGTTTGCTTTTTCAAGCTGTGGCTATTGCTCTGTTGACAATGGCTGGTGATTATTTGGTGGGGCTTGGATTTTGAAGCAAGTTCCTGGGTCTCACGTGTGTGAAAAGGACTGATGTTCAGGGTCTGCCTTCTGATGGTTTTTGGAAAGCCCAGACTCTTCAGTGTGTGCCCAACAAGCTGTAAACCTTTAGCTGTACAGCTGCCCCGAGCTCACAGTCTGAAGGCATCCACCGTGCACACCTGTACGTGTCCTGATCGAACAACACAACTGTCTTGGCTGGGTCTGCCAGCTACAACTGTGATTTGAGCAGTGATGATCATCCCTACCTCCATCATCCCTTGCCAACCTAAAAAACTCCACTCTGTCTCCATTTGCAACCTCTAGGCCAGGTTTTGTTTAGCTGGACTTGCTGCCTGATTCCTTCAGACTGTTGATTGTCCTCTGGGGTCCCTACCTCCTTTTAGAGCCCTCTGGAATTCCCCACCTTCCACAGCCCGGCTGCGATGGTGTGAAATTTGGGATTAGAATGCCCGCTCTGTTATTCCTCACTTTGCTTAGCCTCCTGTTAACATGCAAATCTAATTAAAATCCATGGAGAAATAACCAGAAGCAAACCTCCTGATGCACTTGGTAATTCCAGAGAGTTACAGCAGATGGGGCTGGTATTGTGCTGCCAGGAGCCCACAGCACAGCTCTGCGGCCGGTCCACCTCTTCCCTCTGAGGGACCCACCACCAGCAACTTGTGGAGTTTTCCAAACACGATGGGCAGAGGGGCTTGAAGAATCCAGGCAAGTGGCTGCAATTACCAGCCTACTCTGGGTTTCCATTTCAAGGGCTGTCTTGCGTGGAGCCAATCCTAGAATCCTCAAACCCATGAAGCAAGCAATGGAATACAGATGGTTTTGCTGGGTTTTAATAAATACTGGTAGGATTCTTTTTTGTTATCAGTTTCCTGATGACAAAAAAAAAGTCCAGGTGCTTCACGTTCTCAATTTTTTTTTGGCACCTGGGAGTATACTTTCTCCTTTTGGAAGGGCGCTTCTTGCATCAGAGCATCTCTGCATCCTCGTGGCTGCCACCTAAGGAACAAAAAATGGTATCAAGACTTTCTGGATTGCATCACAAACGTTGCCAGCGTGATTTTTTTTTGTTTGTTTGTTTTCTGTTGTGCCAACCATTCCTCTCAGGAGCTGTCTTTCGAAACACACCCCTGGAGCAGTCCACTTCTCCTTTAAGTGGTCATATCACAAACTCCCTCAAGATGTTATTGACTGAGCTGCAAAATAACCTTCCTCCAGTCCCCTGCACCTTCCTCAGTAACCAAGACAACCCTCAGGCGATAAGCAAAGGCCGTGTGTGGAAAGGGCAGAGCTGCTCAGATCTGGTTTCATTCAATATTTCCGAGGACGAGCTCTGCTATTTTACGTGATGGGCCTTTGTCTAGACATATCAGTGCCACTTCTGGCTGGTGAAGACCCTTAGCACAGACACGTTTCTGCTGGGAAATCTGCTTTTACATCAGTATAGGTCGCTGCCACATGGGAAAAGGATAAATTTTTACTAGGATTAAGCACTTCTTTGCACTTCGTCTACTTTATCGGTTGGATTTGATGATCTTAAAGGTCATTTCCAGCCTAAGCTATTCTGTGATGCTATGATTTGTTTCTACAAGAATAACTGTGCAGATCACAATAGTCCTGTGTCTGTTCGGTGCACGGTAACTATTTTCAGACTAGATCTCAGTGAGCTTGTGAAAAGACAGGGAGGAGGGAAGGAGAAGCCTGAAGGAAAGAAATGAAGGAAAAAGGATCTTCCCAGAGTATAAAAGATGAAGGTGAAATTCTGAAAGAGAATTGGACAGGTTGCGTACAAAAAATAAAAGGGATTTTTATCACTGGTGGTGGAAAAATCCTGTTTTGTTTCCCCAGGAATCAAATCAGGTGAAACAATTGAATTCATGTGATTGGCTTTAAGCTTCTTTAAACAGCTTTTCTGAGCCAGGATGAAAAGCATCCCTCCCAATTTACATTTCTGTGTGTGATTATTTTTTTTATTATTTTTTCCCCTTCATCAGTACTGTACATTGGAATTCAAGCTGTGTCCTTTCTGTGAATTGCTGCGATCTTGAGGAGGCCATGTGCCTCAGAGGCAGAAAAAGGTTGAGTGGAAACACCCCGTTTCCTCCGTCTGTTGTAGCTCTTGTGCTCGTCAGCTGGGAACTCTTCCTTCAGGAGTCAAATATAACAGCTCTTTGCCTTCAACTGGGCAATAAAACTCATCCGTGAGCAAGGCAGAGCCTCCATCACCTTGGTGAGGCCACAGCAGAGACTTGCACAGGGAGCAGCTCTGCTTTATTTTCTGGCGATAGGGAATTTCTGGAACCAGCATCCTTCCCAAACTGTGCCCAGAGAAGGAGATGGCTTTTCATCAAATCACAGAATCACAGAATCATAGAATCGTAGAATCATAGAATCACAGAATCACAGAATGTTGGGGGTTGGAAGGGACCTCTGGAGATCGCCCAGTGCCACCCCCTGCCAGAGCAGGGTCACCCAGGGCAGCCACACAGGAACGCGTCCAGGCGGGTTGGAAAGTCTCCAGAGCAGGAGACTCCACACCCTCTCTGGGCAGAGATTTTCAAGTCCCTCCATCAGAGATTTTCAAGTCCCTCCATCATCCTCGTAGCTCTCCGTTGGAGACGAGTCCAATGGAGAGCTACGAGGATGATGGAGGGAGGAGGTCCCAAGGAGGCTCCACACCCTCTCTGGGCAGCCTGGGCCAGGGCTCTGGCACCCTCATGGGGAAGAAGTTTCTCCTCATGTTGAGGTGGAACGTCCTCTGCTCTAACTTAAACCCGTTATTCCTTGTTCTGTTGCTGGGCACCACTGAGAAGAGATTGTCCCCTTCCCCTTGACCCCCACCCCTCAGATATTTCTCTAGGTTCATAAGGTCCCCTCTCAGCCGTCTCCTCTCAAGGTTGAACAGCCCCAGGTCTCTCAGTCTCTCTTCCCAGCAGAGATGTTCAGTCCCTTGATCCCCCTCGTCGCTCTCCCTTGGACTCTCTCCAGTAGGTCCCTGTCTCTCTGGAACTGGGGAGCCCCAAACTGGACCCAGCATTCCAGGTGTGGTCTCCCCAGGGCAGAGCAGAGGGGCAGGAGAACCTCCCCAGCCCTGCTGGACACACTTTTCTTGATGCCCCCCCAGGATACCTTAATCCCATCTTCCTAAAGCTCGGTATGCAGAACAAAATTCATTTAAAGGAAAATGTCCAAAAATCTTTGCTTCTGGGTGGTTGAGAGCAAGGGGTTTCCATCATCACTGCAAACCAGGGAGCTCTTAGCTGCACCCTCAGTTGTCCGGCAGGGACAGAGGGACTGTTGTTGGCAGATTAGAATGGATCTGAGAGCTACCAGGGTGGAACCAGTGTAACCTCTCTTCTCCAGGGACCTGAAGGAATATGTTTTGATCTCACAACCCTAAATTACACCCTCCTATCCAACACTCCTCCTGGTTTTATCTATTTTTCCCCTCTCTGCTCTTCCAGACTTGTACTCTTACTATCGCTCCGTCACCTTCTTCTGGATTTCTTCAGTTTGCATCTAGGACAGGACTCCACCGCGGGGCTAAAAGGCTCAGTCTTCATTTCCTGTTCCACTTCCACGTCTTAGCAGATTTCTAAAATCTCATCCCAAAGCGGTGGCCATCAGCTTTTTGTGTGAGACCTGATACACCGAGCTCTGGCACGGCGTTTGGGGTGGGGGATGCTCGGGGCCAGCCTAATCTACTTGTAACGTCAACGGATTGCGGGATTCTCCGCTTCGCCCGCGACAGTAATGCCATAGGAACCGCGGATTAAATCTTCTATCTCTGTGTTTGTCTGCTTAAAACCCACTCCTGAGCCGAGAGGTCCCAAACAGTCAACAACGAGCTCCTTGCCAAAAGCCAGGGGTGAGGTCAGGGAGCTGAGCCTCGCCGCGCCGCGCTGGATTGTTCCCCCTCCCCGCCTCAAAACCTGATTAAATCCATTGGGTTTGATCTTTGACTACCCCTCAGCACTAAATGTTAAAATGTTGGAATGGGTGCCACGCTTGTGGGTTGTTTTTCCCCTCCTGTCAGTATCGAAGTAACAGGATGAGCGAGCGGTGCATTTATTATTGAATTATTTAATGATTCCTCTTGCATCTCTGCCTTTGCTTCAGAAAGCCTTTGTGCGTAGCACGTTACCTTGGCTGACAGCTGGTGCCTGATGTGCTGCAAGAAATTGGGAAGAGAGCCTTATTTATTTACGAAACGAGGAAATTATTAGGGTCACCCACTACCAGCGTGTGTGTTTCTTGCACTACGCTTCGTAGAAATTCAGGCTTTTTCTTCCTTTCTCACCTTTTCTTGATGCCGGTGGCAACCGTGCAGCTCAAGTTGAGTGCAGAGAATACAGATGAGCCGTCGCGGTTCTCCCCTGGGGTTGCACAGCTGTAAATCCAGGAGAAGCTCCATTAAGCTGGGCAGGGTACACCCATGTAATCAAGAGCTGAATTAAATCAGGTGATATCAAGAGGTGAGGATATGTGGGTTTGGGAGAGCACAAACATCACGGATCCGGGCAGCTCTTGGGAGTCTTCACTGGCATAATACGATGAGATGCAGCAATACTTTTGGATTTCAGCCCGTTCTGCAAACGAGATGGGAATTTGGAGCTGGGGGACTGTCTCTGTTTGCACTTGTGTCTGTGTGCACTAAGGATTTTCTACTTCAGAGATGAGCAGTTGAGGAAGTGAAGGACTCGGCTTGTATCTGGCTCCCTGGAGAGCTGCAGATGTGATTAAACCCATTTCAAAAAAAAAAACAATATGAAAAACATGCGCAATCATGTCGTTTTACCTCAGCCAGAGGTGTGGCCCACAGGTCTCATCTGACACACCTGGTTTGTTGATAGCCATTCTGCATCTCTCCTATTTTAGAGAAGGAAATTTAGTGTTGCAGGGAGGAATCAGTGGAGCACCGCTGACCTGAACCAGTGATTTTCCACATCCCTCAGCAATTTAACTGCACAACAGTCCTTAAAGACTTTCAACACCCATGCTACGGGTAGCAGCCACCTTACCTAGCTTTGGATTCCTGTACCATAGATTTCTACCTCCAAATTGTCCTCTGCACACACCCCTTTAGGTCAGTGTCATCTGACTTGTTTAATTACCTGCTTTATGCAGAAGTGACTGGAGAAGTGCCTCTTTCTTTCCCTAGAGTGTAGAACAGAGCAGAATAGAATAGAATAGAATAGAATAGAATAGAATAGAATAGAATAGAATAGAATAGAATAGAATAGAATAGAATAGAATAGAATAGAATAGAATAATTTCTGGTGGAAGTGTCCTACAATAGTCATCTAGCAAAGAGCTGCATACCTTGCTCAGAGGTGGATGCTTCTATGATTCTACGATTCTGTGATTCATCCACTGGGTTAGTTGAGTCCCACCTGATGTGTTCCACTAACTCAGCTTTTCAGTGATAGTTACAAAATAACAGGCTCAAGAACACTTCCTCAGCCCTGGCATTGTGTAATGCATTTTTTGAGGGTCTGAAAAAGAAGGCTGGGGAAAAGAAACCCAAGCTTTCATTAAATCAGGCAGTTCACCTGCTCCCAGGGCACTTCCTGCAGCTGGGATTTCCCGTTTTTTAACCTCCAGCAGCGGGGACCACACCACTACAGCAACACGTAGTGGGAGCTCAGGTCTCAGCAGCAGCATAAACCTATTGCCTGGGTCACATCAGCTCCCAAAATAAGGATTTACCCCTCGCTCTGCCTTGTGTACAAAGCGTATCACAGCAGGACCTTGCTCTCAGCTGTGCCTGCTGCTACAGAGGTGTAGTAAATCATCAGATCAGGGGCCGGCAAGGCTCGTCGGGCTCATACTTCTCTCTCTGCAGTGAAGAGGTTAATGTTACCCCTGGGAGCTGTAATCTAAACCGGATGGCATTGCTGAGGGCTGACAGCCAGCTGAGGGTTTGTTTTCCTCCATCGTGTCCCTCCCCTTATTGTCCTAGTCGTGTTTATTTGTTTCCCACATAAGGCATAGCACATTCCCTTAGAAAAAAGCGTGCTGATAGGATGCTTAGTGTGTGCTGTTCTGCCCCTCGATGCATAGGAAGTGAGGCCAGCTTCCAAGCCGGGTCATCCCTTCGGAGGGATGGGGTTTCCAGGAGCTGGGCACGCTTGGGCTCTTCCGACAGGCAGCACTGCTGGCTGACACACGTGACTCTGTCTAACAAGTCTGCGAGCAAACCTTCTGCTAGCAGAGGAGCAAGGTAAAAAAATATGCAATGAACGTGTGCAGAATTACAAAATTTCAGCAGCCTCAGTAGCCAGGAAAAAATAAACACTCATGTAATAGGACTGGATTCATACCTCCAGGCTTCCCTCTCTTCCCTGCTCCAAGGATAACCCCTAGGGCAAATCATTCCACTCCTCCTTAGTTTACTCTTTGGCTGCACGTGGAGAAACGCAGCCTCAGAAATACGGGACAGGGTGTAGCTGGGCGATGACCGCGGTGTCGGCTCCAGCGCAAAGTGAGATAAATGCGTTGGCTGCTCTTTCTCAGACCTGCTGCTCCCACCCTGCTCCTGTTACCACGGTGTGGCGGTGAGGAGAGGTGTGCTGATGAGCCAAGAGCATCTGTAGGACCCTGCTCAAATCCAAAGAGCCCATCCTATGAGCCTCTTTATATGTATTTCTTCAGTCCTTCCTCCCACACACATCCTCTCATTGATTATTAGCTTTGATTGGATGTCACTGGGCAAGACTTCCCTGCTCACTGCAGGGGAATTGGACTGGATGACCTTTAAAGGTCCCTTCCAACTCAAACCATTATATGATTCTATGCTCTATCTTGTACTTTCTAAGGGAGCAAAACTGCAGTCATTCACAGCACTGTGTGTTCAGGTCATGCTGGAAGTAAACACCTCCTATAAGATTGCTATGTTCAACCTGTGTCTCCTTCTCCCCCCTCCACATACGTTTTTGTTTGTTCCTTTGGTAGACAACCATCTCATGAATCTCTCACCTGGCTTCCTATCCATGAGATTTGACCTCTTTCTTACTCACTTGCATAGCTACAGAAATTAGCGTATCATAAAGTCATAGAATCCTAGAATCCTTCAGGTTGGAAAAGCCCCCTGGGATCATCGAGTCCAACCACTGACCCTGCTCTGCAGAGCTCACCCCTAAACCATCTCCCCAACCCCACATCTCAACGGCCTTTAAACCCCTCCAGGGCTGGGGACTCAACCCCCTCCTTGGGCAACCTGTGCCAAGCTCTGGCTGCTCTTGCTGGGAAAAATTCCTCCTCCTGCCCAGTGTAACCCTGCCCTGGTGCAGTTTGCAGCCGTTCCCTCTGGTTCTGTCGCTCATTACCCGTGAGGAGAGACCAGCCCCAACCTCTCCACCCCGTCCTGTCAGGCAGTTGCAGAGAGTGAGGAGGTCTCCCCTCAGCCTCCTCTTCTCCAAACCCAACAGCCCCAACTCCTTCAGTTGCTCTTCCTAAGATTTATTCCCCAGCTCCGTCGCCCTCCTCTGCACTCGCTCCAGCCCCTTGAGATCTCTTTTGGATTGAGGTGCCCAGAACTGGACACAACACTCAAGGTGTGGCCTCCCCAGTGCCGAGCACAAGTCTTTGTAACATAAGCCTACAAAGTGGTCAAGGATTGCCTCGCTGTTGTCTCAGCTGCAGAAGTAGCTTGGTATGAGTTTGCTGTACTCATCATCATCTATGGTTGTCTTGGTGATTGTGTCCCAGTAAGAGGACCTACAAAGCCTTCCTTCATCCAGAAAGCTGTCCACTAAGAATACATCATCTTCATCAAGGACAAATGGATACAAAACCCTATGGAATCAAGGTGTCAGTTGAGTTTTGCATTAGACTAATGATGAATGAGAATGGCACGGAAGACTTAGCAACTGCATACTGTCTGGTCATACATTGCTCTGGTCTGTCCAAATGATGCCAATTTAGATTCAAAGTTTCCGTGGAAGAGACTGGGGCTCAGGTAGAGTGGCCTCAAATTCTCTAAATGAGCAGAAAATCCTTTCCTAGATGAAAATTAGAAATCTCAGGCGCATCTAAGATAGGGCAAGAAAAAGCAAATCTGGGGTAACTAAAATGCCTTGTGCCAGCAGTCCTGATTACTCCTTACTAGAACAGTTCTTCCTAAACAGAAGGAGGGATTGCAGAAGTGGGTCTGTAGAGCAGCCAGGTGTGGAGTCTGTACAACCCTGTTATCTCCACGGTCCTCGTGTTCAGCACATTTTCACTCCCAGCCCAGGCACTCCTCTCACCTATAGGCACAGAGGCTGTGCTGCTCCTGAGCACCTTCCACTCAATTATTTAAAATTCAGTTGCTATGGATCTACTCAAGGCGATCAGTTTAAAGAAAATGCAGATGGCCTCTGGTTTTGAGTTCCCGCTGCGCTTTGGTTAATTTGGTATGTAAAGGTATTAGGTTAATTAAATGCCATGTGTTGCATGGGGACTGACTGCATTTGTGGATTAATAAGCACCCGAGTGCGTTTCTGTGCTGGAAGTCCTCGGGCTGGCAGACGGTTGTGTCACTGAGAAAGGAACGTAACGGAGGGAAGACACAGGGAAACGAAGAAGTTTTGTGCAGCTGTTTTTCCAGAATGAGGGGTTGTGATGTCCTTCAGGTCTCCGACCAAGTATCATCCTTTACTGGAGAGACTGGAAGAATTTAAGTGATGTTGTTCCATTTGCTTCAAGACTCCTGTAGCACCAGTTTGAGGGAGCAAGCCTGCTAGCTGGCCAGTGGATCATGGCTAGTGCATGGAAATTTTTCTGCTGGGAGATCTCTACCGAGAGAATCAGGTCAGAGGGTGTCCTGCAAGCTGCAGGGATGGTCACGCTGGAGATCTAAAGAAAACAGGTCGCAGGTCTCTGGCATTCATGGTGGAACAGACGTAGAAAAACAGAGAGAGGGACAAATACCACTGCAAGGTTTTGAAGATGTTGAAGAGGAAGAAAGTCGTTTTCGTGCAGCCATGCCCTGAGGTGGTAGAAGACCCAGAGAAAGACCAGGGCAAATGGACACTACTCCGTAACGTCAACCAGGCCCTGAAGCCCACGACCATTTTAGCGGTAAGATAGTGGGTCCCAAGCTCTGAGCACAGCTGGGAGGTTTCAGGCTACTCTGAAATGGGTCTCACTGTTTGACGGGATCTTCATGCTGCTTGTGCCAGCTTCTCTCACCTTCCTCCTGAGTCTTTGCTCCCCATCAAGTGCTGTAGCTCCCCTGTGGTGGCAACCTTCTTGCTCGTTGCATTTGGAAGCTCCTCCTAAAGACGCTCTTCATGTTGGTCCGTGTGTGCACCCATCGTGGCAGTTGTCACTGCCCATAGCTTGTGAGGTCCCAACGACCTGCCCCGGAGCATTTAGGAGGACATTAGCAACCAGTAGTTTCTTTGGGCAGGAAGAGTTGGATGATGCTGATACTGTAAAGTGACCGGTGATATTCTCACTTCTCCAGCACTCCGTCGCGTGTGTCAGAAAACAAACGGCATCAGTCCAGCCATGAGATGGGTTATGCAATTTATAAGCCAGTCCACCCGAGCTGGCAAATGCATGAATCACCTCAATTTGCCCCGAAATCCTCAGCATATCTGCTGCTTTTCGATCCGAAGGTGATTGCATCTGCAGAAGGAGCGTAACTGACTTCTGTGGGGTTTGTATCAAATTATTTAAAGTCAGGGAAGGAAATAGGTCATCGCTCTTAACAAGTGGTGTTATTTTTTTAACCCCCTAGACCTTTCTGAGCTTATCAGCTTAGCCCATCCCATAAGACTTGCTTTCTTTCACCACTATTAAGAACTGGATTTGATGTGTTTGGAAAGAGTGTTTCGAGGAGCCAGGCAGCCTGTGCATTGGGCAGGCGGAGCACAGGGGTTGTCTCAGTGGCAGCATAGCATCACTTTACCTTGAGGAGAGCAGATTACCTTTTTATCTCAGCTGTGTGATAACAGAACGTAGGAAGCAGGCTGCTTTTACAGCTATTTAAAAAAAACAAACAAACAAACAAACAAAAAAAGCAGTGCAATTCTTTTCTTTTTTTTTTGATCAAAAGCAATTTTTATGCAGCTGCTGAGGTGTCAGAAGGGCTTTCTGCTGAGCAGGGACTGAGCAACCTGGCTCTCCCCTTGCTGACACCGTGATCAAGTTACCCACCCTGTGCATGAATTTGCCCTGCTGTGCAGCAAGGACAACGGCGCTGAGCACTCTGAAATGCTTTGCGAGTCTTGGATCAAAGGAGCTAAGAAATAAATATTAATATAAGTGGATTTATAATGTATCTGTGCATGACTTGATGCATTCATTAGCTGGTTTGATTTTTTTTTTCCTTTTTTAGCTGAGTTATGAGATGTGAGGGTAAGGCAGCTAATGAGAAAAAGATCTGAATATTGTATTTTTATGAGCTAAAATCAGTGTTGTAGCACAACCCTCTGAGGAAAAAAAATCCAAACAAAGGGCTGGGTCCTTGACTCCATATAAGCAGGAGGACTTTGTGGATATCCTAGGTGAAACCCAGCTGCCAAGGGAGGAATCTGCAGAAAAATGGCTGGGGACTTCTCACGTGTAATCTTTCTCTATGTGTGGGTTCCTAGGTGTAGCCTCTCGTTGCCTTGGCGCTCACGGGTTAGTATCTCTCTAAAGTCCTGGTGAGCAGTGGCTTAGGTGGCGAACCAGCCATGGAATCATAGAACACCAGGTTGGAAGAGACCTCAAGGATCGTCCAGTCCAACCCTTTAAGGCAAAGAAATGCAGTTTAAATGAGGTGGCTCAGCACCCTGTCAAGCTGAGCCTGAAAATCGTCTAAGGTTGGGGAATCCCAGCCTTGGACTTGATGATCTTAAGGTCCTTTCCAACCTTGATGTTTCTACGATTCTATGATTCTAATCCACCACTTCCCTTGGAAGACTATTCCAATGTCTTATTGTTCTCGTGGTGAAAATTTTCCTCTGGAGTCCAATTGGAATCCCCCCAGGAGGAGCTTGTATCCATTACCCCTTGAACATCTGACCATGTTTTATGTTGTCGGACGTCTCCAGTTCCCACCGCCCGGAGTGGAGCTGAAGGTTGTTCATCGGCCCGTTGGGTCAAACCAAATCTATAAATACTCTCGCCCGTGGAAATGGTCCATAGTGGGTGCTCGGGAAAGGGCTGATATCACAAGACATGCAAAGCCATCACCTCCTATTTCTTACTTTGCCTTCTCCCAGCCAGTGCCATCCTATCTGGAAATGCAGTCGTGCTTTTGTTTCTTCTTGAATTCATACACGAGTATGATACTTTTACACTGTTCTTAGCTCAATGAGCATGTTTAGACCTTAACATAAGCTCTTTTTCTAAATATAAAGGTTTAAATGAACAAGAGAGCATTCTCAGTGGAACTTTAGCATTGTAGTGCTTTGGAAATAAAACACACACACACACACACACAGAAAAAAAAGGACTCCTTAAAAACCTGAGATTTATTAAAGAAAGAGACCGCAAAAAGTAGATACAGAGTTTGCTTCATAGCTACAAGTGGAGCTGCCCCCCAAGAATGTGGCCTTAG
This sequence comes from Trogon surrucura, assembly GCA_020746105.1. NCBI lineage: Eukaryota > Metazoa > Chordata > Aves > Trogoniformes > Trogonidae > Trogon > Trogon surrucura. Next base: position 1,368,353 of record CM036617.1, on the reverse strand, counting down.
GTGGGGCTACAGGTTCATGGCATTAAACTCGGATGCATGAAAAAGTGCATTTGTTTCCTTGATGCAAACATACCCGACAACAATTTAACGAGGTGGCTCCCAACTCTAGCATTCCTTCACAGAGAAAATAGGGTAGAAAATAATCCTGCCTCGTTTCCTAGAATGTGGATCCTCTTAGGGAGTTTGGTTTTGGCTTATTTGGAGGGTTCGTTCTTGTATTGAGCATGGCATATAGTGCCATGGTCTAGCCAGCATGATGGTGTTGGGTCATAGGCTGGACTTGATGATCTCAAAAGTCTTTTCCAGCCTCAACGATTCTGTGATTCTGCGAAAAAAAAAGCTTCTTTAAAAGCTTGTTTGCACCCGAATAATTTAATATCTGCAGAGCTGACAAGCTGATAGTCCCTACCCAGCAGGACTGACGAGAGGTCTATGTGACACAGAGTGTGTGGATAGGGGTCACCTTGCTTGCTGTGTCTTCCAAAGCAAAATCAAAGAGGTCTCACACGAAAGAGGTGACACATCTATTTGTAGCTAAACTCTTCCTTTGAGATCGTGGATGCTAAAACTTCAGGAAGCAACTGGACGTGCTCTCAGGAGATAAACTCCACTGCAAACAGCCCAGCTGCAAATCACTGTAGCTGAGGGACCTCCTGAAGCATAATATATGTATACATATATATATATACCCCCCTCTGGTATGTTGTTAACCCTTCTTTAGTCACCCCCTTTTCACCAGTCTCCAAGGTTGGGGGATGTGTATTTGATAGTGGTTATCTACATGGAAAAACATATCACAAGCCTCCAGACAAGGCTTTCCAGAGCTCAAAACCATCTCTTAGGCATGACTTTCTAGGCTTAAACGCTGCATAGAGGGAAATCTTTAGCTGGGTGGGGTTTTCTTCTTGTATCATGGTTCTGTAACCTATTGTGTGAATTCAGCCTGTGACCAACAAGCTCGTGGAACAGAGGGATAGCACCATGGGTATATGCTGTGTGGAGCATGCCCTACTCCTATTACCTTGCAGGGAGGGTCGTTGTGAAAAAGAGATGGCTTATAACAAGTAATTTGACTTGTAGCAACGATTTTGGTCCAAAACCTCAGCAGCTTGTATCCCAGGAGATGCTGAACCTTCTGCAGCCCTGAGTGTAACTGTCCTCTCTTTGGTTCCAGGGGGATTATGTGTGGATGGACCTCAAAACCGGACGGGAATTCGATGTCCCCATTGGAGCGGTGGTTAAACTGTGTGACTCTGGACAGATCCAGGTTGTGGATGATGAAGGCAATGTACGTACAGAGGGTTGTGGTGACGCTTCTTCAGCTCTGGGGCTTGCCTAGGCTGGGGGTCATAGGGTCATGATGGTTGACTCTGTGTTGGACTTCTTGTACGTCCTTGGGGGTCAGCTGTGCCAGTTTTCTGTTTGTAAAGACAAGATAACGCTGTGTCCCTACATTTGTGGCTGTACTAGGAGTGAAAGGTTGAGAAGCTTCTCGAGCACAATAATAGCAGAAGCCTCCAAAGCACATTTAGACAGTGCTTTGAGCAAAACCACTGCAACCTGCTGTTCCTCTGCTATTATCCACTCCATCCTGATCTTCCACCAATACAGGATGTGCCCAAACATCAGTTCTCCTTCAATTTTCCACCTCTACTTCTGTGCAGTAGTAGTAATGTCTATATCACACAGAGAGAGTCATGAGATTCTGCATCCTTTTAATTTTTTTTCTCCAGCTTGAGATAATCGTAAATGCTCTTATTCCCTTCAAGGATGGTACGAAGAGATTTGATTCAGCAGGATCCTTGTCTCCCATTTGAAGCCCTTTAGAAAGTGAGAAAAACACTCTGCCGTTAAAAGTGTGATTTTGCCACCCCTTTTCATCACTCTTTCCTTTTCTCAGCCATCATTTCTCTGCTCAACAGTATTTTGTGGCAGAGGGTTAAGCAGTGCTGTGAAAATGTAGTTGTGGGAAGGGAAGAACAAATCTGTGATGTGTTAAAAGCTTTCCCCAATGTGCTGGATGTCCGTGCTGCCCTGGATGATGCTCCTGCCAGGACGGCTTCTGTCTCATGTCTCGTGCTGCTCCAGTAAACCAAAAGATGTTTTCCTTCTTCTGCTATGGGTCTTTCAAATTAGCCACTGCCATGTCCCAGGAGTAGAAGCTGTGACCTGTCTGCTAATGCTGTCCTGTGTATGTTCTTCCATCTGGTCCTTCTGTCGAGTGGGCTGCTTCTGACTTGCATCCCAGTGGCACCTCAGTTGACTTATTTTTCTCTGGCCTTGCTTTCTTCTCCAGGGGGACCTTATAACTGCCTTCACATACCTGAAGGGAACCTACAGGAGGGCTGGGGAGGGACTTTTTACAAGAGTGTCCAGTGATAGGACAAGGGGAAATGGGTTTAAGTTAAAGGAGAACAGGTTTAGATTGGATCCTAGGATGAAATCCTTCAGTGCAAGGGTGGCCAGATTCTGGACTAGATTGCCCAGAGAGGCTGTGGCTCCCCCCTCCCTGGAGACGTTCAGGGCCAGGTTAGATGAGTCCTTTAGCAACCTGGGCTGGTTAAGGGCGTTCCCCGTGGCAGGGGGTTGGATTAGATGATCTCTGAGGTCCCTTCCAACCTAAGACTGTGATTCTGTCATTCTGTGATTCTATGATTCTATGTTTCTCTTCCCAGGAGCACTGGATTTCCCCACAGAATGCCAGCCACATCAAACCAATGCACCCCACCTCCATCCACGGAGTGGAGGACATGATCCGCCTGGGCGACCTGAATGAGGCAGGAATACTGAGGAACCTGCTGATCCGCTATCGAGAGCACCTCATCTATGTGAGTGTCCTCCCTTGCTCTGTCCTGCACCCCCTGCTCTGGGGAACCCACATTGGGGAAAACCTGAATGATCTTCTAGGTTTCTACCTTCACCTGGACCTGAGTGGTGGAGGGCTTCTGTGCTGCAGAGGACACATTGCAGAGTTTATGGATGCCCCAGTGAAAGACACCATGAATTAGGTCATGAGCAAAGTCAGTGCCACCTCCCTACAGAGCCCCTGTAGAAATTTTGTTGTCAATTGCTGGAGGAGCAATGGGTGGAGGAGGGATGAGGAGCTGCATGCATGAGATTACAAAGTGGGCAACTCCCAGAACAGCTCTAAGTACTTCCCCCATCTGTGATTACAATTGATTAGCTCTGGGGTCTTCACAGTTCATCTCTGGGAACAGCAGTGTCCTTCCTTAGGTCAGCTCAGTCGTGTCATGCCCAGTGGATCAACCCAATCAGACATTCAGATGTCGAAGGTTTTGCAGGGAGCCAGCCAGAACTGCATCTCTTTTCTACAACAGCATTGTGAAGACAGGCAGGCAGGACCAGAGCCAGCAGTCAGGTCTCTGCGTTGGTTTCATCCATGTGCTATATGCTGCGAAGTCGGGTGCACTTTTTTGGGGCAGAAATGCAGAGTGTGTGTGTGTTTGCCACTCGCTAATGTACTCAAACTGCTTATGCAAGTATGGAAAATGTGGTATCGCTCTCAGATTCTGCAGTTTTCAGGTACTCAGGTAAGAGCCTGCTTTGAAGGTCTTTTATAACCTACCAGGAAATCTAATTTTTAAAAGGTTCTAGAGACTACTAGATTTTCAAGCTGGAGGGAACTTCAGTGCAGCCGGACTTCCTACATTGTATAAGCTAACAGACCATATCTGGGATTCCATCTATCAAGTCTGCTTGTCCTGCTTGATGCCCAGTGCCTTTTGATAGAATGGTTTTGGATTAGATGTGGGCAGTGACGGAGAACACAAGAACACACCACCCTTACAAAGACCGTTCATACGTTTGACAGCTCCCTGCCCTCCATTCTGGATGATATCCATCTCTTCTTTCAGAGGTGGAGGTCAGTCCTCGAAGAAGGGGACATGGCTGCTGAAAAGACACCCAGAAGTCCCCAGAGCTTGGAGGAGAGTAGAAATACCAGCATTCATCTCTCACTTAGGCACCTTGGTTTTTGTGTGTGATGCCAAGATCCCACCGTGCCGTCAGTGTAGAGAAAAAGACACGACCAGAGAACTATTCACACATTAGGTGACCTGAGCTACTCCTTGGAGTTGTCTTTAGGGAGCCACAGGCATTTATAATGACAAATGAGCAAAAGTCAGCAGGGCAAATTCATGCTGGAGGTGGTGTCTCCGTGTGCACCAAGCACCCAGGGAAGTCACCATAGAATCACAGACTGGTTAAGGCTGGAAGGGACCTTGAAGATCATCTACTTCCAACACCCCTGCTGTGGGCAGGGACACCTCTCTCCCACCAGCCCAGGTTGCTCCAAGCCCCGTCCAACCTGGCCTTGAACACTTCCAGGGATGGGTCATATATAACTTCCTTGAACAACCCGTTCTGGTGCTTCACCACTCCCATGGGGAAGAATTTTTTCCTTATATCTAATCTAAATCTCCCCTCTTGCAGTTTCAGACCATTGCCCCTTGTCTTGTCACTACAGCCCCTTGTAAAAAGCCCTTCTCCAGCTTTACTGTAGCCCCTTTCATGGCCACTGTTAGGTCACCCTGGAGCCTTCTCTTCTCCAGGCTGAATAACCCCAGCTCCCTCAGCCTGTCCTCAGAGGAGAGCTGCTCCAGCCCTCTGAGCATCTTCATGTCCCTCCTCTGGACCCTCTCCAGCAGATCCATGTCCTTTTTGTACTGTGGGTTCCCAGAGATGTCAGCAGAGCCAACAGAGCCAAGACTGCCTTTCAGCAGCGCATAGGGGCCTGTCAGATGAAGTTTAAGAGATGGCTGGAGCTTGGGTATCTTAGAAGAGTTTATGCTGAAAGGAAAGTTCAGGTTGAAAATCTACGGTGCAACCTCCTCCAGCTCAAACCATGTCCATCTTCAAGGCTGGATGTAGTGCTCATGTGGATAACCAAATTCAAGCAACCTGAATGCTGCCCAAGAAGTACCAATCGCCGATGATTTGTAGCCCACTGGCTCACTCAGGAGGCGTGTATTTACCCATTGAGCATTGCCCCTTTTTCTCCAGTTCGTGGGCACCCTGAGGTGGTATGGAGTGGATTCCCCCAGCCCCCTCTGGGAAAATTGGGGTGACGTAGGATATTTTTTCAGTGGTGTCCACCTGTCTCTCCCAGGGTCCCTATGTCATCAGGCGATATGTCAGCATGGCCTCGCAAAGTGGACAGAGGTTCTCAGATAAGATTTCCTGGGTGTAATATCAGATTGCCCGTGAAGGAAACCAGCTCCCTACTAAAGCTCTGCCTCCAAGCTCCCCCACCAAGATATTTGCAGGCATCCAGGGAGATGATGAACACAGGAGAGCTCTGGGCAGAGTGTTTTTTGGTGGCATCATATTAATAAGGGCTAGTGCAAAGGGCAGCTGATAACCTGGAGGTGAGCGTGTGTGGTGATTTAGGCAGAAGTGACTCCGTAACCTGTTTTTATTGTGAGTTCTTTGGGTCTGGTGGTGACACAGCTCCTACAGAGCTAGTGTATAAGGACTGGCCAAAACGCACAGATGGGTTTACATCACAAAGGCTCCAGGTTACTGTGCCTCACTTGCTCCACACCTCTAATGGTTTTGGAGTCCCAGCCTGTGATCCTGGGTACAATGTGGCAATTAGTCCAATCTCCAAAATTATAATCACAGAATCACAGAATTGTTGAGGCTGGCAAAGCCCTCTGAGATCATCAAGCCCAGCCCATGACCCAACACCCCCACATGGGCCAGACCAGGGCACCAAGTGCCACATCCAGCCTCTCCTTAAACCCCCCCAGGGACGGTGACTCCCCCCTGCTCTGGGCAGAGCATCCCAGTGCCTGAGCACCCTCTCCGTGAGGAAGAGCTGCCTGAGATCCAACCTGAACCTCCCCTGAGGCAGTTTCAGGCCGTGCCCTCTCGTCCTGTCACTGGGTGCCCGGGAGAAGAGCCTGACCCCACCTGACTGCACCCTCCCTGCAGGGAGTTGCAGAGACTGATGAGGTCCCCTCTGAGTCTCCTCTTCTCCAGCTGAACACCCCCAGCTCCCTCAGCCTCTCCTCACAGGACTTTCCCTCTAGTGCCTTCCCCAGCCTCATTGCTCTCTCAAAATGACATAAAGAGCATGACTTGATGGACTGACACGTAAACCACTTCTGTCTACACACATTATTGGACACTCGGGAACCCAACTTTAGCGGATTTGTGCCGAATCCTGGTGAGACAGAATCACAGAATCACAGGGACACTGGCACAGGTTGCCCAGAGAGGTGGTGGAGGCTCCATCCCTGGAGACATTCCAGGTCAGGCTGGATGGGGCTCTGAGCAACCCGCTCTAGTTGAAGATATCCCTCCTCACTGCAGGGGGGTTGACTAGATGATCTTTAAATGTCCCTTCCAACCCAAAACGTTCTAATTCTATGATGACTGTGGTAAATACTGATGGCAGCTGTGCAAATCCCAGGTACTGTATGGACACCACATGGGTTGGGGATACCCAGTCCCCTGAGGTGTTTTTTTCTGGGGTATAATTTGCTCCATGTTAAAGACTCAGTGTCACTCCACCTTCACCGTTGGAAAGGATTTCTGAGCCTGCTGAGTGAAGGATGATTTTCCCAACTGGACTTAACACTCTTCTTGTTTCCTCTCCTCCTTAGCTTTATGGAGGGTGTAACTCTGCTCTAATAAAATATAATTTTCCTTTTTCTCCTCCCTCACATTTTACCCGTAAGACAAACTGCGGCGGGAGGGTAAGTATGATTCTTGGCACTGTCATCTGCGGATCACTTGTTTCTCTTCACCATCGCGGCATTTTCTTTTACTTTGCACCGCCATCGCTGCTGCTTCACAAACATGCTGAGAGCATCATCCCCTTTGCTGCAGAGTTTGACCCTCATGGTGAAGTTGTGACACCTTCCCGGAGCTGGAAAGTCCCCAACCTGTGAATGTGGTTAAAGCTGTAAGTGCTTCTCAGTAATGACCTCAGCTTGAAGGTTAAATCTCTTTATCTGGAGACAAAAACAATCCCTCCTGCCACTCTCTGAGGGCTGCCAAAATGCAGTAGTGTTTGGTAGAGCTTTAACCCCACCAAAAAAAAACCCAGATGAAGTCAGCCGTGGTGTGCTGGGTAGCGAGGGAAGCAGGCTCAGAAAGGATTTGTTTGGGGATAATTAAAATGTAGGTCATGGTGTGGTCAGCTACAGCAGAGTCCCTGCCTATCAGTGAAGCTTGATTTTACCCGAGACAGGAGGGCTTTGCCTTCACTCAGCAATAGAAACCAGAGGGATAATATTTCCTTGGAGCTGCCCTTTGACCCCTCGCCAGCCAAGTGGACAAAGTTTTGCATTCCATCAGCTGTGAGAATTGGGCAAATCGTGAGTATTTATCAACCAGGAGCGACCTACACAAACAAGAGATCGTACAAGAGTTCACGCTGACAAAGTGGTTTTTTTGTGGGTCACGAGGGGAGGGTCGCTGAGAGCATCCAGAAAGCTGTCCTGCAACTAATGGTTAACTCCTTCAAAAGTCTCCCTGGCTGCATTCGGGGCAGGGCAGACCAATGTGGCTGAAAAGCAGGGTTTTTAGAGACCTTTGCAAAAAGTCAGTCGTTTTGAGGCACAAGGAAGGTTAGAAATGTCCCTAAAATTAAGCTGGTAATAGATTATGAAGAGGAAAGAAGCCTTCCAAGTATCTCACCCAGGACTGGAAGAGTCTTGGGGTCCATTGGGGATCTTGTTGCCATAACCCCACTCAGAAACTGAGCTCACTCACCTGAGCACTAAGCTGCTCTGTCCTGGTGGAAGGCTGCTCTGGGAGTTCTCTGCTCCCTTATTTCAATGCCACCTTCTCCTAACACCCAGCCCACATGATTTCACAGCCCATTTCTACCCTTTGGATTCATGGCAACTTTGTTCTTGAGCCTAAAGAGATGTTTATTTCTTTTTTTCTCTTTACTGGCACATAAGGGAAGGCTATTACATCTTTTCTCAGTTACCACTGTCAAGTCAAACCTCACCTGGGGCTGAACAGAACGTTACTCTCCCATGTTGGCCATGAAGCCAGGAAGTAAGAAGGCCCTGAGGGCTTTCAGCATCCCAACACAGGACACAATTGCCACCTACTGGCTGCCTCTCAGGAAGCCTGAGCTATCGGGAGGTTTTGCTGATGGCAAACCCGTTATCACCTCACTGCACTCAAGCCCTTTCCGTCACAACTGAGCGATACTGGGCTTGATGGGAGAAACTCGACCTGGGGCTTGTGTCTCCGAGTGTCCCTTTCCACTTCTGTCACCAGCAGTGGCAGTTATTTTTCTCCTTCAGAAATGAGGAACAGCTCAGATTTGTTTTATTCATCACTCAGTTTTCCTTGCCTGTGCCTCTTCGCTGCTTCATACCCAAAGTTTATGGTTGGGTTTAGGCCATGTGTATAAAAACTCATAAGGATTATTTTTACATAGATTTGGGATTTTGTTTTCTTTTCCTGGAAAGAATATATGCAAGAGTGCGGACATGTTCACGACTGGTCCCACCAGGGAAGGAAGGTGAGATTGATCTTGTAACTTTAGTTGCCAGAAGTTAAACTAGGGCAGGCAACTTGGCTCCTTTGAAGCCAGGGAATGAAAGTAGCCCTCATCTCATGCCCTTTGATTAGCCTGGGTTGGAGCCCCGTTGCTCTAGACACCAACTTTTAGACAGCTGAAGTAGGGGAAGAAAATCCTTCTGCTTGGCCTTGACCTTGGGATGTGACCAAGCCTCCTAAGCTTGGAGCTGCACCTGAGCAAGATGACAAAGGTCATGAGTTCCTTTGGTGAGAGGTTTGAGAGAAACAGCTACTGGAAGGGCAGAAATGAAAGAGCAAGACACCGCAAAGAGATTTGCTGCCTAACGCCCAGGACAGCTTTTTTTGTTCGAGTGCCACACAGAGCATGGGATGGACCAAAGGCTGTTTTCCAGAATTTCAGAAATAGGTGAGGAGTATGTGGGGACTTTGTGGGTCATGTGATGTTCACAGGACGAGGTTTGAAGCGCAACATGGAGAGGTTTGGTTAGGCAGAAATGGTGGAGAAAAGCATATTGCAGAGGGAGGTTTAGCAGCTCTGTTGTGGATTTATAAAAACAAGTTAGACAGAGATCCAGCTGGTCCTACTTTGAGACATGGCAATGGTCTTCAGGTTTCTTTCATCTCTAGCTTCTCATAACTTGTGCAGTGCAACAGGTACGTATGGACATGTGCTGGCTCTGACGATGTTTTTGCAAATGTGAGCTTGACTTAAAACTCTGAATCTTAACTGAGGAACATCTAGAATATGAACAAAGGCTTGAATCCACGCTGTGCATGAGCAAGGCTGAGTGTGAACTGATCTAACATAGCTTGGGACTTGTGCTCCAATATTGCTCCAGGCTCCACCCTGCCAGCATCTTTGACTTGAACATCATCTTTCATCCAGCTTCACAAAACCCTTTATTTTTCTGGCCTCCACACTCCATCCAAGCTGCCAAAACCTCTCAGCTTCATCTCACTGTCCCCATAAACCTTCATGTGCTTCTCCTCCAGACATACACTGGTTCAATACTGGTGGCCGTAAACCCCTACCAGCTCCTACCCATCTACTCACCTGAGCAGATACGCCTGTACACCAACAAAAAGATTGGGGAGATGCCACCACACATCTTCGCAATTGCTGACAACTGCTACTTCAACATGCAGCGCAACAACAAGGACCAGTGCTGCATCATAAGGTGAGTTGGTGAGTTTCCACGTGGGCCGTATCCTGAAAATAGATTGCTGAGCACCTGCAATGTGTTTGAATAGAATCAGAAATTTGAATGGCCTATTAGATCTTTCATCCACATGTCCCCAGTGCAGAGGTGATGTCTATTTGCAGTCGCTGCTCTCGGTAAAGGTGCTTTATCAATCCTTTGCTACTTAACATCCAACCCAATATATCTCATATTCATCTTTAACCCTTTTTAAAACACTTCAGTACTTCTGCAGGCATCAAGGATGCAAAGATCTGTACATTCTGCACAAGGGTGAGCCAGGAACAAGCTTGATCGCTGGACCTCTGGTTGTTCACGCTGCTCAGCTGGTGTCTCCCTGTGTGTCTCTGCTCTAGAACACTGAACCCTGGGCACCAAGAAATGCCTGGTCACAGTTACGGGTATAATTCTCTCCGGTATCTGCCCAAATGGTGGTGTGAACCAGATTTGGTTCCCTCAGCCCTCCAACACCATTCTATCAAATTTTGAGCCGTCAGACAATCTTGGTGCCTTGAGGGCACCACCTCTCTCCCCAAGATATGCCTACCCTTGGTTTTGTTGCATAGAAACATAACTCTGGAGCATCCGATGCACAGTATTTCAGATAAGTGGGATTGAAAAGGCCATGCAGGAAAAAAAAGTATCATATGGGGTCCAGAGAAGAGTCAAGGCTTGGTGTGGTGCAGTGTGCCAGTGGGCAGCCAACCCCAAGACAATTTGCCCAAGGATGGTGGCCAAACACCAAGATCATTTCAAACACTTTTGTTGGCCACCCCATATATCAGACAGGCCATAGACTCACCCTGAGGGATTTCTGCCCAACCCTTCCTCTTGTGCCATCGCAAGATAATGGAAATTATCTTTCAGTGGAGAGAAATCTTTGAGGAGTAACTCTTGCTTCCTGCCCCGTGATCTTCTCCTCTTCTACCTGCCCCTTGGTAGGACAAACCTAGGGGACCTGTGAAAGCATCTCACACACAGAATCACACAGAATGTTGGGTTTGGAAGGGACCTCAAAGATCATCCAGTCCAACCCCCCTGCCGGAGCAGGATCACCTACAGCAGAGCGCACAGGAACGTGTCCAGGCAGGTTTTGAATGTCTCCAAAGAAGGAGATTCCACAACCTCCCTGGGCAGCCTGTGCCAGTGCTCGGTCACCCTCACAGTGAAAAAGTTTTTCCTCATATTTTTATGGAACCTCTTATGTTCCATCTTCCACCCATTGCCCCTTGTCCTGTCACTGGACATCCCTGAGCAGAGCCTGGCTCCGTCCTCCTGACACTCCCCCTTGACATATTTATAACCAGGAGTGAGGTCACCCCTCAGGCTCCTCTTCTCCAAGCTGCAGAGCCCCAGCTCCTTCAGCCTTTCCTCCTCAGGGAGATGTTCCACTCCCTCCATCATCCCTGGGGCTGCGCTGGACTCTCTCCAGCAGTTCCCTGTCCCTCTGGAGCTGAGGGGCCCAGAACTGGACACAAGATTCCAGATGTGGCCTCCCCAGGGCAGAGCAGAGGGGCAGGAGGACCTCTCTCCACCTACTGGCTACTCCCCTTCTCACACACCCCAGGATGCCCTTGGCCTTCTTGCCCACGAGGGCACACTGCTGGCTCATGGCCATCCTGCTGCCCACCAGCACCCCCAGGTCCCTTTCCCCTGCGCTGCTCTCCAGCAGGGCAGTCCCCAGCCTGTTCTGGCACATGGGGTTGTTCTTTCCCAAGTGCAAAACTCTACACTTGCTCTTTGTTGAACTTCTTAAGATTTCTCCCCACCCAGCCCTCTGAACCTAGAAAGCACTATTCTACCTTCTAGTGCGTTTTGGGAGCTCAAAATTGGTGATGAAGATGCCTCATGGGACCAGCTGGCCCCTGAAGCACAGGCTCATGGTCTGATGATCATACGTGGAAAAGCACTGTCTGAAAGTTCTTCTTGACCTTCTTAGTGCTGACTGAATGATGGTGTTCGCTGGAGACACCCAAACCCAAGAAACAGCTTGGGCCAAATGGACTGGAAAGCACATCTGGATCTTGGCTGGGGACTGTTGGGTACTGCGTTCTACCATCTGTCCTACAAACAGTCCTTGGGATGGTGGAAACCCATCCTTGGAGGCCTCATCTTACCTGTGCCAAGAGAAGAAGCACAGAGAGAGACGTTGGGAGGGAAGCAGCCAGGATCTCACTGACCTTGATTCGTGTTGTCTTTGCAGCGGAGAATCCGGAGCAGGGAAAACAGAAAGCACGAAACTGATTCTGCAGTTCTTGGCGGCGATCAGCGGTCAGCACTCCTGGATTGAGCAACAGGTCCTGGAGGCCAATCCCATATTGGAAGGTGAGGCCTCAGATAACCGAGGCATTTTGTTTAGCTGGAAAAAAATAAATCAGACTCAGGAAACACAAAGTAGGGCTAAATGTCAGTCACGTGCACTGCATTTGAATTTCAGTAAGTGAAAAACTTAAAAAAAAAAAATCAAGAGCAATGATGTAAACATTTGTTAAATAGCATGTTTGGTTTCTTTCCATCCAAATTTATTTTTTCTCAAGACTAATGTTGTCTGATTCTCCATCAATATTTTTGACAACTATAGCTGAAAGTGAAACATTTCGGCTACCCTGATTTTTTTCAACTGTTTTGTTCACTTAAAATAGAAAAAAAAAAAATGTGGGTTTTCCACTTCAATCAATACTTTTTTTAAAAAAAATTAAATCAATACTTTTTTTCCCAAATAGAAGCATGAATTTTACCTGATTTTCTGTGTAGTCTGGGATTTCAAAAATTCTGGTTGACAAATATGAAAAGATTTTTGAAAAACCTCACCACCTCTTCCAGTGCTGGAGTTATAACTATAGGCAAAATGCCAATATTGTCTAAACACTGCATTCAGCTAACTAATTTTTTTTTTTTGGTTTATTTGACCATAACTGCAGATATCCTATCCCTATTCTTCAATGGTTCAGCAGAACATGAAATTAATTTGACCAGAGCTTCACAGACACGTTGTGCTGATTATACCCAATAGCAAACCCCACCTCGTCCTTCCAAAATCAGCAATCTCAGCCAGGTTGGCTTAGTCCCTCAAGGACGAGCATTTCCCTTTCCCTCTCAGTCACCAAATCACTCACCGGCAGCTCTGTCATTTCCCACACGGTGTCACCTCACACGCAGGAACATCCTCCTGCCACTCTTGCTCAGCTCTCTTCTATTTCATCGGCTGCTGCCAAAATCCTTCTTCCTGGATAAGGTCACCCCATTCCCACGCCTCCTTCTCTGTCCTCCTCTCTATATTCCCAAGGACAGTCATCTGCAGTATCTCCTCCTTCATGGAATCCCAAGATGGTTTGGAAGGAACCTTAAAGCTCATCTAGTTCCAACCCCTTGCCCTGGGCAGGGACACCTCCCACCAGAGCAGGTTGCTTCAAGTCCAAAATGGCCTTGGACACTTCCACAGCTTCTCTGGGCAACCTGTGCCAGGGTCTCACCACCCTCTCAGAAAAGAATTTGTTGCTTAGATCTGTTCTATATCTCCCCTTTTTCAGTTTGAAATCATTATCCCTCATCCTATCCCTACAGCCCCTGACCAAGAGTCCCTCCCCAGCTCTCCTGTAGTCCCTTCAGGCACTGGAGAGCCAGAACAAGGTCTCCTCAGATCCCTCTCTTCTCCAGGCTGAGCAGCCCTGACTCCCTCAGCCTGTCCTCATCAGGGAGGTCTCCCCGTGCTGAGATGAAATTCAGCCAGCCAAACTTAAAGGATAGACTTGGGGTCTGATTTTACCCACTCAGCCCCCGTCTTTTGAATATTATTTTTTTTTGCCCTTGAGACCAGACCCACCATCCTCCCTGCATTGGATCTTCTCTAACCCACCGCAATTCTTCCCCGTAGCTTTCGGGAATGCGAAGACCATCCGCAACGACAACTCCAGCCGATTTGGGAAATACATCGACATCCACTTCAACAAAAGGGGAGCCATCGAGGGGGCGAAGATTGAGCAGTACCTGCTGGAGAAGTCCCGGGTCTGCAGGCAGGTAAGGTGATGAATCTGTGAGGCGTGAGAGCTGACGCTCGGTCGGTCGATCTTCTCCTCACAGGAGCTGACGCTCGTTCTTCTACCGCAGGCACCGGATGAGAGGAATTACCACGTGTTTTACTGCATGCTGAGAGGAATGACGATGGAGCAGAAGAAGAAGCTGGGTCTCGGGAAAGCCACGGACTACAACTACCTTGCGATGGTGAGAGCGCAGCAAAGAAGAGGTTTGGTGGCGTGATGTGGTGGGAGCTTCTTAGCAAGGAAGAGGGAGGTTACAGGTTACAGGTTAGGAGGCAATCTGCTAGAGAGCAACTCCATGGAAAAGGACCTTGGAGTGGACAAGTTGTCAATGGGACAGCAATGTGCCCTTGTGGCCAGGAGGGCCAGTGGAATCCCGGGGTGCATTAAGAAGAGTGTGTCCAGCAGATCGAAAGAGAATCATAGAATCATAGAATCATAGAATGTCAGGGATTGGAAGGGACCTCGAAAGATCATCAAGTCCAATCCCCCTGCCAGAGCAGGAATGCCTAGATTATGCTACACAGGAACGTGTCCAGGCAGGTCTTGAATGTCTCCAGAGAAGGAGACTCCACAACCTCTCTGGGCAGCCTGGGCCAGGGCTCCATCACCCTCACTGAGAAGAAGTTTCTTCTCGAGTTTAAGCGGAACCTCTTATGTTCCAGTTTCAGCCCATTACCCCTTGTCCTATCACTGGTTGTCACCGAGAAGAGCCTGGCTCCATCCTCGTGACACTCACCCTTTAGATATTTGTAAACATTAATGAGGTCACCCCTCAGTCTCCTCTTCTCCAAACTAAAGAGCCCCAGCTCCCTCAGCCTTTTCTCATAAGGGAGATGCTCCACTCCATCATCCCAGCTGCCCTGTGCTGAACTCTCTCCAGCAGTTCCCTGTCTTTCTTGAACTGAGGGGCCCAGAACTGGACACAATATTCCAGATGGGGTCTCACCAGGGCAGAGCAGAGGGGAAGGAGAACCTCTCTCGACCTACTAACCACCCCCCTTCTAACACACCCCAGGATGCCATTGGCCTTCCTGTCCACAAGGGCACAGTGCTGGCTCATGGTCATCCTGCTGCCCACCAAGACTCCCAGGTCCCTTTCCCCTACACTACTCTCTAACAAGTCATTCCCCAACTTATACTGGAACCTGGGGTTGTTCCTACCCAGATGCAAGATCCTACATTTACCCTTGTTATATTTCATTAAATTTTTCCCCGCCCAACCCTCCAGCCTGTCCAGGTCTCGCTGGATGGCAGCACAGCCTTCTGGTGTGTCAGCCACTCCTCCCAGCTTGGTGTCATCAGCAAACTTGCTGATAGTACTCTCTAGTCCCTCACCCAAGTCATCGATGAATATATTGAATAATACTGGTCCTCTTCCACTTCCACTCTGTCCTGGTGAGACTTCACCTAGAGTATTGCATCCAGTTCTGGGCTCTCCAGTTCAAGAGGGACAGAGGTTTACTTGAGAGAGGCCAATGGAGGACTATGAGGATGGTTAGGAACACCTGCCTTAGGCGGAAAGGCTGAGCGACCTGGGGCTTTCTAGTCTGGAGAGGAGAAGACTGAGAGGGGATCTAATTGATGTATATAAATATATGAGGACTTGGTGTCAAGAAAGAAGGGACAACCCCTTTTCACTTGTGCCCTGTGACAGGACAAGGGACAATGGATGCAAGCTAGAGCATAGGAAGTTCCATCTCTTTGCTGTGAGGGTGCCGGAGCCCTGGCCCAGGCTGCCCAGAGAGGGTATGGAGTCTCCTTGGGACCTCCTCCCTTCATCATCCTCGTAGCTCTCCGTTGGACTCATAGAGCTCGAGAGCTACGAGGATGATAAAGTGACTTGAAAAAATCTCTTCTCAGTGGTGCCCAGCAATAGAACAAGGAATAAGGGGTTTAAGTTAGAACATGGGAAGTTCCAGCTCAGCGTGAGGAGAAACTTGTTGGCTGTGCGGGTGCCGGAGCCCTGGCCCAGGCTGCCCAGAGAGGGTGTGGAGTCTCCTGCTCTGGAGACTTTCCAACCCGCCTGGACACGTTCCTGTGTGACCTGCCCTAGATTCCTTGGATATGCTCTGGCAGGGGATTGGACTTTATGATCTCCAGAGGTCTCTTCCAACCCCCAATATTCTTCAATTCTGTGATTGTGTGATTGATTCTGTGAGGGGGCTTCCTCCACAGCCCAAGAGCTGCTTTGCTGGCTATGACTTTCCTGAGACTTAGTCACAGGGTTTGTGGGACTTCTTTGCCCCACCACCACAAACCTCCTGATCTTAGTGCCAACCCTTAACCCCTGTGTATAGGACAGGTTATTTCCACTCTTCCCTGTGGATCAGGATATGTTTGGATAGTTTTAGTGCTTGATGTCCAGGCCCCTTGTCTGGAAACAATAAGGGTGTTAGACAAAACTTGGTGCTCTTGCAGCAGGGCTGGATGAAGCAGATGGTGCTGAGCTGTCTCTGCTCCACGTGTCTGTGACAGAAATCTCCAGCTCTAATCTCAATTGAATTGTAAAATCATTTAGGTTGGAAAAGACCTTTAGGATCACTGAGTCCAACCACTAACCCATCACTGCCAGGTCAGCACTGACCCGTGTCCCTGAGTACCACATCTCCCCGGCTTTTAAATCCCTCCAGGGATGGGGACTCCACTACTGGGCAGCCTGTGCCAGGGCTTGATAATACTTTTGAGGAAGAAGTTTTTCCTAATTTTTAGTCTAAACCTCCCCTGGTGCAACTTGAGGCTGTTTCCTTTTGTCCTATTTCGTGTTACTTGGGACAAAAGATCGACCCCACCTCGCTTCAACCTCCTGTCAGGGAATTGTGGAGAGTGAGGTCTCCCCTCAGCCTTCTCTTCTCCAGCTGAACAGCCCCAGCTCCCTCAGCTGCTCCTCATCACACTTGTTCTCCAGACCCTTCTCCAGCTCTGTTGTCCTTCTCCAGATCTGCTCCAGCCCCTCAAGGTCCTTCTTGTCAGGAGGGGCCCAAAACTGAACACAAGATTCGAGGTGCAGCCTCACCAGTGCTGAGTCCAGTGGGACAATCCCTGCCCTGCTCCTGCTGGCCACGCTATTGCAGATATAGGCCAGGTTGCTCTTGGCTTTCTCTACGTACCAGTGCTGCAATCCAGAGGAGCTGTTAGAAGCTGGTGTAATTAAGGCAGGCTCACCATCAGCAAGGCTGTGACCCAACTTTCTAGCTGAATCAGTGGGAGCCTCCAGCATGGTTTCTTTTCACTTTGTATCCCCACCTCAGGGAGCTCTGCAGGGCAGAGGAGACACAGGGCAGCTTGGGACAGCAGGGTAAGTGCAGGTCACGAAGCTTAGGACTGAATCATAGAATTCACCAAAAGGCAAATCTGGATCCACAGGTTCAACATCATGATTCTACAGTTCTGTGATTCTACTCCCAATGCTCTCAGTTTTACCCCATGCACTGTGTGACTTCTTTGCCTCCCCAGGGCAACTGCACCACCTGTGATGGCAGAGATGACAGCAAGGAGTACGCCAACATCCGCTCAGCCATGAAGGTCCTGATGTTCACCGACACGGAGAACTGGGAGATCTCCAAGCTGCTGGCTGCCATCCTGCACATGGGCAACCTGCAGTACGAAGGTAAAAGGACAAAACGTGGGGACTTGGTCCAGCTCACTCCTTATTCTGCATGGTGGGAGGGAGCTCAGCTTAGGGATGGAGGGCTGTACCCAGACCATCTGCCATGGTGCCAGGGATTCAGGTGGTCTTGGTCGTGTGTAAGGACAAGAAAAGAGGAATAAGTCCACTCTGCAGGGCTGCCGGGCTCAGTACCCTCGGTGGCATCCACCTCTCCTGAGTTAGGGAGGTTGAATACACCCATGAGCCACTCAGTAGACTCAGGTTTTGCAAGGAGAGACTCACAGAATGTTTAACAACGGCCTGAGGGATTGGATGTGCCTTTGCAAAAGTACCAAACCTCCCTGCTGTCAGAAATGACACAGTGGTTTAAATCCTCTGTGGAAGAGAGAAGCCTAGAGTGCCTCTTAGTTTTTACGCTATCAGGGTGGCTGGCAGAGCAGAGCAGAGCAGAGCAGAGCAGAGCACAACAGGACACCTGCAGCCACATGAACCTTTCTCTCCCTTTTCACACCCAAATTTTGCCTGGCCATCACTCAGAGGCAGTGGAAAAACGCCCTTTCCTTCACCCCCACTCACCTTCTCGGCAGAGCCACGTCCCTCTCTGACAGCTTTCCCTCTGACTTTGTTTCCCCCAGCTCGGACCTACGACAACCTGGATGCCTGCGAGGTCGTTCAGTCGGCGTCGCTGATCACCGCAGCGGCGTTGCTGGAGGTCAGTGGCTCTGATGTGCTTCTGTCCCCCTTCTGGCTTGTTCCCATGTTCCCGGTATCACGGCAAAGCTTCATCTGAGCCAGGTTCTTCTGGCACCACCAGCTCTAGGAGGCTGGAGAGGCTCCGGCAAGCCATACTTGGCACTGGCAACATGAAGGTGGATGTGTCCATCTAGGCTGCGTATCTGAGCTCCACTTCAGCATTAGGGGAGACAGACACTTTGTTGACACATCATCTTAAAAAGGGCACCAGTCCCTAAAATAAAGTGTTTCCCTCACTGGTATAAAGAGAGTTCATTATGGTAGCTGAGACAGAGATCACAGAATCACAGCATCACTGAGGTTGGAAAAGACCTCTAAGATCATCAAGTCCAACCATCAACCCAACACCACCATGGCCACTAAACCATGTCCTGAAGTGCCACGTCTACATGTCTTGAACACCTCCTGGGATGGCGACTGCACTCCTGCCCTGGGCAGCCTGTTCCAGTGCCTCACCACTCTTTCAGTAAAAAAAATTCTCCTAATATCCAATCTAAACCTCCCCTGGTGCAACTTGAGCTCATTTCCTCTCATCCTTTCACTAGCAACTTGGGAGAAGAGACCAAACACCCACCTCACTACAACTTCCTCTCAGGTAGTTGTAGAGAGCAATGAGGTCTCCCCTCAGCCTCCTCTTCCCCAGACTAAACAATCCCAACTCCCTCCGCTGCTCCTCATCAGACTTGTGAGATGCCACTTACACTGTGTATATCTGAAGTGAGGTGAGATGACCCTCACCCAAACCACCCACGCAGTGGCCGGAGCATTCTTCAGTGGCCTCCCCAGCAGGTGACAGGGCTCCCTCAGCGACATCATCTCATCTCCATAGACACTACTGGTCCCAGAGCGTGATCCACAGCTCTCTGCAAGCTGTTTTCATGTCCTTTACGGGATGGACATTTCCCTGGCTTGAACTCAGGAGTATGAAAAGAGGTCAAGGAGACACAAAGATACATTTGTACAGTTGTGTTGCGGGCTTTGCTTTTTCATATTCTCTCCCCATGCCTCATTAACATCTCACACTAAGTCACAAGAACTTTCCATAGTAAAACACCATATAAAAGCATTAATTACTCTTTCTGAAAAGGCCTGTGACATGATTTATTTGCCCCATACAGCTAAGGAAAGTCACGTCCAGCCATGGGGGACTGCACTGTTCTTCTCTGGCCGTGTATGGTCAAGCCAGCAGCCCAAGGACACCTTGTATTATAAAGTGTCTCCTCCTCTGGAGACATTCAAAACCCACCTGGACACGTTCCTGTGTGACCTACTCGAGGTGACCCTGCTTTGGCAGGAGAGTTGCACTAGATGATCTTTCAAGGTCCCTTCCAAGCCCTAACATTCTGTTATTCTGTGTGATTCTGTGTTTGGTGGTGTCTTTGCCAGGTTGACCCTCAGGACGTGATGAACTGCCTTACCAGCCGAACTATAATCACCAGGGGTGAGACTGTCTCCACCCCTCTCAGCATGGAACAAGCGCTGGATGTGAGGGATGCTTTTGTAAAGGTAAGTCTTGGGCCATTCCCTCCTGCTCCTGTTGATAAGCTTGAAGAAATCTGCCACTTTTGAGACCCGAGCATCCACCACACAGCAAAAGTGTCTCACTTGGTGGTCTTGTGGGCTCAGGTCAACAGATGTCCTTCAAACTGTGTTCTCATTAGGACGCACAAAAGTTGAGAATTGAAGGAATCTAGATAGCCTGGTCTTCTGGGGATTTGCAATCTGGGCTTGAGACTG
Source organism: Trogon surrucura (assembly GCA_020746105.1). Lineage (NCBI taxonomy): Eukaryota > Metazoa > Chordata > Aves > Trogoniformes > Trogonidae > Trogon > Trogon surrucura. The sequence continues at coordinate 1,348,485 of CM036617.1, read as the reverse complement.
TCTATGCTGAAACATGACCCACGAAAGAAACCAGAATTCTGAAATGACTTCACCTCAGCTTCAGGAAAACATCCCAGCTGAAGCCCCAGGGTTATCTCCTCAGCTGCTGGACATCAGAGCAGCTCTACCAACACCTGTAACACCCACACCTGAATTTCAGGATTTAGGCGTCTGCAGCAGTAAATAAAGCCAAATGCCACAGGAACAGGGATAAAGCCACTCAGCAGCCACCAGAACCCTCAGAGCAACCCCTGAGGCTTTTGGGGTGATGAAGGTTGATGAGGTGGGTGTGCAACTCTGCTGTGCTGTTTGCAGCCCTGGGTAAGGTTGCAGACCAAGCATGGGTGGCATATTTTGGCCAGCTTGGGCCCCCCACTCTCTGGGAAACCAGTAGGTGAAGCTACCTGGTTGGGTACCTAACTAGTCAGCACATAGTGAGTGATTTCTGTAGTGGTGATGGGCCTCGGAGTCAGGCTGCCCTCCTGGTAGCACTGCTGTAGCTTATACAAAAGAAATGAATAACACTGTAAAACAGGGAGTTCTGGAATTACTAAAGCAGCAAGAGCTGCTTCATTAAATCAGCAGATTGTTCAGCTGGTGCTGCAACACTGAAGTCAGCACCCTCTCCAGGTGAGATGTCCTTGGCTTGTCCAGCATGATTCTGCTGATCTGCAGAGACAGATGGTTAGAAACCAATATATATATATGCATATATATTTATATATATATATTTAAAGGACCTATCACCATATTGATAAACATTCTTTGCAACCATTCAGACTGTCTGGCTCTACAGCGAGCCCATAGATCCAAAATTTAGGACAATCCAGATTTTGGATTTTGCTACTGGTTGTCTTCTATCTAGGCTTTCAAGTTGGTTTTCCTTGATCAATACAGCGGCTCTCAAAGCTTTAAACCATGCCAAGAGTCTGGCATGAACATTGGTGAGCGTCTACTCAGGGACTGTCTATTTGCTGGCCAGGCTTTAGGGGGGCCTGTGCCATCAGTGATCTCCATCTCTGGGATATTACAGGGAATTTACGGGCGGCTTTTCGTGTGGATCGTGGAGAAGATCAATGCTGCAATTTACAGACCTCCTTCCCAGGAACTCAAAAGTGTCCGGAGATCCATCGGCCTCCTTGACATCTTTGGCTTTGAGAACTTCACTGTGAACAGGTACGGAGCCTGCGAAAGGAGAACCGGGTCTTAATCCTCCTTTGCCACCCCAAGCTCAACGTCTTCCCATCCTTTCACCTCTCCTGAGATGAAAAGGGTGAGGCTGGGCCAAGCCTTTAGCTCTCATAATCTTTCATATAGAAAATCACTTTTCTGTCGAAGCAGACAATCTATTTCCTAAACTGATTGGTTTAGGCTACACATGTTTAACGGTTACAACATCGTTTTATGGGAGAAAAACTGATTATTTGAACCAATAAGGAAATTCTCAGCCAACAGCAACCTTACTAAGGGGTTGATGAGGTCTGAGAATATTGCTTCAAGCACGGAGAGAGATGGAGAAAGATAGACCATGGTGGATCTAAAGTGGCCTTTCCTTGACCTTCCCTCCACAGTTTCGAGCAGCTTTGCATTAACTTTGCAAATGAAAACCTGCAGCAGTTCTTCGTGCGCCACGTCTTCAAACTGGAGCAGGAGGAGTACAATCTGGAGAACATCAACTGGCAGCACATCGAGTTCACCGATAACCAGGATGCCTTGGACATGATTGCCATCAAGCCCATGAACATCATCTCCCTCATTGATGAGGAGAGCAAGTTCCCCAAGGTGTGTTTTGGGCTTTTTTTTTGCTTTTTTTTTTAACCCCTTTTGAACCTGCATGCTGGCACCTCATGAGAGATCTGGTCAGCCTCAAACATGTATTTGCCTGTGAGTTGCCTACTCATGTTTTTTTGTTCCTCTGCCACTTTTCCTCCCGTGAGTACCACAGCCATGCTTAAAATAAGTTAGTATTTCTGATGGAACAATACACCTTCAAGAGACTCAAGAATGGCCTTTGACAAAGTTTAAGAGAAAATAATGTGGAAAACAGTCCCTTTGGAGCACTGTCTTGAACACAGCACAACGTACCAGTGTTATTTAATGTATTTCCTTAATTTCTGCACTTGGGATATCCCCTCCAACACATCTCTCCTGAAAACAAATAACAATTTGTCATGCAAGACAAAATAGAAATGCACTATTGATTGGAAAATTATGTCAAGGGGACAAACCCTGGCTAAACGTCAGATCTTTTCCTGCATGCACAGGGTACAGATGCCACCATGTTACACAAGCTCAACTCCCAGCACAAGCTTAACACCAACTATATTCCTCCGAAGAATAACTATGAAACCCAGTTTGGCATTAACCACTTCGCTGGAATCGTCTACTATGAAACAAAAGGTATGGGGCAGCTCCTGGGACTCTGTAGGGGTGAGGGAATGCTCGAGGGAACATTGGGATGTTACTGTGTTAAAGCAGAGCAGGATGGTTGCCCGTAGCAGTGTCAGCGTAGTCCTCCTCTGGCTGCAAGGACTTGGCCCTTCAGAGGTGCCCGTGAGCTGCAGAGTTTTGGGGTCTTTTGCTCATGTGTGCCCATGATAAGCTCTTTACAATGAGGGTGGTGAAACCCTTGACACAGGTTGCCCAGACAGGTGATGGAGGCTCCATCCTTGGAGACATTCCAGGTCAGGCTGGATGGGGCTCTGAGCAACCTGATCCAGTTAAAGTTTTCCCTGCTCACTGCAGAGGGTTGGACGAGATAACCTTTAAAGGTCTTCTCCAGCCCAACACATTCTATGATTCTATGGCAGAATTGCAGTGCTTTGCACCACATGGGTGACCCAGTCTCAAGACACACCTCTGTCTCCCTTCTCTTGGACCCCCTTTCTCTGCCCACTCATCACCTCCCCAAGAACAGCCAATGCTCCAGCAACCCAGAGGCCACTTGCAGGGCCCATCCCGGCCTCGTTGCACTGTGTCTATGTGTTGCTCCATTATTCCTCCAGGTTTCTTGGAGAAAAACAGGGACACGCTGCACGGAGACATCATTCAGCTGGTGCATTCCTCGAGAAACAAATTCATCAAGCAGATCTTCCAAGCGGATGTGGCGATGGTAATGCAAGCAGGAGAAGACCTTTATTGGTGGTGGGGTGGTGTTCCTGGAAGGGGCAGAAGGTTTGCCAAGAGTCATATTGTTCTGATACTGTTTGTGGGGGTTCCAAACCTGTTGTAGTGTGAGCCAAGCGTGGGAAAGCTTTGACGTGGTGTCATGGGCACCTCCACTCCCACGCCCCAAGTTCTCAAATATCATTTTTGTGCTACGGTTGCTCCTCTCTTAATGGTGTAGAGATGGGAACAATAAGGTTTGTGGTTGTAGAAATCCAAGACAGAAAGAGCTAGGCCCTCCAACTCAGTAGTGTAAAATATGGTGAGAAGGGAAAATCAAATCATTGTAGCCTGTGGCAGAAGGAAGGGACGACCCGCCTGGCCCTTCAGCAGGACTGGGAGGGAGCCAACAGTCGTGTTTTACTGTTGTGGCAGCAGAGAGAAGGGACACTGGACATGAAAGTTGAACTTTAAAGCTTCCCTTTCTACATCCCAGCCATCCAGGAGGGTATGTGCTTACTTCATGCTCAGTGTAGGAGAAGACCATGTGTGCTGAAATTTTGGAGAAAGACACAGTTACTGCTTCAACTCTTCCTACCCCGTTAGAGCATTTACTGTTGGGATACCAGCTTAAATGCTGAGATTAGTGACTATTTCACCATTAATAACACAAATAGACGATGTTTTCTCGAGTAAGCTGGACATTTACATCTCCCTACTAAGACATCACCAGCTCTGCTCCCAAAATCCAAGTAGAAACTGTTTTAAAACGTCAGCCTTGAAGAACCTGAAAGTCTGCACAGATAGGTCACCATGGCCAAATCCTGTGGCGAAACCACAGGACTGTAGAGCGTTTGGGGATAAAATTTTCCAAAGCACCCACTTTTTTTTAGAAGTTGGGGTCCTGTTTCCAAACGCCAGCCAATGCTACTGATGGTCCCAAGGACTTAGGGTCTTTCAGGAGTGCCAAACAGTTATAAGCCCTGAATTCCTTTGCCTGCAAAGGGAAGGAAGTGTTTAAACTCCCTGAAAATTTCTTTAAATAGGCTACAGACACATCTGCAAGCCTTGTTCACAACCTCTAGCCACTCAGTTTTGCTCCTGCTGAAACGAACGTTCGATATCCTTTTGATGTTGTTAGGAACAAGATAAGTTTTGTCAGCCCCAATTAAGCTACTAATTGGCGTGGCACTCCGGGTGGGTTCAGAGCTGTCCCCAGATGTGCTGAATTAAGCGCTACCTCCCTTAGCAACAGTGCTGCCCCTTACTTTGCCTTTTATTGCTTATTCCTCACTGCTTTTTATTTCCCAGGCCAAGCTTTGCGGTTTGCCTTGGAAATGATTCCTCGCTTGTTTGAGCAGAGCAGAGCTGCACCCTGGGGAGGGAGCTCTCAGGTTTATATAATTGTGCAGACTTTTTGTCAGGGACAGCTACCGAGCATCTTTAAAAGATGCTGGAAGTATATGACAGCAAAATCGAGATTTTTCACCCAGGCATTGTCTAGGACCTGAGATGGGAGACCTTTTAAAGCATCAGAACACTTTTTTTTCCTGAAATAAGCATTTTGTTTTGCAGTTCCATTAAACACCTCCAGAACCTACCCTGAGTGGTCGTCCCCGTGCTTTGATACTTTAACGATCTCTGCTTTTCTTCTCTTTTTTTTCCTTTTTTTTTTTTTTTTAAATGAGGTGTGTAACCTGACTGGCGTGGAACTGGAAGAGCCCCTAACCATGCACAATGTTGGTGTGAACTGGGAGAGCACTGACCCCCTCAGGGATATACGAAAAAACTGCTCAGACAAGCAGGATCCAACGTGGGGCTGAGATGGTTTTGCCATCACTTTCCAGCAAAATTCAATAAGCTTTGCAGCCCTTTTCTTCACGCACGTTCCCCAAAAGCAGGAGCAAGTGACCATAGGTCATGGGGATTGACTGCAGGGAGCCAAGAGCTGGGGCAAAACCTCTTCTTGGAAGGGTGCACACCTTCCCCAAGCATCAGTGAGACAATCCATGGAGAAACCTTCCAGAGACATTCAGGCCACGTCAATCGAATCCAGCAGGGTAGATTTAGATTAGATGTTAGAAAAAAGTTCTTTACTATAAGTGTGGTGAGACCCTGGCTCAGGTTGCCCAGAGAGGTGGTGTAGGCTCCATCCCTGGAGACATTCAAGGGCAGGCTGGATGGGGCTCTGAGCAACCTCACCTGGTTGAAGCTGTCCCTGCTCACTGCAGGGGTTGGACGAGATGACCTTTGAAGGTCCCTTCCAACCCAACGCATTGTGTGATTTGATGATTCTGTGATTCTATGATAACATCTTCCCTTAAAAAGAGACAAGTGGCTGCTCTGCTAAGGGCTAAATCAAATAATGAGGCTTTTTGCTCAGCACTTTCCAACCTTTGATCCTCATGAGCTTATCGATGAGCTGGCAGGATTTTGCGAGTCAGTGAAGTCCATATCTTCTTTACGTTCAGTCTTTCGAATGGGATCTTTATATGCCAGAAACTTGAGAAAGCCGCGCATCAGAAGAGTCTGCAAACAAGTTGAGGGTGAATATTTGAATATTGTAGTAACTCTCTGGTCCCTGAAAGACCTAATATTTGTGCACAAGTACTAGTGCTGTGATGAACTCGGTATTGCAGGACCACATGGGGCAGTGAAGGTTTAGGGATGCGCGTCACAGAGGGGGTCCATCTGCATTTGTTCGCTGAATCAGAACGTTGTTTCAAGCAGTGCCAAGTGAAATGATGGATTCGGTGGGAGTTGAATGCTCGAGGAACAGGTGGAAGAAGCAACGGAGGGTGGAAATCAGAGAAGGGAAAAACAAAAAGGGCTTTCCCCTTGGCCAAACTTTCTATTCTATAGAAAATATCTGATTAGTTGGATTAAAATTAGGGAGGGAGGGAGAGTTTTCTTTCAAATTTGTGTGAAAAAAAGTCTGTTTTTTTCCCTGATATCTTCCCAACTGCTATGTATTGAGAGCAGCGGTCGTGGGAGAGAAGGGATGTGTGAGGGAGAGGAGTGGGGATGGCTGGAACTGGATGATGGATAACGAGGGACATTAAAAGATGTAGCAGAGTTGTTTTCAAAAGGCAAGAGCTGGACGGTTTCAGTTTCCTTAGCTTCAAGGCTGTGAACATGGAGATGAAGGGAAAAAGCCAGGAGGGGGACAGACAAAAATCTAAGAATTAATGCATTTTGCTTGCGAGATATTTCAACAGCTGGACCTCCAAGACTAACAATGTCAGGCTCCCATTTCAGTTATTCCTTCTTTTCACTGTTTGCTCTTCTCTGTCTCTGTTTTGTGTTGTTTTGTTTTGTTTTTATTCACCTGTGCTTCATGTAGTTTCTCTGTGGCTATGCATCCAGCACATTTGGCCAGTCGCCCACACCCACACCAAAGGTAAACGGAATCCATGAGTTCCTCTGTTGTATTTTCACCTCTCCTTGGCAAGGATTGTGCTTTGCTCTTGTCCTCCTCCTGCACTATCTATAGGGGACCCATTTCAAGTGACCAATGTGACGGAGAGCGTATTTACAGCTTGTTGGATAGATACAGGTGCCCAACTCTGTCATTTACATCTTGGACTCAACTCAGAAGAGCTTTGGAATGATGGGGAATTTGGTTTGGATAAAATCAGAACCAGCCCGAGCCAAAGTTTTGAGGATTTTTTATCATTTTTTTTTTAATATTTGAATCATTTTAATTACCTTCACATGGATCACCTGTGAGATTTGGCTGTTGTTTATCACAGTGCCACCGTTGCCTTCAGTGTGATGTTATTCCTCCACACAACAGCAAATCTGGCCGAGTTTTGCCCTTTTTGGGGCAGGAAGATGGTAGCTCATGTGCAAAGAGAGACTCCTGCACTGCATTTCTGGGTTGATTGGCCATTATTCTTGGCACAAGGGGATAGTTCTCACATGGGGGAGAGCTCAAACCCAAGCCTTCAAATATACAATCAATATTGAATTTTGTCATGATCACCAAAACAGGCTTCTGGCACCTTTTTTTTTTTTTTTCCTTTTTTTTCTTTAAGTCTTTTCTGTTGCATCTCATCTCCTGACTGGTTCTGATGTCTTCCCAAACCTTTCCTAGTAGATATTTGGCCACAGGGCAGCACACCACGTGCTCAAGTTTTGCCACCTTAGCTTTGCGACTCCGGTCACATTTCCACGACAACCTTCCGATAGCCAGAGGATTACGTCGGAGACAGACCTGACTTTCAAAATTCAGATCCTTGCATGGGGCTGAATTTCAACCCTTCTTAACCTCTGCAGTGTCTCGGGTGTTTGGGCTTGGAATTCCAATGAGGGGGATCTGACCCAAAAATGACCCAAAGCCGTTCGTTCCAGAGCTGGGACTCCTTCCTCTCCGTATCACAATTGCAAACTGTTTGGGTTACAACATCTCATTGGGCCTTGCTCTAGAGCTGTAGCAATGCCACACACCAAAAAAAAACACACAACCAAAAAACAATTCTGCTTGAGCTAGGACATGGCGGGATTAAGTCCAAGAGAGAATTGTTGTGCAAAATGTGTCGGAAATGCCCAGACTCTCTGAAGACAACAGCAGGAGATACAGGGAAATGGGAGATGTGTCACTGATGATTCTTTTTTTGTTAATTTTTCTCTTTTCATAGCTAATCTTATAGCCTTGTGTTTTGTAGGTTTTTTTTTCCAATGAATAATAATTAGTTGTATTTGTTAGGCAATGAGGCCAGGGCAGAACAGCCAAGCCAGAAAAGATTTTCCAAATATATCAACATCAGTAAGTTTTATAAAAAGAGAGTGTCATTAAAAAAAAATAGTGATACTTGGCACTGTTACATGGCTTATGTAGACTTTGCATCTGAAGGCACTTTCCAAGCAGCACAACCTTTAGGAGAGAGAACTGTCTCTTCACTGCATGTCACTGCACAACCTGCTCTGAGGGGGACTCAACTGTCAGTGGTCACCCGAGGCCACCCCAGAGACATTTCATATAACAAAGTAACGAACAAAACCCATCATTTTTCTCAGACTTCAGAAAAAGAAAAACAAAAATAAGGCTGAGAAACAACGTGTCATACTGGTGTGACCCATTTTAGCGACCTCAAAACTCTGAAGAGATGGGAGGACAGTCTTTTGGTCAGAACCTTTCCCCAATGTCTTGCTGGTGGTGCCTGCTTCTCTCTCCTTCCCTAACTCACCGTAAGAACATCTTTCTACCTTTCCTCTGAAGCAGGTCACCATCTCCATGGCAGCCTCAGAGCTGAGCACGGCCATCCTGGTGCACCGTACAGCCTTCTCCTTAGAGTGAGAGGAGAAGGGGCAGAGGGATAGCAGGAGTAACTCCTACCATTTCTGGCTCATTTCTCCTCGTACTCACTTATCTCCTTGCTTCTGTTTACTTGGTTTGAATGTTACAAAGGAAAAAATCCCAGTGACTGCCCCAGCTGGAGCTCTGGGCCTGTATTAAGACCATCCTATTTAACCCACTGAGCCTACAGGGTGCAGATAGGCAGAACTGGTTATTGCTTTTTCAGCCCTGGACACATGATAAGTACCTAAATGTGTCCAAAAAACCAAAGGAAGGAATCTGATTGGGTCCTCAGAGATTTTCCACCTTCAAGGAGATGCTAGGAAATGTCCATATGCTCTGGCTGTGCCACTGAGGATGTCAGACACTCTGTGCTGGATGAGCATCCTCTTGTGTCCTGCTGCTGATGTCCTGCCTCGATTTTTGTCTTCAGGCAGCGTCTGTGCCTCTAAAGCCAGGCTGGCTTGAGGTGGCAGAAAGAGGTGACTTTGAAGCGTGTCTGAACGTCGTACTGGTCTGCACATCCTTCTGAACTTCTGTTCTGAGATGGTGCTTCTCAGCAAATCATGTAATTCTCTTTTTCTATTATTATTATTTTTTCTCTTCTGATTTTTTTTTGATGCTGAGCACGAACTGAGTGATTACTCGGCGCTCTGATTTGGGCTACATCACCCGTGAATCCTGCTTGTCCTTCCCGATGACACAGGTCACGACCTCCTCTGTGCTAGACTCTGTATGAACACCAGTGAAGAGATAGTCTGTGTCCCAAAGATGTCAAAGTCTCAGAGCCTGAAAGCTAAGACATGCCCAGCCAGGTGAAAAGAAGGAAATGTTCAGCTCCTTCTTCTTCAGACTGGGTCTGTTTTGAGCCAAAAAATTCTCCCCCTCTGCAGTAAAACCTGTATTTTCAGTGCCTCGCTATCTTGTGTTGGCAGGCTGCTCCACTCACATATTTTTGTGCTGTTTTGTTGAAATAAGAGATGTGACGGTCCCCACGCTGGTGTTGAGGTGAGGCAGGAGGAACCACGGTGACTTCAGTGGTGTCACCTTGTCCCTGCAGAAAGAGGCTGATGCCAAGCACTCGCCTGAGGTTTTGTTGGGTAGCCGAGGGGTAGTTGGTGCCTCTGTGGCTGGTGCCCATCATTGAGAGGGTTCTGGGCACAGAAGTCAGGCCCAAGAAGCACATGAATGGATGGGATGGTGCAACCTTGGCAGGAGGAGCCCAGACTGCTCTGAAAACCTGGGCAGGAAGGACAACCTGCTTTCTGGCTGCTGTCCTTTCCTTCCGACAAGAAAGCTCTCAGGTGTGAGGATGGAGATGGCACCACCACTTTTTACCAGAGCTGGATGCATGCGAGGAAGAAGTGCAAGGCATCAGCAACCTAGAGAGAGAGGTCTTGCTGTCTGGGAGCAAACCACCCATGCATTCCCTTGTAGATCCTTGCACAAAGTCTTGCACCCTTCCTACAACCGTCCTTGCAAAATGACCTCTCCCAGCCAAGCCTAAATTGACAAACCTGGCTCACATGAAGTTGCTTCCAGCTTCCAGCCCTGCTTCTGTGTCTGTTGCTGCTTCTAACCCCTGTGGCTATCCTTGCACTTTTCACGGAGGTGACACCTTGCACGCGATTAAAAAAACGATGAGAAAACATTAAACAAAGCTATGTAAAACCAGGATTCTGGCTGAAACAGCAAATCTGGGACAGAATGTGACCACTAGACACTGTGGTGCTCTGCAGGTAGCAGCTGCATCCATTAATTACCGAGGATGCGTTAACAGACTGTCCTTCAGGCGATGATTTTGCTGTGAGAGATCACTGATAGCCCCCATGTTCTTCTCGGGAAGCAGGCCAGGTTTTTCTGGTGTGTGCATGAGCTGGGTTTTCTCTTGTTGGAATTCCATGACGGCTTTGTGTTTGTGCTGATTGGATTTGTCTCAACACCATATCCAGCCTGAGCTCTGCAAATCTCCTGCCTGTGGCAAGGGGTTTGAACTAGATGACGTTTTATAGTCCCTTCCAGCCCAAACTGTTATGAGATTCTATGAAATTCCTTGGGTTTTGGGAGGGGTGGGAATGTGATCTGACAGGTTATTAGTGCTATATGTTGAAGTGCATGTAAAACTTCAGAAAATAATAGAAATAAACTCACCACCTTGTAAAGCACAGCAGCAAGGCCTGTGCAAATGGGGTCTTTGTGACTCCATGCGTGGCTTGACCACCTGCAAAGAGGATGTTTGGAGGAAACATGCATTAAAATCCTGCTGGAATCCTCCCTTTGGGAAATCCCTGGCCATCAGGTGATGTCACTAGTTGTGTCACAGCTTGCCCTGTTTTTCATTCAGAGGGAGTTGCGTCCTGGTGCCCAACTCTTCCTACGACTCATCAGCAGTACCTGCTACCCACAAAGGCTCCCTGAAACACCAGACCCACAGAACCACTTTGACTGATGCCTCGTGAGCTCAGGCAACAGTGACTGATGCATAAAATAAGGGCCCTATTTAATCTGTAGATGGTTCCACAAGATTCTCCCAGGGCAGGGAGAAGGGGCTGTTAAGGGAAACATTTCCATCCTGATTTAGAAACGCTTGCCCCAAAATAGAGATCAGATTATTAATTTAAATGAGGGAGCTAAACCAAGCAAAATACTCAAAATCATCCTGATTTAACCTAAATACCCACCTCATTTAGCCTAGTTACCATTCTTTTCCAAACACAACTCAGATCTTCCCTGCAGTACTGGCTGAGGAATACAGACCTTACCAGAAGTCTCTGGAGTCATCCTGCAGCAAAAGTGCCCCTGGCTTGTTTTTCACCCTACCTGGGCCTCAGGTCCTTCACCCCAGGAGCAGGAGGGGCTCAACATGACATGAGGAACCACGACAGAGGCGACAGCAATGCACGAGGACAGGGAAGCCCAAGCCATTCCCAAGGAGCATCCCTGGGCAGATGCATCTCCCCAAGCTACATTCCAGAGAATTTTGAGCCCCCAGAAGGGGCTGCTTGGTCTCATGAGCAGATCTCCCTCATGGCTCTGCCTAGAGCACGTGGGATTGCCAGTCACACAGGGAGGTTTGAGCAGGAGAAATTAAATTATGGCACTTTTCCTCCCTGGGTGGAGGCGCACGGAGCAGGTTGCCAGAGCTGGGCTGTTGTGAGCTCACCGGCTCTCTCTGCCACGATGCTCAACCACCTCTAGCCCTGCTCCCCGCCCCGGCCCCGGCTGTCATGGGGAGGTTCCTGGGGACGTGGCCGGAGGGGAAAGGCACTGTTATCCTTTCATTTCCTGAGCCTGCTCTGCTGCGGTTTTGCAGGGAGCGGAGACGAGGAAGCGCTCGCCGACTCTCAGCAGCCAGTTCAAGCGTTCCCTGGAGCTGTTGATGAGGACTCTCAGCGTGTGCCAGCCCTTTTTCGTCCGCTGCATCAAGCCCAATGAGTACAAGAAGCCCATGGTAAGTCTTGCTTTTTCTCTCCTGGTTTCTTTTTTGTATAGGACCGCCTGCCGCGGAGCTAATGGCAAAATAACTCTGCCCTGGAGCTAATGGTAAAACTCTTTTGGGCATCAGTGGAGTCAGAATTGAGCCAGGGTGCTTAGAAAACCACCCCACAGCCTGGTGTGCAAGGCAAGGGAGTCACCAAAGGGTTGGGCAAAAATCAGGCTCTTACTTTGCAATCCAACGGCACCCCAGAAACTTTTTTTTGCAGAGGGGGTAGCTCCTGCCCTTGTCTTTTTTCTCGAGGATGATTTCAAAGAATTCACCCTGCAGCCCTTTCTCCCATAGCAAACACCTCTGAATTTCCAAAGGGGATAGATGCCTCCCTACCAGAGACTTAGGCTGAGCTTTAGGGCCCTGAGTTTAATCCTACGGCAGGGTTCAATGCTTTCATAAAAGTGATTCCCCTTCTCATGTTTTCTACAAATACTTTGCTTCCAAGTTATCTTGCTCACTTTCACCCCAGTTAGATCCTTCTGACTGTTTTGGAGTTGGTTTTTTTTTTTTTCCTTTAGCACCAATTCTGAAAGCAAAATTCTAAAAGCAGAGAAAAAAAGGAGCTAAAATAGCACAGAGGGAAGGTGAGAAGAATTATTGTCCTCAGGCTCCCAGGGACTTGCTCCAAAAGCAACAAACACTTTGGAGACAAACATTGAGGAGCAAAAAAAGGGAAGGAGACAGCAGTAAATCTCCCTGCTCCCAACTACAAACTGTTCATGGTGGGGACTCTGAGTTTTGCAGTGAAAAGCAGACAATAAGGCGAGTTTAATCCCACTTGCCAGAACCTTGCAGGATAAAACATAAAAAGGCATGTTAGTGGAGCACTTTGGGTTAATATTTCACATTATGTCTGCTCGGAGATTATCGTGTGAGCTGAGATCAAGACAAGACCTTTTTTTAAGAACACGGGTGATGCTGAGAAATAGATGTACATCCCTGAGCTGATGTTAACAAATTATTCCCAGTGCCCTGACTCTCAGCTGCTTTTATGCCTGGGTATCTGGGATCCAGTCTGGCACTTCGTGTCCTGCACAGGAAGTCTGTATTTCATCAGCTTTTGCAAGAATTAAGCCTGAAATCTTTGTCCAACCTATTTATCTGCATGACTTTCAGAGGGACATAAAAAAAAAACAGCTCTAGGTTTGAAAGAATCGGCCAAAGAAAAATTAATCTCCCCACTGAAGTAAAGAATGGGTGAGCTAACGCTGAATCAGAGACTGTAGATATGATACGAAGTGTGATTTCTTGCTAAATTTATTTTTGGCCTTGGTTCAGTAGTACAAAGGTGGGGGGGAAATCCCAGATAATGGTGCACAGAGCTGCGCAGACAGAATGTTTTCTGGGAGGTCATTTTCTGTCCCTGGCTTTGGAGGAAAGTGTACTGATAGCGATAGGAAACGGGATAGTGGGAAGTGAAAGGTCAGTGGAAAGTCCTGGCTGTTTGTTACTGTATGTTATTTTAAAACTTTTGCTTCTTTCTAAAATGTGCTTTGAGGGGGAAAAAAAATAATTCTCTGCATCAGGATGCTGGCTGGAGTTCGCTGAGGCTGTACATCGTCCCACACTGCTGTTTCTGAGCATTGCTCTGTCGTTCTGGTTAGTCCAAGAGTTCCCCAGCATGGGATGAATAAGGTGATAAACCCTGCAAAGAAAGGCAAAACTGTCTCCAGCAGCCTGCACTCCATCAGGCTCTGATGCCAGGAGCCCATAGTTGCCCATACGTGTCACAAACTAGCCCTACAAACTCTGGAGGGTCATTTGGAAGTTCACTGCCACTCACCTGCCCTTCTGCTTCATGGCAGAGGAACACACACGTCTTGCTCTGCACCTTTCACGGAATCACAAAATGTTTGGGGTTGGAAGGGACCTCAAAAGATCATCTAGTCCAGCCCACTGCCAGAGTAGGGTCACCTACAGTAGATCACACAGGAACGTGTCCAGGTGGGTTTGAAAGTCTCCAGAGCAGGAGACTCCACAACCCCCCTGGGCAGCCTGGGCCAGGGCTCCGGCACCCTCACAGGGAAAAAGTTTTTTCTAATATATTTGTGGAACCTCCTGTGCTCCAGCTTGTACCCGTTGCCCCTTGTCCTGTCACTGGACATCCCTGAGCAGAGCCTGGCTCCATCCTCCTGACACTCCCCCTTGACATATTTATAACCAGGAGTGAGGTCACCCCTCAAACTCCTCTTCTCCAAGCTGCAGAGCCCCAGCTCCTTCAGCCTTTCCTCCTCAGGGAGATGTTCCACTCCCTCCATCATCCCTGGGGCTGCACTGGACTCTCTCCAGCAGTTCCCTGTCCCTCTGGAGCTGAGGGGCCCAGAACTGGACACAAGATTCCAGATGTGGCCTCACCAGGGCAGAGCAGAGGGACAGGAGGACCTCTCTGACCTACTGGCTACTTCCCTTCTCACACACCCCAGGATGCCCTTGGCCTTCTTGCCCCCGAGGGCACACTGCTGGCTCATGGCCATCCTGCTGCCCACCAGCACCCCCAGGTCCCTTTCCCCTGCGCTGCTCTCCAGCAGGGCAGTCCCCAGCCTGTGCTGGTACATGGGTTTGTTCTTTCCCAAGTGCGAAACTCTATGCTTGCCCTTGTTGAACTTCAGATTTCTCCCCGCCCAGCCCTCCAGCCTTTCTAGGTCAACAGTACCCTCTTTAGAAAGGGACAGCTTGAGATCAGCTCTGGGTGATGCTACTTTCTGCCTTTCACTCCCTCATCCGCTGTTTTCTCTGGAGATCGGGGTCTGTCTCACTTCCTTCCAGCCCTTTCATGGTGAAGTGGCTGCTACGAGCTCATCAAAAAGCTCCCTCCAGGAGGTGGGTGCATCCATAGGGCAGAGCCTCCTGTCCCAGGAGATGCATCTGAAATATAGGGGTATCTCCTTCCAACCCCTGGCATTCTGTGATTCTGTGATCTGAGATACAGGTACATGCCTCTCTCTCCTCACTCACCTAGGTGACTCACATTTTAGAAGCTCATATCTTCTACGTGCACAGATCCCCACATTTTAGAGAGCTGAAGCGGAGGAGAGATGAATAACACCCTGGCAGTAACTCTTTGGCCCAGGCTGGGATTAACCACCCTTCCATTCTGCAGTTTGCCAGCACCACAGCACTCCTGCATTTATTTTTACATTGGGGTTGAACACTTTTTGGATGCTCCCAGCAGACCACACCAGGCTGAAAGCAGGTGCTCTCAAGGGGTCCAGAATCCTCCTCAGTGTGCTAAAGCATGGCAGAGATTTTCCTCAACCTCCCTTTGCCCATCTAGCAGCACCACTCATCATCCATCCCGAGGCATCCGAAGAAAAGGAGAGCAGCCAGGTTTTATTAGCAAATATCTGCAAGAATTGGGTTACCTGTGTCTGCTGTTTGGCCTTCAAATTGTCCATCACTTGACAGGAGCAGCCACAGGAGCTGGTCTGAGGTTTGTCCTTTCCTTAAAACCCTCAGCTGGCCTCAGTTCTGACCTGTTCATTTTAAGCTCCTCAGATGTCCTCCAGGGCACAGGGTGGTTTGATGATAACAAGCTTATCTCAGGGCCATGGCATCTCCAAGGCTGCACTCTTTCTTTGTGTGACTTCAGGGCGTCACCTGCCCTAAGAACTGGTGCAGGCACCCTAAGACCTTTGGGTGTCCAAGCCTTTCCTGATATGGTTCTCTGACTGCAGAAAAGTACTGCCCTGCTCATACAGGACTGTTGTGATGATGACAGGAAGCTTAGAGTGATGATCAGAGGTTAGCCACCACGAGTGGTCATTGAGATGGTGACCGTATGGTTTGACCCTTGTAGCTGCAATGTCACTGACTGTTCTCCCAAGGTGGTGTTCACTGTGCTCTCCTGTCCTCCTCTCAGTCCCTTGTGGGATGTGTAGGACACATCCAGTCCTGCAAGCAGGAGTTAAACAAATGGAGAGAGTAAAATGCACTCAGCAGTTTGTAGGATCAGGCCCGTGAGAGCCAACAGACCTACGGCCTTGGGTCCACCACATGAAGGCTTTGGGTGGATGCCTGGCTTGGTTACGTCACATATCTTCAAAGTCCCCACTGTCTCATGAGCAATCCAGGCCAAGATCATAGACTCACAGAATCATAGAATATGTTGTGTTGGAAGGGACCCTCAAAGGTCATCTAGACCAACCCCAGTTAACCAACTGGGGTCATCTAGACCAACCCAGTGACATCTTTAACTGGATCAGGTTGCTCGGAGCCCCATCAAGCCTCGAATATCTCCCAGCAAGGGGCTTCCACCACCTCTCTGGGCAACCTTTACGAGTGTTTACCACTCTCATAGCAATGTTCTTCCTATGTGCAATCAAACCATCGTGTCCTGTAATATCCACAGCTGTTTGACCGGGAGCTGTGCGTCCGTCAGCTGAGGTACTCGGGTATGATGGAGACCATCCGGATCCGCCGAGCCGGCTACCCCATCCGCTACACCTTTGTGGAGTTCGTGGACCGGTACCGGGTGCTCATGCCTGGGGTGAAACCAGCATACAAGCAGGTGAGCATCTCCTTCCATGGCTAACAGTTGCTCTCTGCTGGGCTCTCCAGAGATATTTATGGGGAGTGCATCCTCTCCAAAAGCAACTAAGCCACATTTGATCCCCAGATGTTACAGTGGTGCTCTGGGCTCTCTAAGTGAAGAAAAAACGGTTACTGGGCTGGCAGGGACGGGTAGGAGTATTCAACCTGTCCCTCTCACTCTCCTGAAATGTGGTGACATTAAAGCCCTGGGAACCTCATTAGCAGGAAACTGATGGAATTGGGAGCAGAAAAAGAGCTGAGTGAGGCTGGTCCTGGTGAATCTCATGGCCTCTCCTCCCAGGGCGACCTGCGTGGGACGTGCCAGCGCATCGCCGAAACGGTGCTTGGGAAGGATGACGACTGGCAGATTGGCAAGACAAAGATATTCCTGAAGGTAGGTGGTTCCCCACATCCCTCCTACCTTCTGGGACCCTTGCCTGTGAAGGGATCTCCTACCATTCTCTTTTCATAACAAAACGAGACCCTTTCCTACAGCCTTTGGGCTGGCATGGCAGTGGGTAGAACCTGGGCCAATGAAGGATCAGAGAATCAGAATATTTGAAATATTTGGGATATTTGGGGCCAGTTTAGGAAGAAGCAGACAGGAGGAAGTCCTAGTGCTCTGCCAGCACTGATGCATGCACATACCCACACGGAGGCAGACGTAGTCACGTACAGCACACGACCTTTTCCCTCCTGGGCTGAGCTGCTCAGCCTCATCTCCTGCAACCTCAGCAGCAGCAGGAGGGCTGTCCTGCAGAGAGAGATACCAAGAGCACGACAGGCTCGCTTTGCTTTCAACACATCCTTGTGCACCCCAAGACGTGCCTACAGCCTCCCTTTCTGCATCAGTCCAGCCAACGCAGAGCAACCCAACCTTGCAGGTCCTCTGCAGCCCTATTTTCTCTCACCTCTCCTTACAAAATAATTCTTGTGTTGCCCTGAGCTGGCCAGAAACCAGGATGGAAGCAAAGGCTTCTGTCTGAGCAAAAACCTCAGCAGTAAACCCTGGCCGCTTACACATCTAAATTCACCCCCAGCCCCATCGCCGGCACGAACAACCCCATCCCTTCCCTAGGAGCTGTGCCCGCTAGTTGCTCTTTCCAGCGCCTGTTTATCAAGATCTCACAGCTGTCAGGGCAGGAAACGGAGAAAACGGGAGGCCCCGAGGGGCTGCATGAGGTCGAGCAAAGCAGGAAGCGTGTGGAGCTGCCTCTGCTGCACCCAGCGCGGTGTGGCTCGGCGTGCAGCGACCGGGAGGGAAAGCTGAGTTGCAACCAGCATTGGAGGAATCCATAAAAAGCTTGAGCTGGTGCATCTGAGAGCCTCAGGGCGAGGAAATTCAGCGTTTCAGGGAACTGTTATGTCCTTAGGGCCTGCAGGTGGTGCAGCCCTTGGCTAGAGGGAGCGATGGGATCCAGGCAACCTGGAGTTTGTTCCCAAACCTCTCCAGTGCTAGCAGGAACGGCTCCCATGGCTGACAGGGAGCTCTGCATGGAAGGGAAATGTAATTTGGTTGTTTTCAAGCTTTGCTTTACTGAGAGGGTTGTCAGGCATTCGAACAGCCTGCCTAGGGAAGGGGTTGAGTCACCATCCCTGGAGATATTTAAGAGAAGGATGAATGTTGTGCTGAGGAACGTGGTTTAATGGTGTTGATAGGGCTGAGACAAAGGCTGGACTTGATGATCTTGAAGGTCTCTTCCAACTAAATCTGTTCTATGGTTCTATGACTCTATGATTCTATGATTCCATGATTCTATGATTCCATGATTCCATGATTCCATGATTCTATGATTCCATATGCAACTTCTGGATGCTCTGGATCATTTTGGAATGACGGCAGTAGATCTCTAGGGTTTACGTTAGTATTTCCCCAGTAAGTAGATGGGGTCATCCTTGGGGTTTAAAATGTCCCAGGAGTTCATTTTGGACATCTCCTCTTGGGAAGGGCTTCTTATTATGCCTCCTGCCATATGTCAGATGGGTGGCCAACCTGAGACATGGGCACCGTGTTGCTTCCTCCCACAGGACCACCACGACATGCTGCTGGAGATTGAGAGGGATAAGGCCATCACGGACAAAGTCATCCTCATCCAGAAGGTGGTCCGTGGGTTTAAAGACAGGTAGGTGTGAGCCCCACGGCCAAATCGGAGGTGAGCTGTGTGGGATGCTTCACCTAGCAAGCAGCTCCTGAGGGACGTGTCATTTGGCACCCATCCGCCCTGCCCTGCCTGCAGCCGGGGAGAGGGAAGCCCTGATGGGTTGGTATTTGGATGCAGCAAATATTGGAGGAAAACAGTAGAGGAAACAAGAGGAAAATGGTGTTACCTGCCTCAAACGTGGACAGAACAGGTCCTTCTATCCCTGTTCAGTGGTGTCCTCAGGGGAGCTGATGTTTGCCCTGATGATGCAGCAGCAGGGCTCTGAGCCTGCTGAAGGGGAGACCTCATCGCTCTCTACAACTACCTGACAGGAGGTTGTAGAGAGGTGGGGATTGGTCTGTTCTCCCTCGTGGAGAGTGACAGGACAAGGGGAAATGGATCCAAATTGTGCCAGGAGAGGTTCAGGTTGGATATTAGGAAGAATTTCTATACTGAGAGGGCTGTCAGCCATTGGAACAGGCTGCCCAGGGAGGGAGTTAAGTCACCGTCTCTGGAGGGGTTTAAGAGACAGGTGGGTGTTGCATTGGGGGAAATTGTTTAGTGGGTTGGTAAGGCTGGACTTGATGACCTTCTAGGTCTCTTCCAGCTGATGCAATTCTATGATTCCATGATTCTAAGGCAATGCTAAGCCTCCAGTTTATGGGGATCTCCACAAGACTGCCTTGGGACCATTGGGTCATCCACCACGATTAATGTTGCTCTTCCCCAAGCCCATGGGGTTCAAGACTCTTCCCTCTGCAACCCAGTTGTCAGAGTTAGGAGAAGGGCAGGTAGCCCCTGGAGAGCTCATGGCACAGTTGCGTAAGAAGAACCTCAGCAAAGGATCAGTTTCTCTCACAAAGGAAGGACAGTTCTTTCTGTTCTTTGACTCCCCAAAACTTGGCTGTGGCTCCAGTTGTGCCCTAGACTTCACAGAAAGAGAATATTCAAAATAACTGAGCGATCTTACCCACAGTAATCCTGGTGAGACCCCTCAAACCTTTCCAACACAATTATCTCCAAGGTGTCTACAGGTAGAATCAGGCCAGGCTAAGGAGGGTGGGAGGAGTAGATGGAGGTAAGAGATTGGTGTTGCTGAAGTTTGTCCTTGATCATCTGGGTGGGACTGAATCTGTTCTCAGGTGCTAGGATTGGAGTGGCAAGAGCAGGCAGGGAAGAGATTTCAGATGTGAGAAGAGGATGCAGGATGGGATGGGAGGAAGGAGGGGACCATGCTCAGCATCTCCCGCTCTGCCCATTCCCATAACCCGTCAAAATCTGCCTGCAGAGACCTATCAGAGAGAGCCCCTACAGACCTTTTAACGAAAAAGAGCTGGGGGAGGAGACTTTTTCAGGCCCAGAATGCAGTGTTTACCCCACCTGGCTGCTCAGTTTCAAATCTCCAAAGAATGAGGCCCAGGAGATGATGATAACTTGCAGCCAAACCCCAGAGGCGAGTGACTGAAATGCCTTTGCAGGTCCAATTTCCTGAAAGTGAGAAATTCAGCCCTGATGATTCAGAGGTACTGGCGCGGACATAACTGCAGGAAGAACTACGGTGCTGTAAGTATGGGGGTGCTTCCTCACACCTCTGCCTTCCTACCTCTTTCAGCTGGGACATACGTAGGAGTTTCCTGGCTCAAAATGCCTCACTGAGTGTAGGAGGGGGTGGGGTTGGCTTTTATCACTTGGAGCAATGAATGGAAGCTTGCTCTTGCTGCTTTGCCCTCTCATTGAGGAGAGGATTTCACCACCTTCTAGCTGTCCTTTTCCCTGTGAGTTACACATCCATTGCACGAACTGGTCACTTGGGGTTTCAAAAGTCTTCCCCTAGTTTCCACGTGATAGAAAACTCAAGAGCAGCTTCCTCTAAGAAACAGACTCCATCTCCAGGCAGAACCAGGTCTGGGTTTCTCCCCAACCCAGTTCACAGCCCTTTTCTCTTCCTGTCACAGCTGGCTGTTACCCAACAGTGGGTCATTTGGGAAGTGTGTTGGGGTCTAAAGTGTCTCAATATCATCCTCCAAGCCTGCAATTTGACAGGAATAGCTACTTCCAGCCTGGTCAGGATGTTGCCTCCTGCCTTGAAACAGCACCTTGGCTGTCAAGCAGGAGGTCTGCAGGCACTGGATATCAACGTGAGCAGCCTTCATGGCTTGTGGCTACCTTGAGATGACCAACCAGACCTCTTGGGAGGTCTGCAGGCACTGGACATCAACGTGAGCAGCCTTCATGGCTTGTGTCTTCCTTGAGATGACCAACCAGACCTCTTGGGATGTCTTCAGGCATTGGACATCCATGTGAACAGCCTTCATGGCTTGTGGCTACCTTGAAATGACCAACCAGACCTCTTGGAGTCTCTCAAGGGCTCTGTAGGACTCAGTGGGGAAGAAGTGTCCTTCTTAGGCTTTGAATCAGTGCAGCAGCTGGTGGGCTTCATTTCTCCTTGGAGAACCTCCCTCCTTCAGGCATGTGTTGGGTGAGGGCCGATTGCAGTGGCTCTTACAACCTCACAAGAAGGAGATTAACGGCAGAAGATTAGCGATGGAAATCTGCTTACGGTGGGCGAGCCCCTGGGTCGGTGGGGTGGTTTCATCCTGCTCCTTCCTGGCAGATGCGGATCGGCTTCCTGCGACTCCAAGCCCTCTACCGATCCCGCAAGCTCCACAAGCAGTACCACATGGCTCGCCGGCGGATCATCGAGTTTCAGGCACGATGCCGGGGCTACCTGGTCCGTCGGGCTTTTCGCCATCGCCTCTGGGCTGTCCTCACCGTCCAAGCGTACGCCCGGGGCATGATCGCCCGAAGGCTGTATAAACGCCTCCGGGGGGAAGTAAGTACCAGGGAGGAGAGGTTGGTCATTGGAAATGGAGATGGGGAGAGGGGAAACAAACGTGATTCTGCGTCACGTGTTGATGGGATGGGTTTGTAAAGAGAAAAAAAAAAAAAAAAAGTCGAAAATGATGCCTCCTCAGAAGGGCTCTTGTGTTTATCCCCGCAGTATCATCGACGCCTGGAAGCGGAGAAACTTCGACTGGCAGAAGAGGAACGGCTCCGAAAGGAGATGAGTGCCAAGAAAGCCAAAGAGGAAGCAGAAAAGAAGCACCAAGTATGCGGGGACTGGTTGCTTTCCGGGGCTCTGCCTCTATTCTCCAGGGTCTGGTTTTGCTCATTTGAGGGGGAACGCCAAAAAATATCTAAGGGATTCTGCCCTGCTTGAGCGGTTTGTATTTATTTCACTAAAGTACGCCGTGCTCTAACTAGTTTGAAGCTGCTCCAGAATTTCTGATCTGCTGCACAGGAATGCTGGAGCTTACAGTTATTATTCACTTGCTTTTTTGCAAGGCTGAAGGGAACTGGGACACACTCTGTGTGTGTGTGTGTGTGCACGTACATGGTGGTTGTATAAAAGAAAAAAAATAAGGTCAGTGAGATCTCTGTGCATGTACCAGACCCCCTAAAAAGGCACTAAGAAGGAGAAAATGCTACTGCTTTGTCCTTCTGCAGTTAGGAAGCTGAGGCGTGGACATCTCACTGATTTACTCCAAGTCACTCTGCTGGGATAGCACCCCAAGCTTTGGGCAGTTTGCCTTTCTAAAACCATGCCCTGCAGAATTTAGGTCTTTGGAGGGAGCGATTCAGTCATTGCCTTTGTCATCTTGCAGGTACGCCTGGCCCAGCTGGCACGGGAAGACGCGGAGAGAGAGGTGAAGGAGAAGGAGGAAGCGCGTCGGAAGAAAGAGCTCTTAGAAAAAATGGAGAAAGCTCGCAACGAGCCAGTGAACGACTCAGAAATGGTGGACAAAATGTT
Source organism: Trogon surrucura (assembly GCA_020746105.1). Classification (NCBI taxonomy): domain Eukaryota; kingdom Metazoa; phylum Chordata; class Aves; order Trogoniformes; family Trogonidae; genus Trogon; species Trogon surrucura. The sequence continues at coordinate 1,326,109 of CM036617.1, read as the reverse complement.
CGGATTCCTGGGGACGACGTCCTCGCTGCCTGGTCAGGAAGGGCAGGCACCCAATGGCTTCGAGGTACTGGGGACGTACATGAACCTGGCTGTCACATGAAAGGCTTTTAGCAACACATTAATGAATCAGAGGAGAGTATGACGACACAGAAGGGGGGCTCTGAACACTCCCTTCAAGACCAGGATCTTCTGCATGACCCCAGAGGGTTGATGTGCTGTGGCTGGGGACAGACAGACAGTTTGAGGCCACTGCATGGAGGGCAGCAGTATCACTGTAAGATCATTGAGGACCTGTGGCCTTTGAGATCTTTTCTTTTGAGGTTCATCATGACTCACAGCATTTAGCTCTTGGACACCCTTTCCACACGCTAGGAGAGGGGTCATGCTTGTTGCTTCTCCTCCTGCTTGGAGGACGTTTGTGGGCACGGGCATGTCCTTCAGGACTTGGGCTTTACATGGGCTCCAGAATTATATTTCATGGTTTTCACTCCAGGTGGCTTTTCATTTTGGAGTGGAAATCAGACAGAGGGAAAAGTCAGGCTCAGGGAGAAAGGGTAGTTCAGTATTCAAAGCCATACTGAGCACCTGACTTGTCCTTCCCCACCAGGATCTTGAGCGAGCCCAGAAGGAGCTGGAGGAAGAGGACCTGGATGCAGCATTGCCTCTCCCCGAGGAAGAGGAGGAAGATCTTTCAGAGTACAAATTTGCCAAGTTTGCAGCCACATATTTCCAGGGCACGACGACACACACCTACGTCCGCCGGCCTCTCAAGCAGCCTCTCTTGTACCATGAAGATGAAGGAGACCAGTTGGTGAGGCAGGGGATGAAAAACCTCGAGCAGGTCAGGGTGGGTCAGAGCAAGCCTGGGGAGCTCTTCACCCAAAAGGCACCAGCAGTTCCTCTTTGGGATACACTGGTGTGCCTGTGGTTTGGTGGAGAGCACAGTAGACACCGTCCCACCAGCATGCTTTGAGCACTGGCAGGACAACGAGTGTTAGAGGGACGTAGTGGTGAGTTCCTTGATGTTTGTGTGAGGACAGTTAATTAAGTGCTCTGGGCTCAGGGCACGGGAAATGCAAATTGTTGAGTGAGCACTGCTTGCAAAGCTGCTATTCAGCAGGTGGAGAAGTTTCTTCTTACCTTACCAGAGCTAGCAGAGGAGAAACACTTGTCCTATAACCAGCGGTGCAAGAGCAGAACTGTTAAACCTGCATGGCTCTAATGAACCTTACATCAGCCATGAGGTCACCTTCACTGTGGTTCTCCTTCCCTTCTGCAGCAGGTTAGGAGTTGCTGCCCCTCTGTAAAGGTGGTGTCTCATGGCCAAGAAGCAAACCCTTTGTAGGGTGTACAAACCTGCTCAGGATGACCTGAACGCAGAGCCTGAATTTGTGGTTTGCTCAGATGGGATGTACGCTGTGGGTCAAACCGTTCTGCAGATGTACAGGGAGATCATGGTGGTGCTCCTGATGGATCCACCATGGCTTGACCACCCCCTCCAACGCCCTGCTGCAAGCTAACGAGTTAATCTTTCCTTTCAAATAGGCAGCCCTCGCTGTATGGATCACTATCCTCCGTTTCATGGGAGACCTCCCCGAGCCGAAATACCACACGGCCATGAGCGATGGTGGCGAGAAGATACCGGTGATGACAAAAATCTATGAGACTCTTGGGAAAAAGACCTATAAGAAAGAACTGCAGGCTCTGCAGGGAGAAGGAGAGGTAACTGCTGAGGCTGTGAAGGAGGTGCTATTGTTGGGTGCTGGGTATTGAAATATGTGGGAGAGAAACGACCTGTGGGGTTTGCTGCGGGTGAGCAGTTTGTCGACTGCGTTTGCAGTTACGCTAAAAAGGGAGAATCGCCCGTGTCTCAGGGGTTGATGCTGTCCCTTCTTCTTCACAGGGGTGACTGAATGTCCCCCCAGCAGGACAGTAAGAGAAGCAACCTGATATCTCTCCTGGGGCTTTGATCTCTCTCTTCCTCCTTGTAGGGCACAAAATCACAGAATTGCCCAGACTTGGAAAAGACCTTTAAGATCATCAAGTCCAACCATTAACCCAACACTGACAAGTCCTTGACTAAACCACATCCCTGAGCGCCAGGTCTGCCCAACTCTTAAATACCTCCAGGGATGGTGACTCCACTGCTGCCCTGGGCAACCCGTTCCAGTGCCTGAGAACCTTTTCAGTAAAGAAATTTTTCCTAATTTCCAATCTAAACCTCCCTTGGTGCAACTTGAGGCCATTTCTTCTTGCCCTATCAGAAGCACATAGGAGGAGAACAATGTCCTGTGTCATCAGTCTCCCCTTTGGGGATTTCTTTTTGATCTGCACTGGGTCAGAAGAGAATAAATTTAAAATGTGCCCTTAATTGAGCAGGAAGTAATGAGTTACCAGGGGATTACGCTGAGGAAATTAAGAAAAAAAAAAATAAAAATCCCTATTGCATTCTCAGTGCATTCTGGGATGTCACTGGAGGACTTTGTCTTAGGACCCCTCCCAGATAAGACATTGCTCTGGATAAATCATTGCCCACAGAGTAGCAATTTATTTGGAAATTGCTTTCTTTGATAGGACATGATATTACCTGGCATTGGCATTTTCTAGGTGGCACTTTTTCATTTTCAAGTTTTCTGTAGTCACATCTGGACAAGCCCCTGCACCATTTGGAGGTGTAAATTAGCAAATTTCCTAGAGAAGGTGATATCATTCAGCACTTCCATGGAATTACCTGAGAAGGATAGTAGCCTCATCTGGATTGTAATTCTGTAAGAATATACACTGAGAATAATCTGCTATTCTCTCTACCCATCATTTCATGCTTCATTATTCCAAAAAGGCATATTCTGGCCAATCGAGACATCAGATAGTACAGAAGAGAAGGAAAATTGAAGCTGTCGTTTTTCTGTGTGGTTCGATCTGCTCTGCAGAGTGCACAACAGTGCAGAGGGATGTCTGATCTGACCCTGAGCTTGGCGATACCCAAATCCAGATATACAGAACCAGCTTGGCTTTAGGGTGGATATAAACCACCACAGCTGCAGAACTTAAAGTGCTGATCTGGTGTGAAATCTTTTCATAACTGTTTAAATGGGGAGAGGCTAAGTAGCTCAAAAAGTGATTATTCATGCCATTATAATCCCACAGCTGACATAAAATTGGTGTAAAAGTAGAAAGCCAACAGTAACTTGAGGATATGTAGTCAGTGCCTGGGTCTGTCCCACATCACATTTATTCTTCTGGGAAATTTGATGGAGCACAAAACTGCTTAACCGTGATCAAAACGCTGTGGATAACTACCTGTCCATGAACCCCTGGTTAGATGAATTCCAGCTCACAGACTTGCTGTGCAAATGGCTTATTTCAGAGAGTGATCTTGCTCTTCTCATTAGCAATGTAGGAACAAGCCTGAATGGTACGTAGCAGAACTGGGTGGACCTAGGCCAACTAGGAGTCATAAAATCATAGAATCATAGAACGGTTTGGGTTGTGAGGGACCTTAAACACCATCTCTGCCATCCCGGCCATGGGCAGGGACACCTCCCACCAGAGCAGGTCGCTCCAAGTCCCATCCAACCTGGCCTTGGACACTGCCAGGGATGAGGCATCCACACCTTCTCTGGGCAACCTGGGCCATGGTCTCACCACCTTCACAGTGAAGAATTTCTTTGCAATATTTTTTCTAAGTTTACTCTCTTTCAGTCTACAACCATTGCCCGTTGTCCTATCACTAGACTTCCTGATAAAGAGTCCCTCCCCAGCTTTCCTACAGAGCCTCCTTTAAGTACTGGAAGATGCTATAAGATCTCCCCTTTAGGAGCCTTCTCTTCTCCAGGCTGAACAACCCCAACTCTCTCAGCCTGTCTTCATAGAAAAGGTTCCCCAGCCCCTTAATTACCCCTTCTGCATCCAGTCAAGCAGGTCCATGTCTTTCTTATGTTGGAAGCCTCAGATCTGCAGGTGGGGTCCCACCAGAGCAAAGCAGAGGGGAGAATCACCTCCCTCGATTCAGCCATGTATTCAGCATAACTTTTACGGACATCCCCAACATGTGGTTTTGATCTGGGGGAGGCTCCATCTACAAAATACAACATCGGATATGGGTTATTGGTGGGCACAAGAATAGGGGTCCACACTTCTTGTTCCCACCAGCCTCTGAAATATCTCACTCTCTGCCCAGGATTAAGGGTGTTTTGTGGGAGCTCGAGGGAGGCAAGGAGAGCACAGGGCTCTGTGTCTCACCTTATTGCATCCACGCCTTTTGCTTTGCAGAGTACTCACATTGATGGGCACAAGAAGAACAGTGTGCGGCACAAACTGGTCTCCTTAACGCTCAAGAAGAAATCCAAACTGACGGAGGAGGTGAGGGGAGACGCTTGGCCGCCTGGCAGCACAAGTGCCGTTGGATTGTCCGCAGCCCTCTCTGACTCTCTTCTGCTTTTCCCTAGACAACATAGAACCAGCCCTGCTCTGGGTTTGGCGCTACCTGTCTCTCTGCCTGAAAGATTTAAGGAGTGTTTAAGGGGAAAGGTTGGCTTCCCGTGTCTCCTTGAGTCATTCTGCACCTCGCGCCGGCCTCCCCTCGGCTCCCGTTCTCCATCCATCCAGCACCTTCCCTCCCCTCTTTCACAGCCCTCCATCCAGCTGCCGATACCTCTCACCACCCTGTGATGGTCTGAATGTTATCCCTGCTTTTAGCTCCCTGCCCTCCAACGTGATGTAGGTAGTGGAGGTGGGGTCTCCTACCACCTTCTGCTCCCCACCAGTGCCAGGGTCAAATCTTCCCAGGGGAACACTTAGTCCAAGCTGAGAGCTGTTGAAAATGTCATCTCAAAAAGAGCAAGGAGCAATAAATCTGTTGGGTCGGGCGGGGATGAAAGCAACACAAGGACATGGTTTCAGACTTCTTTTACATGCTGCCATGTCCACTTCCATGGCAGGCACCATCTCACCCCGCTGGAGCTTCTTTGAGAGCAGAAAATTTGCTCTCTGAGAGAGGCAACCTCTTCCCTCTAGGGTCAGTGGGGAGGAATAGGGCCCAACTCAGCTTACTCTAACGTGGCTCTGAACACGCTCTAGAAATTTTTGTCTTTCTCCAGTGGCTCTAAATGGTGACTGGGTTGACTAGCTGAGGCAGAGCTGGTAGATGGAGAGATGCCATCCCTGCTCACACAAGCAGCACCATGCTTACGTGCTTTTGGCTGCATCATTAACATGGAGAGACGATCCATTTTGTCAGCATTTCAATGCTTTTTATTTATATGGCTGAGTTAAAGGGACAACGTCCTCCTTAGCAGGAAGTTGAGATTATTACAGAGACCCTTGGTGACCTTCTCCCAGCTGCAGGACCAGCTCAGAGCTGGGATGAGAGGGTGCCATTGCAGAAACCCTGGGCCAAGACCAAGTAGGCAGGAGTGTGACTAGACAGGACCATTTTCAGCCTCACCCATATGTGATTAAAGCCAAAAAAGTCACATCCTCCTATCGCTGACAAAGGGCTAGACCGAAGAACTTCTGAGACCCCCTCCTGGGTGTTGGAGGAGTCCTCCTGGGATGGGGGTGGGGGGGACATGGTAACTGGGTGTACTGAAAGAGGGCAATGTGTCTGGTTGGCAGGTGACAAAGAGACTTCACGATGGCGAGTCCACGCTGCAGGGTAACAGCATGCTCGAAGACCGACCCACCTCCAACCTGGAGAAACTCCATTTCATTATTGGCAACGGCATCCTCAGGCCAGCCTTAAGGTTAGAAATCTAGACAAAGGCATAACCGTGCCATTCTTTTCATTCCTTCTTCCTCAAGCTATTCTTGTCCAAACGATTTTGCTGTCGTGTGCAGCTTTACAAAGCTCTCCTATCATTTTTCTGGTTGTGTTGTATAATATGGGCTGGATCATGTCCATACCAGGTCTGGTTGCAAGACCGCGCAAAGGGACTCAAACACCACCAAAAGTGCCAATGGCTACTGGGTTGGGGTTTTTCTATGGTCAGTCTCGTTCACTGTCCTTTGTTTTCTATTTGACCATTTGGATCTACTTTGTTCGCGTGACTATTTTTAAGGGCATACTAATGAAAATCTCAGACCTGTTTTGATTGCTAAATTAAGCATTCAAAAATTGGGAAATGCCAAATTAAGGCCAACTGCAGGTCTTTGGTTTAGCCCATTTACATGTGCTATAATACACTCCTTGTTAATGTAGTCTCACATTCTTTTTGCTCACACCTGTCTGCTCACTCCAGAAAAGGAGTGGACAGCCTCACCTGTTAGAGAAGAGTGTAGGGGAAAGGGACCTGGGGGTGCTGGTGGGCAGCAGGATGGCCATGAGCCAGCAGTGTGCCCTCGTGGGCAAGAAGGCCAAGGGCATCCTGGGGTGTGTTAGAAGGGGAGTAGCCAGTAGGTGGAGAGGGGTCCTCCTGCCCCTCTGCTCTGCCCTGGTGAGGCCACACCTGGAATCTTGTGTCCAGTTCTGGGCCCCTCAGCTCCAGAGGGACAGGGAACTGCTGGAGAGAGTCCAGCACAGGGCAACTGGGATGATTAAGGGAGTGGAGCATCTCCCTTATGAGGAAAGACTGAGGGAGCTGGGGCTCTTTAGTTTGGAGGAGACTGAGGGGTGACCTTATTAGTGTTTATAAATATCTAAAGGGGGAGTGTCACGAGGATGGAGCCAGGCTCTTCTCGGTGACAACCAGTGATAGGACAAGGGGTAATGGAATCATTACCTGGAACACAAGAGGTTCCGCTTAAATTTGAGAAGAAACTTCTTTTCAGTGAGGGTGACATAACACTGGAACAGGCTGCCCAGGGAGGTTGTGGAGTCTCCTTCTCTGGAGACATTCAAAACCTGCCTGGACGCCTTCCTATGTAACATCATCTGGGTGTTCCTGCTCTGGCAGGGGGATTGGACTTGATGATCTTTTGAGGTCCCTTCCAATCCCTAGCATACTGTCATACTGTGATACCTGACGACCAGTTTCTCTAATCTTCATTTTATCCTCCCAGTTCACCGTGAAACCCTTAACCTTACTTTTCTGCTCACAATCTGCTCTGAAGACAGACCTGGTAGTGTCCCATAGGTGTTCCCACAGGGTTTTTCCGTGTGATGGGTTGGCTAACATTTTTGTTGCCTCCCATGCAGATGAGGAAGTACTGTTATCCCTCATTTTGCATGTAAAGAACTACGATTGAAGTCAAAAGTGGACGTTAAATCCCAAGATGAGATACTTGTCAATGTCCTTGTTGTGCTTGGTTGGACATAAGAGCTGGACAAACCTTGCCTTCCACTGGACTTTATAGTTCCTAACACTTCCACAAAGCAAATTCAGGTGTCTCAAGAGGAACAGCCAGTGGGTGAAGCCTCCCAGCTGATGACCCTCCACAATCATTAGATCAGGAGATTTTTTTGGTATTACTGGGAAATCTTGTAAGAAGCCAGAACAGGTCCCATCACCCAGAGGTGACACTGAACCTCGATACTCCCTTTCATTTCCCTCTGTCTCTCAGCAGGTGTCAGCCACCTGTGGGAAATCTCAGCTGAAGCACAGAGAAGACTCATCAGACGTTTTGGGAGTGGTGGCAGATGACATTTTAGAGACACTGCAATGATCTGGGTGACTGTCATTAGGTCATGCTAAAATGAATTTTTTTTATCAGCCGTATGCAGATGGGGTCTCTCTCTCCCTGCTCGGGTTGAAACCCTCCCACCTCGTTAATTCTAATGTTTTTCTTCGTTCCCATTGCAGGGATGAGATCTATTGTCAAATCTGCAAGCAGCTGACCCAGAACCCATCCAAAAGCAGCCACGCTAGGGGCTGGATCCTGATGTCCCTCTGCGTGGGATGTTTTGCTCCTTCTGAGAAGTTTGTGAAGGTATGTCGTAGATATTTGTCTCATGAATTATCTGCCGTTCCGTTTTCTTTTCTGACCATTGGACCAACTTTTCTCCTGGATTTCACATGAAAATGACATAAAGTTTCTTTGAAAAGTGGGTATGGTCCCAGGTTCAATGTCTGAAGTGCTTGACATGAGTCACACTCGTCACTCTCTTTGCTGTCACTCTAAGGGGATTGTAGACAACTAGTTCAGATGGTGCCTCCTGCACTCTAGATGTGTGAAGGTGTAATTGAGTGACTTCTGGAAGGAAAATTGATTGGAGGAGGCTGCAAATGCAGTTTGCACACCCAGAACAGCCCATGTTTCTCCTGTTTCTTGCATGTGAAGGTCCGTGCATTCATTCAAGCATCTACTGGCTGTGACAGTATGACTTTAGGCATGTGCTCAACCAAAACTGGCAAGGAATAGTAGTGCTACACAGTTAATTAGTATTAAAAAAATATTTAAAAACATACATATAGAAAGGGATGGGTTTAATTTAACTGGAAGAACGTTTGCATAGTTGCTCTCTGCATGCTCTGACTTGCCCCACCATGTGTCACACTGAAAATGTCCAACTCTAAACAGCCACAGGAGACGTGTCTCCAGAAGCACTGTGGATCCGCAGGAGATGCTAAGCAGCCGACACTATTGAAAATTGGGTTGTTCTTAAGGGGTTTATTTTTTTCTTTCCTGCAAGAAGTTGTGTTGCCTAGATTTGAACAGCCTGCCTTCTGCCTCTTCTCTGTTTGTCAGAGGCTGACAAACACCCTCTGGACTCCTCGAGTTAATCCCATGAGTGAGCGTTCAGCCGGCTCAGGGAAAAGGGCTCAACTCTGTGTCTTCGCTTTGCCATGACACAAGACCTCCTTTGTTCCTCTCAGATCTTTGAATGTTGGAGCCTGGACCTGCTCCTGAGCCTGCTGGAGATAAAGACTGTCCATTAATTTCCATAGATATCAAACGAGGTGCTGGGTCCTCAGCACTGAAAGGGCTGGTGCCAAGAATAGAAATCCCTTCTTCATCTCCAGGCTTTGCCAGGATGAAATCTAATAAAGCAGACAGATCACTGGCAAAGTGGCAGAAAATTAAATTAAGTCTGGAAATGAGATCTGAGAAAGTTTGCTGCAGGAGCTTGCGTGGGTTTAAATCTTTAATAGTGGAAGATTATTTTGGGTGAGCGAAGCACTTCTGAGAAATAATTTATAGGTAGGTCTGGAGACTCAGACGTAGAATCATGGAATTATCGAAAGCTTTGACTTGGAAGAAACCTTAAAGATCACCTTGTTCCAACCTCCCTGTGATGGGCAGTGACACCTCCCACTACACCAGGTTACTCAGAGCCCCATCCAACCTGACCCTGAACCATTCCAAGGCTGGGACATCTGCCACCTCTCCGGGCAACACGCACCTCTGCCCAAAGTTATGGTCCATGCTGGAATACGTGGTGGTATTCCCAACAGCTTCAGAGAGGGTTTATACTAATTCTACCCTTATTCATTCTCCTTTTGCACCTTGGGCTGGTGGAGATACTTGGCAGCCTGTGGTGACTGAAGGTCCTCGAGTACGAGTGCAAACAACACTTGCAGCAGCTCACACTGGGCTCTTGCAAAGAGCAACACCCAGGCAGTGACTTGGGCGATGGCTTGGAGCAATTCTGAACTCGCTGTAGTCATCCATGGGGATATCACTGACACCTTCCAGCTTAAAAAGTTGTGTTTAGAGATAAAACCTTCTCATGATGAAATGTTAACTCTGCTCCCAAACCATGTGTGTCGATATCCAGACTCGCTTTTTTGTTTCGTGAAGAGCAGAATATTCAAAGTTTGCTGGAGTTCAGTAAACGCTTCTCTTTCCAAGCTACATCAACCAAGGCCACCCAGTCCAATCTGTCCTGGGTTGGGAGACAAATTCCATGTCAGTCCCAGACCTTACTCCTGGTCTCATAATCTGTTAGTACCATGTTTTCAGGAGTTAGTAGTCAAACAAATCTGATTTACTGTGAGATTTACTACTGCTTTAACCATGAAATAGCCACCATTGAATGCAGAACAACCACGCGTTGGCCATCAGCCAGTTGGCTAGAGGACATTTTGTCAACTTCACAACTCATGCCCTAACTTCTCATTTAACAGTAATTATCCACCAATTTAATAGAAAGAAAAGCGTCAAGTAACTCTCAGCATTTCTTTCTTATGCTCTTCCACGCGGGGAATGCTGTACCAAACTCCTGGTTACTTTTCTCCTGAAACCTTGGCTCTAATTTTAATAGCAGTACTATTATGGAAAAATAAGATGAGGGATTTGAAAAAACTCTTGTGCCTGGATGTAGTTCCGCCACCTTCAAAAATGTGGAGTTAGGACTGAACATTTTGAGAAGGATTTAGCTGGTAAGGAGGCCGTCTTTGATATGTTTTCCTGCTCCCAAATATGAAGGTCACGCTTTGGATCCCATTAAACACTTTTATCACATCATGTGCTGGGCATGGGTCAAGACACATTAGCACTTCTTTATACTTTTCCTTCAACGACATACTGAGGTGGGAAGGTTCAGTCACAAGGAACGAGAAATACAAAAAAACCATCATATTACTGAGTTTGTTATTAACAGCACAATTAAAAACACATTTTTGCACAACATCAGCTCCTTGCGATCATTTGCAACAGCTCCCATCTTTATAACTCGGCCAGTTATTTCAGAGTATCTCTGTAAGTTATGATTGACAGAGGTATCTGTCTCTCCACCCACGTTATTTACGGACTGACAGTGTTATGCTGCAGTCTGTGTTCCTGAAGGAACAGCTATTTGTCATCATTCAGAGAAGTCTTTACCTATCCATAAAGCCTCTCTGAAAAAATATGATTTACAGGATTGTAAGTCTTAGCTACCTTATTGGACAAGACATTTATGTAATATTTTTTCAGTGTATTATCTTTCATATTGCGGAATCCACCAGATTTAATTTTCTCTGCAGTAACGTGGTGATATTTTTATCATATGGTGAAGGGCTTCCAATTCTGCTTTAGGATCTTCTAAAACAATTTAACTAAAACATCTGCTTAATGTAGTTGTGGGAGGTCTTTTGTACTGTCAGCTGAGTGTTCTGAGTGGCATTGGCTTACAGCTCCCCTGGATCACTACTTACACATCTTTCTCATTCACTCCCATCTTCTTTTGGCCAACACTCAACAACAATTTATAATACATCTTTAAAATGCAGAGAGAGAAATCAGAGGCAGCAACAGCAGGAACAGAAAAACCGCTGCACTGGCTTCAATCAAAGTCCATCTGGGCTGGTGTCTTGTCTTCACTGAGGCCAGAAATGTGCAGGATAAGAAGAAAGCAAGGGTGCAGCCTGTTCTATGTTATCTTAGCTTCCAGCAATGTGATGGGGGAACATCTTGAGCCTGAACGATATTGCTGCCGTTAGTCCCAGAGGGTTGTTTTCTTTTCCAACAAAATATTGCTTTGTAACCCTTGAAAATACTTGGGCTCTGGACTCCCCAGCTCAAGAAGGACAAGGAACTGGTGGAGAGAGCCCAGCACAGGGTCACAGAGAGGATGAGGGGACTGGAGCATCTCCCATCCGAGGAAAGGCCAAGAGAGCTGGGGCTGCTCAGCCTGGAGAAGAGGAGGCTCAGGGGGGAGCTCATCGGTGCTTATAAATATCTCAAGGGGGTGTCAGGAGGATGGGGCCGGGCTCTTCTCAGGGGTGCCCAGTGACAGGACAAGGGGCAATGGGCACAAACTGGAAAACAGGAGGTTCAACCTCAACATAAGGAAACTCTTCTTTATCCTGTGAGTGTGCCAGAGCCCTGGTACAGGCTGCCCAGAGAGGGTGTGGAGTCTTCTGCTCTGGAGACTTTCCAAACCCACCTGGACACATCCTTACGTGACCTACTCGAGGTGATCCTGCTCTGGCAGAAGGGTTGGACTAGATGATCTTCAGAGGTCCCTTCCAACCCCAACCGTTCTCTAATTCTGTGGACCCAACCTTCTAACCAAGGTGTTCCCTGTTGCCAACAGTATTTAAGGAACTTCATCAGTGGAGGCCCCCCGGGTTATGCTCCTTATTGTGAAGAGAGGCTGAGGCGGACGTTTGCCAACGGGACGAGGACACAGCCACCCAGCTGGTTGGAGCTGCAGGTATGAGCCCCTCCATCCCCTCCCCAGGCAGCTGAGGCTTGGGGTTTAAGCCTTTCCCTCTCACGGGATCTACATCTCTGACAGGACAGAAAGCAAAGCAACAAAATGCCGGTTTCTCCCAAGAATTTTCAAACATTTCTGAGGTATTGCATTCCCCACGCATCCTGGCTCTGCTCCAGAGTATCCTGAAGATCGATCCCTTCGTCTGCTTCAATATTTGTAAATTAAATGCGCTCGGGAGTGTTCTCAGGCATTGAAGCCAGCTGGCATGGAGCAAGCCCCCATCCTTGCTAGGAAATTGTCTTCCAGATGAAACTGCCCACTGAGAATAGTCCCTGGGACCTTTTCAGAGACAACCGTAGCTGGAACAGGCACAGTCTGTGCGATAATCGCTTATTTTCTCTGCTGGTTTACTCGCATAGACAGCTGTGCTCCTCCCAGGCATGCTTGGTTTTACTGAGTTAGGCACTTTAATGGTTCAATGTATTAAATTAAAAAATCTGGGACTTGCAAGTGTTTCCAGTGGCTGAGCATACATTGTCCTGCTGAGAAGTATGTTATGGCAGTATTGAAAAGCAGCCAGTCAGTGGGAGCAGAGGCTAGAAAATAGCTACCACAGGTGGCTGGAAGAGTATGTTGGTAAATAGTCTCGATGGGATTGAAATCCTTTAAAAGCTTTCGAAAGACTTTAAAAGTTTGACTTTAACCCCTCAGGCAACCAAGTCCAAGAAACCCATCATGCTGCCTGTCACTTTCATGGATGGGACAACGAAAACGCTGCTGACCGACTCCGCAACAACCGCTAAAGAGCTCTGTAATTCGTTGGCCGACAAGATCAGCCTGAAGGACCGATTTGGCTTTTCGCTTTACATCGCACTTTTTGACAAGGTATGTCTTAAGTCACGTTCTTGACTAGCTCGGTGAAAGAAGAGGGAGGTTCTCCTTGCCGTCACGTATCTTCCAGAGGGCTGGAGGACCCAGTGCTCTGAGCAAATGGCCAGCCTTGAGGTCAGGAAGGGACATTTCTACAGTGCAAGTGCCAGAATGACTTTTCACAGGAAAGAGTAGTCAAGGGCTGGAGCAGGGTTGTAAAGATGCTGTGAAATCTCCCTCCTTGGAGATATTCAGGGTTTAACGGGAGAAATCACAGAGCAACCTGATCAAAAATGGACCTGCTCTGAGCAGTGGGCTGGATCAGAAACATCCTGGCTTATATTAGAAATTGTGTGACCAGCAGAAGTAAGGAGGTGATTGTCCCCCTGTACTCAGCACTGGTGAGGCCACACCTTGAGTGTTGTGTTCAGTTTGGGGCACCTCAGTATAGGAGAGATCTCGAGGTGTTGGAGCGAGTGCGGAAGAGGGCGACAAAGCTGGTGAAGGGCCTGGAGAATAGACCTTACGAGGAGCGACTGAGGGAGCTGGGACTGTTCAGTTTGAGGAAGAGGAGGCTGAGGGGGGACCTCATCGTGCTCTACAATTACTTGAAAGGACACTGTAGAGAGGTTGGTGCTGGTCTCTTTTCACAGGTCATTAGGGACAGAACCAGGGGGAATGGGTTCAAGTTGCAACAGGGCAAGTTTAGACTGGACATTAGGAAGAAATTCTTCACAGAAAGAGTGGTCAGACCCTGGCACAGACTGCCCAGGGAGGGGGTTGACTCGCCATCCCTGGATGTGTTTGAGTGTCGCTTAGATGCGGTGTTGGGTGAGATGGTTTAGGGGTGAACTTGTAGTGTAGGGTTAATGGTTGTAGTGTAGGGTTAATAGTTGGACCCGATGACCCCAAGGGTCTTTTCCAACCTGAAATGTTCTAGGATTCTATGAAATGTCTTTCCACCTGCATTATTTTCAATTCTTCAGTGTGAGGGTGGCCAGACTCTGGACTAGGTTGCCCAGAGAGGCTGTGGCTGCCCACTCCCTGGAGATGCTCAAGGCCAGGTTGGATGAACCTGGAGCAACCTGGGCTGGTTAAGGGCGACCCTGCCCATGGCAGGGGGTTGGATGAGATGATCTCTGAGGTCCCTTCCAACATAAGACATTCTAGGATTCTGTGGTTATTGTGTCATGTTATGCTCTTGTGAGAGACAAACTACCCTGAGGTGAACTTCCAGTAAAACAAACAGCCTGGATTTTTATGTAAGGGAGCACCTACATTTAATTGGGAAGCTATTGGTTGAAGTTAAGCTTCTAAAATAAGTCTGAACTGCTGTATCTGCATTGGCACTTAACCTGATTTATTTAACCTAAAAACACACCTTTCTCAGAAATTCCATTAAAATAAAGGTGAACATAAAAGAGAAGGGAAAACAGACCTAGAGTAAAACATAATCAGGTGAGACAAGAGCTGAAAGCCAAGAAACAGAATTATTCCTGCAGCTACCGTGTAAGAGGATGAAGTATATTCTCATTTCTTAGATGTGGACAACTCTGCCTGTGGGCGGAGAAGAAAATGGTTTATACTCCATCTTTTTGGTCTTTTCGGAGGAGACATTCATCCAAGGACGTTCACTCTGAGGAAATATAGTGCCATAGGGCTTCATGCCAGACCACAGTGAGGCGACAGAGGTGATAAATCTTCTGTAACAGGGCCAGGCTTTTTACTCAGTGTACGTCTGATGCTTGGCATGGTTGGATGCAAGTCCATGACTTTGAAACAGAGTGTTTCAAAGCACAGTATGAATAAATAATACTTTATAATGGAACCACTTACTTTGCTAATTCATTTAATGCTCTTCTTTCATTCTGGGGGGTGGAAACTTGAGATTCAAACCAAAATGGCTCAGCCAAGCAGATCTGTTCAATCTTGGCTGGCTAGTAGAGCTAAATGCCTTGATTTATTTTGATTATAAAGGAAGTCATAGAATCACAAAATGGTTGGAGTTGGAAAGGGAACTCTAGAGATCACCTAGTCCAACCCCGCTGCTAAAGCAGGATCACCCAGAGCACGTCACACAGGACCATGTCCAGGCGGCGTTTGAAAGTCTCCAGAGCAGGAGACTCCATGACCTCCCTGGGCAGCCTGTGTCAGGGCTCTGTCACCCTTACAGGAAAGAAGTTCTTTCTCATATTCAGAAGAAACTCCCCATGTTCCAGTTTGCCCGTTACCCCTTGTCCTGTCACTGGGCACCACTGAAATGAGTCCAGCTCCATCCTCCCAGCACACACCCTTTAGATATTTATAGACGTTGAGAAGATCTCCTCTCAGCCTTCCCTTCTCCAGGCTAAACAAGCCCAGCTTCCTCCACCTTTCCTCCTAAGAGAGATGCTCCAGTCCCCCAGCCATCTTTGTTGCCCTCTGCTGGACTCTCTCCAGTAGTTCCTTGTCTCTCTTTAACTGGGGAGCTCGGAACTGGACACAGACGAGGCCTCACCAGGGCAGAGCAGAGAGGGAGAATGACCTCCTTTGACCTACTGGCCCCACTCTTCTTTATGCATCCCACTGGCCTTCTTGGCCACAAGGGCAAGTTGCTGGCTCATGGTTAACTTACTGTCTACCAAGACTCCAAGATGAGTGACCCAGAGATAAATAACTCGAGTGAATGCCACGTTTCCCTCTGCCCTGACCAGGTCTCCTCGCTGGGGAGCGGCAATGACCACGTGATGGACGCCGTGTCTCAGTGCGAGCAGTACGCCAAGGAGCAAGGAGCGCAGGAGCGCAACGCGCCGTGGCGACTCTTCTTCAGGAAGGAGATCTTCACTCCTTGGCACAACCCGAGCGAGGACAACGTGGCCACCAATCTCATTTACCAACAGATTGTGCGAGGGGTGAAGTTCGGGGAGTACCGGTGCGATAAGGTAATGTGACCTCAGCACCTGCTGGTCTGGTCCAACATGTATCCGTGACATGGTGAAATAGGAAATCTTCCTCCTTGAACAACCTCTACCTTGGGGATTGTGTTATTCACTTGGGAAAAAGTAGCTACAGGAATCACATCCTCTTGGCTGGGGACAGACCAGACTCTGCAAGGTGAGACAGATCAGACTCTCTCCTGGTGAATTTTGGATGGGAGATTCTTCATCCATCAAGCCTTAGCTGGGAGGGCCACAGGTAGTCTGTAACCAGATCAGCAGCTTAGGAGTACAGAGCAGGATCTGTTTGGTGAATCCTGGATTCACTTGGATTCACCTGTTTGGTGAATCCTGCTAAGCCTCAGACAGGAGAGATGCTTTTCGGGATATTCGCATCTCTGCCATGCAATACAAACCCAGTGAGGCTGCCATACACTGGAGGGACCTTGGCAGCAGAAACTTCTACCTCTAGAGTCTGTGGGAGCTTACAGAATTATTCACTGTTGCTGAAAGAACATCTCAAGAAACATCAAAATCTCTGACAATGTCGACTGCAAATTTTCTTTGCTTGTGTTTAAAATCATCCAGGTGTCAAACTGAAAATATCTCTCTTCCCCAACACTGAATCATTCTCCTGTGGTCCAGCAGAATCTGGTCACCCTGGGAACAAACCTTCTTTTCCCATCTATATTGCATTAACTGCAGCTTTGTTATCCTATCAGAAGTCCTGCCTTTCTTCCTCCTCTTGTCTTCCTCCTGGTCTCCTTGTGCTATTATTATCTCAGTAGCTCTAGTATTTCACCCCAATGTAGTAGCACTGAAGAACATTCTGCAGTTCGGTATTATGTCTGGATGCCTCGGTTACTGGTCTTCTCAAGCGTGAGATATGCTGGACACAGGCAGCTTTCAGTCATAAAACTCTGTCCACCATAGCAAAATGTCCCATTGCTGACTGCAAGCAGCAGAAGCAGACAGAACTGCAAGGAAAGACCAGAAGAAACATGTTCACACACAGTACAGGGTTGGGTGATGCTGGTCACTGCGAACGTGAAGGCTTCCTCGTAGCTTTTAGTGGTCAGACTCCTGGAGTTTAGATGTGCAAAAAGCTCTGGTGAAGTTCTGCTGAAAGGAGGCAGCCCCACACCGTTCCGAAGCAGCCGTGCATCCAGCTTCCACAAAGACGTTCTGGAGTGATGGAAGATGGATGCTGAGGTGCTGGTAACAGCATTGATTTGGCTTTTATGGCTCCCACAGGAGGAAGATCTGGCAGAACTGGCTTCCCAGCAGTATTATGTGGACTACGGGTCAGAGATGGTGCTGGAAAGGCTCCTAAATCTGATTCCATCCTACATCCCGGACAGGGAGATCACAGCTTCGAAAACAGTGGAAAAATGGGCTCAACTCATTATAGCTGCACATAAAAAGGTGAGGACAAATGTGGCAAGGACCAGGGCATGCTTCAGTAGCTTTATGTGCCTTTAAACGTACATCAGACATCAGAGCTCAGCTTTTACCTTAGTCTGAAGCTAAATCAAAGAGAAAGGGCAGGTTTTGGACTGGCCATATTCAGCTTTACCGCTCGTTTTGAGGCAAGATCTGACAGGACAACCCTTGCAGATTCACTGTGAGAAGCAAAATTCCGTGGTCCCACTCCTCTTACACAGGACTGTGGTGTTACTGGTTCCATTACAGTGTCAGTTCATATCTCCAGGCAATGTCAGGACTTTGTTGTACCGGGCATTGAATAAAACCTCCCTGACTTCCATTAGAACATTTGTGACACCCTCCCACGGTGGCGCCTTCTATAACTCATTGCCCATGATGACTCATGACCAGCCCTCAGGGTTGATCATCCAGGCATGAGAATTGGCATTCATTTACCAGCAGGAGCCAGCTGCAGATTAAGAGCTCTAAAATGTAAACTTCTCCACGGGGTGTTAGGACTGTCACCTCCCATTGCTGTCAACGGAGACCAGAGGATGCAATTCAGTTGGATCTTGCAGATCCTCCATCAGCCTGTCAGCTACATACAGGAGTGTGAGGTATCTGAGGATATCCTAAATAAAGCCAGATGCCTCTGCTTCAAGGCTGTTGAGCATCCATTTCTAGCTAAATGACTGTCGAGCTGAAAGGTAGACACCTACCTTAAGGAAATTCAAAGTTAGCTGAGATGAATCCCATCAAGCTGGTCACTCTAGATGCTTGCCCAGCCTTCTTAAAGCCAAATTGTTCCCTAAAGTGAGGCTCAAAAGGCCAAGACTTTGTCCAAACTATCACTTGTTGCTGTAGCATTTTGTTTGGCCCTTAGCCATGCTGAGACCTCAATCAATATTAGTTCCAAGATCTTCAGGTGACACAAAATGGATTTGTTTGCTTTCTTCCTGGGTATAACTGGGATTGTGCTTCATGCTGGTCGTGGTGTGCTTTGTCCCTAGGGAATTTATACTCAGAAGAGGGCAGACCCCAAAAAAGTTAAGGAAGAGGTAGTGGATTTTGCACGTTTCAAGTGGCCTTTGCTGTTTTCTCGGTTTTACGAAGCCTTCAAATTCTCAGGTGAGTCAGCAGAGCACATCCCCAGAGCACAAGGATGCTTCAAAGCAAGAAGACTTAATGGGCCATCTAGCTGGTCTCTTCTGAATGCATTCTTTTTTTGGTGCATCCCGATTAGCAATGGCTCAAGCTATGAGTCTGACACTATTGAAAGGTCGTTGAGATGTGGGGCTGGGGGAGACACTTTAGGGGTGAGCTCTGTAGAGTAGGGTCAGTGATTGGACTTGATGATCCCAGGGGGCTTTTCCAACCTGAATGACTCTGTGATTCTATTTCACTAAAAAGAACACTGAGGTTTTTGATGATTGCATCTTCCTTCTCCACCCCGAGACCCTTTGTGAACTGATTGCGTGTCTTGTCTTCAAACCAGGGCCAAGCCTGCCTAAAAATGATGTGATCGTAGCTGTCAATTGGACTGGGGTGTACTTTGTGGATGAGCAGGAGCAGGTTCTCTTAGAGCTCTCATTCCCAGAGATCACGGCTGTGTCAAGCAGCAGGTACGGAGGAACAGACTTCGCTGGTTACCTCACCATAAACCAGGCTTTTTCCAGGCTTTGCCTCTTGATCCCATTATGTTTCTTGTTTATGTCTCCTGTTAAAAACAAAAAATATATCCCAGAGGGGGAAAACTGCAAGGGCAGAGTTTTACCTTGGCCACCATCAAAGGTGATGAATACACTTTCACCTCCAACAATGCAGAGGACATCCGGGACCTGGTGGTGACCTTTCTTGAAGGCTTAAGGAAAAGGTCCAAGTATGTGGTGACTCTCCAAGACAACCCAAACCCTGGTGAGTAAATGGCCCAGCGCAGTGGTAAACAGATTAATTACTCCCAAGGGATATTTTTTTGGGGAAAAAAAACAAATTAATGGTTGTTTTTCTTGCAGCGGGAGAAGAATCTGGGTTCCTCAGCTTCCTCAAAGGAGACCTCATAGTTCTGGACCAAGACACGGGAGAACATGTGATGAACTCAGGGTGGGCTAACGGTTTCAATGAACGGACCAAGCAGAGAGGGGATTTCCCAACCGATTCCGTCTACGTCTTGCCTACAGTCACCATGCCTCCGCTGGAGATCGTGGTAAGCTGTCTTACGGAGTGGCACAAAGTCTGAGGAGCTCAAAGCCTGCCTGTAAATCTGGCCAGAGCCAACCTGATGATGAGGTGCAAACCAAAGTGGCTGAGAGAGGTGACAAGTTGTCCAAGGTACCAATGATTTCAGCCTTTCTTCTTGTCACTTTGAGCACCACAGGTTCGTGACTTGCAATACCCACGAATCGTGGTGAATCCCTCCAGCTGGCCCCGCTCCTTGAAGGTGGAGTTGTAGGATCCAAAGCACATCATCTTCATTATGATCCATGGAAAAACATTATGATCCATGGAAACATTTGTTATTCCTCACATTAGTGACTGACAATGGCACAGAGAAATTACAGTTGTCCAGTTCTTTGCTATTATGTGGAATTAATGGGTTTTCTTATTCACTCCCTGTTCTTTTCGTGTTGTATCTGCTTTCTCCCCCTGGATGCATCAGATATATATTACGTCAAATATACTGGGTGACAGAGGCCTTTATCATCCCACAGGCACTGGTCACGATGACCCCTGACCAACGACAAGATGTGATCAGAACCTCTCAGCTGGCAATTTCAGACACTGAAGAGAGAGTAAAGCCATACACCTTGGAGGAATTTTCCTATGATTATTTTAGGTGATTTTAAAAAAATATATATCTCCAACTATAGGAGGTAGCTCGAGGTAGCTTGGGAAATTTTCAGCTGCTGGAAAACACTTCGAATATCCCCTTGTGTGACTTTGTACAACCGCAACCTCCAAGTTTAGGTCGTGGCATTTGAGCTGCAGGTTTTCCACTGGCAAAGTTTCCTGATTTCTTTACAGTTTATTCAAATTGGCTCAGCACAGGTGAAACAAGTGTGAAATTCAGTGTTACGAGGGAGGCTGTGCTTAGTGGTCTGATGTTCCTTTCCTGGGATCCCATACACAGCCTCAGGCTGCAGAAAAGCAGCAGCAGAATTAGGTGCAGGCTTTTCCATCTCAGCTCCAAAATTTCAATGTGCACCACTGCTGCTGAGTAGAATAGAATCACAGAATCATAGAATCATAGAATCATAGAACCATGGAATCATAGAACGCAGCTGACCAGACTAATCCCAAACTCCCTCCCCTCCTGTTCAGGAGGGCTGGCAATCCAAACAGACTGACCAGATCCACTGGGATGTCTTCAGCCCTGTAGGCTTGTTCTGCTGGGTGATATTCTATCAGTGTGGTTGCCCTGACCATCCCTTGCCATCACCCTTCCTTTTGTAGATAGAAGGTTTTTGGGGTAGAGAAGATTGTTTTGGTGTCAGCACTTGGGTAGAATCCTTAAGTGACTTTTCTAGGCAAGTGCAAATGGTTATTTTGGGGCAGAGCTGGATAACTTCATAAATATGAAGTCCCATTTGGTGTAAGAGTTCATTAGGCAGGTGCTGTGAGAAACCTTCCCAGAGGAAATGGCCTCAAGTGATGCCAGGGGTGGTTTAGGTTAGACATTAGGAGAAGCTTCTACACTGAAAGGGTTATCAAAGATTGGAACAGGTAGCCCAGGGAAGTGGTTGAATTGCCATCCTTGGATATGTTTAAAAGCTGTCTAGATATGGTGCTCAGGGACGTGGATTAGAAATGGGTCTGGTAGAGTTAGATAACAGTTGGACTTGATGATCTTTAAGGTCTTTTCCAACCAAAAGGATTCCATGATCCTATGATTGGCTCAAGCTGCCCATTTTATCCCTGTAACCTCTTCGCCTTTCCTCTTGCTTTGCCACCAGGCCACCTCCCAAGCACACCCTCAGCCGGGTCATGATCACCAAGAGCCGTGGGAAGGACAAGCTGTGGTGTTACACCCGTGAGCCCATCAAACAGCCCTTGCTGAAGAAGATCCTGGGCAGCGAGGAGCTGTCCCAAGAAGCTTGCATGGCCTTCATTGATATCCTTCCACTGCCTGGGGGAGCCCTGGGACAACAGGTCTGACAGGCAAAGGGCTGAGAGGGCTCTTCAGGGCCCCAAGCGAAGCCCATGGGAGGGTTTGTGGTCCCTCTTAAGGACATTGACATCATGTCACAGGCTTGGAGATAGGTCTGATCCTGAAATCTGTCCTCAAGCATCCTTGGGATCTGAGGGGTGTCTAATTCTTAATAAAGGAGTGCCAGGGAGCAGATTACTAAGTCATAGAATCATAGAATGGCCTGGGCTGGAAGGGACCTTAGAGATCATTTTAATCCAACCTCCCTGTTGTGAGCAGGGACGCCACCTCTCGACTAGGTCAGGCAACACACGTGAGAACCGAACAGGAATCGAACCCGTGACCTTGGTGTTTCAAGCACCACGCTCAACCCACTGAGCTAAACCGGCCCTCAGTCCTGCTGGTCCACATTTCTTAGTGGTTAACTCACCAGCTCTGTTCTGTCTTGCTTCAGCTGCGTGTCTCCAAAACACATCTGCTGTGGAAGGTTCAAAAGTCGTGATTTAAACAGTTCCATTGGTATAAGCCTGTTACTGATTGATGTTACACTATATTATCTATCACTGTATTAATATTAGACTACACCAATATATTAGTATTACACTATATTACCTGTCACTGCTACTACTGATTTCCTCTTACCAGCAGAAAATAACAGGAGGAAGAATTAAAAGAACTGGTAAAAAAAAATAAGAGGACATTTGCAATTTTATTCTTCTCCTCTTGCTGCGTCAGCCACGTTCACTGAGAAAACTGTGGCCTGTTCTCATGTGGAATCTGCAACGTGGCACGACAGTGATTTGGTCGTCACTTGGTCGACGTTACCTCAGCTCCACTGGTGTCTGGCATGAGCTGAAAATTTGCACTTTTACAGGGGTGCCTGTATGTGTGATCAAGTAACACGTGATCACATACAGCTTTCTTAGATCTACCAGGTCTTTCTCAGGTTATCCCAAGCCCAAAATATTTCTTGCAACTTGAGATGATGCTTATCAAAGAGGTGGCGAGTGATGAAGAGGTGATGCACAGTAAAGGGGGAGAGCTTGCTGGCCACCTCCTAAAGAAACTGAAAACCTTTACCATACACTTGCCCCCTCCAACAAATCGCAGCTGCTTCTGTAGTTGTGTGTAGGATGTCTTTAATCACATCATCAGCAGAAGGGCTTCCCCAGACATCCCAGTTAGCTGAGCCTTGACTCCCACCTCCCACCAGTGCTCAAGTATATGGGTGACTACCCATCCAAAAGGACACGCTCGGTTAATGAGCTGACAGACCAAATATTTGAAGGTGCCTTGAAAGCCGAACCCCTGAAGGATGAAATCTACTGCCAGACCCTCAAGCAGCTCACGGACAACCACATCAAGTAAGTGTTGTTCATTCCTCTTGGCCCAAACGCCTGTGTTGGGCAAAGCAGGTCTGAACTGTCCGTGCCAAGAGTGATTTTTTTTATTATTATTATTTTTCCCCATCCTGGGTCTCTCCTTGTGTAGGTACAGTGAAGAGAAAGGCTGGGAGCTGTTGTGGTTGTGTACAGGCCTTTTCCCTCCAAGTAACATCCTCCTGCCCCATGTCCAGAGGTTCCTGCAGTCCCGGAAACATCACCCCTTGGCAGCAGACTGCATCCAGAGACTCCAGAAAGCCCTGAGGTATGGCACCAAAAAGATCTCCTAGTCCTGAGCAAGCCACAGCAGCCAAATATGTCTGAAAAAATAGGAAGAGGATATATTCTGGTGGCTGAGGGGGGGACAGGCTCATAGCCTCTCCCTATGTTCGACCAAGCTGAAGGAAATGGACGTTGGGTGGAGGATGTTGCTAATAAACTGTAGGGGTGGAAATAGAGATTAATTAAGTTGACCATGTCCAGGTCCACTTAAATCACCTACAACTTAAGATATATACACATTCCCTATTACAATTTTTCTTTCTTCTTTTTAAGAGGGGGAAAAAAATAATACTAAGGAAGTTACTCACAAAAGCATATATATTAAAATGGAAGATTCTTACCTTGGTGCTGTGACACTCGCCACCTCCTGTTTTTCAGGAATGGATCCAGGAAGTACCCGCCCCATCTGGTAGAAGTGGAAGCCATTCAACACAAAACCACCCAAATCTTCCACAAGGTTTATTTCCCTGATGATACCGATGAGGTAAATGGGGGAGAAGGAAATTCCTCTTATTAAAACCCCAGGAGAGGTTAATACTGGTTCTGATTCAGAAAAACTCAGCCTTTCCAGAAGACTCCAGACCAGACCAGTGTAAGGAAAGCCCATCCTTATCAACCCCGACCAGCTTAGGGGTTTGATTTACTGCAATTCGCCTTTTTTTATGATGCAAGTGATTTGCTGGCATTCAATGGAGGCTTTGTAGTGTGAGTCCAGCAAAAGGGAATTCGGGTGGGTTCATCTCCATCCACTCTCTAAGTGGTTCACAAGCCTTGGCCATCACTCATTTGCATCCCAGACTGACAGATTTGTCCACCCAGTTTTCCCAGCAGGATATCATGATGGGTTTCCCTAGGCACTGGACAGGGACCTGGATCTGGCAAGCAAGGGCCAATAAGCAACTGAAATTATTCCTTCGGACCTGAGATAGCACAGAAATCATGATATCTGCACTCAGGAACCTCTCATTAAGCAACCTACATGCTACTAAGAGTCTAGTTGGAGGCCTGTGTCTAGTGGGGTCCCTCAGGGGTCAGTGCTGGGGCCGGTGCTGTTCAATATATTCATCAATGACCTGGATGAGGGATTAGAGAGTGTTGTCAGCAAATTTGCTGATGACACAAAACTGAGGGGACACCCCAGCAGGCTGTGCTGCCATTCAGAGAGACCTGGACAGGCTGGAGGGCTGGGCGGGGAGAAATCTGATGAAGTTCAACAAGGGCAAGTGTAGAGTTTTGCACCTGGGAAAGAACAACCCCATGTGCCAGCACAGGCTGGGGACTGCCCTGCTGGAGAGCAGCGCAGTAGGTGGAGAGAGGTCCTCCTGCCCCTCTGCTCTGCCCTGGTGAGGCCACATCTGGAATCTTGTGTCCAGTTCTGGGCCCCTCAGTTCCAGAGGGACAGGGAACTGCTGGAGAGAGTCCAGCGCAGCCCCAGGGATGATGGAGGGAGTGGAGCATCTCCCTGAGGAGGAAAGGCTGAGGGAGCTGGGGCTCTTTAGTTTGGAGAAGAGGAGGCTGAGGGGTGACCTCATTAATGTTTATAAGTATGTCAAGGGGGAGTGTCAGGAGGACGGAGCCAGGCTCTTCTCAGGGATGTCCATTGACAGGACAAGGGGCAACAGGTACAAGCTGGAACATAGGAGGTTCCACAAAAATATTAGAAAAAACTTTTTCCCTGTGAGGTTGCTGGAGCCCTGGCCCAGGCTGCCCAGAGAGGGTGTGGAGTCTCCTTCTCTGGAGACTTTCAAAACCCACCTGGACGCGTTCCTGTGTGACCTACTGTGGGTGATCTTGCTCTGGCAGGGGGGCTGGACTAGAAGATCTTTTGAGATCCCTTCCAAACCCCAACATTCTCTCATTCTATGATAAGGCGGCTAGTTATACTGATACCAGAGCAGACATGCACATTCTTGCAGATGCTGCTGTCTCATGCAGCAAGGCTCACATCTCTCTCTCCCCTCATGCCCTTGGGCACAAGTTAAATTCTTGTATTTCCAGGTGGGTTTATATGTAAAGCAGTGCACACCCATGGAAGGAGAAGGGTGATTCCTCTCCAGCAGCTGTGTGTGCCCTTATTTATCTGTCAGGAATTTGGTCTAAGCCAGATATCTGACCTCATCATCATTATCGGTGGAGAGACATTTGGGACAAGTCAGCCTGGAGGTATATCTCTCTCTCTCTACCTTCCCTAGACAAATAGCTCTGAGACCTTGCTGTCAGACCAGAAAAATCGTTTGTATTGCCTGAGGAGCCCTGGATAAGCCAGGACAGGCCATAGATAGAGCATCATGAAGCAGAACTTTACAGCAACAGCATGGCTGAGCTTCTGCAAACATCCCTTCCCATGCCCAGAGCCACAATCCACCATGTCACTGATTTCATTGGTGGTGGGCACCTAAATCCTTTGTACACCTGACTCTAGAGTTCCTCAAAGAGACCATAAAGTAGAAATTAACCTTGAGGTAGCGGTGGTGAGGATCTTCCTTTCTTTGTAGGCATTTGAGGTGGAATCCAGCACGAAAGCCAAGGACTTCTGCCAAAACATCTCCAACAGGCTGCTCCTAAAGTCCTCTGAGGGCTTCAGCCTCTTCGTCAAAATCTCTGACAAGGTGAGTGACCCACCCAGAGGCTGTCATAGCCCCGAGGCACTTGGTGGTACACATCGATGGGGGGCAAAGCTATTTCTCTGTGAGCAGTGCAGTGTTTCTAAGCCAAGTCCAACCTATTACAGGTGAGATTTGCAGCCCCACAGCCCTGAATCAGAGTAGCCATCCCAAAGGACTTGAAAAATGCGGACAGGCAAAGCTCTCCCAGCCCGTTGCTGAGTCGGGTTTGTAAGAAAAGACTAAGAAAGAAAAAAGTGCAGCTTAGAGCTGCCTCAGGCAACCACGGGGGATTTATAGAGATAGTCATCGTGAAGGGAAATTAATTGCAGCGGTGGAACAGGAAGCTGCAATGAGGAGTAATGGGTGAAATCAGAGACAGAGCCTGCAGCACGGTGCCGGCAGCAGCTTTCTCACATCTGCAGTTTGTAACACACCAACATAACCAGGACAAAGCAGTGAGCAACAACTACAAGAGATGGGGCGATGGCCAACCCTGCCTGTGGCCTCTTGCTTCTTGCTCAGCCTTTGTAACTATGTACTGTGTCCCCCAGGTCATCAGTGTGCCCGAGGGAGATTTCTTCTTTGACTTTGTGAGACACCTGACGGACTGGATAAAGAAAGCAAGGCCGGCAAAAGATGGTAACGGGGACTTTTCTCCATTGTGGGTCACACAGAGCTCTCCTGGAGCCCTCCAGCCCTCTCAAACAAGACTGACCACACAGTTGGCCACGTCTGTGGAACACACTCTTGTGGGTGTGTTGTCTGCACCAGCCCTGAGGACATCACCTGGGAGATGACCTGTCTAGGAGCAGCAAGACCTCTGCTCCAGGGCTAGACCTGGCCCCTGTGAGTGGAAACTGCTGGTGGGCAGCTCTCCAGGGCCTGCCCGTGGGAAGGTTTCAGTGGTGGGATTCATCTCACCTTTGCCCACATCTGCAGTGGAGCTGGCTGCAGCTCTACTGAGCGCATGAGGTGCCTCCAGGTTGGAATTCCTCTGCCCCACTTGATGAGTGCTATCACTGGAGCACAGCTGTGCAAGGGAATCCAGACGCTCTCTCCATTTCACGAAAGCTTTGCAAGGGAAAAGATGTGCTTTCCTCTGCAAGAGTGCCCCTGTCCTTGCAGGCTGGGAGGACACGTGGGCACCGCTGGCTTGCAGGGACACCAACTGGGAGCTGGTGCTCACAGCATTGCTCTTACGTATCTGCACCTCGCTTCCCTTGCACAGGTATCGTGCCTTCCCTCACCTACCAAGTGTTCTTCATGAAAAAGCTGTGGACCAACACCACGCCTGGAAAGGACTCGATGGCAGACTCGATCTTCCACTATTA
This sequence comes from Trogon surrucura, assembly GCA_020746105.1. Lineage (NCBI taxonomy): Eukaryota > Metazoa > Chordata > Aves > Trogoniformes > Trogonidae > Trogon > Trogon surrucura. The sequence goes on along the minus strand of CM036617.1, from coordinate 1,299,135 downwards.
CCAGGTACTCCTGGAGACTGCAATAGCGGTGGAGGCTTGGGAGGAATTAGGAAGGGTCTACAAAGACTTTGTCCATCTGCAGATGGGCGAAGTCTTGCATTAAATAGGAAGAACTCTTTTCTTAAATAAAACACTACAGAGAGTGCTGTTGAGTTGCATGGTGAGGAACAGCCTTCAAGCCCTTTAGGGTAACCAGCTCGGCTGGGATTTGGGCCAGCTGCTCATGGGTGAGCGGCAAGAAACAGCATGTCCTGCTGACAGCCTCAACAAGGAGGCTGAACTCAGAAACACCCTGAAGGTTTTCAGCCACCTCCATTCACAGAGATGAGCTGTGATGGCCCCAGAAATCAAGCAAGAAGTTACAGTTCTGCTCTTATTTCTACTGGGGTGGAAGAGACGCTTCCATGTCCCAAAGTTCTCTTTCTCACACATATATGCTCCCTGTGTTCTTGCCTGGATGAAGTGACTATCCTTATAAGACTATCCCTTCATGCCTGAGTTAATTAGTCACTTGATACATTTTCAGACACTTCTGGTAATGAGAGAAGAGATTTTTTAAACTCAATTAAAAAAAAAAGCAGAAAACCCATTTAATTCCAAGCAGCCAGTATTCTTTTAGACCAGAGGGGATCTTTAAATATCTAGTGTGGTTTCAGCTGGGAGTCTGCCTCTCCACCACACTCAGCACAGCTGCTACGAGTGTTCCCAGGGCACAGCCTCTTAACCAGGAGGTGGATACTTCCACAAACTCCATTTAACATCTGAGCGTGAAGGTCCCCTCTGTCTCTGAAATGTGCTTTCCTCCGTACAGGAGTTACCAAAGTACCTGCGTGGCTACCACAAGTGCACACGGGAAGAGGTCCTGCAGCTGGCGGCTCTCATCTACCGGGTGAAGTTTGAGGATGACAAGTCCTATTTCCCCAGCATCCCCAAGCTCCTGAAGGAGCTGGTGCCTCAGGACCTTGTCCGGCAGCTCTCTCCAGATGACTGGAAAAGGGTAAAACTGCAGCTTGGGTCATATGCCAGGCCTGGTGGGGGGAAGCTCAATCTCTCAAGGTGAATTCTCTGATGTTCACCGTTGCGGTGAGGCTACTAGAATGAGTGACCCATGGTTCCTCTTGAGCCTAAAAAGAGCTGCAGCCTTCTTGATATCACCAAGAAGAGGAATTGTACATTTTGTGTTCATACACGTATGCCTTGCAGTGCGTCTTCTTTGTGCTGCATGTGGATGTAGTGGTAGATGTGACACCATATGGGCACATGCTGGGAAATGATCTCATTTGAAAGTCTGTTCTCTAAAGCAGATTATTGAGTAGAATCACAGAAGCATAGAATGTTCAGGGTTGGGAGGGACCTCTAGAGATCCCCCAATGCCACCCCCTGCCAGAGCAGGGTCACCCAGGGCAGCCCCACAGGAACGCGTCCAGGCGGGCTGGAAAGTCTCCAGAGCAGGAGACTCCACACCCTCTCTGGGCAGCCTGGGCCAGGGCTCCGGCACCCGCACAGCCAACAAGTTTCTCCTCACGTTGGGGTGGAACTTCCCATGTTCTAACTCAATCTCGTTATTCCTTGTTCTATTGCTGGGCACCACTGAGAAGAGATTGTCCCCTTCCCCTTGACCCCCACCCCTCAGATATTTCTCTACGTCCATAAGGTCCCCTCTCAGCCGTCTCCTCTCAAGGCTGAACAGCCCCAGCTCTCTCAGTCTCTCTTCACAGCAGAGATGCTCAAGTTCCTTGATCACCCTCGTCGCTCTCCCTTGGACTCTCCCCAGTAGGTCCCTGTCTCTCTTGAATTGGGGAGCCTAAAACTGGACACAGAGCGGAGGGGATAATTCTCCTTGCTTTACACAAGGATAGCTGTGGCACAGGTACAGACAGCTGTACAGAAATAAAATAGCATGGTTGACTCATTGCCAAGAAATAGTCTTATAAGTCCTTTCTGTTTCCTGGGACTTGAACTCAGAGAGCTATCAGCCACATATCAGCCTAACCAGAGAGTCCCTCAGCCTCCTCTCCTGCATAAATTGGAGGACCAAAACTTACGATTCCTTTAACGGAGCCACCAGCAGAGCCCATCTAAGAAAGAAGGACCTGCCTTGGTATCAGACCCTGCTCCAGTGTCCAGCCAGCACTTCTGTGCAGTGTTCATTGGAGCAGAAACTGCAACCAACCATCCATGTGGGACTGGTGCTCTTGCCTGCAAACACCCCATGTGCTAGACAGTGCAAACCCTACAGCTCTGTTGTGTTCTCCGTTGCAGTCCATCGTGGCATACTACAATAAGCACGCGGGCAAAACGAGAGAAGAAGCCAAGCTTGCCTTCCTAAAGATTATCTTCAAGTGGCCTACGTTTGGATCAGCATTCTTTGAAGTGAAGGTACCTGCCCTGCTTGGGGGTTCTCTGGAAGCTTTTAGCCAAGGTCAGGAGCCGTGTATCACAGGGGGGTTCCAGGTGCACAGAGTTGTCTCAGTGTCTGGACCAGACTGGGAAAACCCTAATGAAGCAAGAAAAGAGTGAGATTCTCCATAAATAAATGACCAGTACACTCATTTCTTGCTGCCCTGCCTCATTAGAGGCATATCAGAGCTTTAGTATATCTTAGTCGTTGGTTCTACCCTCACAGCTGTGCTGCTGAAGAGCCAAGAGCTGTTCTCAGTTTTTCCAAGGCAAAGGGGAATGTGTGGTTTTCCAAGGGACATGTCTGCACCCATGAGGAGCCAAATCCAGACCACCCACCATGGCACCAGACTCCCACCAGAGACAGCAGAGACCAGTAGTTATGAACTCTTAAGTACTCTGGACACCTTTTCATAGAATCATAGAATCATAGAATGTTAGGGATTGGAAGGGACCTCGAAAGATCATCAAGTCCAATCCCCTGCCAGAGCAGGAACACCTCGATAATGCTACACAGGAACGTGTCCAGGCGGGTCTTGAATGTCTCCAGAGAAGGAGACTCCACAACCTCCCTGGGCAGCCTGGGCCAGTGTTCCGTCACCCTCACTGAGAAGAAGTTTCTTCTCGAGTTTAAGCGGAACCTCTTATGTTCCAGTTTCAGCCCATTACCCCTTGTCCTATCATTGGCTGTCACCGAGAAGAGCCTGGCTCCATCCTCCTGACACTCCCCCTTTAGATATTTGTAAACATTAATGAGGTCACCCCTCAGTCTCCTCTTCTCCAAACTAAAGAGCCCCAGTTCACAGAATCACAGAATCACAGAATGTTAAAGGTTGGAAGGGACCTCAAAGATCATCTAGTCCAACCCCCCTGCCAGAGCAGGATCACCTACACTAGAGCGCACAGGAACGCGTCCAGGTGGGTTTTGAATGTCTCAAGAGATGGAGATTCCACAACCTCCCTAGGCAGCCTGTTCCCTCAGCCTTTCCTCATAAGGGAGATGCTCCACTCCCTCCATCATCCCAGTTGCCCTGTGCTGGACTCTCTCCTGCAGTTCCCTGTCTTTCTTGAACTGAGGGGCCCAGAACTGGACACAATATTCCAGATGGGGTCTCACCAGGGCAGAGTAGAGGGGCAGGAGAACCTCTCTCGACCTACTAACCACCCCCCTTCTAACACACCCCAGGATGCCATTGGCCTTCCTGGCCACAAGGGCACACTGCTGGCTCATGGCCATCCTGCTGCCCACCAAGACTCCCAGGTCCCTTTCCCCTACACTGCTCTCTAATAAGTCATTCCCCAACTTATACTGGCACCTGGGGTTGTTCCTACCCAGATGCAAGACCCTACACTTACCCTTGTTATATTTCATTAAATTTTTCCCTGCCCAACTCTCCAGCCTGTCCAGGTCTCGCTGAATGGCAGCACAGCCTGCTGGTGTGTCAGCCACTCCTCCCAGCTTGGTGTCATCAGCAAACTTGCTGATAGTACTCTCTAGTACTCTCTAGAGTTATTGCAACTCCTTCTTCTCAATGACCACACAGTGAGCCTGGGCTGGAAATCGTTTGGACTAGAAAACGCCTTTAAGATCATTGAGCCCAACCATTAAACCAGCACTGCCATGTGCACCACTAAACCATGTCCTAAAACACCATATCTACACATTTTTTAAAATACCTTCAGGAATGGTGACTCCACCACTTCCCCAGGCAGCCTGTGCCAGGGCTTGGCAGCCCTTCCCATGAAGAAATTTTTCCAAATATCCAATCTAAACCTCCCCTGAAACAACTCGAGGCCATTTCCTCTTGTCCTATCACTTGTTACTTGGGAGAAGAGACCGACCCCAACTCGCTGCACCCTCCTTTCAGGGAGTTGCAGAGAGCGATGAAGTCTCCCCTCAGCCTCCTCTTCTCCAGCTGAACAGCCCCAGGTCCCTCAGCTGCTTGTTCTCCAGACCCTTCCCCAGCCCCGTTGCCCTTCTTTGGACAAACAAGTTGCCGAAATTACTCATCAGTTCCTTGAAATTGGGCATCTCATTTCCTGTTACATCCATCTTAAAAGGCATAAGGGATCTGAAGATATCTTGTGATTTTTCCACCAAAAGTGACTTGGTAGCCAAGAAATCTGTAGCAGGGCCGGGAGCTGTACCCCCTTGCCCTGTGCTCTGTCTCACCAATCAAACAAATTGGAAGGGGTTGCAAGAAGGGGTTACCAGCAGGGACAAGACTGAATGTAAAAATCAGGAGGGGTCAGAGAAACATAATCTTGGCCTGGAGATCCACAGCAGAAGGTGTGAGGAGGAGCAGGACACCAAATAGAAACTGCAAGTAGAGGGGAGACGTCTGGGGTTTGCCAGCCTCTCCCAGCTCTTCCTTGCTAATGGCTTCACTTTTGGAAGGCCACCAAAGGGGGCAAGGAACTAATTAGTGCTGTCAGCAATGCACCCACCAGTTATGATGCCTTTGAGAGATCTGTACTGAACTGTAGAACCCTGACTAGTGCTGATACCTTAATGAGCTCTCTGTTTAAAGAATAAACTGGATAGCAGTAATGGGCCACCAAATGCTGGCCGGAGAAGACAGGGAGAGAGAAAGTAGAAAGGGGTGTGATTTTGCATGACATATCCCCTAACCAGTTGATCTTATTTCCAAAAGCAAACTACAGAGCCAAATTACCCAGAAATCCTTCTAATTGCCATCAATAAGCATGGAGTCAGCCTCATCGATCCCAAAACAAAGGTAAGCGAAACTGAGGTCTTCACAAGATGCTCCTGAGCCCCATCCCCAACCCTACGCAGAGGTCATCCCAAAGAGAGCGTTGTTCAGAACTTCAGGAGTTCTCAGTAAGCCTATTTTAGAAAGGCTGGATAGACAGAGAAGTGGCAGAAATTCATTCTTACAAAGATCCAGCTCAGCCTTTTTCACAGAATCACAAAATTGTTGAGGCTGGAAAAGACCTCTGAGATGATCAAGTCCAGCCTATGACCCAACACCCGATGGCCCAACAACAGAAGATGGATTTGGAGCACCAGCTATTGGAGTTCCTGTATCTGGAGGACACATATGCTCCATCTTTATTCCTTTCATAGACATAAGGACAGGAGCTGGAGTAAATGAGTTCCTCCTAGTTACTTCCACCAGCATTATTGTCATTCTAGTATAAGAGTCCTACACAGGCACTAGAGAATCCAGAGTCCTGCATCACACTGCCATTCCCGTGAGGCCATGGTACAGTGTGATCAGAGTAGACAGCCTTGGTCTGCTTTGACGGAAAGTGAACGGGGACGTGAGAGGCCCCCACAGCCTTTCATGAAAGTTGAGTTTCTCACATGTTGAGTGCCAATCTTGTGTCCCCACCAGGATATTCTCATCACTCACCCCTTCACCAAGATCTCCAACTGGAGCAGCGGCAACACGTACTTCCATATAACCATTGGCAACCTGGTGAGAGGAAGCAAGCTGCTCTGTGAGACCTCTCTGGTAAGGATCTTTAAAGATTACTGGGCACAGTTAGAAGAAATCATGACTTTGACAGGCAAAATTAAATGTTTCCAGCAAATTGTGCCTCGGAGATTCCCTGGGCTGAAAGTGGTCTCTTAGAAGAGCTCGCTTGGTCCATCATCCAACTTCGAAGCAAGCCTAAGGTGCTTGGGATATTGGCATCTCACTGGACTGAAAAAACACATTAAAGCTGATGTGGGCTCAGAGGGTGCTCTTGAGCCCTTTTACCAAGATCCCAGCTTGTCCCTAGTAACAGTCACAGCAACAAACCTTCTCCTAGACTAGCTTAAACCCAAAGCATGAAGGATAAAAATTCCTGCTGGATTAGTCGTTATTAATCTGAGGCACTCAATGTGATTAATTCTTATGACTCTGAGGCACTCGGTATTTTGTTGCCCATTTGAAAACTCAGGTCCCATGCAAAGCTCCCTGTGTCCTCAGCCTCAACAGCATCCTGGGACGGTGAGTTCTTCCGTCTCAGCCCTGCAAATTACATTTGGGCTGCGTTCCTTGCAGTGATGTCATTTCACCCAAGGAGAGCGGTGGAACAGGTCAAAATGTGCCTGAAAACTTGAAAAGTCAGCAACTGGCAGCCAGTGTGCTCAGGAGGCGCGAGCCAGGGGTTGCAAACTGAAGGTAACAGGCAGCATCCTCTCTCTCCTCCTCAGGGGTACAAGATGGATGATCTTTTGACCTCGTACATCAGCCAGATGCTAACAGCCATGAGCAAGCAGAGGAGTGCAAAGGGTAGCAAGTGAACTGCAAGAAGCCACTGGCAGGTGGCCATGGGGCTAATTCGCCAGCTGAGGCCTGTGGGATACCCGTGCAGCTGGGGGAGAACCTTTGCCTCCCAGATGTGGAAGATGAGCCGAACACCATCAGGGAGTTCGCTGGACTCTGACCTTGAGGGCTCAAATCCCACCTCCCCTTCCAGCGAAGACGACTATCTCTGACCTCCCATTCTCCTTCCCCACCCCGTACCCTGACACCTTCTTACACCTCAAAGATTTCCAGGGGACACCACCGCTCCCAGACAGTGACTGAGCAAAGACGCTTCAGCACGAGGTTTGCCTGAACCCAAGCGTTGGCATCACAAAGGCTCTTGGAAGAGGATTTTGTTGTGTGTGTGTTTGTGTGCGTGTGGCTTGGTTTGACTTGTTTTGTTTTTTTTTTTCCTTAATTAAGAGAGAGCTATCGGGATGCTAATGGCTTTTTGGTGAGGTTACGGGCATTTCAGGTTTGAAGAGGAATAACAGAGCCCTGCCCCATACTGGAAAAATGTCCGATGAACACTGCAGGGCATGTTTTTTTGACGTTGTGTTCTTAAGAAGGACAGGAGGAAAAAGCAGGCTGGGAGGAGCACATTTTTAACTAGGAATCAGAATAAACAAACTACTGATCGAGCAGGCTAGATTACTAAAGTGCTGTCCGTGCAATGCTGGAAATATTTAAAGAAAAAAATCTTAAAAGTTTTGTTTCTTCTTCTATTTATTTTTTAAAATATTAAAAGGAAAAGAAAATAAAAATTCTGCATTTCGCGCCGCTACCTGGACGCCAACTCGGGGCTGAGGGCGACGTGCAGGACAATCCCTCGCCCAGGGATTCCCCCGGAGCTGCGATTGCCAGAGGCTGAGCAAGGCACATCTCTCTCAATTTACAGGCTCAGCTGGAAGTGAAGTTTGGAAGATGAATTATCCCCTGTGCCCAGATAAATTAACTCTGGGAAAATCTTTACTGCAAGCTTCGATATGGACATAGTAGGGGTTTTGAAGTCTCCACGCTTGGAAGACTGAGTCCAAGCCTGTGTTGAGCTACAATTCAAACATGGACTTGCCCATCGGGGTTGGAAGGATTTTATTGTGTGTTTGTGTGTGTTGCTGTACAAAACGGCTCTTCACGAGTCCCAGCTGGACCTGAACCACTCCCACGGAGGGCAGGCTCTTGATTTTGGTGGGCTTTTCTCCATCTTTTGTTGGCTGTACTAATCTGCTGGCTGGTTGTCCCATCTTCCATGCGGTGTGGACCAGCCTGCTTTGGAGCAAAGACGGGACCTGCCAGAGGAGAGGAGGCTGAAGCCATGTCGTGTCTGGGGGGGATGGTGGGGAAGGAGCTTGGGGTGCCTTTTCAAAACCCAGGTTTCAAAAGGGCATGTGCCTGGGTGGGTGGCGTCAAGAAGGGTGACAACTGTCCACCAAAGTCTGGTGCTGGCGTCACTATCACTGAGTGGAGCTCAGTAGATGTGGGAGACCATTCCTGGTCCTGTGCATTGGGCTGAGTTTGGCTGTTTTCATAAAAACCCCTGTCGTAGGGTGTCGTGTGTGGTTCTGTTAAGCTCCCTTGGGCTCATTCCTCCAACACCACAGCGTGCCCAGCAGAGTCAGCCTGCCAGACCTCAAGGACCGTGACATCCAACTGGGATGCAGCAGTGACTTTGAACCTCAGTTGCTCTACCAAAGTGGATGAGATGCTGCATGAAGACATCTACCAACCAGATAGGGCTGCTAGGAGATCCAGTCCTCCACCATCCTCCTACTCCGGTGATGGGAGCGCGATTACACCAGCCGAGGCTACACTGGGAGCCAAGCTGCCTTCTTACCATCCATCCCTGATGCTTCTCACCCTTCCCCAGCTGCCATGACTGCTGGATCATGTCCCAGACATGCCCTTAGACCTGTGCTCATCATTGCCACCGTCACCACTTTCTGTGAGTCTCCCACAGCACACTCAGCAGACGATGCAGCACAGCAATGTTTCCCAGGACTGTCCTGGGCCAGCTTTCCCCCTACCACCACTCTCATCCCTCCAATTACAGGTCTATCGACCCCCCCCTCCATGCACCCCACTGTCTTGGGGGGGATGCCCAGGACTCTGTGTGCGTGTGCCTGTGTGTCAATATGTATTAGCATCTGCTGGCCTCTTTGTATTCACACCAAGAGATGTAACACGAAAAAAAAAAAATGCCCAAGACAAATACTCTAATTAAAAAGTATCATGTGGCTTGTGGGAAGCTGTGGTGATGTCTCCACAGGGAAGGGTGGGCTCAGGTCTCCCAGATCTTCCACGGGCAGAAAGATTCTCCTTGCATAATGGGGGTCCTGGTGAGAGCATCCAGGAACAGGGAGCAGATAATCAATGTGCCCAGAGTCAAAATTAAGTGAAAATTTTTCTTTCGGGGTTAAAAAAAACCCTGGAGCCCGTTGCTTGTCCTCTAAGACAAGGGCTGGTTCTTCCAGTTTTGAGCTGAATCACTGGATGTAGGGAGGACTGGGAGAAAAGTTTGTGTGGGGGAGTCAGGCTACCAGCCACGTGATTAACGGCATTGCCAGACCCTGTTAGCTGTGAAGAAACTAAAACAGGACCTGAGATGTGACAGGGTGCAAGGCATTGCAGGAGACCACAGGGCTAATTGGCCAGGCTCTACCTTGACAAGGCTGCTGAGGATGAGGAGGGTGAATACAGGGAGATACCGCTGCATAATGGCTGAGCAGCTGCTAGATACATAGAATCACAGAATCTTAGAATCTTAGAATCATAGAGTCACAGAATAGGTTGGAAAAGACCTCTAAGATCATCAAGTCCAACTGTCTACCCAACACCACCATGACCACTAAACCACGTCCCCAAGTGCCACAGCTACACATTTTTTGAACACCTCCAGGGATGAAGACACATTGAGGTGGCTTTTCTTGATAGGTATTAAAAGCAGCAGTTGGGGGCCCACAGCCAAGTCCCTCACCTGGGCACCAGTCGGAGGACCCCACGGTGCACACCATCGCTCAACCCACACTGTCTCCACCTCCTGTTTTTGCTGCTCACAAACCCCTACATGAGTGGTACCCACAAAAAATTATGAACCAGCTATGGATGCAGGGCATGGGGTGGGGGTTTAACACCATTGGTAGCATCCTCTCCCCATGTTTCACAGGTCTGGAGCTGCTCTACACCAACCCACTAGAACTTTAGCCCTTTTTTCAAAGGAGGGCATTGCCTTTGTCGCCTTTTTTGCATTTCCAGTCTCCAAAATACTCCAAAATCGCAACTTGGAAAAGTTTGAGTGATTCTCAGCACAGCTAACTCTGAAACCTAAAGCTTCCTTCTCACAGTTCAGTCGTCATGGCTTTACGTAGCAAAAACACCGAGCTGTGTGAGGATCACGTATGAGAAAATGTCTATAACCTGATTTAGGGAAAGGCTACTATTTTCTTCTGCTTTCCCAGTCTGTTGAAATAAGACCAAAACAGGATAGGAGAGCTAAAATATATTTAAAACAGCACTTTCAATTTACAAAAAAAAAAATTGTGTTCTTATTATCCGTTCAAGTAGAAATTTATGGCTTAAACCTGGGAGACGCTCACATCTCCCTTGCAGAGCAGGGCACAAACCTCCTCCCCACTGTGTGTCAGCAGCCACTGGGAGAAATGAAAATCAGAATAAGACCCAGGGTGCAGGTACAGAGACCTTCCCAAGGGAAAAATGAACAGGACACTTGGTGGGACCGATTTACTCAATCCTGAAGAAGTGGGTTTCTTGGTCAGAGTCCCGGTATTACATGGCCAAGGCACCAAAAAGTCCTTCAGCACTTGTGGGAAGATACACCCTTGCCCACAGCCAGGGGGAAGGACTGCCCTGTTTGGGTCTATGGCAGGGCAAGAGTGGGGGAAAGGAAAATCTAAACTGCCCTTGCAGAAAGGAAGGGGTCCTAGTGACCCAGCCAGCAGCACTTGATCATCGTGCTGGAGCAAGTGTGCTCCTGGGGATGGAGGAGACCTGTGAGGATGGAGGGAGTGCGTGGAGAAGAGGCTGCTCTGACAGGACAAACACAGGCAGCAGAGGATGAGGAGGACTGGAGGATGCTCGGATGTTTGCAGGATGTATGATATGCAGCTGTGGAGGGAGAGAGCTCGGCAAGAGGGACCACGGGATGCCTGCCCCGTGAGATGCCAGTGGGCTGAGAGGTAAATAGTGGCTCCCATGTGGTTGCTGCATCTCATCATGGTGCACAGCTTCGTCGTGGCTGCGACTCCATCTGTGCTCCCCTACACTCCAGGGATCTCTGCTGGGGAAAGGAAGCTTGGTGCTCATCTCCAGCGGGGTCACAAAGGCAAATGGCTCCTCCTCACCAGACAGATGTGACCCCACCCCAGCTTGACGCCCTTGGCAGGTTGCTGTTTGGGTTGCAGGAAGGATCTGCAGGGGAGGGTCTGCTCTCCAGTCCTCATCGAGACGGCAGGTCTGAGTCCCCTCCCTGCCCGTGTCAGGCCACAACAGAAGGGATGTCACTGAGCTCTGGAAAAAGGGACACAGAGTGAGCTACCAAAACATCTGCAGTTGTTTTGTCAGACCTTGTGAGCAAACAGAACCTGGCTGAAGATGCATGAAGCCCAGGTTGCGTCATTTTGTCTGGACAATTAGTCCACGGGTGCAGAAACCTGGTGCATGGGAGGGTCCTCACCCAATCCTACCCTGCCTTGCAGACCCAAGAGTGCTCAGCACATCTGGGCTCTTTTTTCCCGGCATCACAGAGTAATGTATATTGGAGGGGACATCTGGAGGTCTCTGTCCTAGTCCTTGCTTGAAGCAAGGCCAGCTAGATCAGGCTGCTCAGGGTTGTGAACACAGAATCACAGAATCATAGAATCATAAACCATAGAATCATAGAATCATAGAATGAAAATGTTGGGCTGGAAGGGACCTTCTTTAGAGGCCATCTAGTTCCAACCCCCTGCAGTGAGCAGGGACATCTTTAGGTCAGGCTGCTCAGAGCCCCATCCAGCCTGACCTTGAATGTCTCCAGGGATGGAGCCTCCACCACCTCTCTGGGTAACCTGTGCCAGGGTCTCACCACCTTCACAGTAAAGAACTTCTTCCTGACATCTCCGAGGGTGGATATTCCCCACCCACCTGTGCCCCTGTTTCAGCATCTGACCACCCTTATGGGGAAGTTTTCTTTTTTTTCTCCTGACATCTAGTCAAAATTTCCAAAGGTCCAGTTTGTGCTGTTCATCACGGCACATCCAAGAAACCTCATTTCTACACCTTCTGCCTCTGACTCTATCTTTCCTACACCCTCCCATTAGACGGTTGCACCCACAGTGCAAACCCTGATCTCAAATGTCCCGTCCTCCAACTTAGTGGCCCCACTGATCTCACCCCTTTTTATGACAATCTTCTTGGTACTGGGGAGCCTGAACTGGGCCCAGTGCCTAGACGTGGCCCCACCAGTGTTGAACAGAAGGGAGAAATCACTGCCATCCACACCCGAGACCGAGACAACCCAGGATGTAGCCATCCTTCACCACAGCATGGGCCCCCATCACCAGCCCATCCACCAGGACCACAGAGATGACCCCGAGCAGGACGCAGCTCCTGGCTCTCCTTGCCCTACTCACCTGTCCTGAACTTGTTGTAGGTGCCACTCTCCAGCATCTGGCCACCATCATGGACACAGCAGGAGAAACTCCGCTCTCGCCACCTGGATTGGGCAAAGCACCTGGGTCAGGCCACCGCTTACCGTGGTTCCCTTCACAGCTCCCTGGTGTCCTGGATACCTTTTTTCTATTTTTTTTTTTCAGGGTAGAAACTGCCCTGGTGTTTTGGGATTTGCCCAAAAGGCAAGCTGGAGAAGGGACTCCAGCACGTCTAAATATCCACAGTTCATGTGTGCAACTGCATTTGGAAGGCAAATTCATGTCTATATCCTCTTTTCTAAGAAATAAAGAGCTCAAAATCCCCAGAAATGTTTGTAGCCTCTGGTTCCAAGGCAGCCAGGAGAATTTTTAAAAAAAAATTTAAAAATCGTGATTTCAGTGCACTCTCAAACCTGACAAACAAGACCACGGCAGGGCTCTCGGGCACTGCTGATGGCCCTTCACCCTGAGCAGCGCAGCGCATGCCCTTGCTGCAATGCCAGCCCAGAAGAATTTGTCATTTGGCCAGATGAGAAGCACCTACAGGACCCTGGGAAATGCAACCTGCAGCCCTGAAAGCAAGGTGAAAGCTGCTAAAGCAGGACCTGGGGAGAGCAGGGCAGGGTGAGGAGGGAAGGAAGCGAAGGAGCCACTTTGCCTTGGGAAGGGAAAAACCTGGATGCCCAGCAAATATGCCTGTATGGCTGCTCATTCATCAGTTTCCCAATTATTAAACAGAGTCAATGCTGGAGGAAACGTATGTGACACACTCAGCCGTTTTCATCCAGGGGAATGGATTTCCTCAGGGGCTCTGACAGAGAGATGCGGGGTGCTCATATATTCACATTGAGATCTTCCCTCCTAAGTCAGTCCAAGGCAAAGGTGTCCAAGTAGTAATAATAGAAAAATCTATTCCTTCCTCAGCCCATAAGCTTCGATAACTGGTTTATGTTGCTACCGTAAACCCTCCAGGTCTCCACTGAATCCTGAGGGTAGACAATACATGAGCTGCCAAAATGGAAAGGCAAAATGAGAGCAAGCAGAGAGGGGGTTTGGAGACTTTCAGGGCTTTCTTCTAGTTCCTGCAGGGAAAGGTAATGTTCTCAAGAGTAGTTCTAACCCTTCAGATCACCTGAAGCATCCCCCCTTCCCCCTACCCAGTGCGAAAGGCCAGGCTAGAATGGCCATTAGCAACTTGGTAGTTACCAGTGCAGAGCAAAGATGAGTGAGATGAGGAGCACAGAGGTCAGGTCTGTCAGGATCCAGATGACGTTGTACTGCTGCGGAGTCTAGAAGGGAACAAGAGAGGATGTGTCCACCACCAAGGACCCTGAGATACACCAAAAAGTTGCTCAAGTTCTTTCTTGCTGCTTGAACACAGCCATTCAGCTGCCCGGTTTGCACATGCAGTGACATCTCTCGGGTGTTTAAAGCGTTTGGTGACATTTCAAAGTGGCCACTCACCAGCGGGTGTTGGCACTAAATCACCGTCCTTTATAAAACCAGGTCTGTTGTGTGGCCAAGAAGATTGTACCACATCACAGTGGACATAGCAGGGACCTCTTGTTTGTACGGGCAGGCCCTGCAGTTCTCTTTGCTTCCCCCCAGCATTAATATCAACATCTCATTTTCTCCAGCAAAATTATCCTTTAGGGAACACAAAAGAGGGTTTGGGATGGTTCCTGCTTTAAGTGTAAGAGCATCTGAAGATTCACGCTTAGACTGGATCTCCACTCACACTCAGAGTGGACTGAAACACTACAATTGTCTTGATGGGAGCATCATAAAATCTACTTCAAGAGTGTGGAGAGAGTTATTTGTAGTAGTAGCCCTTAGGCTGCAGAGACTCTGGTGGGACCAGTGCCTCAGGTGCTCCTTAACCCTACAGGTTGTCTGATGCAGGACAGAGAATAGATGAATCAGGTGAAAAAAATTCCTCCCAGCAAGGAAGGGTTATTGCTACAGTTGATTCCCTGGGTTTTGTGGAGCAAGACCAAGTTGGAGAAGGGCAGTGGGAAGCCCTGGGAAATGAGGGACTTCTGACATCAACAAGGTGCTTCAAAAGCTAAGAAAGGGAAATCCTTGTGCATCAGCTTGTGTTCTCTTTGCTTTCTCCTCACACAAGTCTCAATAAGGCTTCTTTTCCCTCATCTCAATGCCTAAATTGCAAATCCTAACAAGGAAAGTGCTTTCACCTGAGCCAAGAGAAAAGGGAAGGGTATGGTGATACCAGGAGTGGCTCAGAGATCCCAGGTAAGACAGGTTTCAGCTTAGGTCGTTTTCATGCAAAGGGTCTTTTATCCATGTGTGAGCTGGCCCAAGGGTACCCATAAACATCCCAACCCTAATTCCTGTTGCTGAATCATAGAATCATAGAGCAGTTCAGGCTGGAAAAGACCCTTGGGATCATCAAGTCCAACCATTAACCCTACACTACAACCATTAACCCTACACTACAACTTCACCCCTAAACCAACTCCCCCAACACCACATCTCAGCGACACTTAAACACATCCAGGGAAGGCGACTCAACCCCCTCCCTGGGCAGTCTGTTCCAGGGTCTGACCACTCTTTCCGTGAAGAATTTCTTCCTGATGTCCAGCCTAAACTTGCCCTGTTGCAACTTGAACCCATTCCCCCTGGTTCTGTCCCTAATGACCTGTGAGAAGAGACCAGCACCAACCTCTCTACAACGTCCTTTCAAGTAACTGCAGAGCATGATGAGGTACCCCCTCAGCCTCCTCTTCCTCAAACTGAACAGTCCCAGCTCCCTCAGTCGCTCCTCATAAGGTCTATTCTCCAGGCCCTTCACCAGCTTTGTCGCCCTCTTCTGCACTCACTTTTGAGGACGCAAGGATTTTCACTTACCATGAGGAAGAGCGGCTGGCTGAGATTCCTCAGTGTCTGGACGGCGTTGGTGGTCACAGAGTGTGCCCCAGAGCACCACGCCAGGGAGAAAAGCCACGGCTCACTGACCACGTAGAGGTTGGTGGTGATGTTTGCCTCAGCGTATTTCCTTTAAAAGGACAAAAAGCAATAGCCTTCGTTAAGAGAGGAGGTTAGTGCTTCTTTTGGGGTGAATCAAGGAGAGAGACCAGGTTTTTTTCAGGAAAGGTTTGATTTAGGACCTAGATAAGCCATTGAAACTTAGCGTGAAGTAAGATCAGACTCCATGTAACAGTGAAGGAATGCTCCATCAGTATCAGCATTTTTAAATCTACCCAGTATCTACCCAGGGTTTGCCCAAATGGATCTACCCAGTTTTTTACTTCTAATGAAAATTATAACTGAGAAAACATTGCTCTCAAGCAAAGGATTAAAATTTTTCTTTTTTTTCTTTTGTTTAGAATTAGATTTCAACAGTTTTATGCATTGGAAAGAGCAAAAAATCGTATTTACAGAAGGACACCTGAACGGGCAAGACTGTTTTTTCTTTTCTTATTTTTTTTTTTCATATTAGAGAACCATTTTGGAAACTTCTGCAGCAACTACGGAACCTTCCGTTGGAGAGATGA
Organism: Trogon surrucura; assembly: GCA_020746105.1. Taxonomy (NCBI): domain Eukaryota; kingdom Metazoa; phylum Chordata; class Aves; order Trogoniformes; family Trogonidae; genus Trogon; species Trogon surrucura. Next base: position 1,283,313 of record CM036617.1, on the reverse strand, counting down.
CATTTCCAGTGTATCACAAGCAGAGCACTGGTAGCAACAGAGACCAGAAATCAAGTTTCCAGAACCGCAGCTACAAGAGGGTGATGGTCTCTCACCACAGCAAATAGTAATAATAGTAATTATAGACAATAATAATAAGAATGATGTAATAGTAATGATGTTGTTTGTAGAAAAACCACGGAAGATTAAATAATTGTTAATTCCCCAGGATGCAGTATTGGTGGGCCTGGGGATGGCATGAACAGAAAGACAAGAAATTCAGGAAACAGCTGTGTGGTTCCACCCAGAAGATCTTTAGATCGTGATCAAGTAAATATGGACCTGAAGGCAGGGGTGGTGTCACCTCTTGGCCAAACACAGGTTCGACAGTGGGAGTGAACTGCAGTGTCTCACTCCCAAAATGCAGCAGGGTTTGGCCACTCGATCTAAAGGAGCTCTTCCCAAAATGCTGCAGATCCTGGAGCTGGTCACGGGAGGGAGACATTGTCACACGCATGAGGCAAACATGGCCGAGATGCAGTCACTTGGGGCTCAAACTTCGACCTACCGGATATCTTCACTGGACATTTCAGTGTAGGGCAGGTTGAGTTTGACAATATTGTCCATCAATAGGTCTTCAACTGGGGCCTTACTGCCCATTGTCTGCTGAAAGCCAGGAGCAACAGATTGAACAACGGACCTCATGTCGTTCTCCAGCCATAGGACCTGCGGGCAACAAGAGGACCCAGTGAATTCACAGCAGGCACACTGATGTGCCCTTCTCACAAATCCAGTGGAGAAAACATCTGGAGGAGCTTAACCCAGCCCGTCAAATAAAACGTCTCTTTCAGTGATCAAAGGACATTTCCACACAGGGTTAAAACTGGCGAGTCGCTTTAATCTAGAAGTAACTATCCACTGCTCCTTGCTTATCGACTGGAAATCAGTGAGCACGTTTCACACAGCCCGACAAAAGATGCTGTGTTTGGAATGCATGAAAAGGCAGCTTTGGGTCCTGGGAAAGGCAGCAGAAAATACTCGGTTCTCCCAGGGTGAGAGATCTTCAGCCGATACAGCTCAAAGCCCCAGACATCGGTGGGAACACAACCTGATCCCCACAACCCTGGCATTCATCCATTCCCAGGGGAAGGAGGAAGGTGACGAAGACTCCCCACACTGTGTATTTTAATTTAAATCTGGAGTTTCTATGCAATATATAAAATAAGCATGGGTGGCAGGGAGTAGGCTGCCAATCATTACAGTGATGATAAGATGTCATCAAGAGGCTAAGGCATCGGCCAGTATATATGCTGGCTTATGTCCTTGTGCTGCTACAGGGTTACACCATTTTGTACCTGCTGAGGAACCAACAGCAGGAGTATACTCCAAGTGATGCCTTTTAAAACAAGTACAACGAGATGTACGTCCTGCAGGTGAAATCACAGAATCTAGAATAGAATCATTTAGGTTGGAGAAGACCTTTAAGGCTGTCAAGTCCAACCATCAACCCAGCACTGCCAGGGCCACCACTAACCCATGTCCTGAAGCACCATATCTACACATCTTTTAAATCCCTCCAGGGGTGGTGGCTCCACCACTGCCCTGGGCAGCCTGTTCCAAAGCTTGGCAACCCAAGAAAAAGAGATATGGAGGAGTGAGATATGGAGGAAAGAGATATGGAGGAGTGAGGCCACCCTACCAGGTGGGGTCTAATCCCCGACTCATTGAGGATGACTTCCAGGGTTCTGTTGATCCACGAGTTCCTGTAAGGATGGTTCTCTGGAGGGCGGTAGAGATCAAATATCACAAGTTTATTCTGACTGTCTGCGAGGCGCAAGAAATTACTTAGCTTGTAAACTGACTGATTCATTGCCTGGTTTTGATCTGCCCTTGACAGTGAGCCCATGCATGAAAATGGCTTGTCCTGGAAATAAAGAGATATATAAAAAAAAAAAAAAAAAAAAAAAGAAAAAAAAATAAATCAATCAGGCAGTTGCCTCTGGGAGCCAGTTGCGTGCAAAAAACTTGTCTCTCTAGAGGGAAAAAGTTTGACGTCTGTCCTTAGCAAGTGAGAATATTTAGTGGTGCTTAGCTCTTCTACCTGAGAAAGGGAAAATTAATGTGATGCTGCTGCTTCTGGGACCTAAACTGCCAAGTTCCCGGCCAGCTCTGCTGAACTTCTGTATCCCACCCTTTAGCTGTGACCATTACAAAAAAGTAGCTCTTGTCTTCTCTTCCCCAGCCCCTGTATTCTGCTGCTGCCATGATAGGGAGCCACAAGACCAATCGTTACAGGCCTTCTAAGCCTGAAGACCAACTGCATAAAGCAGAGATCCCAGCTGAAGGATTTCTACTGACTTCTTTGACTTTTGGCTCAACCAGTAGCTCCTCTCCTGACATTCACGCTATTAAGCAGTAGCCAGCTCGCGTCTCTTCTACATCCAGTCGGTGACTGGCACTTACCTTAAGGAACCACGTTCCAGCATTCAACTCCTGCAGGGTATCCCAGGAGAATAACGCGGCATTTTGGGCAGTGTCGTTGGGGTAGACCTCCTTGATGTTCGTTGTCCTCCTCAACGTGCTGTCGTGCATGAGGAAAGGAACGCCGTCATAGCTGTTGGAGAGCAAGAGCTGAGGTCAGCTGGGTTGCGGGTTCACTCATGGCATGAGCAGTCACATGTCGGGTCAGAAGATGTGTAGAATTTTGCACTTGGGAAAGAGTAACCCCATGTACCAGTATAGGTTGGGGACTGCCCTGCTGGAGAGCAGCGCAGGGGAAAGGGACCTGGGGGTGCTGGTGGGCAGCAGGATGGCCATGAGCCAGCAGGGTGCCCTCATGGGCAAGAAGGCCAAGGGCATCCTGGGGTGTGTGAGAAGGGAAGTAGCCAGTAGGTGGAGAGAGGTCCTCCTGCCCCTCTGCTCTGCCCTGGTGAGGCCACATCTGGAATCTTGTGTCCAGTTCTGGGCCCCTCAGCTCCAGAGGGACAGGGAACTGCTGGAGAGAGTCCAGCGCAGCCCCAGGGATGATGGAGGGAGTGAAGCATCTCCCTGAGGAGGAAAGGCTGAGGGAGCTGGGGCTCTGCAGCTGGAGAAGAGGAGGCTGATGGGTGACCTCACTCCTGGGTATAAATATGGAAAGGGGGAGTGTCAGGAGGACGGAGCCAGGCTCTGCTCAGGGATGTCCACTGACAGGACAAGGGGCAATGGGTGCAAGCTGGAACATAGGAGGTTCCACAGAAACATTAGAAAAAACTTTTTCCCTGTGAGGGTGACAGAGCCCTGGCCCAGGCTGCCCAGAGAGGGTGTGGAGTCTCCTACTCTGGAGACATCCAAAACCCTCCTGGACGCGTTCCTGTGTGATCTACTGTAGGTGATCCTGCTCTGGCAGGGGGGCTGGACTAGATGATCTTTTGAGGTCCCTTCCAACCCCTGACATTCTATGATTCTGTGATGTGGACCACCATGAACGCAGCAGTAGGACCTCCCTCAGTGCAGAGGGTGGGATAGGGAGGAAGGCTGACGCTCAGGACACCAGGTTATTTCCAGTTTAAATACTGCTGGGTGACCTTGGAGAAGTCATGCCTGTCTGTGCCTCAGTTTCCTCGGGGCCAAAGTGGAGATATGCTTGCTGGCCCCCTATAAAATCGTTAGTAACGTATGGCTAAAACCTCCTTCTGCTGACACCAGGGTGTTTCTGCAGGTTTCAGATGAGTGAAGTCTAAATGAACAATGATGTAAAGGTAAAATTTTCTCTCACATACAGGTCTATATTAGTAGAACATGTAAGCATTGGTGTTTCTCTTATTCAGCATCTAGGGACATTCAAAACCCTCCTGGACATGTTCCTGTGTGACCTGCTCTGGGTGACCCTGCTGGATGATCTCTAGAGCTCCCTTCCAACCCCCAACATCCTGTGATTCTGTGAAACTGCTCGCCCTGCGCAGCACGTTAGCAGCTCATGGCAATGGATCCTCCAAACAAAGGCAATTACAGACGTAATAATTAGGACAATGCTGTCGTAAACCTTAACACAGTTTTCCGTGGGCTTGTAGGCATCATACAACCCTCACAGTGGCCTGGAAGTCGGACTAGGGTAGGGACTTGTCTTTATACTCTGCAAACGTTTAAAATACGCTGCAGAAATATTGATTGCTAAGTCAATAGGTACAGCTTATTGACTTGCCTGAGAACAACCATGCCCTACAGCTGCTACCGTCACACGTCAGCTCAGGGACCCTGTCCCATCCATCAGTAAAACATAATTGCCTGGAGCTGCACGTCTCCAAAAGGAACTCTTGGAAGAAGACACGTATCTTCTGTGAGATGTGACGTTTTCCCCCTTACCTAATGGTCACGTCTGTTTCAAGACCATCTCCACCATGCTCAATTGTCTTCTGAAATGACATCTCAGTGTTTTCTGGTGCCAGCTGAAAAAAATAAAATAAAATAAAACAACACATGAGCAGATCATTTTCAAACACACTCCGGAGGACTCTCTTAAGTACTTTCTGTCTCTTTGTAGCATCTCTGGCTTTTATTAGGGAACACCATCATCTTGGTAAAGTCTACTTTTCTTTTTCTTTCACTTCAGCCACCAAACCCATCTTGTCCCTCAGGAACAATGTTATCCCTGTGATGCCTTTGCACCCAGTGCCAAATGCCCCCCATTCCACCCTCCACAGATTCCACGGGGAAAAAAAACTCAGAAGATGATGATGAAGCTGGCAAGGCACAGATAATGATAGAAGACAATGACAGATAATGACAGAAGAAATGATATAAAATAACTAGTCCCAACCTACCATTGGTGCTCCACGGTGTCCGATGAGGGTTGGCTTTGGTCCAAGTGTCCCCACCTCTCTGATGCAAGGAGAGTACATCCCCAGAGGTATCAAGAAAAGAAAGAGAAGGATAGCCAGGTATGGACCAACAATTATCCCCTGAACAACTGAAAGAAGTTGAAGGAGGAAGGCTAGAGTTAATCCATGAGGTAACATACGGGTTTGCCTTGCGGCTTGAATTTTGATATAGCTCTCCAGCTAAGTAGCTGTTGGGCTTTGTCCCGTCCCCTTTCCCATCCCTTTCTCCCCTGACTTTCACTTTCTTTCCAAACAATATGACCCAGCAGAATAAAGCGGTCATAGCAAGGACGTGGGTGTGTCAGGACTGCAGGGTTTGTGTTTTAATTGCATCTCACTATGCCTTACAGCAAGACACGGTCTTAATTTCTTTAGGGGTGGTGCAGTGACCTCATCACTCTCTATAACTACCTGAAGGGAAGTTATAGCCAGGTGGGGACTGGTCTCTTCTCCCAGGCAGTTAGCAACAGGACAAGGGGGCACGGGCTTAAGCTCTGCCAGGGGAAATTTAGGCTGGATATTAGAAAGAAATTCTTTACAGAGAGAGTGGTCAGGCATTGGAATGGCCTGCCCAGGGAGGTGGTGGATTCACCGTCCCTGGAGGTTTTTAAACTGAGATTGGACGTGGCACTTAGTGCCACGATCTAGTAAACGGACTGGAGTTGGACCAAGGGTTGGACTTGATGATCTCTGAGGTCGTTTCCAACCCAATCGATTCTATGATTCTATCCCCCATCTGCAGAAAAACAATCTTCAACAGAAGGACCCTATTTTCTTTTTTTTCTTTCTCAGATAAGAACAAGCAATATTTTGACATTTCCTTCACAGTGAAGAGGAGGAACAACCTTCCTCCTTCAACTATTCCCTTAAGGTGAATACTTCTCTGGTTCATTCAGATTGCTGTCAATGACCTTCTGTGTGTGACCTACAGAATCTACAGGCTCTGACTGCAAGGGTATTGCACCTCAGAAACTTGCCAACTCGTTACCTACGGTCTTCTTAGGAGGTTGTTGACACGTCGCCCAAGAGACCCCGTGAACCTTCACCTCAGGGAACAAAACAGTTCCTCTGAGAAAGGATCACCTATGCACCAACATCTCTTCCTTGAATTGGGCACCACCACCCCTCTGCACGTGAGTCTGAAGGAACTTGGGTTCACACTAAGCTGGTGGATTGAGCTGAGAGTCCATTAGGCATGGAGGACCATAATGTCTAAGGTCTCCAACCTGCCCAGCTGTAGTTCAACAAGAAAGATCCTGGGCAGGGAAAAAAATGCTTTCACCAGCCCATTCTTTCTGTGTTTTTTATTACATCTGCAGATGAGTGTCATGTAGATAATTTTGGCTACATGGAGAGACTAGATCATAGAAGAACAGCCAGTCCCAGGCTGCTCTTCCACAGTTGTTCCTGGCATCTGGCTTTGTCCTTGCACTCCTTGGTCACAATTCTTGCAAGGTGGACTATTCCCACTGAGATAACAATAGGAATTGATGAAAAAGCTCTTTCCCCTATCTCATCCAGCTTCTCCTGAGATGCACTAGTCTGAAGTGGATTGGCTGGGCTGGAGGTCCCTTCTGAGATGGCCAAATTGAGTGCAGCAAGCAAAGGTCAGCCAAGAGAGCTGCCACTGACTGCTTTCTCCTGCAGAAACGTGAACATATTTCCACATGTGACTCAGCACATGGGCACTTCTGCTAAACTCCTCCATCCCAAGGCAAGTCACTGCCTTTGGTTTAGGCCAAAACTGTGCAAGGAGGGGCGTGCAAACCAGTAACACACCTGGACAGCCACAGGACAGTGCACAGCCCAAGCCCCAGTCCCAGTGACTTCCCTGGGATACACAGGAGTTAAAAGCCTCCTTCAGCTGGAATGCAGGTGTGGGAGGAAAAAGGTCCTACACGCCTGTTTTCCCAACACTGATACACGTCTTTTATCAAATAGGGAGCAGGGAGCAAAGCTGCTGTACCTTTCTTATCTGCTCTGATGGCATGGAGAGCCACGGGCCAGGAGAGGAGGACCATGACGGTTATTGCCCCGATGTGGAGATAGGGAGCTGTGATCTGTCAAGGAGAGAAAATTGTGTTAGACAAAGGATGAAGTGTAGAGACAGGTGGAAACAAGCCCCAACACAGCTACAGCCTTCCAGCTGGATGGGCTCCTGCTGCAGATACCGATGTTCGACCTCCCTCCCGCACCTGTGTGAGATCCACCAAACCCCTCCAGAGCTAGAATCACAGAATCATGAAATTGTTTATGTTGGAAAAGACCTTTAGGATCATCAAGTCCAACCGTTAACCCAGCAATGCCAGTCCCACCAATAACCCGTGTCCCTGAGCACCACATCTACAGTTTTAAAATCCTTCTGGAGATGGGGACTCCACCACTTCCCTTTGGTGCTTGACAACTCTTTCAGCAAAGAAATTTTTCCTAATATCCAACCTAAACCTCACTTGGCGCAGCTTGAGGCCTTGTCTTCTTGTCTTATGACATATTACTGGAATTGGAGGAGCGATTTGTGCCCCCAACCAGGCCAGCTGCTCAGGCTGCGGAGTCATAGACTCATAGAAACATTCAGATTGGAAAAGCCCCTTGGGATCATCAAGTCCAACCTATAACCCTACTCTACAGGGTCCACACCTAAACCATCTCCAACACCACACCTAAACGACCTTTAAACACCTCCAGATGGGGACTCAACCACCTCCCTGGGCAGTCTATGCCTACTACTCTTGTTGTGAAAATTTTTTTCCTAACATCCAGCCTAAATTTACCCTTTTGCAGCTTGTGGCCATTCCCTCTAGTTCTACTACCAATTACCTGTGAGAAGAGACCAGCCCCAACCTCTCCACACCGTCCTGTCAGGCAGTTGCAGAGAGTGAGGAGGTCTCCGCTCAGCCTCCTCTTCTGTAAACTCAACAGCCCCAGCTCCTTCCGCCGCTCTTCATTAGATTTATTCTCCAGGCCCTTCACCAGCTCCGTTGCCCTCCTCACTACACTACACTGCTCTCCTCTCTCCTAAGTCAGCTGAAGGAAATGTGGTTTTCCTGTTGGCGTTAAAAGGAAAGGCAACATTTTCTGTTGTGGAAAAGAGGCAACAATTTCTGTTGCAGAAAGGAGGCTCCAATTTCTGCGGCGTTCAAAGAGTGTTTTGGAAACTTTCTCGATGTTCCGATGTGTGAACAAGGCTACGTAGGCAATTAAGTAATTTTAAATGATTATCCCACATCAAATGCTGTGAGAAAGGTTAGGTTTTGGAGAGCCAAGCGCTCTTGCAATGTTTTAGTCAAGATGGTCGCTTTGTGGTTAGAACTAAAATTTATGCAAAGGTGCCTTTATCCCACATGTCCTCATCCATGGATCCAATCTAACCTAATCCAATCCCACCCAGGTAATAGTTGTCTCCGCAGCTACACCATTAAATTGATATCAACAAACCTGAGTGATAAAATGTGATATTTACAACTATATGGAACTAACTATTATGGTATAAGAGAAGTAGTTAAACTGGTATGTGTCTGATCACAGACTTTATTAGACTCAAATGCAACTTGCAGTACCTGGTTTCACACATTATCAATCTATTCCAGAACAATAATTCATTTTCCTTTGTTTCAAAGTATTTAATTCACTTGCTTTAGGACTAATAGCATTTTTTCTCTTCTTTTTTTTCTCTTTTAACTCAATATGTAGATATTTTTCTTGATTTAGTAGCACAAAACAATATATTTATTTAATGCTTATGATATGTTGAATAATACCTGTTGCTGGACAGATACAGTAATTTGACTTCATTTCTTTCAGCCTAATGACCAAACAAGAAGATCAGAAGCTAAGAATCCATTCTGTGCTTATCACAAATGCACGAGCAGAGCTGGAAACGGAGCTGAAATAGTTTGTTGCTTGCACGGACACGGAATGGATGGATGCTAGTATGACACTCATTCCGTAAAACTAGGCAAATCTGTCCAAGAAACCAGTTCATCATTTTCTGAAGCTCAGCAGAGCCCCGTGGTTTCTGTTCCACCCGGAACTGAGAGTTATTAAGGTATGTTTTAGGCAAAAAAAACCTATCCAGATGCAAGCCTTTCCTATTCCTTAGTCCATGCCTCATTCTCCAAACTGGAAGGGCTGAAGGAAGCAGCAGTCATCAAGAGACATGATTGTATCTGAGATCGTCTGCCCTGGACACTCGGTAGCAACATCTGTCAATCAGAAGCAGGGTTCAGTTGCTGAGGTGCCATCTGAGATGTCCAGGATATTTGAGATGGCTTTGCGGGGCTATGGACATGACGCAGGATCTGCAAGAGATTTGTGTCCTTTGGGAACAGCAGTGGGAGGCCGCGCGAAGCATCTCAAAGGGCATGAACACCCAAAATAAACAGCACCTGTGGGGAACCCAAAGGCTCTTGTGTCTCATTCCCCTCATCCACCTCCCTTGGAGTCTGTACCAGGGAGAAGCTGATGGCTTCTCATTACCCGTGTTGACACCCTACAAACACCATATCTGTGATTCCTCTTCCAGTCCATATGTTTTGCACTCCCAGCACACGTGGGGGAGAGGTGATAGGCCCACAGAACATCTGCAAGGCAGTTGTGTAGTCAAAGTCTACATACTTCTTCCTTCTCAAAACATGGGGACCTGGATGCTCAGACACTGAACGGCACGGGGCAGCTCTTGTCTCCATCTTCAGCCTTTCCTCTTCAGATACTCCCTGCCTGGCAGTGACCAAGGCCAGGCTGGACGGGGCTTGGAGCAACCTGGTCTGGTGGGAGGTGTCCCTGCCCATGGCAGGGAGTTGAAATGAGACCTTAAAGGTCCCTTCCAAGTCAAACCATTCTATGATTCTGTGATCTGGTGAGAGTTGAGGGGGCTAGCAGACCATGCAACTCTGATGCTTTCCATCCAGCATGTTAGAACCATCAAATCATAGAATGGTTTCACCTGGAAGACACCTAGATGTTCAAGTCCAGCCTTTGTCCCAGCCCTATCAACCTACTAAACAATTCCCCACCTGTCTCTTGAACACCTCCAGGGATGGTGACTCAACCCCCTTCCTGGGCAGCCTGTTCCAATGGCTGACAGCCCTTTCAGTACAGAAACTCTTCCAAATATCCAACATGAACCTCTCCTGGCACAATTTGGATCCATTTCCCCTGGTCCTATCACTCTCCACGAGGGAGAACAGACCAACTCCACCTCACTACAACCTCCTTTCAAGTAGTTGTAGAGCGCAATGAGGTCTCCTCTCAATCTCCTCTTCTCTAGGCTGAACAGCCCCAGATCCCTCAGAGTTTTGTCTTAAGACTTATGTTCTAAGCCCTTTCCCAACCTGGCAGCCCACCTCTCTACCCTCTCCAACCCCTCAATGTCCCTCTTGTAGTGAGGGCCTCAAAACTGGACACAGGACTCAAGGTGAGGCCTCATCAAAGCTGAGTAGAGGGGAATGATCACCTCCCTACTCCTGCTGGTACCACCTGATACCAGTGTTCCCAAAACCTCAGTGCTGTCCTACCCTCAGAAGAAGAAGTTCTGAGTCACAGAAGACTGAAACTGTGCTAATGCTAAAGGTGCTGAACCAGCAGGGGACGGTTAAATGCGTGCTCCAGCAACCCTACCAGCCAAAGGGGTCTGATTTACCTACCTTGGGCACCTGCAAATTAACAGTACACCTACTGTACAAAAAGCATGTGACTTCCCAAACTGAGACATGCTGGATCAGAAAGTTTGAAACTCAACTTCAGGTCTTGGCTTCCTTTCTCTCAACAGGACAAGTTAAGTCATAAGAAAAGTTCACTCAAAAACCACGTGCCCTGCCAGGAAAGCCTGTGTGAAAAACACCCACCGTATGGAATATTTTCTACTGATTGCCACAAAACAATTCTATACTTCCTTCAAGAAAACCTCCCAGCTCCTCTTACCTGGAACGACAGGCGGACAGTTTTCCATTGGTCTCCCCAGAGCACTGATAATATGAAGAGGGCTGTGACAGAGAAGCCCAGGACAAGAAAAGTCCCGATCTGGGGAGATGAAGAAGACATAAATTAGCTCCAGCATTTCAGCCCAGAGTGTGTCATCCATTTGACTCACAGGTGATGATCTTTGAGGTCCCTTCCAACCTCTAACACTCTGTGACTCTGTGGCTCTGTGTTTATTTAAGCAGCTTGGACTCGATAGGGTGAGGCTACACGAGCTTGACTATGCCAGTTTGGAGACAGAAATCCACTGGGATTAAAACCAGACCTACAGTGCTATCGATTGGCTTTTCTCTATGGCAAGATTGGTCTTAAGAGTTGGATACCCAACTCAGCCAGCCCTCAGGGCTCCCTCTATGATCACTGGAGAAAGAGAGGAATTTCCTGGCATCCATTCCCACTTTATGATGGAAGATGCCTCCCTCTCTCTCTCTCTGTTGATGTAGATGGAGCCTAGATGATCAGCTTTCACCAAATCCCTCAACTCAGAAGTGGCGAACTCCATCCAAAAGAGCAACACAGCTCCCTTATGCTGCGAGCTGCTTTGCAACAGCCTTCAGCAACAGCAAATACTCCTGTAATTAAGAGATGAGAGTTCACTGTTTAACCACAAAAAGAAGGAAAGGGAAGGGGAAGGGGAAGGGGAAAGGGAAAGGGAAAGGGAAAGGGAAAGGGAAAGGGAAAGGGAAAGAGAAAGAGAAAGAGAAAGAGAAAGAGAAAGAGAAAGAGAAAGAGAAAGAGAAAGAGAGAGAGAGAGAGAAAGAGAGAGAAAGAGAAAGAGAAAGAGAAAGAGAAAGAGGAAAGAGAAAGAGAAAGAGAAAGAGAAAGAGAAAGAAAAAGAAAGAGAAAGAGAAAAGAGAAAGAGAAAGAGAAAGAGAAAGAGAAAAGAGAAAGAGAAAGAGAGAGAGAGAGAGAGAAAGAGAGAGAGAGAGAGAAAGAGAAAGAGAAAGAGAAAGAGAAAGAGAAAAGAGAAAGAGAAAGAGAAAGAGAAAGAGAAAGAGAAGAGAAAGAGAAAGAGAGAGAGAGAGAAGAGAAGAGAAAGAGAAAGAGAAAGAGAAAGAGAAAGAGAAAGAGAAAGAGAAAGAGAAAGAGAAAGAGAAAGAGAAAGAGAAAGAGAAAGAGAAAGAGAAAGAGAAAGAGAAAGAGAAAGAGAAAGAGAAAGAGAAAGAGGAAAGAGAAAGAGAAAGAGAAAGAGGAAAGAGAAAGAGAAAGAGAGAAGAGAAAGAGAAAGAGAGAGAAAGAGAAGAGAAAGAGAAAGAGAAAGAGAAAGAGAAAGAGAAAGAGAAAGAGAAAGAGAAAGAGAAAGAGAAGAGAAAGAGAAAGAGAAAGAGAAAGAGAGAAAAAGAAAAAGAAAAGGAAAGAGAAAGAAGAAAAAGAAAAAGAAAAAGGAAAAAGAAAAGAAAAGAAAAAGAAGAAAAAGAAAAAGAAAAAGAAAAGAGAAAAAGAAAAAGAAAAAGAAAAGAAAAAGAAAAAGAAAAAGAAAAAGAAAAAGAAAAGAAAAAGAAAAAGAAAAAAAAAGAAAAAGAAAGAAAAGAAAAAGAAAAAGAAAAGAAAAGAAAAAAAAGAAAAAGAAAAAGAAAAAGAAAAAGAAAGAAAAAGAAAAAGAAAAAGAAAAAGAAAAAGAAAAAGAAAAAGAAAAAGAAAAAGAAAAGAAAAAAAGAAAGAGAAGGCAGCTCTATTCTTCAGCTTCTTTCTCAGTTTGGTACCAGTAAAGCGGGGATGGAAGCTCTTCTTGGGACATCATCTGTCTGCTGAGAACTAACTGCAAGTAGAAACTATCCCTAATCTCTTCCATCCTAGGATGCTGTCTCAATTTTTTTCACAAATTGTTCTGCATCTTTCTGGCCCTTTTGGATTTTTTTTTTTTTCAAAAGCAAAGATGACTGTGTTTCTATTGCTTAAATGAAGAAACATAGGACTGAGTATCTGCATGTTCAGCTCTTCCCTTCCACTGCAAGGTTTGCAATTTATGCTCTCCCTAAAATTGCATGACTAGAGGTTCCTTTTTTCAAATGGTCCACATAGCCTCAAGAATTTTCTAAGGGGGGTGATTCTAATGCATCACTTTTGCAGCAGCAACTCTTCATTTCGGCATCTTCCAAACTCCAGGTGGCATTCCCCAGAACACCCAAAGACCAAAAGGCACTGACCAGGATGCCTTGAGACAGGTTTCTCTTCTGCAGAGACAGCAGCCACTTTTTTCACGGCTGCTGGAGTCAGCTACAGAAAGTTATGGTGTGTTTCTCATGAAAACTTTGCTTTTGTCTTCATGTTACCACATGTAGATGTGTTAAATCTGTGTGAAAGGGTCACTTCAGGGTCCTTTTAGAGCCAATGGGGAAAAAAAGGTGCTTTAAGCACGATTCACCTCATTTTAATTCATGTATCTGAGACCAGCTGGATGAATTACATCCTCAGAGGATTCATTTCCCTCCACTGACTGCAAAGGGAGTTTGGGTGATCAGCTCAGTTACAGGTATCCTTCTTACGGGTACCCAACACCTCCTAAGATCAACCTCTTCCCTCTCTTCCTTCTCCCCCATAATCTAAGGTGTTTTTCTTGCAGAGAAACACCACAGGCTCCGTTGGGATACAACACAGAAAGCCCTGACTTTTCCTACCTTGTGACTCCAGTGGAGATACAGCTGCTGGCCTTCTGCAAGCAAACACATTGCCAGGATCTGGGAAATCAAGAAGAGAGTGTTTGCATCCTGGTAGAAGATAGAGTCATAGAATCATAGAACGGTTCAGGCTGGAAAAGACCCTTGGGATCATCGAGTCCAACCATTAACCCTACACTACAAGTTCACCCCTAAACCATCTCACCCAACACCACATCCAAGCGACACTCAAACACATCCAGGGATGGCGACTCAACCCCCTCCCTGGGCAGTCTGTTCCAGGGTCTGACCACTCTTTCCGTGAAGAATTTCTTCCTAATGTCCAGTCTAAACTTGCCCTGTTGCAACTTGAACCCATTCCCCCTGGTTCTGTCCCTAATGACCTGTGAGATGAGACCAGCACCAACCTCTCTACAATGTCCTTTCAGGTAATTGTAGAGCATGATGAGGTCCCCCCTCAGCCTCCTCTTCCTCACACTGAACAGTCCCAGCTCCCTCAGTCGCTCCTCGTAAGGTCTATTCTCCAGGCCCTTCACCAGCTTTGTCGCCCTCTTCTGCACTCGCTCCCACACCTCGATATCCCTCTTATACTGATGATGAAGTGTCTTTAGTGTGGCATTTCTGGGACTGTTTTTCACTCTGAAAAGTCACTTTACACTAGGTCTTCCTCCACAATGTCAGGGCTGTTAACAGGACAAGCCTATGGAGGGAGGTTCTTATTGCTACAGTGAAAACGCTTCTGCAATGGTCAAGCATATATCAAGGCAGCTCTGCAGGATCAAAGCCCTTTCATGGGTACGATGTAGTTGGGCGCTTTGCGATACACACTTTCAAGAAATTTTCTTTGTGAGTGCAACTGCTGAAAGAGGAATGATGGCCAGGGTCAACAGCTACGGTATGAACCGATACAGCACTAATTGTTTTCAGTACGTTTGTTGTGATGTCCTGTCAACCATGGGAGAGAGGTCAGGGAATAAAAGAGGCCTGCAAAGTGCCGCAGAAATACAGTGCAGGCACAAAAGGAGACAACACTTCCACAGAAACGGCAGCAAACACAAGAGACAGGCACATCTCGGAACAGGGAAAACTGCCTTGGAGATTAAAAGACTCTAGTTTTTGGTGGCTGGCATGTTCCTTCCCTCTGATAGCACGTTGGAGCCCTTGGGGAGGGTGCCTATGAGGTGCAAACCCCAGCCAGGGCAGGGGACAACCCCAGAACCCTTGAACACCAAGAAACAAAGGATGAGGAAAGCCAGTCCGTGGCTCTGATGGATGAATCCCCATTCTGATGGGGATTCTCTTCAAGTTGTCCCAGACATAAGCAGCCCACGAACCTGTGTCCTGGTCCCAAGGAAGTGACAGGTGGCACCTCGGGTGAGGAGCAGGCAGGACAGGTGACCAACAGGAGCATCCCATCCCACATATGGAATATGCAGTATAAAGCTGAGGGACCACGGAGGTTAAGGTCTCTTCTTCACTGGCCAGTGTCCGAGGAGGACTCTATCCATTCTTCTGCCTCATTAATACTATTATGGTTTTAGTAAAGCTGGTTTAGTTTTCTTTTCCAATGCATAAGTCTCTCTGCCTCATTCCCTTTCCCTTCTGGAGAGGGAGAGGGGTTAGGGAGCATCTGTCAGTGTTTAGTGTCCAGCCCAGCCCCAACCCTTGACAACCTGGTGATGAATTTTACCAGAAGTATCTTGCTGCCATGAAAACATGTAGGTCTACGCTCAGGAATCTGAATGCCTGGGGTAAGCTTCTCAACCACCATAAGGGACCATCTGGGGACCAGTATCACCAGATAACAGGGTTTAGGAAAAAGTATCTCTTAGAAGATATCAATGCTCTACTATGAAGCAGATCCCTCCAGACTGTCTCAGAGACAGATTGTATGAAAAGAGGACACATAAATTTAGGGGAAGAGGCTCCTCTCTCGTGAAACAAGGCTGCAAAGGGAGGTAAGTTGTTTACCAACCAGCTACAAACACGCTCTCTTCCCAGGAAGGTGCTGATTTGAAGGGAGATAGAAGCTTAGCAGAGAATGCAGATCAGCTTTTAAGTGCTTCTTGACATGTTAGCCTCCTTTAATCAAATCCTGCACCCAGTACGTGATGAGTAACCATGGGAGCAGCTCAGAGAGAACTGAATTACTGCTAAAGCTCTTAAGCCAGCCCCATTTAAATCAGCTATTTCATAAAAAGGAAGAAAAAAGACACTTTTCTGTGACACAAAGACGTGATCCTTGCCTAAGGTGCAGCCAAACATTTCACAGGCTGTGCTCAGCCAGACAGTACAAAAAAAGTACAACTTTTGCATCACATCTGGGAATGCCATGAGAGGGTGAGCTCATTTTTACAGATGGAAACAACATCCTGCTATCAGCTTACAAGAAGAATGATCACCAGGTTATATCCTCAAAGGGTGAAGAAGGAAATCTTGCAGCTGCACCACTGGTCACTGTAGAAGACCACATCTTGGGCTGATGTGATATTCACCCCTAAAGTTTAATAACTCAAGCCATCACCACCTAGCTTCATCCTGCTCCTCAAAAGCTGGCCCAGGACCTGTCCAACACACTCTTCCACAGGGAGTAGCTGCCTTTAGTCCCACATTCTTGCACCTAGAATTGGACTTCCTCAGGCAAAGGGACAACCAGTACCAGTGGGTCTGTCTCCTCCAAACTCCTTCCACGCACACCCTGGGGTTGTCTAATACAAGCACGCAGACATGCGGGTTTGGGTGACCAGTATGTATCTGACTAGTACTGTTGAGGCCAGAGCCAAGCTCCCTCTCGCCAGCCCCATCATCTCCCTGAATCTCACAGCCTCCGACATTCACGTTCTTCTCTTCTTTAGTATGAAGTGTGGAAGCGTCTCCCCTTCACAATCTGCCCACAAACTGAGAATTACAGGATGCTTCCCAGTGGCAAGAGAGATGGAGTTGCTGCAAGGAGGATCGCACCTTTGTCTCCATCTTTCTGAGTGGGTGCACTGACCACAAGGTCATGATATGAAAGGATGGACAACAGACAACTTCATTCCGCTCTACTTCTGGATGGAAATGTCCTTGTACTTATTTCAATACTGCTGGTGAGGCTTAGATGGGCTCTGAACCTACCACCACAAGGATATGGAGGCAGGCGCTCAGGCACTCAGCTCACCTGGAACATCTGCTCACTTAGATGTTCACAATAGCAAAATTCAGCTCCTTACATTTGCTTTCTAGCAAAAATACAGCAGCTCGGAATTTGTCTAGTACCCTGGTCTCTTAGGGATGGAGGTTTGAGGTCCCTGTTTGGACTATTTTGAGTTCTTTCTTAGTCTATGATTAGTAACGAGTGATAGGACAAGGGGAAATGGCCTCAAGTTGTGCCAAGGGAGGTTTAGGTTAGACATTAGGAAACATCTCTTCACCAAAAGGGTGAAGCACGTTAAGTTTCGGAACAGGCTGCCCAGGGAACTGGTTGAGACATCACCCCTGGAGGTCTTTAAAAGATGTATAGATGTGGTGCTTAGCGACATGGTTTAGTGATAGACGTGGCATTGTTAGGTTAATGGTTGGACTTGATGATCTTAAAGGTCTTTTCCAAGCTAAACGGTTTCATAATCTGAACCTTTTTACTTTGTACACTCACGAGTCACCTCCCCAAAAGCCTCAGAACAAATGTGGTTGAACTGCAGAGAGGAAAATATTATCTGTTAGTGTTTGAAAGACTGAACAAGAAAAGCTTTTTCTTCTCCACTGAGCATGAATGGTCCTGCAATTAGACCCCTCTGCTTAACCTTTTAGCTCTAATGGGGATCAGAAAATTGTCTTGGGGAGTAGTAACAATTGAATTAATTGAAACTGATCGTCTGAAAAAAAATCACAATGATGCATGCGGACGGAGAGCATCTTTGTACAGGGAGCAAGTGCTTTTTTCTGCAACATTTAGCCAGTGGGCAGAAGAGTGTTTGCTTCAGTGGTTCACAATAAGGTCATGGAAGCAGCCTTGCAGGCTCCAGCTGGGTTCCATCGTTAAAGGAGAGGGTGTGGTGCTCACAGACAAACCAGACCAGCCACTGGTTGCTATAAAAATCTTCTTCTCTGACAACAGCATCAGGGTGCTCAGTTTTCCGATGCGAAGGGCTGCTGATGCAAAACATGACAAGGAAACGCTGCCTGGGTGAAGGTCTCCAGCCCTTCCTGCAACATCCGTGGGGATGGTCTCCATCCAACACTGTTCGACCAGAGTATGGGATGTAATTCATCATGAGGGCAACCTCTTTGGCCAGCTGTTGTCTGAACTGTATCAGAGTGGTCCAGCTATAGTGTAAGTACTCACACAGACAGATTTATTTAGATGTGGATGAGCTGAGCTGTACTTACTACTCTGTGAAGCTGCTGATGTTTTGCTGGGTGGTTCAAAGGCTCTAGTGAAAGGTTGATCAAAGGCTCTCAACGCCCACTGCTCAACATGGATGCATGCAGCAGTCTCGTCAAACGAGATGTCATGAAACAGGGATGCAATCATGCAGGGCAAGTGCCCCGAGAAACATCCAACAGCCTTGGGTGGATTGCTTAACATCTTCAGGAAAGTAAGGAGCAAATGGGCTTGTGCCCAGAGCAGGGGAACCTCTGAAGTGTTTCTCTTGCAGGACATGTCTGATAGCATCCAGTCTACTTGTGTTCTTTCAGGTTTATCTGTGCTTGCCCTCCAGAGGATGGTAAATCAGCTTCATCAGGCAGAACTGAGCTGCTGAGAGGAGGATGTGTCTACACAAAGAAGAGCAGGACTGAGACTGAATTGAAGCATGTAGGACACCAATTTCAGCTTCACACCTTGAGTGTTTTGTCCAGTTTTGAGCACATCAATTCAAGAGAGATCTCGAGGGGCTGCAGCGAGTGTAGAGGAGGGCGATGGAGCTGGGGAAGAGCCTGGAGAATAAATCTGATGAAGAGCGACGGAAGGAGCTGGGGCTGTTGGGTTTGGAGAAGAGGAGGCTGAGGGGAGACCTCCTCACTCTCTGCAACTGCCTGACAGGACAGTGTGGAGAGGTTGGGGCTGGTCTCTCCTCACGGGTAATGAGCGATAGAACCAGAGGGAAGGGCTGCAAACTGCAACAGGGCAGGGTTACACTGAGCAGGAGGAGGAATTTTTCCCAGCAAAAGCAGTCAGAGCTTGGCACAGGCTGCCCAGGGAGGGGGCTGAGTCCCCAGCCCTGGAGGTGTTTAAAGGCCATTGAGATGTGGGGTTGGGGGAGATGGTTTAGGGGTGAGCTCTGTAGAGCAGGGTCAGTGGTTGGACTCAGTGATCCCAGGGGGCTTCTCACAGAATGTCAGAGGTTGGAAGGGACCTCGAAAGATCATCCAGTCCAATCCCCCTGCCAGAGCAGGAACGCCTCGATAATGCTACATAGGAACATGTCCAGGCAGGTCTTGAATGTCTCCAGAGAAGGAGACTCCACAACCTCTCTGGGCAGCCTGTGCCAGGGCTCCGTCACCCTCACTGAGAAGTTTCTTCTCGAGTTTAAGCGGAACCTCTTATGTTCCAGTTTCAGCCCATTACCCCTTGTCCTATCATTGGTTGTCACCGAGAAGAGCCTGGCTCCATCCTCGTGACACTCACCCTTTAAATATTTGTAAACATTAATGAGGTCACCCTTTTCTTTTCTAACCTGAATGACTCTATGATTCTATGATTTTTCATCTTCCTTTCTGGCTTTCTTCTGTCCTTCACTTGCCCAGATATCTTCCAGTCATCATGTTCATGCTGCTGAAGGCATGAAACTCTTCTAAGAAAGTCCACCACTTGGACACTGGCTGATGTTTGGATCCAGACAGAGCATGACTGAGCTGACACACCAGCCCCAGGTGTCTTCAGGCTCCTCAAGCCCAGGAAAGCCTGTGAAGCCCATTTCTGGCATGTGCTATGATGGGATGGCTTATTCTGATCCTGACGTTGTCTCCAGACCCACAGCCTGTTGAGGTACGATCTCAGAGGTACGATGTGGGCATCCCTGGCAAAGTTCTCAGTTGGCCAAAGTAGAGCTGTAAGGACATCAAACCACCCACACTCCTTCGTGGCCACTGGAAAAGCCAAATGGGATTTGCTGAACAATAGACATTGAGCCCTAGAACCACCAGGATGTCACAAAATCCTTGTAATTAAATACAGTTATTTGACCTTCTCAGAACTCAGTTAGCCCACAGCTTTTATGATGCTATTGATCGCTGTGGGCATGGCCAAGCAGCTGTTCTGTTATCACTTCGGGGTTTTTTTATTGCTGGCACTGGAATAAAATCACTATTTATTTGTACTTCAGCAGGGACAAAGGACCCCAGAAACCTACTGTGTTAGGCACTGCAGGAACAAAGCAAAAAGAGATTCCCTGCCATGAGCAAATGACGGACTGACTGTATGATGACACATCAGAGAATGGGTAAGAACAGTATGAATTGATAACAAAACTGGTTGTCTTGGTCACAGAGGTGAGTCAGAGCCATAACCTCATCCCCAGCAACTGGTGTTTCAACATGAAAGTTGGAGTCCACTGAATGTGGACTCCAGTCCCTGGAATTAAACTGAATTCTTAGCCTATAGCTCTGGAGGCAGAAGGTGGAAGCCCATATACAGATCTGTATTTGTGGGGTTCCCTAAGAGACAAAGTGCAGGAAAAAAAAAAAGGATGAGAAAGTAGAAGTTTTAGAAAACACTTGTATTTGGTATGTTGCCAACAAGCAAAGGAGAACAGAAGCCTAGAGAAAAATCTCACAGGATTTGGAAAAGTGAAGACTTCAGGAATGTTGCCTGTTTGGGCAAAAACTTCAGCAACACATCAGTAGCCTCAGCCTGGAGAGAAACCCTCAGCAAAGCAGAGCGAATAAAGGCAGATTCAGTGATAAATGCTCTGCTGCTTCTAATGAGATTTTTTTGTTGGGGATTAGTGGAATAACTCAGCTCTGTCGACATACCACCACTGCTACATGACTCAGAGCCCCATACTTCCCTGCTGTCAGAACAACAATCTTTAGCATTGCCCAACCAAATCCAAACCCAAAACTTCTGGCTCAACTTTCCTTGTGTTCAAGGAGAAACTCAGACTCATCAAAAACAAAATCATCGAGAGAAAACATAGAAACTACATCTGCCTTAGAGCCCCTGCAAGCTCAAATTTGTGGACATGGGGAGAAAACACCACAAGCACTTGTCTTCCCAATCTTCCCCAGGTACCCACTGTCTAAGGATCATATACAGAGCTAGGCTGAGCTTTGTTCTGACATGTTAAAGCCATCCCTACGTTTATTTTTTAGGACTATAAGTCATGATCAGCTTACAAGGAGCATTACTCACCAAGAGCAGCGTGATGTACGTGAACAAGAGTGCCGCCACGATCAGGAGAACAAGAGACCAGAGAAACCAGAAGCCCAGGTTCCCATAGTTATACCTAAAAAGCAATAAAATATTATAATAGCATTTATGTTTAGCACATAGACTGGAGGGCAGCAACAGCCTCGTTCCTTGAAATGTTTAAATTTTCAAAGCAATCAAAGAAGGATGGAGGAATAACCCACCCCGTAACATGCAGAAGTAGCTAAAAGCCTCCTTCCCCAAATCCATGACTGCATTAACCACCAGACTAACAGCCCTCTCTGCTGGGGTGGTAAAAAATAGAAAGAGAGGAAATGGCCTCACGTTGCACCAGAGGAGGCTTAGATTGGATATTAGGAAACATTTCTTCCTCAAAAGGGTTGTCAAGCCCTGGCACAGGCTGCCCAGGACAGTCCCAATCCTTGGAGGGGTTTAAAAGCTGGGGAGATGTGGTGCTCAGGGACACGGGTCAGTGGTGACCTGGCAGTGCTGGGTTAACAGCTGGATTCAGTCATCTTAAAGGTCTTTTCCAACCTAAATGATTCCATGATTCTGTGTCCAATCTGATGGCTTTGTAAGTCTGTAAGACACAGCACCTCACTGCAGACAAGGCAGCTGGGGGAAGGAGCAAGATGACACGACTCAGGAGAACAACCCACCACGTCTGTCCAAGGTTGTGTAGGGCATCGCAGCAAAGAGAGATTTGAGTCAGGTTTTGAAGCAGAAAACACTAGAAATCTGGAGAAGCTGGAGACAGCTTGCCCAAGGAGAGAGAGAGGGAGGCTTCGCTTCTTACCCAAAGGCTCAATAACAATGAATAACATTATTACGCCTTTCCTCCCCATAATAGTTGAGCTGTTTTAATTTTAGGGGGCAGATTTGTGTTACTGTTGCCTGCGTGTTGCAGAAGGAAAGGACTTGTGTAAATCCCTGCTGGTTATTTCTTACTTTCAAGCCTGGGAACGTGCAATTGTCTTTGCAGGGAGATACCTGGTGCAAAGCTTTCGATGCCAACCGCTATATATGGGATGGGCCAGGGGGAAAGACTCAGAGAAGAAAAACGAAGGTTTATTTAGTTAGTTCCTTTGATTCACATTTTTTTATGATGATGATTATTCCCTTTCTCCCCCATTCACACTTGCACGTAAAAATCTGTAGCCAAGCAAAGGGCACCTCTGAAGTCAGTTTGGATGCTGTAACCAAGAGTTCAAGGAGACAAATCCTTGTGCCCTGCTGCAGCCCAGCGGCTGGGGAGGATGCTCCTCTCTTCCCCGCCACCCTGGGGACCTGCCCAAGGAGTGGGAGAGGAAGAAAAGCTGGTACTTACCAGTCAAAGTTATTGTAGTCATTCTTGGCTTCACCCCACATGTACAGAAAGACCAGGGAAAAGCAGAAAGCTCCGACAAGCAATGGGAAAAACACACATTCCCGCTGGAGAGGGAGAGGAAGGACAAGTGGTCAAAGCCTTGTTCACCCCAAAGCGTGCAGAGCAAGTGGCAGGTACTTTTACGCTGTCCCTCGAACACATGGCTTGGTGCTGGGCATCCTGAAGTAGATATGGAGAGCATTTCCCTGCCTGTCCCCTGCGACAAGGGAATGTTCTCAAAAGCGCACTCTGCACTATTTATTTCCAGGGAGAACAGGTCTCATGACTTGGCAAACAAAGAGGATTTTAATCAGCTCGCATGGGAGGGATCTGCACTACGCAGCAGCCTCTCTTTGCAATTCGTACTGCGCACCCATATGTCAAATTTTACTTCTTGAGTTTGCTCCCATGGCTCTGAGACGTTTCACTGGCCAAGAGGGTCGGGCGCGAGGTCCTTTCCTCCCACCACACTTTCTAGCTGTGTGATGGCACGGGCAAAGTGCCACAGAGACACAACCACACCTCAAGCACTTAGAGCGAAGCCCAACAACCCAGCACACCTCAGCTGGCTCCAAAAGATGTTGGGCTGGGATGCCTTTGGCCCATGACACCAATCGTTTTGGACCGACCTCTCCCTACACAGCAACGAATGTCTGGGCTGATTTTTGAGCTAATTTACCGTCTTGCAGCAGCATTTCCCAGGCTCTGTCCTCCTGCGCTGGTACCGCTTCCACCGGCAGCTGTAGAAACCAGCCAGGCAGGAGATGAAGGGCTGATGCTCGTATCGCTGCAGCAAGCGCCGACGGACCACCTTCAGCTTCCCAAACTTGAGCTTCTTGAGACTGGTGGAACTGGCCTCCATCTGAGCAGCTTTATCTCATCTTCCTCCTGAAACAAAGCTACAAGTTTTACAGGGAGGCTGTAACCCTCCTTTCCTATTTGGGGAAGCTTTCCATGTCAGAAGAAAGAGAGGAAGGATGCTGAAGTGGATGGCTGCAAACATCAGGAGAGGGTGCTGAGGACACCCCACTTGGTTTTATATACACCTAAGTGAGATGTCCAACAGAAAAACATGGTCATTGCAAGTCCCCTCAACAGTCAGTCGTGCTCCTGGTTGTATCTTAAGTACTCTGAATCACCTCCAAGGGACCCTCTGCCTCCTTTTGACTATACAGGGACCTCTGGGAAATGAAATCACTAACTTAAGATTAAGTGCGGGTTCCCAAATTATGTCAGGTGAACCCAAGCCTAGGCTCACCTGTGGGAATTAATTCAACATCACTGTGGCCTGTCTGCAACCTGCTACTAGTTCAACTAGTAGGAAAAGAACTAAAAGTCCCCAGGTAAACATCTCTCTCACCCTGGCAGAAATACAGCACTGCAGAGACTGATCTCTTAAGGAAAAGTTATTTTATGACCGAAATAGATTTACTCAACAGTAGAAAGAGGAACTGCGAAGATGCACACATGGGAGATCTCTTCATAATCAAGGTGATTTTACACAAATAACTTGATGGTAAATTGCAAGCGATGTAGTTAACAGCAAAGCAAATAGCACGGGAGGTTGTGCCAGCAAAGAGTGGTTCACCCATCAGGACACTATCAAGATCTCAAGGAAAGATTTGTTGAAAAAAAAAGTCTCACATGGGCATATAAAGAAGCACCATTACTCAGCACTTCTTTAGAGTACGGAGATAGCCAGAGATGCTTTTCCACTGCATTAAAAAGTGCCACGTCCAAATCCAGGCACATCTGCTACAGATTCCCGGTCTAGAACCGCAATTTCCCTGATTTATCTGGTGTAGTAAGAGTCATTTGAGAACAAGGGCGAGCGACGTGCTGCCCTGCACACACGGGTGAAATGCACACACAAACTCTTCGCAAATAATTCGGAGCCCAGCGCGCCTTTGTGGAAATCAGTGGATAAATCCCTGCAGACTGACACTTCCAAAAAAAAACTTGACCAGTCTGCAGAAGGCACAAATGCAAAAGAGACACAAGATGCAAGTTAAAACTGAGAGGATGCATCCTCAGTCAAACCCTTTCCAAATGTCCCAGCCCATTGGCAGCTGGAGTGCAAGGAGAGAGGATGGAAACAAAACAAATGAGGTTTGATTTTGGATCACCGCTAATTAAGCAATGCCTTGAATGCTTTCCTGAGCCAGATGTGTCTGCTCATCGGGGGGAGCTGCGGGGAATCACACGCTCTTGGATATGGTGGGGTCAAGACATCCCCAGAAGCTCAGCAGGATCAGATCTGGGCATGACCAGGTTACCCCATAGTAAAAAATTGATGCCAATCTCATGTGGCAGGCTGGTGATCCCGCTCTTGAATTACCAGAGCCCAGGCAAGCAGTGCAGACGACAGCTGATCCTGCTGCCCTCAAGTGCACCTTGAATATATTCAAAAAAAAGTGGCTGGGGTAACTTGGTGATATATTTTATTCTTCAGAGCTCTTACTAGAAGGGTGTTGTGTGCTGTGAGGTTGCAGTATTTGTTACCTTCTATGAGGATCCCTAAACCAGGAGTTCCCCTCTCACGGAACCACACCTTGGGAAATGCCACCTATGAGCCTTACACTAAGGTATCTGAGTTTACAAATTTTGCACCTGGGAGTATGATTCCTTAGAGCTGTTTATAAGAAAGAACCCATCACTCCTGCCCACCCTTGGACAGCATCTACTCTTTCACTCTGACATGAGCAGGTGAGGGAATGAGAGCTACTGTGGCATCCTCTCCAAAGAGAAATGTCTACACACAAAACGCTTTCAGTCACCTTCTAGAGATGCAACCAGGGATGGTCAGAGGCTAGAGAACAGGGAAGCCAACAAACCTGTTACATCACATCTGCTGGGCTCAGCAAGCTCTTGTCCAAAGCTGAAACCACCCTGCCAAGACCAGGAAGGGCTTGACCCAAGGCTGCTCCTGCTCCCTCTGCAAGTGGGACACTTGAGGCCAATCTGACCCACAGCTGTACAGGACTGCTGGGTCTCTGCTGAGGACTGAAACACAAGACCTGCTTGAGGCATTAGACAAAAGGCAATGCTTGTGTGAAGACACAAGGGAAAGAGTTGGCAGGGATCAGGAAGACCAGGGACAATTCACTAAGTATTTGGGCTGCTTCACTCTGAAGGCAGTGACTCCTAAGAAGAGCTCATTCCCTTTGCAGCCCTGTGAGATGCAAATATCTGTGATGCATTGACACTGTGCTCTTGCAAACGCACCAGTGGTGACTAAAGAAGTCCAGGAGAAACCCCTCTTAGAAGTGATAAGTCCCGTGTGAGGATGGGGAACACAAAGACAAACACAAGGGCAGCCAGAAAGGTCTTTCTCTGCTCACATCTCCAGGCACTCCCTTCTTCTCTTTACCTGTGTCCCTCCTCACAGGCAGCACTCCTTCCCTTTTGCCTCCACACCTTCTCCCAGCTTCCTGCCCTCAGGTGCATCTCCATGTGCTCATGTAATTGTGTTTAATTTAATGCAAGCTCCGCCCTTACATCTCAGCCCACCTCCAGGTTCTCCATGAGCCTCCATCCCACGGTTTCATCCTTGCTCACAAATTACCAGCCTGCTGTCGGGGCATTCAGAAACCATAACAACATCTCTCCCAAGGTCTGGCTCAATTTGCAATGCCTCAGGCCACGTCGAGCATTGAAACGTTTCAATTCACAAGCGTTTTGATCCTAACAAAGATAATATCCCAGTATCTGGACTCAGCAACCGCTTAAGTGGCAAACAACACCAAAACATATTTTGATTAACAGGCGGCTGAAGATGAGCCAGCAGTGTGCCCAGGTGGCCAAGAAGGCCAATGGCATCCTGGCCTGTGTTAGAAATAGGGTGGTCATCAGGAGGAGGGAGGGGATTGTCCCCCTGTGCTCAGCACTTGTGAGGCTGCACCTTGAATCCTGTGTTCAGTTTTGGGTCCATCACAACAAGAAGCACATTGAGGTGCTGGAGAGGGTCCAGAAAAGGGCAACAGGGCTGGGGAAGGATCTGGAGAACAAGTCTGATGATGAGCAGCTGAGGGACCTGGGGCTGTTCAGCTGGAGAAGAAGAGGCTGAGGGGAGACCTCACTCTAAAACTCCCTGGCAGGAGGTTGGGAGAGGGGGAGTTCAGTGTCTTCTTCCAAGTAACAAGTGATAGGACAAGAGAAAACGTCCTCAAATTGCACCAGAGGAGGTTTAGATTGGAAATCAGGAAAAATTTCTTCATTGAAAGGCTTGTCAAGCCCTGGCACAGGCTGCCCAGGACAGGGGTGGAGTCCCCATCCCCAAAGGGATTTAAAAGCCGGGGAGATGTGGTGCTCAGGGACATGGGTTAGTGGTGGAACTGGCAGTGCTGACTTAATGGTTGGATTCAATCAAATTAAAAGTCGTTTCCAACCTAAACAATTCTGTGGTTCTATACTACAATTATGGTAGATGCAGAGGCCAAAAGACAGGAGGTCTACTTTAGGATCTGGAGCAGCTCAGTCATTGCAAAAGCCTTTAAACAATGCTTGTGCCTGCATTTGAAGCACAGTGCTCCTAAAATTCAGAGGTCGCCTGCAATCCCTACCCATCTCTGCCAGGAAAGGATAGAGGAGGGCAACATCAAACTTGAACACGTTCACTGGGAAAGCCAGAGGAGCAAAGAGCAAGAAGCAAAATGTGCATCAGTAGGAGAGTGAAGTTTAGGGCTCCTTAGCAAGTGAGCCGCAAAAGCAGTAACATATGTTTTTCAGCTCCATAAACCCATGAGACTTCAGGTCTTTTCCTTGCAAACAGAGACGTTGTTCGTTGGCAGATCAGAGTTCCCGCAGCGGCAGGTGGTTGGACAGGGCTGCAGTTTCCCACTGCTTGACAGGGAGTGAGGAAAAGCATGAGAAATAGCCCGGGGGGATGATGGAGGAAGGAGCAGGAGAGAAAAAGCAGGAAACATATGTGGCTCTGTGGCCTGAACACAGAAGGTTTTTGCAAACTCTGAAGGGAGCTTTCCTGAGATGGCAGAGTACGAGCAAGAAGAAAAAGCCCTTTTTTCTTAAGCTGTAGAGCTGGAGTGTCCATCTTTGAAGGGGAGAGCAGGTACAACAGCCACATTTGGCATTGCCCAATCTCTTTTTCCTTGGGCGTTTTAAGCAGCTCTTTCCTTTCTCCTGCATCTAACCAGCTTTCTCCAACACAAAGTCCTACAGCACATGGGCAGGTGGGTGCCGGGCTCTTTCCAGATGCTACAAACACACTTCCCAGTCTGCTGCAAGAGAGTTGGAAAAGAAATTACCAGGTGACATGGACAACAGGGTTGAGTGTATCCCCAGCAAATTTGCAGATGGCACAAAGCTGAGTGGTGAGGTCGATATGCCAGAGGGACGGGATGTCCTCCAGAAGGACCTTGACAGGCTTGAAAGGTGAGCCCATGTGAACCTCATGGGGTTCAGCAAGGCCGAGTGCAAGGTCCTGTACCTGGGTCAGGGAAATCACAAGCACAAATACATGGTGGGTGGAGAATGGATGGAGAGCAGCCCTGCGGAGAAGGACTTGGGGGTGCTTGTTGATGAGGTGCTCAACATGAGCTGGCAACGTGCGCTGGCAGCCCAAAGTCCTGGACTGCATCAAAACATGTGTGACCAGCAGGTCAAGGGAGGTGATTCTGTCCCTCTGCTCTGCTCTGGTGAGACCCCACCTGCAGTTCTGGGTCCAGCTCTGGGGTCTCCACCACAAGAAGGACGTGGAGCTGTTGGAGCAGGTCCAGAGGAGGCCACAAAAATGCTCTGGGGTTGGAGCTACTCTGCTACCAGGACAGGCTGAGAGAGTTGAGGCTGTTCAGACCGAAGAAGAAAAGGCTCCTAAAGGGGAGACCACATAGTGTCCTTCCAGTACACTTGTTGTTGCAACAGGACAAGGGGCAATGGTTTTAAACTCAACGGTTTTAAAGTGAGGTCCGTGTTTTTCTTATCCTGGGGACCCCAGAGCTAAATATGGCATATTTTATAGAACATATTCTATATCCTTTCCTTCCTCTGGCAGACAGTAATTTTAATTAATCAGCAAGACTTTCGAGAGTTTCTTTATGAGCCCTAATTATACCTTTCTCCTGTGGAGGATCCCAGGGTGTATGTGCAGCTCAAGACAAACACGTGCAAAGAACATTTCGTGAATTGACTATCTGCTGGCTTTGAACCATCGAATCATTTTGGTTAGAAAATACCTTTAATATCATCAAGTCCAACTGTTAAACCAGCACTGCTGGGGCCACCACTAAGGTCCCTGAGCACCACATCTCCACGGCTTTTAAATCCCACCAGGGGTGGTGACTCAAATTAAGGTGCCATCAGTGCTAAGAAACAATAGGTCTTAACATGGGAAACAATGAAAGAATGTGGAGGTAGAAGAGTTTAACAAGGAAAAAGCACCCCTGCAACTGGAAGGACAATATTTATCCATCCTATTTGTTGCAGACACCTCCAACATACAATGGCTGAAGTTTTAAAGCTATGGGGAGGTCTCCACCAAGGTTAATGCCCTGGATTTTGCAATATGCCACCACGTTTTGAATAATCAAGCATGTTTCTACCTCATTAACCTGCAAATACAGACAAAATCCTGCATTTAATGAGATTGCACAGAACTCATCCCCATCACCATGGACTCCTTGTGCTGCAGACTATAGGCAGACACCCAACAGGAGCTGTGCTGCGAGTGGTTGGCATGGCCCACTCAATTTTGGGTCCCAGTATCTGCTGAGACCAGGATTCGTCAGTGGTTGCATATAGATGCTTGAAGGCAAGATCTTCTGAGGCAACCGATCAATTTTGTGGGATCAGTCTGACAAGTCCCCATTGCTGTGGACAACTGATATGGGTTTGGTAATTCTGCCCCAAACTTCTACAGATTCCCCTGCACGGTGAAGCAAGTCTCACTCCAAGGTGGGACCTGCGCAGCTTAAAACAAAACCAGATGTTGGCCATGAGAATTTAGGGTAGAAAAAGCACCTTAATCCCTAGCTTTTTTTTTTCCCAGAGTGACCGTCACAGGAAACAAAGCTCTGAAGCTGAACCACATTTTTGGATGGATCATTTTTTCCTCTGCCCCAAACTGCCCCCAAAATTGCTCAAGATCTGTCTACTCCTTCAAGATTCATCAGTGGTCTCTCATGTCTGGAACATTTTTTCCCCCAAGATCCGGTCCCCGGGAATGACTCATTGTCCACAACCACTTGCAGAAACCTTGTTTAATCATAACCATCATCATTAGAAATTACAGCCGGTTTTCTTCATCTTCAAAGCACTTTGTGGGCAATGTTAACACACTTGTGTCCAGGAAATTATGGGCCAAGACTCAGAGCATTTACAGTGGGTTTTATACAAATGCTTTCAGCTTCACGTCGAAACAGGCAAGGGGACATCACTGTGTTTGTGAAACAGCTCTCATGGTGGTAGAACAGATTTTTCCCTCTTGCCTGCTAGGAGCAAAATCAACATTTTGAATAAAGCCGATGAATAGTAGCTAAAAAAATAAAAATAAGAAGAAAAAGAAGGGGTGGAGAAAGACTTTTCACTAATGCCACATCTTTGGTTGGATTCAAGCATATTCCCATCCATTATTATTACTCAGAAACCTCTCAAAAGGGCCAAGTGGTTCTGCTTCTAGTTTGTGTGCCACAACCATCCCTTCATCGCACAAGCAAAAGTGGGGCTCTGGCACAGAAGGGGTCAATTTTGGCTGGAGGAACTGTCCTTTGAGGAGGAACAGGAGGTTATTCCATGGGGTCTGGGTTTAAATTATTTTTGACCAAGGGCTTCTTTCTACAGAGGTCCACCTCATCTACCTTCTACAGAGGTCACCCCAGCCCACTCTGGTTTTCTTCTGGAAGGTCTTGCCCACCCCAACCTTCCTTACAGAATGTTGTATCTCCCCCTCTTCCTTTTAGGAAGTCCCAACCGTCCTACTAGAAACTTCCACTGCACCACTCGAGGAAAAGTGGTCGCTCACAGCCACCAACCCATGTTTGGTGGTCATCAGGCCATGCCAGCCTTGGGTTTCCATGGTCCCAAGGACTAAAGCTGGAACTCCTTTAGCATGGTGGGTTCAGGTGATGAGTGGGTAGGAGGTTCACCAGCCCTTGCTGCTCCAGGGAGGGGACACTTCAGTCCCAAAGAGAAGAAAGGGTGACTTGTGTCCTACCCAAGATGCTCTCCTAGCCCCAGCTGACAGACATTGCTGTTGGGTTTATTGGTGGTAATGGAGGAGCGGAGATTCTGGCAAAGAAGACCCAAAATCCAGCATCAAACTGGGGAAGCTGATGTCCCTCCTGTGGGCAGTACAGGTGGGAAGAGGCAAAAATTAGCCCCGAAGTGCTTGGGAACAGCGACTTCCCAGCTGTGACCACATGGAGACCTTCTACCACCCATCCAGATGTTGGTCCCAGCTGGCAGCAACAAGATGTCCACATCTAGGTGTTGTTTTTCCCCCCCAAAGAGGGAATCGGAAGCATCAGTGATCTCGTACCTCTAGGTCAAGTCTGAAAATGGAGACTCAGAGTGACCGAATCAGGGTGAAACGCTCCTTCCCACTCTTCAGCGTGGTCAACAGGAAAAGGGAAGAATTTTTTGGCCGTGCAACATCATCAGTGGCCGTGCACAGCTCAGCCCCGTGTGGCGCACGGGGCACAGCCCCTGGGTGGCCGTCGGCTTCCTAAGAAGTCTTTTCTCCCATCACTGAAAAACCACCATGGGGAGGCAAAAAAGTGCTTCCACAGCTCAAAGCCTTGGGGAGGAGGAATAAATCCCTTGGAGAAAGGAAATAACAGAAAAGAAAGAAAAAAAAAAAAGGCAAGAAAATATTTCTTTGAAGATAAATCCTACTTTGTGCAATCCAGCATGCCCTGGCTTGGGTCCCCCTCCTCTCCTGCAAATGCCGACGCAGCTCTTTGTGCCCTGCTGGTAGGAGGAGATGAGGAGATCGAGATGCAGCGGAGGGGAAGGGACGCCTTCCCAGCCCCCCAACCCCACCAAGGGCAGCCCCACCGCCACGAGTGTTGTCCCCCAGGGAAGGCTTTGTCCGTCAGCCAAGAAAGGAGAAGAAAAGAGATTTGCAGATTGCATCCCCCCGCCCGGCAGCTCTGCAGAACTCTATTCAGCTCGGACAAAGGACGGGGGGCCACCGCGCCGAAGCCCCCCGGCGCTGGCCCTCCCCCAAGCTGCGGGTGTTAAAGTTCAGATCTTGGAGTAAAACACTCCTGCGAGGAGGGGAGGGAAAGGGAAGAAAAAAAAACACATTCTGGCTGGAGGTTTCTCTGTTTAGTTCTGTACAGCATCCAGACACATCAGGGCAGGGCCCACTTGTGCACCCTAAGAATGTGGTTCTGCTGTTCCCAGGGGAAAATCCTTTCTAGCTGGTTAAACACCACCGTGTTTCTGCATAAGCCACCTTAGAAAACTTTCGAACTCACTTCAGAGCAAAAGGATAGTCTGACACACAAGCTACCGGGTCAAATCCCCTCACCTAACACCAACCTACGGCTGCCAACAACCAGAGCCTCAGTTTCCCAACTCAGAGTTGATCCAACAGCCAACGAGAGTGGCAGATGAGAACTGTACAGCTCTTCCAATTTTCATCCATCTGCTTTCACAAGCCACGGAGTCTCTCAGGAGCCAGGAACATCAGTGCACACAACCCATGGGCAGAACCTTGAAGGACCTTGTCAGGGCTCAGGACACCCAGCAGAACTGGCTTTGTTGGATCAGCGCCCGGCAGCACCTCACATCGCAGCAGCCTGGAGGAATCACAGAACGGTTGGGGTTGGAAGGGAGCTCTGGAGATCATCTAGTCCAACTCCCCTGTCAGAGCAGAATCTCCTCAAGTAGATCCCACAGGAACATGTCCAGGCAGGGTTGGAAAGTCTTCAGAGAAGGAGACTCCACACCCTCTCTGGGCAGCCTAGGCCAGGGCTCTGTCACTCTCACAGCACAGAAATATTTCCTTACGTTTAGGTTGAACCTTCTGTTTTCCAGCTTGTCCCCATTGCCCCTTAGCCTGTCACTGGGCACCACTGAGAAGAGCCTGGCCCCATCCTCCTGAGACCCCCTTGAGATATTTATAAGCACTGATGAGCTCCCCCCTGAGCCTCCTCTTCTCCAGGCTGAGCAGCCCCAGCTCTCTCAGCCTTTCCTTGTGTAGAAGATGCTCCAGTCCTTCCATCATCTCAGCGTCCCTGCGCTGGAGTCTCTCCAGCAGTTCCTTGTCCTTCTTGAACTGAGGAACCCAGAAGGGAGAAAGTTGTTTAATTGCAGAGTTTGAGATGGATATGTCTTTCCTCTTTTGGTCTTCCTTGAGGAGCAGTTGGACTCATCTCTTCTGGTTTTGAGTGGTCACATCCAGAGAAGAGAAACGGGCACAACTCAGCTCATCCACAGGAAGATCTCTAAATCAGCCACATGAACTGTCCCACAGATATTGCAGAGTGCCACGGCATGAACCCAGCCCAAGACGAAGGGGTTGTTCACCACTGAAACCCAATGAACCCAGCTCAGACTCATGCCCCTTACAGCTCACGTCCATGAACTTCTACACCCTGGGCTTCACAAGATGCCTTTGTCTGGGCACCAAAGCTCATGGCTACTTGGAAGACACCCACACAGAAAAACTCAAACTAGACAGACATCAGCTCGGGATGAGGAAAGCATTTCCCAGGGTCAGGAAGAGCCAGGCACCACCAAGTACATGATGGACCTTGACCTGCTCAGCTTTTCTCTGCTCTCTTTATCTCCTCCCATGCTGGGAGCCAGCTCGGAGCGTCTGTGCCTGGGTCAAGGCACGAGGGCTCTGCAGTTCCAGCTGGCAGTGACAAGCACTCACCAGCTCGGTGCCAGGAGCCAGCAGGTGAGCCTCTGACGTCCTGTACAGGCTCTCCTGACACCAGCCCTGGTGGCACTTTCAGGTGACAATGTTTTCTGGATCTTTGTTAAAGCCCTTCTCACCTACAGATCGTGGTTTCACTTCCTTCCAGCTCAAAAAGCACCTCTTTCCAAAAAGTGGTTTCTGACAGGTGTATTTCACCCCCTGCTCCACAGGGACAGAGGTGGACAGGGCTATTTTTTGTCACCGAACCAGCAGCACGGAGAGGCCAAGGCCACCAATGCCAGGGTTTGTCTCCTCCTTGGCTGTGGGTCTGTCCCTGCTGCCACAGAAATTCTCCACGTGGGGTTACATGAAGCAGTCAGGGGGAACACGGGCAGACCCATGGGTAAGATTACACAGAAAACACCAACAGGCTTATGGAGGGCAGTAGTTCCCAACTCTGTAGTCCCTCATTCTCACAGAAGGGCCAGAAAATCACCCCCAAAACCAGTATTCGCTACGAGGTGAAGGGGAATACGGGACAGGCTCAGCTTGGTAGCAGGTGGCAGCAGTAAAGCACTAAGATGGGGGCTGGATAACCCAAGGCATGGAGAAGGTAAAAGAGTTGGTGTCGTTCACCTGCCTTTCCTGCAAGAATTCACTTTTTCTCAACCAAAAATTCTTAAGAGCTTTTGAGGGAAAGAGAGCATTTAGGAGAGAGCCTCCGTGACCCCACAGAACCTTTCTGACTGCTTTAAGGCACGGATCAATTAAAGCAATGGTGGAGCAAAGGTTAATCAGTATCAACTCCATCTTCAGAAATCAGTAGCCTTTCAAACAGCAATTGCTCTTGCCCAATTCCTCCCTCCCCCCTCCTTTTCTAAAGTGTCTTTTATCTCTCCAGTTCTGGAGACCTTCCAAAATAAGTTCAGTGATGAAGAGCAGCTGCTGAAAGGACCGGGGCCACGGGAACAGAGGGGACCAGACCTGTAATTGCCACAGAGGCTCGTTGCTACACAAATGTCTCAGGGATTGAAAACCTTCCAGGGGCTTCCAGCCTAATTAGAGCAGCCGGGCGCCGGAGAAACAAGGAATCGCTCACTGTTGCGTTGGAGAACGGAGGAAATGAAGCGGAGGAGTAAGGAAGGGGCTGGCTCCAAAGCTCTTCTAGGCAATCACAGAACCATAGAATCACAGAATGTGTTGGGTTGGAAGGGACCTTCATGGGCCATCTTGTCCAACTTCCTGCAGGGAGCAGGGACAGTTTTCCCTGGGTCAGGTTGCTCAGAGCCCCATCCAGCCCGACCTGGAATGTCTCCAGCGATGGAGCCTCCAGCACCTCTGGGCAACCCGGGCCAGGATCTCACCACCCTCATAGTGAAGAACTTCTTCCTAACATCTTATCTGAATCTACCCTGCTCTAGTTTAAAACCATCGTCCCCTGTCCTATCATCACATGTCCTTATACAAAGTCCCTCCCCACATCTCCTGTAGCCCCTTCAGGCACAGGGAGGCTGCTCTAAGGTCTTCCCTTTAGGAAACTTCTCTTCTCCAGGACGAACAACCCCAACTCCCTCAGTCTGTCCTCGTAGCAGAGGAGCTCCAGCCCCTGAGCATCTCTGTGGCCTCCTCTGGACCCGCTCCAGCAGCTGCACGTCCTTCTTGTGTTGGGGGCTCCAGAGCTGGACACATTACTCCAGGTGCTGCTCCGAGCTGCTGCGCCCTACCTGCAGATATGTTCTTCCTTTTTCTTGCACCCAAGAATGGAGTTGACACCAAAACTTTCCCCATGGGCAGCAGCCACAACTTCATCCACACGTACACATTCCCCCCACCCAACTCTGGCCTTTCTCCCTGCCTGCTGGTCTTACAGTGCTCCATCATCAAGGTTAACTTCTCACCCTTGTCACCTTTCCATGCAAGCATTGACTAAAAAAAAAAGGAGGTGTCATACTGTGGTGGTCCCCAGGAGCCTTCCTTTGGCACCAGACCTGCAGACAAGTCCCAGGACAGGGTTCCTCACCTGTCTCACTGTGCTTAACACAACATCCACCCTGGGGACACCACAAAGATTTGCAAGGCAAATGAGGACAGGAGAATAAGACTAGTATGGAACAAGGACATGAGCAGGTTTGATCTGTTGAACCTTCTAAAGTATTGCTCTTTGTTGTTCCCTCCTTTTTTTTCCGAAGTGGACAAGAAATTCAGCAGATGCCAATGTCCTGCTGGTGGGGAGAGTCACAGGGAACGTGAGCCAAGGTCACTCTCGCTTTACTGGGATCTTATAAAACATTCACACCTCAGCCAGCAAAAAGCAGCCAGCCTTCTTGAACACTGGATCCTCCTTGAACATTTCTGGGAGAGCAGTGTCCAGCACACGGAGAGCAGGACAAGGACAAGATGCTGACGAGATGAGCACCTGCAGGTGGCCTGCTCAGTTCTCCTGCACAAGAGGATGTCGGGCAGTGGTAGGTCTAGAGGGAATGGATTGAAGCCAGAGATGGGTCGGTTCAGATGGGATGTTGGGAAGAAGTTCTTCCCCATGAGGGTGGGGAGACCCTGGCACAGGTTGCCCAGAGAGGGGGTGGCAGCCCCATCCCTGGGAGTTTTTAAGGCCAGGCTGGATGGGGCTCTGGGCAGCCTGATCTAGTGGGGGATGTCCCTGCCCATGGCAGGGGGTTGGAACTGGGTGATCTTTGAGGTCCCTTCCAACCCTGACGATTCTATGATTCTGTGATTTTAAGATGTCCAGAGCTGGAGGAGAGGTTGCAATGTGGAGCTAAGCCCCTCAGGGCTCTTAATGCCCTGAAGGCATGGTCCAGGGTGCATCACAAGTCGTTCCTCCAAGCTGCTCTACCCTTTCTTTCTTTCCAATAAAATGTGGAGCCCAATCCCAACTTCTTATCATGTTTGCTCTTCTAAAAAGTACACCAAGACCTTCTTCTCTTGCACACCACACGGGTTTCTGGGGCAGTCCTACAAGCTAACCCATAAGTAGTCACTCCAAGATGAGGTACAGACCTCCTCCTTCGAAACCTCCCAAGATGTGGAGTTAAGTTTGGACTGAAGCCAGGCTATGGCTGCGTGCACAGCGTTGCAGCCTGCAGGGAGCAACCATCACGGACCTCCCTCCAGCCCATCCCTCCACGCAAAGTCACCAAGCCAGGACCTCGGTGCCAGGCAGGACCTGCTCCACTCTGCAAGGAGGCAGGAGCACTGTTTCTTCTAAATTTTGGCTGATATTCATCGCATTAAACATCGCTGCATGGTGACAGCTTGCCTGGAGCCACTTTGTGAGCTCCAGGGAGTCCCACAACCAGCTACCACCACCAAATCTGAAGAATTGCATTTTCATCACAAAACACTCAAAAGACACCATCCAGTCACCCTCTCAGGCCAGCACCATGGCATAAGAAAGTCACAGGACTCGTTGCAAAACCTGGCTTTGTACTCCTCTGCAAAGATTTCAAATTGCCCTGGAAATCCTGCACACCTTTTAAACACAAAGTTGGAAGTTGGAAAGTTGGAAAGGAAGTGGCAGCTTTGGCTGCCTTCACATTCAGAGCATTTTTTAATTAAAATCCAGATGGTCCCATGTTACACTATTCTCGTTACGATCCCTTTTTTCTTTTTTTTTTTTTTTAAGTGTGTGTTAAATGCAGCTTAAGAGCTTTGAGCAGCTGTAAGAAATTATTTCCATTCTCTCTCACCCTTCCACCTGGTATCACGTGCCAGAGGGTAAGTCCTGAGAGACGGCGTACTGTGAGATCAGGATTCCCAAAGAAAGTGCGGAAAGGAAGAGGAGGTGATGTACAGCACAGGCTAGACTTCCAGCTCATCAAAATTTACACTGTCCAACCCAAAGCTGGCCTGGTGCCTGTCCCCGGGTTCCTATCAGCTGAGCACCTGACCTTGAATTCAAATTCACTCTCTCCTAGGAATGCAAATTCCCCCGTTTCACTGCTAATTATGGTTGTGCCTACAAATAATGTGGAAGTGTGGAAGCAGACTAAAGCTGGGGCCAAATCTTGCTTTCAGTTGCAAACTGAGCTGCTCTCCAAAGAATTGCCCATCGAATCTGCCAGGGTGATGTGCCAGACCTTGGGCCAGGAGGTTGCTCCCAGCCTTTCCACCCAGGTCCTAATTATTTACAGCTGTTCCCAGATGTTCCCCGTTCACGGGTTATTTGTTTCTGAGTCGACCTCCCCATCCACATGCCAGACAGGCTCTGGGTAAGAAAGAGAAAGGCTCCTTTCTCACTTTTTACTATGGAAACAGCCCTTTATCCCAAGGACTGGGAATGCTTCCAGCCCCAGCGACCCCACCAGTCGCCCACCGCTCATTTCTCACCCCACCTCCCCTCAACAGGTCACAGCAAACTCATCCAGCAGGGACCCCAAGAGTGAAGCCAGACCACTGAGCGCCTTAAACACCCCCTTGCTCACTAATCACCCCCTTTACTCCCCTTTTGTTACCGGTTCTCCCCATTCTCTGCCTCTTCGGGCTTTGTTTCTCGCCTCGATCCAGGCAGGATCTGGGTCAATCCCACCCCAACATTCAAAAGTCCAAAGAAAACAAAGGAAAAGTCAAAAGAAATCCCTCCCCCTCCCCTCAGCGCTAACTTTCAGGGCAGGCAAAGACGCATTTCACCAGGCAGGAGCACCTTTTATGAGTTAGGAGAGAGGAGGGAGCTCACCTCGCCGGGATGCACATGGAGGGGTTATTTTTCCTTTCTTCCGCGCTCGGGTTGCTGCGTCCTTCGCTTGTGACACTCCGGGACCGAATGAAGGCACTGCTGTGTGACACCCAGGACTAGAGAGGCTGCTGGAGCTGTCCCTCCCACGGTAGGAGGGGCCACACGAGGCTTTAATAAATTCAGTCCCCAAGGCTGGAAAAATTAAAGTCTCCTCATGGGACAGGGCAGCTGCTCTGCGAGACGCCAGGGACTCGCGGGTTCAGTCCGTCCCTCGCCCGCGCTGACCAGGAGAGGCTGGAATTCAAACTCCACCTTGGCAGAATTCCGGGTCCAAAGGATGGGATTCAAGGAAATATCCCAAAGGAGATTTGGGCAAGATGCGTCGTCACTGACCCTCAGCGTCAAAACTCCTGAATTCCCTCTGTGAAAATATTTCCCACGGCTGCGATCCGCTGCACCAGGTTTATGAGCAAGCCCGGTTGCAAAAAAAATGCTTATTTTACTTTTTTTTTTTTTTTAATGGTTTTGGGCTTTAGTATCTAAATCCTATTAGAGACATAACTTCCTTTGGAGGAGGAGAGAGGGGGCAGGTCAGGAAAACAAAAGCAGTTTGTGTGGTTGTATTTTGTAACTTCCAATGTGCCTCAGGCTTTCGGAGAGGTAAAATCTCACCGTAAAACTTCTTGGGCTAGGAGGCTGCACAAACCTACACAGCTCCTCCTGCTCCTGAAAAACTCTTTTGCTACATGAGCAGCTAAAGAAACTTCCCCTCCAGCCCCGGAGGGCTTTCTGAAACATGACCATTGCCATTTTTTCATCCCTGTGGTTTCTCATACTGAGGTTTTTCTTGTCAGACAAAAAGGCAAATGAGAAAGTCTCTGAAAAACAAAATCATCAAACTGCCCTTGCAAAAGGAGAGGGGAAGAGCAGGGCAGAAATAACATCCCAACAGCTTTTGGTAAGCTAATGTTCCAAAGAGAAAATTAGAAGGTGAGCTACAGAGATGGCAGCTTAGTTCACTCTGAAACCTAATGACGAGCAGGGGCATAGAAATAAAGTACTTTAAAAGCAATACTGCTGATCCTTACTTAGCACTAGGTCCTAAAATAGCATCATCTCCCTTTGGAATTGGAATATTAAATATATGAGGGAACTGCAAGACACTAAGGTAGAAGCAGCTGGGTTTTTTCGCTGAATGCCTTCCAGCTAATGCTTGGCTGGCTGGAGTAAAAAGAGGCACGGGATTGTGCGTAAGTCCCAAGAAATATTACTTGCTTTATGGCCAGGTTCCTGGAAACCTGATAAGTGGGGCAAGAAAGGGTGAGATTAAGAAGGCTGAGGGCACTGATGAGAGTGGCAACAGCAGCTTCTCCAGGTACTTTGTAGTTTTTACCTCCCGAGTTGATCTAATGTGGTTTTCTTCTTATATATTGTATTTGTGGTCATGCTGAGCCCAGCTCCATCGCTGCGGTCCTGAAGGTCCAGGGAAGGTGGGCATGGAGGTAGTCCAGCAGCTTTGAGGAGCAATGAGGGTCCAGGAGATTTGCTCTGCCTTTAAAGCCAGCAGCAAGATCAGCACTCCCCAAAATCTGAAGGGGCTTCACCGTCATCCTTGCCCAGGCTGCCAAGGCAAGAAGCTTCCAGCTGCTGCACCCTCACGGCGTGGATGGACTCCAAGGGAGATAAGGGGATAGTGTTGAGCAACATCATCAGCAAAAAAAAAAATCTCCCTATGGTGGTGGGAAGAGCCTTGAAAACTGAAAAAAAAAGTCATTTAAAAAAACCATAGCCCCTCCTCCTAATGGGCAAAGAGAACACCAAGCACCCTGTTGTCTGCACTAAAATAACGCCGCGTTTTCATTTTATCCTGCACACAGCTGAGGCAAAGCCCTCGGCCCTGCTCTTTGTTCCACAAACTTTTTCCTAGCAAAGGGCTCCCTGGCTGTGCAGAGGCTTCTCCGGCTTCAGTATCTTCAGCTCAGAGTTCACCAGCTTATCTCAACTGCAAAACCCTCGCCCGTGCCCGAGCTGTGCCAGCAGCTGGTGACGAAAACAAACGAGGATCTGCTGGAGCTCTGCCACCTGTGAGCCCAGCCTTGGGGTTTATGAGCCCATAAAGAAAACGCCTACGAGGGACTGGTGCCTCCTACGAACCCTCCCTGAGGATAATCAGCAGAGCAGGTCAGCCTTGAACCCTGGTGACTTTTGTCTCTGTGTCAGAAGATAAAAAAAAACAGGGGAAACGGCACAAACCAGGAGCGGGGCTGGTCTCCCTGCCCAGCTACCCGCCACGACGTGGAGTGTTTTATCATGAAAAACACACATCCACGTCCTCCCACCTGATGTCCTTCCCCATTTGGGACGTTTGCCCTGTTGCTGTGCCCTGCCTTGGCAGCAGGAAGGGGCTGGGGGCTGTGTGTCCCCTTCCCTGGGCTGTGCTTGGGTGTCTCCCTCCACCACCGCCCGGTTGCAGAACGAGCTGCTGCAGAGCCTTGAGAGTGGGTGACACACGCGGGTGACGACGTCCCCCCAAGATTAATTACAGAAATGGCACCCTTTATGGTTCCAGGGGTGATAAGGGAGAAGGAGGACGGGACCCAAACTGCTCCAAAATTCAGCCCTCGTCCTCCCGGAGAGAAAGAGACCGTGGGTGACTCCAAGCCCCATCTCAAACGAGCAGAGATGCCGCCAGACCTGCGAAGTGTGATATGTCCAAGCATAAGGATGCTGACAGCAGCTTCACACTGAGCTCTAGGGGGGTGAGGCGGAGGAGGAGGGTGTGGGTTGTCTCTCTCCCCATCTCCCACCCCTTGACACATGGCTCTGAAACATCAACTATCAGGGAGAGCTTCAGCTCCCCCCAAAGTGATGGTGTGGGGAAGCTCAAGTTGAAGCAGGGGCACCTGCAAATGGGCAGCAGCTTCTTTCACACGATGCTGCCAAACCTCCAGGGAAGGCGATGCCTGACCCTGCTTCTTCATCCAGGGATATCTCCTCCACCACCATTTTCAGGGTGTTTGGATGGATCAGAGTTGGTTTTAAGCCCGCCTGGTCCCAAGAAATGCTGCTGTGCCTTCCCGAGTGATGGCAGAGGCTGTGAATAACAGCGCAAAGCCTGTGGAGATGCAGCAAATCTCTGGCAGTTTCTGCCAGCGTGTGCGACTCACCGAGCACAAAACTTACCCCAAGGGTCGGAACTTCAAAAAATTAAAAATAAATTTTAAAAAAATCAACTCTGACAGACAGAATATATGGGCTGACTTCCGGGTCTCAGAGAGGCGCTCTGAGCATCGTTTCTGAGTGAGCCGCATCCCTCGGCTGGGCAGCGAAGGGGGACCAGACAGATTCACTCTGAAGCCCACCCATGGGGAAGCAGCCCCCCCCCAAGCCCAGCACAAATACGAGCTGCCTTGTGTGGCTGGAGGGCGGCCGCCGGAGCTTTCCCACCGCCCTTCAAAGCATCCGACGGAGACAAACTCGGCCTCTTGCAGCCGTTGCTGCAGCAACTTCGCCGCTCGCTCTCCCACGGCGCGGCCAGTTGTGCTGGTGCTGTGAAAAGAGGGTGAGAGATGGGCCTCACCTTTTTTCTTCAATGTTTTGTGGCTGTCCTGTACGAAACAGCATCATTTTTTTCTTTCTTGGCATGCAAGTTGCTCCTGGAGACATTCCTAATGGACTCCAGAGGAAAGTTTTTCACCACGAGAGCAATCAGATGTTGGAATATCCCAGGGAAGTGGTGAATTCCTCAACCTTAGACAGTTTTAAGGCTCAGCTTGACAGGGTGCTGGGCCACCTCATCTAAACTATATTTCTTTACATTAAAAGGTTGAGCTAGATGATCCTTGGGGTCCTTTCCAGCTTGGTGTTCTATAATCCTGTGTTTCTGTGAAACCAAGGGGTTGCTTGGCACCTGGGAGGATGTGACTCGACTTACCCCAAGGAGCCAAGGGAGAAGCAGGTGCAAGGACCAGTGAGGAAGAGAAACCATCCCTTGGCCAAGTGTTTCTGTGCCCGAGCTGTGGGATGAGGCAAAGGGTGAGGGGAGGGAATGTGCTGGATGTCAGGAAGCACGTCGGGGTTTTGTTTCATGAGCGCACAGGCAGCCTCCTCCTGCCCCATGCTCCTCCTTGGTGGCTGGATCTGGAGGACAACTGATGGTTTCCTCACCCCCAGCCCTGCTCTTCCTCAGTGGGGATGTCACAGCAAGGTCCACAACTACCCAGGGGTTACAAACCCCACAGGCAACCCTACAGGGAACCACGCAGGATGTGATGGTCCTGAGCACCAAGGAGTTTCATAGGGGCTCAGCTTTGATGCTCCATTTCTGGTCAGCAAAGATGTTTCCAGTCACTCATGCTGTGCCCCATCTCTTCCAGCCCATGCCATGACACTCGTGCTAGAGCTTTGTCACCATGGAGCCTCTCAGGTGACTCTTGTCACCATGATAAGCCCAGAGACCTCACCAGGTGCTTCTCACCCTGGTCTAGAAGCACCAGGTTCTTCTGACCGCTTATCATGGGTAGGTGGCCCAGGCAAGCAGAGCCAGGCTGACCAGACGGAGCCACCATCGATGAGACATCCCTTCTCCAGCACGCCAATGCAACCTAAAGCTCTTGCACCCATCTGGGAGCACCCATCCCACCCTCTAGGGTGAAAGGGGAAAGCCAACTTGGGCCATGCCTGGTCCAGGGACATCACCATCTCTCTCTGCTTCAGCTTTGCCACTGACCTTGTGCTGGTTCTCACTGGGCTGGTCCCTCCCTGCCTGTCATCTTCTTCGTGGTGGCAAAGGAGATGGGACAACTTAGAGTGTCCCTGCATTGGACCGTTCCCAATGCTTGGTGTGCTCAGGAGAGCCTGCAAAACACAAAGATCTTGGGTGAGAGGTGGGGTTAGAGCCTGACGTGTTTAGGAAACAGGAATAGAAGAAGTGATGGGTGCTTCCCACTGGTGGAGCCATCATTCATGAAGCTCCCCCAGCTCACCGCCCTCCTGCACCAGCCCCCAGGAGCAGCCATTGAGGATTTCCACTGGTGAGAAACCAGAGGGCTGTTGTCTGCCCACTGACCTTCAGGACACAATCCAGGCACACTTGTGTCCTGGACACCGCTCCAGCCTCACGTGTGACCAGCAGGACCCTGACTTTGACTGCCAGAATTGCTGCTAGCCCCAAATTTACACAGCTTAGTGAGTTTTGGGGCACAAGGTGTGGGCTGAAGGTCCCGGTTCACTTCACCCATGGATGTGTTAGGAGGAGATGAACCTCTCCTCAGTGTCTCACAGTTTTTCTCAAACCCCTCCAGCCACCACGGCACAGCAGGGACATGTTCATTCTCCCTTCCCAGGCTTAACCAGTACATCAGCATGGACCTGGCCCACCAGAAAGCCCCACCAGAGCTGGGGGAAGCCATGGGGTGTCTGCAAACACCTACCCCCTGCTGATGCAAAGGGCAGACCCAGCATCAGGGACCTGTGCTGCGATGGGAGCAGAGGACTCGTCCTTGATGGCTCCCATGGAACCATTGGCCTACGAGGGACACGTTTGTCTTGGGAGGCTGCTGCTATGGATAAGTGTAAATAACAACTTAAAAATGAGACAAGAGCAAAGCTGGAGATGGGGTCATCAGAGGGGAATGGACATACCGGGTCGTCAGTTCCCATGCCACGACCATCTCCTTATCCCTGCCGGTGCGTGCCGACTGCCTTCAGCCTCCGAAAGAAATAAAAAAGCTTTTGTTGTTGTTGTTGCTCATGGGAACTGAACACAAAAGGAGTCCCCAGCGCAGCTGCCAGGAGAGGGCATTACATCCGCAGGAATGGCGAAGGACTCGCCGGGAAAGCTGGAGAACATCCCTGCTCACCACGTTCCTGCTACAGCTCCTCCTAAAAGATGAGCTTGGAACCCAAAACTTGGAAGTTTTCTGGGTGCTGCTTGAAAATGAGGGAGCTGGTAAAAGCATCATCTGCACAGGGTGCTGAAGTTTTCCCTGTGCGATAAAAAACAT
Organism: Trogon surrucura; assembly: GCA_020746105.1. NCBI lineage: Eukaryota > Metazoa > Chordata > Aves > Trogoniformes > Trogonidae > Trogon > Trogon surrucura. The sequence continues at coordinate 1,239,641 of CM036617.1, read as the reverse complement.
CTCTGTTGTACCTGTAGAAGCTCCTACCACTCAATCCTCCCATTTTGCTCCCAAATAAATTAAGATCCTACAGTTACACACAGAGTAACTGTTCCCCGGAGCTTCTCCCCTGCTCATCGCTCCGTAGAGCTGCTGGTCTGACACAAGGCATCCCCCCTCCCTGTAAATCTTCTCCCTGGAGCCACACAGGAGCTATGAGGGGCCGGGTGCTAAATTTAGGGACGAAGAAGTAAAACTTCTAAAGATCTGTAGGGGGTGTTGGGTGGCACAGAAATAGCAATAATTGTAGCTGTAGCCTCAGAGATCCTTAAAAGAGGGTTTGGTTGGACTAGATGATCTTTGAGGTCCCTTCCAACCTCTAACACTCTGTGATTCTGTGAAAAATGAGGTGTTGGAAATAGAGAATCAGGGCTGGGATGTGTTTTGCAGCCAGGACACGTTGGCCAGGACCATTGCAGAAGCTCAGTGTGTTTGCCATGAGTCTGTTGAGTGGGTCCTTCCTTTTTTCTATTTAAAAAGGTGCAGCCACAGACCTGATGCGCACACACACACACATACACAAGAGCAGCTGATGAGAGCACTGCTGAAACATCACGGGCTGCTGGTTTGGACCCACAATGGGCAGGCAACAAGGTTTGAAAGGGTGACCCAGGACTGGGCCAACTCCATTAGAGGTTCCTAAATGGACACATGTTGAGATCTCGGTTTGTTAGGTTGAATGCTGACATCTTCAGGATTACTGATCTGACTCTCCAAAACCCATTCGACTATGAAGAAGACCCCAATGCACTAATTATTTAAATTTGGTTAGGAATCTGCCTGTGAGGAAAGCTCACTAGGGCTCTGAAGAGCCTTCAAGTGAGTTATACTTCATTGAAATGAACATTAACCATTTCTTGAAGCCTCGAAATCATTCATTGTCCCAACATCACCCACCCACAGCAACCACTAAGCAATTCAACCAAGTTCATCTCAAGGGAAGAAGCCTCCAGGACAGAAAGTTCTCTCCAGAAATCATGGAAAATGGTAGCTACTTAGAAATAGACTATGGTGGACTTCAGAGCAGGAGGAGGTGGTGGCAGCTCAGTCAGATTTCCATTCTCTAATGGGACAAGGACATCTGACATGGGCTGCTGCTACCACATCAGGGCAAAGAATAGCCCACAGTTCCAGCCAGATGGGCTGCAACATTCCTCTTGCTCAAGTGACGAGACCCCTCATCTTCACAAAAAAAACCCCAGAGAAACAGGTTTTCCTGAAAAAGAGTGGTTGGGAAGCAGCCTTCAGCTAGAGCATCTGTTCTGGGCAGAGGGGATTTTAAGAAGGAACAAAAATTGCTTTATTCCCATCGGTTAAGTTGGTTCAAGGTGTTCCCTTTTCTTCCAGCTCCCTCTCTCAAATCTGGCTCAGCACCCAAGCGAGAGCTTGGCAGAACTTCCCACCGCCTCTCGCCCCCCACGTTCCTCAGAGGCTGAGCTCAGAAAGCCCTCTCAGCACTGCGTTGGGTTTCTTGGACTTTTCTCAGAGTAAAACATCCAGGTCAGATGTTCTGTGAGCAGGAGATGAACTGCAGGAGGCTCGTGGTGGCACACGGGTCCTCCTCAATTCACGATGCACCTGCTCCCCTCCCCTCAATGAGACACTTGTGTGAACAAGTCCGTAGGGTGATGAAGTCCTGCCCTTGTCATCGGCCTCATCCTACTGATCCCACAAGAAATGGTGATGCTGGGGAAGGTGGTTGTAGGTACCTATCCCAAACCCTCCTCTGATTTCCTTCTCTGCTCGAGGAGCCTCAGACATTGAGGTCTATCCAGGGCTAAAAAACAAACATCCAGAAGGCAACAATTTCATAGAATCACAGAATCCTTCAGGCTGGAAAAGCCCCCTGGGATCATCGAGTCCAACCACTGACCCTACTCTACAGAGCTCACCCCTAAACCATCTCCCCCAGCCCCACATCTCAACGGCCTTTAAACCCCTCCAGGGCTGGGGACTCACCCCCCTCCCTGGGCAGCCTGTGCCAAGCTCTGACTGCTCTTGCTGGGAAAAATTCCTCCTCCTGCCCAGTGTAACCCTGCCCTGTTGCAGTTTGCAGCCGTTCCCTCTGGTTCTGTCGCTCATTACCCGTGAGGAGAGACCAGCCCCAACCTCTCCACACCGTCCTGTCAGGCAGTTGCAGAGAGTGAGGAGGTCTCCCCTCAGCCTCCTCTTCTCCAAACCCAACAGCTCCAGCTCCTTCAGTCACTCTTCCTAAGATTTATTCTCCAGGCCCTTCCCCACCTCCGTTGCTACTTCCTCAAGCCATGGTCCAGATCCTGCCTCCAGACTGATGTCTGCCAGAGCATAAACTCCAAGGGGTAAAAATCACATCCGCTGCAACAGCTTCTATTGCAGCCACTTTGCTCAATCAAATAAGAGCTTGATTAATCTAAGACAGACGAGTGAAATGCAACCCCTCCCTTAAGCACCCCCATTCAATTCTACTGTCCCTGCAAGGATCATTGAAAGAGTAAGTGAAGGAGAACCAAGTAATCAATTCAGGCTTTATTTAAGGTTTCAGTTTTATTTTTTAAATGGCTGAGTTAAACAAACCCGGCTCTTATAGGAGTCACTCCAAGGCAGCATGACGAGAAACACATCGCTAAGCTGATCTTAAAACAGCAACAGCCCCTGTACTTCCAGGTAGGGCACGGCACAAGGACAACGGATGGAAGTTGCAGTCAGAAATCAGGAGGTGCTGAGCAAAAGCTCTTCTTTACATATTTGAGATCAAAGCCCGGCAGCAGCTGAGAGGAACATGATTAAAAAAGCCACCATGCCGGCGCCGCAAGGCAATGGGGAACGAGCTGCTCATCACCCACAGAAACCTGCATCACATTTGCTTCTGCCGTTTCACGCACCCGCAAAATCTGGCCTCTCTCTCTTCAGCTCCTTGGCACATCGAGGCCATCTTCTCCGTTCCAGCTCCCACTTTCCCTCCTCAGCTGAATTTTGTCATTTTGGTGACCCTCCTGGATTAGCTCCAGCTCTCTCGGCGCGGGCTGCGACTCAAAGCCGCATCGCTCCTTCCCGCTCTCCTCCTCCGCCTTGAGCTGCTGTGGCTCTCCCTGAATTTCCTCAGCAATTGGTGCCACTGAAGTTTTAACCTTTGCTTCATCCTACCCCAGCGCCCCTTGGATCAACTCCATCTTCTTCTTCTGCAGCTCTTCCCACCACCCCTCTGCAGGCAGCGAGTTTCCACCTTGCTCCCATTGGTGTTGCGCGTTCATTACGGTTGGTTATTCCCGTTAAAAAGTTGGCAGCTGCTTCCCTAAGACCCCATCTCTGACCCTGTGAGCTGGCATTAGCAACACACAATGAGATCCTAGAGCATCAATTACCCACATGCTCACGACCCCAAAAAATACACCTTCAGGCTCTCTATTACTATTGAAATAAGAAGCCATTAAAAAGTGTCGTTATTTTACGGCAGGAAGACGGAGAAACGGGCTTCACCTCTAACAATTTTCACATCGAAGATGTTGTCATCCATGGTACGAATGGATTATGCAAGCTCTTCATTAGGAATGAGGTTCAAGCAAAAATTATTCTTGGACTTTGATCTGGACCAATTTCACTGTCACCCGAGGATGGTCGCCTTTAAGGAAGCCAATATCTACTTGTAGGCCATCACAACCCGTTCTTGCACACTAGTTTTTTAAGAGACAGACGGATTAAGAAACTAAAAAGTCTCGGCTAAGAAGCAACAGCCTTTTACACATCTCACATTTCTGACCGGGCAATATCTTTGGCACTTTTTCAAACCCAGGCCCCTGAAAAGGGGCGACGAGTTGGAAACAAAACACCGCGGCAACCTCGGCTGCTTCACAAAACAGCAGCTTTTGTGTCGATGTGGTGTTTAACCTCCCCCCCCCTTCAAACCTCTTCTCAAGCCTTAACCAGATCGTTTAAGTCAAGCGAGAATCTCCATGGAAACCTCCTTTTCTCAAGGAACCTCCTTGCCTGCAGAAAACCCTGCACCCCTTTTGTTTTGAAGGGGAACACAGTTCGGTGGGAACACAAAGCCCGTCTAGAGAGGAGCTTGTGACGACTCACCAGCCAGATTTACATCCTTTAAGATCACATCTGCACAATTAAGATATTTCAGGGATGACTAAATGTGTTCTAGCACTGCTGCAACTGAATGAGCAAGTTCTGCCGTCCCCGTCCCAGCTCTTCGCTCTCAGCATCACAAAATTTCAGGGGGTCTGCGTGCCCCTCTGGGCCTCAACGACCTCCAAATCAACCGTTTGCTTCAAGAAAAACTCGAGCTGAAGTGATATAAATCAATGCCCGTTCTTGAAATACAGGGAGCACCTCGCGAAGCTACTAGTCGCTTCTTAAAATAAGACAATATTCTGTTTTCGAAAAGATGAGTTTTAGCCTCTCTCTCCACCAAGCCCTTTGTAAGCTGTAGCATGTTATAACATTTCTGGTATTAAGATTGCTTCAGAACCCCCAAAATTGAAGATTATTTTCTGAACGGATGCTCAAACAATTGAATATTTTATGTTCTAATATGGAAGAGAGACTTCAATATTAACAGGCAAATAAATAATTAAGGTCTGTGATTAAAAACGTTTCTTCTGACTCGGGCAAATCAGTCCACAGAGTACGTGGGGGCGAAAAAAAATAAAAAGGCAAAACTGCCACAGAAGTTCATTCTCCAGTAGGAGTTGCTTTTAAATTACAGCAGAGTCAAGACATTCACATAAAAAATAAGCCCCAGAGGTTAATTTTTAAGTCAGAGTCGCTATCTGAGAGTTCTGTAGACAGTAAAGGGCTACACGACACCTAACGCAGGTGCCAACACAGATGAGGGGAGAGTGGAGGAAGGGACGTATTTCACAACCACAACGATAAAATAATCCCATTCTCCTAAGCTTAAGGTAGTTATAAAATTTTCTAAGATTTCCTGTGACATAAAATCATGACGTGCCTGTTAATTCAAAACTTAGTCCAGGCCCAGTGAAGCAGTCGTCTCCTTTCCCCCTCCCATCACAGGTGGGGACAAAAAAAAAAAAAAAAAAGACCTTGGGACAAGATGACACAAATCTACGGGCACAGTCTCACAGCTTTTGGCAAACCCCCTCTCAAGCAGCTCTCAGAAACCAGGCAGGACCGATCCCAAGTGGAAGTAACGAGAGAGAACACATCGAATCATGGAACTGTCAGGGTTGGAAGGGACTTTAAAGATCATCCAGTTCCAACCCCCTGCCCTGGGCAGGGACATCCCCCACGAGATCAGGCTGCCCAGAGCCCCATCCAGCCTGGCCTTAAAAACTCCCAGGGATGGGGCTGCCACCCCCTCTCTGGGCAACCTGTGCCAGGGTCTCCCCACCCTCATGGGGAAGAACTTCTTCCCAACGTCCAATCTGAACCGACCCATCTCTGGCTTCAATCCATTCCCTCTAGTCTTGTCACTCCCGACATCCTAACAAGCCCCTCCCCAGCTTTCTTGTAGCCCCCCTGAGATACTGGGAGGCCACAATAAAGTCTCCTCGGAGCCTTCTTTTCTGCAGACTGAACAGCCCCAACTCTCTCAGTCTGTCTGCACAGCAGAGGTGCTCCAGCCCTCTGAGCATCCTCGTGGCCCTTCTCTGGACACACTCCAGCACGTCCAGATCTCTCTTGTGCTGTGGGCTCCAGAACTGGACGCAGCACTCCAAGGGGGGTCTCATGAGAGTGGAGCAGAGGGGGAGAATCCCCTCCCTCGCCCTGCTGGCCACGCACCTCTTGATGCAGCCCAGGACACGATTGGCTTTCTGGGCTGCAAGTGCCACTGACGGCTCGTGTTGAGCTTCTCGCCCACCAGTGCCCCAAGTCCTTTTCTCCAGGGTTGCTCTCAAGCCAGTCCCTGCCCAGCCTGTGTCTGTGCTTGGGATTGCCCTGACCCAGGGGCAGGACCTTGCACTTGGTCTCGTTGAACTTCATGACGTTGGGCTGGGGCCACCTCTCCAGCCTGTCAAGGTCCCTCTGGATGGGGCATCATCGACATAAGAGGAGAGATGGACAGTCACTTGCAGAGTTCCTCGCCATCACGCAGAAGAGCAACTTAAACACAAATAATCTTTTCTGTATTATTGGTGAAAATTTTGCAGAAACTTCATTGTGGAAAGCTCATGTGCATGCTTGCCGATGGGGCACACCTGCAATAAGGTTCTCAACCCTATGGGCATGGAGACATTAAACACATTTGTGGATTGGATTTAATCCCGTGCTGTCAAAAAAAAAAAAAAAAAAAGTTGGTTGCCAAAACTGTAAGACCAAAATTGTATGAGATTTTAGATCAAAAGAGCTCACTGATAGATGATCTCCCTCTTCAGGCTGGCAGATTCATGGTTTTGCCCAAGGAATTCATCCTTGGACACAGCCTTTGTGAGGGGAAACCTCTTGATATGACAGGGACATGAAATATATATCCATGAAGGGAGAAAGAGCTGCAGGTTTTGGCAACAGACTTCATCCTCGTGTCACACATCAACCTCCCCTGGAGCACGAAGGCTGGGAGAAAGGCACCACAGAAGCAAGAGCTCACGAACTCTACCCACACCCAGCGAAACCAGTGGGAGAGCTGTCACGTAGCGTGGAGCGAATGGGAGAAAATTATTTGAATTAAACCCCAGGCGCAAGGAGGAAAGGGCTGAGGCAGGAGCAGGTCTCGGCAAGAAGCTGGAACGAGTTTCTGAGCACCACAAGCACTTTGGAGAGAGGTGAGATTACTCCAGAATGGGTTGAAACAGCTCAAAAATGACCGAAGCAGCACAGAGAAAGCAGCTCCCCCAGCTGTAACACAGATCTTTTATCGATTTTCTCTATGTGTAAAGTTACTTCCTTGGGAGACGCGCGCTGTCCCAAAGGACTCGAGAAGAAGGGAGAAGGGACAAGGTTACGTCGCTTCATCCACCACCTTCTAGGACCTGGTGGGAGTGTGAGCAACGATCCCATCCCACAGACTCGCCCGGTGACAGCGAATTCTCCGATCCTCCCTCGGCCCCAGGTTAAGAAACGCAGCAGTCGCTTTATTAAAAATCAGTACACAGCTGAACATAAACCCAGTGTTTACAACCAGCCCCTGCCGAGCTTCCTGTGGTTTTACAGACTATGAGCAACCACAGGAACCAGTAGCACAAAGAAACCGCTATCGTTTCAAAGAAAAACGAATGTCCCCACAAAGAAAGCAGCATCCACGATGGGTTTGTTTTCCATTGGACTTGCTCTAAGAAACAAAGAGTTTTCGACATCGTTTCGCAGATGAATCTTATCTTCATAACAGTAATGGCTCTGGTTGCTTCATTATACAGAGCAAGGGTCTCTAAGAAGCCTCACAGTGCAGATAAAACCACCCTAAAAGAGCTCTCAGTCATTTTTTTCCTGTGATGTACCTCCTAGAACATCAGAAATGTTTGAGATTTGTTTAAGTAGCTGGGCTGGAATTAAAAGACGGAGGTGAGAGTAGCCCAATTCACACCACCTGGCAGAAAGATCACCCACAAATTAAGTTCTCCGATGGCTGCAGGAAGCACAGGAAGGCTTTTTCCACTCCCCCTCAAAGCATCCAGCAGCGCCGCAGGAGGGATGAGTTGTCACACGTTGTCACAGCTCTTTGGATTCCTGCTCCCCGCTTCCATCCCTCCTCAGGTCACCCAGAGCACGGAGCAGCCTCGGCAGTGGAACAGCAGCTCGGCAGAAGCAGGAGAAGCCCGGCCAGCAACTGATTGAATTTATTAAGATAAACACAGTCTAAGGCTTCACATTGTTTTAAAAAATAAACACAGTTAAGGAATTACGGAAACAAACTGGCTTCGCTACATGTAGGTCGGCTCAGACGCTCTTCATAAAGATCTTCTCTACGTAAGATCAGCGACATCCCGGTTGCGCGCCCTTCTTCCACGGTCGGGGAACAACACCTCCGCCCCCCTTCGGGGCAAATCGGAGTTTTAAGAAGCCCCCCTGTGAAGAAAGGGCAGAAGGGGAGAGGGGCAGGTGTCTCAGTCTCCGAAACGAACGTCTAAAAGCCTTGACACCACGACTGCGTTGGCTCCACCTCTTTAATGGTTGTTCTTCGCCGCCTCTTTAGCTGCAATAATCAGAGGAGTGAGACTCGACAGAGGCTTCGCGATTTTCAGGAACTGGTGCTAGGGAGGAGGAAAAAGAAAAAGAGTGAGAATGTTTTTCATGACACACCCCAGAAGGCTGGTGGCTACTCAAAATATTGGCCCTTGGGTCTAACAACCCATTCTCATCTCTCCACAGATGAAACCAAAAGGTTTGTTACCACCACCACAAACCTGTGATGAACAGATTGCACCCAACACACACCAAATTCTTCAGTTTTTCTGTACGTGTTCAAGACCAAGCGGAATTATAGTCATGTGAAATCTATAGCGAAGTTCACAAGCTGTTCTGAATACAAAAAAGCAACTATATCCCACAGGACTTCTGAGCATCGGAAGGGATAGGTCACCCAGGTAACATGCGGGGAGGAAAAAATAAAAAAAAATTTAAAAATCAGAGGTCAAAAGGTATTTAAAAGCAGGAAGATGTGTTACAGGCAAAATGTTCTCCTGCTCCGAGGAGAAAAACATTAATGCTCTCCGGTATTCTGGGTCTGGAAAGTCCAGGAGAAAAAATGATCTTTCAATTACTGCCACTGATTAATACCTCGTTAGTCTCAGAAAGCAGCAACACATCCAAAACTGAACCCGCCAGCCAAAGTAGTGGAACGAAAGGAAAACACGAGAAGGAACTGTCTCATGGCTGAGGTATGAGTGCTCTCAGTCACAGGTTTATCTCACAAAGCCATGTTTTCCACACCCACGGCAAATTTGACAGGAGGAAGACGTGAACCACCCCTCTCAGCCATAAAAAGCCCGGCAGCGAGGCCGTCCCCGTTAACCAGGAGGTCAGACTGAGACACCAGGTTCTCGGTGAAGTAACCGATGACAGAGTGGTGGGACCCTGGCACAGGTCACCCAGAGAAGCTGTGGTAGCCCCTCCCTGGAAGGACGGGGCTTGGAGCAACCTGGTCTGGTGGGAGGGGTCCCTGCCCAGGGCAGGGAGCTGGAATGAGATGAGCTTTAAGGTCCCTTCCAACCCAAACCAGTCCATGATTCTATGAAAACACGGTAATGCCGAGGTGCTCCAGTTAACACAACCCATGCATATTCCAGAGAGCTCCATGGTCCCTCCAGCAGGAGGGAGACAAGAGAAGCCCCTCTGCTGTCCAAATCAGAACAAGCACGGTCAGACCACGACACCATGCTGAGGTGCCCCAGCCAGCTGCGTGAAGAAACCACGGGAATCGAGGGGCTCACATCTGGTGGGCCTGGGGCACAGCTGGGACAGGAGATTGGTGACAGAACACCTGCCCCCTCTGCTCTGCTCTGCTGAGACCCCACCTGGAGTACTGCATCCACCTGCTGAGCCCTCAGCACAAGAAGGACATGGAGCTGTTGGAGTGGGTCCAGAGGAGGCCACAGAGATGCTCAGGGGCTGGAGCAGCTCTGCTGCGAGGACAGGCTGAGGGAGCTGGGGCTGTTCAGCTGGAGAAGAGAAGGCTCCTGAAGGGGAGACTAGAGCAGCCTCCCCGTGCCTGGAGGGGCTGCAGGAGAGCTGGGGAGGGGCTGTTCACAAGGGTGTGTAGTGACAGGACAAGGGGCAGTGGTTTTAAAATTTCGCAGGGTAGATTCAGAAAAGATGTTAGAAAAAAGTTCTTTACACTGAGCGTGGTGAAACCCTTGACACAGGTTGCCCAGAGGTGCTGGAGGCTCCATCCCTGGAGACATGCCAGGTCAGGCTGGACGGGGCTCTGAGCAACCTGACCCAGTGAAAGCTGTCCCTGCTTCCTGTAGGAGTTGGACAAGATGATCTTTAAGGGTCCCTTCCAACCCAACACATTCTACGATCCTATGGAAAAGCCAGTAGTCTGTTAACACTTTATCCAAAGTTTTGAGCTTGGTTCTGGGCTTTGTTTTTCGGGTGGGGGATTTTCTGTTGTTTTTTTTTCCTGGCAGGTTACCTGAGCTGTGCTTGTGCCGTCAGCTGACGCAGTGTTTAAGACCCCAAACGAGACCTAACCATAAGCCTGACCTCTCTTGGGATTGCACGACGCTACTCCCCAGCACCCACCTGCAGCAGCTCTTTCGCAGAACCTCTCTTCTCCACGTCCATCTCCAGACAGCGATTTAAAAAGTCTCGGAATATGGGTGAAAGCTTCTCTGGATTCTGCAGTTCCGGAGTCCCGTTGGTAGCAATGAGATACAGGGCCTAAAGCAAAACCCAACGAAACGGGGGGTTACCAAGGCTCGATTCCATTTCTGGATCACCAACACCCGTTCCTCCTCTCCCTCCCTCCCTGGTTCAATGAGGAGGAAAAAAAAATCCACCTTATCAGGGTGACCAACGAATGCTTAAGTTTCAGCAAACAGAACAGCTGCCAGCCCTATTTTTTTTCATGTGGACGGGATCCAATCCTTTATTGTTTTACCTTTGTAATCTGGGTTTGGATCCTGCAGCCCTCTCAAGGGATTAGGAGGACAAAAACCAACATTCCAGACCCTGTTTACGCAGGGAAGTTAACTGGCATGAGCCTACCAGTGCGAGACTTCTGCAATAACTACATCCTCATAGGAAGGCACCCCTGAGCAAATAGATTTTGTTCTGTCTCCACTTTGCCTGAGCGAAGAGTCAACAGGACAACGATGCAGTTGGCTCCGTACAAAAGTTGCCCAGCAGACCCCTCGAGGAGCTTTTAATATCTTGCAGAAAGAAGCAAGTTTCACTTATCCACCCTCCTTCAACTCAACACCCATTTTCTTTCTTGCTGCTGCTCTTCTCTCCCAAAAATCCCTTTCAGTGAAGGACATGGAAACAAAAGCCAAAAAGAACTTTTCTACATCCCCTCATCCTGTGTTGCCAAGGGAGATGCCACAAACTTTGGCTTTATTAAGAGCAGTTCCGTCCCTACGAACTGACAGCATCTCACCTTTCATTAAAAATTACACAAGGGAAAGACATCAAAAGGCTTAAGACATGTCTAAAGGCTTGTAGCTTTATTTGGAGCCTGCAGGGAGGAACAATCCGCCAGAAGCTCCATTTATAGAATAGTAACACGTCGTATTTTTGAACTTGAGAACTCTTCCCCGCTCGTAGGGCGCAAGGATTCAAGAAGTCGGCTGCCTTGGTGCCTTCAGGTCCTCTTTCTGCCTCTTATAAGCACCTCCAGGAAGTGGGAAGTTATGAATGTGCAAGACCTGACCCAGCAGAGACTAGACTAGAGGGTCAGGAAGAACCCACACCTCTGCTACGGCTTTGAACCAAAATTATCTTGATCTCACTATGACATCGATGGGGTTGCAGGTGGGGAACGCGGGTCGGGAGATTCAGCCACCTCCTTCAGTTCCAGCAGCTGCCACTCGCTTACCCTCAGGGGGTTCTCGTTGAGGTAGGGGGGCTCCCCTTCGATCATCTCGATGGCCATGATCCCCAGCGACCAGATGTCCACCTTGGGGCCGTACGCTTTGCGCGTCACCACTTCGGGCGCCATCCAGTAGGGGGTCCCCACCATGGTGCTGCGTTTGCTCTGCTCGGGGGTGATCTGGGCGCAGAAGCCAAAGTCGGCTGGAAAATTCAAGATGGGGAGAGGGGGGAAGGAACAAACTAAGAAATCAGCAAGTTTTTGGCAAAACCAACACTCATGAGTGAGGGAGCTGTGGTACAACATCGCCCCGCTGCTGATTTATCCAGGAGAACAACGGGGATTGGGAAAATAACTATATTCGGATCTTATTTACCCAATATATAAATAATATATTTATATATTTACCCAATATATAAACCATCCCTCAAACAGGATTTGCCTCACAGGGCAAACAGGGCTGTGAATACATTTAAAGTACCTAAATTTGCACTGATCATTGCACTGCTTATTTTCTTTGATTAGACAGAAAGACGGAGAGCCCTCACACAAAGATCTCCGTGTCCTGTGTCTCGTCTGTATTTGACTTAAGGAAGGAAAACTAATTCCTGTGTCCTGTGTCTCGTCTGTATTTGACTTAAGGAAGGAAAACTAATTCCGTCCTTGTGAGAGCAGCAGAACTGACACAGCACGAAGCACTGCCCATCCTGACCTCCTACGGCACCGCGGGTCTAATTTTAGGCGGAATGATGAAAACTAAACTGATCCCTAGCTGAGCTTTCGTCAAGGGTAACAACCAGGGAGAGGCACATATGGTTCAGAAACACAGCAAACCGCCAGCAGAGCCAACAAGCAGCTCACGTCCAGAAGGTTACTGCAACATATCCACCACAGGGACTTTTCTAACTTGAAATAGCAGCCCGGTACCTGCACGCTGTGCTCAGAGAAGTTATTCCATAAGAACAGAGCCAACAATCCAAAGATCCGACCACAGCGAAGAACGGCTTTAGTCTAAAACGCAATTCTGTGCGGAAAGACCCCACCTTCTTACTCAGCATATCTGCACTGTGTGAGTTTTGAGTCATATCTGCTGTCAGTGCTGACAAAAATAGGTTTATTTATGCCTGCTGGGTGCTAGCCAACAGAGCTGAGAAGGAGAGAAAGGAAGCGCAGCTCTGTTAAAGCTCTAGGTGGAAGAGAATAATTCACCAGTTTCCAGACTTCTCTCTGCGCAGGCAATGGCAAGCACGACAGCTGCCTTAGCACCCGAGGGGCACAAAAGTCTTTGTTCCCAGTGGCAACACAAGGACAAAACAACATTTAGAGTCCGATCTGGGTCGGAGTTGTACGATGAAATGTTTTCTACTTACAGACTTCTCAATTCTCCCTCCACTCTTCTTGCCCCCCAAGTCCCTGCAGGGTTTTTTTCCAGACTGAAGAGATCACCCACAAAGACAAACCCAGCTTTCTAGACTGCAGTAGAATCATAGAATCGTAGAATCATAAAGGTTGGAAAGGACCTTCAAGATCATCACGTCCAACCTACAGCCCTGCACCATCCTGACCACCTCCTGAAGTGCCACATCCAGACGGTTTTTAAACATGTCCCGGGATGGTGACTCCACCACCTCCTTTGACAACCCATTCCAGTGCTTCACCACCCTTTCGGTGAAGAAGTTTTTCCTAATATCCAATCTAAACTGCCCCTGGTGCAACCTGAACCCATTCCCTCTTGTCCTAGCATTAAAATACTGGTATTTCAGTCCACCAAAAACAGGTGGCCCAAAGCTAAATGACCATCAAACCTCACTTTGAGACTGGTGTCAGCTCACAAGGATTCGTATTTGCTCGTCTCCAACAAAACCAAGGCCATAGTCACACCTACAGGAGAGTTTCTTCACTGTCACAGCACCGAGAGTCTCAAACACCCTGGGTCTGGATCGATAAATCCCCACCAGCAACCTTCCCCACGTACTTAGCTTGACGGAGCCGTCCATTCCCAGCAGGATGTTGTCACTCTTGATGTCTCTGTGAATAACTTGGTTCGAATGGAGGAATTCCAGAGCCTGAAGACACTGGGAAGACAAAAAAAAAAAAAATAATTGAGATATTCTTGCCTTGCATGAAATATTCACTAGTCCCAATCAGCCAACTAATGGACAAAGCTGCATTTTGAGTAGCGAGAGCTTTGCATCTCAAGAGTCTTTCACACATCCAACACGCATGGGGCTACAGAGATACCCCACTGGGATCAGCAGGTCCTGGGAGGACAAGTTAGTCCCAAACTACCTGGAGAACAGGCGTAACCAAGGGGATTCCAACCCCACTTTGTGCTCCAGTACCCCCTCTAGGGTGGAACATATTAGGTTTCCACTAGGATTATGAGCTGCAACCTCCCAGATGAACTCTATCCTCCGAAAGAACGTTCCAGAAGCTGGAGGTGGCCACCCTGTGGAGCCAGGGACAGCTCATGGAAAGCCCAGGTCCCCTTCCCAACCACCAAGAACAAGCGCTGCTTTACCTCCCGGCACACGGCTGCGATCTGTCCCTCGTCCATGCAGGTCTCCGTCACAACGTCTGTCAGGGAACCTCCTGCCAAGTACTCCATGACCACCCAGAGCTCCTCTCCTACAAGGTAACTGAAGAGCCAAATCCACGTTTTAAAATCAGCATGCGTGAGCCTGGCACTCGCCAGAATGCCTTGGAAGTGCAGAGAAACCATGAAGCCTGAGCAGAGTATTTAAAAGTACCGGGGCACTGGGAAGGTTCTCTACACAGGAGGACCTGACCATGACCTGAATGAGCAGAGAGAAGGGCGAGTGCACAAAATCAAAGAAGAGAGGTAACGGGAGAGCAGGCTACGAGCATCCTGGCCATAAAAACAAGGCTGATTTCTTTCTGCCATGGGAAGAGCCCCGATGAAGATGAAGAACCGCTCATACGGGCAAACATCTTGCTGGGTGCAACAGCAATTCTAAAGACGCATAAGAGGAAAGGCAAAAGGGCAGGTCTTGTCCAAAAAGGCTCATAGGAAGATGGCGAGGAGACAGCTGAAGTGGGGGGGAGTTCTCTCAGCCATTTGGGATATTCCTCTCTGCTGGGAGTGTGTGTGCTCATGCCAAGAAGTAGAAGACCTGGGATGAAGACTTCAGCATTAGCTCATTTCAGGGAAAAAAAATAACAAGAAAACCCCAAACCACCAACCACTTCTGCCTTTTTGGGTGCATCTGGAAAAACAGCAACACAACGTTCCACAACGGATACATCAGGATTACACATTCCTGAAGGAAGGAATCATCAGCTTGAAAACTTGAAAATCCACCTCCTCAGCCCATACTCCCATTTTTCAAGTGAGTGGACAGATGAGTCAAGACGGAGGGCAAAGAATCTAATTAAAAGCTTCTGCTGGCATTAGAGTCCAGCAAGCAGATGTTGGCTTTGCTCTCAAACACTGACTCGACTGAAGAGGGAATAGTGAATTTGCTGCGAGCCAAAGGCACAAAGTCAAAGAGAGGTTCTAGAGAACAATTAGCTCGAAAGCAACAGCGAAGGAGAAAGAAATTAAGCCCAACGTGGCATGGAAAGTAGACAGAGATGAGTGAGACATCACAGGAGTGGGCAGGAGGTATGGTTTGACCCCTGAAGGAAACTGTCAACACCTGAGCTGATTAAAAAAACACCCCGAAATAAGAGCTGTAGTCCGAACTGTGTGACAGAAGCGTTAGTTACGGAGAGCTTTGAACACTGGAGACAAAGACGGCGTCTGGGTTTGGGGACGCTGAAGACTCTGCAGGGTGGTAGAGTCTGGAGTTTCTTACAGGACAGAGTCCAAGGGCACATGCGCCCGGAGCAGACAGGGCTCTGACTCCACTACAGAACAGAAGCTGATGCACTGGGAGTTATTAACTTGAACATAGGAAGTTCCACCTAAACACAAGGAGGAGTTTCTTCCCTGTGAGGGTGCCGGAGCCCTGGCCCAGGCTGCCCAGAGAGGGTGTGGAGTCTCCTGCTCTGGAGACTTTCCAACCCGCCTGGACGCGTTCCTGTGGGGCTGCCCTGGGTGACCCTGCTCGGGCAGGGAGGTTGGAGTTGATGATCTCCAGAGATGCCTTCCAGCCCTGACCGTTCTGTAACAGGCTCTGAAAGCTGCTCCGTCCACATCCTTCCTTCCTGCCCCCACGCTATTGCTACTTCTTCTGAAAGGTTGAAGGAGCTGGGTCTCTTTAGCTTGGAGAAGAGGAGGCTGAGGGGTGACCTCATTAATGTTTATAAATATGGAAAGGGGGAATGTCAGGAAGATGGAACCAGGCTCTTTTCAGTGGCGTCCACTGACAGGACAAGGGGCAATGGGTGGAAGCTGGAACACAGGAGGTTCCAGAAAAATACGAGGAAAAACTTTTGTACTGTGTGAGTGACCGAGCACTGGCCCAGGCTGCCCAGGGAGGGTTGTGGAATCTCCTTCTTTGGAGACATTCAAAACCCGCCTGGACGCGTTCCTGTGCGCTCTGCTGTAGGTGATCCTGCTATGGCAGGGGGGTTGGACTAGATGATCTTTGAGGTCCCTTCCAACCTCTAACACTCTGTGATTCTGTGATTCTGTGATTCATCACTTCTGCCAAACCAGGCTCTCTCCAGATTTTACCAGCACATTCTCAAGAAGTCGGTGTCACCCTGGACATCACAACTCATCCCTTCATTGCCAGGAGCACCCTCTGCAGCCCAAACCCACTTGATGGTGAAGACCAGGACTGCACGCTCAGGCATGAAAAAGCTTGGAGTAAGCTGGCATCTCTCCACGGCCCAAAGGGATGGAGAGAGCCAAGAACCGCGCCGTGAGCCAAAGCCACGCCACGAGCGGCCAAAGGCACGTGCCAAGATCCAGGCACCTCGATAACTGATCGATCTGACCTCATACACAGGGAGGTGGAATTAACGGCGACTTCCCGCCAGCTGCCGCCGAGCCAACGTCATTTCAGCAGACTGGGTGATACCGTCTCGGGGATTTTTTTTCACTTTCTTGGCACAGCAGAGGCCAGTTTTAGTCACTGAGCTGCCTGATGCAGGTATGACTCAAAACCACTCTCTCAGCAGTTCCGGAGAGCTCCATATGCCCGCGTGCTGCTCTCCATGTGACATCAGGCATAGCGCGGTGTCACCCACGGTCACCTTCCAAAATGAGGCTGGCGGTAAAAACAAGCTGATCAAGGTCTTTGAGGAAGGAGGTGATTCACAGCTTTTCTTCCTCCACCTGCAAGAACAGGTAACGTCTGCTCCTGTGTTCCTCAGCTTCCACACAGGAATCTTAGGGAGGTGCCCTTCCTATCGCAAACACACACCAGCCAGTCACAGTCCTTTAAAAGCGATAAACTTTGTAAAATTTGGTTTTGCCCAAAAGAGCAAGCTCATTCGTTACAGATTTCTGCACCAGCAACATGCCTCCAACATGCCAACATGAAGTTAGCCTGGAAAGAAATGAGTTTTTTTTCATGTAGCATGACTTATTCATAGATTAGGAAACAATTCTTTACTGGAAGAGTGGTGAGGCGTTGGAATAGGCTGCTCAGGGCTGTGGTGGAGTCATCAACTCTGGAGGTGTGCAAAAAATGTGTAGATGTGGCACTTGGGCACATGAGACTTCAGTTTGAGGAAGAGGAGGCTGAGGGGGGAGGGACCTCACCATGCTCTACAATTACTTGAAAGGACATTGTAGAGAGGTTGGTGCTGGTCTCTTCTCACAGCTCATTAGGGACAGAACCAGGGGGAATGGGTTCAAGTTGCAACAGGGCAAGTTCAGGCTGGACATTAGGAAGAAATTCTTCACAGAGAGAGTGGTCAGACCCTGGAACAGACTGCCCAGGGAGGGGGTTGAGTCACCTTCCCCGGGTGTGTTTAAGTGTCGCTGAGATGTGGTGTTGGGTGAGATGGTTTAGGGGTGAACTTGTAGTGTAGGGTTAATGGTTGGACTTGATGATCCCAAGGGTCTTTTCCAACCTGAACTGTTCTGCGATTCTATGATTCTATGGTTTCATGGTCATGGTGGCATTGAGTTGACAGTTGGACTTGATCTTAGAGGTCTTTTCCAACCGTATTGATTCTGTGATTCTATGACCTTCCAACTGAGTTTGGGGTTGGGATGAGGCTACCACTTAAAGCCAGGATTTGTGGGGTTTATTAGGTTAATGACAGCTCTGCTTCAGAAAGAAACCAAAGGGCAGGAGTTGGCTTTGGAATCTGCTGCCAGAGATTTGAAGCAGGGCTCCAAGGGCCTCTTTCACACAGCAGAAAGAAACTGGCACCTCCAGAAGGTAACTCAGCACGAGTGGCTGGTTGCCTGCACGGGAAAACTGGTGTCACTGTCATCAGAGCCAGACACTTCTAAATCCAGCTCCTACGAATGGCTGAATTAGGCCACGGCACCACCCAAAATGTCACACCTCTGTGCAACACGGGTCACTGAGGCTGCAGCAGGAAAGCTGCCTGAGGTCCTATTTGCAGAGCGATGTCTGGGGGGACAAGTAAAGCAGCCAGATCTCTTAACCATGAGCAAGTAGAGCACGCAGGTAAGAGAGGATAAAGCAGAGGAAATCCTTGAATAAGGGGAGGAGGCGAGGAAAAGAGAAGTGAGAGAGTTGGTTTATACCAATTACTATCCTGCTGCTTCCCTTCCAGAATCCTAGAACCCTTCAGGTTGGAAAAGCTCCCTGGGATCATCAAGTCCAACCACTGACCCTGCTCTACAGAGCTCACCCCTAAACCATCTCCCCCAACCCCACATCTCAATGGCCTTTAAACCCCTCCAGGGCTGGGGACTCAACCCCCTCCCTGGGCAGCCTGTGCCAAGCTCTGGCTGCTCTTGCTGGGAAAAATTCCTCCTCCTGCCCAGTGTGACCCTGCCCTGGTGCAGTTTGCAGCCGTTCCCTCTGGTTCTGTTGCTCATTACCCCTGAGGAGAGACCAGCTCCAACCTCTCCACAATGTCCTGTCAGGCAGTTGCAGAGAGTGAGGAGGTCTCCCCTCAGCCTCCTCTTCTCCAAACCCAACAGCCCCAGCTCCTTCAGTCGCTCCTCATCAGATTTATTCCCCAGCTCCGTCGCCCTCCTCTGCACTCGCTCCAGCCCCTCGAGATCTCTCTTGGGTTGAGGTGCCCAGAACTGGACACAACACTCAAGGTGTGGCCTCCCCAGTGCCCAGCACAGGGGGACAATCCCCTCCCTGCTCCTGCTTAGGAACTCAAGAGGAGACACTGCCAAAAACAGAATGGCAAAACCAAGAAAATGGTTCCACAGTTGCAAGAAGCCAGAGAAAGCATCCCAACACGAGCTCGATTCAGCACATGGGAAGCCAACAGGCACATTTAGGCCAGGCAGGAGGGACGCAGCTCCCCAGCACCAGTATCCTGCAGCTGCAGAGCTGAAGCGGGGCTCAAAGAAAAGCTAATCCCTTTGGAAAAATAAAAAAAAAAAAGGCAAGAGAAAGCAGAGGACAAAAGCAGCTGCACGTCCTGCTGTCTCGTTCAAACTTCCAGCAACAAAAGCTGCAGCTGGGATGGCCCAGCATCACTTCCCTGTGCCCACACCCCCTCCACAAAATTTCAGGAGCGGGTTTTTCCCCTCCCTTCGACAAGGCAGCTCTTTACAGCCACAGCACCATATAAATTCAGCGCCGCAACCGATGCTGCAGTAACACAAGGACTTTTTTTTTTGGCTAAGACCTCAAAAGCCTGTCAAAGAAACCTGTGAAAGAAACAGCTGATAGGATTTTGATATAGATGTGTGCAATCACTCCCCGACCTCCCAAAGAGATTCTAGGTCACTGCATCTTCAAAAAATAGAGTAAGAAATGAGCTGCCAAGATGAAAGCCTGCAGCTCATCCCATCTGGGCACTCTTTACCCTACAAGAACATGAGTTCATCAGGACCAACGTGACGCTGACGGCGAATCCAAGCCACCACGCGACGCTTTCGGCTGTTGGGCTCTTAGATATCAATGCCGACAGTTTGTGACTTCTCCCTGGAATCCAAAACTGGGAGATGCAAGAATTTCTTGTGCTTTCAAAAGCAGCTCCCTCCCCTCAAAGAAGGACATTTACCAGTCGTTCTTTCCAAAAGCGTTCAACCTCCAAAGAGCCACCAGTCGCCTCACGTACAGCATCGACCCCTCCATGGGGAAGAGCTCTCACAGCCACGTTTGTGTGCAGACTTGGGCCTTTTACTGCTTCGAGCTCTAGTGACCAGAGTTTTCATGGCTACACGTGTTTATATTAAGAATAGTTTACACTCAGCACGGCAGCAACTGCACCTCTTGCTTCTGCTCTGTCATCGTGGTAGCCCGAGGGACATCAGCTCAAGAGCTGGTCTCTTTTCACAAGTTGCAACCGACAGGACAAGAGGAAACGGCTTCAAGTCATGTCAGGTGAGATTGAGGTTAGATGTTAGGAAAAACTTGACGTGGAAAGGGTTATCAAAGACTGGAACAGGCTGTCCAGAAGTGGTTGAATCACCATCTTTGGGTGTGTTTAAAAGCCGTCCAGATATGGTGCTCAGGGACATGGTGTAGAAGAGGGCCTGGTAGAGTTAGTTAACGGTTGGATTTGATGATCTTGAAGGTCTTTTCCAACCAGAATAATTCTACAATTCTAAGAATAAGCAGGTCTGGACATAGACAAGCTGTTGGGTGCAGCTCTCACAGTAAGGAGAAGCAGGGATTCAAGGAGGAGTTGTCACACATGGATGTAAAGTATCCAGAGATGAGCAGGAGACCACAAAGCCCAGCCCAGCAGGGAATAACTCCATTCCCTCTGTCTTCCAAAGAGTTCCTACGTCTGTACCAGCTCTCCTTTTCTCCTTCGCTCACAACCACAAAACCCCCGCCTTGCTTGGTTGTGTGTCGCGTGCCGCTCACCCTCGTCGCTCTTACGCCACCGTGAAGAAAACCTCAGCAGGCAGCCACAGGGACAAGAGTGCCTTTTCACCCTGGAAGGAGTTTGCTCCTCCACAAGCAGAACCTCAGCATTGCTCAGTGGAAGAGGAAAGAAGAGGAAGAGAAAAGCAAGGACAACACAGCTCAAGCTATTTCTCCTCCAGCCGTGGGAAGAAAACGGTTTGTTGTGTCCAATTTGGCAAAGGAGAGAGATGAAAACCAGAGTCCTGGCAGCAATACTGCACCTGCCTTTGCTGCCAGCATCTCTAACAAGAGCTTCGGAGAAACCCTACTAATACCAACTCAGATACCTGCTTCTCCTGCAATACAGAGAGAGGCCACCATTAAGAAACGGGAGGTTGTTCTACACCTGCATGAAGCTGGGACAAGATCACTTAAGATGACGGCAAGGAAGCATTTTCCAGAGCCCCTTTGCCAACTCTTCAAACCACGACATACCTGTCCAAGTAGTTGACAATGTTGGGGTTTTTGTTTTCCCTCATCACGAGAATTTCATTAATGATCAGTTCTTTTTTGGGCTGCTGCTGCAAATTCATCTGTTTGATTGCGACCTGCAGTGGAGAAAAACTGAGTAAAGCATGGTTACCGGGATCACCCAGAAAACCACCAGTACCGGTGTCAATTATTTCAGTCTCGTGCTCACATGAATCAGGAAAACACTTTTTTTTTCGCAGGTTGCTCAGCCCTTTAGTAACTCTGTGAGCTCCTGCAGCCAGAATTTCTTCTTCACTGAGGGGTGAGACCCTGGCCCAGGTTGCCCAGAGAAGTTCCTCATCCCTGGAAGCGTCCAAGACCAGGTTGGACAGGGTGTGGAGCAACCTGCTTTGGTGGGAGGGGTCCCTGCCCAGGGTAGGGTGGTTGAAACCAAGTGAGCTTTAAGGTCCCTTCCAACCCAAACCATCCTGCAATTCCAACTTAGGAACTGGAAAAGGGGGTGAAGGAGTTTCAGCAAAAAGCACAATTATGGAATTCACCGGTGGGTAAGGCTGGCATTGCACAAATGCAAAGCAAACACGCGCTGCTGCAGACTTCCATAAATATATTTGGAATAAGGCATACACTTTCCTCTTTTAAAACCCTCCATCCAGCAATAACGGTTTCCACAGATACCGCGTAGCCGTCCCCACTAGCTCATTACGCACGCGTGTGACACGCAGGGCACTTCCCAGTATTCAGGGGAAAAAATAAAAACAGAGGCAGACACTCCTTGTCTCTCAATTCAAGGGCAGAAGGCAAGTGGGCAAAGGGTGGGAACGGATCTACCTCTGTGCAAGTGAACTAGTGCAAGTGTAGGAAGCAAAGGAGCAGAGAGTATCTAAAAGTGTTTAAATGGGGATGAAGAGATAAAATTCTGCTGAGGAACTCAGTCTGAACATTTGCTTCTAGCCAGAGAGATTCTTTATAAATGCAAAATGATTCAAAAAATCAAAACCAAGGAAAGAATTTTTTTTCCAGGCCACTCAACCATGCCTCATTAGTACGGAAAAAAATACCTCATTACAAATAAGAGGGCACGAACCCCTGAATGATTGTCTTTATTTTGTAGCATCAACTTGGATTTTTAGGACACAATCCAAAATCCACTGCTGAGGTGGTCTGGTAGCACTTACCTCTTGTCCTGTAGCTACATCCATTGCTGTGTAAACCGTACCCGAGGCTCTAAAGAAAAAAAAAAAATAAATTATTAGTGCCTCACAGCAAGACTGAGAGTGTAACACATGCCCCTTCCCACTTGTCTGTTTGAAGGGCTCTCACCCATTCCTTTTTACGCAATAATTCCAGTGGTGAATATAATCTGAAATATTTCTGAGTCAAGACTGCTGTTGCAGCAGAATCCAGGGAATTTACGGGGAACAAAGTTCCTCGTAAGGGAAAGAAAAAGTCAATCTGCGATTTGAAGATTGCTTTGCACGCTGAAAATAAGCAGTTCCTTCCCTGGTTGCAGCTATATGTAGCAACCTGATCACTTAATGACATATTTTCTCACATTAAAACACAATTACACAAAAAAAAGAAAAAAAAAAAAATCCAATCCCTGTGACTCCAGACTTTGCCAGGAAAGGGAGAAGAGATGAGCAGGTCAGGGTGGAACCCACCAAAACAACCCAAAAAAAAAACCCCAAATAAACCAACTTCCTGAAGCATCACCAACAGCTTTTCCAGCAAACTAACTCAGGCTGGTTTCGGTGCTTCCTTCTTAGCTTGAGGCAGGGTAGAGGACAGAGAGGAGGAGAATATACTAACCCTTGTCCAATCTTCTCAAAACACGTGTACTTCTTTTTTGGATCACCCACACTCACGATGCTTCCTACAAAGAGAAAGACAGAGAAAGAGAGAAAGAGAGAAAGAGAAAGAGAGAGAAAGCAAGAGGAGAGAGAAAAAGAGAAAGAGAGAGAAAGAGAGAAAGAGAGAGAAAGAGAGAGAGAGAGAAAGAGAGAAAGAAAGAGAAAGAAAGAAAGAGAGAGAAAGCAAGAAAGAGGAGAGAGAAAGAGAGAGAAAGCAAGAAAGAAAGAGAGAGAAAGAGAGAGAAAGCAAGAAAGAGGAGAGAGAAAAAGAGAGGGAGAGAGAAAGCAAGAAATAGGAGAGAAAAAGAGAGAGAAAGAGAGAGAGAAAGAGAGAGAAAGCAAGAAAGAAGAGAGAGAAAAAGAAAGAGAGAGGAAGAGAGAAAGAGAGAGAGAAAGAGAAAGAGAGAAAGAGAGAAAGAGAGAGAGAAAGAGAGAAAGGGAAAGAAAGAGAGAAAAAGAGAAAGAGAGAGAGAGAGAAAGCAAGAAAGAGGAGAGAGAAAGAGAGAAAGAAAGAGGGAAAGAGAGACCAAGAAAGAGAAAAAAAAATTATTTTATAAGTACTTTTTCATACAGCTGTAAGAACCTGTTCAATTTCAAGAGCAGCCCCAGAGCAGGCTCTGCTGAGCTTTGTGAACCCCTCATCAGAAACCCGGAGGCACTCGAACCCCAAGGAAGTTCTCGGTTATTTACCCACATGCCAGCAGCATCATTGCCCTCTCCCAGGTATTTCCCTTCAGAAACGGTGGAACACAGACGTTAAGCCCATTTAATTTTCACTGGCAGCCGGTGACTGCACACTGCTAGGCACAGGATGGGGATACGTGTGGCCTTCACACGTGTAAATACAATTATTTCCTGGAATTGTGCTACTTGTAGTCACTCAAAGCTTCACATGCACTGGATGATCCAAGATGCTGCCGCACTGCAGCGTCCTCCGAATTTGAAGGCCAGAGACCCTCACTATAAGAAGAAATTCTTTACCAAAAGGCACTGGAATGGGCTGTCCAGGGCAGGGGGGTAGTCCCCATCCCTGGAGGGATTATGTAGATGCGGTGCTCAGGGATGTGGTTTAGCCGAGGACTTGTCAGGGAGTGTTGGGTTAATGGTTGGACTTGATGGTCTTAAAGGTCTTTCCCAATCTGGGCGATTCTGTGACCTTAGAAGAAAGAGTCTGTCGCAAATCTAGCCAGATATTTCCCTACACCACAACAATTTCTGACAGAATTAAAGTATTTATGATGCTTCTGTACCAGTACGGCCATTACTGACCCAATGGCTGGGTTGCAAGGCGACCCCTCAAAGCCTTCCCTGGCCTGGGCAACGCTCGGCTGCAGTTCGAGGTACCCAGCAGTCAGGGCAGGTTTTGGCAGAAGCCAACACGTGCTCACAGCATCGCTCTGGTTTTGGAGAGCAACCCAAGGCACTTTCAGCTCATTCTCCCCTAACGTGGCTGTTCAGCCAGTAGTTCTGGAGCTGTTGCAGTTTGCAGCCGTTCCCTCTGGTTCTGTCACTCATTACCCATGAGAAGAGACCAGCCCCAACCTCTCCACACCGTCCTGTCAGGTAGTTCTAGAGAGATGAGGGTATTTGTACTAAAATAGCTTTTTTTTCCTGCCACAGCCCCTGCTCGTCCCACCTGGCCATAAACATGGTTTGAATCCTTAATGTTCCAAAACTCCTGCTAATTAAGTAAGTGAAGCTGCTGTTTTGAAACAACGGGTGTCAGTTTTTGCAATACAAGCAGTTCCACTCCACGTGACATCGATTCAATTTAGGTTTTATTTAGACGGATGAGGTACTCAGATGCCTTTTTTTTGTTTATAGTTATACTATCAGATTTGATCTTCCTTCACTAGCTACTAATCTTTGTCTCACACCATGCCAACCTTTAGGAGTATGCCCTCAACCGAGCAGACCAGCCGGACCATAGTGGTGCTACCACAATTTATGTCGACCCACAAGCAAGGCACGTATGGAATTAATACCGGATTAGGAGTTCGAAGACTTGGAAAAGTGGACAGCAGGATGGCCATGAGCCAGCAGTGTGCCCTCGTGGCCAAGAAGGCCAATGGCATCCTGGGGTGTGTTAGAAGGGGAGTAGCCAGTAGGTCCAGAGAGGTCCTCCTGCCCCTCTGCTCTGCCCTGGTGAGGCCACATCTGGAATCTTGTGTCCAGTTCTGGGCCCCTCAGTTCAAGAAGGACAGGGAACTGCTGGAGAGAGTCCAGCGTAGAGCCACAAAGATGGTGAAGGGAGTGGAGCATCTCCCTTATGAGGAAAGGCTGAAGGAGCTGGATCTCTTTAGCTTGGAGAAGAGGAGGCTGAGGGGTGACCTCATCAATGTTTATTAATATGTCAAGGGGGAATGTCAGGAAGATGGAGCCAGGCTCTTTTCAGTGGCGTCCAGTGACAGGACAAGGGGCAATGGGTGGAAGCTGGAACACAGGAGGTTCCAGAAAAATATGAGGAAAAACTTTTTTACTGTGAGGGTGACCGAGCACTGGAACAGGCTGCCCAGGGAGGTTGTGGAATCTCCTTCTTTGGAGACATTCAAAACCCGCCTGGACGCGTTCCTGTGCGCTCTGCTGTAGGTGATCCTGCTCTGGCAGGGGGGTTGGACTAGATGATCTTTAAGGTCCCTTCCAACCTCTAACATTCTGTGATTCTGTGATTCTGTGAAAAGCTCTACTCTAATAAAAAAGCCTGGCCCAGGCTGAGGATAGTGACCAGTTGGACAGAGGAGCCCGTTCAGCTGCCACAGCTGAACCCCAAAACACCAGGCAGCAAGGGAGCACTTGGATTGAAGGCACGGGCTGTTAAATACACGAGGACACAAGAGAGAAACACGAATTTCTCTCAGAAACAACCTCTCCTTTGGCCACCCACACAGCATTAAGGCACTTAAAATTAACCACGGTGCTGCGGAAGGCAGACTTGGGGGTGCATTCGTTTTCTCTCCAAGCTTTAGGAAATGTAAGTCTAACATCTCAAGACAATCATCCACGCTCCAGAGCTGCAGAATATCGAGACGTGGGATGAGCTCAGGCTTCACAGTTAAGTAGACCTTACTTATTCAGGGCTGGTTTTGCAGAGCCTGGGGATCAGTCACTCCCTGGAGACCTCAGCTGGCATGATGGGTGCTCAGCTTCCATCCATGTTCCCTCATTACCTCTGTCCCCAATGCTGGCACAGAGGCACAAGGCAACGTCTTCAGGGAGGGATCTCAAAATGGGAATGTCAAAACATTTCAGCTCATTCAGATTTTGAGAAATCAGCACCGCGGGACCTGGAATTCAGTTTGTTTTTGGAAAAAAAACCCAATAAACCAAAACAGCAAGGACATACTTAATTTTTCCAAGATCTCTTCATCTGACATTTTTGGCTTTTTCTTCTGTTTCTCCGTATTCCTGACCAGCATGTCGGGCGCCGTCGTGCTGTTTTCCGAGGGAGAAGAAATAGGAGAGGTGGCCACATCTCTGGTAGGAGGAGGAAGGGGGTCTATCACCGAGCGAGTGTAGATCTAATTTTGTTGAGAAAAACATACGTATTAACACAAATCAGATGAGAGTTTCTAGTTATTGTCAGGGATGCACCTGTAGGGCTATTTTTTAACAGCTAATGACACTCAGCAAGGACTCTCCTGTCCCACTCCAAACCAAGTGGGTAATAATAGAAAGATGCTCTGCCAGGAGGAATGGGTCCCACCTCCTCCCTCCTGCTCCCAGGAAAGGCTCAGCACCACGCCACGCCGTGCGGATGAGGACCCACAGCCAAGACCTGACCGGGACGGGGGCTGAAGGAAGAATTTCTGCTCACGGATTTTGTGTGTTCGGGTCGCGGAGCTATCACTGGGGGTGGAGCCGCGTCGTCTTCATCATCTTCATCTTCAGAGACCGAGGGCACTGCAGGGGTCTCGGAGACAGCCTTGACGTTCTGCACGAGGTTACACAAAACAGCAAAAACAAAATCCCAGTTGCTTGTTATAAGCGAAATCACAAACATCGGGCTAAGCTCCTAACAGAGGCTGCGCTGAAGGAAGTGTACAAAAATAGTGACCAGAAGAGGCAGCTGGAATATTGTGTCCAGTTCTGGGCCCCTCAGCTCCAGAGGGACAGGGAACTCCTGAAGAGAGTCCAGCGCAGCCCCAGGGATGATGGAGGGAGTGGAACATCTCCCTGAGGAGGAAAGGCTGAGGGAGCTGGGGCTCTGCAGCTGGAGAAGAGGAGCCTGAGGGGTGACCTCACTCCTGGGTATAAACATGGAAAGGGGGAGTGTCAGGAGGACGGAGCCAGGCTCTGCTCAGGGATGTCCAGGGACAGGACAAGGGGCAATGGGTGCAAGCTGGAACATAGGAGGTTTCATAAAAATATGAGAAAAAACTTTTTCACAGTGAGGGTGACAGAGCCCTGGCCCAGGCTGACCAGGGAGGTTGTGGAGTCTCCTGCTCTGGAGACATTCAAAACCCTCCTGGACGTGTTCCTGTGTGACCTACTCTAGGTGATACTGCTCTGGCAGGGGTCTGGACTAGATGATCTTTTGAGGTCCCTTCCAACCCTCAACATTCTGTGATGCTGTGAGGCTGGTGAGTTACAAGAGCCGAAAAATTTGAACCTCAAAAATCCTGAGCCCTCACGGGAAATGGAAGGACAGTCCAGCCCTGCCTGAAAGCTGGACATGAGCCTGGACATGAGCCAGACGAGCCCGACAGTCACACCCTGGGCTGCATCCAGAAGAGCATGGCCAGCAGGGTATGAGAGGGGATTCTGTCCCTCTGCTCTGTCTGCTGAGACCCCCCTGCAGTTCTGGGTCCAGCTCTGGGGTCCTCACCACAAGAAGGACGTGGAGCTGCTGGAGCGGGTCCAGAGGAAGCCATGAAGATGCTCAGGGGCTGGAGAACCTGGTGGTGAGACCCTGGCCCAGGTTTCCCAGAGAGGAGGTGGAAGCTCCATCCCTGGAGACATTCCAGGTCTGGCTGGATGGGGCTCTAAGCAACCTGACCCAGTGAAAGCTGTCCCTGCTCCCTGCAGAGGGACTCGATGGCCTTTAAAGGTCCCTTCCAACTCAAAATGATTCTACGTGATCTCCCTACAGGACCACAACCCCCTTTCTGGGGACCCGAGATCCACCCGGGCGCTCCCGTTGCCTTCCCAACACCCACGGGGCAAACTCTGCACATCTGGGACTGGAAATATCTGTCGCTTTTTATGTCGTTGCCTCTTTTGTTTTGCTGCTTGATTCAAACCCCAATCGTGTCAACTGCAGATTTCAGTCTTTAAACATTTTAATTTGCATCAAAATCTTATTTTCTCTAAAAAATTAACACCGGTTTTGGTTTCACAACTGAGAACTGAGTAAAGAGAGGTTTTGGAAGTGGAATCTGGTAAAATCTTTTCCAATCCTTTTAAAAATTGTTTTCTAAAAATTGTTTCATGGAAAATTGGAACAGTGATTTTTTTTTTTTTATAATCTTAAAAAGTGGTTAAAAACATTATCAGGATTTTTTTGCAATACTGTGATTAGAAAACAAAGTCACTTTTCAACCATTTGAATTTGAAACTGGATTTGAAGTTCAGGGCATCCTTTACAACATAAACATTTCAAAATTAACTCGGCGACATCCTCAACCCACCAGACCCAGTTCTGCTTGTGCTTCGTCAGTTCCTAAAGAGAGGCAGGAGGAAAAGCCCTGAAATCAAGACCTTTCTAAAAGAGGAGGAAAAAATTTCACTGAACCCAGAACACTCGAAGTCCCCATAATCCTGACAAAGTTCACCTCAGAACACAAAAGCTTCGCCTGGTAAAAGAAACAAGAGGAACCACTGATGTGCTGGGAATTTCCTGTATATCCTCCAAATCCAAGGTCACCCAGTGTCTTCCAAAAACACCAGGCTACCTCAGCAAACTGATTATTTTTCAGGATTTTTTGAAAATCCAATAGCCTCAGGCTTTCTGAACTCCCGAGGACTGACGGACAATGGCACGTAGCGATGAAGAACAGCAGAAACTTTCTTTTTTATTTTTTTTTTTTTCTGCTGCTTTTTGCAGAAACGATCAGATCTGAACACGCTGCCTGGGGAAGGGAGCGGAACAAGGCAACTCTGGGTAACAGCACGGCCACGGGGAAACAACGGGTGGGGGAATCATAGAGATTTACAAATCATCTTAAACTGAACGTTTGGTTTCTTCCATGCACACACAGGAATACTGAAAAGTTTTTCTCGTATCTCAAAAAAAAAAAACCCAAAAGCAGAGAGGCTGTCAAATTCCAGGTACATTAAGAGATCGACTTCTGTGAAAATAGAACTATTTATATTAATTAATTCACTAATTTCTACTCACTAATAAAAGCTACTTCTGCCTACTTGATTCTCCCCCAGTCAAAAAAAAAAGAGTGAAAGGACCATGCTTATTTTTATAAGTATTCACTATACAAATATATATAGTTCAAGTTTTAAAACTAAAAGTTTACATGCAGTTAACTATGCAAGTTTTGTTTTTAAATCCCCAAACTCAGACTGGGAATTAAGAATGTGAATTGAGGCTTACCAGTGTATTTGATGAGTTGTAATCCTCTGTTGATTTATCTGAAAAAATAAATGCCTTTATAAACGAGCTGTAAACGCAGCAGCAGTGGCAAAAGGAGAAAGGGAGAAGCTCCCTTTGGAAAGGGCAGCGAAAAGGCTTCTCCCAAACCCAGGTGTTACCTTCAGCTCCTCAGAACAAGCTGACACCCAGCAGACAGGGGAACAGAGGGTAAAAAACCCTGCAGATCAATGCAGGTGTCCTAAATCTGGAATTTCCCAGGGTAACACCCCATGAAAAGTGTCCTCTGTGCATATACACTAAATATTTTCACTGGGCTGATCCAGCAGCAGAGGCACTGCAGCCAGCCCAAGACCTGAGAGATGTTCCATCGTGGCCACCTCAGCTTCCCACAACAGAGGACCCCACGAGTCAACTGGGGGCTTCTCCTTTGGCCATCCAGGCACATATCGTCAAGATCTGTGCTTTTATCCCTGCCTGGAGCCTTCCTAAGACCAGTTCTGGTGACATGACTCTATTCTCTTAAAAAGAGCCAAAGCGAGGATCTTCTGAGATCCCACCTGCCGTTCTGCGTCCAGCTCTGGGGTCCTCAGCACAAGAAGGATGTGGAGCTGCTGGAGCAGGTCCAGAGGGGCCCATCAAATTGATCAGGGGGCTGAAGCTCCTCTCTTGTAAGGACAGGCTGAGGGAGTTGGGGCTCTTCAGCTGGAGAAGAGAAGGGTCCTGAAAGGGAGACCTTAGAGCAGCCTCCTTGTGCCTGGAGGGGCTGCAGGAGAGCTGGGGAGGGGTTGTTCACAAGGGTGTGTGGCAACAGGACAAGGGGCAATGGCTTTAAACTAGAGTAGGGTAGATTTAAATTAGATATCAGGATCAAATTCTTCTTTGTGAGGGTGCTGAGGCCCCGGCCCAGGTTGCCCAGAGAAGTTGTGGATGTCCCCTCCCTGGCAGTGCCCAAGGCCAGGTTGGACGGGGCTTGGAGCAACCTGGGCTGGTGGGAGGGGTCCCTGCCCACGGCAAAGGGGTTGGAATGAGATGACCATTAAGCTCCCTTCCAACCCCAACCATTCTATGGCTCTAAGATTAATATTTAAAAAGGGAAGGAATCAGAAGCTGAAAGGGACAAGGAGCAGTGGCTGCAAGAGTCCTGCAGCGGGCAGGAATCCAGGCAAAGACAGCACAAAACCTTGGCAGCTTTGATTTTTAGAGGAATTCAGCAGTTATCAAGCCCCCAGCAGCTGAGGGGGATCCTCAATCATGGCACACGGAAGCAGAGACACCCTCACCCCAAGTCTGCAGAAAATGACATCCACACCCATGCTGGAAACTGGAACCGGGGCAAACTTCAGCTGCCTGTTTTGTGCAGGGATTTCCATCACCGGGAACCCAGCACCAACACTCCAGGATCTGCCTTCCAGATGCTGGCTGTAAGCTTCAGAAAAATCTATGTTTTTGGGGGGTATGGCTAGTTGACTGCCCTCCTTTTTTGCAGCTCTGCTGGGCATCGGGGTTGACAGAACCGCAGTTTGCAGGAAGAGGGGTGCTTGAGCAGCTAAGGAAATTCTTTCATGTTTTCCTTGAAAAGACAGATCTACTGCGTCCAGTTCTGGTGTCCCCACCACAAGAGGGACATAGAACTGTTGGAGTGTGTTCAGAGGAGGCCACAAAGATGACCCAGGGGCTGGAGCCGCTCTGCTGCGAGGACAGGCTGAGGGAGCTGGGGTTGTTCAGTCTTGGAAAGAGAAGACTTCGGGGGGACCTAAGAGCTGCCTTCCAATACATGAAGGTTCCTACAGGGAGGCTGGGGAGGGACTTCTTACAAGAGTGTCCACTGATAGGACAAGGCGAAATGGGTTTAAGTTGATGGAGAACAGATTTAGATTAGATCTTAGGAAGAAATTCTTCAGTCCGAGGGTGGCCAGACTCTGGAATAAATTGCCCAGAGAGGCTGTGGCTGCCCCCTCCCTGGAGGTGTTCAAGGCCAGGTTGGACAGAGCCTTGAGTAGCCTGATCTAGTTGAGAGGCGTCCCTGCCCGTGACAGGGAGGTTGGATGAGATGATCTCTAAGGTCCCTTCCAGCCTGGGCCATTCTAGGATTCTATGATTCTATGATACTTGTTGATTGAACGGAAGAAACCCACAGCAAGCAGGACAAAGCGGCCGTACAAGACAACCACCGCGTACCTGTAAAACTCATGTACTTCTGGCTGTTGGAGATCTTCTTGGAGTTGTAAAACTCCAACACGTCCAGCACCGCCTGGGGGTTCTTCTTCTGCTCCGACTTGGTGATGTTGGAAGTCTGCAGTAAACGCGCCCACTGCTCTGGCATTCCCTGCGGGGAGACGAGCCTCGTTAGCCCCCTGTTAGCCTTTTCTCACAGGGACATCATTTCAGCCTGGAAATAAATACATCTGGAACGCAACCAGAGTTGTGGCGTTTGTCACGAGCAAGAATAACAGTTTGCACAGGCGAAGAGGCAAGAAATTGGGATTCTTTAGCAATAAAGCTCCTCTCCATGCTCCGAAGGGCGGCTGGATTCGCCGCTCAGGTAGTGGCCCCCGGGTGCATCTGGGTTAATTTGGGCAAGTCTAGAGGCTGACGTTGCAAAACACAACTGCACACGTGACTCGGGGAAGGGGAGCAAGTCCCTGGAAAAGTACATTGAAAACGGGTAAAAACAGCTTGATTGCAAGCAACTTCTGCTGCTGTTAAATACTACCTAGCAATCCGATGAAGAAGAAGAATATGAGGAAATGCAACTCTGTCTTCAGGGTGTTTTGCATACCAATAGAAAAAAAAGAACATAAAAGCATCTGGCATTTAGCCTTAGGACAGCACACGCAGGTTCTACCACCGGTAGCTACGCGCAGCCGCGCATCTCCTAAAGGGGACCTCTCAGAGCCCCTCTTGTGGGACACAGACCTAATCCAGCTCTCCAAGAGAAGGGGAGCAGAAGGGAGGAGAGACAAGACCACATTGCGCTGCCAGCACGAGCCAAAAGTGCAGGCAAGGCAAAGTTTGCTGGCAGCCAGGGCTCCCGGGACGCGCCAAGTTCGACAACCCGGCAGATGGGCAACCTCTGCAGATGGGTGTCGAGGGAGATCAAACTAGAGGATGGTAACAGCCTTGCCAGCACTACTCTGTAAAACATTAATGGGTCCTGGCTCCTCCCAGCAATCAGCCAAACCACACAGCTCTCTCTTCCTCCTCATTCACTCACCGTGAATTCTCCCGTGACGGCGTCGAACCCCACGTGAATCGTGTGTTCGAAGTCTGAAGGGAGGGAGATCTCCGGCCGCTCTTTCTCTTTCTTTTTGTTGGCTGCGAGAGACAATGACGACAAAAAAAAATCCATAAATCCATCAAGAATTCAAATCTCCCCGACTGCTTCAAATTCACCTGCTCAACCACACGCCCCTTCAGCTACTCGTAGGGTTTCGATGTTGGGCAGAGAAGTAGCGAGTTTAAAAGCTGCGTGGCCTCAGCCACAGCGAGCAGACAACAAAAACCCAAGTCCTGCCACAGGAGAAGCTTTAAGACAAGGAAATTGATATTTTGGGTATGTCAAGTACCAGCAGGTAGGTCTAGCCTCAACAGCACAAGAGCTCTTTACTTTAAATATTCAAAGTTATAGAGGTCAGAGCCAAAAGCACAGCGGGGGCAGCCAGTGGAAGCCAGGCAGTTCTGAACACGTTTATTTATTCGTTGTTTTAAAACATACGATGTGCTGTTAAATACACACTCCCCTCTGGTGTTAAGACAAAATTAGCAGCAGCTACTGCTTATAAATTGCTTCCCTCATCCTACTTCCTCAGCACAGAGTTTATGGAGAAAACCGAGGCCACGTGTAAGCCCCCACTGCAAACCTGGCACGAGCAAAACCACTTATACTTTTCCGCTCACAAAATGGACTAAATGTGGTTTTATTAACACAGAAGACACAGAGCAAGAGGGCAGAATCTGGCGGGTGAGGAGCAGGAGTCGGGAAGGAAGTAAATCAAAGCAGATGCACCCCGCAGATTTTAAAGTCGGATCTTCAAACAAGATCATCGTTAAGCCTGGGATTAAGTTCACCCATATTCATGACGTGTTAAGGGCTCCACCTCCCTATTAGTATTTGCTGCATTCAGGAAATGGAGATCAGTTTAAGGAAGAACCACGTTCTGCTCGGATTTGCTGCCACTTGCAGCTTTATGATTCTATGATTGTGTGAAACACGCAGAGCCAGGGGAAGGTGACTAAACCACTCTGTACCTAGCTAGCACCCAGGGCTTCATTCCCACCAACACCTGACCACCTTCTCGTTCAGAACCTCACACGGCTGATGCTGTTGCAAGAGCCACTCATCCGTCCATCCAGTTCCCTCATGATGCTCCAGCAACTTGGGCTGCAACGAGGAAGCGCCATGTCCCACCGTCAAGTAAGCCCTGAGCCCATCCTGAAGCATTCCAAGATGAGAAAGGTCTTCACCACTGGTAACACCTCAAAAAAGGCTCCCGGGCGCTACCCTGGGGGTAAAACTCTGCCTCTGTGTGAAGCCATAGCTGAGCTCTGCAAAGCTCCGAGGAGCTACACATGCCATGTTCAAGCCAAATGCATTCCCTCAGCTACGACACTGACGAGCCCCGAGCCCAAAAAACTTCAGATGTTCCCAACTTCATCGAAAGCAACAAGCTCTGCATCCAGAAGAGACACCCGGTGTTAAGCTAAGAGGTTTTTGAAAACCAGGTCTGGGTTTTTAAACACCAGTTTGGGGTTTTTAAATACCAGTTTTGGGGTTCAGGCTGCGACAGAGGAAATCAGGATTATAAATTACATCCTGAATTTTGCAAGCAGAGCACGGCGCCTCCAGAGCAGCCTGGCAAGGGGACGTGGCTCAGTGGAAACATCCAAACAACGGCAAAGTCGCTTTTCAAAGCACCTTCTGCTGGAACTGCCCTTCTCGACCCAACGACTTGTAAAAGATGCCCTCAAGATGTCTCTCCCTTGCTGGCCTCCCCTTGGATCTGGACCCGGGTCCATCACCTTCGCATCGAGCACAATCCCTTCCCCACCTTCCCCACCCATCCTTCGTGAAGCGCCCAGTCCAGCACAGTTCCCACCCAAGGAGCTGCCAGTTCTCCGACGGGATCGATGGCATCAACTTCAGCGGCTCTCAGGCTACATCATAAAAGCCCACATACATATTTACTATCAAAATTAACCACCGAGCATTTCAGGTCTTCGCAGGCTCTTTGGAACCTGGAGGTTCAACACAGATCACCGGCTTCTCTGGAAAAAAAAGATCTGAAGGTTGTGGATTTGCCCAAAATTGCATTCCTCTAGCTGAAGGGAAACCCTCTCCCCTTTTCGTCCAGCCAACCTAACAAATAACACCCCAATCATTTCAGGCGCAAACCAAAAAGAGATATCAGAACACCTGGGAACTTAAAGAACCTTTAAGCACGGCAGGCACTAGGAATTTAATTGTCATCACAAGAAGTGAAAAAAGACAAACACCAACCAATCTAAAGTGAAGGTGACAGCACTGAAGGTATTTTTTTTTGCCCAACGGGAATTAGAGGACAGAAGCAACCACGCTCCTTGGGGCAGGTGTATTGAGACAGAAGGCTCTGCTGGGCTTGGCTAAACAAAAAATCTCTCGCGTCTCGAAGCAGCTGCCGCGTTGGCCGATCTTCAATCCAGGGGCCGTGTGCCTGCTCAGCTCCCCCAGACCAGCTCTCCTTTAAAATCCAGCCCAAACTAGCATTTTAGGTTGGGCTTTTTTTTTTACTCTCTTACAGATTTCAGGTGATTTCTTTGTTCTTTGCAACTGTTGAGCCTAGAGGTTTTTCAAAAACACCCACTTCCCTAAGTAAGCCAACACAAAAATCCTGCAGCTTTTGGGGATTAATGGCAAGTTCTAGCTGAGACCCAGCAAACTTCTAACACTGAGTTCATGGGTTTCTGGATTGAGCAATCAAAAAAATCCACATTTGTAAAACAATCCAAAGGTACCGGATAATAATAACAATGAATGCTGCAAGGTTTTGTAGAAAAGGCACGCACATCTTGCTTATTTAAACTACTAACTATAACTCCAATTGGTTTTTTGGCTAACAAAAATTAAGAGACAGTTTCTCCACCGAAGGCCAAGAAATTGAAGATACCAAGGTCTGACTTCAGTTACCCGGTGTCCTGGTACCATTGCAACGCCGACTCCATGAAATACTGATGTATTGGAAAGAGGAACTCCAAGAAATAGGTCAGGTATAAAAAGAAACCAGCACATATTAGGGGATTGAGATTTTTTTCCCCTTACATCACTTCAAAAGATTTATGAGAGAGAGGGTTTTTTTCTTTAAATGTCGTGATCTTAAAAATTAGAATTTCGTGTACAGTTCACAGAAACACGTAAGAATTTGCAGTAACAGATTATTCTTGGCAGCAAGTAGACAATGCCTGACCCGGACACCAGACCAGAATAAATGACCAGGCAGCAACATTAGACAAGCCTAGCAGGAGACGGCCTCTTAGTCCTGCTTAACTCAAATTATTAAAACAACAAACAAGCAGAAGCTCCCCACCAAAGGAATTGCCAAGGCTAACTTTAACTGGCCAGCTTGTAATCAGCAAAAAAAATATGATTTTCAAGAGCGTTAAGGCCAAGGAAGCGGCAGAGCGAGCTCCAATTTTCGGGGACATATCATTTAAGGGGAAAGAGAAAAAAGAAGTTAAAAAAAAAAAGCACAAAACAGAGTGAGATGGATTAAATGCAGCACAATTAATTATTAGGAAAAAAACCAGATCGACAGCCAGCATCTTATGTACCCCAAAATGACCAAAGGCGGTCGTGCAGGAAACGAGCACACGATGTTTTCTAAAACTTAACCCATCACCAAGCATCGGGTGCTCAACTGCGGGCGTTCAGAGCCCCATTCAGACAGGGGGGTTATAAGAAAAGACAAAACCACTGTACTTTTATCTCCCGGTAAAATCGATCGGTAAAAGCGGTCCTTCCTTTTCTTTTCTTCCGGGTTGGGAGGCAAAGGTTTCGAGCCGTGGTTTAAAGTCCCAGCATCTTTGCTTCCCGTTCCGATCATCGTGCTGGTATTTCTCATCGGAGGAGCCGGCGGTTTGTCTTCGGTTTCCACTCCATTGTTAGACATCTTCAGCTGGGGAGGCCGTCACTAGGGACAGGAAAAAGAACAGAAATCAGCAGCCTTATTCATTTTTTGTAGGCTAGAACCTGGCAAATAAACCACGAGCGGGTATTTGCGGACGAGGCGGCAACCTCATGTCAACGACCCAAGGTCAGCGCAACAAACTCTACTCAGGCTCTCGTTTTTTTTTCTGCTATCAGGACTATGTTCAAGCGTTTGAGTTATTGATCAAGAAAAGTCCATTTCAGGATACAGCCAGTTCTCCAGCAAACCATGGGGCAGAAACATAGGGTGGGGAAGTAAAGCAAAAAAGGTAGTGAAGTACGAGGATACCCAAGATGAGCCAATGAGTCGCCAAGCTTGTAAGACCTTTCCGATCCGTGCTGGCTCCACTAAAAACCACATCAGAGAGTCAGTGTTGTTGGAGATGGAAGGGACCTCTAGAGATCACCCAGTGCCACCCCCTGCCAGAGCAGGGTCACCCAGGGCAGCCCCACAGGAACGCGTCCAGGCGGGTTGGAAAGTCTCCAGAGCAGGAGACTCCACACCCTCTCTGGGCAGCCTGGGCCAGGGCTCCGGCACCCGCACAGCCAACAAGTTTCTCCTCACGTTGAGGTGGAACTTCCCATGTTCTAACTTAAACCCGTTACTCCTTGTTCTGTTGCTGGGCACCACTGAGAAGAGGTTTTCAAGTCCCTTCATCATCCTCGTCGCTCTCCGTTGGACTCTCTGAGTCCAACGGAGAGCGACGAGGATGATGAAGGGAGGAGGTCCCAAGGAGACTCCACACCCTCTCTGGGCAGCCTGGGCCAGGGCTCTGTCACTCTCATGGTAAACAAGTTCTTCCCCATATTTAGATGAAACTCCCCATGTTCCACCTTTGTGCCCGGTGTCCCTTGTCCTGTCACTGGGCACCACTGGAACAAGTCCGGCTCCATCCTCCCTGCACCCACCCTTCAGGTATTCACAGACATTGGTGAGGTCTCCTCTCAGCCTTCTCTTCTCCAGGCTAAACAGCTCCAGCTCCCTTAATCTTTCCTGGTAAGACAGATGCTCCAGTCCCCCAACCATCTTCATTGCTGGGCTCTCTCCAGTATCTCCCCATCTCTCTTGAACTGGGGAGCTCAGAACTGGACACACAGAAGTTTGCATCAGTCTCCAGCACAGCAGAGAGACTCAAGTTTGTGCCCGAAGAGTTCCAAAGCAGCCGCTCAGGGCTCTTTTTTTAAAAAAAAGTTGCTGAACTGGTTGGGAGGCAGCGTCAGCCAGGAACCCACCTCACAGCAGACACAGGGCCGTGGCCCTCGTCGGTCCCAAACCAGCCCCAGCTTTTCCACGGTAGCAACATGCTTCAGGCACAATCCCACCCATCGAGAAGCTGACTGCGTTTCATTCCCTTGGAACGATCAACCAAAACTTAGATTCCCAACACGCGTGTAAATCCTTAAGTAAATAATCCCCGCTGTGTAGATTTAAAGGCGGAAGCTTTGGAACAGGGTAATAGATTATTCTGCAACAAAGAGCTTGTTCCACCCAAATGAGATCGGTGTTACACAGGCCGGCCGCGACGAGATCCTTCTGGAAACTGGAATTTGTCTGCGTGATGTTCTCTGAAGAAAGTTGGGAGTTAACTGTAGAGCAATAGATCATAACAGGAACGGTTTCTGTTTGAGGGGGAAAAGCAGTTCGACAGCTTTTACCAATTTCCCAAGCAGTAAGGGAAGGTGTTTTGCTCAGAGAGAATTACTGGGTGGCAGAAAGTCAATCTCCGCAAGTGAGAAATCAAGGCCAGGTTGGACAGGGCTGTGAGCAACCTGGGCTAATGGAAGGTGTCCCGGCCCACGAGATGATTTTTGAGGTCCCTTCCATCCCAAACCATTCCACAGGATGGCCTCAGAGGAACCACACCGAGTCACGCTCCAGACAGATTCCCAAAACCAGCACAGGCTGGGGACTGCCCTGCTGGAGAGCAGCGCAGGGGAAAGGGACCTGGGGGTGCTGGTGGGCAGCAGGATGGCCATGAGCCAGCAGTGTGCCCTCGTGGGCAAGAAGGCCAAGGGCATCCTGGGGTGTGTGAGAAGGGGAGTAGCCAGTAGGTGGAGAGAGGTCCTCCTGCCCCTCTGCTCTGCCCTGGTGAGGCCACATCTGGAATCTTGTGTCCAGTTCTGGGCCCCTCAGCTCCAGAGGGACAGGGAACTGCTGGAGAGAGTCCAGCGCAGCCCCAGGGATGATGGAGGGAGTGGAACATCTCCCTGAGGAGGAAAGGTTGAAGGAGCTGGGGCTCTGCAGCTTGGAGAAGAGGAGGCTGAGGGGTGACCTCACTCCTGGTTATAAATATGTCAAGGGGGAGTGTCAGGAGGATGGAGCCAGGCTCTGCTCAGGGATGTCCAGGGACAGGACAAGGGGCAGTGAGTGCAAGCTGGAGCACAGGAGGTTCCACCTCAACATGAGGAGAAACTTGTTGGCTGTGCGGGTGCCGGAGCCCTGGCCCAGGCTGCCCAGAGAGGGTGTGGAGTCTCCTGCTCTGGAGACTTTCAAACCCACCTGGATGCATTTCTGTGTGATCCACTGTAGGTGATCCTGCTCTGGCAGGGGGCTGGACTAGACGATCTCCAGAAGTCCCTTCCAATCCTGAACATTCGGCAATTCTGTGACACCACAGTCCTGCAACCACCCGCACCACCCAGCCAGCTTTCAAAGCTGTCTTCGGCCAAGCTACTGATGCTCAGGCTGGGACTCGGGTCACGCTGCTCTCGGGGAGCGAAGGGAAGCGAACGCTGCCCGCAGAAGGCACTCAGCAGCAGCAGGTTAGGCTTTGCTGAAAGCAGCAGTTCCCGAGGTGTTGCCTGCCAAGCCATGGCTGGTCTGCAGCTCCACCGTCTCCCCCCAACACAACCGTGCGATGGAATTTTAAACAACTACTATTTGGGGTACCGATTTTAAGGGTGGGATAGTTTTGGCATTTGGGAGGGGTGGGGGGAAATCAGCTGAGCATTCATCCAGGAGGGTTCTGGCCCGTTCCCCGTGCATCTCCCATGCTTCAGTCTCATGCCATTCTCTAGTAAAAAATGAAGCAGAAATGCCAGCTGCCAAGTGGTGGAAACGACTGCTCTCCTGTCTAAGCAGTGGGAAAAAAAGTCTAAACTAAAACCCAGACAGTAAATTTGGCAACGTGAAGACCCTGAGACTTCAGTGACGGGCTCTGCCCATCCCAGGGTCAGTGGTTGGTACTCAACAGGCAAGACTAAAGCAGCGATGCTTATTTAACCATGAGAAAGCAAATTGCTGGAGGGTGCTGCAAACAGGGAAGTAGAAGGAAAATGAGTGTCAGCAGCTCTGTGCTAGAAGAGGAAGAAGCCTCTTGCCCCAGAAAATGAGTAGAGGCTGGTCTAGTGCTGGAGGAAGGAAAAAGAACATAAGTAAAAAAAAAAACCCAAAGGAAAAAAAAACAAACTCCACATCATAAGAGAAACCTCTGGATGTCAGGCATCCTCACTTTCAGCTCCACCAGTGCAAAACCCCAGGGACATCCGCTCACGGTTTCTTCAGTGTAAGAGGGTTTTTCAAAATCCCTCCGTTGGAAAGCACAGAACACAAGTGAGTTACTGTTTTACTGCAGGGCTGGAAACACTGGCAGAGCAAGCTCGTGTTTATCTTCCATTATTCCCTGACTGAGCAAGTAACTGCTGAGGAGTTACGCAGTTTTACAGACAATATTGTCTTACACCCATCCGATAACTGCAGCTTTCCTGCGGGCAAAGCCTACAGGACACCTTTTCTTTTTATTTTTCCATTCCTCAAGCCCCCGGACCTCCCTCCTCGAAGCCTTACGTTTGGAGTTACAAGAGCGATGTCATCTGTTTGGAGACGAGAGGAATCCTTCAACCCTCCAAAATGCAAGACCGCAGTCAGAGGAGGGAACACATTTTGGCTGCAGGCACAATCGTTCCCCACTATATATGAAAGGACCAGCGCTCAAACCAAACCCCTCCTCAGACACCACCAGCAAGGCACAGCCGTGATGTAGGACTATTTATTCTGCACCCATTGGGGAGTACTGAAAGGTTGGGGTTTTTCAGCACACAGTATTGACAAAAAATAAAAGTTTTATTACGACGTGTGAAAGAGAGATAGATTGGTGGAGCCAGTCCCTGATGCACACACAGCACTCTCCACATGCAACAGGGGATCCACTCCCCTCTGGCCATGAGGTCAAAGGAGGGGACCAAGGTGATGAGGGGGAATGGAAACGAGTCCTGGCTCGGAGAGGAAGGCGGGTCCATGCCCAGCCTCCCTCACCTGCTCAGTTGCCTCTACAGAACAGGTACAGTGCTCTGGAAGAGGAGAGCCATGGAAAAGAAGAGGTGAATGAATGTGGAGACGTAAGGTTGACTTCGCTGACCAAATCAGACCTATGCATCAGGACTAGTTCAATTAAAAAGAAAAGGAGGGTAGTTGTCATTGGTGACTCCATCCTGAGGGGAACAGAGGGTCCCATTTGCCGTCCAGACCCAGTCCACAGGGAAGTCTGTTGCCTCCCTGGAGCTCGGATTAGGGACATTACTAAAAAACTTCCCAGGCTGGTGAGTCCCACTGATTATTACCCATTGTTGATTGTCCAGGCTGGCAGTGACGAGATCAATCATAGAAGTACTCAGAGAATTAAAAAGGACTTTAAGTTGTTGGGCCAGGTGATCAAAGGATCGGGGGCACAGGTAGTTTTCTCATCTATCCCTTTAGTAGGTGACAGGAATAGTGAAAGGAAAAGAAAAGTAGATGCAGTTAATGCATGGCTCAAAGACTGGTGCCTCCAACAACGTTTTGGGTATTATGATCACGGGGAAGTTTATGCAGTACTGGGCATGAGAGATATAGATGGTGTAGACCTGTCTAAGAGAGGGAGGAGAATTCTTGCTGGAGAGTTGGCAGGATTAATAGATAGGGCTTTAAACTAAGTTGGAAGGGGGAAGGGGATAAAACCCGAGTCTCTACACATGAGCCAAGGGGAAGTATCCCAGGGTTAGGCAAAAAATGCACAAGCAACGGTAACAGATGCTCCATTAAATCTCTGAAGTGTCTGTACACCAATGCAAGAAGCATGGGGAATAAGCAGGGAGAATTAGAAGTCTATGTTCGGCTGGAGAACTATGATCTTATTGCAATTACAGAGACGTGGTGGGACAGCTCACATAACTGGAATGTGGGCCTTGATGGTTATGTTCTCTTTAGGAAAGACAGGTTGATGAGGCGAGGTGGGGGAGTTGCTCTGTACGTGAGAGAGCAACTGGAGTGTATTCAGATCCATCGAGCAGCAGATGAGGAGCAAGTAGAGAGTTTATGGGTGAGAATTAAGGGGCAGGCTAGCTTAGGTGACACTGTGGTGGGTGTCTACTATAGACCACCTGATCAGGAGGTGGAAGTTGATGAGGCCTTTTACAGGCAGATGACAGCAGCCTCTCAGTCCCAGGCCCTGGTTCTCATGGGGGATTTCAACTACCCAGACGTTTGCTGGAAGTCCCACACAGCCAGCCATCCTCAGTCCAGGAGGTTCCTCCAGTGCATCGATGATAACTTTTTGATGCAAATGGTAGATGAGCCAACCAGGAGAGGAGCGCTGCTGGACCTTGTGTTCACCAACAAGGAAGGACTGGTTGAAGCAGTGAAGGTTGAGGGCAACCTTGGCTGCAGCGACCATGAGATGGTGGAGTTCAGGATCCTGTGCGGTAAAAACAGAATAGCAAGCAGGATCGCAACTCTGGACTTCAGAAGGGCCAACTTTGGCCTCTTCAAGCAATTACTGGGGGATACCCCTTGGGACAGGGAGCTGAAAGGTAAAGGGGCCCAAGACAGTTGGTTGGCATTCAAAGACCACTTCTTTGAAGCTCAGGATCAGTGCATCCCATCAGGTAGGAAATCAAGAAAGAGATCCAGGAGACCTGCTTGGTTAACCAGGGATCTGCTGGGCAGACTCAGGTGGAAGGGGAGGGTGTTTAAATTGTGGAAGGAAGGGCTGACCACTTGGGTGGAGTACAGGGCAGCTGTCAGGGAGTGCAGGGAGGCAATCAGAAAAGCTAAGGCCTCCTTGGAGTTAAAACTTGCAAGGGAGGTCAAAGACAACAGAAAGGGCTTCTTCAAATACATTGCTGACAAAACTAACACTAGAGGCAATGTAGGCCCTCTGTTGAATGAGGTGGGTGCCCTGGAGACAGAGGACAGAAAGAAGGCAGAGTTGCTGAATGCCTTCTTTGCCTCTGTCTACACTGTTGGAGACCGTCCTCAGGAGCCTCAGTCCCCTAAGGCCCCAGAGGAAGTCATGACAAAGGAGGAGTCTGCCCTGATTGATGAGGAGTGGGTTAAGGATCAGTTTGAACACTTGGACATTCATAAATCCATGGGCCCTGATGGGATGCACCCACGGGTGCTGAGGGAGCTGGCGGGAGTCATTGCTAGGCCACTCACCATCATCTTTGGTAAGTCGTGGGTAACAGGTGAGGTGCCTGAAGACTGGAGGGAAGCGAATGTCACTCCAGTCTATAAGAAGGGCAGGAAGGATGACCCGAGTAACTACAGACCGGTCAGCCTCACCTCCATCCCTGGAAAGGTGATGGAACATCTTATCCTTGACACTGTCTCTAGGCATATCAAGGATAAGAAGGTTATTAGGGGCAGTCAGCATGGCTTTGCCAAGGGGAAGTCATGTTTGACCAACCTGATAGCCTTTTACGAAGACATAACCAGGTGGATGGATGGTGGCCATGCAGTGGACGTGGTCTACCTGGACATCAGCAAGGCCTTTGACACCGTCTCCCACAGCATCCTCATAGGTAAACTGAGGAAGTGTGGTCTGGATGACCAAGTAGTGAGGTGGGTCGAGAACTGGTTGAAGGGAAGAAGCCAGAGGGTTGTGGTCAATGGGGCCGAGTCTGGCTGGATGCCTGTGTCTAGTGGGGTCCCTCAGGGGTCAGTGCTTGGGCCGGTGCTGTTTAATATATTCATCAATGATCTGGATGAGGGATTAGAGAATGTTGT
Organism: Trogon surrucura; assembly: GCA_020746105.1. Taxonomy (NCBI): domain Eukaryota; kingdom Metazoa; phylum Chordata; class Aves; order Trogoniformes; family Trogonidae; genus Trogon; species Trogon surrucura. Next base: position 1,196,250 of record CM036617.1, on the reverse strand, counting down.
CAGCAAGTTTGCTGATGATACGAAGTTGGGGGGAGTGGTTGACACACCAGAAGGCTGTGCAGCCATTCAGAGAGACCTGGACAGGCTGGAGGGCTGGGCGGGGAGAAATCTTATGAAGTTTAACAAGGGCAAGTGTAGAGTTTTGCACTTGGGAAAAAATAACCCCATGTGCCAATATAGGTTGGGGACTGCCCTGCTGGAGAGCAGTGCAGGGGAAAGGGACCTGGGGGTTCTAGTGGACAGCAGGATGACCATGAGCCAGCAGTGTGCCCTCGTGGGCAAGAAGGCCAAGGGCATCCTGGGGTGTATTAGAAGGGGAGTAGCCAGTAGGTCAAGAGAGGTCCTCCTGCCCCTCTACTCTGCCCTGGTGAGGCCGCATCTGGAATATTGTGTCCAGTTCTGGGCCCCTCAGTTCAAGAAGGACAGGGAGCTGCTTGAGAGAGTCCAGCGTAGAGCCACAAAGATGGTGAAGGGAGTGGAGCATCTCCCTTATGAGGAAAGGCTGAAGGAGCTGGATCTCTTTAGCTTGGAGAAGAGGAGGCTGAGGGGTGACCTCATCAATGTTTATAAATATGTCAAGGGGGAATGTCAGGAGGATGGAGCCAGGCTCTTTTCAGCGGCGTCCACTGACAGGACAAGGGGCAATGGGTGGAAGCTGGAACACAGGAGGTTCCAGAAAAATATGAGGAAAAACTTTTTCACTGTGAGGGTGACTGAGCACTGGAACAGGCTGCCTAGGGAGGTTGTGGAATCTCCATCTCTTGAGACATTCAAAACCCGCCTGGACGCGTTCCTGTGCGCTCTAGTGTAGGTGATCCTGCTCTGGCAGGGGGGTTGGACTAGATGATCTTTGAGGTCCCTTCCAACCTTTAACATTCTGTGATTCTGTGATTCTGTGACGTGCAGCCTGTGACTGTCAGAAATAAGTCACGGAGGCTTTCAAGTGCTCCCTGCTCTCCGTCGACTTTCGAAGCCCGTTAGCTAAGGTAGATTATCACCCCTGCCTGAACAGACAAAAAAAAATCCCCTTCCACACCCCCCAGAACGATTCTGCAGACAGAAAGGAGCGACAGACAACCACAGGACTCGGGAAAACCACTTGGCTGCTCAAGCAGAGGGTGCAGAAGACGGTACCCAGCGGTGCCCACAGCAGCACCAAAAGTTCAGCGTGCTCAGACGTGCAGAGATCCACGTTAAGGTTCAAAATCACGAGAATTATGGCTGAACCCCTCCCGTAACGCAGGCGCGGGCTCCCGAGCTGTTCTTCTAGCAAAGTGGGACCTCAACATATGTGGAGCCTTCTGGCACTGCCGTGTGTGACACACAACACACGAGAAAAAAAAAAAAGAGAACAAAGATGCTCTATTTATGTCGTTTTTCCTTTTGGTAGCCCACATCATTCCAAACCCGACGCTTCACACCGAACTGTGAGTTTCTCTCAAGTGTTTTCTTTAGCAAGACAGGCAGGTGACTGATTGCTAAAAGAGAAAGCAATTAAAAAGTCAGAGGAGCCGATACCCAGGCTCCAGTCGGTGCCGTAAAGATAACTGCGCCCAACACATACTAATTGCTCCCAAAAACTCATAAAAGAGCCATCTATAATTCATGCAATCTGGCAAGGCAGGAGCTCCAAGTTACTCGCTACAACTTACGGATGAATAAACTTCATTAAACAACAGAGGGGGGAAGGAGATGCTCAGCAATTTTTTTCCTCGCTGCCGACCACCCGTAGAAAATTTCCCTTTTTCCCAAAACGCCGTTTTTCTGCTGTTGCTGAGGCGGGGAACGGGCGTCTTGCCCACAAGAAGGGCAGAAAGAGTGTTGACCTTTAAAAATTGAGCTGATCCCCATCGGAACAAGCTTTTTGCCTCTGCACCAGCCTCCCTGCACCCTCCAACCCCGCAGCTGGAGATGGCTCCAGCGCACACACAGTTAAAATCTCCTTCCTCATCCTCTTCACTCAGCCTGGCAGGAAGGAGCAGAGGTTTTAATTTATCACTTTCCACGTCTCAAATGCATTAATGGAGAGGCACCCCCCATGTATTTCACCTGAAAAAGAGGCATGAAATGTCCTTTTCCTCCACCCGATGGGACCTGGGAGACACGCCGTCACGGAAAAGGGCAGCAGCAACACAACACCCCGAGGGAGGACAAGGCTGATTGTCACATTTCGAGGTGATTAGAAAAGAAACTGAAGCATCTAGCTGTGTCCTCAGGCAGTTACTGCACCTCCCAGCGCTGCGCCAATTAGACAAAAAAAGGTCAAGGGCCATCGGCGCATCAGCCCAGACCCAACATTTACATGAGAATTAAAAAAAACAAAAAAACAGGTTCTCATAAAGTTCTAATAAATGAAGAATTAGAGAACAGCAATGTCTGCTCATCAGTCTTTAGGATTTACCTGTTGGACCCCCCCGCCACTGGTGCTGCCAACACGTAAAGACGCCGATGAAGCCGCCAAATTAAACAACACTAAAAATAAGAAGACTTTTGGAAGAGAACGTGTCCACAGGCAGAGCGGGTGGGTGCGAGGAGGGGGAAGGGAGACACGCTCCCGTGGCAGATGGCCAACTGCCCCTCGCCGCCGCGCTCCACCGTCGGCGTGATCCCCATCGCGCCAGACGTCGGGGACGACCGACCAGCTGCGTGGCTTGGGATCTGAAAAGCTGAAAGACCGGTGGGTCCTTTTAAAAAGAAAATAAATAAATAAATAAAGTCTTTAATTTAACCCCAAACTAAGCGCAAGAACTGCTGGGTGGGATTGCCCAGCCCGTATTTCGCAGGAGGACGAACGGGCACGGCCGCAGCAGGCGCTACTTCTGCAAAATCTCTTCCCGGGCAGACAGGACTCACTAACCCACCACACCGCAGGGCTACGCCTCTAAAGAAGAACAGACTAATTATAACTGCTCGGATCCTAGCAACAGGGTTCTCGCTTCCCTCAAGTTAAGGAGGCTTCTTTCCATTTCGTTCTAAATCATCAAGGCCCAGCTTTCGCCAGCCTCCGTGGCACGGATCGCGCACGACTGCTGCGGCGGTAGCCCCGACACACGGATGGTTTCAGCAGCAAGTCAAGCCCTTTCCACTGCATGAGGCTTGAATCCAAAACAGCAGAGGCAGCACCGGGCTTGGGTTGTTTCACAATCCACTGGCAGTGCCAAATCACAGAATCATAGAATCATCAGGGTTGGAAGGGACCTCAAAGATCACCCAGTTCCAACCCCCTGCCCTGGGCAGGGACATCCCCCACTAGATCAGGCTGCCCAGAGCCCCATCCAGCCTGGCCTTCAAAACTCCCAGGGATGGGGCTGCCACCCCCTCTCTGGGCAACCTGTGCCAGGGTCTCCCCACCCTCATGGGGAAGAACTTCTTCCCAATGTCCAATCTGAACCGACCCATCTCCGGCTTCAATCCATTCCCTCTAGTTCTGTCACTACAATAACCATCACTACAACAACCATTTCACCCCAAGTGATGCCCAAGCACCCAGAGGACGTGATGAACTCACCCCACTTGTGCTCCAGCCGGGTGGCTCGAGCTTTGAGAGCTGCAGGGACCAGCTCTGGCTGTTCCATCCCTGCTCGCTTTGACTGAGCACTTACCCCATTCCACAAGCGCTTTCAAACAGCCCAGGAGAAATAAACTGCATCCGTGTTTAAGAGGGGAAAAAAAAAAAAAAAAAAAAACAAATCCAAGCTAGGACAGAAGGAACCAAGAGTATGGTTTTTAAAAGCTCTCAGCCCACAAATCATCCTCCTGATTTCCTCCTCTCCAGAAGGGCTGCCTCCCTTCCCCCAGCTCCACGCCTGCACCAGCGAGATGCCTATTGCCCACGCCAGGACGGGCTCCCTTGCCCAGCGTGGAGCAGCCTTGGCTCCGGTTCCTCCCTTGCTCACGGGGAGCAGAGCTTCAACCACACGACTCGAAGTAACGACCACAGTCAGGCTGGGAAAAATAAAAGCCTCTTATGTTAAAGCATACCCACAGCCCATATAAAGCAGCTTTCCTGGAGGAAATCTGCCTTCCAGAGGAAACGACCAGATGCGGCAGAAAGAAAATATATTAAGGCGCACTTAAGCGACGTCCCCGCTACTCCCCACCTAAGTTACTTGGCTCCGAGTCCAAGCTGCACATTAGCAGTGACGGCAGCTGAAAGCAGCCGAGCCATTAATCATTCTTCCATTCAACCGTTTGCAATCCAGACGACAAACGCAGAGCCCAGAGCTCAGGATGAAGCCCCGCTATTCCCTAATGTGGAATAATTCCTCGTGTGACGTGCTCATGTTTTAAAACCACACGGGTAGTACGTGCAAAAACCGCGCCTCGTTAAAAGCAGAGATTTGACGTTTGCCATTTAGCGGTGGGGAGTGGGGGTAAGAAATCTGTCAGAAAAGTAGAACGTCGTCAGGTCAAGTCGACAACATCCCACACGCACGGAGGACACCACAATGCAGTGGTTAGCAACAAGACACAGTGCAAAAATAGCAGCAAGTTTGCCTTAACCTGCAAAAAAAGTGAGGTTTTTTTCTGAGGAGATGAGACCGGCAAAGACGAACCCGATGTCGAGTGCAAAACCCATTCAGCTCCTCCCTCGCCGGGGAACCACGGAAAAAGGAGACAACACGTCGGAAGCATCATTAGAGGACGAAGCCATCCAAGGGCCTCAATTAGACCAAGGGGGAAACGCCGCAACAGTTCAGCACTAATTGGAAATGCAAACACTAATCAGCAGAGGAGTGCTCACTCCCTGTGTAGCTCCATTGTGCTCGCTGCTGCTAATGACCGTAGGAAGCCCCGTGCTCCCCCGTATTTATGTAACGACCGGCAGAGCTGTCACATTCCCTTAATTGCCAGCCAGGAGTTTCCCACTGGCAGGAGAGTTTTCAATTAAAGGAAATCGCCGAGGTTGCTTCAGTTTCACATTGCTTCCTTCAGGTTCTGGGGGTTCTTCAAAGCTGGGGGAAGAATGAACAGTTCTCCCAAGGCAGAACGAGCTGTGCATCACACACGAGCTTTTTGTAGGCAAACTGAATTAAGACGTGAGGAAAGCACAGTCAAACACCCAGAACTGAAAGAGCTGATTTAGCATCAGTAAATCGCAACCATTTGAGAACTGCGCGTAAACCTGCTCCACGTTTGCCATGATTCGATTACGACACGTGCGACGCACTAAAAGCGGCTCGTTCGAAAGGCAAAAAATGAAAAAGCCTAAGGTAGCTTAGGGTTTCCACCTAACTGAGCTTCCACAGCCAAGCCCTCTTTGCTGGGAGAGCATCGGCTCGGTGTTTATAATCGCATGTCATCTAGCAAAACACACTGGGGCACCTCCTATAATCCCAGTACGTAGAGAAGTAAGCATAGCAACTGTACTGGGCAAGGTCTCTCGCTCCTAGATTCCCTAACTCGTACCCAATGGGCTCCAGAGCATTCCCTAGTCCATTAATAATCAACATTGTTTTATTTAATGGGCAGCAGTTTGGTTTTAGGAGGTGCCATCAGGGCTTTTATTGCATCATTTGCTGGGATCCCAATCATATGTAAGTCAGTAGAGAAAAGCAAGTTCTTTAGGACTGGTACAAAGGAACTGCTGGTTCTGCAATATATTACGGCACAACTCCACGTTAGCGCTCAGTTAAATAAAGCCCATGAGCCAAGTGAACTATTTTTACTCCACTGAATAAAAGGAAACATAAGAACATCACTTATTACAGTCGCGGGCTCATTCTAATGCACTATGTCATTAGGAGTTAATAACAGGACCAGAAATAGCAGGCAAGGTTTTCCTCAACACCTTGGTGAAAGTCTTTCCTGGGGCATGGATCTTCCTACCCCGTTTTCTTGCTACAATTACCCAAAGCAGCTTTAAGAAGGACACGTGGATCTTCACTGCTACCTATTTAAAACTCATTCTTTCTCATGAAGCAGCAGGATCGGCTGCAGCCACAGGACACAACCCAGCAGAGACCGACCGAGCTCCGACACAGCCCCGTCAGCATCTGAGATGAGCAACTTGCTTCCTTCAACCCGGTTCCCAGGGGACGGGCATCTACATCATGAAATGAGCAACACCAGGAACCGCAAATTCAGCAGAATTTGGCTTTCGCTGATGGATGGATTGCCGGTAGGCATGTTTTATTCATCTCAAGACCGCTTTGTCAGGTTGGTTGCATCCCCGCTCCGTACTTAAAATGCTAAAAAAAACCCATTTTATGGTCAGTACCAAGCGGCCAAGAAGCCCTGCAGGCAGCGTTGGACCTTTGCTGAGTGCTAGCCAAACCTCACCAGGCTTCCAAATCAAAGACAAGAACCAAAGACCAATGCTCTAGGAAGCCATATGAGTTTTGCTGAGTGCGGTGCTCCCCCTCCTTGCTGTAGGTCACCTTGGTGAAGCCCCCCAGCTACTCCCCACTAAGGTCCTCAGCGTGTGAATCAGCCTCCCTCGGAGAGCACAGCACGCAGCACATCAAGCTGCAGAGCTTTTGGATCATCCTTCCTTAATTCCAGAAATTAAGATTCAAAGATGTTCACTCCCAGCACGCTCTCGCAGAAGTTCCTGCTGCCCACCCAGAACCCCAAAGCTTCCTCAGTGTTCAAGCACTCAAACTAATTCTCATTTCAGCATCCACCCCAGGCTCACTGCCCACACTCCTACTGTAAATCCACAGCAAAAGAGCGCAAAATGAGATATTTTAAATTTCATGGCTAGCACACTACAACTTCACCTCTCATTTAAACTGTATTTCTTTAAAGGTTGGGCTAGATAACCCTTGAGGTCCCTTCCAACCTGGTATTGGTGATGGTGTTGAGTCACAGACTGGACTTGATGACCTCAGAGGTCTTTTCCAGCCTCAACAATTCTGTGATTCGATTCTCTCACCTTTCCAGCAACATCTCTGTTTGCTATAAAACTCAAATACCAGCAGGGCAGTCCCTCGTTCCTGTCCTCATGCTCCCCACAGAGGGACACGGTGGACGTGGTCCACCTCGACTTCAGCAAGGCTTTCGACATTCTCTCCCACGGCATCCCCTCAGCCGAGCTTAAGAAGCGTGGGTGGGATGACTGGGCAGATGAGATGGATTGGGAACTGGCTGAAGGATGGGGCTCAGAGAGTTGTGGTCGGTGGGGCAGGGTCTGGCTGGAGTTGGTAGAGGGACCAGCCCAATTCCAAATATTTAACAATGACCCGGATGAAGGGACAGAGCGTACCCTCAGCAAGTTTGGTGGTGATACAAAACCAGAAGGAGTGGCCAAGAGGCCAGAGGGCTGTGCTGCTATCCAGTGTGAACTGGACAGGCTGGAGAGTTGGGCAGTGAGAAACCTCATGAAATTCAACAAGGGCAAACGTGGAGTGCTGCATGTGGGGCAGAACAATCCTATAGATCAGGACAGGTTGGGGGCTGACCTGCTGGAGAGCAGCTCTGGGGAGAAGGATCTGGGAGACCTGGTGGACAACAGGCTGACCAAGAGCCAGCAACGTGCCCTTGTGGCCAAGAAGGCCGATGGCAGCCTGGGGGCATCAAGAAGAGTGTGGCCAGCAGGGTGAGGGAGGTCATCCATCCCCTCTGTTCTGCCCTGGGGAGGCCACATCTGGATATTGTGCCCAGTTCTGGGCTCCCCTGGTCAAGAAGGACAAGGAACCGGTGGAGAGAGCCCAGGGCAGGGTCACAGAGAGGATGAGGGGGCTGGAGCATCTCCCACCTGAGGAAAGGCTGAGAGAGCTGGGGCTGCTCAGCCTGGAGAAGAGGAGGCTCAGGGGGGAGCTCATCGGTGCTTATAAATATCTCAAGGGGATGTCAGGAGGATGGGGCCAGGCTCTTCCCAGGGGTGCCCAGTGACAGGACAAGGGGCAATGGGCACAAACTGGAAAACAGGAGGTTCAACCTCAACATAAGGAAATACTTCTGTGCTGTGGGGGCACAGGCTGCCCTGAGAGGGTGTGGAGTCTCCTTGGGACCTCCTCCCTTCATCATCCTCGTCGCTCTACGAGTCCAACGGAGAGCGACGAGGATGATGAAGGGACTTGAAAATCTCTTCTCAGTGGTGCCCAGCAATAGAACAAGGAATAATGGGTTTAAGTTAAAACATGAGGAGTTCCACCTCACCATGAGGAGAAACTTGTTGGCTGTGCGGGTGCCGGAGCCCTGGCCCAGGCTGCCCAGAGAGGGTGTGGAGTCTCCTGCTCTGGACACTTTCCAACCTGCCTGGACGCGTTCCTGTGGGGCTGCCCTGGGTGACCCTGCTCTGGCAGGGGTTGGCACTGGGTGACCTCCAGAGGTCCCTTCCAACCCCTGCCATGCTCTGATTCTGTGACGTGGTGAAGTGGAAGAGGCTGTGGGCAAGGAGATCCTGCAAACCAACCCAAGGCAGAGCATAACCGGGTGGCTCAGGTGAGCCCTCTCCTTTGCAAGCATGAGGCTGCTCCTTCCATCCTCTCTTTCCAGTCGCTTCCTTCGAGCTGAGTTTTCCTCCATTCCTGGATATTCTCGTCCTGCTGCTATTTGCAGGTGCTGAGTCACAGCCTCTCAAGATGCGCACGTTTGGCTGCTTTTATTTTTAAGAAAAGTCACTTCCGGCTGGAAATAACTCTGTTTTTTCTGTGAACGCTCTTCAACGTACATTTAGTTTTACCCAGTTCTACTTAACAGAAGCCTCGAGGTTTCACCAGTCTCTGCTGCTCTATTAAAATATTATAAAAGAGACATCCAAATTTGTGACCTGCCATTGTTCTAGGTCCTTCTTAGCTTTGAAAAGAGAAGCTGGGTAGAGAATAGAGAAATAAATACATACCAAAAAATAACAATTCATCATTTTCTCTGTCCAGACATGGCAGGTAAAGAGAAGACTTAAGCTTTGGCTAATGTCTTTAAAGACTATTTTCTCTCTTGCATGCCCGTATATTATTTACATCTCATTACACTCTCTCTCAGCATCAGCATCCTCAGAGGGAGAGGGTGAATTAGAATAGTGGTATCTCTAATTTAGGAGGCAATTAGACCAATAACAACAAACCAGAGCTGAAGGTATGCTCAAAACAATCTAGTCAGAATTCTATTTTAATTAAAAACCAGTCAAACAATCGTATTATCCCGAAGATTGCTTCAGGCATGGTTTCAACCCAGCACAACTCTTTTGAATCTTTTAGTCCCACACCCAGAAAGTGATTGAAAAAAACACTATAAAAACTACCAGAACGGTCCTTTCTCTACAAAATCCTCTCTCAACCAGAGATCTCGGGAAGATAAGAGAAATAAATGTTCCTGTGTCAGTCAGCCACTTGTTAAGCCACTTAAAGGAAGAAAAGAAAAGCAACAAAATAAAAGCATCCTACACCTCAGGACTGTAAGTAGAGCTTTCCAATTCTTCACCACACTACCTGCAGGCATGACCATCCTCAAGTGACGCAAAGCACACAAAGAAAAAGCTGTGAAAAATTATAAAGCACAAGAGACAGCCCTGAATTAATATAATTTTGCATTGTGTTGTTACTCCTGTAAGTACGTGCACACCAGATCCTGTTTGTATGAACTGGAACCCCTATTCATTTAAAAAAATAAATAACCCAACTCCCCAGAGGCATATAAACAAGGTCCAAATCCACGCTGACCTCATGAGTACAGGTTACTCAGCCGCTACCACTTGTTATATTGAAATATACTTCAGGATTTAACGAGAAAACGAAGACAGTTCCTGACCATCATTTCCTCTTCCAAGCCACTTGTGGGAGGAAGGGTCAGGCAGCTCCGAAATGGTCAACCTCACAATTTCCCGTCAGGTTTGTGCTCAAGAAAGAAGAGATACAAGGTCCTCCAGTTCCAGAAGTCGAAATCCTCCTCTGCAGGAGTTTTATTCTACCAAGTCAACGGACAGAAGACAGCGGTGAATCCCCAAGCGCCTCCTTCACCAGTCCTTGCCCTGCTGAGCCCTCAGGTCTGCCAAACTCAAGCTCCAAACGTCTCTGGCTTATTGGGAGGTGGAGAAGATGCCAAAAGATAAAACTAATGAAGACCCTGAACCCCTTAAACTATCTTCGTGTTATTTATTTTTAGCATTTCAGTGCAGAATTCCAAGGAGCTGGTGGGTAGAAACAGGTTTCGCTCATCAGGGTATTTATTATTAAGACTAAATTTGAGCTGTGAAGCCTTCTTGCCCCCTCCACCACCTGCATCTCTCACATACCATTGGGAAACCAGGCAGGACGTTTCAGTGTGTCAACAGTGCATCTGATGACGATGAAGTGGGAAGATTTTCCTTATTACAGGCTTTCCACAGCCTTAAATTTTATGAAAGTCTGTCTGAAGAGGCAAAAGCTCGCTCCTCGCTGCTAGGACAGGGCACAGACCCAGAACAGTCTCCATGAATACGCAGAAGTGACGAGCGAGTGTTTCTTTTCCCCTCCTCACCCCGAAAAGAACAACAGTTAGAACAACTTTTAGACCTTGACACTCGAGATGAAAATCATCGCAAAGCTGAAAGGCCTTAGTTTAACGTGGCAAATTTTTTACAGTCCATCACCAGCATCTCAGGCAGCCCTTCCTCACGGAGAGGGTGCTCAGGCACTGGGATGCTCTGCCCAGGGCAGGGGGGAGTCACCGTCCCTGGGGGGGTTTAAGGAGAGGCTGGATGTGGCACTTGGTGCCCTGGTGTGGCCCATGTGGGGGTGTTGGGTCATGGGCTGGGCTTGATGGTCTCTGAGGGCTTTGCCAGCCTCAACAATTCTGTGATTCTGTGATCAGAAAGTCAAAGCAACTTGCAGGAGGAGCAAGCGCAGCCATCCAACACCAAATCGTGCCACAACCCTGCAGGGTGAGGAGGATGCGGATCGCCGCAGCGTGGCGGCTTGGTGGTCACCAGGACCAAACCCCATCTGCCCTACACACACCAAAGCAGCTCAGAACATTGCAGTGCAAGACAAGGAGACCGTCTGGCAAGAGCACCTTTCACGTAGCCACAGGAGCACAAAGCTGATGGAAGAGGTAATATTCGGGTTCAACTTTTTCTATATCATTTCTGTACTAGGCACTGGGGAGGCCACACCTTGAGTGTTGTGTCCAGTTCTGGGCACCTCAACCCAAGAGAGATCTCGAGGGGCTGCAGCGAGTGCAGAGGAGGGCGACGGAGCTGGGGGAATAAATCTGATGAAGAGCGACGGAAGGAGCTGGGGCTGTTGGGTTTGGAGAAGAGGAGGCTGAGGGGAGACCTCCTCACTCTCTGCAACTGCCTGACAGGACGGTGTGGAGAGGTTGGGGCTGGTCTCTCCTCACGGGTAATGAGCGACAGAACCAGAGGGAACGGCTGCAAACTGCACCAGGGCAGGGTTACACTGGGCAGGAGGAGGAATTTTTCCCAGCAAGAGCAGCCAGAGCTTGGCACAGGCTGCCCAAGGAGGTGGTTGAGTCCCCAGCCCTGGAGGGGTTTAAAGGCCGTTGAGATGTGGGGTTGGGGGAGATGGTTTAGGGGTGAGCTCTGTAGAGTAGGGTCAGTGGTTGGACTCGATGAGCCCAGGGGGCTTTTCCAACCTGAAGGATTCTGTGATTTGCGCCTGCACTAATTACGATGGCCAACAGCAGCGGTTGCTCTGATGGGGGGAGCAGAACAAAAGTGGGGGAGCTGTCATCAGCATTCAAAGAACCAAACCCTCAAGAGCCGATCTTTTCAGGGCCAGGACGCAATCCACCCAGCAAGATACACAGGCTTGTAGCTTTTCTAGGGCAGAATGCTTCAGATAGCGAGTACAGCTGATGCAGACATCTGAAAACTCAGCGTGACTGCCCGTTTCTCAGGGGGATTTAAACAGCAGGTGAGTGGGGCTGGTCTGTGGGACACGACCCTTTTATATTTCAGCTATTTAGATGCAAATTGTTCCCCTTCCCTCCCCCTCTCAACACCATCTGTTAGCCCAGAGGTTTTAGACTGTGCCTAGGGTGGAGGTTTTGGGGGAGGGGGATACAGATAAAGCACAGAGAAATTTTCAGTTGACCCCCATTTCCTCTGGGGCACAGTTTGGAGGGGGGGGGGGAATCACTTTGCAAGACTATTAAATGACAACATGATGTTGTCTTTTTTTTTTTTGGTCATTTTTCTACTGACCCTATGGATTTCCTACCCCAGAAGGCATTCCTCGTCCAGCTTTTAGCCAACAAGCAACATCACATAGTGACAGTTCACAGCAGGTTGATATGGTGTTAGCACAGGGAAGGAGCTGGCTTTGCAGGAAGTATCAGAAATTCAAGGAATTTAAGTCTTAAATACTAATGATGAGGTTGTTTCACTACACGGCACAGTATTTAATGTTACTTCAGTGCTAGGGAAGCCCCCGTCACCTCTGCCCGATTCTCCCCAGTGAACAGCAACGTCCGTTGAAGAACTGTTGAGAGTTTTGGTTCTTTAAACGCTTCACCCAGGGCTTTGGATTCTTCACGAAGGGAAGATGATGGGCGACAGCACGGAGTCGGCTTTCAGGAATCTTGAAGATGATGCAGTAGTGGGAGGGGGTGTTGCCACTCCAAGGGATATGGACAGGCTGGAGAAATGGGCCAACAGCAACCTTGGGAAGGTCAAGAGAGCCACGACATAGCAGAGAGATTCCGGCAAAGGGCCACAAAGATGATTAAAGGGCTGGAGCAGAGAAGGAGAGGGCCGGGACTGGAGAAGGAAAAGCTCGGGGGGATCTCATCAACGCACATAAATACCTGACGGGAGCGTAAAGATGGAACCAGGCTCCTCGTGGTGGTATCCAGCAACAGGACAAGAAGCACCGGGCGCAAACTGAAATGCAGATAATTCCATTTTAATATAAGAAGAAGCAGAAAAACACACCAAGAGAAGGAAACAAAACCAAAAACATTTTTCTAGGGGCCAAGGAACCAAGCCACAGAAGAGGTTGCCGAGAAAAATCCTGGGGTTTTGATGCACAGGGGTGCTCAAAACCCCAACTGGCCGTGTCCCTGAGCAAACCGTTCCAGCTGCCACCGCTCAGAGTTGGGGGTTGGATCCACAGAGGTTCCTGCCCAGCTCACCAATTCTGCAATTACGAGGTGCAAAAAGCAGCAGGTTGGCTCGAAAAGGGAGAGAGAGGTGCAACATCATTCAAACTACTTAATCTGAAGCATCCAAAGCCCCAGTCTGACGATGAAGACAAACTAAAAGAGGTGACAAGTGGCAGCCTTGAGCAGAAAATCAGCTGAAGAGTTGGGATCGGTACTGCAGCATCCTCGTTTTGGAGTTCTAACGTGTGCAGTGCGGGCCTGGGGAGATGGGAGCTCTTCTCCCAGTTCTCACAGAGACCTCGTCAGGAGGCACAGAATGGGTTAAGAAAAAGAAGAAGTGTGAGTACTTCTTGTTTGCTCTGCCCTCCTCCAACCAGTCACTCTGTCTTTAGAAGAAAGCGCCACAGCATGAAAAAAAAAATCCCTTCCAGGTGCTTCTTCAACTTCAGTTACCACAAGAAACGCATTCTCAGGAGAGTTTTTTGTGGGTTTTTTTTTAAATAAATAAATTTTGAAACTAAAAAAAAATAACATGTAAAGAGAACAGTGTATGCAGTCCTGATGGGAAACTCAATGGCAGAGGGTAAAGGGGGGCACGGAGGGGTGGTAAAACCCTCCCTCCCCCTTGGAGCCCAGAATTGCACAGAAACATTGTTTTAAAAGGGTTTTGGGCCTTTTTCTTTTTTTTAATGCTGGGATATTGTTCAGGTTTTTTGAGTGTAGCCAACACAAACACAACATTTTCCTCTTTCTTGCACAGACAGATGACCCCAGCTGTGTGGTGACAGTCAGGAACTCCAGGTACCTACTTCCAAGCAATTAACTTCTAAGCTGTGTGCAATTCAGCACCTCTTACTGGAAAGCAATACTCTAACAAAAGTTGCACGCATGGCTTGGAAACGTTTTCGTATTTAAAAAAAAAAATTAACAAATGTTTCAAGAAATCTGTGCTGATATTTCAAAAGAATTTCAAGTTTTCATTCTGAAATGAAAGTGGATGTATTTTCTCCATTTATAAAAAGCAGAGTCATCAGAACATCAGAACGAGGATGTTCTGTTCGCACCGCTCTAAAGCACCAGCTAATTTCTGTTTCCAGATCTCTGGCTCCTCAACACCATTACCAAGAATCTAAGCGAACAGTTACTGGAAATGTTTTTATTTAACCAACTTGTTGTTCCCAAATCCGAGCGCACGTATCAACTGCAAGGGCTGCAACCCTGCAGTTTGCTCTGCGACACAACGCGCAGTCTCCTGGGCTTTAAAAAGATGGAAAAGTCACCGGTGAGAGCTGAGGGGTACGCGGCCTCAATGCCAGCAACCCGCCCCCTGAAAACAGTGGGAGTTTGCCCTAAATTTTGGTATTTAGCTATAACACTTCCCACTCGGTGCTACCTGACAGCTCCTGAAAGCCGGCGAGATGCGAAGGATGTGCCGACAGCCGCTGAGATGAGGCTTCCAAGGGGGTATTTCGTAAGGACCAAATTCGGACGCGTATTCTCACGCTCCGCGCTAGCGGGGTTTTTAGCGAGCTGGTTTTGAGAGCACGCTGGCCCAACGCATCTCCAAAAGCTGCTCCGTGTCAAACAAGATAGACTCTTAAAAGCCAAAAAAAAACCTGCAAAGAGGTTGCACCCAGGACACAACTTGTGCGATAACCCCCCTCCCCGTTTGGTTTCCTGCTGTCACTGGTGATGAGACAAGTAAAGTCAACATCAGATGCTTTTCCTAGAACCTCTTTCCAGCACCACCTCCCCAACGGTCATCTTCTCCCACAGCCACCTCCCAGACCAGCCCCAGAATAAGCCCCAGCACGACCTGGGACAAGGTGGGTGGGTTTAGAGCCAGGAAGCATCGAGGTGTGAGCGCCCATCGCCGCCCTTTGCACCCACGTCTAACAGCACAGATGCTCAGGAAACCAGTCTGTTACTGGTTGATGGTCCTACCCATCCCTGTTCCACGCCCTTATGTGGTCAATATTTGCTTAGTTAAGTATATGCCCCGAGGGAAAACGGGCTCAGGGGAGCCCTGGTCAATCCAAGCTGACCTTTATCCTGTAGGGAGCCAAGCAACAGCCAGTTCTCGTATCACAGAATCACAGAATGTCAGGGGTTGGAAGGGATCTTGAAAGATCATCCAGTCCAACCCCGTTGCCAGAGCAGGATCACCTCGAGGAGGTCACACAGGAATGCATCCAGGAGGATTCTGGAGTATCCCACAGCCAAGGGTTTTGCTCAGTATCACAGCTCTTAGCTGTCATGGCAGCTCCCATCAACAACCAACAGGAACAAAAAAAACCCAAACAAACCAAAACAGGTTTTAAAAGAGAAGCCAAGAGACAGTGGGTCTTTCAGGGGCTCTTTTTGGAGCACGACTCAAAGCAGGCACAGGTGCTGCTGAAGAGACACAACAGGTTCCAATTTAAAAGCCTCAGTTTAGTTACCAAAGGACAAGAAGATCTTCACAACTGAGTCGGCGTGCTCGCGTTTTGCCCTGAAACTAGTCAGCTTTTAAGATGATGTAAGTGGAGGAAAAGGAAAGAGGCTTGACTCGGGGAGGGGAAAGTGAGAAAGAGAGAAATAGGGGAGGGGAGGGGAGGGGAGGGGAGGGGAGGGGAGGGGAGGGGAGGGGAGGGGAGGGGAGGGGAGGGGAGGGGAGGGGAGGAGAAGGGAGGGGAGGGGAGGAGAAGGGAGGGGAGGGGAGGAGAAGGGAGGGGAGGGGAGGAGAAGGGAGGAGAAGAGAAGAGAAGAGAAGAGAAGGGAGGAGAAGAGAAGAGAAGGGAGGAGAAGAGAAGGGAGGAGAAGAGAAGAGAAGGGAGGAGAAGAGAAGAGAAGAGAAGAGAAGGGAGGAGAAGAGAAGAGAAGAGAAGGGAGGAGAAGAGAAGAGAAGAGAAGGGAGGAGAAGAGAAGAGAAGGGAGGAGAAGAGAAGAGAAGGGAGGAGAAGAGAAGAGAAGGGAGGAGAAGAGAAGAGAAGGAGAAGAGAAGAGAAGAGAAGGGAGAGAGAAGGGAGGAGAAGGGAGGAGAAGGGAGGAGAAGAGAAGAGAAGGGAGGAGAAGGGAGGAGGAGAGGAGAGGAGAGGAGAGGAGAGGAGAGGAGAGGAGAGGAGAGGAGAGGAGAGGAGAGGAGAGGAGAGGAGAGGAGAGGAGAGGAGAGGAGAGGAGAGGAGAGGAGAGGAGAGGAGAGGAGAGGAGAGGAGAGGAGAGGAGAGGAGAGGAGAGGAGAGGAGAGGAGAGGAGAGGAGAGGAGAGGAGAGGAGAGGAGAGGAGAGGAGAGGAGAGGAGAGGAGAGGAGAGGAGAGGAGAGGAGAGGAGAGGAGAGGAGAGGAGAGGAGAGGAGAGGAGAGGAGAGGAGAGGAGAGGAGAGGAGAGGAGAGGAGAGGAGAGGAGAGGAGAGGAGAGGAGAGGAGAGGAGAGGAGAGGAGAGGAGAGGAGAGGAGAGGAGAAAAAAATGGCAGCCAAAATAATCCACAGTTGTCGTGTTTATCACTTACATTCTCTAGACAGGAAACCTTCGGAGCAAGCAAAAGCCTGCCTGCCCTCCACTTCACAAACCCTCTTTAAAATATTGCCTGCCTGAACGACGCAAATTAAAAGGTGTGGGTAATTCTCCGCCGTACGACTGAAAACCACACACCAACACGAAACAGCCATTTATTGCACGCCAACCCATTAAACCATTATTCACAGCACAATAAACGGTGGCCCCGCAGACACCACTGTCACCACCGAGCGGAAAACTCAGGAAATCCCTTGCTCCTGGACCCTGGAGTTGGAGGGAGGGGAGCTGAATTGCTCCTGTGTGGAGCAGGGTTTTGTCCTCCAGAAAGACCACTGACACGGCAAGCGTCCTGTAATTATCACGCAAGCTCTAGAGCCACTAAATAAAAGGGAACCTTCAACTCAAAAAGTGATTTTTAAGGCAAACATCAGCAAAAAGCTTTTCAAACGACAGCTGCGGAAGGACAGAGGGAGGAGATGATGCATTTCTATCGGTCTGTCGCGACAACTGGGACCAAGGACAGTCCTGAGAGCAGCCTGGGCATCCCCACAAGGGGTTGATTTTCACCGAATATTTTCAGCCGTCCACCCCTCAGAGCCCCAAGGGAGCAGGCAGGCTGGCCAGCCCCGCCGAGGCAGCCAGCCGGCACAAAAGCTCGATTCTCGGTGGCTTTTTATTTCCCCTTCCCCTTCCAAAGTTAAAATCAGGATGGCATCAGTTCCTCTTTCCCAAATAGCAAGCCCTCGGAGTTCCAAGCTTCCCTCCAAGCCCGCGGGAGCGTTCAGGGCATCGTCGGGGCAGCGCTGGGAGAGGAGCTGAGCTACAGTTGGACGTTCTCCAGGGGTGTGTTAAGAGAACAGAATCCAATTGCCACGCAGACCTGATTGCCAAGTTTCGGTCTAACGTTACAGCAATTTGCTCGACGTGTTTTATTTCGGAGGACAGACCGGCAGAGTAATATTTTCTTGTTATTAATGTGTCCAAGTCCCCTGTCTTTGGCAAGGGGCAGCATTCCCACTCCTTCAAGTTGCACTTTTGATATCAGAAAATATTACAAATTCATGGTGCAGCCTGGCAAAAAGGAAAAAAACCAAAAGATTTGGATAGACTGACTTAAAGACAGTCAGAAAGATGCAAAGGAGTATTTATTAAATGGACAATTCACTACCCACTGGGACCATAGTCCACAGAGCAGAGGATGTTTGGTCCTTCTCCTTCTCTCCCAGCAGTCGTACACTCAAGGGTCAGCCGGCAGAGTTATCCGGTCGCTGCGTTAACTGATGCTTTCAATCCCCGCAGCCCACTCAGAGCCAAATCATCTGGGGAACAAGATTTCCCCGCCTCCAGCCCCAGCGCACTGAAGAGAGGTCAAATCGAAAAGGGCTGCCCAGGAAACGTGCGCGGGATTGGCGCGTTCCTACACTCCCGTCACCAAAGCGGTGTCCACCCGACCCTCGCCCAGCGCAAATCTCCATTCCCAAGCCTCACCGGGAACACGCTCAGACGACTCGAGGGCATCAACCTGCAATCATTAGAGCCACGAGGCACCCGCTGTCAGAAGACCCGTAAAAAGTGGGTGGTCAGCACCAAGGAGCCAGCACGATTCCCTCTTGTAAACCATATTCCTTTCTTGCAAACCATATTTTGCTCCCAATTCCCACAGAATTGGAATATCGCTTAAAAAAGGACTTTTTGCTCACGGGATCACATGAAACTTGAGGTTTCAGAGCACAACTAAGTCATCGATCTGTCTTGTTTCCATCAGAGAGCAGGGAACTCCACCAGGCTCTGGGAGCTGGAGGACGGCGCCTTCTCCACCAGGCAAGGCTTCCTGAACGTCGGGCTAGAATCTACTACTACATGGCAGGCATGACCAGGGAATCAACCCCTACCCTTCATTCCTTCCAAGCAGACAATATTGAACAGAATGGAAATAGAGCCCTTCTTCAGGGATTCAAGAAACGAGAGAACTTCAGAGAGTTGGGAGAAAATAAATTTATTTTTGCTTGTAGTGTGAGAATCTGTTCTAGCAGAATATTGAGTTGGTGAGACTCTGCGCTAGCATGTGAACTGTGCCTCTTCAAGATTTCAGAAGAAACGGATTAGTAAAGTTTTAATCTAGAAAGTCAGAAGATAGGAGACATTTAGAGATTACAGACAATTAGAAGAGCCATGACATCCTGTAACACCGTTCGTAAGAATGGAGCTCAGCCTTCAGGAGCCTGTCATCTGGATTTATTTATTTTTTTTACAATATGAAAAGGCTGTATCCCAACACTGAGCTTCAAGCTTAAGAGCATTTCTGTCTGAAGATGATTGAACATAGGAAAAATCACAGAAGCACAGAACGTTCGGGGTTGGAAGGGACCTCGAAAGATCATCCAGCCCAACTTTCCTGCCAGAGCAGGATCACCTCGAGGAGGTCACACAGGAACACGTCCAGGTGGGTTTGGAGAGTCTTCAGAGATGGAGATTTCGCAGATCAAATCAAGCTAAAGAGCATGAAAAGTGTCTTCAGAGCAGTTGAGCAGCTGTCCCATCCCAAGCACCAGCCTGATAACTCGGCTGAGCACCCACAGACACAGGAGGCACCATCAGTTAGAGAAGGGACAAACCTCTACAGTCACATGGAGGCACCAAAAATAAACTTATTTTCTGCAATTCTCCGAAGTTCCCTCGTTTCTTGAATCCCTGAAGATGGCAGATGATCTTAAAGGTCTCTTCCAACCAAAGAGGTTCTGTGACGCCGTGACAGGCGCAGAGGCAGGTGACGGGGATTTCGACACGACGGCGGTATTTCAACGGAAGCTCGAGCGCAGCCCCGGTTTCCTCTAAAAACGAAAGGCTTCAGCGAGACAATTCACGCGATTAAAGCGACACAAAGCCTTGAGTCACTTGCTGGGTCACGATCCAGCTGATTCTAAGAATCTGTATGCAGGCTGCTTACCCAGAACTTAACCTACTGCCTCGGAGGGCGCTGCTTAATTTAGAAGAGTGATTACTTGCAGCACCTGCTGCTAGCCTCAGTGCCTGCGGTACACTAGCTTCTCCAAAATTAACGCTAAGTCTTCTAAAACTATTTACATAAGTAATTAAGGAAAGAACTGAAGGGGAAAAAAAAAAAAAAAAAAGAGTGCTAAATGCATAATACAACAATCAGCTGGGTTATCAGCAGCGATTGAAGCTGTAATTTCCAAAGCAAACAGCACAAGTTAATGCAGCTGGAGCTGAAGTTGCCCGGTCGGTCCCTGCAGCAGACTCGCATCCTCAGCCAAGGGGGGCAGAAAACACGTTGCACAGGCTGCACACACCGAATGAGGCACCCGCCTGCCCCCAGCACCTTGGGGGAAGCTTCACACAGCAGAACCACCTTTGCAGAAGAGGTCTTCAAAGCCACGTTATCTGAAGGATTTTAATTCAAAGCCAAGCCCACAGTAGCCCTGTCGGGCAAGCGTAGCTGAGCGCTGAGGTCAGCAGGCAACAGAGAGAGAGAAGGGAGAAGGGCTGAGGAACAGGCTCAGTTCTCAAGGTCTTAGTCCTTCTCCAAAAGTTTCTCTTCCCACGTGGGGACTCAAAATAAGTCCGTGGGGCCTGATGGGATGCACTCATGAATGCAGGGAGGGTGCAACACAACGGAGCTGGGAGGCACTCCCAAGCACCGATACAGGCTGGGCAGGGACTGGCTTGAGAGCAGCCCTGGAGAAAAGGACTTGGGGCACTGGTGGATGAGAAGCTCAACACGAGCCGTCAGTGGCACTTGCAGCCCAGAAAGCCAATTGTGTCCTGGGCTGCACCAAGAGGTGCGTGGCCAGCAGGGCGAGGGAGGGGATTCTCCCCCTCTGCTCCACTCTCGTGAGACCCCACCTGGAGTGCTGCGTCCAGTTCTGGAGCCACAGCACAGGAGAGATCTGGACGTGCTGGAGCGTGTCCAGAGAAGGGCCACGAGGATGCTCAGAGGGCTGGAGCACCTCTGCTGTGCAGACAGACTGAGGGAGTTGGGGCTGTTCAGGCTGCAGAAAAGAAGGCTCCGAGGAGACCTTATGGTGGCCTCCCAGTATCTCAGGGGGGCTACAAGAAAGCTGGGGAGGGGCTTGTTAGGATGTTGGGCAGTGACAGGACTAGAGGGAATGGATTGAAGCCAGAGATGGGTCGGTTCAGATGGGATGTTGGGAAGAAGTTCTTCCCCATGAGGGTGGGGAGACCCTGGCACAGGTTGCCCAGAGAGGGGGTGGCAGCCCTGTCCCTGGGAGTTTTTAAGGCCAGGCTGGATGGGGCTCTGGGCAGCCTGATCTCGTGGGGGATGTCCCTGCCCATGGCAGGTGGTTGGAACTGAATGATCTTTGAGGTCCCTTCCAGCCCTGACAATTCTATGATTCGATGATTCCCAGTGGTGTCCAGTGCCAGGACCTGAGGCCATGGGCACAAACTGGAACATAGGAAGGGCACAAACTGGAACAGAGGAAGGTCTCTCTGATCATCAGGAAACACTTTTCCCTGTGAGGGTGCCTGAGCACTGGCAGAGGTTGCCCAGAGAGCTGCAGAGTCTCCGTTCTTGGAGACACTAAAAAAACATCCGGACATCGAGTCCTGAGCGACTGTTTGTGGGTGGCCCTGCTGGAGCACAGGGGCTTGGACCAGATGACTTTTAGAGGTCCCTTCCAACATCAACCAGTCTCTGGTTCTGGAAAGACAGGCACCCAAAAGGTGTACAGGCATCACAAAGAGCCCTTCCGATGGTTTCAAGAGGCAGCGCAAACCTTTGCCTTACTTGAAACTATTGAATTCGTATTTTTATTTTGTTTGAAAAACAATGACATTTCGGAAATGGTAACTGAGGTGTTGGACGGTTCCTTCCAGGGGATGGAAGGGTTCAGAATTAAACACGGAACCCTTCACCACACAGGTCTCTCTCAGAGAAAAGCCAGCCCACTTGTCCCCTTATGTGCACAGAAATTGGAAACAGCTCAAACTCGGGGGCTCATTTCTGTTCCTGATCAAGACAGACATTATTTGCAAAACTTTAGCTGGGATCTTAAAAGCTCCTTCACGCATTCAGAAGGGCTTTTTCAGCAGCTTGAAAACACCTCATAGACTACGCCTGCTTCCTCCCCTGCCCCATATAGACCAACCTATAAAGGCTGCGAGTGGCCCGTACAAAAAGATTTGGCTTTTAAGAGGTGGAACAAAGAACACAACATTCCTGTCTGAGTGCAACAAAAACAGTTTGAACAAGGTTTCAAAAAGCTCAGTCATCACAGCCTCCCGGAACAGAGGCACCCGGTCGCAATTCAAGCGACGCAGCTCAGTACTTTCAAGCCCAAGAGCCTGGCTAAGTTTGCAGGTCCTTTGGGGACACTGAGCAAAGTACCCGAGTGCCCCAGCTCCAGACGCTCTGAAACCAAATAAAACAAAGTAAAACTTGAAGTACTGAGGTTTACAAGACCTGTGCGAGCAAAATCTCACCTCGCCCATCACTTCAGAGCTGTGCAGAAGTCCAGCAAGCACCACGCTTTATATTATTCCTTAGGATGTTCTTATTTCATTGCTTACGTCTTACGTATTCAAGCACCTTGTAATTTGTGCGGTTTTCGAAAAGAACCAACTGTCTGCTGCTTTTCTGCACAATGAATGAACAAAGGTTTGAATAACGAAACACCCTGAAGTTGTTTTGGAAGGGAACACGAGCAAGAGTTTCTGCAGAAGAAGATAATGCTCCTCCACATCTCCGTGTTCAGCCCTTTCTATCTGCACAAGAGGCTCATAAAATTTCTGGGTCTTTCTCTAAATTTTAAGCAACACATGGAAAACCATCCCTCCATAAAACACTATTTGAGGACAAAAAATTTACTAATGTGGGCGAAGGAACAACTTCTTCTTGGCCAACACAGAATACCTGAAAGCACCCAAGAGCTCTGCTGGCCACGTACAAACCGAGGACGCAGTTTCAGCGAGTTGAGAACGGTCACACACGATTTCACATCAGAGGAGAAACGCCAGGTGGATTTCCAGAATTTTGTCTCGGAAAACCATTTCACCACCAGGAATTTCTCCCCAGCTTCTGCACCATGAGGTGCTTAAAGCCCTCAGTAAGTCCTCTCAGATTTACGTGACTGACACTGATCTTTTTCCCTTGCTCTCCATCTTCCTCGTCTGACACCCAACAGAATCTCTTGACCTCCACTACAAGCGCATGCTCCGACCTCCAAACTCACCTCCCATCCAAGCTGTGACACAACCACCGGGTTCCTTTCCATCTAAAGCGCGCTGGCTTGCATCGCTCTGCCGAACAGCTGAAGAACATCTATTCCAACGAGTTTCTCTCCGCCCCACCTCCTCACAATCTGCTCCTCCAAAGCGTGGCCTCCTTTCGCTGGAGGCTGATGGCAGGTGCCCAGCAGCAAAGCCCCAGCACCACCATTATTTCCCATCAGTTTGAAGTCTTAAATGCTTTTCAGATTGATGGCAGGAGCTGCCACTTCTTAAGAAAAAAAAAAAAAATGTTAAGAGTTGGGTTTCAAAACCTTTGATTCAGGTAAGATGACTATTTATTTCGACAAGAGAACACAAATTTCTAGACTCTTTCTAGCGACAGTTCTTGGAGAAGACAGCAGAAGTATTAGCAACACGCAGCTCAGGCAGCGCCATAAGTGTTTGAGCCTGGCTTAACACAGCAAAAAAGAAAAGTATCTGCCCTTTCTATCCCTGGATGCAATAAACAGACACGTCAAATCTCTCCAGGAGGTAATTGCCGGCCACCACCAGGTTCAGGGGGACACCAGGAGGTCGCAGCTGGGCAGCCCATCAACAGTTCAGCTTCTTCAATGTCACGCCGAGATTTTTCCAACAGGGTAGCAAAACTACCTCCAGTGCACTGTAAACAAGCAGCAGATAGAACAACGTGCCAGGTTTTGACTCAGAAATCATTAGCATCTTCACAGAGTTTGCGGTTTGTTTTTCATATTTCTCTTTGTGCATAGTGAAAGAGCCTCTTTTGTTTACACACCTTTCTTCCAGTCCTGCAACAACCGAGTTTTAACGCCTTTATTGCTTCTTTCTTCTTAAGAGGAAAAAAAAAAACAGCGAACAAACAACTGTGCACACACCCTGGATTTTCCCTCCTTAATGGTGCAAAAAGATTTTACTCGTCTGCTCCCCTTTTGGGGCTTTACAATTGAAATAAAATCTTAGTTGACACCATTTACAGAAGCAAACCCAAAAACACACCATCACCTCCAAAAGGTTCATTTGTGACTTGGGTTCTATTTGGTTTTGTTCTCAAAGACTCAGGAAACCAACCTGCCACCTGGGCAGCCTGGTCTAGTAGGGGATGTCCCTGCCCATGGCAGGGGGTTGGAATAAGATGATCTTTAAGGTCCCTTCCAACCCTGACAATTCTATGATTCTAAATCTCAACCAGCACCACAAGGAAATCCGAAGCAACTCCCCTGGCTGACAGGGACCACCTGTTGATTGCAATGGGCATCTTCCTCTTCCAAGGACACGGGTGAACTGGCAGAACACGCCAGCACCGGGTACAAATCACCTGAGCCAGCATCAGGCCACAGCTGGAAGCAGCTTCACATGAGAGGGGACCTTATGAACGTAGAGAAATATCTGAGGGGTTGGGGGTCAAGGGGAAGGGGACAATCTCTTCTCAGTGGTGCCCAGCAATAGGACAAGGAACAACGGGTTTAAGTGAGAACATGGGAAGTTCCACCTCAACACGAGGAGAAACTTGTTGGCTGTGCGGGTGCCGGAGCCCTGGCCCAGGCTGCCCAGAGAGGGTGTGGAGTCTCCTGCTCTGGAGACTTTCCAACCCGCCTGGACGCGTTCCTGTGGGGCTGCCCTGGGTGACCCTGCTCTGGCAGGGGGTGGCACTGGGGGATCTCTAGAGGTCCCTTCCAACCCCCAACATCCTGTGATTCTATGATCCTGTTGGGTTATTCCCCACCACGGGGACAACAACCTCTGGCAGAGCTGCCACCACCACCCCTCTGTGGGCCCAACAACCACAAAGAAGTGGCCCAAAAACAAGCTGGGGGAGGCAAGGGAGTCCCTCCACGTCGATTCAGTGCCCTCGGCTCTCAGCCCAGCCCGGAGTGAGTCCTGTGGGCAGAGGGAACCCAAGAGAGATGGGGATCAGGGCTCCCATCGGTGAGGCAACCGACTGCGCCAGCCTCTTCCGTCAGTCCCTTGGGGCTGTTTTCACTCTCTCACGAGAACCTGCAATAGAGTTATGTAAAACAGATTCCTCGCCCTTAATTAAAATAAAGTTCAGACGCACACCTCGCTGAAGGCAGAGTTCAAAACAGACAAATAAACAAACACTTCTATGAGGGATAAGTCACAATTTTTTTTTCTTAAGGAAAAAGATCTCGGTGCGCACACAAGGGAGTGTCAACGGCTCGCCAGACACCTGGATAATCGCTTCCTACGAAAAGCCGCGGAAAAGAGCCCCGGGGAAAGGAAGGTTGAGCAGACTCTCTTGCAAACAGCATGGGTGGGATCTGCCCTGCACGGGCAAGAGCTGCAAAACCCATCACCAAGTTCTACCTGTGCTGAGGCCACGAGCACCAATTATTCCCTACTGCACCGGTATTACACTTATTTTAAAAACCAAAGCTGACCTTGTTTTAGCAGAAGTTCCCTGGCTGGGATGGCAGGGGAGCTGCCAGATGTTTCATAGCCAGCGGGTAAGGCTGATTCCTCGTTTAGACCTCACCAGTCTTCCTCCCCTCCTTCCCAAAGGGCCCCAAGCGCTTCAGCTCCTCCCGGGAAGGCAGCCCGTCTCTGACCCTTTTCACCGCCTGCCCGCAACGCCGCCGCGTCCTCCTGAAGATGTGGAGACCAGAACTGCACATCACACGCGTTTACACCAAAGCCAATCGACACCCTTCGCCCCTTTCCTGACGAGGACGGGGGCTTTTTCGGTTGCTGCTGCACAGCGAGGTTTCCCTCTCCTTCCCCAGAAGTGAAATCACCCCCAATTTTTTTACTCATTATTTGTTTACTCCCTATTATTTGCTATTATTTATTTTTACTCCCTATTCACAGGATCACAAAATCACAGAATGTTAGGGATTGGAAGGGACCTCGAAAGATCATCAAGTCCAATCCCCCTGCCAGAGCAGGAACGCCTCGATAATGCTACACAGGAACGTGTCCAGGCGGGTCTTGAATGTCTCCAGAGAAGGAGACTCCACAACCTCCCTGGGCAGCCTGGGCCAGGGCTCCGTCACCCTCACGGAGAAGAAGTTTCTTCTCGAGTTTAAGCGGAACCTCTTATGTTCCAGTTTCAGCCCATTACCCCTTGTCCTATCACTGGTTGTCACCGAGAAGAGCCTGGCTCCATCCTCGTGACACTCACCCTTTAGATATTTGTAAACATTAATGAGGTCACCCCTCAGTCTCCTCTTCTCCAAACTAAAGACCCCCAGCTCCCTCAGCCTTTCCTCATAAGGGAGATGCTCCACTCCCTTCATCATCCCAGTTGCCCTGTGCTGGACTCTCTCCAGCAGTTCCCTGTCTTTCTTGAACTGAGGGGCCCAGAACTGGACACAACATTCCAGACGGGGTCTCACCAGGGCAGAGCAGAGGGGCAGGAGGACCTCTCTCGACCTACTAACCACTCCCCTTCTAATACACCCCATTATACATCCCTATTATTTGTGTGGATTTAAAACAATAATAACCTTTCCTCCAGCCCTGCAGCAGTTTAACTTCTTGACAGAAGCCTTTTGAGAACCTACATATACGGCACCAATTTTAACCCTTGCTTACCAACGGCCCACAGCACTTCTCGGGGTAGAGCAGCAGGATTTTCATTTCTGGAAGCCGCGCTGACTCTCGCCCAGCAGTTAACGCTTATCAGAGATCCTCACTGCAGACCTTTCCCCTCGCAGCGGCGTGACTCCGTGCCGTTCCCAGGATCCCCTCCAGAGCCCTTTTTAGAGGTGGGAACTGCGTTGGCAAGTCCCCAGCCCTCTGGCAGGGATCAGTTACAAGCTCGGCCAGCGGTTCCGCGGTTTCACGTTCAAGTTGCTCAGGACTCTTGGTTGAACGCCAGCCAGCTCCGGTGACTTATTAACATCTAACTTATCTACTTGGCCTAATTCTTACTTCTGTATTTACCTCAAATTAGTTTCTCTGATCTACTGGCTACAACAAGGGCACTCGGTGTGGGAACGTCTCCAACACCTTCAGCAGCTGAGGCCTGATATTCTCTTTATCAACTCCAAGTGACTTTTTGACACTGCTGTGATTAAGCACCCCCCAAGACACGCTAAATCCTAACAGACTGTATCTTAACATATCTAATATTTATGTCCTAATGGATATATAGAATCTAGAGGAGAGGGAGGCTGAGGGGAGACCTCATTGCTCTCTACAACAAGCCGAGAGGAGGCTGTAGTGAGGTGGCCTTTTCTCCCAAGTTATTAGTGATAGGATGAGAGAAAACGGCCTCAAGTTTTCTCTCAACGCGAGAAAACCTCCCTCAAGGGGAGGTTTAGATTGGATATTAGGAAAAATTTCTTTACTGAAAGCCTGGTGAGGCACTGGCACAGGCTGCCCAGAGCAGGGGTGGAGTCCCCATCCCTGGAGATGTTCAAAAAACGTGTAGACGTGGCACTTGGGGACAGGGTTTAGTGGTCACAGTGGTGTTGGGTTGACAGTTGGACTGGATGATCTTAGAGGTCTTTTCCAACCTTAATGATTCTGTGATTCAAAGTCCTGACATCTCAGAAGAGCAGTCCCAAGGCGACTGTTGAGGCACCTTCCTCGCTGCCACACAAAGTGGTTCAGCTCCTCACCAGCACATCCGGGTTCAATGAAACTGCTCCTCTGGGATGTGGCAGCGTCTGAAGATTCCCGAGACTGAAACAAGTTTCCTTCTTCCACACCCTCCATTCCTTGGCATTTACACCCTTTGGGAGCCCATAAACAGTCCCGCCCTCCCAATTTTATAAAAAATACACAAGAATATAGCTCTTTATCTTCCTTTTGCGTCAGTCCCTCCAGCCCCAAAGTCATTTCTGCTGCTTCCCTTCAATTTCCTCCTGTTTCTTCCTGCTAGAAAGTAACACCGCTCACAAGCAGCAATTCCATCAGAAGATAACAATAAAAATAAAAATCCTCCGGCCCCTCGCACCGATTAGCAACATCGGTCCCAATT
Organism: Trogon surrucura; assembly: GCA_020746105.1. NCBI lineage: Eukaryota > Metazoa > Chordata > Aves > Trogoniformes > Trogonidae > Trogon > Trogon surrucura. The sequence goes on along the minus strand of CM036617.1, from coordinate 1,168,594 downwards.
TTCAGAAAGATATTTAAGAGGTTTTAAAAATGCTTCACCGGCTTAGGTGCCAAACCCCACCAGCTTCCGAGGGAATGGAGCGCCCACGCGCTCCCTGGATTCCCACTAGGTGCCTGCCCACATCTTTTCGTACGTAACCACATGAAACACTCTGACTTCTGTTCTCAAGGTTAGGCTCTCCAAGGGCTGCCAAAACAGTCCCTGAACGTTCCCACTGAAACCCATAGAGGCTACTGGGAGGGTTATGTCTCCAGGTTAGAGGGGAAAAGAAAAAAGGGGAGGGGAAGAAAAATAAAGGAAAAAAGAAAACACACAACTTTTTTTGTTCCTTCATGCCCAGCAGATCTTACTGAGAACCTGCTGCACAGCTCCTGACAACACCGAAGCTTCTCATCTTGTTTTCAGCTTGGCTACGAGCTCTCAGGCGCAAACGTTGCCCGAGTTTTTCTGTATGTGCTTCACAGCATTCGGAAATCAAGCGACGTTATGCTGCGCCAGAAACGGTTTTCCCTGTTCCTCCCTGCGCCTGCTGCTTCTGTGCTTACCCTTTACACCTGCAGGATGGAAGAAAGCACGTTCCTCCTCCAGAATAACTGTGTTTCGTGCCCAGAGGAAGCCTCTGCGGGCAAGCGTTGAGGTGGAAGGTGACACGGAATCTCAGCCCCTCCATGAATAAGCCACCGGGCACTTGTGCAGGAGATGACTCCTGCCCTAGAACGGGAGGAGCGCGAGGTGGGAGGGGAACAGCAACACAATTAGATTATTTCATAACCTCTGTGTGACTGGCAGCAGCATTAGCACCTTAATTCTGGCTCCAATTAAAACTACGGTTCCAGCCGTGAGAAGTTTGAGCTCAGCTTATAATGCACTGGGGAAAACATCCCCTCGATTCCGAACCATCTTTTCGAGATAACAGGAATATATATAAATAAAAAGAAGACGCAAGATGTTGATGGGAAAATCCCCCACGTGCTCTGCTAGGCTAACAAACGCCCCAGCAGGGCAGGGATCACGAGCGCTGTGCTTCCACGCCGAATCAGAGGAGGATCCAGACTAAGCCAACAACGGGAGTGGGGAGAAACGCATCAACCAGCTGTGACCTCCTGTCAGGCTCCTTCTCCCAGATAGATGTATTAAAGACAGAGAATCAGTAAGAGAGGAGAGAAAAACCGTTTTGCACCAAGGACTTTCAGATACGGCGCGTAAGCAGGTTCAGCAGAAGCTGAAAGGTGCCAGAGGTTCAGTGAGCTTGGGGATGGAGGAAGGCAAGGGGAAAAAAAACCAACTGAACAGCAGGTACCCCAACGGTAGAGAGATCTTTCAACAGTAAGAAGGCACTTACTTGTGAGCTAATCCTGAGAAACCGCCACATCCAGCCGCATGTCTTACAGCCCTTAAATCCAGGTTTCAAACCTACAGGCAGCTCCGGGATCTTTATACCACAGCGCAGCCACATTGGCTCGTACGGCTCGGTTACGCTTTCTGCCAGGTCAGCTCAGAGCCAAGTGCTGAGAGCAGCCCGGTCTTCGGGTGGCTGCGTGCCACGATGAGCTCAGCCGTGCCGACTTCACCCCTGAGCTTCGCCCCCGGCTCGCAGCCTCCGAAAAGCAACGCGAGCGACGAGCACGCTCCCAGCAGGTGGAGAGAGAGCCCTCCCGCCCTTGCGTCACGCATTTGGTCTCCAAGAAGACACGAGTTGGGAATCGACGCTTTTAGGATTAATTTTTGAGCCGACCACATCAGAAGGAAAAGCTCTGCCAAGAGCCACATCCTTGTTTTATAGTTTGGTGATGGGGGGGGCCGAAAAAAAGCAAACATGAGCTTCTCATCTGTTAGTCAAGAAGAACCGCAAAGCCAACCACAGACTCTTTCCTTCCGGATTCGTAGCAAGCTCATAGGAATTTAGGATCGGAGCCCTCGCAGAGAGGTCAAACAGTCTTTCTGCTAACCCTAGCACAGGTCACACCTCGTGCAGAAGCTCTCACCCCTATTCACCCCCCAGTGCAAAGAAAAACCCCGCTCGCACGAGCCCAGCCACGGAAGGGAAGCGCATGAATTCACGAGAGAGGAGGAAGACAGACCGCAGAGATCACGTATGCTCCTCCAGCTGGAGTCCGGACGACTCACCTGTACCTACAGGGAGTACAGATGGAGCAGAATCTCAAGTCTACAAGAAGGGATGCAACTACAGCACACGCCGGGCGAGATCGCCTCGGTGAAGTCACCGCTCCCCGAGACGGAGCCAAAACAACCGGGTGGGATTCAAGGAGCAACTAAACGTCGTCAGGTGCGCAAGGCGTCTGCTGTAAGACTGAACTTGAAGCTCGACGCCAGAAACAGGTGTGACGTTAAGAGCAGAAAGCCACTGGCTGCTCAGCGGAGATTCTTTTAACCTCCGTGACCGTCACTTCTTGAATTGGAAGCGAGACGAAACACTTTTGAAACAAAGCAAAGGAGCCCACCGGAGCGCTGTCGGTGGCATCTGGACTGAGTCCCGGAGTGAGTAAATATTGGATCAGAAGGCAGGAAGGGCTCTTGCGGGGTGTACCTAGCGTTAGAAAGGATCAGTTCAAAAAAAAAAATTAAAAAAATGAAAGAGCATCTACAACAAAACTGATGATGAGAATTAAAGTTAAAAAGAAAAATCCAGCACCACGATCCTGATGATCCCCTGAGGAACTACTGGAGGTAACCACGCTGGAGAACATTTCGACACCGGCATTTTTTTTTTTTTAAAGTAGCCAATAGAATCATAGAATCATAGAATCATAGAATGTTAGGGATTGGAAGGGACCTCGAAAGATCATCAAGTCCAATCCCCCTGCCAGAGCAGGAATGCCTAGACTATGCCACACATGAACGTGTCCAGGCAGGTCTTGAATGTCTCCAGAGAAGGAGACTCCACAACCTCCCTGGGCAGCCTGGGCCAGGGTTCCGTCACCCTCACGGAGAAGAAGTTTCTTCTTGAGTTTAAGCAGAACCTCTTATGTTCCAGTTTCAGCCCATTACCCCTTGTCCTATCAGTGGTTGTCACCGAGAAGAGCCTGGCTCCATCCTCGTGACACTCACCCTTGATATATTTGTAAACATTAATGAGGTCACCCCTCAGTCTCCTCTCCTCCAAACTAAAGAGCCCCAGCTCCCTCAGTCTTTCCTCCTCAGGGAGATGCTCCACTCCCTCCATCATCCCAGTTGCCCTGTGCTGGACTCTCTCCAGCACTTCCCTGTCTTTCTTGAACTGAGGGGCCCAGAACTGGACACAATATTCCAGATGGGGTCTCACCAGGGCAGAGTAGAGGGGCAGGAGAACTTCTCTTGACCTACTAACCACCCCCCTTCTCACACACCCCAGGATGCCATTGGCCTTCCTGGCCACAAGGGCACACTGCTGGCTCATGGCCATCCTGCTGCCCACCAAGACTCCCAGGTCCCTTTCCCCTACACTACTCTCTAACAAGTCATTCCCCAACTTATACTGGAACCTGGGGTTGTTCCTACCCAGATGCAAGACCCTACACTTACCCTTGTTATATTTCATTAAATTTTTCCCTGCCCAACGCTCCAGCCTGTCCAGGTCTCGCTGAATGGCAGCACAGCCTTCTGCCATGTCAGCCACTCCTCCCAGCTTGGTGTCATCAGCAAACTTGCTGATAGTACTCTCTAGTCCCTCATCCAAGTCATTGATGAATATATTGAATAATACTGGTCCCAGTACCGACCCTTGAGGGACTCCACTGGATACAGGCCTCCAACCAGACTCCGCCCCATTGACCAAAACTCTTTGGCTTCTTCCCCTTAGCCAGTTCACAGTCCACCTCACTACTCGAGAGTCTAGACCACACTTCCTCAGTTTAGCAGCAAGGATGCTGTGGGAGACTGTGTCAAAAGCTTTACTGAAGTCAAGGTAGACCACATCCACCGCTCTGCCATCATCTATCCACCTTGTTATATCCTCATAAAAGGCTATGAGGTTAGTCAAGCACGACTTCCCTTTGGTGAAGCCATGTTGACTGTCTCTAATGACCCTCTTATCCCTGATATGCCTTGAGATGGCACCAAGGATAAGTCGTTCCATCACTTTCCCAGGGATGGAGGTGAGGCTGACCGGTCTATAGTTACCCGGGTCCTCCTTCTTGCCCTTTTTGAAGACTGGAGTGACATTTGCTTTCCTCCAGTTCTCAGGCACTCTCCCGTCTCCCAAGACTTGGCAAAGATGATGGAGAGTGGTCTAGCAATGACATCAGCCAGCTCCCTCAGCACCCGTGGATGCATCCCGTCTGGACCCATGGATTTATGGATGTCCAGATTGCTTAATTGGTCCCTAACCCAGTCCTCATCGACTAAAGCAAACTCCTCCACTGCCCTGACTTCCTCTGGGGCCTCAGGGGAACGGGGCTCCTCAGGACAGCCTCCGGCAGAGTAGACAGAGGCAAAGAAGGTATTCAGTAACTCTGCCTTCTCTGTATCGTCTGTCACCAAGGCACCCACCTCATTCATCAGTGGGCCTACATTGCCTCTGGTGTTAGTTTTATCTGCCACGTATTTGAAAAAGCTCTTCCTGTTGTCCTTGACCCCTCTCGCCAGGTTCAATTCTAGGGAGGCCTTTGCTTTCTTAGTTGCCTCCCTACATCCTCGGACAACAGCCTTATATTCTTCCCAAGTGGCCAGCCCTGCCTTCCAAGAGCTGTAAATTCTCCTCTTGCCCTTGAGCTTACCCAGCAGATCCCTGTTTAGCCACGCAGGTCTCCTGGCTCCCTTCCTTGACTTCCTACGTGTCGGGATGCTCTGATCTTGAGCACGGTAGAAGCAGTCCCTGAACGCTAACCGACTATCTTGGGCCCCTTTACCTTCAAACAGCCTTGCCCATGGGATTTTGTCTAGTAATTGCTTGAAAAATCCAAAGTTTGCCTTGGCAAAGTCCAGGGTTGCAATTCTGCTTGCTATTTTGTTTCTGCTACATGAGATCCTGAACTCCACCATTTCATGGTCACTGCAGCCAAGGCAGCCCTCAACCTTTACTGCTTCAACCAGATCCTCCTTGTTAGCGAGGATGAGGTCCAGCAGTGCTCCTCTCCTAGTCGGCTCCTCCACCATTTGCATCAGAAAATTATCATCGATGCACTGGAGGAACCTCCTGGACTGTGGCTGGCTGGCTGAGCTGTCCTTCCAGCAAATATCAGGGAAGTTAAAATCCCCCACGACAACCAGGGCCTGTGATTGTGAGACCGCTCTCAACTGCCTGTAGAAGGCCTCATCAACTTCCTCACCCTGATCTGGTGGCCTGTAATAGACACCCACAACAGTATCTCTCCTGCCAGCCTGCCCCTTAATTCTAACCCATACACTCTCAACTTGCTCCTCATCCATGCCTGGATGGTATCCAAGACATTGTAGTTGCTCTTTCACGTAAAGAGCGACTCCACCACCTCGCCTGGCTGGCCTGTCTTTCCTGAAAAGGACACAGCCACCCATGACCACATTCCAGTCATGTGAGCTGTCCCACCATGTCTCTGTAATTGCCACCAGATCATAATCTCCTGCCCGAACCCAGGTTTCCAGCTCCTCCTGCTTATTCCCCATGCTGCGTGCATTGGTGTATAAGCATTTCAGGGAGCCAGCTGAGCACACTGATCTCACCCTAGGGGGATGGGAGGCCACCCGGTCCTCATAATTTCTAGAGCACTGCCCCGCTGCAATCCCAGCTATAACCCCATCCCCCTTCATATCTAGTTTAAAGAACGCTCTATGAGTCCCGCCAGCTCATGACCAAGGATCCTTTTTTCCCTTTGTATCATTTGAACCCCAGCTTGTTCCAGTAGACCAGGTGCCCTGTAGATCTCCCCATGGTTAAAAAATCCAAAGCTAGACCGCTGGCACCACCCCTTTAGCCAAGGATTAATCTGCTGCACTTTGTCAAACCTTCCACTGTTTTTCCTCATAATTGAAGGAATAGAGGCAAACACAACCTGTGCGCCTGATCCTTCTAGCATCCGCAATAACTTCAAAAGAAGACGCTGCGCACAAGACATTTTTGGTTGAACCAAGTAAATGACTAAATTCTTACAAATACGGCCAGCTCATCGCTTCTTTGCAACTCAAGGGCTCCTTCCAGAGACACGCAAACAGGAAAGCCGGTGCTCAGAAGCCTGCAAGGAAGCAGCAATGAGATTTCTGCTCGTTTAACCCACCCTTGCCTCCTTCTCCTGCCCTGTTGCCCCAAATCCCCTCTTCTCCATCACTGGGGGGGCTGTGAATACGCGCTGGCAGGACGGTGCATCGGCAAGCAAAACTTCCATGTGAGCGGCAGAAACCCTGCTGTGACAGCGCAGTGAGTCACTGGATGACAAGTCACGGAGGCATTTCGATCCCGGGTTTGAATTCCACCGACCGACGCTGTTTTGCCTCGTCTCTCTGAAGGACGTGCCTTTATTGGACCTAGAATTCCAACACCGCCTGTGGCCGTCTGCCTCCACGTCTGCCTACACACAAAGATGTGCCGCTTGTGCTCTACTTTCTGGCTTTCAGGAGGAATCAGGTTTTTTTGGGTTTTCTTCTTGAAGCAAGTCCCATTTTAGCAACTCTCAGCCATACCCTCACCTCCTCAGCCTTTTGAAAACAAATCTACCCATTTAAATATTTCCAGCGAACCACCTCAGCAGCGAAACTTGGTAGAGGAAGGCGATGAGGCTAAGGTTTCTCCCTCTATGCAGCCTGCATCCTTCTCCCAAGCCCCGAGGAAGCTGCTGCTTACTGGGGTGGAGGACAAAAGATTGAACTCCCTGCTCCTCATCTGGGTTCGCCCGGTATCTGCAGGATCACAGATGTTCGAGGACTCTGTTCTCCATCAGTCTTAGCGGTGACCCAGGCTAGGCAGGAGATGAAAAGTGTTTCTGCAGGAAGGCAAAGGGCAGACAAATAAGCACAGCAGGGAGAATGCACCAAGTATTCTGGGAAGTTAAGTTTAGTCAAATGGTCAGGGTTCCCAGATATGGAAAGAGAGACACTTGAAGTTACAGCTTCATCGAGGTGAAGCGTTAAGTTTAATTTTGTTCATATTCTTCAAAATGCAGTTTAGGAGCATAAGCAAGGGACTGAAGGAGTCCTAATCTGCCTCTTCCAGACTCTTGGCACCAGCCTGGCGGTGGATGAGGCTCCTGCTGGTTTTTGTGAATTTGGGACAGCCTTTCGAACCATTCTCTCTGCTACCGAGGGAGTCGAAAGTTGCCCAGAAGAATTTGTAAGACACACCAGTGTAAGAGACTGCCATTTTTACCAGTGACATTATCACCGAGACCTACCGGCTGATGCAACAGCAAGAAACGCGACGAGCCAGAAATTAAAAGACAGGGTTTTTATTAGATCAGCATAACTGCGATACAATATTTGTCGCAGGTGCTGCAGTTCCCTCTCGTTCTCCCTTCATAGCTTCCCCGGCTTTCTATACGGCCACTGAGTGAAGATTTCAGTCGTTACAGAGAATTAAGGTAGAATGTCAGTAACTTACTGCTGAAAGGCAGTAGATACCCTCACTTTTCCCTGAATTAGGAACTAGAGGCTCAAGCCAAAGCCTCTGCGTGCTCAAACCTCATCATTTAAGTCTTCAAGGCACCCTCGGATCACATTCTGTCATTTCTCTCTCCAGACAGGAGTGGGAGAAGTCTCTTTTATACGACACAGATTTTCGCACAGCTCTCGAGTCTCCGGAATCTCGGAGCTCAGCAGAAAGCATCGAGCACCTTAACACCCCCAGACGTCTCGCCGGAGAACCTTCTCGACTACTTTTGCTTCGGAGAAAGGGGCCGGTCTCGACGCAGGGCTGTGCGGTGTTACCACCGCTCGTTTCTAGGTCACTCCGTCGAGTTCAGCTCCCGAAGCTTTTCCCTCACCGCCCACAATCTGCTGCCAAAGGAGCAACCCTGAAAACCAGCTTGTGGTTAACGTTTTGCGGTTAAACGGGAGAGCCAGCAAGAAAATTCCATCAAACCTCTGCGGAAAAAAAAAGAATTAGCGGCGACCACATCCGAGAGATGTGCCGTCTACCGAACAATTATTCCAGGATCTTCGTTTTATGCCTTTATGTTGCTCTCTTCCATGGAAACCGAGAACTCCTCGAGCAATTTCTCATTTCAGCAAGAAGTGCCATGAGTCAAGTGGCTCAAACCCCCGCAAGCAAAGCCTTTATTACAAGATATTATTTAACAAAGTATAGCACTTAGTAAAACACAGAGATTCGTGTTGGAAATCCAGCGTTAAGTCATTTAAAGTTTCATAAGGCAATTAGATTTGTAGCCTGAAAACCGCATTTCTGTGTTACGGAGGCCACATGCGTATTTCTGAAGAATTAGGAAAAATGCGACATTTTCCTTCCTATGAACCAACGTTCCCTTTCACAGACTTGTTCCTTGAGTTCCTGAGCTTGAATCAAAAGGTTTCCCCCTCTCCGTGCTTTGCTTTGATTTGCTCAATTTGCTAAAATGAGCCAGCATGTGAATATCTGCCGTTTAATTTTTGACCCTAACTACAGCGACGTTATGTCAATTATACACTAATTTGGATCACTCTCAGTTAAAGCAACTTTTTTTCACGTCATAATAGACTGGAAGACGTAGTCAAAAACATTTCACTCAATAAAACACAGGTTCCACTAAGAGTTAACATATTCTGTGTTTTTGCAAAGAAAAAATGACACTAAAATTTGCCTTGAGCAAGATATCCCTGAAAGGATAAGGAGGTAAAAATCATTCTATTTCCAGAAGAACTGCAAAACCGTAAGGGGAGTTTTATAATTGAGCGCCTTATTAATTTTAATGAGCTAATCAATATTGCATTTCAAGTCCTGACGTGGCCATGCGCCGTTCATCCCTTTTTGCGACGGGCACTCCCTGCTCTGCGCGGCTGTTACCCGACAATTAAATCCACCTTCTGTTAGGAAGAGCCGCCAGAGTTCAGACTCAGGTGAGCAGTTTAACGAACTAGAAAAGCAAAAGTTATTCCCCCCTCCTGCTGCTGAAAGAAATCAGCTTTTCCTTCACCGCAAACAAGCCCGAACCACGGAGGCACGTGAATTCTACACTCAGCTGTGACTTCTTGCCTCTCCGAAGCAGGACGGAAAGAACGCATTCTTGAAATACCTGCTGAAGGCAAGTGATGGATGCGTCCTGGCAAAAAGCCTTTAAGTTGAACTTGCTGGTGAAAGCGCGTAACGTTCACTCGCAGAGAGCTGGGGGAATTAAATCCGAGTTTCACAAAAGGAATCGCTTCTCTGCTCTTTGCACCGAGGAGTTTGGGTTGAGCGGCCAAGACGTATTGTAAGATCAGCAGAAAATGTTCTTTTGGGAATACATAAGTGCAGAAAATAATCTATATTGGAAAATCTTTTTCGCTAAAGGAGCGATAGGGTATTTCACGTTACACTAAGCTTTCTACATGTAAATGAGGAGACAAACCGCATGAGGCAAGCCACCGGCTCAAACAAAAATAGTTCTCACTCCAGCTCCTCTTTCATGAGCAGAACATAAGCCCTGAGAAACGGGCTTGGTCTTTTGAGAGAGACGACATCTAGAACACTTGTGTGCCGCAGAGAACTGATGGTTCAAAGCCCTCCTGGTGCTTAAAGGGAGGAACTCAAAGTCCCGAAGCGGCGCTGGGCCACCTTAGCAAGCCAGCCTGAAACCCGTGTCCTAACCTTCTGCCCATCTGGAATCTTGTGTCCAGTTCTGGGCCCCTCAGTTCAAGAAGGACAGGGAACTGCTGGAGAGAGTCCAGCACAGGGCAACTGGGATGATTAAGGGAGTGGAGCATCTCCCTTGTGAGGAGAGACTGAGGGAGCTGGGGCTCTTTAGTTTGGAGGAGACTGAGGGGTGACCTCATTAATGTTTACGAATATATCAAGGGTGAGTGTCACGAGGATGGAGCCAGGCTCTTCTCGGTGACAACCAATGACAGGACAAGGGGTAATGGGCTGAAACTGGAACATAAGAGGTTCCGCTTAAACTCGAGAAGAAACTTCTTCTCAGTGAGGGTGACGGAGCCCTGGCCCAGGCTGCCCAGGGAGGGTGTGGAGTCTCCTTCTCTGGAGACATTCAAGACCCGCCTGGACACGTTCCTGTGTAGCATTATCGAGGCGTTCCTGCTCTGGCAGGGGGATTGGACTGGATGATCTTTCGAGGTCCCTTCCAATCCCTAACATTCTGTGATTCTATGATTTGGTTTTCCTGCTCTCTGCTGCCATCACCAAACACGAAGTCATCAGACGCCATCAGCTGTGAACTCCGGACGGACGCACCGTAACACGGGCATCGAGCTCCTAAGAGCAGGAGACAAGGTCTTAAGGTAAGTTTGGCTACTCCCCCCGCCCCAAAAACACACACAGTAGGAATGGTGATCATTTTCCTCCTCTATTCTGCACTTAGGTTACGTGCATGAACTGACTTTATGGGAAGAGACCAAAAGGCATGAAAGGAGGCTTTACGCCCTGCACGCACGCAGCCTGTACCGGCCACTGCCCCCCCTAGGTCAGGGCACTGTTTGCAGGGAGGGGTCACGTACCTCAAGGCAGTCACAAAACCATGGGAACTGTGATCACAAATGGCTACTGCCAGAGAAATTCTTTCTTTCCAGGAAGTACATTTGGTTACAGCTTCTGCAGCGTTCCCATTTGGCCCGATATTCCCGGATTAGGCCCTTTCCTCTATCCCATTAGCTTTTCCCCCTGCTCTGTTTTTCAAACCTCAGACGATAAAAGGATGCCTGACCTGCCACCACTTTCCTTCACTGATTCCAGACAGGAAGAAGGAAATAGATTATTGGCTTTAAGGCAGCTGGATCAGCTTGAGGGCGACACAAACACTCTATATCGCAGGTCCAAAGAGCACGGACTGCAAGGAGGAAAGAAATGATGGAAGTTATGGTTTAACCCACGCCTCAGACAAGGCACAAGGGATGGAGACAGGCTGTACCAGCTGCACACCTGGATTGCCAGTTTGAACAGCTACTCCAGAGCCTAGAAAATTCACCGGACGTGCATCAGTGCACAAACCAGAAGCAAATACTTCCACTTTTTCTTCAAATTCCCCTGGTGTTTTTTGTGTTTTCCCCTTCCCCTACTCCCAACAAACAAGCGCCAAAATGAAGGGAACTGGTGAGAGCTGTGCTGCTGCAGAGCTCCTGCCCGTGGAACGGGCAGCATCGCTGCCTGCTGCATCCCCACGGGGTGAGGAGCAACCAAAGCCCTCCACACCTCCCTGCTACCATGTACAACACGATCCACGGGAGAGAGGAGAGACCAGGGTGACCTCGAGAAGGAATCAGCACTTTCAGAGTGCAGCTTTTTTAAAAGGCCAACTGAAGGACGATACGTACCTTGTCTTAAAAGCGCCTTTTTGTCTCTCCAGATACCCCTGGGAGCCCGGGGAGACTCGTTAGCTCTGAGCATCCACGTTTTCATCAAGCAAATCCCATGAAGGACCCTCAAACTGTGACACGCGCCCCACTGGCGCGTGCTGAGAAGGAGACGGGACGTGGGAGGACCCAAAAACTCCCGTGTGCGGCTCCGAACAGGACAGAAATCAGCTTCCTCCCCTGCACAAAGCCAGGAGGCGTCACCACCGAGCGCTACCCCTCACAGCCCACGTTTACACACGCCGTGCACAGACACGCCGAAGTTCAGGCATTTCAAGCTTGGACTCAAACTTGAGTAAAAAATCTGGTTAGCATGAGCAGCGCCAGACTTTTTTAAGCTATTCATTCCTCAAGAGCATCACATGCCTTCTGCTCAGAAGGGAAGAACTCATCGCAGAGGCTTCAGTGCTGCACGAGCGAGCATCCACCGACAGTCCTGGTTCTGCTGCCACCGAAGCGGACGGACCCGGCCATTCCCTGCTCTGGCAACACGAGGGCAAAGCAGCTCCCTCCAGGAGAGAGCTGCATAACAAGTCACACACTCAAATTATTTACTTCATATGAGCAAGCCCTCAAAATCAAGGCCAGGCTGGACGGGGCTTGGAGCGACCTGGTCTGGTGGGAGGTGTCCCTGCCCAGGGCAGGGGGGTCGGAATGAGCTGATCTGTGAGGTCCCTTCCAACCCAAACCAGTCTGTGATTCAAGTAGAACATGTCCACCTTCTCCCCATTTCCCACACAGGCAGAGACGACGGGCTCAGAAAACGAGTTCAGCTCCCTGTCAGGCACAGAAAAAGGCTCTTTCATACAACGTAATTCTCGCACACAATATTCTTTTGCCTTCCCATAGAGGTAAAAAGCCAACAAGAGATATTCTCGTACCTGTCAGAGGGCTAACGGTTCACTAGGCTCTGAAGAAATACGACTTTTGGGTTTAGTTGCCTGGTTTCAGTCTGTTTCTTGTACCTCAGATCCTTTACAAAGTCTATTTGCTCCTACTATCTGCTGCTGCCAGGGTGAACTGTAAACCCAGATCGCTTTAAGGGTGGAGTTCTGGGTCATTTCTGTATTTTGCTACTGAAAAAAAAAAGTCTATTCCAGCTCTAGGTGGTTGGGTACGCTCTTAAGAATGTAAGAGAAGTGGAGCATCACAACAGCCTTTTGAAATAAAACTTCCTACAGCAAGGAAGGGAGACAGGTGCACAAAAGGTAGAAGGAAGAGAAGAAGCCACGCTGCAGCTCAATCAGATTTAATAAACAAAACAAAAAAAAACACTAGTTAGCAAACCAGGTGAAATTCACGCACTTGCAGGCAAAGCTGAGAGAAAAGGTCTGCACAGACCTGGAAAAGGATATGAAAGAACAAGCAGTAATCAACCAGTTCTTCGGGCTCTTGGGCAAAGAGAGCTGGCATCAGTTTTTAATCCCGTGCCAGCAAAGCGGGCAGAAACACAATCAACAAGCAACATCATTTCGCTTGTGGAAATCGTGCTGGACTTGTCACACATTTCTTCCAATATCCCCAAGACAGATGGAAAAGCATGAACCAAAACCCTTCCGCTTCCCTACCCTTTTTTTTCTGAGCAACGTCCAGAAACATTCCCTAAAACCAGGCAAAGCATTTCCCCAGCACACTACGAGTGCATTTTCCTCTCCAATTTTATTTTCGGCTTTCATTTCCAAGTCAAAGAAGGGTCGTTATATCACCCTATTTAAAGAAGCTGGTCCCTCTCCATAGGGCTCTGGAGCTCATCAGTCTCCAGTCTGAAACTCCAGCTTTGCTACACAGCACAGCTAAGAATAATTCTGTCCCGTGGCACAAGAAAGCAGTGATCCACAGTTAAGCAGATTGGGTAGACACATTTAAATTCCCACCGTACCTTCTGTTCTCCGCGCAGAGACGAGCTTCACTTCTCTGAGTTATCCACAGAAAAAGGAAAAAAAAAGCAGTTTCTAAGCATCCAGGGGGCACGCGCACACAAACTGCTCCACAAGAAGGAGTTTTCTCCAGCCTTATCCTTTTTTTAAAACGCCGTGAGCAAGAGGAGCACACCCACAGCAGGAGATGTTGGAGCAGCAGGCGGGAGGATGCTCCCCGCTTTGCGTGCAACACCAGGAAACTCCAGGTATGGAGAAGGGGGAGGTGGTTCAGCGAAAGGCATCCGTGAGTCACTGGACAAAGAGTAACTGCGAGCGAAGAGAAGAACAAACACTCTCCCATCTGTGGCCGACACAGCCATTCCGCCCAACGCTCGCTTTCGCTTCGAAAAGCTCGGCTAACTGAACAGCTTTTGCAGTTTTCTTACACACATGCATATATATATATATATACATATATATCTATCTCCTACTTAATTCACTGCATAAAGTACATGCCTTCCAGCCGGCAGCAGCAAACCGCCGGGTTTTGCCATCTATTTATACATCTCGCTCCTGAAGAAAAACTCCTGGAGGTAACGTGGGAAAAAGGCTCAGGGAACGCTCAGCAGGAGCGGATGCACCACGATGGAACCAGCTATTTGCAGCATTCGGGAATTTTAAGCCCTCTGGGTAACAAAAGCAGCAAGAAGGAGGATTGCAGGCACGGGAGAGCTGGGGATTGGGGCATTTCTGGGCAAACAGAGGAAGAGAGAAGCGCTGCTGCCCCAGAGGGCTCGTCCTGCCGGGGCTCCCTGGAGCACTGAAGAGCACCCAGAGGTGCCACCCACCCTCCGATGTCCCTTCGCCGCCACCCACTCCCCAGGCTGGCACTAAAGACCTCCTAAAGTCCCTTCCCACCCGAATTATCCCACGACCCCGAGCACAGCTTTGCTTTTATGCACTTTTAACAGCGAAACACCCCGATTTTATGCACACCCGGGCGGGCGGGGCGGGGGGGGGGGGTTAAAAGCCCCGCTCCCCCCTCTCCATCCCCTTGCCGCGGCCACACAAAGCCCGGGGCTGCATCCCCCCAGGGTCCAGCGCCTCAATTCTTTGTGCTCGCCCGAAGGAGCCGCCCCTCCAGCCGGGGGGGCTCGGTACAAACTCTGCGCTGAGCCCCGGTTCGCCCCCCCCGGACCGGGGACCCCGAGCAGGGCGCCCCAGCCGGCTCTCCACTTGCGAAAGCCCCGGGAGCGGAAGAAAAAAAACCTGCCTTTGTTAAATGAAAGAGAGAAGAGGAGGGAGGTAGGAGGAAGGAGCAGGGAGGCAAGCTCGGTACGCCGCTCCGGGAAAAAAAAAAAAAAAAAAAAAAAAAAAAAGAATAAAAAGAGAAAAATAAGAAAAAAACCCAGCCGCTCGACCTCTTTGCAAACTTCCCTGTTGCAAACGAAGCAGCGAGGAAATCCCCTTCCCCGAGCCGGCGAGACTCACCTTCCGCCCGCCGCAAGGTGCTGCCCGGCTCTCCGCCCGCCCCCGCCGCCCCGCTGCGGGCCCGGCACCGCCCGCCCCCGGCCCGCCTCGCCGCTGCCATTGGTCCCGGGGGGGCCCGCCCCGCTCCCCCCGCGGGCAACAAGGTGGGCAACCGGGGGCAGGAGCCCTGGAGCCCCTTTGCATCGCAGCCGGGGGGTGAACAGTTGGGGTTCGGGGGGAGTGATACCTTACCGGGGGGTCCAGCATGAAAAGTTGGGGTTGGGAGGGGTGGTACCTTGTCGGGGGTCCAGGGTGAAAAGTTGGGGTTGGGGGGTTACTACCTTACCGGGGGTCCAGGATGAAAAGTTGGGGTTCGGGGGGGGGGGGGGCGTGGTACCTTACCGGGGGTCCAGAGTGAAAAGTTGGGGTTCGGGGGGGGATGGTACCTTACCGGGAGGTCCAGGGTGAAAAGTTGAGGTTCCGAGGGGGGTAGTACCTTACTAGGGGGTCCAGGATGAAAAGTTGGGGTTCCGGGGGGGGGTTGTACCTTAAAGGGGGGTCCAAGGGTGAAAAATTGGGGTCCGGGGGAGTGGGTAGTACCTTACCGGGGGGTCCAGGATGAAAAATTGGGGTTCCCGGGGGGGGGTAGTACCTTAAAGGGGGGTCCAGGGTGCAGAGGTGGGGTTCGGGGGGGTGGTACCTTGCCGGGGGGAGAGGATCTGGAGCCTGGGGGGTGGGCGACAGCTCTGCGGGGTCGGCCCGGGACGGGAAGATCTTTGCGTGTTCCGATCCCGGGGCGGGGGGGAATTCCGATCCCGGCGATTCTGGCGGCTGGCACGGCGCGCCGGAATGACTTTTTATTTCTGTTCTTCGTATCGCGGAGCCGGCTCCATTGTGGCAGGAGCTGCGGGCGTGCCAGAGCCAAAAAAGGGAAGAATCAAACGGGTTCTGCCCCGGCTCCTGGGTTGCACAAGCTCGTTGGACCTTGCGGGGGGAGGGATGCGGGTGGGAGCTCTGCCCCGGGATCCCGAACTCGCTGGAAAGAGGAGGTTTTGTGCTCTAGGAGGAGGGATGCGATGGTCCAGCCGCATCGCTCTCAAGAGCAGAGCACGGGGAGGCTGTGTGCTCGGAACACCCTGTCTAGACATAAAAAAGCAAAAGTAAAACTGTGAAGTGAAGCAGGTAGATGCAGACAAAAGGGAGAGAATTAAGAGCGGCCGCCAGCCGGCCCCGCCGGTGACACCGAGCCAGCGGGCCCAGACGGCGCTGCCACCCGCTTGCCCTTGCCCTTGTGCCAGCGTTTATCAGTGCCCGCGATAAGTTTGTTTGGGAGCTAAACCGGCGGCAAATTAAGCCCGTAAAAAAAGAGAAACAAACAGAGGAAGGGAGAAGGCGAGGGCTGGGGCTGGCGGGCAGGGCAGGGCGGCAGCAGAGCCGAGCGCGATCAGCCCGAGCTGCTGTGGAATTGCACACTCGGGGTGACTCGCCTCTGTGGGGAAAAATGGGATTAAAAATGAGACTAAAAACCTGAGCTGAAGCCTGAAAAGTAACTGCCTGTTGTGCCGCGCCCCAAATCACAAAGCCTTTTTTTCCGAAAAGTGGATGCACCCTGATAATCTACAAAAAAATAAAAATAATAATCTTGAAGGCAGGCGAGAGATGGGTGCAAAATACTTACAAACGTGCCTTGTTTGACAAGATATTTTACAAAATACATTCATTCAACTCCATGAGGTGACTGCAGTGTTTGACCTAAGGCCTGGTCTGTGTCCAGCTCCTGCTGTAGCTGCATCAAGGTGCTTAAAGCAGCAAGAAATAACCAGGAATTTAATTCTAGGTGCTTTTAAAGCCACTTCGAGATGAAAAAAAAGACTTACCTTTTTCTGAATTTACCCAAATTTCAACTCCTTTTGTCTGGAACTGTTGCTGGATATTGCAGAGGGAGTTGAGACCTCCGTGAACACGATGCGAATGGGACGTAGAGCTACTGCTGCAAACCAGAATTTGGTACTTGAGAAGGGAATGAGTGAAATGCAGATCATTTCATTTGTGTTCTAAGCACTTCGAGCAGAGAAATCGCTTGGGGGGGTTTCAGGGAAAGGATCCATCTTGCCTTGTACTCAGGGTAAAGTCAGGTGGCCCCTTTCCACTCCGAAAGGCAAAGGGGATTTCTGACACCTCAGAAGGGTCTCTTGTGTTCTGTGGGAAGAAGCCCGGCACCAGACCCAGCCTCAAAGACCAGCTCTTTGGAAAAATCGATTTTACAGTAAGAACTGTGTTTTCTTCCCCTTCAGACACTGAGCAGAACAAGCAGCCCGGCTGCCGCAGGGCATAGCCTGATGATTTCTTTTTTTGTCAGCAGTACCGCTATCGATAGTTGTTACCCTGCCGTGCATCTCTGCTCCTGAGCCTCTCCCTGCACCGCTATTGGCGCAACGATGAAATGGAAGGGATCAAGGCACTAAGATTTTTCTTGGGTGTTTTCAGCCGGATCCAATCCCTGAGTATTTTGGCTGAGAGTAAAGCAGGGGGAACACAAGAGCAGGTGAAATCACAGAAGCTAAATCTCAGCTGAGGGGCAGTGACTTGTTCTGACGTACCAGCTGAGTCACCTGCAATCATCCGTCCACTCCTTAAACCTGCTCCAGCAATTAGACACAAATTGGCCTCAGCCTACAAGGAAGAAACTTCGTGAGTGACTTGAAAACTGATTACAAGTAAGTCTTGGTAGTCAGGAAAGGACTGGAGGGGAAGAAAAATAAAAGAAAAAATAAAGAAAGAAAAAAATAAAAATAAAAAAGGAGTCCTGTAGTCACACAATACACAATTACAGTGTTCCTCAGCCAGAGATCTCACTGTGCAGATGAGGAAACAGCAAGCACCGGCAAGCAAAACCGAAGGTGATGGTGGGTCAGCACAGCCTGGAGGGTTCTCACCCGGGAAATCAGAAGTAAATCTAGCAAAACGATGCTGTTAGAGTGGTGTGAAGCGATGAAGAAGGCAGACTGTGATTCATCAGTGCCCTGCATATCGGGTGAGCTTGTGCAGCTCTGCAAAATATACGTAAACCCCTTCCAAATCAGGACGATCTCCTTTTCACTCGACTTTGCCCAGGTAACAAAACGGACTTAAGCCGTGGGGAACGTGCTTCTGGACACAAATCTGTGATGCACCAGAGTAAATGTTTTCTCTGAAGGAGCACACAAAAGCACATCAGCAACAATCTTTCATTTCCTTAGTAGATTTTAGGGTATTATAGTGCCAGAGAAGCAAAGTGGTGAACAAAAGGGCCAGAACACCCGACTGGTGGAGAGCAGCACCTTCCGTGTGCTGCTGTTAGACCGTGTGTAACACCCAGCACAAAGGAAGCTCAGATTGGTTCCAAAATGTGTGCAACGTAGCACTTTACCTCTGGTGCATATTTAACATGGACACGCATTTCCTACCATCCTGCAGAAAGATTCACTACGGTTTCTCTGCCTAGAAGAAGTTAGAATACAGAGGTGAGAACTAGGGCTGCCTTTTAGTGAAGGTGGCTCCGGATTGCACCTGTTTGATCTTAGCACTGTCTGCAGTTGCATCGACTTCAGTTGAAAATCCATCTTATGCACCACCATTTCTCCGTGTTTGGCTGTATGAAATTGTTTCATTCTGGATAAATGATTAGAACATCATACTGGACACGTTCCCACCCGGTCCTCCATTTCTCAGTCAAGAGTCAGGATCTGGCTGGTATAGGTGTAACGTTAATGACAACCTGGTATGTTTGCTGGATGCTTAAATCCCAAATTACTCGTGTTCTCCTTAAGGGTTCCTTTCCTGTCGGTTAACTTACCCTAGAGTTGATTGAAAACTCCGCGGGATCTTCATGCCATTCCAATTTTAAAACATCTCTCGCTGCTTCACTGAAGTCCTGGAATCTGGCAAACCCCCTGGTGATGAATACACTCCTGCATTCCACATCTCCTTTAGCCAGGAAATCGCACAGCGACAGCTACAAGCACTCGGCGCGTCGGGCGCAGTCAGCAAGTCGGGGTGAGCACTAAGGGAGCCACAAGTGACCGTTCGATTCTGGAAGCCTTGTGCATCTCTGGAAGTCATAAAATACAGATGGGTAACGGGTTAACAGTGAGGGCAGCCTTTGGTTTATTAGCTAACAGCTGGATCTAAGGACGCACGTCGCCGTTTTCAGGCATGCTGCTCATTCACGCTTAAAAAGATGGAGGGGCTTTTGCCCTGCACTGTAAGTTTCTGTGGGGCTGCACTGGTTTTGACTTAGATTTTGTATGTTTTCTCAGTGATCTGTAGAATTTTGTTTCTTGAAAAAAAAAAAAATAGGACTCGCCACTGGGAATCCTAGGTAAAAAACATATTCAAATGCCTTAAGTCATTTTTTTGGGGGAGGGCGTGGGCATAAGCTTCAAACACAGAGGGTCAGCCACTGGAGCAATGCGAATTCACGCCAGGATCTGACCATTTGCGTTTTAATCCTACATTGTGGAAGGATTGTGGAGATGAGTGGCATAACAGACAAGCCTGCTTTCCGATATTAAAAGCAGTATTGACATGCACCAAAAGCAAGCATGAAACTAGTCAGAATTTCCTCTTTTAACCTCCCAACTACAGTCATAGATAATATTTCCCTGCATCAGAACATCCCCCTGCCTGCAGTTCAAAAAGCCCCTAACCCATCCCTGCCCCTACTCTTCCTCAGCTGGTTCTCGAAATATCTAACCCTGCTTCCTCCCTCTTCCCCTCCCCTCCAGCCCTTCTCAGTCATTCACCTCATTTTCGTAGAATCACTGAATCATTCAGGTTGGAGAAGACCTCTAAGATCATCAAGTCCAACCGTCAACCCAACACCACAGTGACCAATAAACCATGTCCCAAAGAGCCACGTCTACACTTTTTTTGAGCACCTCAAGGGATGGAGACTCTGCTACTGCCCTGGGCAGCCTGTTCCAATGCTTCACCACTCTTTCAGTAGAGAAATCTTTCCTAATATCCAATCTAAAGCTCCTTTCCCTTCCTCATGCCACCAGACAAGCCAAGGCGAGGATAAGCATCCAGCCTAGACGCTGCCTTAGCGGTTGGTGTTCTGCCGTGTCTGGAAATCAGGACAGCCGCTCCGCTGTGTGAAACACGGGCAGTTTTTTACAGCAGATGAAGAATGAGACACCCCGGGAGAGGGAGAGGGGCACCGCCGAGAGCTGGGGAGGAGGGAAAGGGGGAGGTTGTAAATACCGCGTATTCACTTGGGCCTTTGGAGCATGAAGGAACTTGCTGACGGTGCAGGAAGCGTGAAAAGTAGCACGGGGAAGGCAGGCAAACATCTCGAGCACATGAGAGCGTGTCTCCAGCCCAGCAGGATACGGGCAGAAATCACAGAATGAGCCGGGGCTGCCGGCTCTTGCCCAGCTGCCAGGACGAGCGAGCGGTCCCGGCGCGCGGCGTCAGGCGGTCGAATCTTCTCCGAACCGTCTGGGCGACTGGCACGGCCTCAGGTGCGAAGAGCTTCTCAGATCCAGGCCTCCAATCTTTCCTCCTCAATACAAAGAATTCAGGAAAAAAAAAAAAAAAAACAAAAAAAGAATCACTCAGCATCATCCAAAAGGTAAATTTGCTGCCCAGAGTGGTGTTTCCAACAGACAAGCCTGGGACAGGTCTCCCTTCCAGGATTCAGCTTACGGAGTTGTGATGGTTTTATAACACACACGCAGAATCGCTTTTCTGTTTGGTTTATTCTCTCTGTCCTGCTAAAGACCTGGGATGAGAGAAACCCTTGTCTGTGAGTGTGTGGAAGAGCACAACAGAAAGAGATTTACACGTAACTGGAGCTCAACTCCTGCTGAACCAGTAAGAAATCCAGGGTAACACTTTCAAGAGTGAAATTAATCCAAATTATCCTGAACTATGTTATTTTTAAAGTGTCCTTTTACCTAGCTGGGGAGAAATAAAGCAGAAAGCTGTAACAGCAAGGCAGCAAGGGAGATGACTCTGAAAGTGTGGTAAAACAGACCGCAGTAAACTTTCCTTTCATTAGGGACTGCCGAAGTTTAATGGGCTATCTTATAAAGAAAATAATAACAATAATAATTTAAAAATCAATTGTCTTTTCCTCTCCTTATTGATTTTTTTTTTAATTATGCCCCTGGAGAGCTTCCACTTCCAGTATCAGGGTTTTAAAAAAGAGCTCGGTAATGCAAGAGACTCTCTGAATGAGCCATCAGACAGGGACTACTAATCCGGGGCTATTTCTTACTCAAAACCTAACGAAAGCAGCTCGTTTTTCTACACAGAAAGTCTTGGCTGCGTTGGAGCCCACTGTAAACAGAGGAGGGTGAGCCTGAAAGCAATTGTAACAGCATAACGGCACGATGAAATGAGATTCTCTTGCTGGTTTTGCTGAGTTTATCCAAAGTGAAGGACTCTGAGGACCCGATCTTGTCCCGACTAAAGCCCATGAGAGCTTTGTCCCACATTTCCGAGAGAACAAAACCAGCCCTTCAGTCCTAGCACCTCTGCCAGATTTTGTTTCGCACCCGGCCAAAATGTCATAGCCTGAGTCGTTGCAGGAGCTTGAGGCATTTTAAACCGGACCGAACAAAACCTCGAAGAATAGACTGGGGAGAGAAATCTTCCCCTTTTCTTTCCCTTATCTCTGCTCTTCTGCCTCACTGGGTTTCATGAATAACCTCCAAAAACTGCAGAGCACTGACAGTGCTCCGAGTCTCTGGGCATTTCAGATGCTTCACCAGCAAGCCGTGAAAATGTGAAACCACCGTTCTTCGTTTCTACCTATTTGCATTGTGTCCAAGATGGACCCAAGTGGATCATAACACCGAGGTTACAGAGCAGCCGACTTGAAACGTTTTGGAAAAACTACGCTGAATTTGAGGTATTTGGCAGCGGCTTCAAACATCCGTGCGCTTAAATTCTATTAAAGGTCTTCAGAAACAATCTGTACTGACCCAGAGCACGCAAAGGATCATAAAACCAGCGAGATAACTCAAATTATTAAGTCGGCAAAAAGCTGGAGGGATGGAGCACCCATTTTTACCAGGTGAGGAGCAGCTTTGGTAATTAATCCAACAGAGGGAGCCTCAAAAGCTCAGAGGCACTTTGGCTGGGGACAGTGACGGGGTAATTCAATTATACTGGTTGGCCACACTAAAACCAAAGTTCCACTGGAGATATAGATCACTCCAAGCCTGCCAAGAGAGCTGGCCCTGCAGAATTCCTTTGATATGATGTTCACCTCGGTGCTGTCCAAGTCGCTGATGACTCATGGATTGTTCTGCCGGACACAGGAAATCTTCATAAATTAATTTTATTGCATAATCCTTTCCAATTGCTTCCTCATATATACCTGCAGGGACTGCAGAATAACAACATATAACCCTCTAAGCTTTTTCTCTGGCTGCCTTATCGTACTAGGTAGATCTTCCGAAACTGCCAGGATAAATCTGAGGGTTCTGGAACATGCCATCCTCTAACTTTATATGCCGGTCAAGCTGCCTCTGGAATCAACAGGAACATCCAGTTGTATTGGTCATGGAAGAATAACTAGAATAATCTTCAATTTAGACAAAAAAAGCACCACTGTAACTGTTTCTGATGAGGTTCCCATCCTGAATCTCACCGCCTTGTCTGGGTTTCTTAATTAACAATTTTAGGGCCGGCTGTTTCAGTTTTCTTCTTGCCACATTCTCTGGGAGACTTAGAGATTCTATCAAATTATTCAAAGCTCACCAAAACTCATCCATCCGCATAAATTAATCGCCCAGCCACCCTGTGAGCAGTTTTGCAGATGGGGGAGATGAGGTAAGAGCTCAACCTGTAGCCTCAGGCCGTGCAGCAGAACTACTGCAATTACGCTTCTTGAATTCAGGCGCTCCTGCCCCCCGGTTCTGCTCTCAGGCCAGAGGGATCCTCTAATCTGCCTGTGAATGCTTCCAACCCCAGCAAATACAAACCTGGCGGAACAGGCCTGACTCAACGCAGTCAGGCAGGGAAATAATCTGCGGCAGGCAGGCGAACTGCAGGGAAGAAACATGGAATATCGCCGTTCAGCTTGGCAGCCTTTGTGCAAAGGCTTCGCGTTAGCAGGCAGCAGCCCTGCAGACTAACGTGATGCCGAAACTTATTGTCTGTTGGCCTTTATCCCGCCCAGAGAGGAAGATGTAAATGGCCGTGTGTGGAGAAAGAAGGACCTAGAGGCGTAACGTAGGTAGTTTTCAAAGAGCAGTGCAGAGAGCGAGCCAGCTGGTGATGTGTGCAGCCTGGGTTTCAAACAGTGTGGGGAAACCACTTGCTCACAGGGAGCTGGGGCTCAGGTTCCGCGATGGACAATGCTCTGTTGTGAACTCCGTGTACAGAGGATTTCTTATTTTCCACACGTATGCCCAGTTTCTGGGAAGAGCACATTTAATAAAACCGCATTCCAGAGGACCGTGCCGAAGCACTTGTTTTCCCCCTGTAATTTTTATGTGGTTACAAAACAATGAAGCTCTCAGTCCTTTGCACTTCACAGGGGAGAGTGTACAAAGAGCCGCTTAATCGCTTTCGGTTCAGCTCTTTCACTCTCATGGGTATCCAGTTGCAAGGTATCCGTACCGGCTTCCGAAGCAAAGGGCGTCCAACTGTAAGCTCTTGTTTGAACACGCTGGTTCAGAACGGGCCAGGTTTGAGCAGGAGCACGTGAGGGCTGCCGTGCCTAAATCCGCTTGACGTTGGCAGAGGAGCAGGATCCCCAAATCCATCAGGACTCACTGGGATGACGAAATGCCGAGTAAGCGCTTTCACGACGCCCGGCTAATCTTAACGCTGACGTCTGCGAAGTAGAAGGAAGGAAGCTCTGCAGCTACAGCAAGACATGGCACCGAGGGAGATTTGAATGCTTCCTGATTGGTTTTCCAACTAATGATTTCATTCGCTTCTACCAGAGACGAGCTTGCAATTCAAGTATTAGACGGTTTTCTTCATTGCAGCTGCAATTACGGAATCAGATGGCAAGATACAAATCATAGCACAGGATCAGCTGGGAAGAATGGTGAAACCAAACGACATTAGGGATTCAAATTAATTTTCTCCCATTCCTGCCAGGCAGCCTCAAATGCAAAGAGGAAAAAAGGAACGCAAATATCTGCATAGTTAAGGTAATACATTAGCACCTGTGTGTGAAATTAATTTGTTAAATCTGCTAAATTAAAATGCTAAATTTGGCTCAGTCACTTAGCAACAGCTGCTTCGGTTTAAGATGTTTCCATGCCGCAGCTGTTAGCCGTCTCCTCGGGCTGGAGCTCCCGTCCCTCCAGCAAAGTCAGGAGAAGGAAACGCGTGCCCACGTTTTGCCTGCTCCTCTGCAAAATCCCATGTCTTAACTCAGATGCGTCTTTTTCGACTCTCTACTATATTCGCACCACTAGTAAGTCCCCTTGAGCGTCCATGAGCTTAGGTAGGAACTGCGTGTGGTTCCTTCCTACTACAGGACGTAAGTTTCCGTGAGCAGACAGGCCTCACACACAGTAAGTAAATGCAGAACAGAATATTTGTGAAAAAGAACTGGTGAGGCTGCACCTTGAGTACTGTGCTCATGCTTGGGTGCTGCAGTATAAGAGAGACATTGAGGCGCTGGAGAGGGTCCAGAGAAGGGCAATGGAGCTGGTGAAGGGGCTGGAGAATAGAAAAAATGAGCGACCTGGAGTTGTTCAGCCTGGAGAAGAGGAGGGTGAGGGGAGACCTTCTCGCTCTCTACAACTCCTTGAAAGGAGGTTCTAGAGAAACGGGGGTCGGTCTCTTCTCACAAGTTACAGCGGATCGGACAAGAGGAAATGGGTTCGAGCGATGCCAGGGGAAGTTTAGGTTAGACATTAGGAAGAGCTTCTACACAGAAAGGGTTATCAAAGAGTGGAACAGGCTGCCCGAGGCAGTGGGGATCCTTGGGTGTGTTCAAAAGCCGTCTAGACGGGTGCTCAGGGACAGGGTTCAGGAGTGGGTCTGGCAGAGTCCGGTGGCAGTTGGACTTGATGATCTTAAAGGTCTTTTCCAACCAAAATAATTCTATGAAATTCAGATCAGAGACTGCCTTTGGCTGTATCTTTTCCTTGTTTTGTTCCCCCAAACCCTCTTAAGACAGTGTGATGACTGAGATCACAAAAGCAGCAGCAGGAGATACAGCCAACTTCGTAAGGGAACACAAATTTAACTGCAGAAACTTAAGTTCCTTAAAAAACTAAATCAGCTGAGCAAGCAACCCTCAAAAGCTGTGTTGGAAGCTCTCCATTTCCAAAGTGTTCTGCCCTCTTTAGCTTTCCTGGTTGTTTGCTCTTTTTGGTTTTTTTAACAGCCCAGTTATTTGCAGGTGTTCAGAGATGCAGCTGCAGTTACCACCCTGCGTGGGGTGCGGAACGCTTCTAGAACCTTCCAACTACGGCACAAGTCTCCCGTCTGGCCAGTCACTGCCAAACGAACGACTCTGCTGTCGGGTCTGCCAGCCTGTGCTGGACTCTGGCCGAAACCCACTGCTCTTTCCACACTGGCCCTTTCCCTTCTGCCTGGCCCAGCCCACGTGTCCTGTTCTCACCCCACACCAAAGGCTGGGGAGGGAGCCCACCCAGGCCAAACAAGGAGCTAAGATTTTCTGCCTCCTTCCCAGAGCGTTATTTCAAGATACTGGAATACAAATCAGAGAAATAAAAACAAGACTGACAGTGAGATTTCCCTTTTAGGTCCGCTCTGCAAACCACTTCCCAAACGAGCTAATTAAGTCTTGGTAGAAAATTGACCTTTTGTGGACTTACAGACCTTATACGCAGAGTGGAACTTGCACGGGCCCAGCACTTATGAGCCAACTGTGTCAATCACTTTGTCACACATCCAATCATTGATAATTTATCGTGTCCAAATCACACCGGCCTCAAAAAACAAGAGGTGCTAGTCGTCAACCCAGACCGAGCTTGGCAAACCCAGGATGTGGTTCACCCCCTTTGCTGTTGACCTGCGTGTTTTGCATGAGCCTCTCCTCCAGAACCTGTTTGTTTGACGTAGATAATGTGGCACAAAACGACTCGTTTGATGGGCTCACGGGACACAGTCGCAAAAAAAATCCCGACTAAGTAGGGAACTTTGAACTCACTTGTTCATGTCACCCATTTATGTCACCATTCCTGATATAATCCTCACTTCTTGCCCGTTTGGCTCAATTTTCTTGGTGGCAGCACACCAACTACTTCACCGAAGTCTCAAGAGATCAAATTTTTCTTGTCCAAGATAACTTATTTTACGAAATAAATGTGTAGCCTTGTTCTGATCCTATCTATTTTGTGTAACTTTTTACCCGACCTCCACTTGCCTCTAAATCTTCCACATTTGTTGTAAAGCCTCCACTTCCATCAGACACAGCTTCGTGGGTCTTACTGGCCAAGCCACGATTTGCTGGTTGCTCTGCAGGATGGCTGAGGAGGAACGAGCACACTTGAGACCTCTGCTCCCTAGAGATTTGGGCTTTTTTTCTGGAAGTGATTTAAATTAAATTAAGCCTTTTTGCTTGCAATGCAATCCCAAAGCAAGCACGGTACAGCAGTGAAGTCACATCGTTGAAGTGCTATTTACACTTTGACTGCAAGGGAACAGTTTTGCAGGCTGTGCCCACTGGTTTTGTTCGCTGTGGTGTCACCTTCTGGGGCAGGGAGGGACGTCGTCAGAAGATCTACGCTAGCACTTCTCCCTTATATAACAAAGCAACCATTTAAAGCGTGGCCACTGGTCCTTACTGCAGATCAAAAGCAGGCAGCCGACGAAACCCAAGTTTGTCTGAGCGCGTGAGATGACTCTTCTAGTTATTGCAGTTGGAACGGAAAGTTCTGATCCTGCAGTTCATCCACATGCCTGCAAACGGAGCCAAATTCTCCCGCCAGTCACAAGTTTGCCGCACGCATTACGCCAGAGCCCTTCCAGGTG
This sequence comes from Trogon surrucura, assembly GCA_020746105.1. Lineage (NCBI taxonomy): Eukaryota > Metazoa > Chordata > Aves > Trogoniformes > Trogonidae > Trogon > Trogon surrucura. The sequence continues at coordinate 1,141,904 of CM036617.1, read as the reverse complement.
TAGCTCCGCAGACTTGGATGCAATCAGGCCACAACAAATTTAGCCTGGTGCTCTCTTTCCTGTTTTTTTTTTTTATTTTATTTTACCTAGATCTTTTATCCAGGCATCTGGGATGCAGCAGACGCTTAAACGGACATTGCGACAAACCAAATAAGTTTAAAAAAGAAGGGGAAGACAGAGCTGCCACAAAAAAAACATACTGGCTTTGAAGAGCTGCCCCCAGAGACCTGCAGATGGCCGGAGCAGAACGACGCTTAAACTCAAGAAGAAACTTCTTCTCAGTGAGGGTGACGGAGCCCTGGCACAGGCTGCCCAGGGAGGTTGTGGAGTCTCCTTCTCTGGAGACATTCAAGACCTGCCTGGACACGTTCCTGTGTAGCATTATCGAGGTGTTCCTGCTCTGGCAGGGGGATTGGACTTGATGATCTTTCGAGGTCCCTTCCAATCCCTGACATTCTGTGATTCTGGGATTCTGTGACGGCTGGTATCCACAGGGAGCGAGCTCCTCCGACAAGCCTCCCGACCCGAGAGAGCCCTGTTCTCCCCAGCTCCATCCCAGCGGACGGCAGGGGGACGAACAAGACAGCCAGGCTGTCCTTGACCGCCTGCCCGCCCGAGGAGATGAGTGATGGTCACTCAGGCGTTTTCCGGGAAGGCGGTTCGAGCTGTTTCACGTGTTGCAAGAGCAAGCAGCTTATCTAATACTGTGAGAAATGCGTAGAAGCCAGAAACTTTCACGGTCACTACAGCGCGCCCGAATCACTCTGAGCTCAGTGGGAAGGAGAGGAATGGATGTCTTCAAAACCACAAGCATTCACAGCGCAACAAAACTGCAATCTCCATTGTCTGGTCACAGCACTCGGCCTGCAACACCCAGACGGGGAGCTCCGAGACGCACCAGTGAGGCTTAAGGACTTTGAAAGGTTTTATATTACAAATTATTCCGAACCGGCTTTATCACCGTGGGATTTAGAGGCCTGAGGTGGCAACAAAGGGTAGTAGAAATTGCACAAAGATAACACAGCTCCTGTTCTGCAAAGCGGGCAGTCTAAATAGACACGTCGGGGACTACACGCCACTACCCACGTTCCCAAAACAACGTTCATACATCACAGGGTTTTTTTCAGACGAAAAATCAGGGCTTCTGACAGCTACTCCTTGTGGTGACTGCAAAGCCTTGCAATACTCGCCCAGGGCTTCCCGGCCTTACCTCTACCCAAACAATGCACGACATTAATTAAACACACACAAAGGGTGCTGAAAGGGCCCTAATTAAATTTGCAAATCTAAGCATTTGAAGGCCGCAGAGTGCCAAAGCGAACGTCAGCGGCACCACCTTAATTAGCGTCCTCTGCATATACACCTCGTAATGGCTTTTAATTATCTGAGCTGGGGCTGGTTTCGCACGGGTCCCCGCTTCGTCATTTGGTTCACGAGAAGAACAGTACTCACTCTGGGGGAGGTCGGTGTCGTTCGTCTTTGCGTGCCAAACGTGGGCAGTCTGAGCCTCAAACAAACCAGATCTGCTTCTGAAATAGATCTTACCACGATGAACCAGCCAAAGCGTAGCTGGGGTATCTCAGGGATCACAGAATCACAGAATCCCAGAATGTCAGGGATTGGAAGGGACCTCGAAAGATCATCCAGTCCAATCCCCCCTGCCAGAGCAGGAACGCCTCGATAATGCTACACAGGAACGTGTCCAGGCAGGTCTTGAATGTCTCCAGAGAAGGAGACTCCACACCCTCCCTGGGCAGCCTGGGCCAGGGCTCCGTCACCCTCACTGAGAAGAAGTTTCTTCTCGAGTTTAAGCGGAACCTCTTATGTTCCAGTTTCAGCCCATTACCCCTTGTCCTGTCATTGGTTGTCACCGAGAAGAGCCTGGCTCCATCCTCGTGACACTCACCCTTTAGATATTTGTAAACATTAATGAGGTCACCCCTCAGTCTCCTCTTCTCCAAACTAAAGAGCCCCAGCTCCCTCAGCCTTTCCTCATAAGGGAGATGCTCCACTCCCTTCATCATCCCAGTTGCCCTGTGCTGGACTCTCTCCAGCAGTTCCCTGTTCTTGAACTGAGGGGAAAAGGGAAAACGATCAGATTCCACCAAGATTTGAACTCAGATCCCTGGATTCAGAGTCCAGAGTGCTAACCATTACACCATGGATGCGGTAATATTCCACCTTTCAAAGCAACAGCAGCTAAATTCCTTTTTTCCCTCCTAGTTTCACGCGTGTTCCAATGCTGTATTCACTGTAAGCTGGCCAAACCTAAGGACAGAGTATTTTAGTTTATTCTATCATTTTCTCTGATTTTCACTATAATGGGCCCCCAGCATTTCTTAGAATACCCCAGAAGGGGTTCTTGCTCAGTCTCAGCTTCTCACTTCCCATGCGTTCTGTCATTTCTGGTTTGTTTGCCCAATATATTCATCCCCATGTGCTCCAGATTTTTAAATGAATCTGTCTCTACTCCCCCACAGCCGATCCAACACCTTGCTAAGGCCACTCCTAGTTTCCTGTTCATTTCCTCCCCCCCTCCCCATCCTCTCCTCCAGCCTCTTGTCATTCTCCCACCCACTGTTTGATTTTGTTGAACTTGAGATCAGCACATCTTCCCCAGAACACGAGAAGTGAGATGCTTTTTCAAAGGCTTCTGACTTGGCCAAATTTAGGTCAGTTCTCACAGGCACAAGAGGAACAGGCTTGACACACAGCCCGTCTTCTTGCCAAAGAGAAAAGAAAAGGCACAAAAGCATTCGAGCTTCTAAGATGTTTTAAAACTGGAAAACAACCTCTTCTGCTCTTTTCATCCTGCGAAACGACTGAGCAGCTCTGGTTAAAATTTCAGGAGGAGCTGAGGATCAGTCAGCCCAAAATAGACCCTTGGCAGAGGCCACATTACAACTGGTTAAAGGAAGATCGGGTTTATTGCAAATTATGTTTTTCCGTGGTCTCCATCTGAGCTGTGGTAGCCCTGGTAAGACAGGAGGCACGTTTCTGACGAAGTTTGCGAAGGTACAGTCTGCTGACTCTTGTCATCAGGTCCTTAGATCCATCTCAGATCGTGAACACTAGAGGAGGGAATCAGGTTCTCCAAGGGGATCCACGCAGCTCATTACTGTGGTTTGAACATATTTTAAATATGGTTTGAATGCACTGCATCCTTTAGCATACAAAGGCTACCTTTTCCAATACTTTTTTCCCCTCACACTCTCCTTTCAGTAGAACCAGCGGGATTCATTTTCCAAGCCGAGTCCATTGGATCATTGAAAGTCCATCTCTTGGAATCTTACGCCTTTTTTATCTTCGTTCTTGGGGTGTTACCATTTCTGAGATTGTGGAACTGGGCTGGAGGGAGCACTTTCACAAACACTGATGCAGAATCCTATGCAACCAAGATTTCTTTTAATCCCTAGCTCATAAAAAACTCCTCAAACCCTCAGGCTCGGTCTCTTTGAGGTATATTTTCTTGTGAAAGAAAACGCATCTTTCTCCTTCTGCTGCCCTTCAGTTTCACTTTGGCTCTGACACACAAGCCACCTTTCCTGTGTCCCAGCGGGGTCCAATTTTACTTTTTAGGGTTGGGCTGAAGATCCTGCCGAGAAGAGACTAGGAGAGCCACCGCGTTTCTGAGGCACTCCGATCCTCAGCTTCATTAAAACCCACTCTTCCCATTGATATTTATCATTTAGATGAATTATGCAGGGTCAGGTTTGCTCTGGCACAGCCCCGTGACCCCTGACATGACTGGTAACTTTGGCTTTTCTTTAAGATTGCTTCCCAGGTTTCCTGGAGGTTGTTAGGGTTTAGCGAGGGAAGGTATTATTGACAGTAAATGAGCCCCCACATGTTTTAGCTGCGATTCTAGAAATGTAACTGGTAACATGACTGGAAAGGAAGCCTCGAATCAGGAATTCATGTTCTCTACTACTAAAAGCATGAGAACTGAAGCTTAAAATATACGCGGTTTGTTTTGTTTTGCTTAGAAATCTTCTCCTGCGTTGCATTTTATACTTAAGCCTTTCCATTTGTTCCTGTGTCAGCGCCGTCTTTTACATTAAACAGGTCATCCCTTGGCAGAGCATCAGCTTGCTCCACACATTCTGAGAGCAACCAGAGACATTTTAAGGTTTCATTTGCCTTCCTCTGGGCACATCTGAGCGTTGACGCACAGAACGCCAGCAGCCGACAACTGCGTCCAGGTGTTTTACCTCCATTTCTGCAACTCTCCTCTCTTCTTTCCCTTTTTTTTTCTCCTTACTCCCCAGCACGAGACTTTGCGACATGTACTGTTGAGCTTTGCCTGATTTATTTCTATTGCTCCTGTCTTCAGGGTCATGCAGCGCTTCCCGTATGATGTTCCAGCCCTCCTTTGTTTTGGTATCTCCTTCCAGTTTTATGTGATCAGTAAATTTAATTAGCAGGTTCTGCCTTGCTTGAAAATTAGCTCTGAAAATATTATTCGTTTGCTGTTTTCCTGTGTTTTGGTTTTGTTGTATTACTGCCTTCTGGCTTGTTAGAAACACTTGACAAGCCTTTAACCACACAGATCTAATTAAAAAAAAAAAAGCATTTATCTAAGCAGTACAGTCGTCATTGCTCCTGTCACTTTTTCCATCGAAGGTTCTCTATCAACTGTAAAACTGTCATTGCTCAGAGTTACTTGGCCACTAGTGAGGCTGGGAAATTGTGGTGGCACTTTAGTTCAATTCCTCAACGACATTCCAACTAAAATGAAACGATCTCATTCGTTAAGTTCGGAAGCGTTACCCGCTGAGAAGAAAGGCATCCACTCGTGTTTCTCAGAACTGTTTTTCCCAAGGTTTCTGAAAACTCATTTCAGCCACGTACTCAATTGTTTTCTGAAATCCTGAGGGCTAGAAATCAGAGAAGGTGGGAGAAAATGGGTGTTTATAAAAAGCTTCAATTCTGGGAAACCAGTGGCATCACAGAAAATTAGCAACTGTCTGCAGTTACACACTGGCTGAATCTGACCCCAACCCGAGTTTTGTTTAGAGGTGACGTGGAAGTTCAGGGTTCAGAGACTTTAGCTCTCAACTGGCTAAAACTCACACCAAGGCAGAAACAGAATAATTGAGAAGAGTCATGCTTGCCGCAGAAGTTGTTTCAACGATCTGGTGTCTCAGTGTTGTCCCTCAAGTTACCTCTTATTATGTCTCCAAGGATGCTGCCTGGCATCTCACTGAGGAAAGGAAGTGCCCTCATCTCACCCTCAAAATTTACAAAGCTCCAGCTCATCCAGCTTGGGCCCGGCACGCCTGCAGAGAATTCCAAAGTCATCACTCACTTTTTAGGCCAAGAATACCAAGATAAAAAGCAACCGACAAAATCATACCCAGGCCCCTGCGCACAGCCTGCGTGCTCTCCTCTTGTGAGCTGAGTTGCACTCTCTGATCACAGAATCATAGAATCACAGAATCATGGAATCATAAAATCATAAAATCACAGAACAGTGTCAGCTGGAAGAGACCTTCGAGATCATCGAGTCCAACCCTTTCCTAGCCCTGTGAACACCACTAAACCACGTCCTTCAACGCAACATCTACCCTTGTCTTAAACAGGGATCTCACAAGGTTTACCAGTAACTTGGACCCGCTGGAGGGAGCATCTGGGGGGTGTCCGTACTTTACCTTGATGTGACAGTGGTACAAATTTGGGAGCGGAGAGGCCAGGGTGCTGCTTAGCTCCTCCACATAATCCACAGCCTTCCTGTCTTCTAGTGGAAGGCGTTTAGCTACCTGTTGATTCACTAGCCAGTAAAAGGAGTAATTTTCTACTGTATCTCAGAAGAGTGCTGTGAAACGCACTTTTAGTGTCCACGTAATACCCTGAGATCATGGTTATTACTCATTCTTTGTATTACATTAGGGTTAGTGGTCCCGCACGAGGTCTGGTGGCACGCCACGCTGCAAAGATGATCCATGCACCCGCGTGTTTATGCTGTAAATTGAGAAGTAGAACAGGAATCAAATCAAGACCACAACATAAATAATTATGCACGAAGGATTAGACTGCACCTCTCTGGACTAACAGGCCAGCGTGGTGCTCCCAGATCACCTCACCTCTCACAACTGAATTATGATGCCCATATGGAAGTAGTCCACTCAACATCTCTTCTTACACTGGGAAAAAAAAATGTATTAAAGTATAAAACATAAGCAAGCAAAAGATGTGATAATCCCCCATAGAAAAAGTACTGCATCTGCTTGAGAGAAATGGAACACAGTTGTGTCAGTAAAGCTTTAATCTTATTAAAGTTGCAAAGCAATTACGTGAAGGCAGTGATAAACCGGCATGAGATGTCTCCGAGCGCCACGAGCAACAACTTCACTAACATAAACTTCTGCCACAGGGAGCAACTCACTCGGATTGATCTTCCTCTCTAACGCTGGAGTTTTCCTTTGCTTCAGCTTCATGGCAGCAGCAGCAGATGAAGAGCAAATGCACCTTCCCAACAGGGACCCCAGCGAAGTTGAGCTTAGAGAATGCTCTCTCTGAAGGGAGCCACAAGGGATGCAGGCAGGGTGCAGCTCAAAGGGAACGTGTGAATAGAAAACCAGGAGTAAATCGGTCACGTTCCTTTTCCGCATTTCCATATTTTTTCCTTGGGCATCGGGAGCAGACACCACCAGAGCCAACTAAAAGTTGTGACCATTCTCTTTGTATGTTTCTTCACTCACCTTCGGTCAAGCTTGCCGCTGCAGCTGTCTGCTTTGGATCCTTCTGAGGCAGGTCGCCTCCTTTTTCGCTCTCGAAATCTTTCATCGCCGGCTCGTAAAGAAAAGCCGGGCTCCCCTTTGCTTTCTGAACCACTGCTATTGAATTTTTGAGGCTGTAAACAACGTGTGAGTCATTAGCACTAAAAGCTGAGGGGAGGAGAACAAAGGGCCTCATTTCTTTCCCAAGAAGAAGTTTCTGGCACGCTTGCTAGCACACATTTTTTCAGTAAATCCTTTCCTACTTGTCAAGTGAACGTGATGTCCGACAGAAGGTTCAGAAGGGCGTTTGGCAGGTGTATGGCGGCACCAGTGAGATGATACACACTTCAATACACAGTTTACCTACAATTAAACTTGAATTCAAGAATTTGTCTGGGCCAAAGCACTGCTTTGGTAGCAAGTGCGAAAGGAAGCATCACCAGGAGAAGCCCTCCTGCTCGCCCTGGCTGCTCACAGGCCAGGTCTGCAAAGGACAAAATCAAAAATGATTGTGAGCCGGGTTGAAAAGTTTTCACAGTTTGAGCACTTTGCTAAAAGCAGGACAGCCTGGCTGAGAGACTGCTGGAGCCCGAGTCTCTGACTCAGCCCAGCAAAACACAAACACATATTCAAATATATTTTAGTGCTGCGTGAGACGATACAGTCCCTCTTAACTTTCTCTCTAGCCTTGAAACCAGATCTGTACAAACCCAGTGACTTTTGAGCCGCTGTGAATCGCGGTGGCGCTTCTTTTGTTGGTTTTGTTCCACGGCACTTTGTGGAGTCCGAGAAAATAATTATCAGCGACAGGAACTGGAATTGGGTACGGGATCTTCCTTTACAAGTTCAGCAGAGCATCGTGCTTTGCTCCTTTGTAATTATTTTTCTCAGAAACACCCACAGCTACAACGATAACAGAGCAATGATAATTTTTGCTGATCTGTGGCACCATGCAGAATAAACAGAAGCAGAGAACTCAGTTTGTTGGTTTGGAAGTTGTTCTTCTAAACACACTGGAAAACCAGTCATCTCACCCCAGGGCCTCCGACTGGGTTTTCAGGTTTTACAGTCCTGACAAACGTGGTTCTAGGTTATCTTACATAATTAAGGTATGTTTATAAGCATCTAAAAAAAACTGCGCACTGATCTCCTTCGGGACATCTCTACACTTCTGTCAGGTATGATTTATTTTTTAATCTTAAAATATGATTTCAAACTGACGATGCTCTTGCAGGAGTAGCGAGCTGCTTAGGAGGAAACCCAGGAGGGGATGCAGGGAGCACTGCAGAATTACTACAAACGTGCCTGAAGAAATATTGTCAGCAAATAGATTTTTGAGTAGGCGTGCTACCGAGTTCTAAATGTAAGTACAGCCTAGGACAGGTGTACAACAGCCACGGCAGGAGCAGTTTTGCTGTTCTGGAATCATTTTTGCAGACCTGGAATGTAGAAAAGACCTTTGCAAGTTGGGTGCAAGGGGTATATTGAAGCACTGAGCATTCATTTCATGGGCTCCCTGTTTTAAGGCAAGAGTTATATTCTGGAACGAGCTTCAGAAGGGAAGCAACAGGATGCACACAGAAGATGAAGGACTGCACACTGTGAGATTTTTTTGTTGGCAAGTGTTGCTTTTCTACCACGAATGAGGCTGTGGCAGCTAACAGCAACACGTAGGAAAGGCAAGGCTAAGAGGAGAAAAAAAAACAGCTCCCAGAAATGGGCTTAAAAACCAAGTCTTTAAGAAAAGGGAAGCGTCTCTGCCGTTAGCTTTTTCTTAGTTTTAGGTGTTAGCCTTTTGGATTATGTGAGCTTGCCTTCAAAAGCAGGGAAGTTAGAGCCTTCTGGCTTTAAATCAAAACTGACAGATATAACCACTTGAATTGAGGATCTTGGTCTTAGGAGGAAGAGAGATACTGCAGTGCTTGTAAGAAAATGAAGAGCTTTAGCAGCATCAGTTAATGCAGGGGTCTTCGCCAATGGAGCCTGCTTTCAAATCATCATTTACTTAAAACTAATCTATTTTTCCTCCAGTCGTATCCAAAATTTTCTTCAAAATCCTAAGTCCACGCCCACTACTGCAGTGATAACGGGTAAACTCCTGCAGCAGAATACCCGGTTTTGCATAACGTTGAAAGGAATAGAGATTTTATTTATATTAATTTATATATGTCTTGTTGCATCAGAGATTATGTACATGAGGTGGTTTAGAGACTTCCTTTCTCCATGATTCACCTCATCAAATAGCATCGCTTGTTAAGCTTCCGGGAAGAAAATGCTTCCCATCAAAGCCAACAGCACGATCAGAAACCAAAAACGAGCGGCAGAGCTCATTTATGGCGCAGGGTGGCCAGTCACGACGGAGGAGCACATAAACCTCCTGGCCCTTTGGTACGGGGCAGCACCCTTTGGGAGCGGAGCTGCTGCTACCAGGGCTTGCAAAGCCCGATTTTAGGTTTAGGATCTGGGCCGAGCTGCTGTGATTGCACCCCCAGGAGTAAATTAAACAAGCCCGGGACCACTCTCTGCCCCTAAGGACACCTGGCACCAAACGCCCAACGTCCATTCTCAAAAAGCACAGTCTGCCCAGCAAAGGTGAGAGGATGCACCCCCTAAACCGTGCCCTGGGATATTTTGGAAAAGGGCTCATTGGCCCAGGCTAAAACCATGAAAGGATTAATGCGAATCAGTAGAAACAACTGCGCTGCAGTGCTCAGGAACATCCTGATGCTGTTTGATTTGCTGGTATCGGCGGAGCTTTAAAGAGCCCGGACATTTCACACCAATGCCCTCACCAGGTCCTTACGGCAACAGTTCACACGCGCGGCAGCACTTCTTGCCCGAACACCAAGCAGTCGTGGATATATTGTCTAGAATCTTGTGCTCACGTAGTGAGAGATTCCCCTAATGCCATCATCCCTGGCTTTTCCCTATGGCCTGGGCACGGGGATTGCAGTCCGCACGGCAGCGTAGGTACAGCAGAGCTTCGGGGGGCTCTGCGGCACAAGATCTGGCACCCTCCATCGACTGCCACAAAAAGCAGCTGGAAAGGGCCGACATCCTAAACCTTCATGGCTGCTCGCTAAGAAGCCGTGCTGGAGCTTGCCAGGGCCTGCCAGCAAGGGTGTTCTCTTCGGAGGCACTACGACTACTTTTAGTTTCTGTATCTAATCCATTTCTGGTGAAGTTTTAAATGTCAGTGGAAAGTTACTGATCTGAGGGGAAACCAACTAAACCCCACAACAGAGCAAACGAGGTGTGCTGGGTTTGCGTGGCCGGGTTTTGGTAGCAGGGGGGCTGTAGGGGCGGCTTCTGCGAGAGATTGCTAGAAGCCTCCCCAAGGTCGACAGAGCCAAGGCCAGCCGGCTCCAACGCCGGCCCTGCCGCTGGCCAAGGCCAAGCCCGTCGGCCACTGTCTGTGATAACAGATTTAAGAAGCAGGGACAAAGCTACTGCGCTTGCAGAGAAAGAGAGAGGAGAGAGAACATGGGAAACAATTGCGCAGACACCAAGGTCAGTGAAGAAGGAGGGGGAGGAGGTGCTCCCTGTGCCAGAGCAGAAATTCCTCCGAGCTGTGGTGAGGCAGGCTGTCCCCCTGCAGCCCAGGGAGGTGACGGGGGTGTAGATGTGGACGGGGTGTGGAGCAGGTGGGTGCCCGAAGGGGGTTGTGACCCCGCGGGATGCCTGCGCTGGAGCAGGTTCCTGGCAGGACCTTTAGGTGCAGAGAGGAGCCCACAGCGGAGCAGGTTTGCTGGCAGGACTTGTAACCCCACGGGGTCTGCTCCTGAGGGACTGCAGCCCAAGGAGAGGGCTCCCGTTGGGGCGTTTCGTGAAGGACAGTCTCCTGTGGGAAGGGCTCCCGTTGGGGCAGTTTGTGAAGAACAGTCTCCTGTGGGAAGGACTCACGTTGGGGCAGTTCATGAAGAACAGTCTCCTGTGGGAAGGACTCACCTTGGGGCAGTTCATGAAGAACAGTCTCCTGTGGGAAGGACTCCCGTTGAAGTCCATGAAGAACAACCTCCCGTGAGCAGGACCCCACGCTGGAGCAGGGGAAGGGTGAGGAGTCCTCTCCCTGAGGAAGAAGGAGCAGCAGAGACAACATCGACGAACTGACCACGACTCCCATTCCCCGTCCCCCTGCGCCGCTCGGAGGAGGAGGTGGAGGAATTGGGAGTAAAGTTAAGCCCGGGAAGAAGGTGGAAGGTGTTTTGTTTGTTTCTTTTTAGGATTTGGGTTTACTTCTCGTTGCCCTTCTCTGATTTGGTTGGTAATAAATTAAATTAATTTCCCCAACTCGAGTCCGTTTTGCCTGTGATGGTAATTGCTGAGTGATCTCCCCGTCTTCATCTCGACCCACGAGCCTTTTGTTGTATTTCCTCTCCCCTGTCCATCTAAGAAGGGAGGTGATGGTGGGCACCGGGGCTCCAGCCAGGGCCAAGCCACTGCGTGGGGGCGCACAAACGCCCGAATCCACAGCTGAACTACAGGTTCAACAACTATGCAATTGGTCATTGACATTAACGTGGTTGGAAGCGTTTGCCAGCACCTTCCAGCGTGACAACACACAATTTCACCCCTGCAAAACCCATCCAAGAATTTCTGGCATGTTGATACCCTCGGAATGACTCAGCCTCCCACAGGAAAAGGAAGCAGATCAGGGAATTTTAGGAAGGAAGGGCGCCAAAACCATACGCAGAGCTAAGAACAGTCAACTGCAGAATTGCTACGGAAAGAGCAGGAAATATGGGGTCTCGGGCAGAGAAGGAAAGTAGGAATGCAGAGAAACAGAAAGAAAATCACACAGGTCCAGCAGTGCCACAAGGAAGAGTAAACTGATGAGCCCAGCTCACTCAGTTTGAAGAAACTGTGTGTTGTAAAGTGATTGTTAGAAAACATGCCAGGCCTGAGCATTCATTTTCACAAGTTACGAAAGGAAAGGCTTGCACTCGTTTGGAGAAGATCTATATTCGCACCTATCGGTGGCGAAACACAAAATAAAGCCGCCTAGGAGCACGGCAAAAGCGATCGTTTGGAATGACACTACCCTCTGGTGGTCAAAAAAATACAGATCTACGTACACCAGGAAGCTAAAATATTTGGAGCGGGTCATGCAGGTAACTATAGCTTGTCTGACTCCTTATTCATGTCACTGGCACCAACTCTTCTTCCTCAGTTTCTTCTTCTTCCTCAGATTCTCAAACTAAGTTGTGTACATATTCCTGACTGGCATCCGAACCTGTAATATATTTTGTCTGTTGGAGTGCTGGGTAGCCTTCTGGTTGAAAGAAATCTTAACTTTCAGTAGCTCCGCTGTCAGCTTTCTGGTTGAAAGAAATCTTAACTTTCAGTAGCTCCGCTGTCAGCTTTCTGGTTGAAAGAAATCTTAACTTTCAGTAGCTCCGCTGTCAGCTTTGTGGGTGCCTCCATGACTTGTACTTAAAAAAAAAAGCAAAGCAGCGATCAATTCCAACCCACACTTCCATAATCCACCTGAAGACCACGATGTTAAATGACACCCACCTTGTTAGTCTGATTTAAAATGACACATTCATGACTGGTCATAAGCACAAATAACTGTGTGAGGCTCAGGAACAGACTGGCAGCAATTTTTATGTTCTCTGGAAACCTGCAATAGGAACAACACCTATGGCTGTACGTAGCTACGTAAGTAAAGGAAGTGGCACAAAACTAAATTTCCAAAATACAAATAAAATGTATAAGCTATTAACAGCCATTTCCTGCTTTATGTCTTTGGAAAATAAGCTCTTCGGAACTGACATTCGCTTTCAGCGTGTGCAAGAGAGCTCCTAGACCAGCAGACTCCAGTCTCTAGGCGTCACTTTGATACAAGTATTTAATAAAAACTAGAATACCGCTTTTAAAAAGGAAAACAGAAGGCAAATTCTCTAGGTTAGTGCTGACCACATCCATAATTGTGTGACCAGTGAATTCTGAACAGAGCGCACAAAGCTGTGGTCAGAGACGGGAAAAAAAACCCCACCCAAGCAAAGAAGCCCATATATACGTATGAAAAGTCAGCGTCCTTAGTCTGATCTTTATTTCTAAAAGCTCATTCTTTAATTTCACCCACAACCTTGAGTACATAAGAGATATAACGGTTTATTTCTTCCATATTACACTTACAGAACATTATTGCTGAGAAAAGCAATTGCTTCAACGCAGGGTGAAGATGCTTTGGGACTCACGTAACCTAAAATCATGTCTCCTGCCCATTTCTCAACATCTCATCATGTGCAAAGAATAAAAGCCAAATATTAACCACTCTGCCATTTTTCTCCTTTCCTCTCTTTACATTATCACTGTTCAGCTGCTGGTTGGGGTTTTTTTCCCCCCCTCCTGTTAAAACCATCCCTGTTTCTCACAGGCAGGTGAACCTCTCGGAAGCCAAACACTTTTGTATCCCCAAACTTCTTAAACCCAGACCTTTCAACGGTCTTACATTCCTGGAAAGGAGGGAGAGCTTGTCACGTCACTCCCTCCTAGAGAAACAAGCCCGTGTTTTCCGACTTTGATCATTATGGTGGGCTGACCTTCAGTGAAAAGCAAGGGTTTGCTTTTGTTGCTTTGAAGAAATACAGTCTCTTTGCAAGAAATACACTGTGCGGATCTTGATCGGGCAAAAGCAGTTCCTGCCAGGTGTGATTCAACGTCGTCTGCTATGTGACTTTGTGGCAAAACCACTGGATCCTAGAAATATTCAGGAGTTGTCCCTCCCTGCAGACGCCTTTACCCGCAGCACAGCCGCACCGGCTGCCAGCGGCACTTCACAGAATCACAGAATGTCAGGGATTGGAAGGGACCTCGAAAGATCATCCAGTCCAATCCCCCTGCCAGAGCAGGAACGCCTCGATAATGCTACACAGGAACGTGTCCAGGCAGGTCTTGAATGTCTCCAGAGAAGGAGACTCCACACCCTCCCTGGGCAGCCTGGGCCAGGGCTCCGTCACCCTCACTGAGAAGAAGTTTCTTCTCGAGTTTAAGCAGAACCTCTTAAGTTCCATTTTCAGCCCATTACCCCTTGTCCTATCAGTGGTTGTCACCGAGAAGAGCCTGGCTCCATCCTCGTGACACTCCCCCTTTAGATATTTGTAAACATTAATGAGGTCACCCCTCAGTCTCCTCTTCTCCAAACTAAGAGCCCCAGCTCCCTCAGCCTTTCCTCCTCAGGGAGATGTTCCACTCCCTCCATCATCCCAGTTGCCCTGTGCTGGACTCTCTCCAGCAGTTCCCTGTCCTTCTTGAACTGAGGGGCCCAGAACTGGACACAATATTCCAGATGGGGTCTCACCAGGGCAGAGCAGAGGGGCAGGAGGACCTCTCTCCACCTACTGGCTACTCCCCTTCTCACACACCCCAGGATGCCCTTGGCCTTCTTGCCCACAAGGGCACAGTGCTGGCTCATGGCCATCCTGCTGCCCACCAGCACCCCCAGGTCCCTTTCGCCTGCGCTGCTCTCTAATAAGTCATTCCCCAGCTTATACTGGAACTTGGGGTTGTTCCTACCCGGAGCTTCACTCCCCCAGCTCATAAAACCAGGATTTCGGCACCCGTTGGGGACAGAGATGATGAAAAGCAGGGCAAAAACACTGTGAAAAAACCAACATTTCTCCTTTCCACGGGGCGGTGCATCACAGGAAGATGGCACAGGCACTCCTGTGCTCAGAGCCCACGCCGTTATTTCTCTTTTCCTCCCTGGCAAGACACGGCAGCGATGACCTTGGCCAGATGCTCAACTGCAAAACCCCTTTGTGGGTGAAGGCTGAAGGAAAACTCGGAGGCATTTACACCAAATTACCTCCTGCTGGACTCACTCTTCTCAGGTACAAGGGGCAAAAAAAATGACCCTAAAGGAGGCCGTGCCCATTTTACAAAGCCGTCCTGACGCTATTTGGAGCCCGCTGCGAAAGCCGACGTTACCACCTTCTGCAACACGCGGACCACGTTTATTTTTAGCGGTTATTTCCAGCAGAGAAGCGCCACCTGCCTCTCCCTGGCGCTCTGTCAAACGCCTTTTCTCTCCCAGCGAGGGGGAAAGGGAAGAGATTTGAGATTCACCCACACACCTGCCTCCCACGCAGCGGGGTTCCCGAGAACACGGCAAAAAAAAAAAAAAAAAAAAACCCTTTAAAAAGGAAAAAAAAACGCAGAAAAACCCCACCCGAGCCCAAAGACTTTCTGAGGCCGCTCCCGCCTCCCTGAGGGCCAACGGCCGCCATGGGCGCGCGCGCAGCCCGCAGCCCGCGCTTTTGGCCCCGCCCGGGCTCAGGCGGAGGGAGGAGGAGGAGGAGGAGGAGGAGGAGCCGCTTCGTCTCACCCCGCCCGGGGGACGGAGCTTATTCTTGAACCTGTCTGCGGAGAGGCCGCGCTACCGACTCGGTTGAGAAATTAGCTCGGCTGCTGTTCTGGCGGGGAGCTCCCCCTCCACACCCCCCTCCCTTCCTCCCGGGCGCTGAGGGGAGCTCCGGGCGGCCCTGAGGGGGAGGCAGAGTCTCTCTCTTCCTGCCCGCGGGGACAGACCTGCCTTCTCCTCACCTTTTTCCCTGCTGGGGAAAGGGCAGGAGGGGGATCCCGTGCCCTCAGCCCGCTCAGGCTGGGCTCCCCTGCCCTTTGCTCCGTGGGGCGGAGGGTGAGTCCGCCGCCGGGCAGGCTGCAGGCAGGTGGGGGCAGAAGGTGGCTCCTGCTTCGAAGGGAAAAGGCGGGTTTTTCTCCCTCCCTCGGTGGTGGGGCTGGACCAGGGTGGACTCCTTGGAGCCCTTCGGCCTGTGAACCCCTCTCGCCATGGCTGTCGGCGGGGTGGGGACGTCTCTCCTGCTGATGGCCGGCATCGTGGGGACGGTGGGGCTGTGCCGGAGGCTCGCCCGCCGCCGGCTGCGCTCCCGCCAGCGCCTTCGCGCTTTCCTCCTGGAGATGTTTAGCACCTTCCAGATCTGCGCCTGCACCAACGAGCTCTGCCTGCTCGGCGACGCGGAGCCGAAGCCTCACGCCGCCTTGACTCTCACCTACGGCTTCACCGTCCTGCACGGTTTGACGCTGAGCGGCAGCGCGTGCAATCCCTGCGGCACCCTGCAGCTCATGTGGGCCGGCGGGACGTCGCTCAAGGCGGGAGGACTCCAGATCGGCGCCCAGTTCGCCGCCGCGGTGCTCGCCAGAGCCTTTATGCGCTTTCTCTGGAGCCTGGAGATGGCAGAGACGCATCTGGGAGCCCTCTCGCAGCGCTGCGGCAACCCCATGCAGATTACGGAGGTGCAGGCGTTCTGCATAGAGCTGCTCTTTTCTGTCGTCTTCCAGCTGACCATCCTGCGAGTGGAACGTGTTCACCCCAGATACAAAGTCCACTTGATAGCTCTTCTCATCACCATGCTCGTATATGCAGGTCAGTTGTTTGGGCTTTTTTATCCTCTTTTCCTACATAGAATCAATGGAAATCTCTGGTTCATTTGGAGTTTACGTGAAGTTTGCCTGGCTGGATTCCAGGCAGATACAAAGTCCACTTGATAGCTCTTCTCATCACCATGCTCGTATATGCAGGTCAGTTGTTTGGACTTTTTTATCCTCTTTTCCTGCATAGAATCAATGCAAATCTCTGGTTCGTTTGGAGTTTACGTGAAGTTTGCCTGGCTGGATTCCAGGCAGGTGGGGGGTTAAGAATGAAACGAGTTACAAAGCCAAGTCTTACAAGTAAATACGGTTGAGAGTTTGACAGTACGCTGCTGAAAATTTCTCAGCGAAGGATCGTTCCATAATCTGTAGCGTGAGAGATTTCAAACAATGTGCTCTGATTTCTAAGCGGCAATTGCGAGAGAGCGCCGGGGATAAAAACGCTGATTGTGCAATGGCAGGGTACAGGCTGGTAATATGGGAGTTCTGCATTTAAATAATGAATAATTCATATCAGTGCAGTTTATTTAACTGTGTTAAAACCTTAAATACCCGGTGTGTCCCTGCCCTTGCTCCTACCTGCCTGTCACCTCCTGCTTCCCAGGGCTGGGGCATTGTCACCCGGACGGTCTCTGAGCGGAGTCAGCCTCAACTTCTTTCTGCCAACTGTTGATGCTTCCGGTTGTCCCCAGTGAAGTGCCAGATTCATGTCGCTTGTCACCTAAGGACTGGGAGGGAGCGGGTTGTACTGGGAAGGAGAACCTGTCGTTTGAGGCACTGGGAAGTGAGAGAGAGATGGTTACGGCTCTCCTTGCTTGTGCGACAGCCCCCACCACAGAGGAAGCCATCTAGGAAGTGATTAAATCTGGTTATGAGAGAGGGAGATCGCTGCCTTATCTGCAAACATCTGGGTTGTCATTGGCATCTTCTCCCGAAGGTTAAGCTGCGTTACGCTAACGAACAGCGTATAGGAGAATGAAGTACAGTGGAATTTTGCATTAGCAAAAACCTTTACTCATTATGTTTAGCTGAAATTAGCTACTGCCTGAAAGATTAAAACAAGTCCATGGAGAATTCTGAGAACTAACTTAGCAATCTGAAGTACTTTCTAAAATTAATTTCCGAAGGCAGAGGCGAGGTGTCAGTGCATTTTGGCATATTGAATATATTTCAGCATTGCTCGGTCGAAGTGTAGCCAAAGATTATCCCCCGTCTTCTACAAGCATGGAAAGCTAGATTCCTGATTTTTAACATTGTTTTCCTTCTTAGCACATAGTGGTATAAAATAATACGGGTTACATTGTATTTCTCTTGGCTAGTTCATACAGAGGATTCATGCCCAGTGTCCTTGGCCAGCCTGGCCTGCTATTTTTTTGCCAGCAGGAGCAGGCTGTGCCCCAAGTTCACTTCCTTGTCGTAACCTGGGACTTGTTACGCTTCTCCAGTGCAATCGATCTGCCTGCACTTCTAGGAAACCTCAGACCAACTGCACCCAGGCCTTTCACAGCCACAGTTTGTCTTTATTGAGCACGACAGCTTGTGCTACGTGGACATTTTCCCTTCTGTTTCTTTTAATATAGAATCAAGTCTACTGTAAAAATATATCCGCATTCCGGGGAGCGGCTTCTGAACCTAGTTTTATCCTGTTTAGTGGAAAATGTGACTGTTTTTTGTTCACTCTGCTCCAATGTTTCTAAGGTTTGCACTCTTTGCTGTATGCTCAGGTTCAAAAGGAAGGATGCCTCACCCCTGGAAGTGTCCAAGGCCAGGCTGGATGAGGCTTTGAGCAACCCGGTCTAGTGGGAGGTGTCCCTGCCATGGCAGGGGGTTGGAACTAGATGATCTTTAAGGTCCCTTCCAACACAAACCATCCTATGACTCTATGAAAGGTGAGAAGTGCTGTCCTCCCCCTGCAGCAGTCACGAGCCCAGTGTTTGCTGTGCACTCCTGAGGTGTGGACTGAAGCCTCCTGAAGTAGAGGAGGGTGTAAAACCCAAGATTCCTGTCACTGAGTTGTTAACAAGTGTAGGAGCGGGCTGCTGCTATTAATTTCTTTCTGTGATCAAGTCACAGGCTTGCGCTGGTCACAGACCTATTTTTCCAGTGGAAGGTTGGGTTAGGCACACGTGGGGCACCTTAGAAGTTCTCAAACCTTTCTTGCTGCCCCTTTTCCTCTGCCCACAGCTACACACAAACAGTCTCCAGGATATCCTCCATTCTCCTTCCCCCTCCGTTTTGGGACCCCCTGCCCCCAGGTGCCCAGCACAGCCTCCTGACAGTGTGCCAGGTAGTTGAGGCAAGCGCCAAGGACCTAGTAGGCAGCCACAAGCATGACTCTTGCATGTGTATGACCCACGGTACATCCGGTGGGTCCTGTGGCGTAGCCCAAGCGTGTCTGCTCCACCTCCCGGTTGAGAAGTGATGCTTCGTGCACACAGAAGGAAGAGGGAGACTCCCAGATGAGGTGCTACAGCAGGCCGAGTTCTCATCTTTGAAGACTGGCAGATGGGCTGGGCTGGATCATTCTCAGGAAACCCTCTGCACCTCTTCATTGCCCAGGGAGGTGGTGGATTCACCATCCCTGGAGGTTTTTGAACTGAGATTGGACATGGCACTTAGTGCCACGATCTAGTAAACGGACTGGAGTTGGACCAAGGGTTGGACTTGATGATCTCTGAGGTCTTTTCCAACCCAATTGATTCTACGATTAACTGTTGAGAAGGAACTTGAGAGGAATGGATATTTCTTTCTCACCCAGCACCAAAGGGCAAGGCAGCCAGTGCAAGTTTAGGAAAAACAATGCTAATTTAGGCAAACTGGTAACATTCTTCCTTTTTCCTGCAACCATAGCAAATTGTATGAATAATGATTCTTCTCACTTGAATTTGACAGATACAGTGTTCTAGCTAGGAACTCAGAAAGGCCCATTCCATTTACAAAGTAAAATTCATAGGATCGTAGACTGGTTAAGGTTGGAAGGGAGGTTGAAGATCATCTCTTTCCAGCCCCCCTGCCCTGGGCAGGGTCACCTCTCTCCCACCAGCCCAGGTTGCTCCAAGCCCCGTCCAACCTGGCCTTGAACCCTTCCAGGGATGGGGCATCTACAACCTCTTTGGGCAACTGTTCCTGCGAATGTTTTCCTTTTACATTCGAAACCACATCGATTGTGCTTTCAGGACCTGTGTTTGTTGCGGTTACGAGCGAATCAGAAATGCTGGAAAATACATCTGATACAGAGTCTCTCGTGTTTCATTCCATCGGTTATGTTCTGCTCCGAGTGTGAAAGATGTATCCTGTAAAGAGCAATAATTGCTGTGTAAATAGGGACTGCAAGAAGGAATAACTCTTCTTCCAATGTGCTTTGGGTGAAATTTTGGTGGATAGCCCTGTCACTGGGGCTTACAGCCGCCTAAATGTATTGATACACAGGGCTCAAAAGCATTAAATCATATTTGTAGGGTTGACGAAATGAAGTTGTTAGAAAAAATAAGTGTTGATAGGTCGCTGCTGTGCGTACCCCATAAAAGGTACTTAGGTGTGCCACACTCCAACAAATACCATCAGATTGTACAGCATTTTCAAAATTACTGGCTGTCCCTTTAGTTTTCCTTTCTTCTACTTTTCCAGAGTTAAAATATTGGGGTTTTGTTGCTTTTTTTATACATTAGTCTTACACAGACCAAGTTTTTATAGTAGCACATACTGTACACAAAACTCCGATACTGCATTCACTCCATTTCTTCTACTGAATAGAAGGAAAAAGAGAATGTTATGTCTTTGCATATTAAGGGAGTGGTTCAGAAGCTAAGGATGCAGATCATACACATATTGGTAAAGAATATTTCTGGATATTTCCTTTGGGAAAATGTTTAATTAGGGGAAGAAAAAAAAAATACGCCTTTTGAGGGCTTTTTCATTTACAGGCAATATTACAGTGAAGTCAGAATTGTATGAAATCGGTTAGATCTTTCTGCCCCTAACCTATCAAGGTAAAAATAGCATACATGCTTTTAATTCTGAGTTTCTTCCTAATTTTTGTTTTGCCTTTACTTAATTTCAAAGGTTAAAATTACTTTCTCACCCATTGTGTGGAGTACACATTACTTGGCCTTTTTAAGTTTTTCTGTGTACAACATCAAAGATGTTACACTTCTTTTTGCCATAAAATCATTTCTCTTCTTTGGTGCACAGACTGAGCTGTTTAATAAATATTTTTAAATGTTATACTAGTGGCCCTGGCCTATGGCTTATATACCAGTAGTTACTAGTAATGAATATTCAAGAAATACAGCAGTTAAAACTCTAATACAAAAGCTCTAAGTTCAAAAATAGCAACTGCCTTACCCTTAAAAAGTCTACCCTTAAATGTATGTTTGTGGATACAAAAGCAGAAGCAGTGAATTTGTAAATAGATTAAATAAAGCACAGTAAATTACTGTAGCTGCCCTTCCTGGCAACGGTGGAGGTTGTTAATGTGCCAGCGTGCAGAGCAACAGGCTGCCTGGTAAATCAGAGTCTCTGCCGAGAACAAGCGTAAAACCAGAGTAAACTGAGTATGTCAACAAGGATTAAAACCCTCCTGAACTGTAATAATGGTAAGAGAAACAGTAAGGAGAATATAGAAAGAGAAATACAGAAGAGACCTGACTAAAGCTTTTGGAGAACGACTGCAGGCTCATAACCAACGAGGGTTACAGCAGCCCGGCGTTTGCACCAAGGGAAGGTCAAAGCTCATGCTGGCTTGGTGGAGCATTCAAGAGCCAGCTTTAAGAAACCAGACACAATTATCTATTAACCTATTGCCATAAAAATGTTATATAACACAGATACGAGGCGGTGAGTAACTAATAGTATAGCCAGAGGGATAATTTCACTGCGTAATGCTTTTTCTGCAGGACCGCAATGAGAGGAACAACATCTGTCAGAATTAAACCCGCCTACCTCCAGGTTCCTCCGCAGCACAGTGACAGTTTAGTCCCCACCACTAGTTTGGAGCTAGTTAGGGAGAGAATGTTCAGGCAACTTGATTTACACCTGCAGGCAGAGGCCAGGAAAGATGCTTGGGTGCTTTAACCTTCCTTTTCCAAGAGAGTGCAGTGGGGTCTGCTTTTCTTTTCTTCAAACAACATACAGACTTATTGTGAAGGCTTTTCCCACAGGTATTACCACGTGATAACCTTAATATTCTGTAACTCGCTGTGACACTATTGTGTGTTCTAATAAGAAAGTACAGAAGTCAGCTTAGCAAGAACAGCACCTGACAGGTTTTCTTCCCTTACCTTGCACATGTTACGTGCAACATGGGGATGTAATGAAAGCTCAGTATTTCTTTACTGATATTTGTGTCATTTCTTTCTCTTCTAAAAGCCTGGTACAGACCATCAGCAAAGCAGCTTAGAGTTTTATCAGCAAAAACATTCAACACTAGCCAAACGCTTCAAACAGTACTCGCTAGAAAGAGATAAAATATCCAAGCCTATGCCTTGAATATTTTAGAAACAGTTAAACGTCTATCATCTCGTATAACCTCAGAAAAGTTTATCCGCTCAAATGGTTTCTGCTAATGCAGTTTGTTGCAGAGTGTGTGTCTCTTGTTGTTCTGTGTGTGTGCTTTGCAATATTCATTTAAAATGAGCATTAAGCACCGTGGCTCATGTTTTATTGCAGGTGGAAATCTCACAGGAGCAATATTTAACCCGGCGCTGGCTTATTCATTACATGCAAATTGCTTCTACGACAGATTTCTGAGTTACTCCCTAGTGTATTGGATAGCCCCATCCTTAGGTAAGTGCTTGATACATTATGGATTTCAGAAAGTGTTTTTTAGTACATGGGTCAGAAATCAGACAATAGATATTATTTATATGACAGTCTGCTTGTTTCCTGCTTTAAATAAAACCCAGAAAATAGTCAGTTGTAACTTATGCGAAGAAGTGATTCAGAATCATGGTTTTGTTTTGTGTTTTCAACTTGTTTAATGCTCTGTGTAGAGCACCTGTAACACTGTTTTCTGAATCAAGCCCCTAATACTGAATTTCAAACAGTAGTTTTATTCTCAAAATCACACCTACTGTTCTGATGAGTTTAAGAATGACTCTGTTAGGTTATATAATGAGTTTAGGTGTCACGTTCAAAGTCCAAGTACCTTGAGGATACCTTGAGCAACACAGTGTTCCTACCGAAAAAGCCCAAAAAGCACGATTCTAAATGGAAAAAGGTTAGGGTTTAGGTTAGGGGTAACCAGTTAGTTATAAACCAACAGCTGTTTACTTTGGAGCGTGATCCTTTCGAGGCTGCTCACTGTTTGGGACTTGATACCCGTGTGAGGCACGCGGCAAATTCCCACACTGACCAACGGCCCACTTGTAGATTCTAGCAGAATAGTAAGAAGAGGCCGCCTGAAAGTAAATATCAGCCTGATCTAAGTTCAGAAAGAGAAGCACGCTGGTCAGCATGCAGTTTCTATCTTGTTTTGTGACAGTATACAAGAACATGGAGCTGATTAATTAAAAAAAGCTCCACAGGCATTAGCTCGAGTGCTTAAAATATGCTTTCTCAATTATTAATATCATAATATAAAGTCTTTTTATCTCCATAGTGTCTAAACTTTACAGTTCCCATTCTATGCCTTTCTGCCTCAATCACTGTTGGTCACAATCTGTTTTTACTTTAAGAATACTGAATATTAGTAACTGGGGGTTTTCTAGCTTAAATTATGGTTTTATTGTGGAAACTACTGGTTTTAACTTCTAGCTGTGTGCAGATGAAATTGCTCCACGTCACACGTGGTGCTGCTGATTGCTTAGAGTTAGTCCTTAAAAACCCCGAGCTCTCTGCTTCAAGCGTATATAAAGCAGCAGCCTGCTAATCCTTGGGTCTTTCATGCCTGCTAATCCTGTTAGAAGGTACAAGAGCCTGTGAAACACACACAGGAGACATCTCACAGGACTCCAGTTGAACACACAACTTCCCTTCGTCTTTTGAGTTCGTGTTTGTGCGTGTTCTACTTGCAAGGACTCTCAGCCAGTCAAAAATGGAGACAGGTTTTTCCCTCTAACTAAAATTCAGTGTATGCACTTGTATTAAATTAGATATCTGAACAGCATGAACGAGCGACGGAGGAAGCACGATGACAGCCCAGGCACTGCTCCGGTTGGCAGCTAATGGAATGTCTTGGGCAAAGCTGGTGGGCATCACGCTGATGAGCTGATGAAATACTGTCGGTATTTCTCAGAATTGAACTTCAGCTTTCTGCCACAGCAACTGATTTCAGTCTGAGATGTGTCAGCTTGTAAGCTCCTGGGATTCAACATTTTGCAAGCGATCTAAAGAAAGAGCAGGCGTTCTGAAACACCGCGTTCCGCTGAGGGAGCAAGGTGCATCCTGCAGAACTGCTCTGTAGAAAGCCTGCGGGTGATTTTTGGCTTGAGTAACAAAACTGGCAGATGTTAAAGCAAGTGGCACCATGACCTGAGGAATTTATAGAATCATAGCGTGTCTCAGGTTGGAAGGGACCTTGGGGATCATCTGATCCAACCCCTGCCATGGGCAGGGACGCCCTGAACCAGCCCAGGTTGCTCCAGGTTCATCCAACCTGGCCTTGAGCATCTCCAGGGAGGGGGCAGCCACAGCCTCTCTGGGCAACCTAGTCCAGAGTCTGGCCACCCTCACACTGAACAATTTCTTCCTCACATCCAGTCTAAACCCCTTCTCCTGCAGTTTAAATCCATTTCCCTTGTCCTGTCGCTGGACACTCTTGTCAAAGTCCCTCCCCAGCCTCCCTGTAGGTCCCTTCAGGCACTGGAGGCAGGGATAAGGTCCCCCGAGAGTCTTCTCTTCTCCAGCTGAACAGCCCCAGCTCCCTCAGCCTGTCTATTTAGAACGCTGTTAGGGAGTAATGTTACGTTTCTGTGAAAATTCATAACCAGCAGTTTATCATTAGATTAGTTAACATAGAAAAATACATATGGAGTGTACTGAATGCTGCCTCTTAATTTATCAGGGGAAGGAACTCCAGACAAAGCAGTTTTAAATACAGGAATACTCACGCCACATCTCTTTTTGTGCGGGGTCACTACTGTAGTCAAACAGTTTGTCACAGATCTCGGGTCTGTGGATCACCTGAAGGGCTGAGCAGTCTCGTGGCTGTATAAACACCTCGTTACAAAACAAGGCAGCTTCAGGGATACTCACAGACCTTATTTTAGACACCAGAAGTTATAAACACATGTAAAGTTTCCGAGATGGTGATGTAGAGGAGACAGTTGTATTTGAAAACTGAATTGAATTAATAGGATTCTATTCTATAGAATTCTCTGGACTCATAGAATTTTTTCTTCCAAAACTCATCCAAATAATGTAGGAAAACTACCTGTTTTGATGATACTCAAATTCTTGTGGAAAGAACCTCTAAACTGAATCGTAGATGGTAAGGGAAGGGATATTTTAAATTTAGTTGTCAAAATCACTTTCAGAATCCCCGTGTCAGCAGAAATGCTGTTTCAGGCTTCCTAGAAACCGGCAGAGTCATAGCGAGATGCTAATTTGATGTGCCGCTTCTCCCAGCATCAGCATCTTCGCTGGCTACATTACTTTGTTCTTGTTTGGGGGAGTTATTTTAGGAGTCTATTAATAGGCAGGGCTGTGATTTGCTGTAACAGCTTCAATAGGCACGGACCAGCGTGGCACGGCACTTCAGCCGGCCTGGGCACCGTGCAATGTGATCTCATTTACAGGCACAGCAAATACCCACGAGGACACGGAACCTGAGGGCCGTCAGCAGATAACAGACACCCAGATCTAGCCATCAGTTCTCCACTGTCAACTTTAAAGCGATTTTGTTTTTCAGAAAGGGCACTAAGAACAAGAGGAATATTGATTACCACCCCCACAAAGAGAGGAGGAAATTTTCTAGCAGGATAAACAAATCTACCAGTGGTTTATAGTCTTTTTGTGACTATTATCTTGGAATTGTAGATAACTCCTTTATTCAAAAGGGCTTCAAGGATGTTTGGTGAGGGTGATTCTCTGGTAGCAGCTAATTCCTGTAGTCAAAATAGCAAGTGTTTACGGCTTGGCAGGCCAACATTCTGCCCTGTGAACACAAGCAGTAAGTAGAAGCACAACAAAGACAAGTCCTGGTTTACTGCCAAAGGATTTCACCTTAGTCTTCCAGGTGTGATTGTACCATCAGTAAGGGTGGGGACTGAGCTAACGCTTCTCTTGCCACCAGGGAGGTGGCAGCTGTGAACGGAAGAGTTGGTGACAGGATACTGGCCATGAGGGCAATGACACGGGATGCTCTTTCCTGGACAGGTGCCAGCTTAGCATCCTGCTAGGTTTATAAAGTGATAAAAGCAGAATCTTCCATAGATGAGTTTTACCAGAAAGATTAACAGTTTTCCTTAGAAGAAAAAGGTTTTTTCACCATTAGGATAGAAAATAAGTGTGACCGAAGTCACTTGGCAGTAGATGTGAATGGAGGAGGTGAGCAAGGGAGAAGGCTGCAGGTCAAACTTCCACCTTTCAGCTCAGAGGAGAGGGCGTTCAGAGGTTCCCATCAAGTTCAGGACCCCAGAGCACCGCGCTCAGCAAAGAAACAAGAACTGGAAATCCACATGCAGGGAAGCGATCAGCATCTCCCGGCCGTGGTGGCACAGGAGAGTTTCAACAAACAACTCGGGGAAGTCTCCTACTCCCAGACCCTGGTCCTTCTGGGGGTCTTCAGCTCTGCAGCCACCAGCCGACAGCAGAACCCTTGGGCAGTGAGTGAATGCAATCCAAGAAGTTCCAAGAAAACTGCTGCTCATCGAGCCCAGCTGGAACACTGACGGGCCAGTGAGCGCTAATCCTCCACTGGAGCTGCTCACAGAGACCGGCCACTTGGGGTGTAGGTCTTGCCAGAGTTCAGGATCCAGAGAAAGACTGGGACGATAAAGAGCTGAGCTCTTCAGACCTTGGATTGCAGGAGAACAGAACTCTGCTTACTCAGGGAGTTGCTAGGTCAGTAGTAATTCCCTCGGAAGCTGCCACCAACAGAATTATCCCATGGAGAGGTGATTTTTTCTTCCAAAAAAAGCTTACTGAGAGCTCATTAACACATTTTGATGCATAGGAACGATCTGTTGTGTAGTTAGACCGGGAATTTTGACACGGAGGTTCTGGTTTGGGTATTGGAAGATGAGGTAACAATGGCAAGGCCACAGGTTGTGGTGTGGAAGTTTCGGGTTAGACTCCAGGAAAACTTTCAGGAGAAGGGTGCAGCAAGAGGGGGACAAGTTCTCTGGAACAGGGCCACAGGCTCCATCTGTGCAGGTTTTTTGAGATGCTGAGCTGTCTAGACTAGGTCCTGTGCTAAGCCGGAGGTCTCACTAGATGCCACTAACGATAAGCATTTGGGTGATGTAGGAAGCTTGATAAAATACAAGCAGTGGGTAAGAAACTCTCTCAACCAGAATCCTTTTCTAAAACAGAAAATACCGATTTTTTACCGGGGGAAAAAAAAGTATCTGAAGATACTGTACTTGGGTGCCCTTCTCATGAAGAACCTCCAACCTCTAATCTTTCAGCTTCGGAATATACTCCATAAACTTGAATGATCTTCAAAAAAACAAGCCAAAAACCCAACCCCTACTATCCTGTACCCATTTGCAGCACCTAAACCCGACGTGTTTGTCAAAGCAGACACCGCTTGCAAACTCGGCCTTGTCCTAACGACCAGGGAGCAGAGGTTCAGCTGCCGGTTCGGTTACACGACCAGTGACACAGAAACGAGGTTGGATGCAGCAACAGGAGGGGGCACCTCTTGGATTTGCCTCCTCAGACTGCTCTGCTTTCGCCTTAGCTTATACAGAGCAGAATTAAACCATAAAATATAGGAATAAGAACAAGGTTATCAACTCGCAAGGATCATTTGATGGCCTACCGAAGCTTTCTTGGTGGACCAGGTGGCGTTCTCAAAAAGGACTGACTAGCTCCAGCCTTTTGGAAAGAAAATTCCATTTTTCTGCAATCCCTGCTGTATTGCGTGGTGGACACTCGAATATTTGAACACTGTTTATTTTTTAAACCTGTGTCCTTCTCAGATGTATTGAAATAAAGGTCCTTTCTGTAATTTCTCTTTTCAGGTACATTACTTGTGGCTTTTATATAGGATGAAACCTTTTCCTTGGCTACCCTGGGACACGAAATTCCAAAATCTAGCAGTACTACATTTAGAAAAACACCCTTCCAACATCTGCAGCCCACGAAGCTTTCAGACAACGGTTGACTTCCGCACCACCTTTGAGCTGTATTTTCAGAGCTCACGTTTGACACGTCTGACTGACACCTTTGTATCCGAATTCTTCCTTT
The DNA here is from genome assembly GCA_020746105.1 of Trogon surrucura. Taxonomy (NCBI): domain Eukaryota; kingdom Metazoa; phylum Chordata; class Aves; order Trogoniformes; family Trogonidae; genus Trogon; species Trogon surrucura. The sequence goes on along the minus strand of CM036617.1, from coordinate 1,114,437 downwards.
CTAACACCGTGTCGGGATTCGGAGCCTCTCTGCCAAGGTGTTCAGTTAAGCCATACCAAGGTGGAGGACCCTTAAAACACTGAAACTTTCTCGCTTTAGCCGTAAGTGCCATTCGCTGCCCTTTGGCCCAACAGCAGCGCGCACAACTCCTTTTAGAGAAACACTCGGTCCTTTCCAGGTTTGATCTTTATTGGATTTCTTCCCGTAGAAGGTGCCTGCAAAAAAAAATAAAAATAAAAAAAAAGGAGCTGAAGATTTCATTCTTATAGTGACCTCATTGTACTCCTGCTTGCAATATTTGCACGTCTGAGAGGAAGAAAAGCTACACCCCTCCCGAGAAGAGCCAGCACAGCTCCGCCCTAGAGGTTCCCTAGACCAAAATTAAAAGTCTGTAGGACCAGCATTGTTTCACTAATAGCCAAGTCCAGGTAAGTAACCCCTTGCTTTCTTTTGGGCAGGCTCTGCCCCATCCTGCCTCGCTACAGGTCTGCTGAATGTTTATCCTGGGTGGAAAGAGTGGTGAAATTCTGTAGGCACGCACAGAAAAAGGCATTTTAGGCAAAAAAAAAAAAAAACCCAAACCCTCCAACCACCCTACTTTATCTAACTGCTGCCTCATCACATAGTAGAACAGATAAATCACATGGAACTTGATTGGTCCTTGATTTTACATAACCCCAACCAGATATTTTTGATGAAATATAGGATTTTGCAATATAGGATAATAAATAAAAGAGCTGAAGCCACAGGAGAGCTGCTTGCACAGTCGTGCCCAGCAGAGAACGCTGCCGACAGGTACCAGCCTCTGAACTTCACTTCCAGTGTACGGTTTCTTCTTCTGGATGCATCTTAATTTTTATATATGCCAAAATAAAATTTTCAGATTCGAGACTGAATTCAGTTTTTTTTTCTCTTTATAGTTACTAGGTTTGAAAGGAGAGATGAGTAACAAGTTCTACAGGAGCAGGTGCCTCGACCCATTACCCAGGTCAGCCCATATCCTAAGAGGGAGGAAAGGAGCCAGGGGCAGGTTCAGCAAATTTTTTTAGGTCGGGAAGTAAATATTTTCATGTAATTTCTTACTTGTCACAATAAAAATCTTTTCCCATTTTAATTTTCCAAGGTAATGAAACAAGCTCTTCAAACCTGCTTTTCACAGGGAAGAGGCTTATCCAGGACCCTGCATTCAATCACTAAAATCAAAAAAATAGCGCTGAAAAGGACTGGAAGGGCTGCGGTACGGTTCAGCAGCTCTGATGCTGGAGCTCTGAAGGAAACTTATCTTTGGCAAAACCCGTGAGCCCGATGCGCTGCTGTTCTTTCCCTGGTTTTGCATTCAGCTGCTCATTTGGAACTCGGCCCTGGCGGGGCTGCTGGAACAGAAATCTGATGCAGGAGGCCTCTGAGAAACAGACTTTTACCCCACGTACTGCTTCTAAAAAAGATGCTTTGGGAGTCTTCCACCTATCACCTCCTTCTTTGCTGCTTTTATCCCTTTTGCTGATTTTTTTTTTAAAAAAAAATCTGTTTTTTTGTGTTTTTTTTCCTTTCCTCCCTGGGACTTGGCCTTTACTGGTGTACTCCAACCCGGTTTTTAGCCTCATTTCTGATGGAAATGAGCCTTACATAATGAACTGATTTGCATGTCTCCTTTAAAGCCGTGAGGCCCACAGGGTAAAGGTCTCACAAGTAAACCTGAGCGAGCCCAGGGAAAAGAGAAAGCAGAGATACAAACCTACGGGCAGGCAAGATTTGTCAGATTAGAGGCCCTATGTCCTCGGTCTGCGAAAGCAAAGAGGTCAGAGCTGACTTCGGCGTTTCCACACTGCTTATTTTTGGCATAACACAGAGCTTAAAAGAAAAATTTGGTGCCAAGCTGGTTGACGGGCAAGGAGCTGCTGTATTTAAAGCTGCTACAAGTAGAATGTAAAATAAAAATCACCAAGACCTTGACAAGCCTTAAAATTGCTAAAGGAAAACAAAAGCGAAAAAAAAAAACCAAAGAGTCGGAGAAAGAAGGAAAAATTAAGTTGGGAACTGAAGAATTTAACTATTTTTGGTAGTACAGACAAAAATTAGTATTTTACATGCGAAGTAGTGAATGGTTCCGAAATGTGTTCCCAGAATATTTAGGTCTAGCTAAAATACAAAGCTTTATTAAAAATAAATCCTGCTCCATTGTTTTGACTGGAAGCATCAGTAGCTGTCAGCTCCTCGAGCCCCGCAGCAGCACGACACAGAGCCACCCTCTGGGGCTTCCTCCTGCGAGAGGAGCTGCGAGAGGAGCTGCGTGTGGTCCCGCCCCCCTGGGGTCAACCCTGCCCAGCTGCAGTTTAACCTGAAAAACAAAAGACCGCACAACTAAGATTTACACCCAGAAACCCCAACCAACCCATTCTCTTTAAAAAAAAAAAAAAAATGTGATTTGGAATTGTATGAGGTGATTAAGGTCCCCTCCAACCCAAATGATTCTTTGACTTGCCTAAACTACGGTGCTGGTAGAGTTTTGCTGTCCCAAAATCTCACCCTGTGAAGATTCGCCAAATCCGGGTGGAAAAGTTAGAATCACTCTGTACCGTCCTTTGCATCCCTAGCAAACATACGCACAGACTTACACATATTTTAAAAAGATTCTTGTAGAACTCCACGTTGCGCAACACGCTAAATACCCAACTAATGAGCAATGTCAACAGTTCACAAGACTATTACATCATCACTAATTTGGCTGGCGCTCCCAACGACCGTTCAACAAAGAGCCGTTGCGATTTTCGCATTCCGTGAAACCAAACCAGATCCCGCCGCGCTAAGCAGGGCAGAACGGCTCCCTACGATTCCAGGAGAGTAGGGCTGGCAAAGGAAACCTCGTGCACCGACGTAATCGTGCTGAAAAAAATTCCCAGGTCAACTCTAAATCAAATGGAAGTGGGAAAAGTTTAGTACCAGCCTTCCATTTGAATACTCAGCGGGGATAAAACTCCGAAAAGGTAACTTGCTGCTGTCGCCCCACGGCTGAAACACCCGCACGCGGAGAGGTGGAACCGTAAAAGCTCCAGCAGGACAAAGCTCCTGGCGATCTAACGCCGGGTTCCTCAGCTCAGGATGCGTCAGAGTAATTGCATGGTCCAAGCTCGCTCTGGAAATGTTCTGCCCTGTTACTCTCACGTGTAGGTGGACGATGAAAATGGCTTCACTGGAGGGTTTTTTCTCCTACAAGAGGATGCTAAAACTCAGGGGGCATCAGCTCAGAGCCGGCAGCCGCTTGCTCAAGTGAAGGACTAAGAACTGCAACACGGCCTTGGTTGTGAGATACAAAAATCTTAGTTTATTTAACAACGCTGTTAACATTTACAAAGACACAAACCAGTTCTTTTTCGGGACTTGACAGACTGTTCCATCCTCTCCGCCACCCAAACTCCGCTCTCGGAGAAACGAAAGGGACAGCCCAGAGCTGATCACGCCACTTGAGGGGCATTACGTGGAGTTTTGCTTTCAAGCCTTGGCCAACCCCCTTTCTATTCCCATTCTACTCCAGGTACTAAAAAATGCAAAATTCTAGGACAATCTGAAATTCTGTTCTAGTTAACAGATTCATTTCTGACATCCTAGACTTCCTCCAAAGGCTTCTTTGAAACACCAACCCCTGATCAGCCCCATCCAAATGTTAGATGCAAGAGGTTTTGTTGTTTTTCGTTTGTTTTGTTTTGTTGGTTGTTTTTTTTAAATAAGCCCACAGTGGTCACAAATGTCAAACTCTGTTTTAAACATCTATAAAAGCGTTTATAGACCGAGATGTCTAAGCTTAGGTCACGAAAAGAAAGGTTAACTCCCGATAGTCACTGCAACGCCTTCGGTTTTACGGCTTATTCTGGAAGTGCCGCCAGAAGGAACCTGAAAGATACAAAGACACCAAGTTTACATAATAAAATAAAAATTAAAATTAAAGCTCGTTCATTTTTACAAAGCAGTAGCTACGTGCCATTCGCAGGCACAGAGGACGGCACCTGGAAGCCCCCGGCGCACGCAGAACCCCCTGGCTTCACCGCAACCCCGCGAGGCGACAGGCAGAACGCCGCTTGCTACGAGAGCAGCGGAAACGTCCCACAACATCCACTGGGAGCGAGTCTTCCCGGAGCTTCAGCAGGCACCTGTCACGCCTCGTTTGGGTAACGAGCAGGAGCGTGCAGCACGAGCATCCCATCGCTTTAGAGGCAGGGCAGCGCGTTGCTCGCTAAAGGATCGCCAGCAAGATGTTCTTGCAGATGGTTTTTGCAGCTCGGGAGGTTAAAAGGGCTGAGCTGCTCCAGCGTGTCAAGAAGATCCCAGCGGGCTCCCTCCCTGCCCCTGTCTTCAGAGCACAGAACCCAGTCACTCGTTAGCGGGGTGATTAGCACAGACTCCAAAGAGCTGCTCTTGCCACTTCACACCTTCCGTCCTTTCTTGCTGCCGTGTATTTTTTAACTGAAGTTATGCCGCCGCACTCAGGCCAGCGGTTCCTCTAAAAAGGCGCGTCCCACCTGCAGCTCCCGCTCTGACGCGAGGTCACATCACTCCCTCTGCCCCGCCAGGGATCGGCTCCGAGCAGCACCAGGAGGACACGAGGACTCCCCCCTCTCCAGTCACCTCCCGCGGTCGCCTGCCGCACCGTGGAAGGCATGGAGTAAAGCAGGAGGAAGAGTTCCACTGACCAGAACTACTCCTCACAGGGTGTATTTTGATCTAGCACTTGGCTAGAAGATCAGCCAACACCACCTCCACCAGCACTTCCAGGCCCCTTCGAGATCTGCTGCCAGCCACTAACTCTCCTTAACCAGGACAACAAGTGTTCAAATGTGAATTTTCAACAAGATTGGTTTTTTTTTATTTTTTTTTAAGTTTTTCCCCAAACCATAATAACATAAACAATAATCCTAGAGATGCAGCCATCAGAGCCAAGCTTTCCATTTGCTAAGAGTCACCCCATCTATGGTGGAAGAGTTTTCCTTAATTTTAAAATGTGTCCGTTTGAAATAAGAGAATCACCCGGTGGCGGGGCAACCAGTGTCTTGACTTTTTTTTCAGAACTCCCCTCTGTGCTGTGAAGTCTTTCCCGGGGTAGGAAGCACGACTGAAGGCAAGTTTGAGCTCTTACATCAAACAATAAACACTAATTCAGGCCCAGCGGCAGTGGTTGAGATCTGAGATTTCACAAAAAAATAGAATTTCAGAAGCAAAGGAAAATAAGCAAAGGAGGAGGAAAGCAGATGCGCATCACCCCTCCACAACAGCCTCTCCCGGGGACTGCAGCGACACCGTAATCCCAAACCAACTATTTCTAACCCGCTTCCAGTGACTTTTTTCAGGATGTCATCTCCTCACTCGTGGCCCTGTCCTCCCCAGCCCCTTTTCCTTTTTTATCCTCTCCCCCAAGCTCTCGGCTGCCCGTCCCACACTTGTTTTCTCCGGCATTCAAAGTGGGATCGTTAGCTCTGCACTCGCTTTACGGCGAGAGCTGCCAATCTCACTTCCCGGGACGACGCGCCAGCGGCACGTGCGAAGCTCTTCCTCTCCAGGGAAACGCCAGCACGTCTTGTTAACACGACCAACGGGAGAAAAGCCGTGCAGGCAGGAGGGCGCAGCGGCACAACCGCCTCTGCAGGGTGTTGTCTCGAAGTCGTGAGTTTCTGACAACAATCCCATCCCGAGCGCTCGGGAACTTCACCGGGAACTGCTCCTGCTCCGCTTCCAGCAAGGGGGGGGATGGATTTGCGGTGCTGTGTTCTGCCCCCTTGAAAGGCCCCGGGGAATCCCGCACACTACGGGCAAAATAAGGGACACTAAGGACAGTAACTTCCCAGCAACGGCTCCAGCACTCGCGTATCAGCATCTAAGGGCCTTTGAGGTTGGAGAATTCTTAAATCTACAAAAGGGCTGACCAGTCTTCCAGAGAGGCACATCCCTGCAGGTTACCTACACCAGTTTACGTCAAGAGGCAATTTTGAACATCTACATTTGTGCTACTTTTTCCTTCTCTAAATCACCACCACCCTGACAGCACCAGATACGTCCCGTAGGAGATCCGGAATCGAACCGACACAGGTTGCAGAGGCTCCGCAGGACCGAAAAGCATCCGTGCGGGGAGACAAAAGAACTTACAGCAGCGTACGACCTCCTCAGTGATCGACTTCCGCGTCTTCAAACTGCCCCGCCACTACCGGCGCTATGTCCACTTCCATCCCGTCTGAAAAAGAAAGGGGCAAACGCTCTGTGAGAGCAGAAAACTCCGTCGCTGAACTTCCTGAAGCGGCTCAAGGCAGCGCTCACACGCTCACGAGTTGTGGGTTTTGTTCTGGCTCCGTCAGTCCAGCCCCTTGAAGACAAGCTGCTTCCTACAACCTCATCCCACCCGATCTTATTAAGACTTAAAAATTGGATTTAAACTATTTCTAAACTATCTTGGCGTAACAAACGGCACGATGCCTTTGAATAGCTTTAATTACGCTTTAAGAGAAAGTGGCTGGACCCTGCTCTGAAACCGCTCTCGGCAACCAAGTTGAAGAAAGAAACAATTGTTCTACAATGTCCAAAAATAACGTGATTCTGAAGCTGAGCAGCCTGGGGATATTAATGACTGTAGCAAACCAAGAAGCAGTACCACAGCAAATAAGATTAGGAAGGCAAATAAAACTGATGGAGATGGCTTTGAGGGAGGTGACATACTTGCTGCTCGACTTAATTCTAATTTTCAAGATCTCGAGGTTCAGAAACCTGACAAAATTCTCAAATTAAGAGCACTCCTGAAACATGAGTACATCAGCTAGGGTTATCCTCACATTATATACCTGTATTCCCAGAGAGAACCTGTAAATAACTGACAAAAGAGATTAACAAAACCCACCCATGTGGACAGGAACAGGTCAGTTATTATTCTGCTGACTATTCCAGGCAAGCTCATAACCAGAAATCACAGAACCACAGAACGTTAGGGGTTGGAAGAGACCTCTGGAGACCATCTAGTCCAACCCTAAATGCAAATCCACAACAGCTGCTTCCTTCAGAAGCGTCAGGTTGTACTTAAACACTGATTTATATCATAAAAAGAACAAAAGCAATAGTACTAAAGCCCTTCCCTGTTCTCTTCCCAGCTAATACAGTGCTCCTGTGAACACAGCAGAGGCAGAAAAGGCAAAAACGAGGAGATATATTTTTTTCCCAACTGCTTTCACGTATTCTTTGCTAAAACAAAGGCATTTCTCACCTTCATACTCCCTGATGGAGTCGTCCGTCCTCACTCCAGCCATGTTGTACTGGCTGCTGACCGACTGCGCTAACATGCCTTCCAACCTCTCCAGCGTGGCCTGACCTTCCGCCGTCAGGTGTGACAATCCTTCCTCGTAGGTGTAAAAGCTCGGGATGTCGCCGTGTTCTAGCTCTGCAAAAACGAGGCGAATGTTCCTCAGACCGAAGTCAAGGAGCCTGGATCAAGCAGGGGAGGAGCAACGGGGCAACAGCTCGAGAAATGATACTCGGATTAACTGACTAGGATTAAAAGGCTGCTTCGGTCAGTTACAGACCGTACACCCGGACGTGTGCCGACGGCGCCGCAGCACAGGCTCTGATCGTGCGCTATCACATCCACCGGCAACAGGAAAGGCTGGTATTTGTGTCTGGGGGTTTTCGAGAATCACAGAATCACAGAATGTCGGGGATTGGAAGGGACCTCGAAAGATCATCCAGTCCAATCCCCCTGCCAGAGCAGGAACGCCTCGATAATGCTACACAGGAACGTGTCCAGGCGGGTCTTGAATGTCTCCAGAGAAGGAGACTCCACACCCTCCCTGGGCAGCCTGGGCCAGGGCTCCGTCACCCTCACGGAGAAGAAGTTTCTTCTCGAGTTTAAGCAGAACCTCTTATGTCCCAGTTTCAGCCCATTACCCCTTGTCCTGTCATTGGTTGTCACCGAGAAGAGCCTGGTTCCATCCTCGTGACACTCACCCTTTAGATATTTGTAAACATTAATGAGGTCACCCCTCAGCCTCCTCTTCTCCAAGCTGCAGAGCCCCAGCTCCCTCAGCCTTTCCTCCTCAGGGAGATGCTCCACTCCCTCCATCATCCCTGGGGCTGCGCTGGACTCTCTCCAGCAGTTCCCTGTCCTTCTGGAGCTGAGGGGCCCAGAACTGGACACAAGATTCCAGATGGGGTCTCACTGACAATAACAATCACAGAATGTTTGAGGTTGAAAGGGAACCTTTAAAGCTCATCCCATCCAACCCCTGCAGGGAGCAGGGACAGCTTTCACTGGGTCAGGTTGCTCAGAGCCCCATCCAGCCCCACCCGGGATGTCTCCAGGGATGGAGCCTCCACCCCCTCTCTGGGCAACCTGGGCCGGAGTCTCACCGCCCTCATTGTGAAAAATTTCTCCCTTATACCCAGTCTAAATCTCTTTTCATTCAGAACCATTGCCCCTCGTCCTGTTGCAAGGGGCCTCGCTAAAAAGCTACCGCAGGAGAAGCTCCCGGTGCCCAGGAGCCGGTAGGTGTTACAGCAGAAACGGCCGTTACGAACCGTGGGCCTCGACGTCATACTCCTCCCCTTCGTAGTCGTTGTCCGAATCCTCGTCGTCCGGGTCTGGGTGCAGAGCCTGGCACTCGCACATGGCTGCAAACATGGCTTCCACTGCAGGAACACAAGGGAACACAAACCTCCCTCGTTTCTCCTCCAACACCCCACAGCGACAGGCAAGGAATCCCAGCGCGAGCGACTGGGGGAGGTTAAGAATGTTCCTTTACCGGAACGACCACTGAACTCACACGTTGAAACATCATCCGAGCAGCCACGCAAGAAACAAACCCAGCTGGGTGCTTTATCCCCTTAACAGCACTTTTCTGTTATTTCACTGAAGATAAAAGCTTATCCCGGGATGACTCAGCCTGTGGTTACCCCCTACAGGATTCCCCACAGCACTTAATATGGAAGAATCTTAAAATCTGGATCCAACGTGCTGGACGGGACACGACTGCTTTCCGGCAGCAGCGTCTGGACATTCCTAATGAAATTGTCACTGACTCAGACATCACTGAATCAGTAATTTAAAATATGTCTCCTGTACAAGTTCTCTGCAAGTGCACATAGATAAGATTACCCGTATTTACACTTTAAAGTCTGAAAGCACTGGAAGCAGCTGCTTGAAACGTTCCAGCTTCAGGCAAGATGAACCCACTTGCTTGCTCTTTTCAGCACAGAAATCAAGTAACGAGAGAAGGAGGCTAAAGGATCACGTCATTCACATCCCCGTGCCCCAGGGTCTTCCGCACCGAGCCAGGACTCAAGGCTGAAACGCGATTTCCCTCTTCACTTACAGGCTGATTTGTCGCTCGGCACAAATCGGAATTCCGCAATCGGTTCAGCGTCGTCATCGCTGTCGTCCTCCTCCTCCCCTTCGCCCACGGGAGCCTCTTTAGTCTCCTCTTTAGGGAATTGAAAGATATAAGGAAAATATGTTTAGTCTGTCTAAAAAAAAGTCACGTTTATTTATTCTTTGAAGAACACACACACATAATCACATCAGAAACCTGGCAAAAACCCCAGAGGCACGAACCAGCCCTCTCCTCTCGACGTTACGGACACGCGAGGTCCTCGCGCAGTACCTCGACAACAACTGCAATGCGCACAAAATCTTCTCTATTTATCATTTTAGGACTTCAGATTTCTGTAACGGTGTACCCGTGTACTTCAGGAAAACTGCCTGATTTTTATTAAAACAACTGTGCTTTAAAACCCCACACAACTCACAACCATTATTGTTTACTTGCACAACGTTCTACCTGTATTTTTTTAAAAATCACATTGATTTCGCAGGGCTTTAACGCTATTGCCATGAAATCAACCCGTCTGCAGCGCGGCCTCTCACGGAGGATGGTGGAATTCATGGAAGAGCTCGATTTTTAGTCTCGGGGAGGCTGAGGGGAGACCTTCTCGCTCCCCACAATTACCTGAAAGGAAGTTGTAGGGAGGTTGAGGTCGGTCTCTTCTCCCAAGTAACAAGTGACAGGACAAGAGGAAACGGCCTCAAGTTGCGCCGGGGGAGGTTGACATTGGATATTGGGAAAAACTTTACTGGAAGGGTGGTGAAGCCCTGGCACAGGCTGCCCAGGGCAGCGGTGGGGTTCAAAAAACACGTGGAGAGCGGCTGAAGACAGCCTCAAAAGCTCCCAGTTCCACAGAAAAGGAGGAATACAGCCGGGACTCCAGCTGAGAGCGGCTTTTGTCGCAAACGGAACTGGCACCGCCACGAATCTAACGAAGCCAAGAAGCTGCCGGCCTGCTGCCCCCAGAACAAAGTGCCCGGGGGAGCTGCCCGATCCTTTCGCAGCTGCCACCCGCCGGCAGGGCTCTGCTGCCACTGAAGTCAACCCCCGCGGGCCTTCTGCGGAAAAAAGGGACGAGGGTAAGGCACAGGCACACCGAGAGCACAACAAACGCTTTCGGAGGAAGAGTAAAATGTAACCGGACGACTCCGAGGGAAGATTTCCACTGCCAAAGAAGGGGAGAGGTTTGGGTAGAACAGTGGTTCTGGAAACAAAACAAACCTACGCACTGGTTTACTGTAGCCAGAGCTCAGAGAGTTGAAAAAAAAGAAAAAGAAAACACAAAAAAAACCCAACAAAAATCAGTCTATTCAAGATTTCCAGGTAAGAGCTATCAGAGGATATCCATATGTTCAATCCTTATCAGCATGAATTAAAAGCTGGATTAAAATCCTTCTTCAGACTAGGCTTGGTTCACTTCAAAATAAACGCAGTTGAAGAAAGATGAGGACGATTAACGCGGAGGTGTCCATACCTCACCTCGCGCTATTTTCAGTGACAGACTGTCAGAGAGCACGAGTCACGTGAGAGAAGGAAATTATGAAGAGTATTAACAGCTTCAAAAGGCCTCTGCCTCCTCAGATTCACAGAAAAATTAAACGCCGGATTTTAACCTTTAATTACAACGACTCGGAGGCACGAAGGGAAGAGGAGACCTGCTGGAGCCTTAACACCCGTCACTCTCCAACCCAGGCGGAAGACTACGACACGCTTAAAGCATCCAAAACTCTGCCGCAAGAAAAAAAAATTGATACTTCAAAAACACAGAAAATCCTCACACAAGCAGTGAAACACAACGCTCGTGTTCTCTGGGTCAAAGCAAGAAACGGTCAAAAGGTTGGTTCCGTGGGAAATCTACAAAGATGGATTAAACTTGGTAAACTTGGTAACGGGAGCTTTTGTTTTGTTTGGTCTTTTTGTGTTTTGGTTTTTTTTTTTTTAACCAAGCTGTGGGAGAAAATGAATGAAAGCTTCCAGGCTCATGTGAAACAGCAGGAATTCATAAAGCCTGGGGAGGGGAGAACCATTAACATAAACCCAACAGAGCAAAACCAACGCTGGAATCACAGGGCGATGGCAGAGGAACTCAACGGTTTAAAACGAGGGCAAGAGAGCGAAGAACCAACTCTCAGCAGCACAGAAGCGACTCCACACAAGGGCAAAGCTCCCTTCTAAAATAACAACCCTCTGCAGAAACAGAAATGAAAATACGAGCTGTTCCTTGACCGGAGGGCATCATTTTTAAGAGCAGTATTTGATCCTTTTGCAGGAGGAGCTGCCCCGGGGCGCACCTTCGAACCTGGCGTTCACCATGACGTAGAGGTGCTCCCAGGGGTAGGCGCTCAGGTCCCGGGAGACGGCGTGTAAGCTGATGGTGGGATAATCCAAGGAGAAGCCGACTCCAGAGTTTTCCAGCCAAGTGAGGCGACTAGCGAGGAAGGGACATTAAAAAAAAAAAATTAAAAAATCAAAACAGACGAGTTAGAAATTAACAGAGGAATCTAAAGTACTCAGGTCACACCTGCAGAAAAACAAACCAGCCCCAAAAAAGCGAGTAATTCTGGACAAATCACTTACCCCACTCTTACAGCCCTGGGCCTGCCCTAACGGGGCAGTAACTGGTGGCTCAGGTAAAAGGAATCTTTTCTTAAAGAATGGGAGGCTGAGCACCCTGAACACATTTCAGCTTTATCATGTTTGCACTAAAATCTGGATTTCCCTCCCTCCCTCTTCATTTTCTCCGCCCTGTCGCCCCGCGGATAAGTGCAGCCGTTCCAGAGCGCAATTCACATCCCCAGCCTGACGAAGAGAACTCTGAGAGGGAAGTCACGACCCTGATTTTCAGAGGATTTCAGACCCGATGTGGGAACCAGGAGACCAGAAGGTTCGGTGAGCGGCCGAGCTAACAAAGCCAGGCTGTGGCTCTTCCCCATCCCTCGACCTACGCGCTACAACCTCCGCTGCCCCCCGCTCGTCCCCAACCTCAGCAAGGGACAGCACAGGTGGTTACCGAGGATCGATGTCCCCCCAGGCAGCCGAGAAATCAAACTCCAGCTGCTTCTGGGGGTGTGTGATCCGCAAGGTCACAGAGCAAACGCAGCAACACCGCGGGGCACAAGGCGAGCGCCCCGCCGCGCGTGAAACCCAGCGCTTGCAACTTCTGGTGAGGGATGAGACCCACAGAAAGGGGGCAGAAGCCTCCTCGCCTCAGGAAACGAGGCTGAGAGCAAGAGCCAGTGAAGTGGGAGTCAGGAGTTTCTCCCCCAGACACAACCGGCCAGTTCTCGATGTTTACAGCTGTTGACACCGTCAGCGCACGGATCCAAAGCTGTTCTGTCCCCGCCGGTGCCTGGTTCTCCTGCAAACGTGGGCATTTTCTATTTGTCACCAGCAAGGGGCTCAGGTGAGAGCTCTGCGACACGCTCAGGACACGCCAGGAGGGAGCTGGCAGACTTGTGTGCGCCTCACGCAAAAATCCACCCGAAACCAGTCAGGAGGAAACTCGGTGTTGTACGAGTCGAGAGCAGACGCAGCGTGAAGAGAAGCCCGTGGATCTGTGGCCAAACACCTGAACAGAGCAGCAACGGAAACTCCAGAGAGTCCTCTCCAGGAGGAATTCAACATCGCCACCCAGTTCAGGCGGGGCAAAAGCCCCTGAATAATATTACCCATTTTATAAACACTTTAGAATCCGAAAGTTTTTAAAACCAGTTTGCTCCTCAGGGCACTTTTTTGACAGTCTTTTTTGTCATTTTAGGGCCACTGAGATGCTGAGCAGGCTGGAGCATCGCCCACCCGAGGAAAGGCTGAGAGAGCTGGGGCTGCTCAGCCTGGAGAAGAGGAGGCTCAGGGGGGAGCTCATCAGCGCTGTTAAATATCTCAAGGGGGTGTCAGGAGGATGGGGCCGGGCTCTTCCCAGGGGTGTCCAGTGACAGGACAAGGGGCAATGGGCACAAACTGGAAAACAGGAGGTTCAGCCTGGAATATTTCTGTGTTGTGGGGGTGCCAGAGCTCTGGCCCAGGTTGCCCAGAGAGGGTGTGGAGCCTCCTTGAGACATCCTCCCTTCATCATCCTCGTCGCTCTCCGTTGGACTCGGAGAGTCCAACGGAGAGCGACGAGGATGATGAAGGGACTTGAAAATTTCTTCTCAGTGGTGTCCAGCGACAGAACAAGGAATAACGGGTGCAAATGAGAACATGGGAAGTTCCACCTCAACACGAGGTGAAACTTGTTGGCTGTGCGGGTGCCGGAGCCCTGGCCCAGGCTGCCCAGAGAGGGTGTGGAGTCTCCTTGGGACCTCCTCCCTCCATCATCCTCGTAGCTCTCCGTTGGACTCTACGAGTCCAACGGAGAGCTACGAGGATGATGGAGGGACTTGAAAATCTCTGCCCAGAGAGGGTGTGGAGTCTCCTGCTCTGGAGACTTTCCAACCCGCCTGGACGCGTTCCTGTGGGGCTGCCCTGGGTGACCCTGCTCTGGCAGGGGGTGGCACTGGGGGATCTCTAGAGGTCCCTTCCAACCCCCAACATCCTGTGATTCTACTGACACTTCTGCTTCAGAAATATATTTAGAGTACTGTCCCACAGCTAAAGAAACCTTCGTTGCCTGAATGGACAAGCATCTTCTTGAACTGTCCAACACAGGGAGGATACGAAGGAAACTCCGCAGAGCTCAGGCAGCATCTTCCAGAATTACCAAACCCACTCCCACCCGGTAAGAGCACACGTGATCATTAATGTTTACAAATATCTAAAGGGTGAGTGTCACGAGGATGGAGCCAGGCTCTTCTCGGTGACAACCAATGATAGGACAAGGGGTAATGGGCTGAAACTGGAACATAAGAGGTTCCGCTTAAACTCGAGAAGAAACTTCTTCTCAGTGAGGGTGACGGAGCCCTGGCCCAGGCTGCCCAGGGAGGTTGTGGAGTCTCCTTCTCTGGAGACATTCAAGACCCGCCTGGACACGTTCCTGTGTAGCATTATCGAGGCGTTCCTGCTCTGGCAGGGGGATTGGACTGGATGATCTTTCGAGGTCCCTTCCAATCCCTGACATTCTGGGATTCTGTGATCCACTCCTCACGAGAGACTTTCGGAGAACCGCAGCACTTAAATACGAGCACAAAACCAACGGCCCGTCCTGGCTGGGGAACCCCCCGCGGAACCCTCCGGGCCCTCCCCGGGGGCCTCCCCCTCACGGCCGCCCCCTTTTCCCGTGTCCCCCCAGGGAACAACCCACCCCCTCCACAGCCGCCTCGGGCCCCACGCTCCCCCCGAGGATGGAGGTCCCCCCTGTCCCCTGGGGTGACCGCAGAGCCCCCTCGGGCGGGGCTCGCACAGGGCGGCCCCTCAGAAACCGGCCCCAGCGCGGCCCCGAGGCCTGCGGGGCGGCCGCCGGCCGCGCTCACCTCTCGGCGATGTAGAGGGTGCCGGCGCCCAGGCTGCGCCCCGCCAGCACCGCCTCCGTGTCGGGCTGCTGGTGGCGGACGCCCTCGGCCGGCGGCGGGAACCGCCGGAGGAAGCTCATGGCGCCGCCGCCGCCGCCGCCCTCCTCCACCATCGCCGCCACCGCCTACCGCTCCGGCTCCGCCGCGGCGGCCGGAAGCGGAAGCTGCCGCCCTTCCGGGCCGCTCTGCGCGCGTCTCGATGGTGCCGCCGCCACCTTGGCGCCCGCTCCCGCCCTCGGGCAGCGCTCGGCGGGGAGAGGCGGAACCGCGGGGTGGGGGTTTGGGCTGAAAATCACCGAGACCCACCCCCTGCCCTGGGCAGGGACCCTCCCACCAGCCCAGGTCGCTCCCAGCCCCGTCCAGCCTGGCCTTGGGCACTGCCAGGGAGGGGCTGCCACAGCTGCTCTGGGTGACCTGGGCCAGGGCATCACCACCCGCACAGGGAAGAGTTTCTTACTAAATCTCATCTAAATCTCCCCTTTTTCAGTTTGAAACCGTCACCCCGTGTCCCATCCCTACAGCCCCTGACCAAGGGTCCCTCCCCAGCTCTCCTGTCAGAGAATCCCAGGGCTTGGAAGGGACCTCTGGCTGGAAAAGGCCTCTGAGATCATCGAGTCCAACCGTCACCCCAGCACCAGCGTCACCACAGAACCCTGTCCCCAAGTGCCACAGCTGCACGGTTTTTGAACACTTCCAGGGATGGGGACTCCACCCCTGCCCTGGGCAGCCTGTTCCAACACGTCACCACTCTTGCAGTAAAGAAATTTTTCCTCATTTCCAATCTAAACCTCCCCTGGTGCAACTTGAGCCCATTTCCTGGTCCTATCATGAGCTGCAGAGAGCGATGAGGTCTCCCCTCAGCCTCCTCTTCTCCAGCTGAACAGCCCCAGCTCCCTCAGCTCCTCCCCACACTTGTCCTCCAGCCCCTTCCCCAGCTTTGCTGCCCTTCTCTGGACACGCTCCAGCCCCTCAGGGACCCCTAGAGATCCCCCAGTGCCACCCCCTGCCAGAGCAGGGTCACCCAGGGCAGCCCCACAGGAACGTGTCCAGGCGGGTTGGAAAGTCTCCAGAGCAGGAGACTCCACACCCTCTCTGGGCAGAGATTTTCAAGTCCCTCCATCATCCTCGTAGCTCTCCGTTGGACTCTACGAGTCCAACGGAGAGCTACGAGGATGATGGAGGGAGGAGATCCCAAGGAGACTCCACACCCTCTCTGGGCAGCCTGGGCCAGGGCTCCGGCACCCGCACAGCCAACAAGTTTCTCCTCACGTTGAGGTGGAACTTCCCATGTTCTAACTTAAACCCGTTATTCCTTGTCCTATCTCTGGGCACCACTGGGAAGAGATTTTCAAGTCCCTTCGTCATCCTCGTCGCTCTCCGTTGGACTCTTAGAGTCCAACGGAGAGCGACGAGGATGACGAAGGGAGGAGGTCCCAAGGAGACTCCAGCACCCGCACAGCCAAGAAGTTTCTCCTCATGTTTGGAGGGAACTTGCTGTGGTCAAGTTTGTGCTCGTCACCTCTAGTCCTGTCACTGGGCACCACTGAAAAAAGACTGGCCCCATCCTCCTGACACCCACCCTTGAAGTATTTCTTTGTCACCCACTTCAGGCACTGGGAGGCCACTGGAAGGTCTCCCCGGAGCCTTCTCCTCTCCAGGCTCAACAGCCCAACTCTCTCAGCCCGTCCTCCTCGGGGACAGGGCAGACGACGGCGTTTCACCCCAAAACATCCACGTTTGCAGCCTCTCTCAGGGCAGCGCAGACCGCTTTCCACAAGCAGCTGCCTCTGGCAGTTTTTGAGTTAGTTCATTGTCTGGAGAGGAGAAGCAAAGAGGAGCTCTGAGGTGGTCACCAGCTGGGCCGCTCGGTGGCAGCTGACGAGCAGTGTCCGTGTTTTGGCCTGTAAATCCCCACAGGACTGGTGATGAAGGGAAAAAACCAGCAGATTTTCAGTGACCATTACCAGATGCTGGAAAAGGAAATTGGTCTGGAGAAGAGGAAGATGAGAGAAGACCTCATTGAGCTCAATAGCTCTCAGAAACGAGGTTGCAGTGAGGTGGAGGTCGGTCTCTTCTCCCGAGTTCCTATAGACAGGACAAGAGGAAACAGCCTCAAGTTGCACCAGGGGAGGTTTAGATTGGAAATGAGGAAAAAAAATTTCTTTACTGCAAGAGTGGTGAGACGTTGGAACAAGCTGCTCAGGGCAAGGGTGGAGTCCCCATCCCTGGAGGTGCTCAGAGAACGTGCACACGTGGCACTTGGGGACAGGGTTTAGTGGTGTTGACAGTTGGCCAAGATGATCTCGGAGGTCTTTTCCGACCTGAACGACTCGATGAATTTTAGGCGAATCACCGGCACCCAACGCCTGACAGGTACGCGTGGAGAAGAAAGTCGCAAGTTGCGGAGTTGCTGAAAGGATCCAGTGGATTTCCCTCAGCAGTGACGACCTCGGGGTCGGGAGCCCGACGCTCCCACAGCGCGTGCCTGGTCAGGGAGCTGCCGTCAGGGAGCCGGGGGACGTCTGGGGACGGCGGATCGTGGCAGCGGCGAGGCTGCTGCCCCCTCACGAGCACTGGCCCTGCTGGCCAGAAAGTCCTTCCCTGGACTTTCCCAGTTACGGGCTCAGAGAGCAAAGAGTCGAAGCAGCTCGTGCTGGGAAAAGGAAACGTGTGAGGAGACCGAGGGGCAACAAGACCACAGGGTGGTTCTTTCAGGCTGAGCTCTCTCAGCCACGTCTGCCCATTTTGGGTTCTAATCATGCAAATTGTTATTATTCAAATGAATAACCACCCTGACTGGAATCAAGATGATTTAAGCCCAGGCTGGGAAGTTGGTTTTGAGGCCGAGGCGTTAGGGAGGAAGAGGAATCCACACCTTCCTCACTTCCAGGGTCCGGTTACTTCCCAGCCCGGTGCCGCATGTTGCATCCAAGAGAAGCTCGGAGCGGGCGTGCAGGTGTTTCCTCCCAGGTCACAAACAAACCGGAACGTCAGCGTTTGAAAGGAGTTTAAAAGTGATTTAGGATCCACTCTTATACCAACACTTGAACTCTGGGTGCCCAGGAGTGATTTGATTTAATCAACCAGGGCAGCAGGTACCTTCGCGGGGTTAAGGAGAGAAGGCAGGACTCGCCGTTCTCAGGCTCGAAACACCCAGAACCCACCAAAAATGCAAATGCACGATTTTGGCATCGATTTGGAGGAAGAGGATGGATTCCACAGCAACTTCTCACCCCTACGGGAACACGCAATAGCTCGGCTGTAACAACAGACACCCCGGAAGCAAAAAAAAAGAGATGGACGGGCTTCTCACGTGGAGAGGAGCCGCCCTTTCCTCTGTTTTCCTTCTCTCTGCCGGAATTTTTCCTCTTCACGGCCATCACCGCAGCCGCGTGTCGGAACATCTGCGCCCTGAGCGCCTCCCCGCAGGCTTCCGTCGGGTGGTTTCACACGTCTCAGCCTAAAGAAACGAACTGAACGTGGAAACCTCACGGGACGCGTGCGGGAACAGCCTCGCAGGGCACGGTGCCGGCCGCAAGCGTGACGCCGGCAAACAATTCCTGGTAGCAAGCGGGCAGGTTCCCTGCCCAGCTGTGAGAATTCGCCGCTAACCCGGCAATTCTGCGACGCCAACAGCAAGCGGAGTGGACGTGGCGGGACAAGGCGAGCCCGGAGCCCCGCTGGGACGATGAAATTAGGTAGAGAAGGCGTGCGGGAGGTGGAACCTCGGCACGACCGCAAAAATAAACCCAGCAGGGCTTCCCAGCCAAAGAGGGAAACACCCTGTCGGTTGAGCTGCTCTAATAAAACCAAGATAAACCGCGCGTTCCCCACTCGCAGGCTCCGTCACGGGCCAGAGCGATCCCACAACTCGGAGCTTATTTTAAAAATTAAAAAAAAAAAAATCAATCCTTCCTGCACGTGCACACACGCGACGGCTGGCAGGAGGCGCTCGCTCTTCCGATACACGTTTCACATCGAGTTATTTCAACTTTTTCTCTTTTATTATGACAATTTACATGTCATATTTATGCGAAAGAAAGGACAGTAGATATTATAACAAAACCGTTACGAAAGAAAAGTTACACAGTTAGGCCCACAGGCTAGAAAATGGCTTCGGGCCCAGCTTATACACAAAGAGTTCTGACCGGGCTGCAGCGAGAGACAACGCGGAACGGTTCATTAACAAAAATATTGGCACCAGCCTTGACGTTATTTTTTTTTAAAACTTCATTTACAAGGAATACAGTATCTGAGCAGCTGCGCGCTGCAAATCTGAAAACAGGAGCTGTGAACGAACGGCAGGTAAACCCTCCGGGCACTGAGGCCACCACGGCTTCCACCGGAAAAAAAGCCGGAACGCGTCGCGTTTGACACGCACGGGGTGTTACGGGCAGGGAGGGGGGAAAAGAGGGAAAGCACCACCCGGGTCACGTGCAACGAGAACAAAACTTCCAGTTTTTTCCAGCACATCTCCCCCCTCCTCTCTCCCCCACACCCTGCGTGTCCCCTCCGTCCTGTCCCCGGGATAGAGCAGCGAGTCGCGACGCAAGAGAGGCCGGAGAACCAAGGTCCGGGACTTGAGAAACGCGAGGGTTAAGCTCTACGCGAAGAGCTCAGCTCGTGGAACCTCTTGGCGTTCTAGCGAAAGGAGAATAAAAGCGAGGCCAAGCGCGAAGGAGACCCCTTCTGCAGGATCTCGAGGTTTCTTCGCCAACGCAGGAACGGCACGCGGGAGTAAGACCAGAGCGTACCTCGTGTAAGCGTATCTGGGATTTTTAAGAGACCTACGCGGCGGGTTTGACCCCATTTTCGCAGAACCCCGGCGCACGCCCGCGCTGCCGGCGAGTAACCCCCGCGTCCCCCGGGACGGGGCACACGCCCGCCGCAGGGATCGGCGACAGCCGCAGCGCCACCGCACCCCGTGTCCCACCAAACACGGGCGGGGACCAGCAACCGCGTCGGCATCAGCGTTTTGCCACGAGCTGGGGCGCGAAGGTGCCGTTTGCGCACGGGAATAAGACATGGTGCAACGTTTTAGGGTCTCCGTAACAAGTGCGAAACGGAAAACTGAACAAGGCTTCGGGCTTTATGCTTTGATTTCCTTTCCTAGCGCTACCCTGAGTAGCAGATTAGTATCTATTGAGGACTTGTAAGTGCTCTAACTAACAAACGGTCACTGGTAACCGGGCCTATCGTATGTTTTCGTGGGACTTTCTCCCCGGAGAATCGTTCTGACAGACTAATCTAAGCCGAGTTGCGCAGGACACGGGAACAACCCACACAGCAACCTGCGCCAGCTCTGAGCGGCGTCGCCACAAGCAAGCGCTGTCCTAGCGGATCCTGATTTTTCCCCACACTGCCCTGATGGAACACGCCTGATTCCCTGCGAGGAAGGAGACCTCGGGAAGGTTTTCCTGTTACTCTGAAGGTCGGGATGAGAAGAGGAGGGTACCAGGATGATTCTCCTGAACAGAGACCTTCCCTTGGAAATAGAGTCTTTACAGGGCGAGCCCGAAGCAGCGTTTTTAAGCCCTTTCTTGCACAGGGCGTGCGTTTGCACACGTTTTTCCGTTCCTCTCCATCCGTTCCCCAGCTCCTGCCGTTATCTGACAGAGCGAACAGCAGGAGGAAGCGGCTCCATCCACACCCGGGGAACCGCTGAGACCGACCGTACGCAAAGTGCTGCGAAGTGCACGGAAGCGAAGCCACGGGGCGAACCGAGCAGCTCCGTCTCTCCTCAGTAACTTCGAGGGTTCTGGGCAGGCAGCCTGGGCGACACGTGTGCCCCCGTGTCCCCTCTCCACCTCCTTAGTTTGGGCACAGGGTGTCGGCATTTACACACCCACAGTCAGAACCCCCGAGCTGCCGGACTTCAATTCCTGATTCTGAAAACTCATCTACTTCAGAGCGCTCCCTTCTTTCCCCCAGAAGGCGCACGCAATGTTTTAAGCATCACACCAAGCAACAGACCTCTTCTGTGATACACAAAACAACTTAAATTACTCTGAAGCGTTGGGACAACCAACTCCCAAGCGTTTGCTGTTGGGAATGCGCTGGGGTCGTTACACCCGAGCGAAAGGAAGAGCTTCGGGAGCGACGCGCGTCTTTGGGAGCGACGGGCAATCTCTGACAGCCCGGCTGCTGCGTGTCCAGCGTCAGAAATAATATTTCTGAGGCCAGAGCTCTCTGCCAGGGCGCAGGGCGGGCACTCGACGGTAAAGCACCAGCCATTAGTCCCACCGAATTTTTCAGTATAGGCTGGAAAAAACACAGATAATTTCCGCTGGATTTTTTATTTTCTGCCTTCCAATGTTTTCAGTGAGATACAGTTAGGGGAGGAGAGAAAAACTACCGGGAAACGTGGGCTTGACCCTGCAAATTCTGAATTCAGACAACATCCCGACGGCTTCTACAGACGTTTTAAACGCTCCAGGAATGGCAGAATTCTGCTCCTTCACGAGAATTTCTGGAGTTCCCCCCCACCACTCCTTTTCTATACCCAGCGAATCGAACGCGGACACCAAACGCCAATCCACCCCTCGGCTGCCGCGCCGCTCGTTACGTCGCCCGCGAGCAGTCGTCGCCGCACGCGCACCAAAGCCAAGGCTCAGAGGCTGCCCTTCCGATCCAGACGATACAAATCTCTTTGCCGGGGCTGTTCTGGGGGCTCACGCCAGTGCTGCAATTTATTTAAATTACCGCGTACAAAGCAAATTAAACGAGCAGGTGCCATAAAAAGCCCTTGTTTGCTTTTCATACAAGAGATCTGTGGAAACATTCGAAAGCTCAGCCCAGGCTTTCCTGCTGAAGAGCACCGAAAAGCGAGTCAGAAGCAGCCGACAACAAAAAAATTGTCAAAAACGGTTGCGGCATCCAGATGCCGACAGAGCTCACGCGACAGATGAAGAGAAATCAGAGCGAGTGTGTCACTGCCACCGCCACCACCCAATTTTGGTTTTTGCCAACACGTGGTTTTCTCTCCTCGAGGTTCTTCCAGTGACGTCTCTCGACGAGAGTCCTGACCCAGCGGTTGGGGAACAGACGAGCCCAACTGCTCACTCCCACGATACGGAGAGCAACAGACACCGTAACGCAGCGCGACCTTGAAGGTGACATAACTGATAAATG
Organism: Trogon surrucura; assembly: GCA_020746105.1. Lineage (NCBI taxonomy): Eukaryota > Metazoa > Chordata > Aves > Trogoniformes > Trogonidae > Trogon > Trogon surrucura. The sequence continues at coordinate 1,092,518 of CM036617.1, read as the reverse complement.
AGCAACATAGAAAAAAAGCAGCTCGCTCTCTCCCAAGCGCCGTTGCAGCAATCTCCTCTTAAAAAAATAGAATAAAATCAGAAAGAGGCGGTGATTTTATAACGTAATTCCACGAGTACGAAGTCAAACTGTCAGAGCCGATTGCTCAGCACCGATGTTCCTGCGAGGCTCCAGCACTTAAGGGGTTGTTTGGGTAGTTTGGTGATTTTTAAATCAAGAACACGCTCAGGTTTAGGAGAGTCGGTGACTAGAAGACGGCGACTGTGGTGAAACCCGAGTTCTTGGTTCTGCCAACCTCCTGGTTAGTCATTAATTACGGAGCGGCCGTAGGCGCGCGTCGTGTCGCCGACAGTCACGTCATTTATCTTGGCAATACAAGAAAAGCCCCTTCCTCCACGCAACAGGTTCTTCCCCTCACCAGCACGATACAAACTGCGCGTAAAAATCAATTCGCTTCCTTCCCAACCCGTTAAACTCTGAGGAGTTTGCGGTTACAAGAGACAAACCTTCCAGTGACAACCCGCATGGAACAAACGCTTTGTGCGCTCAGCCAACGGCCGCTTCTTCTTGTACTTTTCAATCCATTATGCAAAAAGAAAACTACGCAGGAAGCCTCAAACGTGAGAGAAACACGAGTTTGAAGACGTGAAGACTTTTCTTTTGCAGTTTTTCTTGCACAATGGTCCCGCTGGTCTAAAGGGGGAGCTCTGGATCCTGGATGAAGCCATCTCAGGCGACGCCTTCGGCGACAGGGAAGTTGTTTTTTGAAAAGCGACCGACGGAAAATAAAACTTGGTGACAACTTCTCAGCCTCTGCTTTTAAAACACGACCCTCAGCGCTTCCACTCCGCTTCCCCTCACTCCGTTTTTTCCCGGTTGCTGCGCTCCGCGTCGCGGCACTCTTGGATTTTCCTACGTTCACAGTTACTTGCCCAATGAGTATTGAAACGCTCGGGCTCTACTCTACAAGCGAGAACATTTCTACAGCCCCTCCAGCCACGCCGAGGCTCGGGCAGGCAGCAAAGGAAGGTTCCGGCCCTGCCACGACGCCCGGGAAGGCGCTGGCTGCGCGGGGCTGCTCCGCAGGAACGCTGAAAAGCGGAAGCCAGGTGTGCTCGCTTTAAAACACAAGTAAATCAGAAATGGAGAAGCTGCTACGTTTATGCGGCACCAGAGCAAAGAGAAATATCAGAGCAGCTCCAAACGCTAAAGACGCTTTTTTTTTTTCCAAGAGCTCATCCTAAGCTTCTGTGGCTTCTCGCTGCCCCGTTTTAACGCCTGCTCATGAAGACTCTAAATAGTAAACACTGGTAAGATGGAAAAATATTTAATCTTTAATAGAATCGAGTTCTCATTTAGAAAGAGAATCAATTCCTTTTTTTTTTTTTGTTTATAGGTCATGAGTTGCTCAGCGCAGCAGGTAAAGAGCAAGTTCCGTCGTTCTCGCTCGGCAGCGGGATCCGATCCGCGCTGCACGAGGGAGCGCGAGGCACCGAGCGCTTCCGACAGAACTCGTGGAGGACGAGGTGGGGAAGCAAAGCCAAGACTTCCGAGGCCAGCAGGTGGGTGGTTTGGGGATCTGGGTTTTACTAGAGGTGTTTAGTAAAGGCCTAATGTCGGTTTTATTCCAAGAAAACAGAAGTGCTCAGTGACCGACCGGGAAACACGACACACCGGGAGGGAGAACTCACTCCTCGGCGGCAGCAGCGGGTTCGGTGCATCCATCGCCGGCAACGGACGCGCACACCAGTCCCGGGTCCTCGGCTCCGAGCGAAAGCGCCAACGGCTGCGACCTCTCCGGACTCCAGCGTCGGGCAGAGCTCTCCGAGCTGTCCGTGCGTCCAGACGCTGCAGCCTCCGTCTCAACGTAAAAACTGAGCGCCCCCCGCAGCACCTTTCAGCTCTGCTCCTTCTGTGCCTCACGCTGGTGTGGTTTTTTGTTTCCTTTGTTCTTTTTTTTTTCCTCCACGCCCACTCAGAACTTGACGAGATGTCTCGGAGTCGAGTGTTTTCTCTCCGCAACGCCGCCGCCTCGAAGTCGGTTGGTCACAGGACAATTATTAAAACACGTTTTTAAGAAAACTCTACTGGCCAAGGGCCGACACTACATTCAAAACCCGCTAATACATCCAGGCAGATCAGCAAAATCAAATCAAAACAACCAAAAACCAACCAGAAAACAACCCACACGCAAACCCCCAAACAGAAAAACCTCCAAAAGGAAAACTGTTCCATTTGTTTACTTCAATTTGAAGTAGATATTTTAAGGACACGAATGGACCAGTCGCGGTTTATTTGAGGAAAAAAAATAAAAAATAATAATAAAAAAAACCCCCTCGATCCTCTCCGCTGTTGACGTTGTCCGTGCGAGCGCGGTTCCTCCGGCGGGTGGCGAAACTCGAGGGGCCGGGCTCTTCCATCCCGGCGAGGTCGCGGCGCGTCCGGGCGCCCTCCAGCTCCTCGGCGCCGCCCTCGCCTCGTCGTCGCGCGGCGCCGGCCCCGCTCCACGTGCGACAGCTCTAGAGATTCGGGGCTGGCGTGTTTCGACCGTCACAAACTTCATTACAGCACACGTCACCGTACAAACACGTTAAAGGATGTTTATTAGGAAAGTCTGCAAGTCATAACGGATAGCAGAGTTCTGGTTTCTGGTACCTTCTCGGCCTCTAATAATTCTCTTTGCCTCCGGTATTAAAAATCGAACTGCTCCCGTGAAGGTGATGACTAAAATGAGCTCTGGTATGTTAACCTACAACTCACAAAATGCAACAGTACAGACATTAATTTGGGTGTTTTTTTTTTTTTATGTTTTTTTTTTTTTAAACTGTTAATTTGTAATCTAAGTTGTGAACATTTAAATATAATATATATCTCATATGAAAAAAGCTAAAGCACAAGTGCTTCTGCACCCCCACCCCCTCCCCTCCCCGCCCCTCGAGCCAAACCCACCCCAGCTCCGGTTTGGGCCCCGACCGCTCTGGAATGCTTTCTTAGGCCACCCATTTCCACAAATTTGTACGCACTCAGGAAATATAAAGTCAAAAATATACAAATCTCTTGTTGTTATAAGGTTTTTGTGAGTGAAATTACCCAGGACCATGGACTTGGAGGGAGAAGGGAGGGGGGGGGTTAAGAGAGGGAATTTACAGCAATTAAATCTTCAAAGTTCAAAACTGGTCACTTCACAGAAAGACTGCAGGACTGGTGAAATTCTTGCTTCTAAAAAGTGATACTGTAGTGGAGGATTTTCTAGGAAAAATAAAACAGCTTTTAATAACTGGCCCGCTGGTATGAGCTACCATGGAATAAATTAGCACAAAAACGGAAGTCTTATAACTGTTCACTGTTACAGACGTAATCCACAAGGTCAGTCACTCGCAAAAGTTCGTCTTCGTCTTCCTCCGGCCCCACGGGCTCCTGCGCGCCGCCCGTGCCGTTGGGCGCCAGGCTGGCGCCGGCCGTGCTGTCCTTGGGGGCCTGGGGCTTCTCGCCCGCCTTGCCCATCAAGTTCTCGATGGCTTTGCCCGGGCTCTGTCCGTTGGTGGACGGCAAGTCCACCAGGCTGTAGTCCAACGGGCTCTCCACTTTGCCCACGTTCTCAAAGTCATCCTCGTCGTCGCTCTCTATCCGGTAGCAGTGCTTCTTGGCGTTGTCTTGAGGGGCCGGCGGCGCCGGCAGCTTACTGGCGGCAGCGGGGTTTTCCGCGCCGTCGTTGGCGTTCTCGCAGTTTTCTTCGTCGTCCGTCTCGATGCGGTTGAGCCGCTTGCGGACGGGCCGCCCTTCGTCCTCCTCGTCCTCTCCTTCTCCCTCGGAGTAGTCGCCCGCGCTTCGCCGGCGCTTTCGGACCAACCGCTTCGACTCCTTCGCGGATTCGTCGTCTTCCGAGTTCTTCGACGTGAAGCTCTCTGGAACAAAGCAGCAGACTCAAAGCCGTTAGCGAATCCGAGCGCAACCAAAACGACTACACCTCCTTATTTTCCCGTCTTTCACACGTTTTTTAAAAGGCACCTCTCCTCCTCTTGCCACAGGCCTCGCCTTCCCCAGCCCCCCAGCCAGGTCAGAACCCTCCCGTTCCTTTGGCTTTTTAAACAAACTCCTCACGTAGCAAAGACCGGCAACTCGCTGAGGTTCTGGTTCCAATCTGAAATAGAACAAGCATAAGTGTAGGGTCTTGCATCTGGGTAGGAACAACCCCAGGTTCCAGTATAAGTTGGGGAATGACTTATTAGAGAGCAGCGCAGGGGAAAGGGACCTGGGGGTGCTGGTGGGCAGCAGGATGGCCATGAGCCAGCAGTGTGCCCTCGTGGCCAGGAAGGCCAAGGGCATCCTGGGGTGTGTTAGAAGGGTGGTGGTTAGTAGGTCGAGAGAGGTTCTCCTGCCCCTCTGCTCTGCCCTGGTGAGACCCCATCTGGAATATTGTGTCCAGTTCTGGGCCCCTCAGTTCAAGAAAGACAGGGAGCTGCTGGAGAGAGTCCAGCGCAGGGCAACTGGGATGATGGAGGGAGTGGAGCATCTCCCTGGTGAGGAAAGGCTGAGGGAGCTGGGGCTCTTTAGTTTGGAGAAGAGGAGACTGAGGGGACGCTCAGCAGAGGGATCTGGACAGGCTGGATCACTGGGCCAAGGTCCATCCCATGAGTTTCAATAAGGCCAAATGCTGGGTCCTGCACTTGGGCCACAACAACCCCCGGCAGCGCTACAGGCTCGGGGAGGAGTGGCTGGTCCCTCTCTGCCTGGTAGTGTTGGTGGACACCGGCTGGACATGAGCCAGCAGGGTGCCCAGGGGGACAAGAAGGCCAACGGCATCCTGGCCTGGGTCAGGAATGGTGTCAGCAGGAGCAGGGAGGTGATCGTGCCCCTGTACTTGGCTTTGGTGAGGACCCACCTCAAGTCAAGTGTCCAGTTTTGGGCTCCTCACTACAGGAGGGACACTGAGGTGCTGGAGAGGGCACAGAGTTGGGCTGCCAACCTGGGAAAGGGCTTCAAAAGTAAGTCTTGTGAGGAACGGCTGAGGGAGCTGCGGCTGTTCAGCTGGAGAAGAGGAGGCTGAGGGGAGACCTCATCGCTCTCTGCAACTACCTGAAGGGAGGTTGTAGAGAGGCAGGGGTTGGTCTGTTCTCCCTTAGTGGCGAGTGACAGGAGGAGGGGAAATGGCCTTAAATTGTGCCAGGGGAGGTTCAGGTTGGATACGAGGAAGAATTTCTTTACTGAGAGGGTTGTCAGGTGTTGGCACAGGCTGCCCAGGGAGGGGCTGAGTCACCGTCCCTGGAGGGGTTTGAGATGGGTGGGTGTCGGGCTGAGGGACAGGGGTCAGTGGTGCTCACAACCCACAAAGGGACAAAGGTTGGACTCGATGACCTTGAAGGTCTCTTCCAACCAAAACTATTTCATGGTTCCTCCAACACTCTCACCTCAGGCCAGCACTTCCAAAACTTACCTACAGCCCGGAGGCACTCGGCCCGCCAAGTGCAGCCGATGTTTGGAGGACGCCCAGCACCCACCACAACCTGAACCTGAAAGCCAGACCTAAGGTCTAAAAGCCGGGCACACAGGACAGAAAGTGCCCGACAGCAGTGGCTGCTTTCGTAAAAATGAATTTTACCTCAAAGCCGCATGCAAGCCACTCAGGGCACGCCTGCCGCTACTGCGAGTGGCTTCCTCCATACTCGTCACCGCTCCCTCCAGCAGGACACACGAGTCTTAAGCACAAACACAATCTGGGCACTGGAATTAACTCCCTCGCTCTCACAGAAAAGAACCTTTAAAGGCTCCCGGGGTGGAGCTTTGCAACCTCATATCAGCGAGGTGGTAGAGCAGCGACACTGCCACCGGTTTGGAACCCCGGCGCTCCGTGCCAGGCAGCAGATTTGGGCGCAGAGGTCGGGATCAGGGACAAGGACGGCTTTGAGAAGCAACTGTAACAGTGTCTTGTAAAGTACCCACGGGCTGTTTCAGAAGGAAACGGTTTCTGAGAAACATCGAGGAACTCCAGAATCCCTGGGTTATACAGTTTTCTCTCCGTGCTATCGCTGACGTACACCAGCACGTCCTGCAATCCCTGCGTGGTTTGTTTTACCTTCGCTGTCCGAAGTGGAGAGCCTGCGTTTATGAACTCTTCTTAACTCCTTCCCGTATCGGACGCTTTTCTGGGAGCCATCACTTTCGGAATCTTCCTTGTAATTAACTTGTCTCTTCTGATTCCGTCTCGATCTTCTCCTCCTGGTTTCCAGGTAATCATCATCGCTGTAGTCCGTGTACTCGCCGCTCTCTGTGCAGAAGAGAACACGTGTTATTCCGTTCGAGCAAGATTGCACCGTTTATCATGGGATCATTACGGCTGGGAAAGATCATCGAGTCCAACCATCAGCCCAACACCACCGTGACCACTGAACCATGTCCCCAGGTGCTACATCTACACATTTTTCAAACATTTCCAGGGATGGGGACTCCACCCCTGCCCTGGGCAGCCTGTTCCAACACGTCACCACTCTTGCAGTACAGAAATTTTTCCTAATTTCCAGTCTAAACCTCCCCTGGTGCAACTTGAGGCCGTTTCCTGTCCTATCATTAGGAACTTGGGAGAAGAGACCAATCCCACCTCACTGCAACCTCCTTGGAGCAACTGCTCTGGCGGGAGATCTCCCTGCCCAGGTCAGAGGGTTGGGACTGGATGAGCTTTAAGGTCCCTTCCAACCCCAACCATCCTGGGATTCTACAAACAAAAATCAGCCTCGCTCGATCGTAACTGTGCTTAAACCAGAAATAATATGGAAGAAACTTCTCAGCATTCAGTTTTTCCCGCACCAGCCTACGGCAGCCAGCGTCTTTAAGAATTAAATTTATTTACACCAGCTGAAAACGGTCTTGAATCTGCTTTAGTTTGTTTTTTCACTGAGCTGTGCCACAACCACCGTCCCCAGGTACATCCCTACGCGTGTCCCATCCCGCTCCTAAGTCAGAGATCGACACGAGTCACAGATCCAGGTGGCATCCTCTCGGCTTCCTAAAATACTCGAGAAGGAATCGGAGCAAGTCAACAGGAACCTTCAGAAAGAACCTCCCTCTCTGGAGGTTGAAAACGAAGCCGCTCGCTGGGCGTTTCGACTCATTGGCTCAGAACTAAAAAGCAGGATCCTGAGGGACGATAATGGGGTAAGAGAGAGCAAAGCAACTCACTGCAACGTGTCCGTCAGCCATAACCAGAAAAGCCACTGGACCGGTAACACACGCTGCAAGAACGTGCTCCTGTGGAATTGGTACCTTCAACTGACAATAAAATCAAAAACCAAATGCTTCTATATCCGGCACTTTCTAGCACTGGGTCTCAGATGAGGCAGAAATGAGGAGGGTGGTTTTCAGAGGAGGATGCTCATCGTGGGGAGGGTTAAATATTGCACAGACGCCCTTCTCCCACAAACTGTGCAAACAAAAACCGAACTGGTTGAAGGACAAGTAGAATAATGGGGATTATTAGGTTCTCCCGAGATGCTTCAGTCACTAAAGATCAGAAAGGTCACAGGAGGCTCAGGGTGGCCGTTGCTGCCGTGCCTGCCAGAGAACACGGAGCCCCACACAGCAGAAAGAATTTTCTTCCATAGGAAGTGAGGGAAAAAAAATGTCTCTTTCTCCAGCACCGAGTGTTTATTGTCTCTGAGACTTCTTGCACTCACCGGACTCTCTGCTTGAATTGTCCTCGGAATCTTCATCTTCGTCATCTTCCGAGTATTTTTTCTTGACTGTTTTCCTTCGTAACCGCCTGCTTTGCCTCATGGGCCTGGAGAGGTGTCGCCGGGATATGCGGGCGCAGAACTCGGAATCGCTGTCCTCGTTCGACGGCGGGTCGTCTTCGCTTTCATCCAGGTTTTCCTCCGATATCACAAACTCGTCCTGAGATCTGTCCAAAGAGACACCGCAGACAGGCGTCAGGAAAAAGAAAGATCGAAACAGGACCCGCATTTCACGAGCAAGTGCTCCCTTCACCACCCGAGCACCGTCCTGCGCAGGTTCTGAGGATGAGAATCACAGAATCCCAGAATGTCAGGGATTGGAAGGGACCTCGGAAGATCATCCAGTCCAATCCCCCTGCCAGAGCAGGAACGCCTCGATAATGCTACACAGGAACGTGTCCAGGCGGGTCTTGAATGTCTCCAGAGAAGGAGACTCCACACCCTCCCTGGGCAGCCTGGGCCAGGGCTCCGGCACCCTCACTGAGAAGAAGTTTCTTCTCGAGTTTAAGCGGAACCTCTTATGTTCCAGTTTCAGCCCATTACCCCTTGTCCTGTCATTGGTTGTCACCGAGAAGAGCCTGGCTCCATCCTCGTGACACTCACCCTTTAGATATTGATAAACATTAATGAGGTCACCCCTCAGTCTCCTCTTCTCCAAACTAAAGAGCCCCAGCTCCCTCAGCCTTTCCTCATCAGGGAGATGCTGAATATTGTGTCTTGATGCAAAGTTATTGCTCTCTCGTGCAAAACAAGTGCCTCACGTAGCCTGAAACCCCCCCCAGGACTTCAGAAGCGAGCCAAGGCTTTTTTGGAAAACTGCTGAGCGCTGCAGGAACACGTCACTTGTGGCCACCAGGGAATTTAAACACCCCGGAGGCTGGGAGGATGTGCTCTAAGGCTCCAGGGCAAACGAGAGGCTGGGATGTGGCACTTGGTGCCCTGGTCTGGCCCACGGGGGGGCGCTGGGGCACGGGCTGGGCTTGATGATCTCAGAGGGCTTTGCCAGCCCCAACAATTCTGCGATTCCACAGGTGAATGCGCTGTTAAATCTCTGGGATTTCCACAAGCTACACCCACTGGCTGGAAAGCTGCAGCACACTTAGCTCAGCTATTCGGGGCGCCGCTAAAATGTCCTCGGTGTGGTCTCAGGTGAAAACCAAGGCTCAAAATCTGCATCTGTTATAGAGATAAATTACCCACGCGCTCAGCAAGGCAAGTGACTCAGTGACTGGCGTGAAGCTTTAAAGAGCACAGACCTCCTGCTCCGTTATGGTTCCTGAGAATTCTAAAATTATTATTCAGTTTTTTATCATTAGGAATTCCCAGACTGAACAACGAGGAATTCCATGGAAATATGAGTTTCGGTTACCCCGAGCAACACTCATTTAACATTTAAAGCTTCACATGACACGGATTTGCTTTTCCACACTCTAAACTGCTGCTTTGGCTGTTTTCAGATTCCCTCTCCTAGAGAGAAGGAATCCAGAATTCATCTCACAACCTGCACGCCAAGTTCTGTACACTCGAAATGGGGACATTTCGCTCTCCCAATGTCTAAATCACGCTCGAGCCCAACAAAAATGCCACGAAACAGGACAGATTTTCGAAGGGAAACAACCAGCCTCATTTTTGTTAAAGATTTTAACTAGAGAGTCCCATCAGTTGGGAGAGCTGAGCCCACCTGGCTCCTTCACCGCATCCAGAGCCCCACGGCGTGGCCTCAAAACACACCACGAACGTTTCCAGAACATGTTTTGGTTTTTTTTTTTTTTTGCTTGGATGATTTCTGGGCCCAGATCCAGAGCGTGGTTTTTTTTTTCCAGAACTGAGGCAGGGGGGACCTTTGCTGTCCCTCGCGATCGTTTCGGGGGCCCCGCGGCGGTCCCCGACGCGCGGCGGAAGCGAGATCACAGACCTACCCATCGCTGATCTTGAATTCGTCCTCGCTCTCCTCTTCGTCCAGGTTGCTGTCGCTATCCAAGTCGTTCAGTCGCCGTCGTTTCTTGCGCCGCGCCGCGGCGGCCCGTGCCGGTCGCTTGTTTTCTTTCCTTTCCTCCTCCAAGATCGTCGAAATGTCTTTGCCGCGGTGCCCTGTGATATTAGACATGTCTTTGCCTCGGCCGATACCTGAATCCAGTGATAGAAAGGAGAAAAAAGAGCAAGTCTGTTTTATTCTGCTGAATCTTTATACGTATCTTTCTTCCACGCCTTCAGCCTGGTTTTCAGTAAAGCAGAACATTTTGTTTATCGTGACACGGAAGCACAAGTAGCGCTGAAGTTCTCTCTTTTGGTCCCTTATGCTGCCTTAACTAGAACAAAGAACACAATTCCACTTTATTCACGTTCTGAGAAGCGCATACAGATCTGGAGTAATATTTTTAAGACGATTTTGGGGAGCCAGACTTCAGGAGGTCCAGCTGCAGCTCCATTTTTAAGCCAAATTTTGACTGGGGATAAATATGACTCGTGCGAGCTGCCAACATCAACCCACAAGGCAGCAGATCAAGGTTTTTTTCCTGTCACGCCTATTCGTTGCGCTCACGGATACCAGGATGTGTGTTCAGCTGAACTGAACCATCAAGACCAAACCCTCCTGACATCTCTTGGCAGCCCAGGGTGGCGACTCTCAAGGGAAATTATTGAGCTGGATTCCCAAAATAGAGCAGTAACAGTAGACTCCCAAGTTTAAGGGAGGGGATTACATTTGTTGCTCCTCCCCAAACAAATTTGGTCTCAATCACCGTTGCGAGGAAAAGCACGTAAGCTCAGAAACGTACCTCCTCCGTCTGCCTCCTTGATGTCATCCTCAATGGCCTCATCAATGGCCTCGTCGAATTCATCGAACCTAGAAGGAACAGCTCGCATTTACTACTTGGAAGCACGCCCCGATTACATCAGGTCATGGAAACGGACCTCAAAAGGGTCTAAAGCTGCTTTAAGAAGTCCCTCGGCAGAGACAATGGGCTGCAGAGACAATCAAATAACACAGGCAACGGGCTGGACTGGTGACCAGTCATTTTTAGAAGGCGTCTTTCTCATTTCTACTCGATAGCCGACTACCGGTCATCGCCTGGCTGTCCTGCTCTTGGTTTGTAGCAACAGAAAAGCACTTTTATTTGACATGACACACCACGGGACTGAGCAATACACAATCTGAAAGTTCTTTAAGCCGGTGTCAGTGGCGTTTCTCACACAGATGTTCGCACTCCTTTTACGGAGGACACAAATCCGCAAAAACACCTGAAAAGCCAACGTGAAATTACTGATCCTGTCTAAATTTTCCTTGAAAACTTACTTCAGGTAACCTCGTTCTCCTCTTAAAGCTCACAGCGATTAAATTTTATGGCTCTGTGACATCCTGAGCTGAGCAGACAGAACCCGCTGGGCGCCGGTCTGCACGGTCACGTACGGATAAGCTGTAACGTCACGTTACGTCTTTAAACGGAATCACAGAATCACATCCGTGTCCCTGTTCACCAAACTTTGCTCCTCTTTTACAACCATCCAGCACAACCAGTATTCAGAGGAAAAAAAACAAAACCACTTGAGTTGGGCCCTATTTTGAACCGAAAATCAAGTGAGAAGTTGCAGGATGCCCGAGGAAGAAAGCGACGGCGCGACTCCTCCACCAACCTGTAGCTTATGCACTTTCGGGTTCGGGTAGACCTCCGCTCGAGCAGCTTGGACTTGGGTTTTTTGGAATCTTTCTTCTTCTCTTCATGACCCTCAGGGATTTCCGGCTCCTGTTCACAGAAGACAGAAACGTCACACAAAGTGTTCCCTGCCCCGGCTCCCTCCGCGCTCGCCGAGCTCACGCGAAGCGCGGAACTCGCGTGATGGAGAGAACTCGGCTGCGACACGTCCTGGCTTCTCATTTCTGGCAGAATTCATGTGAACACTTGTGCATCTCGCTTGCATAGGGCTACGTAATTTCACAAACGCAGGGTTTGAGGGTTCAAGGCGATGGTGTCGGTGCCCTCGTGCTGCCCCGCGGAGGTCGCGCCTCCGGGGACGCGCCCGGGGCTCGGAAACGCAGCAGCTGGACCGATCCCTGCTCCACAGCCCGGGCGCCGGGACGGCCCCGTGGGCTGGGGCTGCAGGTTGACTTCATGACGTTCCGTGCAAGTCGTTAAGTTTTTGAAAAACCCAATCTGGCCCCAGGCTGCGTTTCTGAAACGGGCGCTCCCAGCCAGAGACCCCTTTGCAGGTTTGTAAAGTCTGTTATGGATTTTCTACTCTCCAGAGACAGGGGGAGAGAGGGAACTTTATTACGGTCTGTTAGTGCAAAGTGCACGTATAGAACAACCAGAAGTTTCTCTTTAAAAACTCTCATGCAAGGAACAGGTTATGTCAGTGCGGACGAAGGCATTTGGCTAAGAGAATCACTTAAAAATGTATTTAAGCAGTGAGAAGAGACTGTCCTCCCCACGAATAAAACCATTTTTCTTCTGGAACAACCTTACGGTGGAGTTAAACAAACTGAATCCTGCTTTTTAAGCTACAGGAGGGCAGAACACCCGGCACAGAACCCACCTGGCTTGAACAAACACCCTAAAGCTCCCTGGGTTTCCCCGCTAAATTCAATCCGAGTCTAAACCCAAGGCTCTAGGATTATTTCTGACCCGCACACGGATTGTTTTTTTCTTTCCACGATGGTTCTAACGCACCCCTGAGAAACTCTGTCCCCGAGGAGTTTGAAAATAGAACAAGGAAGCCAACCCAGGAACTTACCTGAGGTGGAATGATGTTCTCGATGCTGATACCCACATACACCAATCGCTCTTTTCTTTAGGAGGGAAAAGGAAAAAAACACCAGAAAATAAGGTTACAGAAAGACTGTAGATACCTGAAATAATCAGCACCATTCACACCTCTCACTATGGCTAGGCAGAAGCATCCCAAGAGGACATTCCAACCAAAACCATTTCTTCTAGTTTGGAGTTACTGCTAAATCTTTTAGGTTATGTCTTCCTGCACGCTTAATGGTCGAGATTTCCAAAGAGTTCTGACAAACACCAGTACTTGAAGACTGTGGGCACCACGGAAATGACTGAATTGGGGTGTGAGCGACTAAAAAACAAGCGAAGAAGAGCACTGGTGTGGATCAAGACGACGCTGTCAGATCCAAACTACCACCAACCTGGGAGGCGCTGAAAGATGAAACAGGAATTAAAAATTCTTTTAAAAAAAAAAAAAATCACACTGAACTGCAAAAATCAAATCAAGATGGGATGCAATCCAAAAAAGGATTTTTAGACCGGTGGCAGGAATAACCAACTCTTGAACCACCACCAGGGAACACGTAACTGGCCCCAGAGCAATTCTTTGCCAGAGGAGAACAGCCTGAATGAAGATCAACGGAGTCGAGGTGCTGCGGAAAACCCAGGGACAACAGCTGGGCGTGTGACCAGGGGAAGAGCAAACGAGACGACCAGAGGAAGCCCGCGGCAGCCGTCAGCTCCCCTCACACCTTCCCGGAGCACTTGGTGCCACCCGGGTGCCACCCGCGCTTCAGGAGAGCCGGGATCCAGCCAAGAGCTCAGAGCTGGCCAAAAGGGGATTTTGGAGGGCAGCAGCCATGGCCTGATGAGCAAGGCTGAAAAAAATAGGACAGACTGGTCTAGAGAACACCAAACCCAAAATCACAGAATCACAGGGTGTTGGGGTTGGGAGGGACCCCTAGAGATCCCCCAGTGCCACCCCCTGCCAGAGCAGGGTCACCCAGGGCAGCCCCACAGGAACGCGTCCAGGCGGGTTGGAAAGTCTCCAGAGATTTTCAAGTCCCTCCATCATCCTCGTAGCTCTCCGTTGGACTTGTAGAGTCCAACGGAGAGCTACGAGGATGATGAAGGGAGGAGGTCCCAAGGAGACTCCACACCCTCTCTGGGCAGCCTGGGCCAGGGCTCCGGCACCCGCACAGCCAACAAGTTTCTCCTCACGTTGAGGTGGAACTTCCCATGTTCTAACTTAAACCCATTATTCCTTGTCCTGTCCCTGGACATCCCTGAGCAGAGCCTGGCTCTGTCCTCCTGACACTCCCCCTTTCCATGTTTATACCCAGGAGTGAGGTCACCCCTCAGTCTCTTCTTCCCCAAACTAAAGAGCCCCAGCTTCCTCAGCCTTTCCTCACCAGGGAGATGTTCCACTCCCTCCATCATCCCTGGGGCTGCACTGGACTCTCTCCAGCAGTTCCCTGTCCCTCTGGAGCTGAGGGGCCCAGAACTGGACACAAGATTCCAGATGTGGCCTCCCCAGGGCAGAGCAGAGGGGCAGGAGGACCTCTCTCCACCTACTGGCTACTCCCCTTCTCACACACCTCAGGATGCCCTTGGCCTTCTTGCCCACGAGGGCACCCTGCTGGCTCACGGCCATCCCGCAAGGTTGCGATGTTGACGAGGTGAACATCATCTGGGTCCCTGAAGAGTCTCAACCACCCGGAACCAGACCCCCGGAGTCACTGTGACCAGCACACACGTCACCCAGACCTGCACACGATATCTCAGGTACGTACTACCTGTAGGTACACTGACTTCTCGTGTGAGCTCTTTCTGCAAGTAGAGGTATCTATGTGTTAAAAACTTTGGTTCCGATACTTTCATCCATTTCTGAAGAATTGAGCAAATTTTTAACATCTTCTGACCAGCCTTTTGTGCTACACACTCAGAAAACCTCCTGGACAACTCTTCACTGAAAGGATCCAGCGTAATATTCTTTTCTCTAATAGCACAAACAAGCACAGATTCTAAAGTAATCCCGACAAGGAGTAAACATGGATTTTAGGTTGTTTCACAGCCAAAAAACCCCATGAACTTTGACAACTCAGTGTCATGACGCCTACACTGAAATTTCTGTGTGTCTACAAGGAATTGCTTTTGTCTCCTAATGCCAGTTTTCCAGAGTCATACACAGAACCTTCAGCCACGTGAGCGCCGTGAGACCGGCTGGGCGAGGAACAGTTCTGACATACGCCGCACAAAACCGCGACGCTCCTGAAAATGAATTAAACTGGCAGCTTAAGGGACACAACTGCTAAAAGGAGAAAGGAACTAGAGAGGTAAAGGTTTCGGTATTCAGCATCTTGAATAGTTTCCTTTGCTTCTCGTTTCTTGTGAGGCAAAACATTAAGAGACAAGAGAGATCAGACAAATTCAGCTGTTTTTAAACACCATCGGCCAGACTTTAGAGAGCTGCTTCTCTTCTGCCCGGCTCGAGAAACCAGCGACTGAAAGAAGCCGACCCTGCTTGGACTGAGGACAAAACACAGAACCAAGGAGCAAATGTGTCCCTTCTCAGCGCACAGAAGCTCAACGCTCCAACCAACAGTCTGAAAAGCCAAACCAGCAGGTGGGCAGCAGGACTGAAGGGCTGCCTGCCCGGTCAGAAACCCTTCCGAGGTGAATCCAGGAAATATTTTCTCTCGGGTGAGCAGCTGCAAAGGTTTACAGGGAGGTCACAAAGCGTGCACAAAGGACTGCGCCCGATTTGGCCTGCGACAAGTAGCTGAGTAGTGTCCAGAGGGGTTTTCTATCAAGAAGTCCTTCTCCAAGATGGACTAAAAGGGGCATCCCCGAAAGCTTTAACGTCCACACCCTCCAGCTGGAGGCAGGACGTGACGGTAGAAGCAAGCGCGGACGTGAGAAACTTGAAATTCAGCCAGAACACCTGAACTTCAGCCAGCTGTCACGGTAGCACCTTGAATTCGTAATAAAATGTACAAAGCTGGGACTTCGATCTGTGCCTGTAAGTCAACATTAAACCTGGAGTTTTCATTTAAAAGAAATAAATCAATCAATGCTTTGGGGATGCAGAAAACCAGAGCGGGATGAACTCCAGTTGGATTCCTGAAAGCTGGAGGAGAACTGGAAGAGCTCAGGGCAAACAGGACGGTAACACCAGCGGCTCAAGGACTGTCGGAAGGGTGTGCGCCCACGGCGAGGCCGTCGGGTTTCTTCTCTTTGCCAGAAGGACAGACAACACGCACCCTCGGTTTACAGGAACACTGCACCAGAAGATTTCTCTGCCCCAACCTGCTTCAATTTTTACAAGAAACCTATCGTTTCCTCTAGCATTATAATCCTTCACCGTGTCTCCCTCTACAATTTCTTCAAGTTTACCAGCAGGAAGTTGGAAGACTTCAATATTCAACTACTGGAGCAAGAAATCTTGTGTAACCCAAGCTCATTTCTCTTTTTAAGAGATGAAAAAAGAAAAAAAAAATTTAAAAAAACCAAATCAATCTTCTGAGCTACAACACAAAGCAGTGGGTACGTGACCTGCCGCAGCGGCCGCAAGGGGAGATTTGAAGGAAGCTGCAAAGGGACACGGACCGTGCTCCGCTCCTCCCAGCACCGAATCCCTACGTCCCACGTGTTATTACCATCATTTTGTTTAAAAGGGTCTCACCTCCTGGTGAAATTTGCCTTTTGGGATACAATTCACGCAAAGTTTTCTTTAGTAACGCACGCAGACGTCATTAAATTTTGCCAAGTGCCCAATATATGTCCTACAAAATAGAAATTCTGCAGACTCTGCTTCAGGGCCCTCGTTTTAAGGGCTGAAAACTGTTCCAAATATTCCAAATGTCATTTGTAAACGCACTGGAGTGGTTTGCATTTAGCTGATGGTGGGAGGGGCACAAAATTTCATTTGAAGACACAATTTAGCCGTCCTGCCGCACGACAGCAACTGCAGAAATCTCAGCAATTCAGCAAAGTTTGATGGAATCTAAAGCAACAAGGCTCAAAAGCCACATTAATCTGGACAACATCCGTAACAAGGTCAGGACTAACCTCGCTTATGGCAGGAGCTCAGCTGCACCAGTGCTGAAAACCATTTAACCACTGGTACCAGAAAGCCAAACTGGTGTTCAGGCACCTCAAAGTTTAACATTATTTGCTTCTCTTTTCCAATTACTGGACTTTTTTTCCTCCCTTCTTGCAGGCGCTCCTGGCACTGCGCCACCACTCAGCCGGGGGAACTCAAAACTGGTCCTGCCAATTCCCGGCCTTGTCACTACTTTCCTCCCCAGTCTCCACCCCAGCTCGTTTCTCGAGTTTTTCCTCCCTAGTTCTCGAGTTTTTCCTCCCTAGTTCTCTCCTCGAGTTTTTCCTCCCTAGTTCTCTCCTCGAGTTTTTCCTCCCTAGTTCTCTCCTCGAGTTTTTCCTCCCTAGTTCTCTCCTCGAGTTTTTCCTCCCTAGTTCTCTCCTCGAGTTTTTCCTCCCTAGTTCTCTCCTCGAGTTTTTCCTCCCTAGTTCTCTCCTCGAGTTTTTCCTCCCTAGTTCTCTCCTCGACTTCTTCCTCCCTAGTTCTCTCCTCGACTTCTTCCTCCCTAGTTCTCTCCTCGACTTCTTCCTCCCTAGTTCTCTCCTCGACTTCTTCCTCCCTAGTTCTCTCCTCGAGTTTTTCCTCCCTAGTTCTCTCCTCGAGTTTTTCCTCCCTAGTTCTCTCCTCGAGTTTTTCCTCCCTAGTTCTCTCCTCGAGTTTTTCCTCCCTAGTTCTCTCCTCGAGTTTTTCCTCCCTAGTTCTCTCCTCGAGTTTTTCCTCCCTAGTTCTCTCCTCGACTTCTTCCTCCCTAGTTCTCTCCTCGAGTTCTTCCTCCCTAGTTCTCTTCTCCGCGTCTTCCTCCCTAGTTCTCTCCTCCACTTCTTCCCGCCTAGTTCTCTCCTCGAGTTCTTCCTACCTAGTTCTCGAGTTCTTCCTACCTAGTTCTCGAGTTCTTCCTACCCAGTTCTCGAGTTCTTCCTACCCAGTTCTCGAGTTCTTCCTACCCAGTTCTTGAGTTCTTCCTACCTAGTTCTTGAGTTCTTCCTCCCTAGTTCTCTCCTCCAGTTCTTCCTCCCTAGTTCTCTTCCCGAGTTCCCGCCAGCCCCGTGCACAGCAGCTTGCTGTCAGCAGTACCTGCGCTCCGCACGCTCCTTCTTTTTCAAGACGACATCCAGATCTTGCAGTTGTTCTTCCAGCTTCTCGCAGAGTAATTTCTAAGGGAGGGAAACACAACGTCAGGCTCTTCCGTAACCAACTCTTTTCACACTCTTTCCGTGTCTGTCCGGGAGGAAGGCGAGCGCCCTGCTACACCAGAGGCTCCTCTTCGATGAGGAAGGCTTTACAACAACCGTTGTCTCCCTAAAGCACGACCTGAAGCTCACCATCATCTTCACAATTTAACAAACCTGTCATTTCTTGTATTAAAAACTACCAAAGAGCCATTTTGCAAGGAGATACTCTTAACCCCAAGCTGCAACTGCAAACTCTCACGTGCCCAAGATCATCACTGCTTAAAAAATACTCCTTGGGAGAGGAGTGAAAAAATCGATGCTCGGCACAGCCGCGTCACACCGTGCCAGCGTGGTTTGCTTTTGGCAGGGGAAGAGCACTGTTGGCACAAAGAGTTTTCCTAAAAGATTTTTTTCTAAAAACTTTCTAAAAGGACGGTGCTTGAGAACAGGCACCCCACGCACTTCCTGAGAAGGGCATCACACCCTCTCGGGCTCATCCTCCCAAGTACCATCCCTGCAAAACTTAACATTTTAGACGCACAATAAATTAATTTGGACACGTGCACCATGTTTTTTTAGTTTATGGTTTGTTCAGTTTTTTGCCAGAAGCAGCTTCTAACCTGCAAGAAAAGTGGTTTGTGCTTGTCTGTTACTGGACAAGGATGGTGCCGCCTTTCCTTTTTTTTTTTTTTGTTATAAAAAAAGCAGTTTTCTCCAACCAGTGAAGAAGGAACAGCTGCTGGCTCTGCCCAGCGATCCCTCCCTCACTGCCCAGCGCTGCCCCTGCCAGGACGCCAGCGAGCAGGTCTCTTCTGAGCAGGATTTTTTAGTACCCTGTTAGCCTTGAGGCAATTTATCCAAATACGGGAGAAAAAGCAGCAGGGTTGGAGATTTCCATCCTTCACAACGGCAACACAGTCATTCGTCACGAGCAGAAAAATAAAAAGGGGGAAAGAAAACCACCTCACCAAGCTCAGTTCTACTCGCGGGCAAGACCGGCATCCCTACCACTCGTCACGGCATGTTTTTAACCGCAAAAAACTCGTGAAAATCCCACAAGTGAAGGTAAAAAAAAACCAAAGAGAGCAGCGAGGCCGAACAGGAAGCGTACGTGCTGGCAGGGCGGGCAGAACCACTCTCCGTCGGGGATGATCATGAGCGGGGGGCGGAGGCAGGCGGTGTGGTACCCGCTGTCGCAGGAGTCGCACAGCAAAATCTGCGGGAACAAAACGAACCGTGAGCATCTCCCCGCGCGCGCGGGGAACGGAGCCAGCGCAGAAGCGCTTCGCAAATATCTTGGTGCCAAAACCGAAAGAAAAAGCCGCATCCCTCAGCGCTGGATGCTTCCGGGGCCAAAGGTGGTTTTTACGGGGAAGGTCCCACACCACAGATTGAGATTCTGACGCCAGATTTCCTCCTGTTCTGCGCTCTCAGGCACTCGGCACCACTGGACTACAAAGACTTTGGGCCCATCGTGTGCAACCTGGTGATTCTTGCCAGATCACGGGCAAAATGCCACCTGGACAAGACGTGGTGTGAACCGTTTCTCCTGTGTGCCCACGTCCACACGAAGGAAACCCAGTCATTGCCTCTGTCGGGGTGATTTTATGTCCTGGGCAGGAGAGACAAAGCCTCACAGACTCTCAGAACCAGGCAACTACCAGAGTTAGAATCACAAAATCCTTCAGGTTGGAAAAGCCCCCTGGGATCATCGAGTCCAACCACTGACCCTACTCTACAGAGCTCACCCCTAAACCATCTCCCCCAACCCCACATCTCAACGGCCTTTAAACCCCTCCAGGGCTGGGGACTCAACCCCCTCCCTGGGCAGCCTGTGCCAAGCTCTGGCTGCTCTTGCTGGGAAAAATTCCTCCTCCTGCCCAGTGTCACCCTGCCCTGGTGCAGTTTGCAGCCGTTCCCTCTGGTTCTGTCACTCATTACCCGTGAGGAGAGACCAGCCCCAACCTCTCCACACCGTCCTGTCAGGCAGTTGCAGAGAGTGAGGAGGTCTCCCCTCAGCCTCCTCTTCTCCAAACCCAACAGCCCCAGCTCCTTCCGTCGCTCTTCATCAGATTTATTCCCCAGCTCCGTCGCCCTCCTCTGCACTCGCTGCAGCCCCTCGAGATCTCTCTTGGACTGAGGTGCCCAAAACTGGACACAACACTCAAGTTCCTGCTTTGCTGGGTAAAACTCAACCTAGCCCTTTCCATTAAAGCTGAGGAACAAAGCAGGTGTAAGCTGTGCGAGTGTCTGCTGGAGTATGTGCTCTCCCTCACATCCTGCAGGTCTTCCCAGAGGGATTCACAGCGATATCTACCGCTAATGAAAAGCAAAAGTTCTCTGTGCCCCTTCCACGTAGGATTTGGCCATACCCAGCCCTGGGGGTGACGTGCAGCTGCACCCCATGTGGGTGACAGTGTCAGGAGACACCAGAAAGCACACGTTCCACTGGCTGGGTATTTTTTCTTCATCTGCAGGTTGTTTTGGGTTGGTTTTTTATTAACGTTGTCTCCCTCTGTATTCACAGAGGTCGCACAACCCCAAAGCCTCACCCAGGTTAACGCTCAGTGGTGCTACACCTCACAGAAAGACAGAGCCGAGGTGTCAAACAGCAGAAATCCTATGATGTCTTAGGTTGGAGGAGACCTCAGAGATCACCTCATCCAACCTCTCAACCAGCCCAGGTTGCTCCAGGTTCATCCAACCTGGCCTTGAACATCTCCAGGGAGGGGCAGCCACAGCCTCTCTGGGCAACCTAGTCCAGAGTCTGGCCACCCTCGCACTGAACAATTTCTTCCTCAGATCCAATCTAAACCCCTTCTCTTGCAGTTTAAATCCATTTGTGTCCAGTTCTGGGCCCCTCAGTTCAAGAAGGACAGGGAGCTGCTTAAGAGAGTCCAGCACAGAGCCACAAAGATGATTAAGGGAGTGGAACATCTCCCTGGTGAGCAAAGGCTGAGGGAGCTGGGGCTCTTTAGTTTGGAGAAGAGGAGACTGAGGGGTGACCTCATTAATGTCTATAAATATGTCAAGGGGGAGTGTCAGGAAGATGGAGCCAGGCTCTTTTCAGCGGCGTCCACTGACAAGACAAGGGGCAATGGGTGGAAGCTGGAACACAGGAGGTTCCATAAAAATATGAGGAAAAACTTTTTCACTGTGAGGGTGACGGAGCCCTGGCCCAGGCTGCCCAGGGAGGGTGTGGAGTCTCCTTCTCTGGAGACATTCAAAACCCGCCTGGACGCGTTCCTGTGCGCTCTGCTGTAGGTGACCCTGCTCTGGCAGGGGGATGGACGACATGATCTTTGAGGTCCCTTCCAACCTCGAACATTCTGTGATTCTGTGATTTCCCTTGTCCTGTCGCTGGACACTGGTCAAAAGTCCCTCCCCAGCCTCCCTGCACGTTCCTTTCCTCCTTATCAAAGGCAGACTCAGCCACTGCCATGAGTTTATCACTGAAAACCCGGTGTGTTCTCCTACGAAGGACGAACTGCCCTCAGCTGCCCCCAAAGCCGACGCGGAGGCCAAGAGGAGCCCTCCCCGCGAGCCTACCAGCTCCGGGTGGTTGGGAAGGCCACACTTCTTGCACGGCTCGTCGTCGTCAGCGGGCGCGGCTTCCTCTTCCTCCTCTTCTTCCTCTTCCTCCTCCTCCTCCGAGTTTTTTTCGCTCTCCGAGGCGTCGCTCTCCTCGTTACTCGAGTATTTCCACCGGCCCCGCGTCCGCGTCCCCGTCCACCGCACTTTGCTTCTCTGGGACGCGCCGTTTCAAAGAGAAAACACAAAGGGGGCTCACAGAGGGACGCCGAGAGCCGGCCGTGCCCGCAGCGACGCCACTCGGGCCCGTCCCAGCGGCTGCAGCGAACGCGCGACGCAACGGAGCGTCCGCAACACGCGACGGGGCAGCCCGGGGGGGACAACTCACGCCTCCCTTTCAAAGAAGATTTAAATTCAGAAGATTTGTCCCTCGGCCCCTGTTTTTTTTTTCCTCTTTTGACAAGGTAAGCTTGCCAAATTCTACAGAACAGAGTATTATTTTAAATTAAAGTCACTTTCTGCGGCTACGACTGATGTGTTTTATAATTCAAGCAACACACCAAGCAGAAGGAAGTTTTCTTCTCATTAACTGACTTGTTTCTCGCAGACGTTTCTCTCTCACAATTCTTGCCCCCTCCAAGACATGGAAAAAGGAAAATAACTCCACTTGCTTTTTCAACTCAAAAGGTTTCTTTCATTTTGACTAAACTGCTCGTTGACCTGCACGAGCTGAAGAAACTAAAATATACAAAATAATCTATTCCTCCTGCAGGACGGACTTGTACCAAAGCAGGATTTGTCACAGGGGAAACATTTTGTTTCACGTTCTTAACATTAACTTCTACCTCTTTATAGATTTTACCCTTCACAAAACTTTAGCAGCAAATACACTTTAAATCCACGACAGTATTAGTTTAAGTTTCATTACCTGTCACGACAGTTTTCAAATTTATTTTTAAAGACCCTTCTTTAAAAGAAAACAAATATTAAATAAGAAATAGGAAAGATTTGGGTATTTTCCATCTTGATTAAATGGCAGAAGTTAATCAGTTTCAAACTGTGTTTACCACATGGATTTTAAAAACTCTCTTTAGATCTTTCAGAAAAAAAGACCAAGTTAGAGGCCCTGCAGCAACAGCACTTCACAGTTAAAACTCCCGGCAGGACTCGCAATCGCTACTGCTTTCATTTCTTTTTAAATGAAAATATTTCAGTGAAAGGTTTTAACTGGACAAGTGCTTCTTCATTGCTTTCTGCAATGCCTTTTCTCGGTACAGCCGTGACCGCTCGCCGAAACGTCTCGGGAAGGTCACTCAGCGCAGAGTGTGGGAAAGCAGCTGAGTGAGTGAACATCTTGGTAAAACTATAAAATCAGTAAGAAAAACGCATTAAGGGTGGAAAAACTAATAAGATTTCGAGGTGGTATAAAGAGAGTGCGCTTAAAAACGCAGACTCTTTATTTCTCGTTTCTCTTTTATACTGGATATCCAGGAAAAAAAGACAAAGGTGTTTGTAATTCCAGACTTAGAGGCACCTGTAGGTATGGATGTCTAACTCCGAGGGGCAGATTTACCTGATCTATTTCTGAGATTTACGCTGCACAAGCAGAAGTTCATTATAAGAAGGATACCTCTACCCAAAGCAAAACGTAGACCCCAGGCAGGGCAAAAGCTGACCTGGCAGCGCTCCCACCCGAGGAGCCAGGGCTGCAGGGTTTGTTGCTCCCAGGAAACGGAGCCCTGTTACCTTGTGAACCTTGGAATTCGACTCCTTCTCGTGTTTCTTCGCATCTTCCTTTCGCTCCGGCTTCTGCGCCGCCGCCGGTTTCTCCTCTTCCTCTTCGGGCCGTTTTTTGTCGGATTTCTGATCCCGAGTCTCCACAACTTTCGGGGTGGGCTTGGAGATCCTCGGCGATCGCCGTAACGTGCGGTCGACGGCCACCTCTTCCGGCGGCGTTTCTGCCTTTCTCTTCCGGCTGGAGATCCTGATTGTTAATTTAATTCCTTCTTTCTGCCTTTCAGAAGTGATTTCTTTATTGTCTGTCGCACAGCTTTCCTCTTCGGAAACCAGCTTATATTTAAACTTGCTTTTAGGCGCCGGAGATTCTTTTTTACCCTCCGAGGAGTCCTCCGGCTGAGAAGCAGGAGCATCATCTACTCCACCTGGCTCTGCCTTGGCAGCTTCTGCCTCTTCCTCTGGTTTTTCAGGGCTGGTTTTTTCTTCTCCTTTGCTCTCCTCGGGCGGAGCCGCTTGACTACCAGAGCCCTCCTCTCCCAAAAGAGGTTTCTCCGCCGTGACGGGAGAAGTAGGTGCAGGGGGCGCCTCCGCAGCTTTCGGAGGATCAGGCGTCTCCTCCGACTCACCGTGACTTTTCAAAGTCTCTTCATCAGAGGGCGCAAGTTTGGGTGGTTCTGCGGGAGCTGACGCACTCGGGGGTTTCTCCAAACACTCTTTGGGTGGTGGCGTTCGGTCCTTTGCGATTTTTGTGGCCGGGTTCTCTTCGGTTGGTTTGGTAGAGTCTTCAGAGCTGGAAGACTCTTCCGCTACCCTTCCAGCAGTCGTGCTGTCCAGGGACTCTTTCTCCCCAGGACTAGACTCCTCCTTTAAAGGCACTTTCTGATCAGAAACCTCCGAGGCCGCAGCGCCGGAGACCGCAGCCGCCGTTTCTCTCACCACGGCCACCGCGTTCTTCTCGGCCTCGCACGTTTTGATAATCCTACTCACGGAACCGAGGGCGTCCGACGCCTTCTCGCCGTTTTTCTCTTTTAACGAGCCCCCGTCCTCCTTCGCGCCGCCGGAGTGCTCCGCCTTGCTGTTCTGTATGACGCTGGGCGCGACCCTTTCGCAGCTCACCTCTCCGTTGACCAGCACCTTCCCATCAGGGCACAAAGCAGTAATTGTGGGGACTCTCTTAAAAGCTTCTTCTTCTGGTTTCCCTTCTTCCTTCAAGACCTCCTTCGTGGGAGTAACGCACTTGCACAGCGGCCCCTTGATGGGGCTGTCGTAGTCGTCCGTCAGCTTGATCTCGCGCTTTTTCAGCGGGATTTTGGCCTGCTGGTCGTTTTTCAGCTTCTCGCTCTCTTCCACGGATTTCTCCACCATTTCTTGGGGAGTTCTGACATTAACACAAAGCTCTAACCTCTCTGGCTCGTGAACTGCTATTTTGTCTGTGCAGCTTTTTACCTCTTTTAAGTCTTTTGGCTCTATTTTGTTTTCCTTCGCCTCTACTTTCACAGGCTTGACGTTTTCTTTGAAAGAGTCACTCTCTTCTTTGACAGCTTGCTTTTCTTCATTGTATTCCGAAGGTTTCTCCAATTTTACTATTACTGGCAATTTAATAATTTCTTTTTCTTCTACTTTCTCCGTTTTCAGCGTGTTTTCGTCTTCTCTGACCCCAGGAAGCGGAAGGTTTTCCGACTCTGTGGACTGCTCCTCCGCCTCCACTTTTTCTTCTTTGATTTTTAATTGATTTTCTGTTGACAGAAAAAAAACCAACTATGAAACAACCAGGGGACCTGCAGGATTCCAACGAGCACCCATCAAACGAAGGCAGATCTCCCCTCACAGGATTACTAGGAGCTGCCTGATCTAATACCGTCATTAACTGAGCGCGTTGCCGAGTTTTAGCTACAGAATCCCGATTCGGTTTAATTATACGCCAAAACGAGCTCGTATTTCAGCAGCTAGCAGCAGAACTCCAGATTTTAGATGTCTTTAAACAGATATCTTGCTCCTTCTTCAACAGCACCACGATGCTTCCAGAGGACACACAAAACCCAAGCGCAGGAAGCATCAACCTGAAGTCTCACTCGAGTTTCTGAGCTATTTCACCAACTGTGTCGGATTCCTCAGTCCTTGAGTGAAATTCCACTGAGAAATCAGTCCCCTGCTTGTACACACCTTTACTTCGAGGAATACTTAACTACTGTATTTCAACACCTCAGCTAAAAGAGAAGACACCATAGAATCATCCTAGAATGTCTTTGGTTGGAGGGACCTTGGGGATCATCTCCTCCAACCCCCTGCCATGGGCAGGGACGCCCTGAACCAGCCCAGGTTGCTCCGGGCTCATCCAACCTCGCCTTGACTGGATGATTTTTTTTCTCCTATCTCACACCCCTCTCTCTCCACACCAGCATCATTTTTTTCTCCCAAGATCAAAAGGTTCCTGCAGCGGTTAGAGGCGCACGGAGGAGCACACGCGGCAGCTCACTTGGCTACATTAAAGAAAATGAGTATTTTAGAAAAGGTGAAGAGCGGTGAGGAAGAATTCACAGGTTTTATCATATTTTCAAATACAAATTCAAACACCGATACGTATGCAATAAGACTGGCGATTAGCACAGCGGGGAGAGATGGCACCGGAGGTGGAACATCTTTAATCGTAGAACCGTTAAGGTTGGAAGAGACCTCCAAGATCATCAAGTCCAACCACCTACCCAACACATCCACGACCACTAAACCGTGTCCCCAAGTGCCACGTTGGCACAGTTTTTGATACCTCCAGGGATGGGGACTCCACCCCTGCCCTGGGCAGCCTCTGCCAATGTCTCATCACTCTTTCAGTAAAGACATTTTCCCTCGTATCCAATCTAAACCTCCTCTGGTGCAACCTGAGCTCATTTCCTCTCGTTCTGTCGCTCGTTCTATCGCTCCAGTCACAGAATGACCGAACAGTTTTGGCTGCAAGAGACCTTCAAGATCAAGTCCAACTCCTTGCCAGGGAGCTGTAGAGAGCGAGGAGGCTGCTCTCTCCCCCTCCGAAGCTGCGCTCCCTGCTCTGAGCCCTCCTACCATAACAGCTGCCTCTTTAAAGACACTCACGTGTACGTGAGAACGAGCTGCTGCTTCTGTCTCCGAAATCTGCCCTCCCTTTGCTTCCTTCCGTCAAACCTTGTTCAACCCGTCTTTCCCTTTGCCGGCAGCGTTCTCCCAAATCTCAGTGAGGGTCACCGGAACCCCCCAGGCTGGTGACAGCTACGGGCTCACTTTACCTCCGTTTGGGACGAACTAATTTAATTTTGTTCAGGGAAGCGGCCAGAGCAAAGCGGTACGAGGTGTTCCCACCTGCTCCGACCGAAGGGCTGAAGCGCTCAAGTTGCTCAACCGAAAGGCTCCGGGCACGCCGGCCGCGCCGCAATCACCGCAGGCGGAAATCGTTCTGTTATTCATCACACACACGGTGGGGGGTTTGGCACCAACGCGAGCGCTGAGCCCCGTGAGCGCGCCAGGGGTCGGGGAACGGGTATCGGAACGTTCTCAAATGGCTTCTGCCAAATCCAACGTAACGTAAAACCTCGCTGGAATTCCAGGTCTTAATTCAATGGCTTGAGTTGGCTTGACCAGCTGAGTATATATATTTATATGTGTAAATAGATATAATACACAAAATATAAATATATATTTAATATATATATATTTATCTATAAGACACCTATCACCAAAATACAAATATATCTATTTTTAACATGTATATATTTCTGTCTATAAAGCACCTATCACCACACTGCTGAGCAGTCTTTGGAACCACTGCATCTCTCTCCTTAGCAAGAGCAAGGCCAGACTGGTGCTTGGAATTAATTCCGCGGGGTCGGGAACCACACAGGTCACGTCCCCAAGACATCAGAGGATTTTGTTGGGCTTTGTCACAATTTATTGCAACTCCTGCAGACATGCAGGAACACACCCCAGCACGCTGGAACCCTTAAATCTCGCTTCCCGCTGCCAGAGTGGTTTCCTGTACTTCAGTAAAATTATAAATACCAGGGAGTACGTGGGGTAAAATTACTTGGGATAACAAGTTTTTCGCTTTTCACAGCCTGAAAAAAAAAAAAATCAGGTTTCTTGTAACGGAAAACACTTGGTAAAACCAACGCACAAGCCAACAAGTAATTAAACACGTGCAACGACACAATAATGAAGAAAAAAAGGTTTTTGCTAATAACAACAGGCAGCTTAGGATCACCTCTAAAACACCTCAGTATTTTAAATTGTCTTTGTGAAAAAAAATCACGTTGATTGTGAAACATTTGAGGAAATAAACCTGTGGTCTTGGGATCCAAACTGAAAAGTAAGAATAAAACACCCCAACCCAATATTGTATCGATTTCAATCGTGGCATTGCACAAGCAGATTTTTTTTCTTCTTTTTAAAATTTTAATGTTGCTAGAACGGGAGAAGTGTGGCAACAGCTCAACGCGCCCCAAAAACACACGACGGTGAGCATTTACAGTATTACACAAAATGTATAATATAAATAAAAAATAGATCACTTGGGAAACAACTTATAGACAGCTTTGTTCTTATAAACTCTTGAGCTTCTATACACACTGAAAAAACCACTAAAAATATTTATCATTCAAGATTTACTTGATTTACTTTGCACAGAAACATTTGTGGTAGGTCTTTTTTTTTTAAAAAAGAGTCCTAATCTAACACGCTAACTTTTCACAAAGTTGAAAATTCTAACACTGCCACAGCACGACATTTAAAATTTGAGAAAGGAAGGTGGAAAACCTTGTGTAGGTGCTTCTTCGCCCTTCTTGGCGTCTTCATCTTCTATGCTGGGGCTCTCGCGCGATGAATTCTCCTGCTGAGAGCTGCTGGGTTTCAACAGAGCAGGATCAATCTGTGCTTTCAGCAGCTCGAGGGTCTCGGCGAGCTCGTTGCGGTTTCTAGATGAGGACAGAAGACAAAACATCTCGTCTGGTAAGACGCTTATCCCAAAAGGATTCGTAAAAAAAAAATAAAAATATCAAACAAACACCATCTGCTTCAATGAACTGAGCCCCAGCAAACCTCGCCCAAATCAAAGCACTTTTCGGGCAGGACCCCATCGCTCTCAACTCCAATCCCACTGGGCCTGGCTCCAAGTTGCTGTTATTATCTTTTATTATAGATGCGGTGTTGGGGGAGATGGTTTAGGGGTGAACTTGTCATGTAGGGTTAATGGTTGTAGTGTAGGGTTACTGGTTGGACTCGATGATCCCAAGGGTCTTGTCCAACCTGAACTGTTCTATGATTCTATTTATTATCCTCTTGCCAATTCGCACCGATTTTTCTTGGCCATTTCTTCTTTCTCTCAGCAGAGAGGGAGTTGGAGGCTTCTGCCTGGGCACCAAAGAAGCAACCGCGTCATTCGAGGGAAGTTTTCAAAGACTGATTTCGGTGCCACCCATCCTAAGCACATCGCCAACAACAAAAGGGGTCTAGCAAGAAAAAGTTTGCGTGAATCTCAGCATGTTGTAACTCCTTAACCCAGACACTGAGGTATAAAACCTCCTGAACATGTAGAGGATGAACCCTCCCAGCCCAACCCTGGTTCCTTCCACTTCTGGCACTGATCTCGGGAATCTAAGGCACACGAAGCACGACAGCCCCGCGCAGCTCTCGACCGACTTGTTTCCATCCATTCCCTCCGTCTGCCCGCACCGGCTGTCTCCACTCCACTGGCACGAACCCTTACTGGTTTACGGGTTGTTGGCAGCGGTTTAAACAAGTTCTGTGTGACTCCTTGGTTACTGAAGCTATGGATGGGTAAACAAGCTGCAGATATGGTGAAAACTTACAAAAAAACCCACAATTCCACAGAATCGCCCAGATTGGAAAAGACCTTTAAGATCATTGACTCCAACCATTAACCCAACGTTGACAAGTCCTCAAAAAGTGTCCTACATCTCTATTCTTTTCAAGTCAGAGTTGATGCTGCTGAGTCCAGTTTAAAACCCACTTGGAACCAACCAAATTGAAGAAAAAAGAAGTTTATGTGGCGGTAAATTAAAGCCAGGTAACTGGTAGATACGAAACAAATTTCAAGCTAATGCTTTTTCAAGTAAGAACGAACTCGTAACACTTTGCACAGAGTAAGACAGTGAAAAACGAAATACGAAACAGCAATCAACCAAAAATCCTGAAGCTGAAATGTCATTAAAATATGAAGAGACCAACGTGAGGCCACTGAGAGCCAGCGGCACCGAGTCGTGCACACGTCAGTCACGGAATCACAGAATGTCAGGGATTGGAAGGGCACGTTCCTCATCTTCAGGGAGCTACGAGCTCCAGAAGATTTTTCCTACCTATTTAAGCTGTCAACAGCTTTGTACTTCCACGAAGCTAAAATTGCAATCTAATTTCCTCAAGAACAAAATCGTCCACTTGTACTTTTCTTAATAGAGGAGCTGAAGAGGCACAAGTCCTGCTCCATTTCCCAAGGCATCCAGCTGGCCAGCAAGCAATGCGGAGCCATCGTCCCCAAGAGAGTCTTCTCTTGGTGCCCTTCCCACAAATCCCTTGTAGCTTGGTTGAGCAGAAAACAAATTACATGTCGGCTATCGCCAACAAATCAGTGAGTTACTTCTGCCCATGGTTTTTCACTAAAACGCACGTGAAGGCAGAAAACCCCACTGGTGTGAATCCTACTTGGTGTGAAATGGAGATTTATTGACATAAATTTCTAAGCCTGGTCACAAATGGCTAAAAAACCCTACAAAATAGGAAAAAAAAAAAAAGGAATACCTAACGATGCACTTCCACGTGGATCCATCCTGGTCGTCCTGTTCCTCTATGTACATCCTGACGTTATGCTCTTGATCCAGCTGGTACCAGTACATGAGCCCGTCCTTGTCTCGCCCTATGGGCTGCAGCCGCATGGCATCCGCGTCCTCCTCGTTAATTATATTCTTGAACTTGAGATTGTCGTCAAACTGGCATTCACAGAGATACTGGAAAAAGGAGAAAGCAGAAAAACTGTTCAAATATCGAAACAGAACCATAAGGAGAGTCAGCCCACGTCCTTCCGGCGTAACGGGGAGCTTCTCTTTGGGCCGCTCCGCTGCATCTACGAGTTCGCTGCAGCTATCGGCATTTTTTCCCAGACTGTGTTGGTTTTAAATAAGAGACAAGATTTGTTTGAATTTTCTTGGTCGGTTTAGAAAGCTTAATTTCAATCTTTCTTACACAGTACCAATGATCTCATTCCATACTAAAACACATCCGTAAGACACAATCAACCCCGATGGTTTTCTCCGGACTTGAGAGGACGATGTCCCAGCTCTGCCACTGGAACTCGGCAAATTAACGAACATTTTTAGAGGGGGGCTGCACAGGCAAAGAGCAGCAAGGACAAACCAATCTGCACATCAAGTCCCATACAGAGTGTGAAAACCCCGTGAAGCGCTACACTCGCTTTGGGACCACCCTACTACAAGGAGTATCGTGGCTGTTGTAAGACCAGCCCTACGTTTCCCCCATCTACTCAGGGTTCACAGAACTGGTGAGGCTGGAAAAGGTTCAGTGCAGCTAAACTTGCAAGGTGTCCAAGCGAGCGCAAGGGCAAAAATCTCCCAGATATTTCCGCGAGCAAGGAGAAACTCATCGAGGAACTTAAGGGGAGGGATGCGTACCTTCAGGATCCCCAGCTTGCATTCCACGCTCATTTCCAGGTAGCCTTTTTTCTCCATCTCCCAGGCCCAAGTGCTGTTGAACTCTTGGCATATCTGTCACAAACAAGGGAGTAAGAGAGCCAGGGTTAGCGGATAAAAGCAACACCGAGCTTTTACATTAACAGCACCTCGCCGCGGTAATAATTACACGTGAGCTTGTCGGGTTGGAAAGCCTCCCACAAAAATCAAGATAGGAAGCCGGGGTGGGCTGGCAAGCACGGGCACGTCCCCATGGAAGAGTCGATCACCGAGGCCCTCGTCACCACCAACCTCTCTCAAACTCTTCAAATCAGGCAGCACCACTCTGAACTGAGAAAGTATTCCTGTCTCTGCTGTGCAGCATCTCCCAGTTTGCTGACTTGTCTATTTAAAATACAAATTCCCTCGAGGAGATGTGATTTCTTATTACACACTGAGCTCTCTTGGGGCCCCCAAAGTCCTACAACTCCACTGCAGCGAGCACATGCAATTCATGCTCACTCCACGCCGTGGAATTATTATTCTGTAGAAAACACCTCAGGCTTCCAGCTGCTTGATAAACGTTTTTAAATATTCTAAGTATAGCCAATTTCAATTTAGTTAAAGCAAATAAATTCAGTGGCACCAAAAAAAAAAACAACCCCGAAACACAAAGCAGCAGTAGGGGATTAACAGACTGAATCAGTGGGAGCTCCAATGATGATGGTGGGGATGGATTCGCCCTCCTCTCAAACAACTCAGACGTGTTTAAGACAACTCATGAGCAGAGCTGCTGATCCACCGAGGACACACGGTGGGATCTCCAGTGGCTGAGGCTGCTCTAGGGGAAATACCCATCAGGAGGAGGAGAGAGCTCATCACCGCCCCGTCCCCAGCCGGGATCCATCCGAAGTGCCAGCGGAGCCTCCCAATCACCCCGTCGTTACCAAACGCAACTCACGGTCACCGGGCGACTGAGAAACCTGCACTCTGACCGCCAAAGCAGCTTCCTCTGGAAAGAGCAGCAAATCTAACGCTAAACCTCACCCGCCGGCAGCACGGATCAGCCGATTCACGTTGTGGAACTCCAGGGGGGGCTACGGCCCAGAGAGGGGCTGCGCTGCCTGCCCGAGGGCAAGCCTGCGGCTCAGCCAGGCCAGGAATCCTCCTCCGACTTTCAGCTACGACGTATGGTGACGGGAGCGCTCTCTGGTCACGAGGAATCCTGCCCGAGAGCGGTTTTTCCTGCCCGGAGGTTAAGGAATGTTCCATGGGTACTTCTCTGATGCGAGGCCAAAGCTCACAGCGAGGTGAGCGCCGCTCGCTCGAAAAACCCCCGGAGGTTCCTCCGCTTCCTCTCTCATTTTCAGTGTGAGGAACGCTGAGAAAGTCTAAGCCAGAACCCTCGCTAGGGGCACGTGCCTGTCGCTGTTCATCACTTAATGAGTAAGTTTGAAAGCCCTAATGAGAAGTTTCACGCGCTGCGGAAGCGCGCGACTGTCAAAGCAAAAGCTCGGAGACAGCCGAGCCGCCGGAGCGTCTGTTCCAACCCAAACGACTGCGTTTTGACAATTAAAAACCAGACGATGGTGCTTCCTCCTGACAAGCGCTGTCAAAACCCTGAACTACCGAGATCTCAGTGATTCGGGTTCCGCCGAGACGTCGAGTCTCTGCCTTGCGCAGAGGGGGTGTTCGGCAGCGATCGAAAACCTGCTGCCGGCGGGAGCGGGCGGCTTCCGCGCGCCCCAGGGCGCTCAGCACCTGCCCACCCCGCGAACCCGACGCTGGAACGTATTCTCTCTCAAGTATTTCCAAAGCAGCTACGAAGGCATCCGACACCCACTATTACCACGCTCCAAACGATTATCTTACACGACGAAAACTGGAAGGTGAAAAGAGGAGTCTGCCTGGGTGGGACTACAGACACCTGAGCTCTAACGATCAGAAAAGACAAGGGTGGGTGTTCGGAACGTGCCGATTTTGGGGCTGAAGGTTCCAGATGGACCAGTCCAGAGAAATCTTATCGGTGTAAAAATGCAAAGTGTGTTTGACAACAGTCAAGGAAAAGCGTTTTGCCAGGAGATAGCGCAAGCTGAATCAACTCATCTAGGTGGTGCTCAAGAAATAGCTGAACCCAACGGTTCCTCTTAATTGTCAAAACGCTTCGGACAAGTGGGTTTTTACCTCGGTCACACACGACCATGGACACTCCTTGAGCAGAGAAAAGTTAAATTTCTGGAGACCTGTGGTCATTCTCTTCCAAAAGAGTGTGCGTGCTGGCAAGCCAGCGTGGGTGGGTCCCCAGCAGAAGAGGAAAGGAACCCTCAACTGTCAATCCCATCCTAGAATACATCTGTCTCCCAAAACACCAGCCACAGCTTA
Source organism: Trogon surrucura (assembly GCA_020746105.1). Classification (NCBI taxonomy): domain Eukaryota; kingdom Metazoa; phylum Chordata; class Aves; order Trogoniformes; family Trogonidae; genus Trogon; species Trogon surrucura. Next base: position 1,059,488 of record CM036617.1, on the reverse strand, counting down.
GAGACAGTTATTTTATGATGCTCTTTACCAGCCCAACAGCCAAATAAAGGATATCTGACACACAGCTGGTATACAAGCAGAACATATTAATATTTAGGCACGCATCTATTAAGAGCACGTAAGTTCGGATGTCCCTCACTTCAAGTTTCCTCCTAAATAAGGAAACGGTCACACCTAAACTGTCTCAACCCCCATTTCATCACAGCAACACGTCGGGACTCTCTAACAAAGGCAAAACAGGCCAACGTCACCCCTCGGAGCACGTTGGTAACGTGTGGAACAACACTGCAGCCATCTAGGAGGAATGATCCCAGCGGTTTCACAGCTTTTCAGTTTTTCCCAGCTTTCTGTGGTATTTCCCAGCGCTCTTCGTTGGTTTTCGAAATAAATTACAGGGACAATATTAGCACAGCTCTCCGTTTAGCTGTGTTCAAATTAATTTGTTCTTTCAAGGTTCCTCTGAAGCCCTGGCTAGAAGAAGCTTCAAGGTAGCTCTGGAGAATTTGTTACCGCTTACGCGGTCTTATAAAAAGGGCACGTGGGAGGGTTTCCTTTCCACTTCGCCATCCTTCCAGTGCCCGCCGAAGGCAGATTTTTTCCAAACTGCTCCCTCACCAGCTCGTTTCGTCCCTCTGCTTTCTGCCTACCCCGCGAGCTCGATGGGCAGAGCCGGGCTCTCTCAGCTCGCTGCAGCGCCCGTGGGTGCCTTGAGGAGCGTCACACAACGCAGCAGCCACAGCGCACAGAAGTGACATCGAGTCTTGTGTCATTCTTTTAAAACACAAGCATAAATACGTGACAGCCAGTGAAGGGGGAAGATTTAACCACAGGGCCCCCAGGAGGTTACTCCTGACGTGCTCACAGCCCTAAAAACATCATCCTACGACTGCACAAACCTCGAGCCTCTAAAACTTGCCGACAGCACTCGCGGGGCACAGCACAGCTGGGTTTGCCAAGTGCCACCCTCCGTCCCCCTGCCACCCCCACGGTGCTGCTTTTCTAACACACACGGGACGGTGGTTGGACAGACAACACCAAGACTCCAGTTTTGTGCATTAAAAGACACACGGAACACATCCAGAGGGGAGATGGTGACCTACTAATTTCTTAACACCCATGTATTTATTTTTCTTAATTCCTTAATTCCTTAAACTGGAAACTACTCACTCGTGAGGTGCCAACAATGGCAAAGCCACAATTCAAACGCTAATAAAGAACTACGTGAAGCAGCGGGACGCTCTGTTTTTACTGATGGTAACCACATTTTCACCTTAGCTGAAAGGGCAGGTAGAAATCACTGCGGTATTTTAATTTATTACGAGCACGTGCTGCAAGAGCTCTGTATGGTTAGTCCCTGTATGAATACAAACCAAATCACAGTAATGAAATCATGCCCAGACAACTGATATACAGACTGTTCCCAGCTTAACCCATGCGCAGGCTACTAAATCTTCTTTATTTAGGGTCTTAATGATGAGAAAAAGCGTTTTCCTACCAGGTACGAAGGTGTAAATCCTTTTATATGCAGAAGATATCGGCTGTTTTCAGAGATTTGATTTGTTTTTTTTCGCACACAAGCCTAAGCAGAGCGAAAGTTAAGCCGGGATCTCACACGACTGAGGTCTGGGCTCCCGACAATTCCTACCAGGGACTGCCGACACGGCAGCTCATCGCAACCGCGTCGCGGCATTGCAGAACGACACGAGGCGCAGGCTGTACCTTGATCAAATATTTTTCCCATCTGTCTGCCGTGACAGACTTCCCAATCTTTCTCATCAGTTTCAAGTGAAGCTCCACCAATTCTTTTGGAACTGCAGTATTGAGAGAGAGAGAGAAAAAAAAAAGAAAAGAACAGGATAAGTTACGACGTCTGGTGCAAATACACTTCAATGCTAAACACTGGTAACAGCACAACACGGTGACATTAATAAAACCAAGTAACATGAAGGCTGCAGAGGGGCAGCCCCGCGACCGAGAGATGGGAGATGACCTTCCAGCAACTTCACCTTCAGAAACGTGTGGTTTTTTTTGCTCTGTACTTACTTTGTTCTGTACAGGAGGGACAGAGGGACCCGAGAGGGGGAGGCCAGCACCGGTGCCACCACAGAATCAAAGTTTTTCCAACCAGGTGTGAGCTCTCCCTCACCGTGAGCTCCTCGGACACAGCTTCAACATCTTGCTCGAGCTCTGGTTCAGAAACGCCTCTGGCACCACCAAGCGGCAAATTCGCAGAAAATCAATTCCATCGGCGCAGCGCGACTTTTCGAAAACACGTAACCGATAATTGTCGATGCACCTCGACACGGCCAAGGGCATGAGCTTTCCCATTTGTAATTTCTTGGAAAAAGCTTAAACAAATGAACTTGGCAATTTCGTTCCTCTACTTCGCGTGCCATGTTATTTTTCTCCAAGCATTTGCATTACTCGATGCACACACGCTTTCAAAAGTTTTAAACCCACAAATTATGGTCAAAATTCAGGATTACGGTCCAGTACAACTACTCGGCACCGAGTCGGGGCACCGGGCGTGTTTGCTCGAAACCAGACATCACCGAGATGCTCTTTTTCTTCTGCTGAGCTATACAACATGTGAGCATCCGTGTGGATCCATTCAATATTGCAGTTGAACCCACCTGGCTGATATTTACTGTTCACATCGAATGCCTCTATTTCCAGGTGAACACGGTGAATTGGTAAAACATCAGTCTGATGAGAACGCTCATGCCATCTCAGAAGTTTGGTCTGCAGCCACAAGCTTAATACACAAACTCTTTCAATAAATACCTGAATACCAGCCTGGTTCCCAAAAGGAGACCTCCTTCCGATATCAAAAATTCAACTGTAAACCAGACCCGGCTCTCTCCATTACTCCATTGATATTATTTCTATAGCTTTACATAGAGAAGAAAGGTAGCACATCCCCTTGGCTTTCCCCAAAATTGACACATTTCATTAACTTTAAACCACCACAATATACTAAAAGGAACAAGATCAAAAGTGTTAAGCCCGAAGGGTGCCGAGCACTTGGCAGCAACAAAAGGAAGCACCAAACACTTTATACGCACGAGCAATTCCATCAAAGTCAAATCACAGAATCAAACCTCAGCTTGCAGGACACGGGAGCAAGGCAGAGTATTCAAAACCTGCTGGATCAAAGCGTTTGTTCGGCACCTTTATTTGGTTTTAGTCAGATCTCTTTAAGGAGTACAACTGCTTGGAACCCCAGTTTAAAGAAGGACAGGTGATTCGTTTCAAATAATGAAATCCCCAGTCACCACAAAAATAAAGTATCTTTACCGGATCGCTAGTCATCGAAGAAAAAAGCAATGTTAAAAAAATCAAAAAGTGGAAAGTAATTCTGCACGCCCTTGATCACCACTTACTGTGATTGGTGTTACCATCTCTAGAAACCTCACTTCTCTTCCCAGATTCCAGCATTTCAGCTCCGGCATTTCTAGGATCTTGATGACGTATCAATGTGGTTCTTTTCACAAACTCAACAGAACATTTCAAATCCATTCTCTATTTATTTATTGCCCATTCAAGACATATTAACACAATATTAACGACTGCATCTCTAGGCTGGCTTTTTTGCCAGTTCCCTAGCAAGCACTGGGCTGTGTTAGAAGGGGGGTGGCCAGTAGGTCAGAGAGGTCCTCCTGCCCCTCTGCTCTGCCCTGGGGAGGCCACATCTGGAGTATTGTGTCCAGTTCTGGGCCCCTCAGCTCCAGAAGGACAGGGAACTGCTGGAGAGAGTCCAGCGCAGCCCCAGGGATGATGGAGGGAGTGGAACATCTCCCTGGTGAGGAAAGGCTGAGGGAGCTGGGGCTCTTTAGTTTGGAGAAGAGGAGACTGAGGGGTGGCCTCACTAATGTTTACAAATACCTAAAGGGTGAGTGTCACGAGGATGGAGCCAGGCTCTTCTCGGTGACAACCAATGACAGGACAAGGGGTAATGGGCTGAAACTGGAACATAAGAGGTTCTGCTTAAACTCGAGAAGAAACTTCTTCTCAGCGAGGGTGACGGAGCCCTGGCACAGGCTGCCCAGGGAGGTTGTGGAGTCTCCTTCTCTGGAGACATTCAAGACCTGCCTGGACACGTTCCTGTGTAGCATTATCGAGGCGTTCCTGCTCTGGCAGGGGGATTGGACTGGATGATCTTTCAAGGTCCCTTCCAGCCTCTGACATTCTGGGATTCTGGGATTCACCGCCCAGTGACACCAGGCAAGAAGCAGGTGGAAGCTGAGATCGACGGGATCCTGAATCTGCTGTTCCACCAGAGGAAGGCAGCTCGCAGGAACCCGCACGAACCCGGGGCGCGGGAGCTCCTGGCACCCTGCACAAAGAGCTTAAGGCAAACACACGACGTTCAGCCCCCACCGCTGTCGGCACCGGACGGAGCCGCACCAGAGGCACGCGCGAAGCACCCGCACCCGTGAGGAGTCACTACACGGTCAGCTCACCTCCGACCCCACCGCACAGCAACCACACGCTTAATTCCCTTTACGGACAAGCCCCTACGCATAAAATCGCTTAAAAGCAGTCGGCTGCATCCCTTGCGAAAGGCCCAAGAACACCCAATAGGTAAGTGACCGCATTTCTAACATCTTTTAATATTCTCCTCCGTTTTTACGTGCGAGTCTGAAGTCCCACGAGCAGCCCGAGGCAGCAAACACTTTGTCTTCTAAATTAGTTTCAGCCGAAGGTAAGTTCCTCCTCCGGCTCATTAAACAGCGAGAAAACGTTGGGGAGAAGCACTAGGGTAGGATCTCCTTCAGCAGCAGCACTGGCTTATGGCAACATAAATATTCTTCTCTAGCAACTACCCAACTTGTTTCTTAACTCTTAGTCCAAGCAAAATGGGAGATCCCTACAGCTGGGACGTGTTATTAAGAAGTTTATAGACCATAGAGAAAAACGACGGCCTTGGTACGAACCTGGCACGATAATTAAACGGAAGGACAAAACCTTTAGCACAAAGCAGCCACGAAGTTATAGTGAACCTCTGACACAGAACTGTGGTAACAAGGAGCCCCATATTCATGCAGCAAGCTCGGCACCAAGAGAAAAATAAAGAAGTGAAGCATTTGACCTCTCCAGTGTTTCCCATTACGAGAAAGCAGTAGCTCCTGTCGAACAATCCTGCTGAAATGGATCGGCCCGTCGAAGGACGGGCTGAAGATCTGATTTTCTAGCTGAGTCCCCTGAGGAGTGTGATCAACCTACCAAGTTGTATGTCCATTCAAAATGAAAAAAACCCACCAAAAACACACCGAGGAAAGAGGAAAAAACGTAACTGCTCTGTCTCACGAGTGAAAGAGAAGAGCAATCAAACACGCTATAATTAAACCGGAGATCAAACCAGAAAGAACGAGTCACCAAGCAGCAGTTTTACATCCTGTTCCTCGAAAGATGTTGGCAGGCATGAAAAACAAACAAACCACGCTCACATTTAAATGACACCGTCAGCCCCGGAAAGCCCTTTGAAGTGTGGATGCTCGGTACCCACAGCATTTCGTGCGAATCCCCGAGCACCTTTCTGTCCCCTGTCGGTACAAACACCTGTGAAGACTCGCCGCCTGCCTGGACTCCTGGGCTCACACCCCCTCCAGCGCCGTCCAGCAGAGGTAAGGTCGGGGTTCTGCCCGTATCGCCCGCCCAGCACACCACTGGTCAGGGCAGCGGGCGGATCCCAGAATCACAGAATGTCCAGGACTGGAAGGGACCTCGAAAGATCATCCAGTCCAATCCCCCTGCCAGAGCAGGAACGCCTCGATAATGCTACACAGGAACGTGTCCAGGCGGGTCTTGAATGTCTCCAGAGAAGGAGACTCCACAGTCTCCCTGGGCAGCCTGGGCCAGGGCTCCGTCACCCTCACTGAGAAGAAGTTTCTTCTCGAGTTTAAGCGGAACCTCTTATGTTCCAGTTTCAGCCCATTACCCCTTGTCCTATCAGTGGTTGTCACCGAGAAGAGCCTGGCTCCATCCTCGTGACACTCACCCTTTAGATATTTGTAAACATGAATGAGGTCACCCCTCAGGCTCCTCTTCTCCAAACTAAAGAGCCCCAGCTCCCTCAGCCTTTCCTCATCAGGGAGATGCTCCACTCCCTCCATCATCCCAGTTGCCCTGTGCTGGACTCTCTCCAGCAGTTCCCTGTCTTTCTTGAACTGAGGGGCCCAGAACTGGACACAAGATTCCAGATGGGGTCTCACCAGGGCAGAGTAGAGGGGAAGGAGAACCTCTCTCGACCTACTAACCACCCCCCTTCTAACACACCCCAGGATGCCCTTGGCCTTCCTGGCCACAAGGGCACACTGCTGGCTCATGGCCATCCTGCTGCCCACCAAGACTCCCAGGTCCCTTTCCCCTACACTGCTCTCTAATAAGTCATTCCCCAGCTTATACTGGAACCTGGGGTTGTTCCTACCCAGATGCAAGACTCTACATTTACCCTTGTTATATTTCATTAAATTTTCCCCCCCGGATCAGTCCCGGCCAGCAGGACAGGGCTCTGAACCGGCACCAAAAAGCCGTTCCCTCCAGCCAGTCGAGCCACCGACCCGCCGGGCTCCGCTCGCAGAGGCACGGCCCCACTCCGCTGCGTCAGTCCTTGCTGCAAAAGGGACCCGACCTTAAACTCCAGCTCTAATTTTAGCCAAGAGATTATTTTCAGATAGGCAGAATTTATCACTTATTTGTCAAAATCATTACTCTCCATTTTTTTGGGTCTTATTCTATCCGCCTCCACTGGCCACAAATGGATCTGATCACGCTTGAGCTTTCTGACGCCCACACTCCCATCAGCCACCTTCTCACTGCACCCGAAGGTAAAATGAAAAAAAAATAACAATAATCATACGCACAGTCATCTGCACAACTCCTCAAAAGACCACCACGATCAAAACACCACCCTTACAGGAGTTCAGCTGGTTTTCAGCAGCCCTCTAGCAGTTCTAAGACGGTTTAATTTTTCATCCAAACAAGTTCTCTCTGTTTTATTCTCTAGCTTTTAAGCTCCCGGCAGCCTTGGGTTTTTTTTAAGCCAACAGATGAAGCAACAGCAGAAAGGTTAACAAAAGCAAGACTGATGTTAAAATAATGCAGAGTATTTAGGAAGAAAAGCATGCTGTACGGTGCGAGGAAAAAGAAAAGGAGGGAGAAAAAAAAAAAAAAAGAGAAAATTGCTTTGAAAACAGCAGGTAAAAATAGCACCTGATCTATTTTAGAAACTGGAAATGGACCTGGAAAGGAAAGACAGCAAATAATAGCCCAGTTTACAGCCTCAAAAATGTAGTGAATGAAAAAAAAAAGGGCTCAAGTCCACAAACTCTGGACACCTGAACAGCAAGTGAGAAAAAACAGGCTGGCAGGGACCTTAGGGATCATCTGACCCACCCCCTGCCATGGGCAGAGACGCCCTGAACCAGCCCAGGTTGCTCCAGGTTCATCCAACCTGGCCTTGAGCATCTCCAGGGAGGGGGCAGCCACAGCCTCTCTGGGCAACCTAGCCCAGAGTCTGGCCACCCTCGCACTGAACAATTTCTTCCTCAGATCCAGTCTAAACCCCTTCTCCTGCAGTTTAAATCCATTTCCCTTGTCCTGTCGCCGGACACTCTTGTCCAAAGTCCCTCCCCAGCCTCCCTGTAGGTCCCTTCAGGCACTGCAGGCAGGGATAAGGTCCCCCCGGAGTCTTCTGTTTTCAAGACTGAACAGCCCCAGCTCCCTCAGCCTGTCCTCGCAGCAGAGCTGCTCCAGCCCCTGGGTCAGCTTTGTGGCCTCCTCTGGACTCGTTCCAACAGCTCCATGTCCCTCTCACGGTGGGGACACCAGAACTGGACGCAGGATTCGAGGTGGGGTCTCACCAGAGCCGAGCAAAGGGGGAGAATCCCCTCTGCTGCCCACACTCCTCTGGATGCAGCCCAGGGCAGGGTTGGCCTCTGGGCTGCGGGAGCGCCCTGCCGGCTCAGGGTGAGCTGCTCGTCCATCAACACCCCCAAATCCTTCTCTTCAGGGTTGCTCTCACCCCACTCTGGGCCCAGTTTGTGTTTGTGCCTGGGACTGGTGTGACTCAGGGGTAGGACTTTGCCCTTGGACTCGCTGAAGCTCCTGCAGTTTGCCCTGGCCCATTTCTCCAGCCTGCCCAGGTCCCTCCGGGTGGCATCTCCCCTGCCCTCAAGAACTCAGCTCTCGGAAACTGCTGGGACGGCAGCCTAGGAAAGCAAAGACACAGCAGCACAACCACCCTTCGTTCTGGCCAGCAACAAATCGGGAATTAAGATATTCCAAAACAGCTCCTGGATTCCCTTGCCTGCTGAGGCACCTCAGTCTCCAGCATAACCGTGATAATTACGCCAGACTTTCAGACTCTGAGCAGAAAACCCTCGTTTCCCTCCTTAGCACTGAACCACTTCATTTTAATTCTCAAATAAAGAGTCGGCGTGACAGAGGTGAGCGGTAATCACGAAGACAACACTTCAACAACGGGCTCTGGAGCGCTTCACAGCTCCTCGGGGTAAGTACGTGCCCCGTGGCTCCCTCATGCCGGGATAAATCCATTTCAGAGAGGGTTTCTTCTACAAAGACCACCCAGGCAGGGCAGAGCTGCAGCGGACGGCACCAGCATGCCCAGTTTGGGCACTGGGAGCCAGGGTTTGGAGCACACCGCAGAACACGCTTACCCACACGCAGAGCTCTAAGGAGGCGTGAGGTGCCCTGTGTCAGGCACCCAGGTGTCTTACAGAAAGCACAAGCAGAGTTAGGAACTCTAGTTAAAAAAATAAAATAGAATAATAAAAAAAAATCCAGGTTGATCAGACGGGATTCTTCAACACCGAAATGCTGAAGAGGCACGATGGAAGCGCAACCCCTCTCCGGAAAGCTCAGCAGCAAAGACTTACACCCAGAGCTCAGTCTCCAGTGCAGGGGGTGAAACACAAACCAAAAAAAAAGTAAATAAGGGCTTATCCGTTTTCATATCTCCAATGAGATCCACAAAGGTATTTCTGCCCTTTCTCGGGTTCAAGTGAGCCATCCCAGTGAGGGAAGGATGCTCAGGGCATGTGAGAAAAGAATCTGGGACGGCAACACCTCCCTTTGGACCTCACGCTCCCGAGCTGCTACGATTCAGTTCCGTGCCTTCGCTCACTCTCGGAAGGCTCAAAAATGACAGCTCCCGCTTCCAGAGGGCGGCCGAGCCACAAGGCAGGCAGCTAGGAAAGAAATGCAAAGCTCAAGGGCCCGAGGGAAAGAAGAAGAAAAGGAAGCACAAGCTAATTCCTGTGAAAGTAGAGCCTGAGCTCTACTCCCTACACCCAGCTCCTGCAATTTTTTGGGGATTTTGCCATCAAAATCCTGGGAGAGGGCAGCAGCAGGATTCACCTAAGCAAATAAATATTTGCCCCTGAGCTAGTTCCATATAACCCATTTATAGCCCATGGAGAGAGAGACATTTTTAGGAGTCAGCTCACCCTAAAGCCAACACCCGAGCTCCGCTAAACACCCTCGGTGAGATTAATTCCGCCACAGGGCGTCCGGCAAGGTTCTTCCAGCGAAAACCACCGGGTGTAAGGTCTGGGGGACACACGAGTGTCACCAGGGGGTGTTCATCCCGTTCCGAAACCAGGACGTGAGCTCTTGCGCTCCCCGTTACCTCCGGGGGTCCGACCCGCGCTCGTAAGGTTTATGCAGGCGCAGAAGTTCCCGGCGCCCAGAATCGATTCTCGGAGCGGGGCAGCGTTTCGCTCCAGGTGAAAGGGGGCGCAGCCGGTTCCACTGAACTCCAGTATCCTCGGGACAGCGAAACCAGTGACGGCAGAGACTGAACGTACGGAGGCAGATCTGTGAGCATCAGTGGCTGAGAAGGCTGCAGCTCCACCGAGCTTTAGTCACATAAATATAACAAGCTCCTTTTAATGGGGTCTGTTAAAGGACAAACTGAACACGAGTCCTTTTTCTAGTTCATTATATGAAAACCAGAACAAATGTACATGCGTTTTAACTCCTTTCAGTTACTAGAAACACCACTCCGCTGTCAATCTTGCTGCCCTTCTCGGGCACTCTCAGAGTTTTCTTCAGCACTAAGAGAAGAAAGATGCGATTACACGGTAAAATCACTTTTCTCCCGCATCTCCCACTCGAACAAAAAGGCAAAATTAAAAAATTGAGAGCAGGCTGAATAAAAATCACTTTCCTAAACCAAGTTTCATTACCGAGGTTAGTGGTTATCACTGCTCAGTCTCCTGGGGGGAAAATAAAACATTAAAAAAACACACCAAAAATTGATCTTTTTTTTATACGTTGAGATCTGCTACAGAGACATTTCTGCCCTTTTTCAGGTTCAACTCTAAAAATAGCAGGTTTTTATGTCTCTAGCCGCTGGTGAATCCAACCCGCGCTTCAAATAAGTCTCGTTTATACTCCGGGATTCACCAGTTCATCTTTCCTTTACACAACAGCTCCACTGAATGATACCAGCAGCTCAATGTTTCTCAGCAATTTCTCTGTAATTGCCAAATATTGCAGACATCTCTTCTTGAAAACCTAGTCTGAGGTCTCCCAATAAAAAAAAAAAAATAATTCCAGTTTACTGGACCCTAAAGAAGTACAAGAATATTATCACGCTACAAAGACGCGCGTTTTGTATTCTGCAGAATACTCAGGAAGGATTAACTCGTGTAGAAAAGTACTCTGAGCACTCGGTATTTCCCAAACAGCAGCAGGAGTTTTCTGTAAGGATCAGCACAAGCAAACTTGGAGAGCGAAGCCAACGCGAGTCATTCCGCAACGCAGGACGCGCTTCCCTGCCAGCTGGAAATAAGTGGCGGCACGTTTGTTCTGCTCTAAGGTAGGGCCGGCTCATTAAGTTATCAGCAGCCCAAGCGAAAATTTAAAATATTTCTGCAAAACACCAGATAACCGGGGAGGGAAACGCCGCGTCTCAGATACTCGGGCAAAACAGTTGTAGGAGAGCAGCGTTTCCAGCGGCCGGCCGAGAGTTCCGTCGCACGGATGAAGGAAATCATCCTACACACGAATTGCTGATCACAACCCAACACTTCGGACAAGTTTAATCCGATTAGTGCAGAATTTGAGGCTTCTTTTAAATGGTTTCGCAGCCAGCAGTGACTTTTTTGCCATTATTTCTTAAGAAACCCAGGAAGTGAGGACAGAAATGCAAGGAGCAAAACTGTCCAAGCCAGTTGCCCGACGACGTGCTAATGGCACGGAACCGCTGGGGTGGGTTCTGACCAGCTTGCTTAAGCTCTGGTCCAAAATAAAGAAACCCCACAATGCTCCCATCCTCTCACGAGCTTACGCTTGAATCGCGGAACAAGCGCGGATTTACAGCGCTCTCACTCCTCGAAACACCCAGCTCTTAAGCCTAAAGTCCTAAGAGCATGTTTAAAATATCTACCTTCCCCCCCCGTTAATGTAATTATAAGCAATTAGAACTTTGGGGCTGCTGCCGCTTCCCGGGGTAGCCAGGACTCTTTCCTTCGGGGTCGACACCACCTCCTGCCCGTTTTGGGGGGCTCCAAACCGCAGAGAGCGGCGCTGTCACCCCTGCGTCCGCGGCCACCTTCCACAAACTTCGAATCTGAGCTAGAAAATCAAACACAGATGAGGGCAACACCCCGGAGGGAGGATGAGTTTCCAGCTCCCGTTTGCATCCCATGCCCTCTCCAACCTCATGGTTGAGATCCAAACCCTCCAAGCCAAAGAACCGGGTGGAGATCACCTCGGGATCAGGGCAGGGCCGGAGGGGAGCGCCACGCACCCGCAGCTGCCCCGAAAGGTGACAGCACCCGAGGAACAGAAAACTCGCAGACGTTCCCCTTCCTGCACGGCACGGGGCAGGTAGGAAGGAAGGAGGAGGAACCTCGGCAGCAGAAACCGCGCTTCCGCGTCGCGTTTGGAGAAGGGAACGAGGAGCCACGGAGCTTGTCCTGACAGCGAGTTGCAGGAGTTACCTGCCCCTGGGTTATCTTTAAAACCCCCTAGTTTGAGCCTGGCTTAACTCAGAAGCAAGAAATTTCATATTCTTAGTTTTATTTTGAAATATTTTTACTACAACTCAGCATTTGTTAGCGTCTAACTCTTTTTGAGCTCTGGCCTCGGTAATAATTTGCAGCAACTGACTGTAATTACGGAACACGTGAAAGGCGTTTAAACCCAAATTACTTTTAAATTTCATTCAACACGCCACTTTTCTGGTTTTACAACACAGAAAGGAATGCAAGTCTCTAGGAGCCCTGCTTTGTACGCTTTTAAAAATCCCCCCTGACGTTAACAGTATCCTTTTTAAAGGTGCTTTTTCTTTTTAAGAAACTTTCATGCAGTCCTTCTCAGTCTGCTGATCACCCTTCGTTACCTCTCACGATGGAACTGAGCACTGGAATCACGAAGGCAAGCAAGCGACAAGACAACAGGCAGATACACGCACCTAAAATAAAATACCCCCCAAGTTTTGCATATGATTCTCAGCCCTTTGTTTGCTCATTTTCAAGACTCCAGCTCCCTGTTAACAGCAGTGCTCCTCTCCGACCTGCCACGATACTACCAAGAATATTTTGTGGAGCTAACCTCTAATTTTAAATCTTCTGGGATGTATTTATCGTAACATCTTCCTTTCCACTGCATACCTCTGACTGGTAGGTTTGCTGCCCACGGGCAATACTATTTTATCCGCAGCGGTGTCTCCCCTTAGGCCAGATTAGCCATCTTCCACCTGGACCTTATTTTAAAATGACTCACCTCCTCCCTTTGCCAGTAAAAAATAAATAAATTAGGAATTCTGCTTCATTTAGATCACAGTGACAAAAAAACCCCCTCGTGTCTCTGTACCCAACCTCCCGTTGGTTGATAAGGTCGAATGATGCTGCTTTCCCTCTCAGCCAGCGGACTCCTCCGGAACAGTCGGGCGATACATCCCTCGACATTGCTCACACTCTGCCAGGGGAGGGATGGGCAGAAAGCAAACCTGCTCCTCAGTTCGTCCGAAATTAAAGTCAACAGCAGCCTCAGTTGGTATCGGCAGGTTGGGCTGCGGGCTGCACTGGCTAAAAACCGCGCCGCGGCTCACCCGATTCCTCCTGCCACGGGGGAGAACGGCAAAGAAAGGGCTGGACGTCAGAGTCACGATTTTAGTCATCTCGAGTAAGGTTGTTGTGGAACACGAGGCAACCACTGCAAGCAGGGACCTCCTCGAAAGGCTTTGAATCCGTAGGCAAGTACCTGTCAGGCATGACCCGTCCGCCCCCGGGTCAGACGAACCACCCCTGCTTTCCAAAGGAAACAGCTCAGAATTTTCCTTTGGAGAACAACTACCACAACTGCGAAATGACAAGTTCTAAAGTTTATCAAAGCCAGACGTAAAGTGGGTTTAATTCCCTAAATCTTCATTAGATTCTTTAAAACGTGCTCGTTAACTCCATTTTCCACTTCCACACTTTAATATGAGTCTGAGTGGTTTTTACCCATTGTATTTCTGAACTTTTTTCAGAAGCCAGCTGAGTGTCTAAGCCCGGCAACCCAGCGTGCCTTCACACTAATAATTTACGTCTTCCCCTACATCATTTCCTAACACGTCCGTTTTATCATACTTCATCTTTATTGCCAGCAAGGCAGCGTAACTAAAGATATGACAAACTAGCCTAATAATGACACTTCACGCAAAGAAGTTCTCAGCAACGTACTTATTTAATCGTTGCCTTGTAGCCAATGATTTTAGACACTCGCGTTTCCGAGATATTTTTCTTTTTACAAAAGACTTTTCTCTGTCCACACGCTCTCCAAAATGCTTCTAAGCTTCCTTCTTTCTACTGCCAGCTACACGTAGGTTCTCCTGGACTTCACCAGGGTTAGATTTCCACCTTTCAATCAATTTCTATTGGGTACAAAACCTTGGACATTCGCCCTTTCACCATCCTGCTCCCATCTGTCAGCCACACGCATTCAGGGACTTCTACCAGCTTTGCAAACACGTTCCACCTACAATCCTGGAATGTCTGAGGTTGGAAGGGACCTCAGAGATCATCTCACCCAACCCCTGCCATGGGCAGGGACACCCTGAACCAGCCCAGGTTGCTCCAGGTTCATCCAACCTGGCCTTGAGCACCTCCAGGGAGGGGGCAGCCACAGCCTCTCTGGGCAACCTAGTCCAGAGTCTGGCCACCCTCGCACTGAACAATTTCTTCCTCACATCCAATCTAAACCCCTTCTCCTGCAGTTTAAACCCATTTCCCTTGTCCTGTTGCTGGACACTCTTGTCAAAAGTCCCTCCCCAGCCTCCCTGTAGGTCCCTTCAGGCACTGCAGGCAGGGATACGGTGCCCCCGGAGTCTTTTGAAGACTGAACACCCCCAGCCCATCCTCACAGCAGAGCTGCTCCAGCCCCAGGTCAGCTTTGTGACACCCAGTCAGCATTTTTACTCCTTGACTTAAGACTTCTGGTCTCCCTTCTTAGGAAGTTTAGGTCTTCCAAAAGCTCCCCTGTCACCACATCAATTTTTCTTACCTGTTCCATCCCTTCAAACCAATTGCTGATGAGTCAGTTAACTATTACAGCTAGTAGGATTTGCAACAGAATTGGTCTAAGCCTCAAAGTACATTTCAAGGGATACTCTTGCCACTTGCTGGGAGTATTTTTTGCAAAGCAGGTCACTCACACAGCCACCTTCAGCGAGTTCCATTTCAACTACCACCTCCAGGCAACACTGCCACTGCTCTTTTGGTGGTTTCGTTGTTGTTGTTGCATCCTGCCGCACAGCTCTCCGCCTCGGGTGCTTTCTTGCAAGGTACCGTTGTTAACTACCAGAACACCACACCGCAGACTCCGGGATCGCACCGAAATCTCCACACTTCTATCACCCGCTAATTAATACGGCTTTTGTGAACCACAGTGGTTCGTCCTCAGGAGGAAGCCACTATAATCCTGGTAGTCATTAACAGTAAAAGGCAGTGAATGTGCCCTGGCACTGGTGCTACCAGGGAGCTGGAGAACAGAGGGACACCGAGTCGGGTAGGAAATCAAGCAACTACTCGCACACAAACTTCAACCACCAACTTCATCCAGCACGTTACTGTTTCGGGACTTTATCAACCAGAAGTGACCGTCAGGAGAGAAAAGCAGCACAGGCTACAACCACCAAAAAAAGCCACTGAGCTTCATGCCAACAAAGAGCATTTTCTTGGAAAAGGGCACTTGCAAGGTTGAGCCTAGAGAGGTACGACGTGCTTGCTATCCAGTCTTCAAATACCAATCACGTCTGCGAATGCAAGGGTAAGCAGCGCTTTTCTCCAGGGTACTACAAGAGCTAAATGACCATTATGGAGAGAAACTGAATGCTAAAACACAGCTCCTGAAACACAGGGATCTGGAAATAGGCCTGCCCTCACTTGGAGAAATTGTTTGCTTTCCCCCCACCATTACAGACATCAACAAGGACACAATTTCTACCCGAGTTCTGAGAAATTCTCTGCTGCTTGAGCTTCAAGAGCTTTGTTTGGCTCTTGGGGCAGAGCAGTAGCTGCTTCAGGCTGGCGGCAAGCCGCGTGTGTGAGGGGCTGACAAGTGCTAGAGGCTACCCAGAAGGGCTTGCTCACGCTAAGACGCTTGCCAAGGGTTACAGAACCACCGAAGCAAAGGAGAGCTCATCGATTTGGGGGGAAAAAAAAACAAACTCGGAGGAATGCAGCTGGACTGCCAAGCGTTGTACGGCCCAGGGAGAGATCTTCGTGTTATAACAGATACCACAAGACAACTGGCTTTGGGGCAGCAGCAAGCACGCAGCCACACCACCCTCCAGCTGGGTGTTTATTCATCACATTCCCATCATCTGCCCCTTCTTGCCAGGTCAGTAGCTCCCGTCCTCTCGTTCACCCCGTTGTTTTCATTCATTCACGGCCACTGTTTTCTGCCTCCAGCGTGACAGCATTACCAAGCCACCAAGTAGTTTCTCCTCCCCAAAATCTACCACGTTTCCGCCCAAGGTATGCAGTCCACGAGCTACCGTAGAAACCACAAATCGTCCTTCTGTTTTAATCTTCGTATCACCAACACAATGAGTTTCCCAGAAGTTCCCCTGAGCTTCTCAGTTTATAGGACAGGCCATGAACAAGCTGATCCCAAAGTCAGCTTTGGGAGGGGCTCACAAGTGTGGGTCCCAGGCCACAGGCACCGATAACTGCGCACACTGCTAGCTGCTCTTACGCCTTGAAGTAACATCAAACGAGGAGTTGCACTCACAACAGGTGGAGGAAACTCAGACAGCCCCTGAGCAACAAACACGGTTGGAGGGCGAGTGTTCCAACCCTGACAGCTTCTGCAGGTCTCTGAAGCTGGCCGGAGCCACGCACAAGCTCGAGTTGACGGACTGCTGGACAGACCCCGCGTCCAGTTTACACACAATGACGCTGTCACACACAACTCGCTTTGAGTTTACAAAGTCCTCCGCTACAAACACACCGCAGCCCAGCCCAGGGGGCTTCCTCTGACAAGCATCACCTCGCGTCGGCCAGAAGAATTTCCACCGGCATTCCCGGGTCGTATACACTTGTCCTGAAAAAAGGTCGAAGATGGTGACTCGGTACTACTGTCAGAACTTGTACCTCCAGTTGTGTCCCATCCAAACCGGGCCGGAATTCAACAAAACCACCTACCAAGAGCTTACCACCCCTCCTCGACGAAGGCACACAGTCCAACACAACCCCTAGGGGGGCTGAGTTCTGGCAGAGGAGCTATAGCTCATCTGTGCCCGGAGAGCAGCCTCCCCAGTTCCTTTTTTCCAGCCCGCACGGCATTCAGTCATCTCTTTCAGAGGGGCACTGGTGCTGGAAAGAGACCCAACTGCTTGTCTCCCCAGGGGCACAGCGCTGCCCCAGCTTCTGCGGAGGATCAGAAGATGATGGGCCATCTAGTTAAAACCAGCCTTGTCAGCCTAAATCTGAGAGCACCCTGGGGTGAGCCAACCTGCCAGCTCAACACACAGGAAGCCTTGCCATGGGAAAGCCATTGAAGCAGGAACAGTTAGAAGAAGGATACGTATTCGTATCCTATTATGAGATAATTAATTCCAAGGTAAACTTAATTTGCCTCTTAAATGAATAACTGAAAAAGCACATATGGATAAGGCACACTGACCTCAAAGTCATATTAACCTCAGGTGACTGAAGCACAGACAAGAGGAGCTTGTTCTGCACTAGAAGTTGAGTTGCCATGAAGTCCCTACAAGAACACTACTCCTGCTACTTACTTTCTCAGAATTTAACCCAATTCTGCTGTTTGAGGACTTCAGCTGCAAGTCACTGGAATATACCTTCAACAAACCGGTTCATGCGACAGGCAGAAACATCCAAGGTGTAGAACTTCTGTCATATTCAAAAATGAAACAAGCGCAGAAGCAATACACCACGTTCTGAAGTATACTATGCTTTTACTCTCCAGTGGTTTATCGCTAAGTTAAAAATATTGCCTTTTACCAACAGGTGGTGGATTAATAGCTTTGGCATAAATCATCAGTGTTTTGGTTTGATCCCCAGGTAGGGCAGGAAAGCAATGATCCACATCCACAAAACCGAGTTCAGCCCGTCACCTGCATCCAGGTGAGGAGCAGAAGAGCAGAGAAACTGCTCACTCCTAAAGGAGAGGGGTGGCAAAAGATACGAACACTTGGGCTCGCAGAGAAGACAAGAAGTGGTACCTCCGACTAGCCGGGACGGCTTTATCGCAGAAGCGAGCTCACGGTATCAACACACCACACATTTAATGTCTTTAAAGAAGAAGATTCAGCAGGACACAGCGTGTGAATAAACGTGTACAAGAGTACACCACAGCGACAGGAGGTATGGAGTGAGGTTAATCAGGCTCTTCTAGACTATGAAAATCGGGAATCAACACCCAAGCTGGCAAAATTACCGAAACTACTACTGTGGGCTCAGAATGAGCTGGACCAGAAGAAAGCGAAATATCCCAAAATGCCAAACCTCAGCAAGGGGACGACTGAAGAACCCAAGTAAAATGTGTGCAGATGGACACCAAACAATCTCAGTACTGCACAGTATACATTTATATCAGTCTGTCACTGAAATATGATTACCACAGTACAGCACTCAATTCAGATTTTTCAATGAACACCTAATTTGAAGGGAGAAAAGGCTCTTTTAAATGCTGCAAAAACAGCATTGAAAGGCACTGTATCTCTTTGAAAGTCTGACTTAGGCGATGCACTGTAATACATTTTTAAAAAATGTATTATAACCACACAAACTAGTATTTCTGCACTGAAATCAGTTAATAAGCCTCAAGTCCAGTATCAAATGTTAAGTGAAACAGCACTTGGCAGTACTTCCATATCACATTTATGGTCTACTCTTAATGCTAACCCACCTACTGGGGATGTTACACATCGCTGCAACGTGTCACGACTCCACCTCCGAGTCACATCAAACCCCAGAACTTCGGGTCAGCACTACACAAACACGCTCGACATCAAGTATTAAATACAAGAAAAATCAAACACATCAACAGAAGACTCTGCCTCCCCAGCCTTTTCTTCAGGAACATACTTAATCCTGAGCCTGGAAGTCTGTCAAACTCCTTATCATTAGATATGGTTGGCTTTTGCTTGCTATGTTGAACAGCGTATGTCTCTCCCGTGCAGATATTCAAGAGCAGGTTAAGTCAACAGTAACTCTTCCTTTCTTCAGGGAATGGTGAGAACCCTTAAAGCTTAATGCTCTAAAGCTTTCCAGAGCTACTGAAATGACAATAAAAAATCCTGACATAGCCCCCCTGAAACAAATGACTTGAGCATCTACATTCATTTGAAAAAGATGTTGGGTGTCTAGAAGATTCAGAAAAATACAGCAGCTTGTAAAACAGAACTTGCTGCTTTGAAGTACGGCAGCTCCAAAGACTCTACTTTTTTTTCACTTCTACAATGTAGTATCGGGTATTCTCTGCTGAAAAAAAAAAATAAACTCAAATGGCTTGCACAGATTTCCCACAAACTACCTGCCGTTACGCTTGGTTCTCACTACGAAGACAGAAAAGAGGAAGGAGAAAAAGATTTACCAAAAAAATGGAACTACTGGAGGCACCTGCATCTCCTCCTGTCTGCCTTCACACCACTTCAACCTGAGCCAATGCTCCAGGAGTGGTTTTATTATCAACCTCCAGACGCAGCACACTCCTGCTGTAATTAAGCGGCGAAGTTCTAGGCTCAGTCAGTCAAAGATGGTACAGAAGGCTGAGCTGCGGCGAGGACACAGGAGAGCTCCTCACGCTGGAAATCCACACACGCTCTTCTCCAGAGCACCTTCGGCACGCTCCACACCAGCAGTATTTTGAGGCAAGCTTTGCCATTTTGCAGGAGGAACACACAAAGCACGCACACTGGCTGCCACTTCGACCAAGAACGATTCAAACCCCACGGTGGTAGGAAAAAATCTGCAAAAACCCGATGAGCTCGGGCAGCCTGAAGCGCTTCAGAAGATGTCCTTCACCTTCGGGAAAGGCTCCGCCATTCGCACGCTGGGGAACCCGGCAAACCAGCAAGAGGTTTGAGTAGTCGTGTGTAAAATTAGATGGCCCTCGTGCAAGCTAACCTTCTAGTAATATTTTCATTCACAAGAGACCAAAGTGCTTAATTAACATTTATACTGATGCTCAGGCTGTTTACCAACACAAAGGAGGTGGCGATTTCATACTGTGGGTCCTTAAACACCGCCCTACACATAAATATATTCCTTGCTCCCCTCTATCGCATCCATTTACTGTTTAAACTTGCAACCGTTCGTCTGCTGCAAGTAAAGCTCTCAGTGAAGAAAAGGCAGCGTATGTTTGTTGGAATGAGACCGAGCACTGTTTTCCTGTGATGATTTGTTCCAGTTTGCAGAGTTTTGCCTTGAGAGGCAACCAGAGGCAGAAGAGACACTGCTTGGCTCTAGGGTGATGCTCTGGCAGGGGGATTGGACTGGATGATCTTTCGAGGTCCCTTCCAATCCCTGACATTCTGTGATCCTATTGTTACCTTGGTTTTGCATCTGAAAGTACAGTTATGCAGAGGTGACGGTATCTCCTTCAGAAATTCCAGTTAAAATCACAAATTGGGTTGCTCTTCTGTAAATCTTACGAGAAACTAGCAAATGTTGTGAACTAACCCTGTCACCATCTCGGCAGACACTTGGTTCTTCCCAAAGAAGCTCAAGGTTGTCCTAACAGCAGCCTGCGCCATGGCGCCGTAGGTAAGGCAAGGATAACCATTCCCAATGGGAAAATAATTCTTCTTTGTAAAACACGGTCTTCACCAGACAACCACAGGTCTCATTACGTTGTAGAGTGACGATTTTCAAATGAACCACCAGCCCGAAGTTAAGCTATCATAGAATCACAGAATGTCAGGGATTGGAAGGGACCTCGAAAGATCATCCAGTCCAATCCCCCTGCCAGAGCAGGAACGCCTCGATAATGCTACACAGGAACGTGTCCAGGCGGGTCTTGAATGTCTCCAGAGAAGGAGACTCCACAACCTCCCTGGGCAGCCTGGGCCAGGGCTCCGTCACCCTCACTGAGAAGAAGTTTCTTCTCGAGTTTAAGCGGAACCTCTTATGTTCCAGTTTCAGCCCATTACCCCTTGTCCTATCAGTGGTTGTCACCGAGAAGAGCCTGGCTCCATCCTCGTGACACTCCCCCTTTAGATATTTGTAGACATTAATGAGGTCACCCCTCAGTCTCCTCTTCTCCAAACTAAAGAGCCCCAGCTCCCTCAGCCTTTTCTCATAAGGGAGATGCTCCACTCCCTCCATCATCCCAGTTGCCCTGTGCTGGACTCTCTCCAGCAGTTCCCTGTCTTTCTTGAACTGAGGGGCCCAGAACTGGACACAAGATTCCAGATGTGGCCTCCCCAGGGCAGAGCAGAGGGGAAGGAGAACCTCTCTTGTCGTGCAGCCTTCTGCAGCAGCGGGCTATCTCCACACCTACTGCTTTACCCCACCGCCGAACAGCAACGGGTAAAATCAACACCACACACCCCTATTTTCCTGTTCAACCGTGACTTACGTTACCCACCAAACCCAAAGAACGTTTTCAGTGGGTCTGAGCATTCTGACACAAGATCCTACCTGCGTACAAACAGTCAAACATCCAACCTGCTACTAACACAGATTAATTCAATATCCAAACTACGGAAAACTGTTCATATTCGAGCGCTGCTGTCTTCGCCGTTTGTCTTGAAATTCTCAGGTAGGAGAGGTCACACGGCAAAGCTCGAGTGCTGTCGGGGGGTTAACAAAAGTCCAAAAATCCCTCTGAAATACGGGATAGCTTCCTAGCTGTCAGCATCTGCTCAGCATCCACACGGCATCCCTTCCTGGAAGGAAGGAAGGTGTTACCTTCCCTTAACAACGCGCAAGCTCTTAGTCATATTTTCTTTTCCTGGTAATAATTAGAACAGTTATACAACTAGTGACCAGCATTCGAACGCGAGCTACTAGTTCTCCTTGAGGCCCCTAACATAAATAACTTCTACTGGCATCTCCCAAGAGTAACTCTTCAGTCAAGACGACGTAGGCCATGTTTAAATAAAACCAAAACCACCCCACCAAAACCACCCCCAAGACACCTTTGAAACTGTTGAACATCAAAACAGGGTTACAGGTAATGGTCAAACCCCCAAACTATTGATTTCCTTCCTTGATTGCAAAATGAATACAGAGAGGAGTTCCAAGCAGCCGTCACCTGGCAGTTGGGATTTAAAACTTAGTCCGGATTCTAAGAAGTTCGGGGGGGAAAAAAAAAACAACAAAGAAACAAACACCAAAAATCCCCACTTTGAGGTTTTGTAGCTATTTGCTTAGGTTTTGTTATGTATTACTGTCACTGCAAATCCACTGTCAAGCGATGCTGGGATCAGAAGCGAGACAAACTGTAACCGAAATCAAAATCCCTTTTCTCATCCCATGAAAACTACATTCAGCTGCGAACTAACAGATGTTCACAGAAAGAAGGACCCACTTCAGCTTTCAGCCAGTGTTTAGCAACTTTACAACTTGCACCCTTAAAAACACCACTTTGGGGACTAATCAGAGGCAAAATCACGTAAAGGAGTCTAGTCATAGAATCATAGAATGTTATGATTCTATGACACCACAACCATTTTTCCCACAGGCACAAAATACCCCAGGGAACGCACAGCCAAGCCCCATGAGCTGGTGGTACCAAAGGAAAAGAAATCCCATCACAAAAGGTATCGCACCGAGCACCACGGATCACCCAGGTTTGTTCTTCGCACCTCCACACTCTCTTTGGGATGAGAAAATGCGAGCGCATACATCATCTACAGCAGGCACCAGCAAAAAAAACCCACAACAAACCCACCCAGTAATTTAGAGACGACACCTTCAGAAGCTGAAACTGCTCCCGTTTGGGGGAGCTGCTCTGAAGCAGAATAACCCGTCCCCTGCCAAAGGAGAAGGGCGATTACAGAGAGAAGTTTCAAAATTTGGCATCAAACCGACCCATAAGGCAAACTCCATAACGCAAGTCATCTGAAGGCTTTTTAGGAAAGGGTTATCCAGTAATCGCTGCCCTACGGATAACCCCCTCCCTGCCATCACGCAATTAATGTCACTGGGAATTTTTTCTAACCAAACGCGTACTCTTAAAACATCAGCTCATCCTTTCATGTTCATTTATTCCGCAGTTCACACAAGAAAATTATCTCTTACAGAACCACTTACGTTGTGTCACACAGTAAAAGCGTTCATTTTCTTTACAGGCATCGCTTCAAAAAGAGTATTTTCATTAAAAATTCAAACTTTTCAAGTGTGGTTGCGGTTTTCTCCTATAAGTTTTGCAACAGTTTAACAAAACAACGCTTCTTCTAATGAGCCCTTTATATGAGTAGTACAGGAACGCTGGAGAATTTCATATAAACACCTTTTTTTTTCCAGAAAGTTAATCACGTTTTCAGAAGTTCACAGATCTCACCTATGTTTTTCATATCGATTAGGCACCAGAGAACAGGAGGAAGTCAAGACATTCATCTTATTTCATTATAATCCAGCAGTGGCTGCTGCGAACGCCCCGACAGGACACCCGCACACACACACACACAAAAAAAAGCAACTTCCTTTACGCGAGAAAGCGCCTGCACGCCGACTGAAACCCAACCCCTCTGCCCCAGCCAGGGTGGGTTTGGTGGGGAAGGAGGTGAGAGCGAGGATGGGTTTTTTTTTTTGGGGAAAAAAAAATTAACAAAAAAGCCAGGGCTGTTAGAGCAAAAGAGCAGCTCCTCCAGCAGCAGGAAGTTTCTATGGGGCCTGGCCGAGCATGCGCCGTCCGCTTCGCCGTCTCCCTATGTGGCAAGAGTGCAGAGGCAACAACCAAACCAGAGGCCAGAAGACCAAGAGCAACAAGAGCCTTTCCCCTCTCTTATTCCTCCTCCTTCTCAGAGCCCCCTCCCCAGGGGGGGGTGGATCTCGGGGCCGAGCTCTCCCACCTCCGCCGCAGGAATTAAAAGAGAGTCTGGCCACCACATCTGCTGCTGGAGGAGCGGCTTGAAAGAAACCAGAGTGCACAACCCATCCCTCCAGCACAGCTCAGGTGGCGGAGGGGGAGGCAGGAGCAAGCAGCAGCTCATGCCCCCCCCCCTAATTACAAGGGGGGACGGGGGGGGGGAGGCTGGGGGGGCACACAATGGCTGCCTGTGCTGGTGGGGAGGGGACAGCCCATAACGGCGGCTCTGGGCTCCTCTGTGCCCCCGCCATTCCTCATACACCCCCCCCACACACACACAGAGAGAGGGAAGGGGGGGGAAAGCCGCTCAGGACATGGCCCTGTGCCCCCTGCTCGGGTAGGGGAGAAGGACGGACGGACACAGAGATGGAGATTGGGGAGGGGGGGGGGGACACACACACAGCGACCCCAGATTTGGGAGGGAGGGGCTGGCAAAGGGCAAGGCGAACAAAAATAGTTCTTCCAGCTTCTCCTCCTTCCTGCAGCAGCTCGGGAACGAAGGCGAAGGGAGGGGGGGGGGGGAAGGGAAAAGGGGGGTCCCAGCCGGGGAGAGGATGGGAGGGGGGGAAGGCCCCCACCTCCTCCCCGCTGTGGGGGAGGCAGCTCTACACACCGACAGCTCCCCCCCCCCCCCCCCGCCCGCTTTAAAAATAAATAATTAAAAATAATTTTTATAAAAGGGGCTAATGCTGAGGGGGGGCGGGGGGGGGAAGGGTCCCCCCCGAAGCGTCGCTCCGGGAATCCCAGGCCCCTCCTCCCCCTCAGAGCGCTCCACCCCCGGGGGCCGGGAGGGGAATAGCCCCGGCCCGGCCCCCCCCCCACCCCCTGCGCCCCGAGCCCCCCCCCTCAGGCGGCCCTGCGGGAGCAGCGGGGAGGGGGCGAAGCGCGGCGGTGGCGGGGGGAGGTATCGGGGCCGCTCACCCTGGTCTCCGGGCTCCTGCGGCGGCTGCAGGACGCGCTCCAGCTCGGGGAAGGGCAGCTCGGGCAGGTCCAGCAAGGCCCCGTAACGCTCGAGGAAAGAGCAGACGACGGCGAAGTTGGGCCACGAGCCCGGGCAGCAGGGGCCTGGCGGAGGAGGGGGAGGCGGAGATGGAGCCGGAGGAGCCGCCGCCGCCGCCGCCATCTTGGACCTGAGGATGGAGAAGGAGCTGGGGAGGGGGCGGGCGGAGGGAGCGAGGGAGGGGGCGCTGCCGAGCCGCCACTATCCCACAATGCACCGGCGGCACCGGGGCGGGGTGGGGGGGGGGGGCGGCAGTTGGAGCGGCGCGAAGGCGACTCCCCCCCGCCTCGTGCGGCGAGGGGAATGAAAACAAGGCGGGGCCTCGGCCTGCTTATATATAGAGAGGCGGGGACGGGCGGCTGGGTACACCAATGGGAGCGGAGGGGGGGCGGGGCCCGCTGGGTGGCGCTGGCCAATGAGAGGGCAGGGCGGTGTTCCCTCCTGCCGGGGAGAGGTTGCGCGCGGAGGGAGCGGGTCGCGCGCGCGGCGGTGAGTGCGGGCGGCGGCGGCTCCCTCAGGCTCGGGGGGAGAGGCGGGAAGCGGGGAGGGGCGGCCCGGGTGGGCTCTCGGGGCACCAACGCCCCCTGGAACGGGCCGCTGCCCGCCCGGGGAGGGAGGTAAGGAGGCCGGGGAGGAGGGGGGAAGGAGCCTTGTTTCGGGCGGGGGGGGGTCGAGAGCCGGCGCCGCCCGCCCTCTGCATCCAGACTCCCGCCTCCCTCTGAGCGACCGCCCTTGTGTCTCCCCCCCCCCCACCTTCTCAGGGCTCTGGGGCCTTTCCTCCTTCTTTCCTTTCCTCTTACCCCCTCCGTCATCTCCCCCAACAATTCGCCTTAATCGGCAAAATCCCGTCAGTGAAACGTTTCCCTGGTTCTTAAACTTGGCCTCTGCCCCCTCCGTGCCCCTCAGCCTGTCCCTCCTCTTGCCTTGCCGCTGCGCCGTTTTACATCCCGGCTCGTTTTCCCAGCTGCTGCGTAGGACAAGAGGAAACGGCCTCAAGTTGCTCCAGGGAGGTGTAGGTTGGAGGTGAGGAAGGATTTCGTTACCGAGAGGGTTCTGGGGCGCTGGAGCGGGTTGCCCAGGGCAGGGGTGGAGCCGCCATCGCTGGAGGAGTTCAAGAGTCGAACAGACCCAGCGCTCAGGGATGAGCTTTCGTCAAGGACTTGCCAGTGTTCGGACTCGATGATCTGAAAGGTCTTTTCCAGTCTGGGCCGCTCTGGGAAGCTGGGATGCCGCCCGCCTTCACCCCCTGCCCCTGTGCCCAGGCAGCGCGACCTTGCCCTTGGTGCCCTGGAGGAGCTGCTCCGCCGGGCGCTGCTCCCACACCCTTCACCTTTGGCCTCCGCGATCTCAGGCTGCGCCTTGGATCTTACGAAACATTCTCTCCTCCTGCAGCCTCTCAGGAGTGTGTTCTCTGGTGTGCTGCTCTCCTTCACCTTTTTTGTTCTATTTGTTGCTGGTGGGTGCTGCTCCGGAGCAACGCTCGCCTTCACAGAAGACAGGGCTGCTGGCGATTTAAAATCCACCCGCTTGCCTGACTCCACTTGAGTCTCAGGTTTCTTACATTTCATTCTCAGCTGTTTTTCTTCTTCTGCCATCCTTGGCCCCTGCTTCATTTCTTTCTTTCGGTACAGTCTCCTCGCGTAAACTTGTATTTTGTCTCCCTTTAAGCTCTTCTCTTTATTTCTGATGTTTTTAAACAACTTTAACTTTGTTTATAGATTCCTGAACCACGTCTCCTTCGTCATCTCTTTGTGTTTGGACTACTGCGAGTTATAGAAATCACTGGTTAGGCCATACTTGTGAGTTGTGTAGTTCATTCTGATCTGAAGTGGCACCGTACGTTTTGGCACTGCGCTTGTGTCACAGCGAATAATGAAAAAAACAAACCCAACGATTCATTTGTGTGGGAAATATCTTCCTACTCCTTGTCAGTTTGTGATTGGACTATACCCTGCATCAAATTTCCTCTGAAAAGGTTCATTCTTACTCCAATCTAAGATATTAATTCAGGTAACCTGGCCTTACTGATATTCTCTGATGCTATTGTGGGAAGTAGTTTTAGATTACAGTTTTTATTTATGGCTTTTAAGTTTTGTTTCTTCGGTTTATTTGTTTTTGTGCTGTTTGGGAAAGACAGTGTGAAACCTTTGCTTTCCTATTTGTAGTTTGTGCCTGTTTGCTCCCACAGTCCCAGCCTTGTAAAACTCTTTGGATTGAGAAATCTGATACTTCTAATAATTTTATTGTTCAATCACCTCTGTCTAACCTGCAGGTCCAATTCTGCTGTTTCCTCTTAAAACGAGCACAGGCAAAAGTTATTTTAATTCTTCAGAGCCAGGTTCCAGGGGGTTTATTCAGCCTTTACTCTTTAGTTGATGGGTGATTTCAGTCCTTGGGAGTGACTGCTGGTTATTTCTCCCTTTGAGCAGATTTTTAAAAAAAACAGTCTTGCAGACCTTTGTCTGAACCCATTGCGTTGCGGGTGTGTAATGAGAGAATCTCGAATATTTGAAAAAGCTTCACAGAGGAGCAAGAAAGAAAAGAATTGCCCCGCTGTTCTGTGGAAGAAGCGCCTCTGGCAGACTTAGTCCTGTCCTGCATCCAAAGTGCTGTGGGTTTCCCTTCACGCAGTGTTTGAAGCGGGACACTGAGATCTGCTCCTGGCAATCTGAGAAGAGCGTGTCCTCTCTGGCCAAGCTGTGGTTTGCTGTAGCACTTGCTTTCTGGAGAGCCGGAAGCCTGGTAATCCAGAGATTTCTGCCAGGACTTTTTCTTTAACCTGTGCCACCAGATTATTGATTATACATTGATTTTTTTTTTATTATTTTTTCCCTGATGAATTTGAGAAATTAAGAAGGATGAGAAGCTGTGTATCTGGAAGGATCTGCCGCTCGGGTTTTTTGCGTCAGCCAGGAGCGGAATCACAGAATCACAGAATGTTCGAGGTTGGAAGGGACCTCAAAGCTCATCCAGTCCATCCCCCTGCCAGAGCAGGATCACCTACAGCAGAGCGCACAGGAACGTGTCCAGGCGGGTTTTGAATGTCTCCAAAGAAGGAGACTCCACACCCTCCCTGGGCAGCCTGGGCCAGGGCTCCGGCACCCTCACTGAGAAGAAGTTTTTCCTAATGTTTTTCTGGAACCTCCTGTGTTCCAGCTTCCACCCATTGCCCCTTGTCCTGTCAGTGGACGCCGCTGAAAAGAGCCTGGCTCCGTCCTCCTGATATTCCCCCTTGACATATTTATAAACATTAATGAGGTCACCCCTCAGCCTCCTCTTCTCCAAGCTAAAGAGCCCCAGCTCCCTCAGCCTTTCCTCCTCAGGGAGATGCTCCACTCCCTCCATCATCCCTGGGTCTGTGCTGGGCTCTCTCAAGGAAACAAGCAGTTTTATGCGAAAACAAGCAGTTTTCTTTGTAACGCAGATTTCAGACCATCTCCCTCCTGAACACGAAGGGCAGAAAGGTGCCTCCACCCTTGGGACGTGTCTGTCAACTGCTGTTGACACCTCTCGAAAGGCTCGCCCTGTGAATCCTCTCCACCGGAGCTGTGCCAGCCCGTCAGGCCGCGCTCACGGACCTTGAGGAGGGCGTGAGCTTGCCTGGTGCAGCGAGGTGACGCTTTCTGAGTCAGAGGCCTTGCCCTGTGCATGGCTGTGACTGCAATAGCAGGTCTAAAAATTGCTGTGGTTAATACCGAAAAGCCGTCGGTCGATAGCAGCGCCGATAAGGCCTCAGCTGGAGCGCTCTGGCTGGTTCTAGGTGACAGAGGTCAACGGGCGTCGGCTGCCGGGGAAAGGAGATTTAGAAAACGTGACTGGAGGGACTTGAAGTTTATTTACTGTAACAGAAAGGAAAAAAAAGAAAAAGAGTTAAGTCCTTGGGATAACAAAAGATGGTGGAAAAGACAAACATTAAGCTGTCCTCCTTGCCCACAACAGATGAGAAATAATGGGTTTAGGTTGAAACAGTAACAATTGAGGTCAAACATCAGAAGAGTTATTATTTGGATGTTTAACTGTCCTCAGACATTCTGTAGGGAGGCTTGGCCTCTGTGAGGAGGGGTGAGGGAGAGAAGGCTTTGACCCCTTCAGGCCTCTCAAAGTCTTGTTTGCTCTAGCAAGATGGCCATGCCATTGTTTTGTTCTTGGTTTTTCTGTTGGGTTGGTTGGTTTGGGATTTTTTTTAACCTTGTTTACTGCCTTCGATTAACAAAGCGGCTGGAAAACAGTGTGTATCTGTCTCAGATATCGTAGGAAGTTATTATGATCTTCACTGTACATTTTAGGGAGAAGATTAAAACCCAGATGTGAGAGGATGTTCTGGGACCTGATCCCTGTTGATAGTTTTAAAAGTTGAGCACCCAGTACTTGCACAGATTTAGCATGTAAAATGATTTGCCCAAAATCCCACACAAAATCCCCAAGAGGACTGGTAGTTCAACAAATCTGCTAATCCTGAGGTCATTTGTGACAATATCACGTGAATAACGTCTGTAATACTGTTTCCTCCCTAGCTCTTTTGGAGCAAGGACAGAATTCTCTGGTTTTATTAACATGCTGCATATGTTAGCCTGCTGTTGTATATTAAATATCCTTTTTCCAGACTTTGCTTCAACTTCGCGATGTCTTCCCCTGAAATTGCTTCCCTTTCTTGGGGTCAGATGAAGGTGAAGGGCTGCTCCACGACGTATAAGGACTGCAAAGTGTGGCCGGGAGGCAGCCGAACCTGGGACTGGCGAGAAACGGGGACTAACGTAAGTTTGCCTTCTACTCTCCATCCTGAATTTTAAACGGGACTCTGAGAGTGGCCCAGAGGGCAGCACTTCAAGTCCCAGGCAGCACTTCAGTGAGCTGCCTTTTGCTTTCATCTAACTCTTAGACTTTTCCTGGGAAGAGTGGAGCACGTGTTTCAGGGGTGAGCGTGTGGGCAGAGCGCAGACACGCGGCGTCCTGCAGCGTCAGGGTGCGGCGACGGCTGCTGCCAGCCCTCCTGGTTCCCCCGAGCTCGCGCGCCACAGAGCTCTCAAGCAGTGCTCTGCCTTTGATTAAGTGTGCAATTGTCATCGAGTGCTGGTGACAGCCTCTTTTCAGACCGTGTAAACAAATCTGTCTTGACCGAGATAGGAAAAAACCATGTGGGAAGCTGAAAGAAATCTACAGTAACTGATTTTATGCACTTGGAAGACAGCAATGCAAGTGTTTTACTTTATATCCTTTTCCTAGGGGTCCCTTGTACTTTTTTGAGAGGAAAAATACGCAGATACGATGTAACATGCGTGAGTTTCTCCATGAAAAGCTCCCAGTCTGGCTAACCACACCTCTGCTTCTCTTGGGAGCCATATACTAAGTGCTTGCACTCACAATTTTTAAGCCTTATCTGTAAATCCGCTCAGACTAGCACACGGAGTAGTATTGACATTGCAGGTGTAGAAGCAGGAACTTGAGGGCAATTCCCCCCCGTACTGAGGCTTGTGCTAGGGTAGCTGTAGGGCAGAACCTTTGGTTTTGGAACTTTACCGATAATCTTTGGGGGAGCAGAACTTTTTTAAGCTGTGGGAGTTCAATTTATACAGAGGATATGATGCCAAGGGCAAGGTGGTGCTGCCATGCAAATCTGTCTGTACTCTGCAGAGAGAAAGACGAGTATGTAACCTTTTAAAATGTATTTTATTCATGGCTGATTAAAAAAAAACAATGAAGTTTCCTGTGGCTGTTTGGAGGGGGGGCTGTGTGGTGAGAGCTGCTTTTTGTGTGTTTGACAATATTGTTCTCCTGGTTTATATGCACGTGTGACTGGAGAAGTGGGACAGATACAGCAGCTGAGAAGTTCCCAACTAGTTCCCAGCTATGTCACGTTTTGATATTCATTCCCACTGCCTGAAAACGTTGGTTTCAGATTATAACCACCTACTAGCGTTAGGAGGCCATGCTTTCCTTTTAAAGTTTCGCACAGGGGATGTCTTCAGGTGACAGGAAGATCATAAACAAGAAAAACGAGTCTAGGTTATAATAAAATCAGAGGAGAAAAAAAAAAAAAAGTTGGGTTATTCAGGGAGGTAGGTTTTCCGGCATCCTTTTTGTATCATCAGGAGGTTAAAAAAACCTCTTTAGGTTTTGCCTTACAGAGGTCACTTATAAAGCTCCTGCTTTAGGTCAGTTCTATCCCCCTTGCAGCTCTGGGGAGTTAGGTGACTTGTTTACAAATGAATGGCGAGTGACAAATGTGAGAATACACCCCAGCTTTTAGAGGTTGCACCTCCAGCTCTGTAAAAAAGCCCTGGAAGCAGTAGGATTCACCAGGTGCATTTTCTGCACCTTTCCTTACGGTAGACTCCAGCGTGCTCCCTTCCTTTGAGTGTGTTTTTCCTGGGGGTAGGTGGAGCTCAAGTTTGGGAAACAAGCAGCGCTGGCCATGTCCCACCCTCTGGCTGGAAATAAATCGCTTCCTTTCCTTCTCTGCTATCAGGCTGCTGCCTGGTACGTAGTTCTTTCACCGGGAGAACTGCATAACTGGCTCGGCAAGGTTCTGTAACTAAGCACTGAGTTCCTATGACCTTAGCCCCTGGGGAGGAGAGGCTGCCTCCCCAGCTGGCTGCATTTCAGCACCACCTGTTAATGGCAAAACCGAGCAGGAATCCTAAAAGGAAGGCCAGAGGACAAAGCTGGGAAGAAATTCTCCTGCCCTTTCCCTATGGCTGTCAAATCCACAGCGATGCCGTTATCCCGATGTGTTACGCGTTTCCTTTAGTGACGCTGCTGTCCTACAGAACACGTGGAAGCCCTGGATCCGAGTGTCTGGTGTAACCAAAGCAAACCCCTTTGTTCCCTGGCTCTAGTGTCTCAAAAGGACTTATCGTATGACAGCAACCTACTTATTGTAATTGCAGTAAACCATACCGGTTCTTTTTGCCCGAGTCTTGAGTCTCTTTTAAAACCCCCCGAGGAGAAGCGTTACCTGTTCCATCGCAAACACGTGCTTGTGGTGATTTGGTCTGAGGAAGCTCTGCGCGTTGAAGTGCCCTCCGCATCCCAGGCTTGGCTACCAAATGTAAATGGATTAAAGGGAACGCAGCTTGGAGACCTGTGAAGGTGAACCACCTCTTTTGTGGAAATGCCAGATACCAGCCAGGCTAAAGCTTTCCTGGAGGGATAATCTTCCTTAGATTGGATATTAGGGAAAATTTCTTTACTGAAAGAATGATCAAGCACTGGAAAAATCTGCCCAGGGCAGTGATGGAGTCCCCATCCCTGGAGGTGTTCAAAAACCGTGTAGAAGTGGCACCTGGGGACGTGATTTAGTGGTCACGGTGATGTTGGCTTGACAGCTGGACGCATCTTAGAGGTCTTTTCCAACCTTAATGATTCTAGGATTCTGTAAGTTCAGTCCCCCTGTTGGAAGCGGTGCTCTGCCATGGAAGTTTTCCCTCACCTGCAGCTTCAGGAGCTCCTGTGTCTGGTTCGGTGTCACCTGCTCGGTTCTGCGAGCTGCGGCGGTGACAGGGCTGAGAACCCCGACACCTCGTGTGAGGCTGCTGGAGCCTGGGGCCGGGGAACAGGAGACGACCCAAGGACAGGAAAGAGAAGAGCTCACTGACCAATGAAACAACAGAAGCCCGTTGTTAATCTGGTGTTTTGACCTTAATTCATGGGAAGAACATTGTGATTTCTGGAAGTACGGGGGATAAACCGTAAAAAGTACATTCTCCAGAAGTCTGCTGTGGCCTTACCTACTTCAAGTGAGCAACTCATCTCAGTCCTCTAAAAGAACTTCAGAATCCTGCCCCCTCCAAAAAAAAAAAAAACCACCAAAAGTGGGAGAGGGAATAATATTTATAAATTAATAAAATGGACACTAGAGAGGCCAAATTCTAGCCCCAGGCTGTGCTGTGTCATGCACTTGGCCGTACAGACATACATGGAAACTGAATCCGGGAGGAGAATTAGTGCAACATAATAATGTCTTACGTTAACATTACAGGTATGCTGGTGTACTCACAAGTTTCTGTAGTAAAGGGGTGTACCTTAAAAACTCAATCGACGTGCTGTGAGAGCTCTTTATTCCCTCGAGGGCTTTGGTTACAGATACTCGTCTCTCAAAATTAAGAATAATGCAGAAACTTGAACCGGGAACTAAAATGGAGCTAATCAGTGTTTCAGTCCTCTTCGGCAAAGGAGATTTGCAAAGTAAACAAGAAAAGCATTTAACAATTTTAATTATTTGAGGAGCTCTTTGTAATTACAGCGAGCAAACTTTGGCTTGCCACAGGCTGTATTGCAAAAAAAAAAGGTTTGGTTTGTTTGAAAGCAAACAGCAATATGTTGCAATTCATTGATTTCACCTTAAGTGTTTATAAAAATGCTGCTAGGCAAATGTTTTAGAAATGTGTAAAGCATCTTTCTATTTTAAACTGATTAATAAAGGATGGCAATAATGCCATCAGCTGATTAACTATCACCCTTCATCTGCATATAAAATACCTTTTTTTTTAGTTACCAGTGGTAGCTCTTTGGTGCGCAGGAAGGAGGGCTGGGGGATGTCTGGGCACTGCTGATTTCCCCTGCTGCTCTGCGGGCAGCTGCAAAACCCGGATGAAGACTTCTCAGTGTTGGGTTAATGATTGGATCCAATGGTCTTAAAGGTCTTTTCCAAGCAGTGACGCTCTCCTGGCTGCCGCTGTCCCTACTCAGGCTGGTTTTTTCCTCCCCCGACATTAGCATTCTCCGGGAGTGCAGCCGGCTGACCTTGAAGAAGTTGTCAAGAAGGGGGCTAAAACCGTGGTGATCGGCTGTGGCATGAGCGAGGCCTTGCAGGTAGGTTTTGGTTCCGTGAGAAATTGAACTACAACTCTTTGTTCTCCCTCTGATTAGGGGGGAGAAAAGTTAATCCATGATGCTTTACTACGGGAGGGGAGGGGCGGCAGAATTCAAGATGCTGATTTAGCATGACTGAGCCCCTGCCAGGAGTCTCCTGCTTCCTGAAAGAACCAGCAGCGGAGCTCCTCTGTATTTGCATCAGTGCCAAGCAATAAAGACGGTTACGTTCTGCTCCAGGAGCAGTTCAAACAAGGAGAATTTCTTAATTCTCCCCCCCCTCCTTAGAATCAGTTCTGAACTAGCTCTCTAGCCAGCTGTAAATACCTTGATAATTAGGCATTTCGGTTACTAATGTTGACAGGGTGTCATTTCAGCAGAAACTAGTCTCAGAAAGCTCAGAAGCGTTTAGGTTAGGTATCAGGAAAGCTCAGAAGGTTCAGGTTAGATCTCAGCAGCCCTTCCTCACGGAGAGGGTGCTCAGGCACTGGGATGCTCTGCCCAGGGCAGGGGGGAGTCACCGTCCCTGGGGGGTTTAAGGAGAGGCTGGATGTGGCACTGGGTGCCCTGGTCTGGCCCATGTGGGGGTGTTGGGTCATGGGCTGGGCTTGATGATCTCAGAGGGCTTTGCCAGCCCCAACAATTCTGTGATTGTGTGATTCTGTGAAGCGCTGGGCTTTGCTTCCTGAGAAGCAATTCGTGAGGTTTCTGGTGAGGTAACACCTTATTTAATTCGTTACCTTTCACTCCAGTTCCGTTTATTTTTGTAAGACAAAGCTGCATTTCAGACTGTGTTAAGGAGAGCTAAGAGGTGTGTTACTCAAGAGAAGAAAACTTTGAGCAACCTTCAAAATACCTGAGCCCGTGATCGCTTTGGCCACTACCACTTCCTTCAGTGCATCTCTTAACAAACGGCATCAGCCTTTTTTCTTCAGGCCGTACAGCATGCGAGGGGTAAAGAATCTCATACTTGCGCTTCCCTTTTCCGAGGTTCCGCCATCTACCGTGGACTACCTGAAGAAGAACGGGATCGACGTGCTGGTCTTGCAGACGGAGAAGGCGGTGGAAGAGTACAATGCACTGGCTGCTCGGGGTGTCCGAGTGGGTGGAGTCTTCCATTCGACCTGCTGAAGCGGCGCAGCTCGTCCCGCCTCCCTCGGCAGCAGCCCAATCGCTGGCGTGCCTCTCCGCCGAATCGAATCCCGGGCAACGGAGCTTGGATTTAGGAGCCAGAGCTCCTGTTTGTGCGCTGACAGTCCACAACGCAGTGATGGGTTTATTGCTTCAGGATTTAAACACACGGAGCGCTCACAAAAAGGGGGCAGCTCATGAAACCATTTAATACGGAACCATCCCCATATGTTCTTGAGATTGACCTGATCTTCCTCTAGAGGCTGCCCAAGTTCTGGTTACTGAACTTTTCACCCGTTGCCCAAATTAACATCCTGAGGGGTTTTGGATACTTTTATTAGGAAATAGCCCCAAATTCTGTTACTGGCCGCTGGAGTGCAGCCGTAAGATAGCTGCTGAGTACAGTCAAGTGGTAGATATGAAGCAGTAGTAAAATACTTTACCACCACTGCATAAGTTAAAAATAAATGAAAAAGTGAACCCAGAACACACAGGCTCGCCTCCAGCTGGTGCCTTCAGTCAGGATTTGGAGGTCTGTTTATGGTAATTCAAGAACATGACATAATTTAGCACTATTAAATTCTACATTGAACCTGGAAAAAGAAAAAAGAAAAGGAGTCTATAGGGAATAAACACAAGCTCTGGGCCTTAAAGCGTTTTCCTAGTAATTGTGAGGATTGAGTTGTGTAACACGTAGCTCGTCAGAAGTCCCTGCGTGCCTAAAATCATCAGAAGGACTTGTCCCAAAACTAGAGTCTGCAACAAAAGATGTTGATCCTTGGGAAATCAGGCTGGACTGCTGCTGGCAAGCTGGGGAGGGGGTGAGAATTCTCCCTGGGCTGCGGCATCTGATGACTTTAATGTGCCCACAAGCACAATTTTACACTGAAAATGATATTCACAAGTCCTCCCAGTTGCTGTTCTTGGTGAGCCTCTGTGAATGTTACGGTTACGAGTCACCTCCTACAGATTTTCCTTCTCACCAGCTCAGCAGTTGTCGATCTGTTGCGAAGCCCACGAGTATCGAGGCCAGCCCGAGGGGATGCTGCACAAGTCCCGAGGCGCTCGGAACCACCCAAGGAGCAGCAGAGAGGTTTAGGGTAGGATGAGAACGCGACGACTTTCCCAAGACCCTTGACTAGCACTCTGCAAAACACTCTGTGCTTTTTTCCCTGTGTATTTGCTCTAGAAATCATTTCAAACCTTTTCTCTGATACCCTGCAAAAGATATAAAAAAAAAAATAAAAGCAAAGGGAGAGGTTTCTCTGGCAATCTCCGAATGGCAGCGGGATTTCCTATTAGTGTAGCTGTGTCGGAGGCAACATCTTATCTGAGCCAGCACGAGCCGCCTTCTCATCCGCAGCCGCCCGGCACAACTGCTGCGACATTTTTTTCTGAGTAACTTGCAAGGGGTGAAGCGCTGACCCAGGAGCCCGTCGTCATCGCAAGGCAATGCCGGCGGAACCAGTTGCTGCCGACCCGCGGAGCGGGAGGACTTTTTGAATTAAATGTCGTTCTCTTACAGCAGCGCTGGTTTGATTCTCTTGCTCACGGTCGTATATTTGCATTATTTCATGAGCTGTTGGGCCTTAAGGCAGCCTGAAAATAGGAGAAGGCTTTGTAAGGTTTTTACGGGGAGAACAATTTCAGTTTTTTAAGTTCTCTGATACGTGTGTTATGCTGTTAGAAGTTGAGCAAACGTCTAATCTTTCGCCTCCAGCCGTTTGTTGGCTTTTTTTTTTTATGCTGGCTTTTTTTTCCCTTTTTAAAAAATAGATATATTAATGTGGCACATTCCTGATGAATCCACCTTCACCAAAACTGCTCAGCCCAGCTCCTGTATTTCAGAAGAACAGGAGCGTGGCCGGGTTAACGCCGCCAGGTGCCTCCGGAGGTGCGCCCTGCCGGGCCCGTGCTGCAGCCTCGGAATTGTTCTTTTCATTTGGCAACCGGTAGGATACGGAAGAGTCCACTTCTAAACTGGGGAGCTGCAGCACAGGGAGAAAAGGATTTCCCTTTTCAAAGCTCAACTCTGCCAGGTTTCGCTGCCATCAGGATGAAATGTCGGCGTGGGCGAGGAGCCAGTCTGCTGCGAGGCTCTTCCATCCGCGTCGTCTCGTCGTGCTCTGGGCACAGCTTCCCCCATCGGCTTTGTCGGTTCCCACGAAATCGTCGGCTCCGCTTGGGCTGCTCCAGTCCCTGAAAGCCCAATTTCCTTCTTGGTGCCTGAAACTGCTTTGCTACGTGGTGGAAACAGCTGGGACTGATTCATCAGAAAATTCATCCAGGTCTCCAAGCCGTATCTTTATGAAATCGCCGCTTTCAGCTAAAGCCATAAATAATTTGTTAAAAATTACGGGCTCGTTGCCCAAGTCATGGGAAACTGTGTTTACAGGGCAGGATTTCTCACATCTGCCACTTCTCTGCCTCCCACCAGGAAAACCAGCTCCCAGTAGGCAGTGAAGAAAAAAAAACAAACCTGAAAGCAGAGTCGCAGTCAGGCTGGCTGCCGGGAAGATTCCACCCCAGCTGCGCCGCGCGGCCCCGGCCCTTATCTCTGTGAAGCAGCAGCGCGCGTGAGCTGGCAGCCAGGAGAAACGGGCCGTAGC
This sequence comes from Trogon surrucura, assembly GCA_020746105.1. Classification (NCBI taxonomy): domain Eukaryota; kingdom Metazoa; phylum Chordata; class Aves; order Trogoniformes; family Trogonidae; genus Trogon; species Trogon surrucura. The sequence continues at coordinate 1,022,420 of CM036617.1, read as the reverse complement.
AAAGGCTCGCAGGCACGGAACACAACCAGCATTTTGAAGGTACTCAGGGCTTTGTGCGAAGCGCAGCACCCAGGAGCCTTCAGGCTTTATTCTGAATTTAATCACTAATACCGCGATAGCAAACTGTGAACTGCAGAGTCAGCCTGCTCTCCCCTTCCTCATGCCTGCCGCTACAGGAGCTGCAAGACGCACGTGAAATAAGATGAAAACAGGGAGCGTAGCTCTGACTTTGTCAGAAGATTTGAGAACTAGGGTAAGACACGAATCCAGAGGGAAACCCATCCCCGTGCGCTGGAACCCAAGGTGAAGTCACACGGTCCCGATTTAAAAATGCGCCCTCGTCTTCCGTTCTCCTGAGAGCTTGCTCGGCGCTTTTTGCGGTCAGCTGCCCGCCCGCGTTGTTTGGCTGCACTTTTCAGAATAAGATCTGTAAAAGCAGCACCAGCTTTGAGGATCTCATCATCTTCAGCTTTGATCCAAACGCAGTTACGCATTGTTGTAAGCTTTCTCGACTTGCTCACTGCATTAATCGCTTGCAAAGTTCGAGGAACTGGCCTGGGGAACTTCAACAGATTTCAGCAACCTGGTAACGAATTTCCCACTGAAAGCATCCACAGCTGGGCTGCCCTCCCCTCCCATACCACCTGTGATTAAATCTGATGAGAACTCCCCAGTAAAGATAGCACCACAGCTTCATACCACTGACCTCCCCCACCTTCATGTGAGCTTGGCCTTTGCCTTTCCAGCTTCTCGTCCCTCTTCCCTTACATCTAACAAGGAGCAAAACACAGAGGTGAAGGGTGGTTGAACATTGTTCATTTTTAGCGAATTATTTGCCCTTGTTTCCAGGTGGCAGCTCTGTACCAGCACAGCGTTCCTGCACTTGGAACATCAGAGAGAAGAGAATCCTTCAATGGCCTCTGGTCCCTCTTCAACGGGGATGAAAACTGCAGATGGTCTCGGCGCGCGAGCGCAGCCCTTGGGTTTGCTTTTCAGTCGGAGATCAATTATCTTCTGGGCTTGCGCAGCGCAGGAGTGCAACGCGTAACCAAAACTCAGGACAACCAGTGAACGAGGAGAGATGCTTCTGAGGTGACACGAAGTCCTGGAGCTCCCCAAAGACCATCGGCTCCGGGATTTGCGAGAGCAGACAAGCCTGAAGGGCTCAAGCCCAGGGGCTGGAGGGAAGGAACACTGCAATTTGAACAAGGAAACTGCACAGGACATCGATGGGAAAGATCATCAGCTACAAAACTTTTTTTTTCAGCTAAAATAATGAATTATTCATCTGCTTGAACTGATGAAACCTAAGAAGAAAAGGACAACCTGTGATTTCTTCCACGACTCAAACTAGGAATCAGAGAAAAAAACTACAGGATGATATCAAGAATACTCTCATTAGGAGACCAGAAATGTTTGTAGCAGCCTTAAATTTTCACGTGGCTTTAGGCATCTTGAAACTACAGCTGAGAAACTTTTCTGCAGCCCTTCAGTATTTGGTTCTCAGTTGGCGGTAACCCAGGATGTTTAATTCAATACCTGCAGCAGCTGAACAGTTTTATGGTTACGAGCCTTTGGATCCCAACATGGCAGTGCTGAAAAATTAAACTCAGAAAAAGCTTGCAGGAATCTCTGCTGGGCCCGAGAGCGTGCAGGCACATGCGCTTGCTCACAGAACAAAGAGGAAACAGATTTGCTTGAGTTTTCCAATTTTATTGTAGGAAAGCAATTGCATTATTTCTGCTAATCTCTGTGCGCTTTTTTTAACGATTTATGAACACGGGTAACTCGCTGCTGCGCTCTAAGTTTCACACATCAGGTGCTCCTAGAAAACCCCACCAGAGGACTGCTAGAGCTCGTGGGAGGTCCCTGGGTCGGCCGCAGCCCCGCGCAGCCCCACGTTGCTGCAGGAATGCCAGAAGGACCGTGGGTTTAGTGAATGCCTCTCCCTCCCTCCGGGCTCCCGGCTCAGGTGAACACTGACCGACGGCTGCTTCGCTGAGAGTGTGCTCGGCTGCTTCAGCTGCTCAGGCCTCCGAGAGCCAAAACTGCTGCTGCATGGAAAACTAAACAGATTTTCTTGTCTTGGTACGACTGGTTCAGGCCAAGATGACCGCACAGGAGTGCATTCTGTAAAACTTAGAGAGATGGGGTTTGTAATATTCCAACCCCTGGTATTTAACTGCATTGTTCCTCCAGACATACTAACGTGCAACAGGAGAGTTGGATTACAAGGCAGAGTATGTTTGACTCCATTTGTTACTACAAACATGCTGGTGTGTTGCCTCAACTCAGTGAAACTCCAGGTGCTGCTGCTCGAAGTCCTGCTGCTCACACCAACAGGTTCCTCCTCCCCCTGCGCCCCACCGGGAACACCCTGTGCCCTCCCCAAACCCAGAAGGGATGTAAAAACCACTCGGGATTTAGCCTCCAGCAAACTGGAATCTCGCTCAGAGGCGCGGTTCCTACACGAGAGCAACAGCACTTCTGGGGATTATTTTTTTCACTATGAGTTCAGGTATTGATGCACAAAAGCAAGTTCTGGACCTTCAAAAAAAAAACAAACAATCCAAGAAAGCCCCACAAACCCCGTGAGCTCCAGAGCAGTGTAAAAATACCAGTGATTTATGGGCCTAAGCATTTACATAGTAAATACTTTAGTGAATACATCGCAGGAAACCTAAAGGCCCCAAAGAGAAACTTTGGGTAGAAGGAAAAACTGAAGACGCAGCCCAATGAAATGATGCCTGGAACGCTGACTGAGAACTGCCTCCGTTGTGTCGACTCAAGGCGGCAACGTCTGCGTTTTCTCAGAACTACGCTGACCTGGCTGAAGACCTCCTGCCTCGGTCTATCTGCTTCTCTTCATCGGGCACCCATCGTTCTCCAGCAGCTGCATCTCCACAGTTGGCTTCTTTACGCAGGGACAAGTGTGGGGTGGCTGGTTCACTGTCCCGGAACACTGCGCGTTGTTTTGACACAACCCAACAATCCCCCAAACTCCGTTTGTTTTTCGCGGCAGCCTTCACCGTCTGGCAGGTTTGGGCATGATATAGACTTTGACGGGTTTGCTGAAGGGGATGGTCCCCTCGATGCCGGTTTCAGACTGCGGGATCGCCTCCGAGCTCTCGCTCCAGGTGGATTTAGCAATTTTAGCCGAGGCTTTGCTCCTGTTGGAGTTGTAAGCCAGCAGCAACCGCACTTCGATCTGACACGGCTCTGCGGAGAGAAAAAACACAACAGCCCACATGTCACTGTCGTCGCTCAGCGAACAACCGACACTGGGCGACGCGTTATCTCGGGGTCGCTGCAAGGCCGTTCCGGGCTGACCCGAATCCAACCTGCTCTTTGAAAATACAGCTTGGTCCTCCCGTTCAGCTCAGCGGAACGAAGCGCTGCTTTAGATCCCCCCCCGCCCAACTTTGTCATAGCTTAAAAAAAAAAAAGAATCTCACAACTAGCTTAAAAATAGCAACTCTCAAATAGAACTGTTAAAAGCTATTCCAGCCAAATTGCGAATAAAATCAGGCAAGACCGCAGCGCTAGCACGTCGTGCTGCCTGTATTTTTACGGCAGGATCAAGTAAATCCAGATGATGCCTGATAAATCACAGCACAGGAGATTACTCGAAGACTCTCTTCTGCTGGAGGTTTCTACGCTGCAAGACAGCCTCTTCCCCTCTCTCACCAGCTCAACAGATCTTCCCGATATCATCCCTGAGACAACTTCACTGTGCTCTTCTCCCAGTGGTCGTAACGAAAACAGGCTCTCACCACACACAGTATGACTGAGCAGCACGTGGGGGTGTAGCCCCGCCAAAACGTTCCTTTCTAGACTGAAAAACATGATTCCTCTAGGTTTTTTGTACGGACTTGGGCTGGGATAAAGTTAATTTTCCTTCACAGTGCTACATTTTGGATTTGTGACCGAAAACAGCGCTGGTAACAGGGATGTTTTAGCTATTGCTGATGGCACAACACCCACGAGTCTTCTCACTTTTACCTTTCTCATCCTCCTCCCCAGCCAGGGCCCACGTTACCAATACGTGATACGCGCCCCAGTGCCAACGGCAACATGAACAGTTAAAGTGATGGCTGGGGGGGCAACCAGAGCAGAATTCCTTGGGGCCAGGCCCAGAACACTCCTCCAGTGACCTGCAGCAGCACAAATAAGAACTTGGTGCAGCTCCCTCTGCTACAGGAGGAACCCTGAAATCCAGGTACTCGCACTCGCAGAAACAACAACGTTTTTGCTTCTCCAAAACAAAAGAGGCAGCAGGAAGAACGAGTACACTGTGGGAATGCTGTGTGAGGAGTACGTGAAAGAACACAGCAGTAAACACAACTTTGGTAAAAAAAAAATGAAATAAATCACCAAATCCTATTAATAACTGCTCAGAAAAAAAGCCCATATCTGAATAAACGTGAAGGGATTTAGAGAAAACGGGACACAGGGAGCCATGACCAAATACTCTCCGTTTCTGTTGTTTGAAGTCCACGAGCCAAGTCACGCTGCCCCGGGAAAGGGCTGCCCGAACGCCACCCGAGCCTGCCCCCGAGCGCTGGAGTCACGTGCTCCATCAAGGTGGGTTCTTAGGGCACTAAAAGGGTGAAAGTTTCAGCGGCAGTGAAATCGTCCCGCTGAGTACACGCGGTTCTGCAGGTTCTCTGCTCAACCACCTGCCAGATCGAACCCGAGGAACGAGGAGGAGTGAGCTGAGCGCGACTCCCTGCCTTTCAGGGAGGCTGCAGCCCTCACTCCTACCCCTGAGCTCGCCCCGCACACCCAGCAGGTGACCTCCCCTCCACCACGCGCTCCCACTTCGAGGCTCCTGGTGCACGTGCAGCCCCCGGCACCTCGCGAGTGACTCTGGCCAACGCCGAGGGTGGCATCAACAGCAGCTGCAGGCACTGGGATCCACAAAACCCCCGGGACCCCGTATGTCTTGGGTGTGAGGCTGGGATCAAGCACGGCACGCTCTGAGCTTCGGAAAAGGCAGCGATCAGATGAGCTTGTGTCGTGAACGTTACCTGTCCAGGCTGTGTGCGAGAGGTAAACCTGAGTTATCAGCCTGTGCCTCCCGGGACCGGGATTTCGGAAGTCAGCTGGTTTAGGATGGATTATTTGTGCTTGTCCATCTGGATACAACACCTAAGGGGGAGAAAAAAACGAAATAAAAGGAAACAGCTGAATGACTGGAGTGGGGATCGGCGCGGCAGGTGTTGTTTGGGTGCTGCCTGTGTGCGTGGGGAAGGCAGGGAACCGAGCCCGATCTTGGAGCCGGGAATCTGGCTGCCCTGGGTCTGACAGCCACAGATCGGCCATTCACACCCACCGCACAGACAGGAAAAAAAACCAAATACATCAAAATACATCAACAGCAGCTGCCTCCCCTGCACTGCGAACAGAGGTTTGCAGTTCTTTGTTACGGTGTCTGTCGCGCCCACCTCTTCAGCTGCACCTGAAACCAGGGCTGCAGCAGCCTGAGGACCAGTATTATTTAATATATTCATCGATGACTTGGATGAGGGACTGGAGAGTACTGTCAGCAAGTTTGCTGATGACACCAAGCTGGGAGGAGTGGCTGACACACCAGAAGGCTGTGCTGCCATCCAGCGAGACCTGGACAGGCTGGAGGGTTGGGCGGGGAAAAATTTAATGAAATATAACAAGGGTAAATGTAGGGTCTTGCATCTGGGTAGGAACAACCCCAGGTTCCAGTATAAGTTGGGGAATGACTTATTAGAGAGCAGTGTAGGGGAAAGGGACCTGGGAGTCTTGGTGGGCAGCAGGATGGCCATGAGCCAGCAGTGTGCCCTTGTGGCCAGGAAGGCCAATGGCATCCTGGGGTGTGTGAGAAGGGGGGTGGTTAGTAGGTCGAGAGAGGTTCTCCTGCCCCTCTGCTCTGCCCTGGTGAGACCCCATCTGGAATATTGTGTCCAGTTCTGGGCCCCTCAGTTCCAGAGGGACAGGGAACTGCTGGAGAGAGTCCAGCACAGGGCAACTGGGATGATGGAGGGAGTGGAACATCTCCCTGGTGAGGAAAGGCTGAGGGAGCTGGGGCTCTGCAGCTTGGAGAAGAGGAGACTGAGGGGTGACCTCATTAATGTTTACAAATATATCAAGGGTGAGTGTCACGAGGATGGAGCCAGGCTCTTCTCGGTGACAACCAATGACAGGACAAGGGGTAATGGGCTGAAACTGGAACATAAGAGGTTCTGCTTAAACTCGAGAAGAAACTTCTTCTCAGTGAGGGTGACGGAGCCCTGGCCCAGGCTGCCCAGGGAGGTTTTGGAGTCTCCTTCTCTGGAGACATTCAAGACCCGCCTGGACACGTTCCTGTGTAGCATTATCGAGGCGTTCCTGCTCTGGCAGGGGGATTGGACTTGATGATCTTTCGAGGTCCCTTCCAATCCCTGACATTCTGTGATTCTGTGGAAGCGAAGCTGTAACTGTGGGGAGCCGAGAGCCCACGTACCAAAACCGTCTGAAATCCAGCGCTGCTCCTGATGAAGCGTGCCATTATTTGCAATTTACAAGTACTGACATCCTGAAGGAACCTCCCCGAGATACAGTCTTGCTTGTATTGACGTCAAGCGACTGCTCACCTGAACTTTCACGGTTCCTTGGGGATCCTGCACGTGCTCCAGAGTGGCATCAACATCCAGCGCCACCACCAAGCCCGAGGTAAAGCGCAGGGGATTATCGGATTCACCGGTCGGCTCGATGATGTTGGCAGTAGCTCTGTGGAGCTGTCGGGGACAAAGCGGTTGGCAAAAATAAGGTCGGGGGAGGAGGAGGAGGAGGAAAGAAAAAAAAAGACAATTAATTACTGCCCAACAGAGAAACTGCGTGTGAACTTCAGATTCTTTTAGATACCGCCAAGAATTAATAAGTCTTCTGTAATTTTCACAGTAGTGCTGAGGATGCTAGGCAAGAAGAAGAAAGCCTTTGAAGAAAAAACACTCAGGACTGACCAAAAACCAGAATCCTAAAAACTTCCATGGTGTATCAGGAACTGGTGAAATGCTGAGACAGCCCACGAGGATTCAGCGTCTTAATTCTCCGTGCTAAACTGACCTGCTCCGGCAGAGGAAGGTGAAGGAAGGTGCTTTGTCGCAGGGTCGTCTGAAGAATCTTGACCACTTCCGAAGGCTTGGACGTCATGAGTCTGGGCATTAAGTCGAGCAATTTATCTACAAAACTACCTTGCATGTGCGGGAGCTCAGAGATGAAACACCTGCGTTGAGAATCAATTAAAACATCAATTACTTTTCTCAACCTTTTCAACAGTGTTGTTATTTCCAGCCAAGCTACTTAATCCTGGGCAGATCTCGCTTCTCAGGTCCTTCGTCGATATGGAGCCCAGCGGGCAAAGGCAGCTGGATTCACAAAAAAAGGACCTAGAAAGGCCGAGGTGGCCGTCACCACCGCGTTAAGAAGCGGGTAATTGCAGGGATTTGCCCGCTCGGGCTGCACGTGCGGCTGTGACGCTACAGAGGTGGGAAGAGCGCTTGATAAACGAGGCCACGGGCAACTCTGCACCCAGCCTTGAGCTCTCGACAAAGAGCCAGAGCTGGAGGAAAGAGTCGTTCCTGCTCGAGCTGCCTCACAAACCTCTGGAACTGGTCGTTCTCGGGGGACGTGCACAGGCCTAATTCTCCGGCAGAACTGGCCGACAAAACCGCTGACTCCTGAGAGGCTCCAATGCACCCACACACCCAATACACGAGTTCTCTGAGCTGCTGCAGCAAAGTCTCCAGAACAGTTTTTCCTCTACGAGAGCACTAATTATGACATCTGAGGAGTGAATTTTTAATAGTGAACTACAATAAGTAGTTCAAAAAAACAAAGGAGCTTGTTCTGGAGGTCAAGAAGGGAGACCAGAATCCAATCTATAGCTTGGGACAGCAGCCTCTCACAAGCAAAGTATTTGGTATTTCTTACTCTTTACGTAGAGGTAAAATTGTGCTGCTGCCCTGCGTCCCTGCACACAGAAGGTGCTTCGTCAGCCTGAGCTGTGGGTGATTTCTCTGTTATTATCAGCAATGCTCCTGCAGCAAGACGGTTCCGAAAGCCCAGTAAATATTCGTGCGATTTGGTGGAAAAAGCCCTGCACGGTTTCTGTAGGTGAACAGCCTCGTGAGTCACGGGCTCTCCCCTCCCTCAGCAAGGCGGGTGTTGCGCTGGGTCTGAGCCTACAGAGCCTGGACAGGGACACCGGCCAGGCCCAGAGCAGCTTCAGGTCCCACAGCTCTAGAAGTGAGATATTTTTTTCCCTCAGGATCCCGGCGGTGCTCCACAGCAGCTCGTAACCCACGGAGGGAAGGTTCTGCCAGCGTCTCGGCAAGGTTGGAGAAAAACAGAATCATAGAATCTCTTTGGTTGGAAAAGACCTTTAAGGTCATCGAGTTAACCCAGCACTGCCAGGTCACCCCTGACCCGTGTCCCTGAGCCCCACATCTCCCTGGCTTTTAAATCCCTCCAGGGATGGGGACTCCACCCCTGCCCTGGGCAGCCCAAGCCAGTGCCCAGTGACCCTTTCAGTGCAGAACTTATTCCTAATATCCAGCCCAAATCTCCCCAGTTGCAACTGGAGCCCATTTCCTCTCATCACTTGTTACTTGGGAGAAAAGGCTGAACCCCTCCTCTCCCAACCTCCTGCCGGGGAGCTGCAGAGAGCGATGAGGTCTCCCCTCAGCCTCCTCTTCTCCAGCTGAACAGCCCCAGCTCCCTCAGCTGCTCCTCCCCACACTTGTTCTCCAGACCCTTCCCCAGCTTCGTTGTCCTTCTTTGGACACTCTCCAGCCCCTCAGTGTCCTTCTTGTTGGGAGGGGCCCTGAACTGCACACAGGGCTCAAGGTGCAGCCTCCCCAGTGCCAAGCACAGGGGGACAACCCCTGCCCTGCTCCTGCTGGTCACCGCACTGCTCACCCAGGCCAGGATGGTGTTGGCCTTCTTGGCCCCGCGGGCACACTGTTGGCTCACCAGCACCCCCAGGGCCTCTTCTGCCACGCAATCTTCCAACCACACCTCCCCAAGTCTCCAGACTTCCATGGGGTTGGTGTGACCCAAGGGCAGGACCCAGCACTTGCCCTTGTTGCAGCTCCCTCAGTTGGCCTCAGCCCATCGATCTGCTCTGTCCAGGTCCCTCTGCAGAACCTCCCTGACCTCCAGGAGACCAATGCTCCCACCCAACTCGGTGTCATCTGCAAACTTACTGAGGGTGCACTGATCCCCTCACCCAGGTTGTTAATAAAGATGTTAAACCACACTCTTTGTAGGTGTGAAGCCATCTACGTGGCACCACACGTCCCGTAACTGCTGCTGCAGGCGGCAAATTTCAGCTGTGCCGTCACGGGACGCAGCTAAAATCTGGCCCAAACACCCTCAGGGATCTGACGTGTCTGAGTGTTCCCAGGTGACCTGAGAGCTGACGGGCGAGACCCACCACGGCCCAGATTCCCCCTATGAATTCACCCCTGCCCCCAGGAGCTACGGTCCTGAGAAGCAGCGACGCGTTTTGCTGATCCTGAGACTCAGCACGAAGAAAAGAAATAAACCACGTGGATGGTTCACTCTCTAATTTACAGTTTAGGAATTTGTGATTTCTTTTTTTTGTCCTACTCCCAGGACAGCTCTCCCACTGACCCCACATTTCGAAGGGATTTTACTTCTCACCTTACCATCACCTCGTGGCAGCCGTCCCCGCGGTAAGGCGGGGATGACGTGAAGAGATGAAAACCAAACGGAATATTCCCCGACGACAGCCGTGGGGGGAACTGTCTAATACGAAGCAAAGAAGCAACGGGATTTCTCACCTCTGAAAGGAATCCACTTCCTGGAGGAATTTTTCACACATCCCGAAAAGGGGCTCCACTCTGTGGGGAGGATAACAATCCGTGGTTTAGTTTAGAGTAAAGACAATTTGCTCTGTGGTTATAAACATTTAAATGTTTTGGAATCCAGTTCAAGCTCCTAAAACCTACAAGACCTTACAATTCTGCGGCCAGAAAGGCGTCCCCTCAAGAGAAGGAATAAAACCAAAAACTGCCATGTCCCTCCCCACATCCTCCTCTCACAAAAAATCATTTCCGTAAAGAACTGATCAAGTTCCCAAAGCCACTGCTAGAAAACATCAACTTTCCACCTACAAAACAAGAGGCTGAGGCAAATACGTGATGGACTCGTACAGCAACACAGCAAACTGGTGGCAACAAACTCGAAACAAAAGCAAACAAGCTGGGAACCCAACCACCTCACCGCTGACCAGATTTAATTCTACGAGCACCCGAACCCACGTGTAACTGCTGAGCTGTGAGTCCGAGTCACTCCTTCGCCAGGTGCAGATCGGGCAAAAAGACAATTCTTTGCTGAGGCTAAAAACCCAGCAACTGACACTTCACGAAGCAAATGTCACAGCGTTCCTTGACACGTGACTTTTCCTCATCTAAACAGGTCCCGGATACCAACTCTCCAACATTTTAAACCTGTTTGTATGTCCCAGCTGGCAGAACTCAACCCCCAGGGCACAGCTTCCCAAGAATTCCGTCACCTAATTTAGCGTCGTGTCGCTCCACGCCCACACCAAGGGCACGAGAAGGCTCTTGACTCCACACCAGGTTTGCAAACGGTTATGGGCACGCCGTGATGGTTTACGTGTCTCATTTCTCCCTGCTTTTTTTTTTTAAATGAACAAAGCCTAAGGCCACCGGGCTGACAGAGAACCCCGGGAAGGTCCTTACCCTCTGGTGGTGCGCGCCGTCACGATGAGCTGCAGCGCCTTGGCCTGCAGCCGCATGTGGTGGATGATGACGACCTGCCGGCTCTCCACACCGCTGTACATGAACTCCATCTTGTAGGTTTCTTCCAAGATCTGTCGGAGAGACACCGCGGGGGCGACAAACCATCAGGCTCTCTTCAACTCTTGCCCGAGCGTAACCACGAGATGCGGGTATTTCTCCTCACGCCGAGAACATTAATCCCCGCGCCTCGCCGCTTTGGGGAGATTCCTCGCGGCACAAAGCAGGATAAGCTCAGAGCTTATCTTGGCTGCATTAAAGAAACAAGTCACGGAACTTGGCCTGAACTGAAGTGTCTTCCATGGGCACTCTATGCTTTGACTTGGCATTTTGGATTCCCAGGGGCAGAGCCTTCACCGCCTCCCACTGGCCGCTCCGGAACACAAAACGTGAGCAGCACATCCTGCTCGGGTTCACGCTTTTTGAGCAAGGTTTGACTAAGTTCTCTTGGAAACAACTTTATACTCAACAACCCTTCGTGTCCTGCAACCGAAGGCGGGACCCACCGCGAGACAAGCATCACTCTCAATTATTTTAGTGACGCGGTTAAAAGCTGAGGCGGGACATCGCGCAGTTCTACTCGTCGTACTTCCGTCTCTCAAACAGAGGAGCACAAGCAGATGGGAAGTGCTCAAATTAATGCAGCCGAGTTCAGTACGACTGCACAGACGCCAAAACTTGGAAGTCATCTAACAGGAAACGTTTTCTCCCCTCACACCGATGGGATGAGATCGACATTCACACTCGCTACAGATAAAACCTCCCCAGGGGGTTCACAGGCTACTGGAGAAGGGCACCCAAGGCAGAGGGTTCAACTAGAGAAGATTTAAAAAGCCAATTTGCTTTCGTTTCTACTCGTCCCCGGGGACAGCTGTCAGCAGCAGGGACGGCTGGGAGGGGCAGCCGTGCTGCCTCTCGGCACGTCCCCACTAACCGAAGACTCCAAACACCAGCCCAGCTTCCCAGCACATCCATGAACTCGCTTTTGCCCTACATTGAGCTTCCCAATTATTTAACAGCTGCCTTCTCCTTTCCCTTTCCTTAGGGCAGAGCTGCAGGTTTTGCAGGATCCACCATTTACACATCACAGAACCAGAGGAACTCTTCCTGAGCCCAGCCCACGTGGCCTCGGCTCAGAGCACGTCTAATGAGATCCAGTTTCTCAGGGTCACATCAAATTGGGACCACTTCCAAGGATGGACATTTCCTCCACCCCCCTGGGCAACCCCTTCTAGTAAATTTTCACCTCCTTATATCCCATCAGAATTTCTCATACTCCTCCTTGCAGGGAACTGCTCCAGGTGCTGAGCACCTTGCTGGCCCTCTGCTGCGCCTGCCCCAGGGCCTCAGCACCTTCCTCCTACGGGGCAGCCCGAAACACAACACAGCCCTCCACCACCCAGAGGTGAGCAGAGGTCCCACCTCACCAGATGGGCCGCCTACGCTCTTGCCATGACTGCGCAGGCTGCACTTTGCCTTCTTTACCACCTCACACTCAACGTGTTGTCCACCAGGATCCCCAGGCAGAACATCCCCAGCCCCAGAGCAGCCTGCAGAGCGGCCATGCCCTCCTCCACCATCTCCTCAGTTTGGAGGAGCCTCCTCACACACTCGTTCACCCAGAATCCTGCCAGTTTGGTGAAAAGGAAGCAACAGGAGACCAAGTCAAAGGCTTTGCTGAAGTCAAAAGAAACGACATCCACTGCCCTCTCCTGGTTCACAGCCCCAGTCCCCTCATCGCTGAGAGCGGGGACGCTGCTCGGGCACCGTTTTCCCTCGGGAAATGCATTTTGGCTGTTCCCAATGACCTCGTGACCTTCTCCTGCTTAGGAACGGGTTTTAAGAGGTTTTGATCCATAACCTTCCCCAGGAACTAAGTAAGGCCAAGCAGCTCTTTTGGGAGATGGGGGGGGGATGTTTCACAGCTGTCACTCTCATCTTTTGAAGATGAGAGAAATCCCTCTGCTTCGGGGAACAAAGATTTACTTGGACAGACTATGGCACTGGAAGCTGGGGAGCGCATCGCTGTGGTGTGGCCAAGGAAGGGCTCGTGTCCGAGGACTTGCGATGCTGCAGGCTTGGGGAGGAGGGGCTGGAGGGCTGCCCAGCAGAGAAGGACCTGGGGGTGCTGGTGGACACCCAGCTGGGTGCCCAGGTAGCCAAGAAGACCAACAGCATCCCGGCCTGGGTCAGCCATGGTGTGGCCAGCAGGAGCAGGGCAGGGACTGCCCCCTGGACTCAGCACTGGTGAGGCCACAGCTTGAACCCAGTGTTCAGTTCCGGGCTCCTCATGACAAGAAGGACCTTGAGGGGCTGGAGCGTGTCCAGGGAAGGGCAACAGGGCTGGGGAAGGCTCTGGAGAACAAGTGCGATGAGGAGTGGCTGGGGGAGCTGGGGCTGTTCAGCTGGAGAAGAGGAGGCTGAGGGGAGACCTCATCGCTCTCTGCAACCACCTGAAAGGGGGTTGAGAGAAGAGGGATTCAGTGTCTTTTTCCAAGTAATAAGTGTCAGGACACGAGAAAACGTCCTCAAATTGCACCAGGGGAGGTTTAGGTTGGATATTAGGAAAAATTTCTTCCCCAAAAGGGTCATGAAGCCCTGGCTTGGGCTGCCCAGGGCAGAGGTGGAGTCCCCATCCCTGGAGGGATTTAAAAGCCGGGGAGATGTGGTGCTCAGGGACACGGGTCAGTGGTGACCTGGCAGTGCTGGGTTAATGGCTGGACTCGATGACCTTAAAGGTCTTTTCCAACCAAAATGATTCTCTGAGTTGCCTCCATGCAGACCCAGCTGCTCCCAGCTCACCTGTTTTGCTGCAGTTGATGCCAGCGCGTTCTGCTTCAGGTACAGAGGAGCTGCCACGTTCCACAGCTTCTCCTGCAAGGCCTACGGAGAAAAACCACGAAATGATGGTAAATATCTAGTTCAGTCTGGACATTCTAAGGCCGGTTGGTTTAAAGAGCAGGCGAAAGGTGTCCTTTGTGCTTTTAAATACAGCACAGGGAACCAACGTGTGCAAACTGGGGGCAGTTCTATAAACAGAGCTATGAATCCGAGACCGGCTGAACCAACCTCTCTGTGCTTTTTACAGAGAACTTTATGCAGAATGAAGTCACTTACTAGAAAAACAACAGCCAACTGCTTTGTCACCTCCCTGAGACCGAGACCAGGGCAGTGTGAGGGTGCAGGCAAAAACAATAACAACTGTCACAGAATCACAGGATGTTGGGGTTGGAAGGGACCTCAGAAGATCATCTGGCCCAACCCCCTGCCAGAGCAGGGTCACCTACAGCAGAGCGCACAGGAACGCGTCCAGGCGGGTTGGAAAGTCTCCAGAGCAGGAGACTCCACACCCTCTCTGGGCAGCCTGGGCCAGGGCTCCGGCACCCGCACAGCCAACAAGTTTCTCCTCATGCTGAGGTGGAACCTCCTGTGCTCCAGCTTGTACCCACTGCCCCTTGTCCTGTCCCTGGACATCCCTGAGCAGAGCCTGGCTCCGTCCTCCTGACACTCCCCCTTTCCATGTTTATACCCAGGAGTGAGGTCACCCCTCAGGCTCCTCTTCTCCAGCTGCAGAGCCCCAGCTCCCTCAGCCTTTCCTCCTCAGGGAGATGTTCCACTCCCTCCATCATCCCTGGGGCTGCACTGGACTCTCTCCAGCAGTTCCCTGTCCCTCTGGAGCTGAGGGGCCCAGAACTGGACACAAGATTCCAGATGTGGCCTCCCCAGGGCAGAGCAGAGGGGCAGGAGGACCTCTCTCCACCTACTGGCTACTCCCCTTCTCACACACCCCAGGATGCCATTGGCCTTCTTGCCCACGAGGGCACACTGCTGGCTCATGGCCATCCTGCTGCCCACCAGCACCCCCAGGGCCCTTTCCCCTGCGCTGCTCTCCAGCAGGGCAGTCCCCAGCCTGTGCTGGCACATGGGGTTGTTCTTTCCCAAGTGCAAAACTCTACACTTGCCCTGGTTGAACTTCATCAGATTTCTCCCCGCCCAGCCCTCCAGCCTGTCCAGGTCTCTCTGAAGGGCAGCACAGCCTGCTGGGGTGTCAGCCACTCCTCCCAGTTTTGTGTCACAGCAAACCTGCTGACAGTGCTCTCTAATCCCTCAACTGTCCCTTGAAATACACCTTCACAGCCGTGCTTCTGAACTTCCCTGTTGACGGTCTCTGTCCCAGCACAGATCCTGGAGTTGCTAAGGATGCTGCCTGTCAATCACCGATATTCACAGAACAGTTTGGGTTGGAAGGGATCTTAAGAGATCATCTCGTTTCAAACCCCTGCCATGGGCACATCTCCCACCAGAGTAGGTTGCTCCAAGCCCCATATTCACGTTAAAATAAAAAAAAAACAAAAAAAACCAAACCCACAAACACAAACCACCCAACCACACCCTATTTGTTTTTTGATTTGGATACTCTTTCCCTCCCGCCAACATCTTTTGGTTGGGAAGCAAAGCGATCGGAAAGAAAGGCACTGAAGAGGGCAGCTCTGACATCCAGGCTCTCTCTACCACGTCGGAATTTCTCTCTCTGTATAATATTGAATATTCATGTAACTCATATATTCATATAATATTGAATATTGAATATTCAGCCACGTTACCGACTCCTCTGCACGGACTGACTGTTCTGCAGCCCGAGCCAAGAACGGCTGGTGCAGCTTTTACCCCCTTCTTCCAAACCAGCTCCAGTTCAACCCCAGAGAGGGGCGACAAAACCACCTCCAGCCCCGCGGCCTCTGTCCGGGTGGCTCGGGTCGCTTCGGCAGGAGTTTTGGGTCTAGCCAGGCCCGAGTTGTAACATCGCTCGGCTGCAACACCCGCTCTGGGGAATAACCGTGCCCCAAGGCCCTGCGGGCTGCCACAGGATACGCCAATCATCAGCTCCGCACTCTGCAGACACACCAAAATCCTGCCTTGGTTTCACAAAACGAAGCTTTTCTCGAGCTCCTGCTGGAAACGTGGCCGTTGCTTGCTTTAGGTTTTGCTTTAAATGTGTGTAAGTTACATTCGAGCCGCTAAAGAAAGCCAGGAGCCTCATTTAAATATCCCGGCCAGCTTCTGGCTCGAGCGGGAGCAAACCAGGAGTTCCTGTTCACGGCAAGAAGCCGACTGTGACGAGGGGGCTGTCACGGTGTCGAGGCAACTGCTTTGCCTGCCAACACCAAAGCGGCAGATCGCTTTGCTTCCCTCCCCAACAGAAAGCAGAGCCGAGGTTTTGCTCGAGCCTACAGAATTCCTTTGGCCTCGGTGCTAAAACAGCTGCCTGCAAAACGCCGTCTGTTGAAAACTCCCCCAACAGGAGCAGCTCAGCACAAAGCGTTCCAGCGGAGGAAAGTCACCCTCGAAACAGAAAAGGCCACGGGGTAGTCGCCTCCACCGTGATTTCTGCCAGGAAACCCTCGGAACCTGCACTTTTGTCGCACAACAGCTTTCAGCACAAACGTCAGAACACGTGAGAGCGCCCCGGGGGGTGGATTTGAAGCACCCACACCCCAGAGCTGAAACCCAACCTTGATGAGGAGCAGCTGACACCGGAGGTAGGTCGCCGTGAAATCCGCCATCCCCGCCAGCTCCGACTGCAGCTCTCCGAGCCGCTGCAGATCACTGGGGAAAAAAAATAAATTATAATGCAGAAATACGACGCCGGGACAGCCAGCAGGTTAATCTAAAGGCACTCGGAACGCAGCGATGATGACGCCAACTAGTCCCACGTCTTGCTTCTTGTTACTATCCTTAGAATAAGGCCCAGAAGCAGCAGCGAAACACACGCTACACAGCGGTTTGCACCTGGGGACTCGGCATCTCTTTCTTCCCTAGAGGCTGCTGCGGGCCTGGGGGTGGGAGCAGCGAGCCCGGCAACCTCACAGGAACCGGCCGGCGTAGCCGCACCAGATGTAACTTCTTTAACAGGGTTAACAATTTAAGAAAATCAGGTCAGATTTAACGCTCTGGACTCGTACGGGAGCCAACGGCCCGGCTGCGTTACGCCACCGGGAAACGGAGCGATTCGTGAGCTGAGTGAGGTTGCTGGGGACGCGTCCGCCCCACGCTGCTCCAGGCGTGTTGGAAGCGCAGCCGCCTTTGTAAACCCAGCGGAAATCCCACGTGCTGACACCTCCCCGCGCTGCCTGCCGCACGTTGTCCGGTGTAAGGACTTCTCACAAATCACAGCGTGGTAAACGTCGCTTTTGACTTGATGGGGAAAAGAAATGACAGGTAATGGAACCAAAAACGGGTTCAGTTCTCTACTCTCAGATGCGTTTTAAAATCAGGTGTGCCTTAAGAAAGCAAAAGACATTTTTTTGCTACAGAATTGAGTATCGCTTGGATGACGAGGATTCAACACATCTGTTCTTCTCCACGTGTTGCTTTGATCCAAAGCCAACCACAACTGTGACTCCGCTTCCGTGTTTCCTACTGTATTATCCAAAAGAACATTTTTTTCTTCAGAAGACCCTTCCCTTTTGTTTTAGATTTATCTTGGCATTTACGATGCAATTCCAAAACTTTAGCTCCGCTGAACCAAAAGATTGCCAACCCGTTGAAAAATAAAATTAAAAAAAGAAAAATCCATGAGATTTTCTGTCTAATTTGCAGGCAAAGAAAGTCTCTCTGGGGCAACAACCTCGGAGCCAGCCTGAGCCTCGCTCAGTGAGTCCCTTTCATTTTCATTCATCCAGAGAGCGGAGGAAGAGGAGGAAGAGGAGACTCCTGGGTGCTTCACCTCGACGTCACGTTTCATGCATCGCAACACACTAACAGGAAGAGGATGTCACCTCCTGGCTACCAGATATTCCAGTTCCTGTCCCCAGTGATACTGGCTATTCAGGAAAATCTCTCCCCTGATTTTCAAGCTGATGAAGGGTTCTGAGGTCCTTTAGACATGGGACCAGCGATAAGAAGCCAACCAAGCACCGCAAGCAGGTCCTCTCCAGCCGAGCGCAAGGCCACAGGGCCTGGAAATGAGAAGAGCAAGGGGAACCACCTCTCTCTTCCCACAAAAACAAAGGAAAAAGAACCCCTGCGCACGTCCATTAAAAATAATACGATCAGAACGAGGGACTCGTACGGGCACAGAAAACTAGAACGGCACACGACGTTGTCGGCCATAAAAAAGCAAAGTGTGTTTTACTGTGAGCAGTCCAAAGAGAACAACTTCACCTGACTCTTCCCACGCCCTGAAAAACACACCCTGACTGTTCAGCGGGGCAGAGCCAGCGCCGAGCCCATCGGCTTGGCTTCAAACGGGCCCCAAATCCCTTTTTTTTATCCCAAACGGGGATCCCGAATCGCTGTTCCCGCGCGCGGGGCAGCCCGTGGCCTTACCGGATGGTGAATTCCAGCAGCTCCTGCACGCCCTGCGGGTCGAGGTGCTGCAGGTTGTAAACCCTCTCCAAGCTCTGATGCAAGAACTGCTGGGAAGGATCTTCGTGCGGTGCGAGACTGGGAGAGACGGGGGAGGACACCAGCT
Source organism: Trogon surrucura (assembly GCA_020746105.1). Taxonomy (NCBI): domain Eukaryota; kingdom Metazoa; phylum Chordata; class Aves; order Trogoniformes; family Trogonidae; genus Trogon; species Trogon surrucura. The sequence goes on along the minus strand of CM036617.1, from coordinate 1,004,144 downwards.
TTCTGCCGGGCAACTGAGCAAGAAGAAAAACGGGCAAGTGAAAAAAGGAGAAAGGTCGAAAGCAAGTAACGACGCCGCAAGACGCTGCTGCCCTGTTTAATGACCCAGCTCTGATTTATTTCTCAAATTCAGAATTTATATCGAGGATTTCAAGCCTTCTAACTGTTAGTTAACGCTCTCTGGTTTACAATCCACTTGCAGCAAGAGATATTCAGGTTAAAACTTCAACATCTCTTTGAGAGAAATTGTCTTCCTCATCTATTCACTGTGACACCGTGAAGTCAAGGGAAGCCCAAGACCACACAAACCCCAGTTCGGTCCCTCCTGTACTGCTACGTGGGAAAACATGTTTCAAACATGGGAAAAAATGTTTGAAACATTTTTTCCCACATTTCAAGAGCCCAGAACGCATCTGACCTGCGAGTAAACGGTTTAGGTAGGACACATATCGAACGTTAGAAGATCTACAAAGGCCAAGCTCCCCTTTCCATGCAGCCAGAGCTCCAGAGAGCTCCCAGGAATCCCGCCCGCCCTCCCAGTGTTCTTTCCAAACCAGCAAACCACGTCCTGCTCTCACTTCATAGAATCCTAGAATGGCCCAGGCTGGAAGGGACCTTAAGAGATTATTTTAATCCAACCTCCTTGTCTTGAGAGCAATAAACACGTTATTCTCCCCAAAACATTACGAAATCCATATCGTAACGACTGACTATTTGGCTCTCCTTACTTAACGCCCGGTTCAACTCTCATTCGCTTGGTGCTTCGGAGAAAAGCAAACTTTTAGAATCACCGTGTTACCCGCTGGGAGAGCGGCGACATTCCCCGCAGAGCGGTGAAGCGCAAAGCAAAAACTTACTCGCAGGGGAGGCACCAGGTGAGAGAGGCTGTCCCGAAGGTAGGCGTAGTGTCGGAACGTGTGATCCGAGAACAGCGCCGGCATCGTCGGGCAACTTTTGGCGGCGTTAAAAATCAGAACGAGAACAGCGATGTCTGCAGGGGGCTGTTAAAGGAAAATAAGCGAGGGCAAGAAGAGCAGCTTGGGGACAGCAGGTGAAAATGACAACAAGGCTCAGAGGGGATGCAAAGGACAGGAGCGAGGGTGGAGTTTCACTCTTCCAGGTTTAACCATTTGGGACCCAAACGCCGCCTAAAATTAAACACTGACCTCCAAGTCTTTGAGAACTGCTGCACCTCCCCTTGCACAGACTTAAACAATCAAAGGCAAGGAGATCATTCGGGAATACAAAAACCATCTGCAACAGGGGTCACCCCAAGATCTAAGGGGAGAGCGTAACGGGATCCCAACGCCGAGCTTACGGTCGCCCGGGCTCTCACACAACAAGATGTTCAGCCCCAGAAGGGACCGGGCCCAGGTCTCACCTCCTGACAAACCTTGCGCACCCGTGGGCTGGAAGTTTCCACTTCCCAAGGCAACTTCTCCTCTTTGCCCAAAAGTTTTCCCACATTTCCAGCCGAAGCCGGTCAGCTAATCTGATCCGAATTTGCCAAGTGCTTCCACTCAAACAGAACCGGATTTTTACTCAAGGGTTGACACTGGAAACACCCGTTCAGGTCTACCTTGTAGTTTCTGCCTTCCAGGTTCGTCTTTCAGAGTTTACTGCCGTAATATTCCGTGGCAAGTCCCCTCCCAGAGCACACTCTCGAATAACAGTTCTTGCTTTGGGGCAGGAAGGCACAGGAGGAACAACAGGAAAAATAACATCTTGCATTTCCGAGGCATCTTCTATTTTTTAAGAATGCCGGTGTAACAAGCATAAGAGAAGAACTAACATTAATATAAGGATTCCTGAGCCTGAATTATTTTTAAAAACTTATAAATTTGTGGCATTATGTGGACGTGGCCACTGCAATATTAGGAGACGGCGCTGTTCTGCACCCTGCACAGCAGTGAGGAGAGCAGGAGTTTTACCTAAAAGGAAAGCAGCCAAGGGAGACCACTCTTCTTCTTTCAAAACTAAAGCATCTCCAAAATTAGTGCAAGCTACACAAACGTTTTCCCGTGAAAGGACTCGTCTGCAAAGCCTAAACCTTGCCAGATTGCTTGGTAAGAGATTTTTCACCACGGCGTAAAAAAAGGCCGGTTACACCACCGTGGTATTTCCGAACACGGTTCCCCGTAACAGTCATTCTGTCGCTTGTCGAGTAATAAAACTAAAGGGCAAAGGGAGTGGGAAATAGCTAGAGGATTGCCTGCCGCGGTCTGAAACGGTTTAACCAACGTGAGCGTCGGGAAAATAGGAATAAAGTCCAAACTATCAACCAGCTTCACAAAAAAGATACAGGCTGGGTCATCCATGTCTGGCTCAGGCGTGTCAAAGAACGGGTGGGTGCTCAGCAGCTCCGGCACCAAGGGGAGCACCAGGGTGGGGTGCCGGCTCCCCAGGAACTTCAAGCATCTGGAAAGACACAGGTTGAGACATTCCTTAGTAAAGGCGGATGCTGGGAAACACGACGGGATCTGAGAAAGCGGAGGAGAAAACAAGCAGCAATAAAAATTGTGTGAGGAAACTGTCCAAGAAATACCTGACACCTGGAGCTTTCACACTCGACACCAACAACTGAGTGTATTTTTTTTCCCCTCGAGAAATGAAGGAGTGAGGAGGTAAAAACCCAACCAAATAACCAAGCCCCAAACCCCAAGCTCCACCAAACTCCAGAAACAACCCAAGAGTCCACTGGAAGAGCGGACTAAAATAAGCGTTGCCGATAACACCCGAGAATTCCACCTCAAACCATGAGTGCTGGAGCATCGCCTCCTTGTTTGCTTCCATCAAACAACCAAAAAAACCACGCAGAAACACTCAGATGGGAGAAGTCCCTCCATGAGCACCACGCCACCAACCCACTCGTCACAAGCCCTACGACCAACGGCTGGTAAATGGAATTCCAAAACACTGCGCCCCGCAAGCACCAAACATTGGTTACGTAGAAGAGACGAGGCTTCCAACCTGCAAGTTGAATTCATCCTTCCCGGGAAGGCTCTGAGCGCTCGGAGCAGAAGGCTCTTCCCAGGGTTCTGGGTTCCTGCTACGAGTATCAACAAGCAAGAGCAGCGCGGAGATTTCACATCAGTCACAGGTACGCACAACACTTAGTAGAGCTCTTGCTCCAGATGGCTCCAGACTAAGAGGAGCGTCCACCTGCGACAGCCGTTACCTCCTTACCCCGCTCGGTATTTCCTCGGTTAGGAGAAAGAACAGGAGAAGCAGCAGACACAGGAGGACACGGAACACAACACGGACGCACGAGGATGCTGAAGACACTCACTTCCAGATGGATTCTCGGTCCGTGGGATACTTGGTCAGGTTCTTCAGCAGCTCCACCAGCGCCAGGTGGATGCCTTCTTTAGTCGAGACGTTGGTGCAACACAACAGCTCGTGAAGCGCTTCCCGAATGTCCCTCGAAGAATCCTAAAAGAAACAAAAACCCAACCCAGACACCTCTGAGTGCCGAGAGGAGCGCCCACCCACCCACCCACCCACCCACCCACGTTTATGGTCAAGGCAGCAGTTCCTGTCGCTTGGCTGACTGGGCACTGAGGGCCCTGGGGCTGTTCAGCTGGAGAAGAGGAGGCTGAGGGGAGACCTCATCGCTCTCTGCAGCTCCCCGAAATCCAGGAGGTTGTAGTGAGGTGGGGTCGGTCTCTTCTCACAAGTAACAGTGACAGGACAAGGGGAAACAGCCTCAAATTGCACCAGAGGAGGTTTAGGTTGGATTTGAGGAAGAATTTCTTCCCTGAAAGGGTTGTGAAGCCCTGGCTTGGGCTGCCCAGGGCAGGAGTGGAGGCCCCAACCCTGGAGGGATTTAAAAGCCGGGGAAATGTGGGGCTCAGGGACACGGGTCAGTGGTGACCTGGCAGTGCTGGGTTAGTGGTTGGACTCTATGATCTTAAAGATCTTTTCCAACCTAAACGATTCTGTGATTCTCTGAGTCGCCTCCACACACACCCAGCTGCTCCCACCTCACCTGGTTTGCTGCGCCGGGTAACTCAGGAAAACCAATCACCAAAGACCATTTTATTGCCTTTGGAGGAGCCGTTTAATGCTTGATTCCACGAGCCTTTAACCCAGCCACCAGAGGGTCTGTGCAAATGCGGAGGACGTGTTGGTGGCCAAACAGACTAGACCAGCAGTGATCTCCTACAGCATAAGGGAACCTGACCTAACGGCAGGTTTACAGATGACAATAAAGCACCCAAACCACCTAAGCTGGGTCAGGAACGTGATTAGGATCGCGCGGGATCCCCAGCGCGCCCCTTCAGAAGCCACGTCACGCCCATTTTATGTTTTGGGCCAGGGCGATGTTGCACAGAGGAGTTTGTGCAATCCTCAAGCTCTATTTTTAAAAGTGCTGTGGCTGAACTCCAGCTTAATTAATTACACTCCCTCGGCCAAAACCCGCCTCGCCCTTCTGTGTCGGCGCATTGCGCTTCCTTGCTGTTGGCATCTGCGGGGCACTGCTGGGTAGAACGTGAAAATTTGTCAGGATACACAAAACGGGTGCGTTTCAGCGGCGGGTTTGTATTTTTATTTTGGTTTAAATCATAATTTGCTGAGGCTCAACGGCTCGTTCATCACTGCTTTAGACAAAAGAAGGAAGAGCAGTCGTAACTCCAGCCAACACGCACAAAAGATCAAAGAACAAAGCACAGCGGGGCTGCTCAGCCCTTCCGGATTTTGGGGGTGGAAGGGAGACTATGGCCAAAGAGAAGACGGACTCTGAGGATTGGAACAAAATAACCACGGGTGTAAAACACTCCAGGTGAGCTTCACAATCCACTGGAAGGGCAGAACTGACACAGGGGAGGCAAAGGCTACCAAGGGATGGAGAAGAGCACAGCTCAACCAGAAGCGGACTCCAAAGGCGCTGCAAAAGCCCGGAGGAGCTGGAAGAGTTATTCGGATAAAGTCAAAGCACTGCGGCGAAACCAGACGTTACGCTCACACCCACCCGTGTCCTGCCTACGCTCTCTGAGCAAATTGGGGCACTGAAGTTAATGCTATTTTCCCCATATCCTCTATTTTGGTACTGGAAGCTGGATTTTCCAGAAAGCACCTTTCTGAGACTGACACGCCCATTCAAATGTTAATAATCCTCACGCTTTCGCTATCCTAATACCTGATAATAATTCTGATAATAAAGCACACGTGTCTTACGTTTTATATCATGCATGGTGAGGCAGCAGAGAAGCAGAAGACAAAACCCCTAAGACGTTTTTACACCTTGACACACAGGTCCCCAGCTTGAACAAACGCCGCTCAACTCCACAAACACGTGAGGGACTCGAGATTCACTGCTGCGTTTGAAAATTCCCCTCCTGTTCAGTTGTTACAGACTGATAGAACAGGTGGGTTATCTGAACCTCATCTGTTCCAAAAGTATCCTGCTCTCCTGGAGATTGGACCTCAGGAGCCTTTGGGGGTGTTGGAAGAGGAGGAAAAAAAAAAACTCCACAAAACACGTGGAGAGCTTCAGCGCAGGGGAAGGGGCTGATGAGCATGATCTCATTCTGACACCTCCCAGGAAGCAGGAAGGCAAGATTGTCACCGTCAGGAATTTCTTACCTCCAGGACGGCTAACACGGTGTCCAGCTGGTCTTCCCGCAGCGTGATGTTGTTGGAGATTTTCCTCATGGTGTGTATGGACTGCAGCCTCACCTCCTCGATCTCGTCGTTGAACATGTCAACCAAAAAATCCAGGCACTTCTCCGCGAAGGAAGGCGAGGACTGGGCCAGCATGCAGAGGGCTTCGACCGCGGCGATCCGAACCTCTGTTAAATGGAAAGATGCTCATTTTAATTGCCGTTGTCGTGGGTTAAGGCTGGGCCGGCCACTAACACGGACAGACGCTCTCTAACCCCCTCTTCCCCCCCCCTAAACGGGAAGGGAAAAGGGAATGAGGCAGAGAGACTTACTGATGAGAGAAGAGAAAGAACTAGAACAGCTTTAATGAAAATAATAGGAATAACGGTAAAAAAAGATAAAAGTAAAGAATTATATACAACTACAGATAGTAGCCCGATATCAAACCCGACTCCCTCCCCCGATAGAAATCCCCACTGGTGTTGCAGAGCAGGAGGAGGCACTGGGGAAGCCCCAGGCTCAGCGGCGGCGGGAGCTGGATACAGGGAGCTGGATTCGGGAACTCAGGATCCGGATCAAAAGCAGGAGGTCAGATGGAGTCCTCTCTGGACACCGGCCAGTGCAGAAAAGAAGGGCGAAAAGACCGAAAAGAGGGCAAAAAGGGCAAAAGGGCGAAAGGGCCAAAACTCCTGTGATCACTCAATTTATACTAGATATGACGTACGTGGGATGGAATACTCTCGTTGGTCACCTGTCCTGTCTATTACCCCCCGGAGGTGCCACCTTTTACTTCCTTGTGCCCCCCTCTCACTACCCAGCACCCCCAGCGTGGCACACAAGAGCCAGCAGTGGCCTTGGGCACTATAGGAATAAGTATAAGCAAGAGCCTTTCTGCATACCAGTCCCAGGCAGTGGCTGTAAACATCAGGTGTTATCACTGCCAGTAGCACACACTGTCTGCAAAAACATGCTGCTGACTTCAGAACGTGCAGCCTTTTAGAAGACACTAAACTGGAAAGTAAAAATCACTAAACAGGACTGGGTTTTTTAGCTAAACCCAGGACAGCCGTTTAAAAGGATGTGCCACCCAGCAGCCTCAAGGAAACACTGAGGATGATGGAAGCGAAGCAAGGACCCACTGGGGACCTTTCCACGGGCAAAACCGGGCGCCTCGACTCCAGCCCAGCACGTGCTGCAGGCGCGAAGGGCTGTGAAGGGGACCTGCGGGTGAAAAACGGGGTCTCCTGCCCAGTGATAAATATTACGTAACTCACAAGCGCGGTACTAACCCTGGTCTCTTCAGCAAACTAATTTAGGTAATTAAACTTGGCTTGTTTTATTCTTCCTGACATCTTAATTGCTTGGAGCGTTCGCCGCGTTTTTAACTTGCTCTGCAGCGCTTTACAAATCGCTGGAAAGCCCTGGCAGGAAACAGAACGGAATTTCTCCGCTTCGTGACTTTGGCTTCCGCAGAAGAAAGGAAAAAATTGCCACCTACTTATTGAAATGTCTCGGAATTGAAGCAAAAAAGCATCCAGAACATATTTAGGCTGTAAAACAGAGCAGGAATTGGGAGAATACCCCAATAAAGCTGAATAAATCCTCGCTACCTTCCTTAACCGTGATGCTGGCATCATAGAAACAAGAATTAATCTGATGCCTTGCCTTTAAAACATTATCGTTTTATTTCCCATTCCAGTCAGCTCATCTTGAAAACACTTCAAGTCACGTGCAGCTTTTAGGCCTGTTGTTCTTGAAGAACACACTCGATTCCTGACAATTCTCATTAAGTAGAGAAAGGCCAACGCACCAAGAGCCCCGCCTGGTCAGTAACGAAGCTTTTGCCACGAGAAGTCTCTGCGGTCGTTAAGACCAAGGTGGTAGAGAGGAAAAACCTTTAGCCAGTGGAAGAAAAACATCTGGCTGCTATTGCTCTCGTAAGCTGACACGCTAATTCAGACTGAAGTTCCAAAATGGAATTCAAGAAAGGGAGCCACGCTGCAGGAGGGAGCTCAGCAGCGCTGGAACACGCTGCGGCGGAGGGAGAGTTCTGCACGAGTCAAACATCTGGGTAATTCTCCACATCCGTCCACTTGATCAGCGCTCCCCGACAGCACCGTACGGCCCCCAGACCTACGGCACAGGAACCTGCAGAACCTATTTCACAGCTCAAAAGCCCGAGCCAGGGAGAATTCTTTTACTGTTAATCGGGGGAAGAAAAAAGAAAAAAGTTGCATTTTGAAGCTTGGGGGAGAGTTCGGCGAGTAGGAGATCGGGCTTTTATCTGCAGGGCTCATGGGCCAATAAACCAACTTTTAAAACACAGACTGAAGTGATATTTTCATTGCGACGGTTTTGTACTTTTCTAATTTAGCCTCGTCCTTCCAGTACCACGAAGAGCAAATTCAGGAATAACAGTCGGAGCTCGGTATTTTCCCAGCTCTAGGCAGACACCAGCCGTTCTCCACGGCCGTGAGAAATACAGATTTTTTTCTTCAGCCCCATGAAGGCCGGGCCAGGAAGGGCAGCACAGATTTCCCTGAGGTAACGCTGCTAAAGATGTGAGACCTCGCCAGGAATCGAAGTATCTGCAAACACACGGATCTGGTCACCTGTGCTCACAAAAAACACACCCCGGGTGGCCAACAGGAGAACTTGGATAGCAGCAGGGGCTGGAAGGAGCCCAGCGTGTCGAGCCCCGTGCAGAGTGGGAGCTCTCCGCTCCTTCCTTAGGGAAGAGACATCCCGAGAGAAGCACCAACTATTTCAGCTGGAACCTACCCCTGGCTGAGAACAAAAGTAACTTGAATGTGGGTAAAACCGGGTCAGGAATTAGAACTTCTGGTTTTTGGAGCTGGTGGATCCTGAAATGTTTTGGAAAACGCGTGGGTCTGACTCCACGAGCTCTAACCGTGGCTAGGACGGAAGCAGCTACGTTTAGAAAACAAACGATCAGTGGACTCCAGGGACCCAGTTCCTTGCAGCGCGGTGTTTTAAATGACAAGTTCTCCACGTTTAGATTTTCCTTCCCGCAGAGCAAACGCTGATTTCAAGTGGCAGCAACTGATGTTGCCAATTTAGAGCCAGGTGCAACTATTAAACTGAAGTCAATAACAAAAAAAAAATAAAAATAATCCCAGTGGGTTTCTGCGTGACATAAGCAACCGCTTCCTATCAGATATTTTACCAAAACCTTTTACAGTAAGCTGTTTTGGGTTTTTTTTTTTTCTGGTTACTCTATGCAAGACTGCAGCATCTTTGAACCAACTGCCACATCCGAGATCACAACCGAATCAAACCTCACCACCCTGACGTCCATGATAAGTTAAAAAAACCCCAAACGCAATATCCAAGTGGTGTATTTTGACCCCAAAACCCCAAAAAACCTCAAAGCTTATTAGCCAGCACACATCTCCTTTCACTGCTCCACAGGAAGCCGACACTCACCGTACATCTCGTCTTCCAGGCCGTGAACAAAAGCGCCACAAGCTCCCGATTCAATCAAGTTGACGGCGCCCGTATCGATTTCTTCTTTGGGAGCGTCGTCTCCCCACTTTCTGCCACTCGAGAACTCCCCGGAGCTGTAGAGCTCTTTGGCTCGCTCGTGCGCCGTGCGCTTCCTCTGCCCAGACAAGTTTTTCAGTTACAACCAGGGGAAACTTTAAAGAAGACGACCGAACGAAATAGTAAATCTGTCGGATTTGAAAACAGGCACAGCTGGAGGCTCAGACACAGCCAGGCACGTGCAAACGCCGAGAAGAGCAACGAGTGCAAAGGGAACCTTCTCTTCCGTGAGTATTTCCAACTACCAGTAACTCTCTGGACTTGTGATGTCGGGAAAGAACAACAGTTATCACATTTTAGACCCCGAGCAAGTTGCTTAAGGAAGGAATTTTCCTGAAAAGTTTCGCTCACGGGGGTCAGGACTCGCAGCCTTTAGCTTCCCCACTCTCTTGAAATGTCTCCGTGTCCCGGTCAGCTCTCGCAGGACGCGTCCATCGCCTGCTCCTAACACCAGGACGCGATCTTGCCGTGCGCACAAATAAAGCTTTTAGCCCCGAGGCCGTCACAACACAGACGTTCACCTCTCACCTGCAGCACCTCAACAGCCTAGGGCTCAGCTAACAAAAATCTAACCTAGGAACCGCTTCACCAGCTTTCATCTCAAAGAAAACCCGCCACCGTCAATTAACTCTCAGCAGCCCCGAGGCAAGGACACGGTTAACGAACACACTCAACATCAAGAGGCCTCTGGTGCAATTTGAGTGGTAAAAACCAACCCAGGCAGTTACATACCCTCAGATCTGACATGAGCTTCTTGTCAAGGGTCTGCTCTAAGAAATGGGAGCTAACTTGCTGCATGGAACCCTAAAGAAAGATGAAAAAAATGGGGAAAAAAAAATCAAAAGGAAGCAACAGGATTATTCTAAATTACATCGTATTATTTCCTGACTTATCCCAACATGGTGTCCCACAAATTCTGCTTTACACAAGGCCTGACGGAGCACGTCAGACTCTAAAGAAGTTTACTTAAGATGGTCAGAACACCTTCTCCTCCCAGCGAGGTTAACGTGGGCTCTCCTGCGCTCAGCTGGGAAGCAGTGGGAGAACATTATGACAAGTTCTCTTTTTCTTCTTGGATACCCAACCCTCTACTCTCAAGGACAGAACCACTGTGGAGTTCAGCTGAGAAACTTTCAGGTTTCCCCAACCTCTCTCATTTCTCTCTTCTCAGAATTTTTGTGGAAATTTACCTCTGCAGTTCTAAAAAACATCCTCCTGTTTCTTTTCAGATGTACACATGAGAAGTAAAGCAGCGTCAGACAAACTGTTCTCAGCTGGAGAAGACCAGCAGGCGACTCACCAACAGCTTGGCAGCCTGCACTCGAACAACCCAGGAGCCATCGCTGACCATGTGGCAGATTTTTCCAAAGGCGTCGTCGACCAAGCGAATCTCTTCGTTAGAAGAAGGAATCGGGACGATGCTAACACAGAGAAACAGGAATCACAGAATCACAGAATGTTCGAGGTTGGAAGGGACCTCAAAGATCACCTAGTCCAACCCCCTGCCAGAGCAGGATCACCTACAGCAGAGCGCACAGGAACGCGTCCAGGCGGGTTTTGAATCCCTCCAGAGGAGACTCCACACCCTCCCTGGGCAGCCTGGGCCAGGGCTCTGTCACCCTCACAGGGAAAAAGTTTTTCCTCATATTTTTATGGAACCTCCTGTGCTCCAGCTTGCACCCGCTGCCCCTTGTCCTGTCCCTGGACATCCCTGAGCAGAGCCTGGCTCCGTCCTCCTGACACTCCCCCTTTCCATGTTTATACCCAGGAGTGAGGTCACCCCTCAGGCTCCTCTTCTCCAAACTAAAGAGCCCCAGCTCCCTCAGCCTTTCCTCCTCAGGGAGATGCTCCACTCCCTCCATCATCCCTGTGGCTGCACTGGACTCTCTCCAGCAGCTCCCTGTCCCTCTGGAGCTGAGGGGCCCAGAACTGGACACAATATTCCAGATGTGGCCTCACCAGGGCAGAGCAGAGGGGCAGGAGGACCTCTCTCCACCTACTGGCTACTCCCCTTCTCACACACCCCAGGATGCCCTTGGCCTTCTTGCCCACGAGGGCACACTGCTGGCTCATGGCCATCCTGCTGCCCACCAGCACCCCCAGGGCCCTTTCCCCTGCGCTGCTCTCCAGCAGGGCAGTCCCCAGCCTGTGCTGGCACACGGGGTTGTTCTTTCCCAGGTGCAAAACTCTACACTTGCCCTTGTTGAACTTCATCAGGTTTCTCCCTGCCCAGCCCTCCAGCCTGTCCAGGTCTCTCTGAATGGCTGCACAGCCTGCTGGGGTGTCAACCACTCCTCCCAATTTTGTATCACCTTACAGATGGCGTCAAGTAAGAAACAACCACGCTGAATCCCTGCGGATGCACGACAAGAACCACAAACCCAGACCTCAGGACCCGACCCAGCAGCACTGGGTTAGCGGTTGGACTTGATGATCCTAAAGGTCTTTCCCAATCGAAAAGGTTCAACGACTCTCCTCGGGTATCGGCAGTTTGCACACATGGGTTTTCTAACAGCTGCTCCTGAGACTCATTAGCACAAACTCCCCAGACAAGGATGATCACCCTGCCAAGAGCTCGAGTCTCTCTGCGGGCAGAACACACCTTTCAGGGTAGAGCTGACTGAGGACCCAGATGAGCTGCACCGCGGCGCTGCGCACTTGCTCGTAATCATCCGCCAGCAGCTTGCAGGCCTGAAAGAAGAGTCACAGCCTCAGACACCCGGGAGGTCCCCACCGGCGCTGCCATTCGCCCCCCACCGCAGATTTAGGGTCCTTGCCGTGAATCAGTTCGGACGGATTAAACACGAGGGTGAATCCAGGCTTCCCTTCTACTCCCTACGATTTCTGGGCTTGATCAGGCAGACTTAGCCCTAACCAAGCCCGTCAGCCCACGCTCTGCTTGCCACGACTATCTCCCTCAATAAAAGATTTCTGTTGAAGTGCACGCGTTAGTTTAAGAGTTTTAGAGTTTAAGGACAACGGATGCAAAGCAGATTTTTATTTCCAATGCCCCACGACGCCCAGTGCAAATGCAAAATGCTCCCCCTCTGTTCAGTGCCCTCCTCCTCTCTGTCACAGATTCTGAAAACAAAGACATGCCAACAGGCATAAAATAAATACAACGTAAGGCAAGGTTTTACCTGACCGTAAATAGCCTGGTGTAATTTTAATCCTCTTTCATGAAGCTGAAGCTACAGGAAAAAAACAGAGACAAAACACAAGGAAGTATAACTATAGGTTGGAGTGACACAGACTAAGTTTTCACCGCTGCTTTTTCTGCTCTGAGTAAACTCAGTTGCATTTCTTGATTCCTGCTGTAATTAAACTATTTCATTATCTCAGCCGTAAACATTTGAAATCATAAAAAAATTACATTGAAATCAAGATTAAACTTCACAGCCACTCATCCTTTGATTGATAAGGAAAATGCAATTTATACAAACACACTGTCCGTTCTCCCAACCTTCAAGCAGCTGTTATCAGTCATGTTCAGCTGCAATTAGAAAAGATACAGGAATCTTCAAAATCTTTAGTTTACTAAGACTAAAAACTAGAAACACAGGCTCAAAAGTAGCACTGCCAATAGATTTTCATGTCCTGTAAATCCTCCAATTACCAAAACGGAGGAAGATCAAAAAAACTTTCCTACCAAATGCTTTTTCCATCTGGTCCGAGGGAGTATCATGAACCTCACTTATGAAAAAAAGGGAAATGAGTTTGGATTTGCTACGGAGTTGGCTGAAGGTCATCGTAAAAGTCACTCAAATGACTTAAAAAACAATTTGGTACCAGCCAAGATCAGACTGGAATGAAAGGATGGGTGCAGCCCCCAGCGGAGGGAGATCCCAGAGGGATCCAAGTGCAACCTGATCTCCTCAAATGCATCCTGCTTCCTTCTTTGGAGTTTAATATCACTGATTCAAATATCCTCAGTTCAAAACCCTGGTTGACCACCACGTTAGATGGGAGAGTTATAAACTTTAAGGGTAATGGAGAAACTTCCCCGTAACCACATCCTCACAGGCAACCCAGTCTTTGCTTGTATTTCTGCAAAGCAAAAAACATCTGAAGAGTCCCCGCGCTCCACATGAAACCCAATAATCCTCATCAGCAGAGAACGCTAACGAACGGGCCCACGGGGCAAAACGTGAATGTAATTTAAAAACAAAGCAACGGAATTCTTTCTGGACTCATCCCACAGGTTTCTTTCCTATCCTGTGCTGGCGACTTACTGAAACGGGGCTGGGTCAAGAATCAGATCTGTCACTAAACGCAAGAGCCTGCACACCTCAACGGAGTCACCAACCCGACAAGCTTCTTCAGCTGTAACTGCATCAGGAACTGCTACGGATCGCTTAAAACGCTCTTCGGGCTCTCGCTTTACTCTCATACTCCAAGACCCAGCTTCTTTTTCCAGGTAATTCTGACGTGCCAAACGGGCCTCTGCTAAGCTAATTAAAACACCTCTCACCCAAACCTCTTCGGGGCAATTTGCAGCCCCCTCTCACCTGCCTCACAGAACCCCAGAGAGTTTATCGCCCTCTCCCAGCACCACTTGCCATGGCTTTTATAGCTGCAGTCCTAACACGAGGGTCCTGGTCGTTAAAATGGTCTCCTATGATCTTCTGGACATCTTTGGCAGCCTGGCTTTCGACTTCTTTGGCAGCACCTTTTTCCACCGGTCCAAGACAGCCAATTAACTGCAGACACTTGTTTCTTACTCCATGGGAAGAATCTGTCAGATGCTGTGGAACAGAACAGGTATAACCGGATTCTTAGTGTTCTCTCACTCCTTCGAAACAACCCATCACACCAAGATTCCTAGCAGTTAATTAACATTGTAGCAGTTGCTTAAGAAAAATTAAAATAATTTAAACGCTGGCTGCGTACTTCTGTCCTGTGGCAGCGATGAAATTTTCCTGCCCCAGGGAGGCCGCCTTACCTTGCATGCTACCTCCACTAGTCTCATCCTGACTGACGGATTCTCCGTGAGTTTTGTGCCGATCACCAACAGGGTGTCCAGCAGCTGAGCGAGGACTTGGTGAGACTCTGCAAAACAAAGCGGTGAAAGGCTGCGTCCCTCCGCGCCGAGCTCCCCACCAGCTGCAGAACCGCAGGCTCACGCAGGTTGGAAGGTCCTCCTGAAACCCGCTCAAGGTCAGAACAAGCCCAGCTCCCTCAGCCTCTCCTTGGTCATCACCTACTCCAGTCCCCGAGCGCCCCAGCGCCCCTCTGCTCAACTCACTCGACCTCCCCACGCTCACCTGGCACTGGGGAGCCCAAAACTGGACGTGCCCTAATCTGGTGCTGAGTAATGAGGAATAATCTCTTCCCTCAGCTGGGAAGAGCTGGTTACACCCCTGCCGATACAGCCTGACACTCGACAACAACTCCAAAGAGTTGCAGCCAAGAGCTCAGTGTCCAAGTGGAAACCAGGAACGAGGGGTGTCCCTCAAGGGTCCAAACTGGCACCAGAACTATTTCATATCTTCATCACTGACACAGGCATTGGGAGCGAGGGCGCTCTCGGCAAGTTTGCCGACAACACCGAGCTGTGTGGTGCCGCCGACACGTGGGAGAGAAGGGACGTCATCCCGAGGGACCTGGACGGGCTGGAGAGGTGGGGCTGTGCCAACCTCACGAGGTTCTGCAAGGTCAAGGGCAAGGTCCTCCCCCTGGGCTGGGACAATCCCAAGCACAGACACAGGCTGGGGAATGAAAGGATGGAGAGCAGCCCTGCAGGGAAGGACTTGGGGGTGTTGGTGGATGAAAAATTGGACAGGACCCACCAACGTGCACTCACAGCCCAGCCAGTCAGTCCCACCCTGGGCTGCAGCCAGAGCAGCGTGTCCAGCAGGGCAGGAGAGGGGATTCTGCCCCTCTGCTCTGTCTGCTGAGACCCCCCTGCAGTTCTGGGTCCAGCTCTGGGGCCCTCAGCACAAGAAGGACGTGGAGCTGCTGGAGCGGGTCCAGAGGAGGCCACAGAGATGCTCAGGGGCTGGAGCAGCTCTGCTGCGAGGACAGGCTGAGGGAGCTGGGGCTGTTCAGCTGGAGAAGAGAAGGCTCCTGAAGGGGAGACCTTAGAGCAGCCGCCCTGTGCCTGGAGGGGCTGCAGGAGAGCTGGGGAGGGACCCTTGGTCAGGGGCTGTAGGGATGGGACAAGGGGTGATGGTTTCAAACTGAAAGAGCAGAGATTTAGATGAGATTTAGGGAGAAACTCTTCCCTGTGCGGGTGGTGATGCCCTGGCCCAGGTCACCCAGAGCAGCTGTGGCAGCCCCTCCCTGGCAGTGCCCAAGGCCAGGCTGGACGGGGCTGGGAGCGACCTGGGAGGGTCCCTGCCCAGGGCAGGGGGGTGGAGTGAGATGGGCTTTAAGCTCTCTTTCAACTGAAGCCATTCCATGATTCTATAAATGACATCAAAATAAACTGTATCAAGTAAAGCACATACGAACTGTGAATCTAACAGAGAAAATAAACACGAACTTAAACGAAGCCACAAACAGGGCAACCTACACTTCCCTGTCTATTACGAATCCTCCACTAATAAACCAACGCCTTCGTGGAATCAGAGAATTGCCCAGATTGGAAAAGTCCCTCAGGATCACTGAGTCCAGTCACCAACCTAACACTGAAACGTCAACGCCTTCGTACAGTAACTCTGATGAGCGGGCACAGGGCCTGGTAAGAACGACACTTTAAAGGAGGTTCCACTTTAAGGAAGACTTTTCTTCAAAACAGAGCCCTTGAGAAGCAGCAGCTCTCACAGGGAGATGCAAAACCAAACACTCTGCACTCCCTTAAAAGCAAGGCACGCAGCAGACAGGTCTGAGGAACAGTTTTCTCCTCCTTCGAACACGGTATCGTCACTCACCGCTCACAAAACCAGAAAATAAATACTCTGAGCAACAGTTTTCAGCTACACACTTTGGATGCAAGGGCCTTGCTGTTGTCCTAGATGTTTAAAAGACAATGTGACTCCAGCACCACCTGAAAAACGAGACTTACTCTCATTTTGAAGCGTGTTAATGGCATCGTCCATAATGCAGTCCGGGGAAAATCCCGCAGTCTTCGACAACAAGCCCAGCAAAGAAGCAATCTTCAGTCTCACAGAGGCGTCGTTCTCCTGGAAGGAAACGACAAACGTTCTCAAAGCTTCCAATGCTTTTGAAAATTTATTCTTTCATCCATCATTCGTCAAGGTTACCTTGGTGGTGTTTCGAAAATTTCCAAGTTTTAACAATCAGGTTTTCAGGACGCCGGAACAGGCACTGTCGATAACGTTGGTAACTCCCAAAGATTTTAAGGAGCAAATGGGTGGATTTTAGGAGGTGAACTGAGACTTGATCCCCCCTAAGCTGCAGGGCCCGCGGGCTACAGAAAACCACCATTTCTCTTAACGGTGGGGAGGAATCCTGCCAATCCTTCTTAAAAGAAAGAATCCCAACACACCAAGGTAGGAAAAAATAAAATAACAGAAGTGTACGTTAGCTGCATGCACCTGCTATTTAAGCAACAGCAAAAGCTGTCGCAGGTGGTAACAAGCTTCACAAATTAGTGTTAATTTTAAATTCACTGTAAAAGTTCACGCATTTCAAAAAGTTATTCTGGGTCATCTACAGACTCATGCTCAGCTAAAAGCAGTGGTAGGATACACAGATTTCCACACTACGATGTATTTGGTGTTCACTCACCATTGCTCACTCTTTCACTAAAAGGACAGCCCTCTCCACGAGCACAGGTCACATCGGAGGTTTCAAAGAGGACACTTAGAAAGGCCCTTTCAAAAGCCTTATGAACAACATCTGCAACGTTATCACCCCCCAGGTAGGAGCAGTCTCCCACCCCAGAGGACCCTTTGTCCCTCACGAGCAGAAAATTAGAGAAAAATATCTTTTTACTTTGCAGATCTGATCGCTGACTCCACGACCAAAACACCAGTAAGTGAAGGTGCCTCTAAACCCCTCGATCCAAACACTCTCCCGGATGAAGAAAGGACTTTCAGAATCCCCTCATGCCACTGAGGACACACCGGTAGAGTGCAGAAACAGATAAAATGCAGCTTAAGAGTTTTAGCATACAATAGACTCAAGTGTAAAAAAAAAAAAAGAGGCAGAACAGGACAAGGACTTGTATGAGAAATGTTTCAGCCTACAGGGCAGCTTTGTCAGCCGCAACAAAGTTTTGCTTTGTCAGGAGAAGTATCTGGATGCTACAAAGCGCACGTTACTTCTGATATTTATTTTCTACTTGGCTGTTCAGAATTTCTTCTTGACAAGTTTTTGGCTGAAAAGTTTTTCAGAAGCGTCATTTTAAAAGCGCTTTGTCTGCAGCATAAAAAAAATAGCTAAAAAGTTCCTCCACTGTTGGAGGAAATTAAGAGCAAGGTAAGGAAACGTGAGTCAGGAAGGGTTCGGATCAAGTCGTGCCAGCTGTGGACAGTCAGGTTCCCCAGAAAACCTGTCAGGTCTCAGTCCTTGGTTAAGTTAATTTAAAACTAATCACGCAAGGCATCTGCAGAGAGAGCAGAGTCACACTCCTGTCACAGGCTCCTGAAATCAGCAGCAAAGGGACCAAGAAACCGCTCGGGTAAAGGAGTAGAGCCACTCACTCTCCTCATGGAGGCCTTCACCCAGCGCCGGCTGCGGGCAACCGAGCCAGCCACACCAGAGCCTGTGACTCCCTGCTCCACATCCCACATCCCAGAAACAAGACCAGGAGGAGGATTCTGGAAGCACGCTCGGCTCCCAGCTTCCCCACCTTGTAATAATGCTCCAGCAGGATCCTGACAACGCCTTCCACGCTCTCCACTTCCACAGGCTTCCTGGCAAACTGGAGCAGGTACTGCAGGGCATCTGCGGGCGAGGTGGCTTTGCACAGGTCGACGTGGAGCGCTGCCGACTTGCTGGGCTTGGTCAGCCGCAGCTTCTTCGCGGACAGGTCCTCGTGCTGCTGCTGAGGGCAGAGGGACACGTTTCAGAATCGCAGAGCAAATCCTTCTCTGAGTCGATGCTGTCTCAGCAGCAAGCCCAAGGAAGCTGCTGTGCCCCCAGCCCTCACTGCCTTCTCCATCGGCTGTCTGACACACCCCCAGGAGGATGGGGCACCTCCTGTCCTGCCCAAGTAATTCCTATGGCCAGGAACCACCGCCTCTCCTCTCCCCACCCCAGCACAAATCCTGTCCCTTCCAGCCCCAAACAACCACCCCAGGGCAAACACAGCTTAGAGAATCATAGAATCATAGAATGATTTGGGTTGGAAGGGATCCCAAAGATCATCCAGTTCCAAGCCCCTGCCATGGGGAGGGACATCCCCCACTAGATCAGGCTGCCCAGAGCCCCATCCAGCCTGGCCTTAAACACTCCCAGGGATGGGGCTGCCACCCCCTCTCTGGGCAACCTGTGCCAGGGTCTCCCCACCCTCATAAGGAAGAACTTCTTCCCAACGTCCCATCTGAACCGACCCATCTCTGGCTTCAATCCATTCCCTCCAGTCCTGTCACTGCCCGACATCCTAACAAGCCCCTCCCCAGCTTTCTTGTAGCCCCCTGGAGATACTGGGAGGCCACAATAAGGTCTGCTCGGAGCCTTCTTTTCTGCAGCCTGAACAGCCCCAGCTCTCTCAGTCTGTCTGCACAGCAGAGGGGCTCCAGCCCTCTGAGCATCCTCGTGGCCCTTCTCTGGACACTCTCCAGCACGTCCAGATCTCTCCTGTGCTGTGGCTCCAGAACTGGACGCAGCACTCCAGGTGGGGTCTCACAAGAGTGGAGCAGAGGGGGAAAATCCCCTCCCTCGCCCTGCTGGCCACGCACCTCTTGGTGCAGCCCAGGACACGATTGGCTTTCTGGGCTGCAGGTGCCACTGACGGCTCATGTTGAGCTTCTCGCCCACCAGTGCCCCAAGTCCTTTTCTCCAGGGCTGCTCTCAAGCCAGTCCCTGCCCAGCCTGTATCGGTGCTTGGGAGTGCCCCGAGCCCACCACCTCCAAGCTTCTCCCCCGCCCAGCAGCCTGAGCATCCCACACCCTCACGGCCGGCCCGGCCCGGCCCTCCCCAGGCCTCCCCCTCGCCGCGCTGAGGGGAGCATCCCCCCCCGCTCCCCCACACCCAGTGGCAACCCCCTTCCCTCCTGCCAACCCCAGCCTGCCTAAACCCGGAGCTAATCTGTCTCTCTCCTCCCCAGCCCCTCACGGGCCGCCCCGGCCCCGAAACACCTCCGCGGCCGCCCCCTCTCCCCACCCTCCAAGGCCTCGGGCCCTACTCCCGGGCCAGGCCCCAGGCCAGGCCAGCGGCTTTGTCCTGGCGCCACTCGCCGCCAGACAGAGCTCGGGGCTGTCCCCCCTGCCCCGCTCGACACGACGGCGTCGCCTTACCTGGACCACCTTGGTGAACTCCTCGTACACCCGCTTCTTCAGGTGCGCCGCCATCGCGCCGCCAAGCCCTCCGCGGCCGCCGTACGCGCAACCGGAAGAGGAAACCATAGAGTCGACCAGAAAGAGGCGGCGGAAGGGGCGTCCGCTCTACCCAGCGGGATGCCGCGCTCTATGGTCAGGTTCCCTGTTGCCATGGGAACGCGGGCCTGGCGTGGCGGCGGCGGCCTGGGCCTGCCCGCAGCCAAACCCCACGGGGAGATCAGCCCCGCTCGGTTTCCCACCTAAACGCCCACCAGTTCCGTTACGGTTTGATTCTAGACCTCGTAAAGACCCAGATATAAATAACATGGCTTGGTGTTTCCAGGAGAGGTGAAAACTTCACACGGCCTTAGAATGTGTCTCACACGATCACAGAATATTGAGGGTTGGGAGGGACCCCTAGAGCTCACCCGGTGCCACCCCCTGCCAGAGCAGGGTCACCCAGGGCAGCCCCACAGGAACGTGTCCAGGCGGGTTGGAAAGTCTCCAGAGCAGGAGACTCCACACCCTCTCTGGGCAGAGATTTTCAAGTCCCTCCATCATCCTCGTAGCTCTCCGTTGGACTCTTAGAGTCCAACGGAGAGCTACGAGGATGATGGAGGGAGGAGGTCCCAAGGAGACTCCACACCCTCTCTGGGCAGCCTGGACCAGGGCTCCGGCACCCGCACAGCCAACAAGTTTCTCCTCGTGTTGAGGTGGAACTTCCCATGTTCTCACTTAAACCCGTTATTCCTTGTTCTATCACTGGGCACCACTGAGAAGAGATTTTCAAGTCCCTTCATCATCCTCGTCGCTCTCCGTTGGACTCTCCGAGTCCAACGGAGAGCGACGAGGATGATGAAGGGAGGAGGTCCCTGAACAGCCCCAGCTCTCTCAGTCTCTCTTCCCAGCAGAGATGTTCAGTCCCTTGATCACCCTCGTAGCTCTGCCTTGGACTCTCTCCAGTAGGTCCCTGTCTCTCTGGAACTGGGGAGCCCCAAACAGGACCCAGGATTCCAGGGGTGGTCTCCCCAGGGTAGAGCAGAGGGGCAGGAGAACCTCCCCAGCCCTGCTGGACACACTTTTCTTGATGCCCCCCAGGATCCCACTGGCCTCTTGGCCACAAGGACCCGTTGCTGTCCCAGGGACAATTCTCTGCCCACTGGGACTCCAGGGTCCTAGGATGTACCTAAAGGCCATCCACAAAGAGGATGGAGTCTCTCTCTTCACAAGGAGCCATGTGGGGAAGACAAGGGGCAATGGGTGTAAGTTGCACCGAGAGTTTTCCTCTCAATATAAGAAATAATTTTTTTTACAGTGAGAACCATCATTCATTGAACAAGCTCCCTAGGCATGGGGTGGCCTCCACGTCACTAAGGGGTTTCAAGATGTGATGGGACAGGGTGCTTGAAAATCTCATCCAGGCTCCCTTTCCCTCCAGAGGCTGGACGAGATGATCCTCTGAGGTCCCTTCCAACCTGTTCTACGAGACCATCCTTGATAAAATTATTAAAGTTTCTCATGACAGCAGTCCTGTAGTCTTAGGAGATTGGTTGGTTTGAGGCTTTAACTACCCTATAATCAGAGTTTTTTTTCCCAAATATCTAATTTCACTCTCCTTGTTTGTGACTTAAGCCAGATACCCCTTCTTCCACCCTTAGCACATACCGATCAGCTCCTTAAATCAGCCTGCTGTCTATCTGAAAACCTCCTCAGTCTCTCCTCTTCCAGGCTCAGCACCACCAACCACTTGGTTACTGTCAAAGGTATGATCACAGACCCTATTTTTTAAAATCTTTTTGCCTTCTCAGACACTGGTTGTGCCAGTTCTTACCAAGGTTATAAATGCGAGAGGTCTCAAAGAGTCTCCTCACCCCTACAGCAGAACTGCCCTGAGGTTGGTGGAGTAAGTTCCAATGTTTGCTGTGGGAAATCCGTGCTCCACTGAGCACATCCGAAACCAAGCTGAACTAGGAGTGATTCAAATGTATTAGCATAAAGGCAAGACTTAAAATCTTTAGAATTTGGGGGGTGGGAAGTTGGGGAAGATATCAGTAAATAAAGCACTTTTGTATCATTCGAAGAGCTTTTAGAAGTTATTTATTTAACAACCCAGAGATTATTGTCCTTAGCTGGAAGAAATATATCTTCTGAGAAGTAAAGGAAATGTGATCATGAGCAGATTAGCCACTGTGACTTTCAGAGTGATTAAAACCAAGCTAACAGCCATCTCCAGTATAAAAATAAACTTTCAAATACTGAGATGGTTTAAATGCAATGTAGGACTTAATTCATGTTCTCTAAAGGAGAATTTGCACTGAGGTCCCAGACTGTCACTTTGGTAGCACTTCCTTCTCTTCAAATCACGGTGGATTTTCCCTGTTCTTCCAAAAGCTTCTATCTTCAGAAATAGTATTGTAACAGTAATGAATGTCATGAGAAACAGATTAAAATCGTGTGGCCTGAGAGAGGAGTGCATGTCCTCAGATTATAAGCTCTTCCCATCAGCGATGGTACTTTTGCTTTTTGTTTTTCCTGGACGATAGCTGAGACTCTCTGTCTTTCCTTCACAAGGAATAATAAATAACGGTAATAAAAAAAAAAATATGGTAATTGGCTAGAGAGTAGGCGTCTACTGAAGGAACGAGGAGAGCAGGGCTGATGAATTCTACTTTTTAACCTAGGTTCTGGTATGAAAAACGGTGAGAAAAGGAGCTTTTGCCCTCTTGTTAGGGATGAAATTTAATTAGAGTGTGTGTTACTGCAGCCAACAGCGTTCCCATGGAGAGCTGTGCGTGTGTGACCTGTTCTCGTGTCACTGAGAGACCAGCTCCACGTGTCCACAACATTTATTTGGGGTTATTCATTTCTCTTGGTCGAGTGAAGTTGCCTCAACCCTCAGATCTGGCTCTCTGAACTTATGTAGTAGTCAGCAACACCGAAAGAGAAAAATTCTTTCTTTTTATCATACCTTTTAAACCGTACGGTTATCCCCAAAAGCTCAAGTAAACAGTGTCCCTTGAGTGCTCTTCAACTTGCCAAATGACCAAGGAAGATCCTTTCATCGACCTGTGCGTTTCTTCCTGCCCCTCTGGTAGTCCATGGCTTGGGCTCCACGGCCAAAGTTGATTTGTTTTAATAATTGCCCTCTTCCATTCCCCATCGGCGGAGGCGCTTTCTACCACCAGGTGAACAGGAACTTGTAGAAGAAGTCGTGCGATTTGAAGCGAAAGCCTTTTTCGGCGACGTGGGGCTGAAAGGATATTTTATACCCTTTGGCTTCGACATCCATCTGGATGCAGTCCAGCAGATCGGCAATGCTCGGCGCTGCCTTCCAGGGGCCGAACTTCACCACGGATTTTTTATCCGTGTCCAAGCTGTTCAAGGCGTCCTGGCATCTGGCCGCGTCCTCCTCGGTTTTGACCACGCAGACGATGACGCCGGACCGGCGGGACGCGACCGCTTCCGCCCTGGCGATGCGGATCATCAGCTCGATGTTCTCGCTGTAGTTGGGCACGCGGGCCAGAAACTGTTTCCTCGCCACGAGCTCCCCGAAGATCTGCGGCGAGTCCTCCAGCTGCTTGATTAGAGGTTCGATGTCGTAGAACAACGCCTCTTTGTAGACGTCTTGGATGCACTGGGTGGGCACTTGGTTACTACGCAGATACTCCAAGATGTATTTGAAGTAGGTGCCTGGCCTGTCGATGAAGAACCTGCCTTCGGAGTCAGTCCTGAGTTTGGGCTGGCCGGTGAACATCTCTGCCAACTTGGAGCCAGGGTGTTTCTTCAAGGTGCTCAGCGTTGTCGTGTACATCTCCCCGCCGATGTTTAACTCCACGATTGGTGACAACTGCGAGTATCACAGGGAGACAAAAAGCCACATATGTTACCCATCTGAGGCTGTCAACAAGGAGGTGTCAAGGAAAACTAGGATGATGAAGGGAGTGGAGCATCTCTCTGAGGAGGAAAGGCTGAGGGAGCTGGGGCTCTTTAGTTTGGAGAAGAGGAGACTGAGGGGTGACCTCATTAATGTTTACAAATATCTAAAGGGGGAGTGTCAGGAGGATGGAGCCAGGCTCTTCTCGGTGACAACCAGTGATAGGACAAGGGGTAATGGGCTGAAACTGGAACATCAGAGGTTCCGCTTAAACTCGAGAAGAAACTTCTTCTCAGTGAGGGTGACGGAGCCCTGGCCCAGGCTGCCCAGGGAGGGTGTGGAGTCTCCTTCTCTGGAGACATTCAAGACCCGCCTGGACACGTTCCTGTGTGGCATTATCGAGGCGTTCCTGCTCTGGCAGGGGGATTGGACTTGATGATCTTTCGAGGTCCCTTCCAGTCCCTGACATTCTGTGATTCTGGGATTCTGGGATTTGTGAAAAGGGGGGAGAAAAAAAGGGCAGTTGCAACTGGAAATTGGAATGATGGTGGGAAGAGTGGTGTGAGCCTCCATCTGCTGGGGATCAGATGGGAACATCCTCCCCATTCGTTGCTAAAAGCAGATGCAGGATGTCTGTGCAGCTCTCACAACCAGAACAGCAGAGACTGGGGCATTTCTAACCCACATTTCCTCACCCCATTGTTAGGATGTAGGAGAGCATTGGTTTGCCAGTGGGGAAGAAGGACAAGAGGTATCCTGCTTAGAGAAGCTCTCAGTGACTACGGCATCCAACCTCCAACTCCTAAGCCCCACACAAGCATTGGCCCTGCTGGCCCCTGTCCTTCCAGTGAGAGTGATCTGCGACTCTCACCCTCCCCACGTGCAGAGGGACAAGGACTGAGCTCAACGCGGTGCAGCTCCATTCCCCTCACCTGAGCTGGGGTTTGCTCATCAAAGGAGGAGCTAAAGCTCTTTGAAATGTTAGAAATGGGTGGAATCGGCTTCCGCTCGTCCGGGGATTTAGTTACAAATGCTGAAGTGAGACACAAGATTTCTGCATGGCCGAAGCGCAGGACAGGAGCTGTTCAGCAAAGCACTTAAAAAAAGTGTGATAGATTAACTAGGAAATAATTAAAGCAACTGGCATAGATTTCAGAGGGAAGAATGTAAAGTTTGGATTTATTTTATTTGTGTTAAATGCATTGGAGGAGGATCTCAATATCCAGAGACCTGGTGTTCAGTCTGACCTTCCTGATGGTTCAGTGCTGAAGATTTTTAACAGCCTCCCTTTGCACTCGGTCATTTCTTACCGAACAAGGAGAGGGAAGGAGGGGGAAGTTATTTTCCCTCCCGCTGTCGCTGCCGTAATGTGAGTCACATGCCTGGCCAGGACCACACCTGCCATTGGGAAGGTGTGGGTCAATAAACAACTTTTTTTTTTTTTTTTACCAGGAGCTCACTTGCTCTTTCTCTGATCACTCAAGGATCTGCTTCGGTGCTGCCAGTCACGTGCCTCAAGCGAGGCGTGTGCTCAAGTGCTTGGCTGGACCCGCGGGGTGACGTGAGTTGACCTCACAGCTCACACCAAGAGGAGGGGGGAGCTCCTGCTGCCCTCTCCCCTTTCCCTAGAATCACAGAATGTGTTGGGCTGGGAAAGACATTTAAAGTTCATCTCACCCAAACCCCTGCAGGGAGCAGGGACAGCTTTCACTGGGTCAGGTTGCTCAGAGCCTCATCCAGCCCGACCTGGGATGTCTCCAGGGATGGAGCCTCCAGCACCTCTCTGGGCAACCTGTTCCAGGGTGTCACCACCTTCATTGTAAAGGACTTTTTTCTAACATCTAATCTAAGTCTACCCTGTACACTGCCTGCTCCTGTTTCTCGCCCCACACCTGCTTCTCCTTTGTCTTGCCGAGCCGAGGCTCACAGAGGATCTAACAAGCAAAAAGAAGGGGCTAGGAATGAACAGCCCAGAGCAGGGGGAGACCTTCCCTGTCAGCAGCAGGAAGCTATCAGATTTAGCAGGAGTTTGCTTGCAGGAAAACAACAGAAGATTCAGGCCAAAGACTGGGGTGGAACATTGCTTAGCTCTAGTGTGGGTGGCTTCACCTCGAGGGCAATCATTTACACTGGGGCCAGTGAGACATAAAAAATTATCCTGTCTGAAACTCTTTGGTGATTTCCACCCACTGAGGAACATGGCCCGAAGCAGTTTCGGTAGTAAAGTTTCCCAGTCGGGAAATTTGCTGTTAGTCCAACAACATCTTTCCCCGACAGGGACCATTTGCCAGGAGGGTCTCGTGTTTCTGAGCCTTTGCTCCTTTTTTTCTGGTGGCAGGTCAGGAGTTCCGTGCTGTTTGTCACCAACACAAATGGATGACATGTCCTTCATTAATACGGTAGCCCAGCTAACCTCATGTTCTCGAATCTTGATTACCGATTTTGCCCTGGGACCAAACTGGTTCCCAGTGGACTGGGAGTACTGGCACCAGCTGATTCCCAGCTCTGTAATTAGCCAGCATGGTGACACTCAGGGGAGTCGTGCCACCTATTTGCGCCCCGGTTTATTCACCTGCAAAACAGTTACCTCTGTGGGGAAGCTTTTTTTGCAACCCGTGCCTGAGAAGTGCAACAAGAAGGCTGGATCTTTTAAAGGCGGAGAAGTCTGGGGGAGAAGCTGTACAGCTACAGCAGGGAAGACAAACTGGTTGGTAACAGACCGAGGGCAGAAGAGAGGAAATCATCTGATCTCACTGATTTCTGCCTAGTGATGTGCTGCTTCTCTGAGTTTGCCACCCATTTTCCTTAGAGCCCGAAAAACTCCAGCTCCAGCCTAATGATTCCGCACGTCCTACAACCCGGCAGCTTTTGCATTATTAGAGACTCTTAAGAACAACTGAAAAAAAAAAAACCAAACCCCCTAAACCTCACAACAGGCTTTTGTTTAGGGATCTGACTCATTAAAGTTCACGTTAAATCAGTTCCCCCTGTTGTTAGAGGAGAAAAAGAACCACTCTGGCTATTTGCTTTTGCCAGATCTTGTGTCCCTGTGAGAGACACCGCCGGACAAGCTGGATTCAGCTTTGTACCTAGAGCGCTTGGTCCCATATCTGGCAAGCCCTGGTGTCTTCAGAATAACAGATGAAGGGAAAAAAACCCACCGTAGAGTAGCCCAGAGGCGACAGCTTGATCCCCTGGGAAGAAACAGTGCACTGGAGCCCGTACCTTACTCACCGTGTGCAGGCTGCCCGTGACCTGCTTCCCAAGGGGCTTGTGCTCCGATGAAATGCTCATCTCCCCCCCCGGGAACCGGCGGTTCAGCGGCGTGGGAAAACCTGCTGCTCGGCGCTCGGGTCCTGCCCCACGCAAGGGGTGGGTCCCCGCCCTGCCCCGCTCCTCTTTCACTTGGTTTTGCTTCGTTGGGTCGGGTTTTGGTTTGGTTTTTCCTTCCCAGACGCTGTCCCGCGAGGCTCCAGTTTGCTCCGTGGTGCAGGTCGCAGGTGTAGGGAGAGGGGAGGGAACAGCCTGGAAGCGGAAGTATTTGCTCATTAGTTTTCTGGCAACCAGCAAGGTGCAGGGTGGACTCGGGCTGGCCGCCAGCACGCACCTCCTGTAACGCGACCTGTGCCGTGACTAAGAGCCAAATCATCGCCCAGGTGGCCAAGAAAGCCAACGGCATCCTGGCTTGTGTCAGCACTGGTGTGACCAACAGGAGCAGGGAGGGGATTGTCCCCCTGTGCTCGGCACTGGGGCGGCCACACCTTGAGTGTTGTGTCCAGTTCTGGGCACCTCAACCCAAGAGAGATCTCGAGGGGCTGCAGCGAGTGTAGAGGAGGGCGACGGAGCTGGGGAATAAATCTGATGAAGAGCGACGGAAGGAGCTGGGGCTGTTGGGTTTGGAGAAGAGGAGGCTGAGGGGAGACCTCCTCACTCTCTGCAACTGCCTGACAGGACGGTGTGGAGAGGCTGGGGCTGGTCTCTCCTCACGGGTAATGAGCGACAGAACCAGAGGGAACGGCTGCAAACTGCACCAGGGCAGGGCTGCACTGGGCAGGAGGAGGAATTTTTCCCAGCAAGAGCAGCCAGAGCTTGGCACAGGCTGCCCAGGGAGGGGGTTGAGTCCCCAGCCCTGGAGGGGTTTAAAGGCCGTTGAGATGTGGGGTTGGGGGAGATGGTTTAGGGGTGAGCTCTGTAGAGTAGGGTCAGTGGTTGGACTCGATGATCCCAGGGGGCTTTTCCAGCCTGAAGGATTCTGTGATTCTATGATCCTGCCCAAAGGAGGCCCAGTGCCCAGAGCTCCTCCCAGGAGCCCCGTGGGACAATCTCTGCCTTCTAAGCCTGTTGAATCAAATCCCGTGAAGGTTTTCACAGCTCTTTCGGCCTCCATGCTGCTGTTTTAAAGCACAGTTTCTCCCAAACTTGTCTCATCCGTCCCACCAGTGACAGGCGAGGGTGTCTGCTGTCTGTCCAAGGTGATGGCATTTTCTTCCTCGCCAGTACAGTCTCTGGACACTGAAGTAGTTTTTGCGAGCTAAATAAAACCACACCTGAATCTCCCCTTGACCCTCAACTGTTCTTTTCAATCGGTTTAAATATTTGATTAGTATCTTCACACAACATTGTTTTCTAATATCCCGTATCCACTGAATATTGGAAGTAGAGAGCACCACAGATTTGGTGGTAGCGGGACTGTTTCTCGCAGCATTGAAACGCTCACAGGGATGTCTGCATTCATTTTTTAAATGCAGAGGATCAAATCTGGGTGCTAACCTCTCCAGATCTGTACCACAGGCCTGCAGAGTCTCCCTGGGTTTGTTCCTGGTGTTTCTGGTGCTTTCGAATTTGTCTTCAGGCCACTCATCACTTCTGTGGTTTTGCACCAAAATTAAAACATCCCTGCTCTAGTGCACACGAGGCTTCCTCAGGTCTGTCAGCTCCTGTTGCAGCTTCCTTGTTTGGTCTCTTTTTTTGTATTTTTTTCCCAGTTTCTGTTCGTCTAACAAAAGGTTTCATCTCCTCTACCAACCTTGCCTCACCCTCTTTCATTTCAACCTGCGTCTTGATACCAGCAATCAAAGGGAAAATCTCAGTCAAATACAGCGTTTCTGAGAAACCTTTCTGGGGGAGATTTTAATGATGAAAAAAACCAGTGTGGCATATAAGGAAATGATTTTCACAAAATCTGCCTGATGCTCATGGCCACCAGCTTTGCAGGTTTTGCAACCTCCAGGGATTTTGCTGGATCTGCGTCCTTCTAGAAGACGGCATTGATCTCACCAGAAGCTTGAGGCACGGGGCAAAAAGTGTTATAATTTGCTCTGATTCCCTCACCTTGAGAATAAAGCCAGTCCTCATCCAGGTCTCCATCAAAGCTGGGCCCAGATTCTTTTGAATGTTTTGTGCACTTGGGTGAACCTTACACCAAACCCAACTTACCTTTTGCTTCTGCTCCTCTAGAGCATCCTGAGAGACCCTCAGTAATAACCTGTGTGTGAATTATCTCTGCTGCTTTGGATGGAAGGGCTTGAATTTTCCCTCTGCCAGACCAGAAGAATTAATAGCGCTGGATGCACTAGTGAGGTCTGCTTGGGAACCCGCAATTTGTGACTTCTACTGAATTTTTAAAAAGCGGTGCTTACTGGAAAACTGGGAGAGCTAGAAGATCTGTCCTTTTGATTCCTGTAAAGCCCATTCCTTGGGCTGGCTTGTCTTCAAGCCAGTGTCTCCGGCACCTCTTCGATGCCAGAGGTGAGAACCTTCCCTTCTGCAGCTGCAGAACTGGACAGATCCCCTCTCTGCTCACACACTAGGGAGGAGTGAAGAGCAGTAGAAGAGAGACGTGGTTTAGTTGATAGGACAAAGGTTGGACTCAGTGATCTCGAAGGCCTCTTCCAGCTGAAACTGTTCTGTCGTTCTATGATTCTTGGTTACTTCGCCCGAAAGCTCATTGGGAATGTTTCCCCAAACCAGAAGCAGAGCTGGCTGATGGTGCCTGAGGTCAAACCTTCGATGCCACAGTGCAGATCCTTCCCACTTCAGGAAAAGCAATTGCTGTTAGCTGGTGTCCACAACCCTTTTCTGCTGCTGGACCAACCACGGCTGGTCCTTCAGTCTGATGAACACACTGGTCTGGTTCCCCCAACTCTTTTGTTGTATCTTGGCCACTTTTCCAGGCGTGTTATGGGACAAAGAACCAGCCTGAAAGTCTGTGAAGTATTTTGGCTGAAAGTCACCATGTATGTGAACAGTCTGACTGTTATTATTTGTGCTTCTTCTGGGGCTTTTTAATCCCACCAACTGCATGACTTGCTTTAAGATGGTATTTTTCAATCCTGCTATGCAAATTACTCCCAGTTGGATTTTTTTTTTCCCCTTTTCAATAAGGATTTGATTTAAACTGCCAAAATTATCTAATCCCAAAGAAGGCTTAGGAAGAACTTTTCAGAGCCCAAGCCATTGGCATATCATAGAATCATAGAATCATAGAATCATAGAATGTCAGGGATTGGAAGGGACCTCAAAAGATCATCCAGTCCAATCCCCCTGCCAGAGCAGGAACACCTCGATAATGCTACACAGGAACATGTCCAGGCGGGTCTTGAATGTCTCCAGAGAAGGAGACTCCACAACCTCCCTGGGCAGCCTGGGCCAGGGCTCCGTCACCCTCACTGAGAAGAAGTTTCTTCTCGAGTTTAAGCGGAACCTCTTATGTTCCAGTTTCAGCCCATTACCCCTTGTCCTATCAGTGGTTGTCACCGAGAAGAGCCTGGCTCCATCCTCGTGACACTCACCCTTTAGATATTTGTAAACATTAATGAGGTCACCCCTCAGGCTCCTCTTCTCCAAACTAAAGAGCCCCAGCTCCTTCAGTCTTTCCTCCTCAGGGAGATGCTCCACTCCCTCCATCATCCCAGTTGCCCTGTCTTTCCTCCAGCAGTTCCCTGTCTTTCTTGAACTGAGGGGCCCAGAACTGGACACAATATTCCAGATGGGGTCTCACTAGGGCAGAGCAGAGGGGCAGAAGAACCTCTCTCGACCTACTAACCACCCCCCTTCTCACACACCCCAGGATGCCATTGGCCTTCCTGGCCACAAGGGCACAGTGCTGGCTCATGGTCATCCTGCTGCCCACCAAGACTCCCAGGTCCCTTTCCCCTACACTGCTCTCTAATAAGTCATTCCCCAACTTATACTGGAACCTGGGGTTGTTCCTACCCAGATGCAAGACTCTACATTTACCCTTGTTATATTTCATTAAATTTTTCCCCGC
The DNA here is from genome assembly GCA_020746105.1 of Trogon surrucura. Classification (NCBI taxonomy): domain Eukaryota; kingdom Metazoa; phylum Chordata; class Aves; order Trogoniformes; family Trogonidae; genus Trogon; species Trogon surrucura. The sequence goes on along the minus strand of CM036617.1, from coordinate 973,444 downwards.
CCAACCCTCCAGCCTGTCCAGGTCTCGCTGGATGGCAGCACAGCCTGCTGGGGTGTCAGCCACTCCTCCCAGCTTGGTGTCACCAGCAAACTTGCTGATAGTACTCTCTAGTCCCTCATATCGCTGCTTGCCTGCGGAGATTTGATGCCTCTTTTTTTTACACACCAAAGGTGACACCCTGGATTACCAGAACCACACATCTGACCTGTTTAGTGTCACAGCTCTGCTGGGCAGGCATCTGACTCTGCATCAAAACCCTCTGTGCCTGCACGAAGTGGAAACAGTCCCTCTTGCAGCTTGTCGGTCCTCCTTTTACCCCACGGTCAAAGCCATGTGGAGGAAACCAGTGGGTGGGGGTCAGCTCATGAAAGGCAAAAAATAGCATCAAGGTTTTGAGAAGACCAGAGGAGGAAGGTCTGCCCAGGCTCTCAGCAGTCCCCACTGCTGGTACAAGCCAGCTGAGGCTGGTTTGAATTTCGTTTTTCCCTTGAGAAGGAGGTAAATAGCCAAGACCACGAAATTCTCCATAGCCTTGGGCTTCCAAGGTCCTGAGATTCCCACAACCAGCAGCTCCATTGTAGCTGCTGCTCCACAACCACCCGGAGAGGCCTTGGTGCTGTTCCAGGGAGTTAGTTAGGATTTTCCCTTTGGGGAGCGGGTTTTGGCTTGTATTAAGCTGGAATTTCCACCCAGGATCTCTGCTGGGCTCTGTGTTTGTTACCAGTTGGCCACAAATCCTTCATCCTTGGGGTCTTTCAAAGCTGTGTTTGACTCCCTCATGGTCTGTTGGGGACCCACCTGCTTGCTGTTGAGCTGAGAAAGCTCTGAGGATGTTTGCAGAGGAGATCAAGCAAGATCAGCCAGGTCCTGTCCTCAAAGGGGAAGCTGCTGAGTCTTGTGTCTGCTCAGGTGGGTCACCAAGCTGTGAGGAGGACAAGGAAGAAGAACCAGGTAGATGTTCTTCACTCATCTCCTGGCTCCTCATGCACAGTGATGCTCCAGGCCTCTTGCCTTTTCTGCTCAGCGTGGCCACTGGCCGTGGCATTTCTCTTGTAGACACCCCGAAAGTAGATTTCCCTCTGCCCACGTGGAGTTTTTTTAATGGCAGAAGGATATTTCCAAGACTGTACGCTCTTTCAGGCAGGAACCATCTTTTCGTTGTCTTTGCATAAGGGATTGGCACACACTGTTCGTGAGAACGTGCTGCCAACTTCAGAAAGTGCAGCCTTTTAGAAGAGACAAAACTGGAAAGTAAAAATCCCGAAACAGAGTCGGTGTTTTTAGCTAAAACCAGGACAGCCTGTGTCTGGACCTTATACGACCAACCACAGTATGAATCATAAGAATAATCACACCGATGCTGAGAGCTTCGTGTCTGCCAAAGAGTCAATAACTTGAAAATGGCTTTGTGGATAATAAATACATGTTTGCTGGTATGTACACCAGGTGGGAAAACAGTGTTACCCACAAAACTATTTATAACAGATTTCCTTAACACATTGAAGTGGCAGCTTTGGTTTAAGAAAATTAGATCAACAACATTAAGATTTGGGTTTTCTGCCCAGGTACAAGTAAATACACTAAATCTAAGGGGGGGAAAGAAAAATTACATTCTTAAAACAGGAAGGGGAATAAGTTAGGATGTGGGGAAGCAGCTGGGAGACGCTCCTGTTTGCCTTTCTCCTCTTGTTCCCTCTTCTTCAGTAGATTTCTCAAGGAGGTGAAGCCCTTTTGCCTGGAGCGTGAAGGTGACGATCCATCGCTGATCTGTGCCCTTCACGGTGTGCTGCACGTTGTCATCACTGCTGCGAGTGATGATAAATCCACAGAAGGGGCATCTAAAGACTCGGATTCTCAGGACCCAGCTGCTCCAGGGCAGTGGAGGAGGTTCCTGTGGAAAGCTCGGGAATGAGCCGGCTTATTTTAAGCGGCGGTGGATGCGTTAGGAAAGAGGAGAGGCAACCAACCAACTTGGCACAGCTCTTCTGAACTCCCACATGGAGTATTCGCTCCAGATGGAACTTGGTAGGACACCTCAACCTTCATCCTGGGGTTTGCCAAGGGATGCACCAAGCCAAGCCAGGTTTCTTGCAAAGGTCACAGGAAATACAGGTTTTTTAATATTTTTTTTTTGTCTTTTGGAGCACTGACTCCTGCAAATTGCCGGGTTGCTCTGGTGACCCGTGGACAGCCTGCACAGTTGGTGGAAATTCTGCTGAAAAGTGAAACCATCGTCAGTGTTCTTTAGCTCCGCTCAGGAATTGCACCGGTTAAATCCAAGAGCCACGCGCTGTGCAAACACCATCAGCCTTCCTACCCGCTGCCTTCCAGCTGTTTGTCATCTCCACCCACCTCAGTGGAATGCGTGGGTGGTGGCTGGTACAGAGTTCTGAGCTGGCTTTGGATGGGCCCCAGGACACCATCAGAGGCAAAGGGAGCAAAACACCTCCTGGCCAAGCGCTGTCCCCAATGGATGGGTGGGAGGAGACGTCCTCAGGCTAGACCCAACCGCTCATATTGCTGTCGGTTAAAACAACCCAACAAGCCCATCAGGGCCAAGAAACCAAATTCTTCTCCTTATCCTCATGCCCACTGACTTCTTTCCCAGGTTTATAACAAGTTGAGCTTAGCTCGTAGGCTTTCCTAGAGCAAGAAGCCAACCAGATCCAGCAGTGCTCTCACCTCGCCCATCTTTTTCTATATTCTTTCCCTTCCTGAGCTCTCTCCCAGCTCTTGATGTGCCACATGGAGGGCGTGGGTCAGAGCTGAGGGTGTTCCCTGTCACACAGCAGTCCTGCTGAAGGCGTTCATAGGGGTTCAGCCAGCTGGTAACTCCCTCCTGAGGGACATCAAGTTGCGTACAGTCCAAGTTCTAGCCAGAAGAAGGACAGTCTGCAGAAAAGAAGATCTGTCTGTGAAGGTGGGCAGCCCAACCAGGGGGTTTATGCGTGGTCTTGCTGCTGATGCTACAGCCCGCTTCTCCCAAGCGGGCAGTGGGAGAGGAAAGGCCGGACTTGCTGTGGAAAACCAACACTGAGAGACGGACACACAGAAATAAGGAGGGAAAGAGAAGACAGACTTTGGCCATGTATCTCTGGGAGGGACACTGTGAGATCAAGGCTTTGATCAAGAGGAAATCTTTGGATGTACACGGTGGAAATAAGCTGCTGGAGAGACAGAGAGAGGATCTTTACTCCTGGGGTTCCTGCCAGGTATCGGTCGCAGCTATCCCTGTCCCCTGAGGGCATCACAGAATCCCAGAGTCACCTAGACTGGAAAAGACCTTTGAGATCATAGAGTCCAGATGCTCCTGCCAAGGGATATGTGGGTTTAAGGTGTCTTTTTCCACCACCTTTTCCCTCCACTTGGGCTACTGATGCAATTAGATGATATATACAGTCCCCATTTCACCCATTACTCACATTTTACTCACACTTTATGTATGACAGCAGTTCAGACTGGGTGTTTTTCTCATGGGTCCATGGACACAACATTCACAACACTTTATGGATACCTTAATTTGTCCTTGGGCAGTGCTGGGCCCCTCAGGGAGTCTCTAAAAAAATGTGGGAGAACAAGATGAAGCAAACCAGAAACTGCCTTCTCTCTGCACCTTGTGTTTTCCCCCTAAGTCAAAGCTCTGAATGAGCACTAACTCTTAAGTAAAGAGAAGAGGAAGCTTGAGGATCTGACCAGTAAAATTTTGACCAGGATCACACAAGCAGTTATGGGCAAAAAACAGGCTGTTCAAAGGTCCTGAATTCTGTATTATAGATTTTTCCCCTGCCAAACTGAGTCAGCTCCCTCCTAATGGGAAGTTTTGTCTGAAACAAAGATTAACATGTATGCATACATATATATATATATATATATATATATAAAAATAATGCATATGGAGCTTATCTCTGTATCTTATGAGTATTTTTCTCCTGCCCCATGTATACATGGGAATGCTCTTTATTTGCATTCTGGTTTTGAGCTTTAAAATGCTGGCATAGCACATTTTACAGTAATTCCCCTAGTCGCAAAGGGCAACAAGCCTTTTTCTTGGACAAATTGCTAAATATTCATCTAATCCCAGGGATGAACACAGGGAAAAAATTAAGACCAGGAGAGCTGGAGATGCTGCAGTGTTTCGTTGCACCCTTCAGAGACACCCAAACATGCCCAGTTTTAAAGCTTTCGTACCAACCACATGCTTTAACCTGGTCATGCCTCTCTACTCCCTGCATCCATTGGTTGGACATGAAATGAGAGTTTCTGTCAGACCTCTGCCTAGTTAGTAGAGGGGCTACAAAGAGACCTGGGTCTTCCAGCCCTTGGGTCTTTCCCCACAGCCACAAGGAGGAGAAGCCTGAGGAGCAATACTGAGACCACCAGGCTCGAGTTATCCTCCTTGTCGAGACAGTTGCTCGTCCTCGTTGCCCTGCATTTATCTTTTCAGCCTCACTGGGCCCCTAAAGTCTCAGGGAAGCTAAGAACAAATGGGAAAATTGGGCAAAAAAAAAATGTTTCTTTTCTTCTGCCCATCATCATCAGTCAATGCTTCTGGAGTGATTTTGAGACTGTGCAGAGGTTTAAGCACGGATGATTTTGAGGGAGCATCTACCATTGCTGAGGATGTCAGGGCTATGACAGTGCCAAGGGGATGCTTTGAAGCATTTTGCTGTTAAATCCTGCAATAATCCTCCTCTTGTTTTCTGTGCTGTTAGAGCTTCACTAAAATAAAAGCAAGGGATGGAGTTCCTGCTTTTCTCTATATATATAATGCTGTGGAGCTTCTGAGGAATCAGGGCCCTGCTGTGGGAGTTAACGTGATCACAACCAAGGCACAGAGATGCCTCCAGGAAGAAATGGGGGAACCATCTCCAAAAGATTTGCTCATTTTACGCTGAGATTTTAAAGCTCAAGTCTCTGATTTTAGTCTGAAGGATGTTGATAAGGCAGATTCAGAGAGCAGCAACACAAGCAGCACAACTGGAGCCTGCAGGTCACAATCCTCCTCTCAATATTAGAGGCTCAAAGATCTCCAGTTTCTTTAATTAAAACTGCAACGCTGATGGAGGACCAGCATTCGTTCAGACAAAGCAGCTCTGCTTTAAGAAAGGCCCGAAGAGGCAAGGGGACACCTCCCTCTAGTGCTCAGCTCAGTAGGACTTACCCAGGTGAAGGATCTGGGAGGGAAGGAGTCACCTGAACATGGGACCCAGCCCACGCCGAGGGCTTCAACCACACTGTGAAGGGCTCGAAGCCCCTACGTGCCCACCCAGGGAGGGCTTTGTCCCTGCTCTTCCCACGGGGATCGAAGGTGAGCAAAGCCCCAGCTGAGCCTCCCCACCTTCTGCTCTGCCACGGACAAGTGCGGAGGAGGCAAAATTGTCCCCCCAGGTGTTACTGGGGCTAGTGGGGACTGCGGCAGGTTGTTCCCAGGGCTGTGTGCTTGGGACAGTGCTGAGTCTGAAGGGTTTGGATGAGTGTGGTCTGAGGGAAGGAATGTACAGGTACCAATTGCCTTGGGAAGCTGAGAAATAGCGGCGGCCGGGGCAGGAGGAGATGTTGGAAAAGCAAGTTGGGACCCCAGCACTCATCACAGGATGGTGGCAGGGTGACACCAAGCTTTTGCAAGGCGTGGGAGCCAGAGAGCTGGGGGATCACCCATCCCAGTGGAAACACAATTCCCACTCCCCAATGGAGAAAACCAGCTCACTTCCCTGAGCTGGCGTGTGGCCTTGGTGGCCAAGGTCCCCTCACCCTCATGGGCTGAGGGACAGTAGCTGTGCAGAAGCGACAGCTGGTAGGAAACACAAGACACATTTGCACAAGGCTTTGAGTTTCATTTATATTATCAAAGAGATCAGGTTGGGGGGCAAAAAGCAGGGAAAAGCATATCTTCAAAGTTACAGACGCCTTCTAAAAAGCCATAACATGAACCCCTCGTTTCTGCCCTGCAGAAATCTCCCCGGAGACAGGGGCAAAACGAAGCGGCGAGGTTGCCGGCACGATGGGCTGCAGGGTGAGTCGAATGGTACGGGCAGCGCCCGGTGGGCAGATGGGCAAGCTCCGTGCTGCTCACGAAGGACGTTCTTCGGTGGGACTTGGGCGCAGAGGAAAAAGTGCCGCTGGGCTGCGCACATCAGATCACCCTGTGGGGATAACCAACACGGTTTAGCCAGGACATCCTCATTCCTGGCTGGATTTCCTCCAAAACAAAGAGCAAACAGTTCCCTGTTGTTGCTCTCACCTTTCTACACTCCCCATTTCACTACGAAGAGCTTAGCCATGAGCCTCATCTCTGATGGGGCACAGGGATGTGTCCCCAAGGGTTCTCAAGGGTGAAAAGTCCCACCAGCGCAGGGAATGGGTTTCCATTCCCCAGGCTAGGGGAGAATTGAAGGATCTGAAATGGTTGCAGGTGGCATGTCAAATTTAGACGTTTGGAGAGGTGGCAGACTGCTCCCTAAAAATGACTCCGTTGTGATTTCCGTCACGGGGAAAAGAGAAGCAGCCAGAGCACAAGCGTGTGGTAGCTCCTGGAGTCTGGAGCTCAGTGTCCTCCAACCACACGGTCCTTTTCTTCCTGGGATATTTTCTGTCTGCCCAGCAGCAGCCTGTGCTGCAAGCTGGGGACCCCTGGGGACAATGTGGAGCTCACAAAGTGACCTTTGCTCAGTGGCACAGCTTGCGCCAGCGGGCAGTTGGGAAAGACAAATCCCAGAGGACGTATGTGTTAAGTAGTGGAGTGCAAGCTCGTAACTCCTGGGATCTGGGGGTGTGTTGCAAACAGCGATGCAGCTGATGAGGCAAGAGGGCAAAGCGTGTCATCCCTCGACCAACTCCTCCTCGGCACTGCCTCTCCCCAAGCTCTTACCTCAGAGGCTGGGGGTGTAGGCTCAGGAGCTGGACTGATCGTCACTGAGGTTGATCTGCTCCAGGATCTGGCTGTACCTCCGCGTGAGGGCTTTGGTGTTTTTGGTGAGGTCTGTCAGAACTTGCTGCAAGCCGTTGACGTGATGGGAGAGACGCTCTTCCAGATTGCTGTCTGCACCCTCGTCTAAGGCTGTATCAGCATCGGTGTCAGCGCTGGTATCAGCGTTGGTGCTGGTTGGGTTCTGGTCGCCAACAGAGGCCAGACCCTTCTCCACCATGGGCTTGATGGCCTTGAGGAGCTGGTAGCGCTCGTAGAGGTCCGTGTGGCTGCCCGGGGCCGGGGTTCCCCCCTCCTGCTGCGGGAAGACCCCTCGCAGCAGGCTGGGGAACATCACCTCCTGCTCCATCTTCTGGGTGGCCGAGAAGTACTGCTCCATGGCCCTGCTGCCACCACTGCCACGGCACCGCTCGGGGGACCGCCTGCCCCGCGGGCTTTTTACGGGCTGCGGGGGCACGTCCCTCCTCTGCCGGCCTCTCCCGCCAGCGCCGTGCGTGGGCTGGACGTCCGTGGGGCCGGGCTTGGCTCCAGCCCAGCTGGGGTTTGGCCACACCATGTCCCTGGCTCTGCACAATCCGTCCCGGCCTCCCCGCACTGGCCTTCGCCCGAGCTGGCTGGAGGTCTGGCCATGTCCTCGCCTTGCTGAGAGCGTGGCAGCGAGGAGGAGAGGTGCCCACAGCCTCTCCCGTCCCATCCCTGCCATCTCCACCACTCCTGGGGACCCAGGAAGGTTGGAGCAGGTGCTGCCCCTGAGCGCAGGCAGCACCGTGGGAAATCTGCCTTGATCTGAGCGGTTTTGAGGAGCAGAGGGAAGAGAGTCAATGATAGGTTTTTCTGGAGAGGAGAAGCCCCCCATGAGCACCAGGATATCAGGTAGTGACAGGACTAGAGGGAATGGATTGAAGCCAGAGATGGGTCGGTTCAGATGGGACATTGGGAAGAAGTTCTTCCCCATGAGGGTGGTGAGACCCTGGCACAGGTTGCCCAGAGAGGGGGTGGCAGCCCCATCCCTGGGAGTATTTAAGGCCAGGCTGGATGGGGCTCTGGGCAGCCTGATCTGGTGGGGGATGTCCCTGCCCATGGCAGGGGGTTGGAACTGGATGATCTTTGAGGTCCCTTCCAACCCTATGACTGTGTCAGCCACCCTTCTTCTTCAGGGCTGGTCTGGGGGGCTCACACAGCCCACCCTTGGCAAGTGGCCTTGATAACAACCCCTCCTGAAAGAAGAACTGCACAGAATTACATAATCTCTTTGGTTGGAAGAGAGCTTTAAGATCGTTGAGTCCAACCCTTAACCCAGCACTGCCACGTGGACAAACAAAACATGTCCCTGAGCACCACATCTACACGTGTTGTGGTTCAAACCGACTGGGACAAAAGCACCACGCGGTCTCCCAGCTCACTCCTGCCCCCCCTCCCCCAATTCCACAGTGATGTGGAGAGAGAAAAATTCAACTAAAAAAGGCTCAAGGGTTTGAGATTAAGGATAGGGAGGATAATAAGCTATCAGGTTCATCTCCTACCAGGAGGTGGGGAGACTCTCGAGATTTTGCATGACTCTACCCTCCCTTTTTACAAAAAACCCCACTACACTCAAACCCATGACAACACGTTTAAATCCCTCCAGGGATGGAAGAAGGTGATATGAATGGGTGAGGTATCTCTGAAGGGCATTTGCCCCAAACTCGTGTTGTTAAGGAGAGTGATGACCAGCAGCTGGATGAAACAACCCGCCAGGGAATTACAAAAAGGACTTCTCTACCGGAGAAGGTGTCATCTTGAAAATGAAGCATCAACACTCCCAGCATGAGGGAGAGACCTTGGAGGGCAATGGCAGGGGACTGTGTGCCATTGGGTTTTGGATATCTCCAGCGATGGAGACCCCACCACCTCCCTGGCAGCCCGGGACCACCCCTCGCTGTAAGGAAAAGGGAAGGTTTTTGCTTATGTTGAGGTGGGATTTCCTGCGTTCCAGCCTGTGCCCATCGGCTCTTGCCCCGTCACGGGGCACCACTGGGAAGAGCCTGGCTCCACCTTCCCCACACCCCATCAGGGCTCTGTGGATGTGGATAAGATCCCCTGGAGCCTTCCCTTCCCCAGGTTGGACAGTCCCGGCTCTCTCAGCTTCTCCCCCAGCTCCTCCATCACCTTCCTGGCCCTTCCCCAGCCTCTCTTCACTGTGTCCATGTCCCGCTTGTACTGGGGAGCCCAGACTGGAGCCAGCACCCAGATGTGTCTGCCCAGGGCTGAGCACAGGGCAGGATCTCCCCTCCACATCCCCCAGAGCCTGGGGGTCGTCTCCTGCCCAAGGACACGGGTCGGCCATGGCCAAACCCAGAGCCAGAGCTGGGGGACACGGGTGTGAGTTTGTGGGGACTGGGCAGAGAAGGGGGTTTGGAATTTCTTCCTGATTTCACACTTTGGGTCGAAACTGTGCTTTAGCCCTCGTCTTCCTGAGACGGAGCCTGAGAGCGCAGGTCAGCTCCTTCTGCTGCGTTAGATGTCTCCAAACAATAACCCCCAGCCCCAGTTGGCTCCAGCGACACGAAGGGGAAAGTTGGTTTCCTGTGGCGCTGGCAGCAGCGCCGGTGCCCCGGGGGCGCGATCTGCCCTGTCGGGCCTTGTCCTGCCAGGACCCGGCGCTGGGTGTCCTGAGGACAACGACCTTTGCTGTGACCATCTCGCGTCTCTCGTCCGCCCCGTGCGGGAGCGGTGGCCAGCAGCAGGACCCCTCGGGGCTTGACGCGTCCCCGGGGCTGCGTGATGCAACGTCCTGCAATCGCAGCAGCAGGAGTTGCCCGGGAGGCAGTGGGGTCGGGGCAAGCTGCCCGGACGGTGGCTGCAGAGAGGGACCGGGGGGCGCTGGGGGCGCACAAGCAGCCCCGAAGTTGTCAGCGTGTCCTCCCCGCTGTGCTGTGTCACTGCCCTTTGCAGGGGACATCTTGCGTCTCGCACTGGCCACAGCAACACTTCCCTGGGGCAGCACCAGCCTCTCCGGTGGCCCCGCGCCCGCCTGAGGCTAAAGCCATTGCTGGAGGGTGGCCACGGGCCATCCTCGCTGGGACCACCGGCTTCTCTCCGGGGGACCTGAACCCCCGCCAGGTGGACCGCTGGAGGGACATCACCTCCTCCATGGTCCTCATCTCACAGGGAGCCGGTGTCCCCTCTGCTCCTCCTGGTTCAGCGGAGGCAGAGCAGCTCCGAAGGCAGCTCGGACACCCGGTGTTAGAATCCCCGAGTCACAGAACGCTTTGGGTTTGAAGGGACCTGGAAGATCATCTCGTTCACACCTCTGCCATGGGCAGGGCCCCCTCCCACCAGAACAGGTTGCTCCAAGCCCCATCCAGCCTGTCCTTGGGCACTTCATGGTCATCGTCCAGCTCCACTTCACCCCAGGCTGTGACACCACAGCCCAACCGTCGGTGGCACTGGGGTGGGGATGGCTGTGGTGTCTCCCCTTGTGCTTAATTTCCTCTGGGCAAGGCAGAAAACTGCAGCATTGCCAGAGCTGAGGAGCGACATGGGACGCAGATCTGCTCCGAAGCCCTCACGCTGGCTGGGGGCTGGGTTTGCCCCCGTTCTGGGGGACTTGGTCCTTGGCTGCTGCTTTTGCTGAAGAGCAAGACTTGTCGGCAGTGGTGCAACGAGCTCCTGCTGTCTCTGCAGCTGCAGCACCGGTGTTCGGGCAGGGCTCCCTGCGAGCTGCCGTCCTCTTGGGGGAAACCCTCCACAGCCCTGCCGTGGGAAGGGGGAAATCCCACCCCACACATGTCCCCAGGTGTCCCCACGTCCTCCCCGGAGCCTCCTGCTGTTGGATCCCCCCCGTCTCAGCCTTGTCTCCCCAGATCAAATGGGACTGTCTGTGTCCCTGCTCAGAGCTCTGGCCCTGTTTCAGGTGTGGGAGGGCTCCCAGACACTGCCCCAGCTGCTGGTCCCCTCCCCGAGGGGTCCCTGCCATCCTTCCCGGAGCCCTGGACTTGCCACAGCCCCCAGCCCCAACAGGTGCCTGGGACCACGTCCCCGCTGTGGGGAGGATAAGGCCAAGCCAAGGTGGTCTTGAAAGCCGGGAGAGAAGTCCTGAACAGGCATGAGGAGACGTGACCCTCCAATGTGACCCAAACCTGGACGCGGGGCTGGGGCCCAGGGTCGGTGTCTTTCAGGAGGGGCTGGGACCTGCAGCTCCACTGGTCCTCAGGATCTGTCCCCAGGTTCAGCCCCGCTTGGAGCAGCTCTGGGGCAGAAACCAAGGGGCAGGAGAAATGTGGGCGATGTGGGGCGCGGGGCAGCACCAGCAGTGGTCGGCCACCTTCCCCGGAAGACCCTGCACCTGGTGACTGTTCTGTGAGTGGGCTGAAGTCATAGAATCATAGAACCACAGAACAGTTCAGGCTGGAGAAGACCCTCAGGATCACCGAGTCCAACCATTAACCCCACACTACAACCATTAACCCTACACTACAAGTTCACCCCTAAACCATCTCACCCAACACCACATCTCAGAGACACTCAAACACATCCAGGGAAGGCGACTCAACCCCCTCCCTGGGCAGTCTGTTCCAGGGTCTGACCACTCTTTCCGTGAAGAATTTCTTCCTAATGTCCAGCCTGAACTTGCCCTGTTGCAACTTGAACCCATTTCCCCTGGTTCTGTCCCTAATGACCTGTGAGAAGAGACCAGCACCGACCTCTCTACAATGTCCTTTCAAGTAACTGTAGAGCACGATGAGGTCCCCCGGCAGCCTCCTCTTCCTCAAAGTGAACAGACCCAGCTCCCTCAATCGCTCCTCGTAAGATCTGTTCTCCAGGCCCTTCACCAGCTTTGTCGCCCTCTTCTGCACTCGCTCCAACACCTCAATATCCCTCTTATACTGAGGTGAGTCTCCCTCCCTTCCTTCATGCACGCCCAGCAGCCGGGCTCAGGATGAAATTTTTAGAGGAGGAGGAGGGTGGCGAGAGCCAGGAGCAGGTTGCCCAGAGAAGCTCTGGCCACCCTGTGGTTGGACGGGGCTCTCTGCTGCCTGAGCCGGTGGAAGATGTCCCTGCGTGCAGCAGGGGGTTGCACTAGATGGTCCCTGAAGGTCTCTCCCAACCCACACCGTCCCCAGGCTCCGTGGCTCTCGGTCTCATCGCTGCGCTGGAACGTCCCCTCCTGGCAGCGTCCCCCTGCCCCACGCCGGGGCACTCAGTCCCCAGGGGCTCCAGCCAGGGCAAAGCACCACACGACCACGGCTGACAGGGCTTCTTTTATTAGCAAAGATTGGGGAAAAGGCCCTCGAGTCCAGGTACCAGCTGGAAAAGGGCTCGGCAGTCGCAGGCGCCGTCGGGGGTCGGGGCCAGCGCGCAACGGTAGCGCCTTCGTGCCGCTCTTTGAAAATCAAGAGGAGGGCCGGGGCGTGCGGCTCCTCCGACGGAGCTCCCAGCAGGACCGGCTGCTGCTTCCCGTGAGGATGAGGCACCGTCTGGTTCTCGGGCGGTCGCAGTCGGCGCTGGGTTGTGGAGCCGGCGCTGGGAGATGCGCTGCAGCCACGGCGCGGGGAGGGAGAGCGGGTCTGGGGCCGGCCCGGCGATGGTCAGTGTTGGGGACGTCTGCTCCTTCATGTCACCAGCACCCGTCCTGCAAGGGCAGCTGCCCTGAGCCCCAAAGGCTGTAACAGGGAGAGACCCAGACCCCCGGCCCCACGTCCGGAGACCCCGAACCCCCACAGTCTGCACTGAGCGATGGGATGGGATGGGATGGGATGGGATGGGATGGGATGGGATGGGATGGGATGGGATGGGACGCCTCCTCAGTCATGGAGGTGTAAATCTGCCCCCATTTGAGGGGACAGCCCCCACGTCAAGGCTTTACTCAGCAGCTCCCCACCCCTGCAGCACGAGGGACCTCCAGGGGACATCGGCCACCCCTTGCACCAGTGTCCCGGGTCTCCGCTTGGCCCCGGCTCTTACCTGTGTCCACGACAGGGTCACCAGCTGGGCTGCCCCTCACTGGGGCTGATCTGCTCCAGGATCTGGCTGTACCTCCGCGTGAGGGCGTTAGTGTCCCTGGTGAGGTGGCTGAGGACCTGCTGCAAGCCGGCCAGGTGGTGGGACAGGCGCTCCTCCAGCTGGGCGTCCATCGTGTCACCGTCGTCCGAGGGCGTCTCGGCATCGGGGCCACTGGCGTTCTGGTCGCTGACAGAGGCCAGACCCTTCTCCACCATGGGCTTGATGGCCTTGAGGAGCTGGTAGCGCTCGTAGAGGTCCGTGTGGCTGCCCGGGGCCGGGGTTCCCCCCTCCTGCTGTGGGAAGACCCCTCGCAGCAGGCTGGGGAACATCACCTCTTGCTCCATCTTCTGGGTGGCCGAGAAGTACTGCTCCATGGCCCTGCTGCCACCACTGCCACAGCGCTGCTTGGGGGGCTGCCTGCCCTGCGGGCTTTTTATGGACTTTTTACGTGCGTGGGCTGGACGTCCGTGGGGATGGGCTTGGCTCCAGCCCAGCTGGGGGTCGGCCACGCTGTGTCCCTGGCTGCCACGCGCTCAGGACGTGACCGCCCCGGGGACGTTGAGCAATGTGTCCGCAGCCGCTGGCCTGGGGGGTGGCAACTGAGTGGTGGAAAATTTCCCCGGGGACGTGCTGCTGGGGAGCTCCCACATGGGGCCCTGTGGTGGACAGGGATAGGGATGGGGATGGCACCATACACCATGTCCAGGGTTGGGGCTGGGCCGGCCACCGATGGCTGACAGGTGCTCTCCAGCCCCTCTTCCTCCCCAGAATGGGAAGGGAAATGGAACAACACAGAGGGGCTGATGCATTGGGAGAGAAAACTAAAATAACTTTAAGAAAACAAGATCAGCACTAATAAGGAAATAATGACAGTAATGAACTCTACACAAATATGTACAGATCCAATATCAAACCAAATTCCCCCCAATATCAGTCCCCAGGGGTGCTGCAGAGCTGCACCGGGGCAGCCCCAGGCTCAGCGGCAGAGGGGATCCGGGCACAGGGGCTGATCCGGGAACTCGGGGTCGGCACCAAAGGCAGAAGAAGGGATGCAGGCCAGTGGAGAAGAGGCCTTAACCCCATGGTCCCTCAGCTTTACACGTGTTCCCCTGTCCCGTCTGCTCCTCACCTGTCCCTTCCTGTGGACCCTTGTCCTTGCCAGCCCCCCAGCGTGGCACACGAGACCCAGCAGTGGCCTCGGTCCCTGCAGGAGCCAGTGTCAGCCGGAGCCTTTGTGCCTCCCCAGCCCTGGCAGTGCCTGCAAACCCCAGCGCTGTCCCTGCCAGCAGCAGCACAGCCTGCACACACCCGCTGGCACCTGCACAAAGTGCCGCCTCCCAGAGGGGACTCAGCTGGAGACTGAAATCACTGGACACAGTCGGGTTTGTTAAGCTCAGACCAGGACAGGCCGCAACCGAAAACTCCCGTGGGACAGAGCTCCCGTTGGCCGTGGAGCAGCGCGACAGGACCAGCTCCCCCAGTTGCCCCCACGCCGGGGCCAAGGTCACGGCTGGGGCGATGGCCAGCACTGCCCGGCCCCCCGTGTCCCCAGTCAGGGCACATTGTTCTATTTAGGGCACATTGTTCTATTTAGGGAAAGGCCGCGGGGTCACTCGTCCCTTTTGCAACCCTGGCTGGTGGCAGCTCTCCCACCGTCCCCACGGGTCCCAACCAGATGCCCGCGCTGTTGCCTGCCCCCTCCGCCTCTGGCCTGTCCTCAGCATCCCCCTTGCCCCTTCTCGGTGCTTCCAGCCTTCCGAGTGTCCTGCCATGGGGCCCGTGGTGTCGCAAGGTGCAGAGCTGCTCGGAGGTGCGGGGACAGCCCAGGGCTCTGGGGACAGAGGGACACAGGATGCTCTGCCCCCCTGATCCCTTTTTGGCTTTCAGCCTTGTTCCCCTGAGTGGCTCACAGTGCTCAGGCAGGGGCTTGGGGGGTGACTGTCTCTCTGCTGCGGCTGTCCCTGGGACATGAACTGCCCCCAAGCCTTCCTTCTGTCTCCGGGTCCCCATCAGACAAAAAAAGCGCCCCCCACGTTCCCCACATCTCGCTGGGAGAGGTCGGGGGAGCTGCCTCTGCTGCAGCGACGGCCTGAGCAGGGGAGAGGGCTGGAGCCCGGCAGAGCCACCACGGGGCCGGGCTGAGCTGAAACGGGGGTGACCAGCCCTGCGTGGGGGCCCAGAGAAGGTTGCTCAGGGCCAGGAGAGTCCCCAGGAGGTGCGGTGAGATCCGGGGTTCTCTGCCTTCTGCTTACTTTTCTCTGGGCAAGGCAGAAAGCTGCAGCGCTGCCAGAGCTGAGGAGCGACATGGGGCGCAGATCTGCTCCGAAGCCCTCACGCTGGCTGGGGGCTGGGTTTGTCCCCATTCTGGGGGACTTGGTCCTTGGCCGCTGCTTTTGCCGAAGAGCAAGACTCGTGGGCAGTGGTGCAACAAGCTCCTGCTGTCTCTGCAGCTGCAGCACCGGTGTTCGGGCAGGGCTCCCTGCGAGCTGCCATCCTCTTGGGGAAACCCTCCACAGCCCTGCCGTGGGAAGGGGGAAATCCCACCCCACACGTGTCCCCAGGTGTCCCCACGTCCTTCCTGGTACCTCCTGCTCTTGGACCCCCCCATCTCAGCCTTGTCTCCCCAGATCCCCTGGGTCTGTCTGTGTCCCTGCTCAGAGCTCTGGCCCTGTTTCAGGTGTGGGAGGGCTCCAGACGCTGCCCCAGCTGCTGTCCCCTCCCAGAGGGGTCCCTGCCATCCTTCCCAGAGCCCTGGACTTGCCACAGCCCCCAGCCCCAACAGGTGCCTGGGACCACGTCCCCGCTGTGCAGAGGGTAAGACCAAGCCAGGGTGGTCTTGAAAGCCGGGAGAGAAGTCCTGAACAGGCATGAGGAGATGGGACCCTCCAACATGACCCAAACCTGGACATGGGGCCGGGGCCCAGGGTCGGTGTCTTTCCGGAGGGGCTGGGACCTGCAGCTCCACTGGTCCTCAGGGCCTGTCCCCAGGCTCAGCCCCACTTGGAGCAGCTCTGGGGCAGAAACCAAGGGGCAGGAGAAATGTGGGCGATGTGGGGCGCAGGGCAGCACCAGCAGCAGAAGGACACCTTCCACGGGAGGCCTTTGAATAAGACCCCACACCTGGTGACTGTTCTTGAGTGGACTGGGGTCTCTCTCCCTTCCTTCATGCACACCCAGCAACCGGGCTCAGGATGAATTTTTTGGAGGAGGAGGAGGGTGGCAAGAGCCAGGAGCAGGTTGCCCAGAGAAACTCTGGCCACCCTGTGGTTGGACGGGGCTCTCCACCACCTGAGCCAGTGGAAGATGTCCCTGCGTGCAGCAGGGGGTTGCACTAGATGGTCCCTGAAGGTCCCTCCCAACCCACACCATCCCCAGGCTCCGTGGCTCTCGGTCCCTCCCAATTCCGCATTGTTGTGCTGGAACGTCCCCTCCCGGCCACGTCCCCCTGCCCCACGCCGGGGCACTCAGTCCCCAGGGGCTCCAGCCAGGGCAAAGCACCACACGAGCACGGCTGACAGGGCTTCTTTTATTAGCAAAGATTGGGGAAAAGGCCCTCGAGTCCAGGTACCAGCTGGAAAAGGGCTCGGCAGTCGCAGGCGCCGTCGGGGTCGGGGCCAGCGCGCAACGGCAGCGCCTTCGTGCCGCTCTTTGAAAATCAAGAGGAGGGCCGGGGCGTGCGGCTCCTCCAACGGAGCTCCCAGCAGGACCGGCTGCTGCTTCCCGTGAGGATGAGGCACCGTCTGGTTCTCGGGCGGTCGCAGTCGGCGCTGGGCTGTGGAACCGGCTGAGAGATGCGCTGCAGCCACGGCGCGGGGGGAGAGCGTGTCCGGGGCCGGCCCGGTGATGGTCAGTGTTGGGGACGTCTGCTCCTTCGTGTCACCAGCACCCGTCCTGCAAGGGCAGCTGCCCTGAGCCCCAAAGGCCATAACAGGGAGAGACCCAGACCCCCAGTCCCATGTCTGGAGACCCCGAACCCCCACAGTCTGCACTGAGCAATGGGATGGGGATGGGATGGGATGGGATGGATGGGATGGGATGGGATGGGACGATGGGATGGACGCCTCCTCAGGCATGGAGGTGTAAATCTGTCCCCATTTGAGGGGAATGCCCCCACTTCAGGGCTTTTTCAGCAGTTCCCCACCCCTGCAGCGCGAGGGACCTCCAGGGGACATCGGCCACGCCTTACCCTGGTGCCCCCGGTCTCCGCTTGGCCCCGGCTCTTACCTGTGGCCATGACAGGGTCACCAGCTGGGCTGCCCCTCGCTGGGGCTGATCTGCTCCAGGATCTGGCTGTACCTCCGCGTGAGGGCGTTGGTGTCCCTGGTGAGGTGGCTGAGGACCTGCTGCAAGCCGGCCAGGTGGTGGGACAGGCGCTCCTCCAGCTGGGCGTCCATCGTGTCATCGTCGTCCGAGGGCGTCTCGGCATTGGGGCCGCTGGCGTTCTGGTCGCCAACCGAGGCCAGGCCCTTTTCCACCATGGGCTTGATGGCCTTGAGGAGCTGGTAGCGCTCGTAGAGGTCCGTGTGGCCGCCCGGGGCCAGGGTTCCCCCCCTCTGCGGGAAGACCCCTCGCAGCAGGCTGGGGAACATCACCTCCTGCTCCATCTTCTGGGTGGCCGAGAAGTACTGCTCCATGGCCCTGCTGCCACCGCTGCCACAGCACCGCTCGGGGGACCGCCTGCCCTGCGGGCTTTTTATGGGTTGCGGGGGCACGTCCCTCCTCTGTCAGCCTCTCCCGCCAGCGCTGTGCGTGGGCTGGACGTCCGTGGGGCCGGGCTTGGCTCCAGCCCAGCTGGGGCTCGGCCACGCTGTGTCCCTGGCTGCCACGCGCTCGGGACGTGAACACCCCGGGGACGTTGAGCAATGTGTCCACAACCACTGGCCTGGGGGGGTGGCAGCCGAGTGGTGGAAAATCCACCCAGGGACGTGCTGCTGGGGGTGTCCCACACGGGGCCCTGTGGGGTCAGGGACACGGATGGGGATGGCACCAAACACCATGTCCAGGGTTGGGGCTGGGCCGGCCACCGATCACCGACAGGTGCTCTCCAGCCCCTCTTCCTCCCCAGAATGGGAAGGGAAATGGAACAACACAGAGGGGCTGATGCACTGGGTGAGAAAACTAAAACAGCTTTAAGAAAACAAGACCAGCACTAATAAGGAAATAATGACAGTAATGAACTCTACACAAATATGTACAGATCCAATATCGAACCAAATTCCCCCCGATATCAGTCCCCAGGGGTGCTGCAGAGCTGCACCGGGGCAGCCCCAGGCTCAGCGGCAGAGGGGATCCGGGCACAGGGGCTGATCTGGGAACTCGGGGTCGGCACCAAAGGCAGAAGAAGGGATGGAGGCCAGTGGAGAAGAGGCCTTAACCCTATGGTCCCTCAGCTTTACACGTGGTCCCCTGTCCTGTCTGCTCCTCACCTGTCCCTTCCTGGGGACCCTGGTCCTTGCCAGCCCCCCAGCGTGGCACACGACACCCAGCAGTGGCCTCGGTCCCTGCAGGAGCCAGTGTCAGCCGGAGCCTTTGTGCCTCCCCAGGCCTGGCAGTGCCTGCAAACCCCAGCGCTGTCCCTGCCAGCAGCAGCACAGCCTGCACACACCCGCTGGCACCTGCACAAAGTGCCGCCTCCCAGAGGGGACTCAGCTGGAGACTGAAATCACCGGACACAGTCGGGTTTGTTCGGCTCAGACCAGGACACGCCGCAACCGAAACCTCCCGTGGGACAGAGCTCCCGTTGGCCGTGGAGCAGCGCGACAGGACCAGTTCCCCCAGTTGCCCCCGCGCTGAGGCCGAGGCCACGGCTGGGGTGATGGCCAGCAATGCCCGGCCCCCCGTGTCCCCAGTCAGGGCACATTGTTCTATTTAGGGCACATTGTTCTATTTAGGGAATGGCCGTGGGGTCACTCGTCCCTTTCGCAACCCTGGCTGGTGGCAGCTCTCCCACCGTCCCCACGGGTCCCAGCCATACGCCCATGCTGCCGCCTGCCCCCTCCGCCTCCGGCCTGTCCCTAGCACTCCCCTTGCCCCTTCTCGGGTGCCCCCAGCCTTTCCAAGTGTCCCACCGTGGGGGCTGGGGCTGACCTGAGGTGCACCGAGATCCTGGGGACTGAGGAGTGCCAGCCCCACGGTGCTGAGCACAGCCCTGACCGGGGCTGTCTCTGTCGCAGCTGCCCTGGGGAGTCCCAGGGTTTCCAAGTTTCTTGCATGGGATTTGGTGCCGCCCCAAGGTGTGGTGACACTGCTGGGCCCCTGCTTTTGGGGTGTCTGGAACGACAGAGATTCCTGCAGATGCAAGGTCATCGCAGTGTCCCCCAGCGTGTGCATGGTGAGGGCTGCATCAGCCCTGGGGTTGGACCATCACCATTGGGTTTGTGGAGGACACACCAGTCTGCTGCCACTAGTGCAGCCTCCAGCCTCTGCTGGGAGATGTCATTCCCCCTGGGGACACGTGGGCAGGTGTCACCCCAGTGAGCCTGTGGGAGGGGGCTTGGTGCCAGGACTCCCCAGGACATGAGTTCCCTCCCCATGCACGTCCTCAGCCCATGGGGCCATGTCTGACCCAGCATCAACACGGGGCAGCTGGGCCAGAAGCAGCCCTGGGCGGAACTGGTCTCAGCACGGCGGGGCTGGGAAATGTCAGTGCCCAGGGTCTCAGTGGTACCAAGGGGGGATCCCATAGCAGTAGGTGCTGGGGATGACACAGCGACACTGGGCGACATGTGTGGTGGCATTTCCCCCCCTCTGAGCTGTGCCCAGGAGACAGTTGCTGCCCAACTGAGGGGTCTGTGTCAGCAGAGACCCCCGGATCTCATCACACCTCCCGGGGACTCTCCTGGCCCTGAGCAGCCTTCTCTGGGCCCCCACGCAGGGCTGGTCACCCCGTTTCAGCTCAGCCCGGCCCCATGGTGGCTCTGCCGGGCTCCAGCCCCTCTCCCCTCCTCAGACCGTCGCTGCCAGCAGAGGCAGCTCCCCTCGACCTCTCCCAGCGAGATGTGGGGAATGTGGGGGGGCCCATTTTTGCCTGATGGGGCACCGGAGGCAGAGGGAGGTCTTGGGGGCAGTTGGTGTCCCAGGGACAGCGGCAGCAGAGAGACAGTCACCCCCCAGTCCCCTACCTGAGCATTGTGAGCCACTCAGGGGAACAAGGCTGAAAGCCAAAAAGGGATCAGGGGGGCAGAACATCCTGTGTCCCTCTGTCCCCAGAGCCCTGGGCTGTCCCCGCACCTCCGAGCAGCTCTGCACCTTGCGACACCACCGGGCCCCATGGCAGGACACTCGGAAAGGCTGGGGGCACCCGAGAAGGGGCAAGGGGGGCGCTGGGGACAGGCCAGAGGCGGAGGGGGCAGGCAACAGCGCGGGCATCTGGTTGGGACCCGTGGGGACGGTGGGAGAGCTGCCACCAGCCAGGGTTGCAAAAGGGACGAGTGACCCCACGACCTTTCCCTAAATAGAACAATGTGCCCTAAATAGAACAATGTGCCCTGACTGGGGACACGGGGGGCCGGGCAGTGCTGGCCATCACCCCAGCCGTGGCCTCGGCCCCGGCGCGGGGGCAACTGGGGGAACTGGTCCTGTCGCGCTGCTCCACGGCCAACGGGAGCTCTGTCCCACGGGAGTTTTCGGTTGCGGCGTGTCCTGGTCTGAGCCGAACAAACCCGACTGTGTCCGGTGATTTCAGTCTCCAGCTGAGTCCCCTCTGGGAGGCGGCACTTTGTGCAGGTGCCAGCGGGTGTGTGCAGGCTGTGCTGCTGCTGGCAGGGACAGCGCTGGGGTTTGCAGGCACTGCCAGGGCTGGGGAGGCACAAAGGCTCCGGCTGACACTGGCTCCTGCAGGGACCGAGGCCACTGCTGGGTGTCGTGTGCCACGCTGGGGGGCTGGCAAGGACAAGGGTCCACAGGAAGGGACAGGTGGCACCTCGGGTGAGGAGCAGACAGGACAGGGGACCAACAGGAGCATCCTATCCAATGTATGGTATGTTCAGTGTAAAGTTGAGAGATCACGAGTCTTAAGGTCTCTTATTCAATGACGGCATCCGAGGAGGGCTCCATCCGTTCTTCTGCCTTTGGTGCTGACCCCAAGTTCCCAGATCAGCCCCTGTGCCCGGATCCCCTCTGCCGCTGAGCCTGGGGCTGCCCCGGTGCAGCTCTGCAGCACCCCTGGGGACTGATATCGGGGGAAGTCAGGTTTGATATTGGATCTGTACATATTTGTGTAGAGTTCATTACTGTCATTATTTCCTTATTAGTGCTGATCTTGCTTTCTTAAAGCTGTTTTAGTTTTCTCTCCCAATGCATCAGCCCCTCTGTGTTGTTCCATTTCCCTTCCCATTCTGGGGAGGAAGAGGGGCTGGAGAGCACCTGTCAGCCATCGGTGGCCGGCCCAGCCCCAACCCTGGACATGGTGTTTGGTGCCATCCCCATCCCTATCCCTGTCCCCCACAGTGCCCCACGTGGGACACCCCCAGCAGCACGTCCCCGGGGAGATTTTCCACCACTCAGTTGCCACCCCCCCAGGCCAGTGGCTGCGGACACATTGCTCAACGTCCCCGGGGTGTTCACGTCCCGAGCGCGTGGTAGCCAGGGACACAGCGTGGCCGAGCCCCAGCTGGGCTGGAGCCAAGCCCGGCCCCACGGACGTCCAGTCCACGCACGGCGCTGGCGGAGAGACCGGCAGAGGAGGGACGTGCCCCCGCAGCCCGTAAAAAGCCCGCGGGGCAGGCGGTCCCCCCGAGCGGCGCTGTGGCAGCGGTGGCAGCAGGGCCATGGAGCAGTACTTCTCGGCCACCCAGAAGATGGAGCAGGAGGTGATGTTCCCCAGCCTGCTGCGAGGGGTCTTCCCGCAGCAGGAGGGGGGAACCCCGGCCCCGGGCGGCCACACAGACCTCTACGAGCGCTACCAGCTCCTCAAGGCCATCAAGCCCTGGTGGAGAAGGGCCTGGCCTCTGTCGGCGACCAGAACACGAGCGGCCCCGACGCCGAGACGCCCTTGGACGATGATGACACGATGACGCCCAGCTGGAGGAGCGCCTGTCCCACCACCTGCCGGCTTGCAGCAGGTCCTCAGCCACCTCACCAGGGACACCAACGCCCTCACGCGGAGGTACAGCCAGATCCTGGAGCAGATCAGCCCCAGCGAGGGGCAGCCCAGCTGGTGACCCTGTCGTGGCCACAGGTAAGAGCCGGGGCCAAGCGGAGACCGGGGCACCAGGGTAAGGGGTGGCTGATGTCCCCTGGAGGTCCCTCGTGCTGCAGGGTGGGGAGTTGCTGAGAAAAGCCTTGACGTGGGGCTGTCCCCTCAAATGGAGGCAGATTTACACCTCCATGCCTGAGGAGGGGGTCCTATCCTGTCTCGTCCCATCCCATCCCATCCCTCAGTGCAGACTGTGGGGGTTCGGGGTCTCCGGACGTGGGGCCGGGGGTCTGGGTCTCTCCCTGTTATGGCCTTTGGGGCTCAGGGCAGCTGCCCTTGCAGGACGGGTGCTGGTGACATGAAGGAGCAGACGTCCCCACCACTGACCATCGCCGGGCCGGCCCCGGACACGCTCTCCCTCCCCGCGCCGTGGCTGCAGCGCATCTCCCAGCGCCGGCTCCACAGCCCAGCGCCGACTGCGACCACCCGAGAACCAGACGGTGCCTCATCCTCACGGGAAGCAGCAGCCGGTCCTGCTGGGAGCTCCGTCGGAGGAGCCGCACGCCCCGGCCCTCCTCTTGATTTTCAAAGAGGGGCACGAAGGCGCTACCGTTGCGCGCTGGCCCCGACCCCCGACGGCGCCTGCGACTGCCGAGCCCTTTTCCAGCTGGTACCTGGACTCGAGGGCCTTTTCCCCAATCTTTGCTAATAAAAGAAGCCCTGTCAGCCGTGCTCGTGTGGTGCTTTGCCCTGGCTGGAGCCCCTGGGGACTGAGTGCCCCGGCGTAGGGCAGGGGGACGCTGCCGGGAGGGGACGTTCCAGCACAGCAATGCGGAATTGGGAGGGACCGAGAGCCACGGAGCCTGGGGATGGTGTGGGTTGGGAGGGACCTTCAGGGACCATCTAGTGCAACCCCCTGCTGCGCGCAGGGACATCTTCCACCGGCTCAGGCAGCAGAGAGCCCCGTCCAACCACAGGGTGGCCAGAGCTTCTCTGGGCAACCTGCTCCTGGCTCTTGCCACCCTCCTCCTCCTCCAAAAATTTCATCCTGAGCCCGGCTGCAGGGGCAAAGGACCAAGTCCCCCAGAACGGGGGCAAACCCAGCCCCCAGCCAGCGTGAGGGTTTCGGAGCAGATCTGCGCCCTGTGTCGCTCCTCAGCTCTGGCAGCGCTGCAGCTTTCTGCCTTGCCCAGAGGAAATTAAGCACAAGGGGAGACACCACAGCCGTCCCCACCCCAGTGCCACCGACGGTTGGGCTGTGGTGGCACAGTATGGGGTGAAGTGGAGCTGGACGATGACCATGAAGTGCCCAAGGACAGGCTGGATGGAGCTTGGAGCAGCCTGCTCTGGTGGGAGGGGGCCCTGCCCATGGCAGAGGTGTGAACGAGATGATCTTCCAGGTCCCTTCAAACCCAAAGCGTTCTGTGACTCGGGGATTCTAACACCGGGTGTCCGAGCTGCCTTCGGAGCTGCTCTGCCTCCGCTGAACCAGGAGGAGCAGAGGGACACCGGCTCCCTGTGAGATGAGGACCATGGAGGAGGTGATGTCCCTCCAGCGGTCCACCTGGCGGGGGTTCAGGTCCCCCGGAGAAGCTGGTGGTCCCAGCGAGGATGGCCCGTGGCCACCTCCAGCAATGGCTTTAGCCTCAGGCGGGCGCGGGGCCACCGGAGAGGCTGGTGCTGCCCCAGGGAAGTGTCGCTGTGGCCAATGCGAGACGCAAGATGTCCCCCGCAAAGGGCAGTGACACGGCACAGCGGGGAGGACACGCTGATGACTTCGGGGCTGCTCGTGCCCCCCCCAGCGCCCCCCGGTCCCTCTCTGCAGCCGCCGTGCGGGCAGCTCGCCCCGACCCCGTTGCCTCCCGGGCAACTCCCGCTGCTGCGATTGCAGGACCTTGCATCACGCAGCCCCGGGGACGCGCCAAGCCCCGAGGGGTCCTGCTGCTGGCCACCGCTCCCGCACGGGGCGGACGAGAGACGCGAGATGGTCACAGCAAAGGTCGTTGTCCTCGGGACACCCAGCGCCGGGTCCTGGCAGGACAAGGCCCGACAGGGCAGATCGCGCCCCCAGGGCACCGGTGCTGCTGCCAGCGCCACAGGAAACCAACTTTCCCCTTCGTGTCGCTGGAGCCAACTGGGGCTGGGGGTTATTGTTTGGAGACATCTAACGCAGCAGAAGGAGCTGACCTGCGCTCCCAGGCTCCGTCTCAGGAAGACGAGGGCTAAAGCACAGTTTCGACCCAAAGTGTGAAATCAGGAAGAAATTCCAAACCCCCTTCTCTGCCCAGTCCCCATAAACTCACACCCGTGTCCCCCAGCTCTGGCTCTGGGTTTGGCCGTGGCCGACCCGTGTCCTTGGGCAGTAGACGACCCCCAGGCTCCGGGGTACGTGGAGGGGGGATCCTGCCCTGTGCTCAGCCCTGGGCAGACACATCTGGGTGCTGGCTCCAGTCTGGGCTCCCGAGTACAAGCGGGACATGGACACAGTGGAGAGAGGCTGGGGAAGGGCCAGGAAGGTGATGGAGGAGCTGGGGGAGAAGCTGAGAGAGCCGGGACTGTCCAACCTGGGGAAGGGAAGGCTCCAGGGGATCTTATCCACATCCACAGAGCCCTGATGGGGTGTGGGGAAGGTGGAGCCAGGCTCTTCCCAGCGGTGCCCCGTGACGGGGCAAGAGCCGATGGGCACAGGCTGGAACGCAGGAAATCCCACCTCAACATAAGCAAAAAACCTTCCTTTTTCCTTACAGCAAGGGTGGTCCGGGCTGCCCAGGGGAGGTGGTGGGGTCTCCATCGCCAGAGATATTCAAAACCCAACTGCACACAGTCCCGTCGCTGCGCCTGCTTGAGCGGGACTTGGACTAGGTGGTGTCCAGAGCTGCTTCCAGCCCCTGCAGTGCTCCCCCTGGCTCTGTCCCTGCCCGGTGCCCCCTGTGCCACCAGTGCCAGAGCTGGTTTCAGGCTGCTCAGATGTGGATTTGCTCAATGCCCAGCCCAGGCACGTTGAGGGGGACATTCGTCCCTGTCCTTCCGGCAGAGAAGCGAGGTGACCCGGTGGCCACAGCAGCAAACGGAGCCCCGCTGGCGTGACCTTCCAGCAGCAGATCTGAAGGGCTCTGAGGGTGAGCAACAGACCTGGTGAGGGGTCTGGAGATAACTCTGCCAAGGAGGGACCTGGGGCTGTTTAGTCTGGAGGAGGCTGAGGGGAGACCCCATTGCTCTCCACAACTACTTGAGTAGAGGTTGCAGTGAGGTGGGTGTTGGTCTCTTCTCCCAAGTTCCTAATGACAGGGCAAGAGGAAACAGCCTCAAGTTGCACCAGGGGAGGTTTAGATTGGAAATCAGGAGAAATTTCTTTCTTGAAAGGGTTGTGAAGCCCTGGTGGCACAGGCTGCCCGGGGCAGGGGTGGAGTCCCCATCCCTGAAGTGTTCGGAAATCAGATGTGGCACTTGGGGACATGGCTTAGTGGTCACGGTGGTGTTGGGTCGACAGCCGGACTGGATGACCTTAGAGGTCTTTTCCAACCTTAATGATTCTATTTCTGAAACATCACCTGGGAGCAGAATCAGACGCTGGTGACAAGGCAAGGGGAGGGACCCAACTGTCCTGACCCTCGGAGCAGCCCCGGGCTGGGAGCAGGGGGCAAGTCAGCAGCACCCAGAGCATCACGAGAGGCTGCCGCAGGGACAAGGTCCTCGAGAAACAGCATCTGAGACACCCCCCAGAGCAGAAGGTGCTGCAGGGGGAACGCGGCAGCGCCGGAGGAAGCCGGAGGAGACGCTGAACACCAGCGTAGGTTAGTGACTCTGTAAAGAATGTTCCCAACACCCACGTGGGAGAGCAGAAATCCTGACGCCCAGCAAAGATGCAGCAACGCGAGAACACAAAATGTAGAGAAAGAATTAATTAGGGAGAATATCTATTTTCGTTAGGGGGATGGAACTCATTTCACCTTGAGACTCTGGCCAGTGTCTGCAGGGGCTGGTCCAGAGCTCAAGGGTTAAGAGGAACAAAAAGGAGGAATTTCCATAACTATTTTCTGGTTTTTTTTAATAAGATATATACTGCAGGAACGACCTTCCATGGTCAGAATTAAATGAACTGAAAAGGGGTGAATCAAACCGACCCTCCTATCACCTCTACGTCGATACCCCGTAACGGAACCGAGGAACAAATAATTAAAAGCAAAGTATTTCACCACAGCTTTTATTACACAAAAGTTTCCCAAGCCCCAGCGACAGCCTGACGACGTTCTCGCACGGAAATCCTCAAACCGATCGGTGCGGAATTACTTCGGCAGGCGCCTCCCGTGACACGTCGCCGCCGGAGAAACCCTCAGCGAACCGGGTAGAAATCCTCCAAAAGCTCTCCTATCCTCCTCTTGTCTGCAAGGGGCGAGCGGCAAAAAGCTCATCAGCGTTCTGAATTTTTAATATTAAATCCCGAGCTTAACAAAGCCACCAAAACCGCGCCGGTTTTGCAAACTCTCGCTGGCTGCGTAAACTAAATCCGTAACTTCTCCTCCACAGGGCTGGGCTGCAGACCCCGGTGAGGGGATCTCGATGCAAACACGTCTTGATTTCTGCAGATCCCTTCCGAGACGGCACCACGTGGACCCCAGCCCAGCGGCCAGTTACCCGAGTGGGTTTTATTAGAAAATAAGACAAGCTTCACCATAAACCTGCCGCTGTGCCGCTGGGCTTAGCGAGTCCGTTTGGTCAAACGCTGCCCTGCGCCGCAGCACTCGGGCAGCAAGAGCTCAGCGGTGCTTCGGGTTTCCTGACATTTCTATTTATTCTCCTTTCACCTGAATATTCTGAATATTCATCGCGCCGCTTCTGAACCGAAACACGTTGCCATTTCACAAGAATAAACAGTAAAAAGGTGATTTTTGAAAGTACAAACCCCTGTGATTTCTAACCTTCCGTACTTTGCTCCTTCTTCAGCAGCACAAGTTTGATCTACTATTTATTTTTTGCCATTTTTCTATTAAAATAAGCTCCTAGGAGGAAGAGCCGGTCATCAAGGGCTCGGGCAAAATATAAAATATCTATTTTCAAATCATGAAATCCTCAATCCTGCCGCGTTTTAGATTGTGAACGAGCAGGAGGGAGCAGCCAGCTGGGAGAGAAGCGGTTCTCCGAGCGGCCCAGCGCTGTCTTCACGCCCTTCAGCATTTATTTACCGTCGTGTATTCGAAATACATTTTTCAAACGCCTGAAAGCTGCTTGCGATACATTTTCAAACGCCGACGTATCGTACCTGCTGGCTTAAAGTCTTCCGGGTGCTGCCGGACGTACTCGAACAACTCCCGGTCCACCTTGGCGTGCATGTACTCCATGCGCTTCGTGAGGTAATAACCCGCAAACCAGCCCACGGTGACGAAGAGGACCTGGCGGTGAACGCCTGCGGGCCCCGGAGACGCCAATCGCGGCGTTAGGAAGTCACAGAATCGCTGAGGCTGGAGAAGACTCTGAGATCATCAAGTCCAGCCCAGTTCTGAGCGGGTGCAGCACACCCCGTGGTTTAAGCCACCGCAGCGCACGTTTTTTTTTCTTTTTTCTCTTTTTTTTTTTTTTTTAATTAAGCAATTAATGCTCTAATACAAACAATTAGGAATTGATCTAAATATTATTTTTTTTCCTACAGAATTCAGTTCCTTATCCTCCACAGCTATTATTTCATAGCTTTTTGGGCAAAATTGTGCCAGTCTATGCGGTGCTATGTTTGAGTTTAGACAGTTCTCTGTATTTTCACTTTGCAGCCTGGTTCTGGATACAGGGAAGCAGCTAAGGAAGAATTAAAAAAACCCTGTCCACACTAAGTTAAAACACTTAAAGAAATACTACGTTAAATACCACCTTTAAGTCGGGCATGTGAATCAGGGTTGCAGGAGAAGAACCAGAGAATGAACCTCCAGCAGCATTTCTGCTCTGCGGTAAAGATTCGTGTTTCTGCTGTCGAAGCAAATGGCTCGAAAATCAATTTGATTGGGGCTGGGAGTGGTCCCAGACTGGGTAAACTGGATTCTTTTTTGGGTAAGACTTAAAAATCAAAGCTGAAATATGGGAGGCTCCGTCTGAACGGAAAGAAACACTTCTTTTTTTTTGGACTGCGAGGGTGACGCAGCACCGGGACAGCTTGTGCAGAGCGGCCGTGGGGTCTCCACCCTGGGAGATGGTGCCGGGGTGTCGGTGAACCAGCTCTAGGCTGAGCAGGGCGGGCTGGACACGAGGATCTCCGGGTCCCTTCCAGTGTTTCTATGGCGGGGGGCACCCCCACCTCAGCCCCCCCCCTCCTTTCCTCAGGGCTCCCTCTGCTTCCTGCCCCCCGTTTCCCTCACAGTCACCCCAAACCCCCTGAACCCCTCACGGGAGCCCCCCTCTGATGAGCTTATACACTCTCAACCAGCCCACTCACTCCCGGCCCTACAGCCCCCCCAGAGCCCCCCCAAATCCCCCAGAGCTCCCCTTCTCCCCCATCCCTCCCAGCTCCTCACCTCAGATCCCCCCCCCCCCGTTCACCCCCACCCCTGCAGCTCTCGCAGCCCCCCCAAAGCCCACACAGCCCCGTCCCCAGCCCCCCCAAACCCCTCTGCTCCCCCACCCTCTCACCGCAGGGGCCCTTCCCCTCTCCCTTATGCCCCTCAGAGCGACCCCAAATCCCCCCGAGCCCTTCCCCAGCCCCCTCAGCCCCTCCCCTCGGCGCTGCCTCCTCACCCCCCCAGCCCCTGCACCCCTCGGTCACCCCAAATCCCCCACACGCCCCCTTCCGCGGCTCCCTCCGCCCCGCCAGCCCCCCCCCACCTCGGGGCTGCGTCGCCTCTGCACCCCTCGGTCACCCCAAACCCCGGCCACCCCCAAGCCCTCCCGGCCCGGCCCCGCCGCACCGGCTCGCAGGATGGGCCGCCGGTTGAAGCCGTTGTCCAGCAGGGCCGCCAGCCAGCCCGTCAGGCCCAGCCACACCGAGGCGCGGTTGACGATGGCGGGAGGCGGCAGCGACCGCGACTCGTCCGGCAGGAACACCATGGCGGCCCCCCCCGGCCCCGGCCCTCGCCAAGGTGACCGGGCGGAGCGGTGCAGCCGTGCGCACCCCCCGCCGGCCCCCGCCGCCGCCACCGAGGGTTCCGCGGCCGCGCACAAAGGTTCCGCCGCCCCGAGAAGCGCGTCTGGGGCTGGAAGGGACCCGAAGGGGACAGCGGGTGCGGCTCCCCGCTCCTTGCGGGATTAGCTAACACAGCTGGACTTCTCCTGATCTATCTTTCATCCACCCATCCCTCCCTCCCTCCATTCATCCCTCCCTCCACCCCTCCATCCATCCATCCATCCACCCCTCCATCATCCCCCCCACCTCCCTCCATCCATCCATCCATCCATCCCATCCATCCATCCATCCATCATCCATCCATCCACCCACCTCCCTCCCCCCATCCACCCACCTCCACCCACCCCTCCATCCATCCATCCACCCCTCCATCCATCCATCCATCCATCCACTCATCCATCCACCCACCCATCCATCCATCCCTTCATCCATCCACCTACCCTTCCCTCCCTCCCTCCATCCCTCCACCCATCCATCCATCCATCCACCCACCCACCCATCCCTCCCTCCCCCCCTCCTTCTATCCATCCATCCATCCACTCACCCATCCACCCCTCCCTCCACCCCTCTATCCATCCATCCACCCACCCCTCCATCCATCCACCCCTCCACCCCTCCATCCATCCATCCTCCACCCATCCATCCATCTACCCCTCCATCCATCCATCCATCCATCCATCCCTCCATCCATCCACTCCTCCATCCACCCATCCATCCCTCCCTCGCTCCCTCCCTCTCTCCCTCCCTCCCCCCCTCCTTCTATCCATCCATCCATCCACTCACCCATCCACCCCTCCCTCCACCCCTCTATCCATCCATCCACCCACCCCTCCATCCATCCACCCCTCCACCCCTCCATCCATCCATCCATCCACCCATCCATCCATCTACCCCTCCATCCATCCATCCATCCATCCATCCCTCCATCCATCCACTCCTCCATCCACCCATCCATCCCTCCCTCGCTCCCTCCCTCTCTCCCTCCCTCCCCTCCTACTTCTATCCATCCATCCATCCATCCAGTCACCCACCCACCCCTCCTTCCACCCCTCCATCCATCCCTCCTTCCATCCATCCATTCATCCACCCACCCTGAGGGTGCCCTCTGTCCCCTGGTCCAGGTCACTGATGAACACACCTCCGTCTCTCTTTCCCCTTTCTCACTAAGTAACACAAGACCTACACACAGCTTGTGATAATTTGTTGGATGTCCAGTCCCTTTTCCTTGTTATCATCGAGTAACACAAGGCGTAACACGTGGCTTGCTGGAGTTTGTCGCGTACCTGCTCTTTTCCCATCACATCCCTTGCCCTAACGTACTTACCCGATCACGAGTCCCATCTAGAGCTGTGGAAAATTAATAAATGTTTGCGTACAGACCTTGGGACTCACCCCACTGCTGTCCACTCCATTGGGGAATTACGAATCTAAGTCACTTGTCCTCCTCTTCCGGGCGGGACGTGACAGTTATTCACCAAGAAGACAATCAAAAGACAAAAAAACCCAACCCCAAAACCTGACAAACCCGACTCTGCAGACCACAAACTCTCAATCTTTCCGCAGTCCTGAGCAATCTGGGTGAAGTGGCTCCAGCCCCACTGCCTGCGCTGGCCAGGGAAGCTGAGCTGCAATTAAATCCAGAGTTTAGTTAAACTCTGAATCCCAAACTGATTCAAGAGCTGATTAATTTCGCGATTAAAAACCGAGTCCTACCATGGTGTTATTTTTTTTCAATCAATATAAAATCACATTAAACCAGTTGCAGTCATACCATTAAAACCATTACAAGTACCGACATAACCACCAAAAAAACCCCTCACGTGTTGAACCCATTGCAGGTCCTAAAGGGTTCTCAGCCTCTTTCCTAAAAACTGGTTATTTAACTTTTCTTCACACAGGAGGAGGTTGGGCTGACACCGCTCTTTGGCGGAGACACCAGGGTTGGAGGATCTCAGTTCAACTTGCAGAGGTGCTGCTGGAGAAGAACACGGAGAGAGGACGGGGTTGTCTGAGGTCGTTTTTAAGGTACGGGATTCCTCCTCGGTTTACCAGAGGAACTGCGGATCATAGAATCACAGAATCACAGAATCATAGAATGTTAGGGATTGGAAGGGACCTCGAAAGATCATCCAGTCCAATCCCCCTGCCAGAGCAGGAACGCCTCGATAATGCTACACAGGAACGTGTCCAGGCGGGTCTTGAATGTCTCCAGAGAAGGAGACTCCACACCCTCCCTGGGCAGCCTGCCAGGGCTCCGTCACCCCTCACTGAGAAGAAGTTTCTTCTCCAGTTTAAGCGGAACCTCTTATGTTCCAGTTTCAGCCCATTACCCCTTGTCCTATCAGTGGTTGTCACCGAGAAGAGCCTGGCTCCATCCTCGTGACACTCACCCTTTAGATATTTGTAAACATTAATGAGGTCACCCCTCAGTCTCCTCTTCCCCAAACTAAAGAGCCCCAGCTCCCTCAGCCTTTCCTCACCAGGGAGATGCTCCACTCCCTCCATCATCCCAGTTGCCTTGTGCTGGACTCTCTCCAGCAGTTCCCTGTCTTTCTTGAGCTGAGGGGCCCAGAACTGGACACAATATTCCAGATGGGGTCTCACCAGGGCAGAGTAGAGGGGCAGGAGAACCTCTCTCGACCTACTAACCACCCCCCTTCTCACACACCCCAGGATGCCATTGGCCTTCCTGGCCACAAGGGCACACTGCTGGCTCATGGCCATCCTGCTGCCCACCAAGACTCCCAGGTCCCTTTCCCCTACACTGCTCTCTAATAAGTCATTCCCCAACTTATACTGGAACCTGGGGTTGTTCCTACCCAGATGCAAGACTCTACATTTACCCTTGTTATATTTCATTAAATTTTTCCCCGCCCAACCCTCCAGCCTGTCCAGGTCTCGCTGGATGGCAGCACAGCCTTCTGGTGTGTCAGCCACTCCTCCCAGCTTGGGCTTCTGTCACAGATGCAGCGAATTGCAAATAAATGCCATTATCCAGCCACATAATCTGGTTTGTTTAACAGCATTTTAAAAAAAAGGGTTCACTCTAGAAGCCGCCTTAACTTGGTAAAATCTGGTGTACAAAAATTAAAGGAACATTAAAACCTCTTTGCAAAGAATTTATGAAACAAGTTGATCAAAGGGACAGGGACATATTAACTAACGTAAACCTTCAGCTTTGGGTGCGCAAGAGTTTGACAAAGCACCTCAGGCCAAGGTGGAAACAGACACTTGGGTAGGTGTTCCTTAAAAAGTAGAGCTTAGACGTTAAAACAACAAAAAAAAAGCCCCAGGAAATGCTCAAACCAAAAAAAAAATCAAGTTTTTTATTTTACATATTCCACAAAGCAGTCACAACGCTCTCTTCTACACAGCGACGATCCCTCATAATTCACCGCAGCGGTTTTTACTCAAGATACAAACAGCGACGGGAAAGCCGGGCGGGTTTTCCCTCAGGACGCAAATCTGGACCCAGCTGAGTTTCACAGTTGACGGCCGGGAGGCGGCACCTCACTATGCCCCGGCGAGGAGCGCTCCTGGCCAGAGGTATCCTCGTTGGGCAGCGGGCGAGGCGCTGGAAGAAGAGCTGCCTTTGTGGCGCGATGCCGCGTCTTCTCGGGAGTCGCGGGTCCTTGTGACCAGCCCTCGTCGTGCCGGGTAATCCCCTCGCGGGGATGAGCTGGGACCGGTCCCAAATCTGCGGCTCTAGTCGGCTTTTTGCCGAGGAGGAACCCTCTCGGTCAAGACGGAGACGTAGAGTTTGAGCCAAGCGTAGGCGACCCCCAGAGCGCAGTACACGGAGGTCAGCAGGAGGGGGACGAAAGGGAAGTGCCGCTTCCAGGGCGTCAGGGGAAACACAACTTCACAGAAGATTTCCAAAGGCACTAGTTGGGCGAGGTAGATTGTTTCGAGCCAGTTAAGGAGAGGCCTCTCTCTCCTGTCACAGGAATTAAAAACATATAAAAATATATCATGTTCACTGAAAGTAACTGTTCTGCCTTCCAGCTATCGCTGGTGACCAGTGCAAACAACATCCCGTTAGTTCACAGTAAGGCTTTACGTAACAATTTCTAGAGTTTCAGTGGGAAAACACACGATGACAGGACAGCCCATGTCCTCACCACGTGGCTTTCAGACCAAGCTCCAAGCTGCCCTGGAACCCACGTGGAAATCCCAGCAGCCGCCCTGCTTCACCTCACATCACTTCAGTGGAACTAACGTGTGTGCAGAGGTCACTGGAGTTAAGTCCAAAGGCTGAAAATGTCAGATTTATCTTAACATGTGCCCCCTTCCGCCAAGCTGGATGTCCTGTGAGCAAATGTCTCTCTCACAAAGGACCTCGGTGGTCGGGATTTGACTGCAGGCAGTCATGCCTGGGTCAGGGCAAGTCCAAGCATAAACCGAGGCTGGGCGAGGGGTGGATGGAGAGCAGCCCTGCGGAGAGGGACTTGGGGATGCCGGTGGATGAAAAATTGGACAGGACCCACCAATGTGTGTTCACAGCCCAGCCAGCCAGTCCCACCCTGGGCTGCATCCAGCCAGCAGGGCGAGAGAGGGGATTCTGTCCCTCTGCTCTCTCTGGTGAGACCAAATCTGCAGTTCTGGGTCCAGCTCTGGGGCCCTCAGCACAAGAAGGACGTGGAGCTGCTGGAGCGGGTCCAGGGGAGGCCACAGAGATGCTCAGGGGCTGGAGCAGCTCTGCTGCGAGGACAGGCTGAGGGAGCTGGGGCTGTTCAGCTGGAGAAGAGAAGGCTCCTGAAGGGGAGACCTTAGAGCGGCCTCCCCGTGCCTGGAGGGGCGGCAGGAGAGCTGGGGAGGGACCCTTGGTCAGGGGCTGTAGGGATGGGACAAGGGGTGATGGTTTCAAACTGGAAGAGGGGAGATTTAGGTGAGGATTTTTTTTTCTCTGAGGATGGTGATGCCCTGGCCCAGGTCACCCAGAGCAGCTGTGGCAGCCCCTCCCTGGCAGTGCCCAAGGCCAGGTTGGACAGGGCTGGGAGTGACCTGGGCTGGTGGGAGGGGTCCCTGCCCAGGGCAGGGGGGTGGAATGAGATGAGCTTTAAGGTCCCTTCCAACCATGATTCTATGATTCTAGTTTGCAGGGGGATTCCTGTTCTTCTCGAAGGAATTTGTTTTGGAAAGTCAGGAACAGGGAAGTTTCAAAAGCTTCATCTCTAGACAGAAACTAAGCTCCACCAGAGGGTTTGAGTTAGAGACAGAAAGTCTCTCTTCAGTTCTTGAGACAGAATAATCGAATTCTGGAATACCAATGGGGAAAAAGCAGTCTGGGTGAGAGAGGATCACCTACGAAAAGCCAGAGACTGGAGCAGTGAATAGAGGTTTAGAGCATTCCTGACATCCTCCGCTACAGCTTGGTTCTGCCATGAGAAGTTTTGGGCGACAGGAAAGCGGGGACTAGAGGGGTTCTATGGGTCAGCGCCGTCTTTCATCACGTGGGTAAGAAACCACCGGCCTCTAAACATCTGCAGGATGATTTGGGCAACTGGATGTTCTGACAGTCAAGTAGTTTGCAGGAGATTTGTTGAAAAATTACATGTTGTAGATTCAAATGTAACAAGTACGTTCTATAATAATGCTAATTTTAGGAAAAGAAAAAAAAAAAAAGAGGTAGCAGCATCTCTGGACCAGCAACGCTTCCGTTTGCTGCCTCAGGCTCGGCTGGCTGTGCCGTCTGTGCCTTATGGCAACACCGCGCCCTGCGGCAGAAGGAATGGTTTGTTCTTGGCGTTGGGAGCACGGTTCTTTAATTACCTGAATAGAGATTTCAGCGAAGAGAAGCTATAAACAGTGAACAGCAGCATGAGCAGGATTTTAATCGGCAGTTCTGAAAGGCAACGAACATAACGCATTTTTTTAAATTAATTATAACAACCTTTCATGATCGTGGGATCTTTAAACCCTACTAGCCACACTTGTGTTGCCCAACTTTATCATTTCTTCCACAGAAAAACAAATGCTTTACTGCTTAGGGCACCTAAAAATAAATATAGATATTTTCTAAAGCAAATATCAAGTATTTGCAATACTTAGGGGCCGGTTAGCTCACTCGGTTAGAGCGCGGTGCTGATAACACCAAGGTCGCGGGTTCGATCCCTGTTCAGTCCCCATGTGTCGGCTGATCTAGTTGAGAAGCGTCCCTGCCCGTGACAGGGAGGCTGGATTAGATGATCTCTAAGGTCCCTTCCAGCCTGGGCCATTCTAGGATTCTATGATTTACTTCGATTATCTAGGAACATATTCAATCCACCAATTGTAATTGCCATTTACGATAGTAAAAAGATTTTCCTATTCAAAAGAAATCAGAAATCACCAAGAAACTTAAAAGCACGAGTGATGGCCAAACTAGTGCTTCCCTGTTCTCAGCTGCATGGTAGATAAAAAAACCCAGAAAAATCAGAGGAGGTTTCTCATTTCTCAAGGCAGCAGCTTCACAAGGTTATATTAAATAGGGAGAAGTTTCTGGAAGTGCGGCAGGATGCGGGATAACAAATGCTGACTGATGGTTTCCCACCTCTATTTCAATTTAAAGGCTGTGGCTCTTCCACAGCTTTTTTAAACCAACATTTCTTTGCACGAGTTGGAGAGGTTTGTATTTATGGGAACAGGCCGACACACAGCCTCTTGCAACTTTCAACCCAAAACCATTACCCTACACATCATCTCCAGGAAAAAAAACACCCCAAAGCAGTAAGAAGGAAGCACAAGAAGTTGGAAAATGCTTTACCTGGTGGTGTGAACAACAAGGGGAAAAGTGAGAAATGCCCCGTGGTTGTCAGAATCAAGTAGATGCCAGCGTCCTTCGCTCTCTGAACAGCCAACAAGCTACAAACGACAGGAACCAGTTACGCTTTTGTCTTTCAGGGGAGAAACTTGATTTCAGCAGAACACGACATAGTTCACGAGAGACAGAAGAACAGGTTGAAAAGTTTCACGCTGCCCCCGTCCCTCCAGACACCGGAGCTGTGGTGAAGCCTCTTGCTTCCAAACCACGTGGCCGCAGAGATAAAAATGCAGGAGAGGGATCAGCCAGGAAACCCCCTCCCCAGAAAATCACGTCCCCACGGAACACAAGTAGCAGAAAGGCCTGAAGTCCTCTACAAAAGTCCTTTTCCTTCGCCAGCTGGCTGCCAACATTGCCACCCCGCCTCCTCTCCTTCCTTCTGTTAGTCCCGTGCCAATTCCCTCGCTCCCACAACTCCCACTTCAAAACTTTAAACACCACTAAACCCCTGAACAAGGGAAAGAGAGTTTGCAGCAATTCTGCTCAGGCAGCTTATGAACCGTAGTTGACTACAGTCAAGCACGGTGCAGAATATCCTTTTTGGGATATTAAAAAACTACAATATTTTAAAATTTGTCCCTGTCAGAGTAGATCTCTCAACTATTCAAAGCGAAAAAGAACTCCTGCCTGGCAGCTGAGTGAAATGCTTCAAGTCGGGCAAGCCACACAGCTCTTCTCCGCAAGAGTTAAAGCCACAAGACACCCAAGAAACAGGTCTCGGACTTTTTGGGTGCAACGGACATGCTGCACAACGTGGGGGAAGCAAAAGACCCTAAGAGAGCAGCCAGCCTTCAGCCACCACACGAGTGAAACGTTTTATCAAGCTTGCTCTCAAGCCATCACAAAAAGGAGGCTTCAGAGGGAAGCTAACTGACTTTTTTAAGGAGCAGCGTGTCCATGTGCAGCCCTTTCTTTTGCGAACACAGGGTTGGTTTGTTGGGTTTTTTTTTGCATTATTCTAACAGAAATCAAGCATCTGAATCCAAACACGCTGATTTTCTGTTACGCTCTGCGTTGTAACACAAGTGGGCGTTCAAGGAGGCACAAAGGAGCGTACGTGGTGTGCAGGCCTGTGTGTCAGGCTCCCAAAACGAGCTGCTTGTTCACCCCGACACCACACGCTTCCGTTCTGGTCATCTCTAAGTTAGCACAAAGCTTTGTTGTGCCCCATGGAGCTGATACAGGAACCAGCTACTCCCAAAAAAGCTCTGCTTAAAGTTGTCAATGCCAACTATTGTAAAGCATAAGCTGCTGTCAGAACGTCATAAAAGATCCTGTTTGTTTAACCCCTCAACAGTTTCCTACACACACTGTACCTGCATCAGGACATTTTGCTGCAAAAGCGGGCACATTTTATTGTGCCTGCTGTTAATTTACTTGAAGTGCACCAAAACTTTACAGCTTAAGGAATTCTATAAAAACATTTGTCTTCCGAAACACGCCGAAAACAAAACGATCCTCTCTGGGGATTCCTCAACGAGTGGCTACGGGTTCAGTTTGGCCAAACATTATGGATAAACCCCACTTACCTCAAAGGCAGAATAGCGAGGAGTATTGCTTTTTCATGCACGTGCCAGCCAAACATGAAGGAGCTCAACGCACAAAGCACGAGGCACTGCAGAAAGCCTCTGGGCCCTTGAGGTTTAAACCAAAGACAGAAAACAGAGGGCTAGAAACAACAGGCAAAAACAGGACTTCAGTGAAAAGTTACACAACGAGGTTTCTCCCACGTTAAATAACCACCACTGCGCCCGGGTCGTGCTGGCATGGCACGAGCATCGCACGGCACTGGAGGAACCGTATCTATCCGGACGTACGAGCAGAGCCTGAAGGACCTCTTCGGTGTAACAGGAGGGAAAAAGCAGACTGAAAGCCCGGAGCCAACCCCGTCAGCTGTGCTGCAAGAACTGCCTTTGACTCTACGCCACCACACCAACTTTACCAAAGCTACTACATCAAGGTGTCGAAGCAAAGGTTTCCCAATTGCTCCGACTCTGCATCCAGGTAATTACTCACTGAACCTTTAATTTTTCCCTTGTCACATCAGGAACGTCACACTTACCTGTAGCTCATGCAGCTACAAAGCCTGCGAGTTGTCCAAACAGTCCCCTCAGTATCTCTCCTCACATCCCAGCTCAGCCACCCTCTACCCCAAAATCACAGAATCACAGAATCACAGAATGTTAGAGGTTGGAAGGGACCTTAAAGATCATCTAGTCCAACCCCCTGCCAGAGCAGGGTCACCTACAGCAGAGCGCACAGGAACGTGTCCAGACGGGTTTTGAATGTCTCCAGAGGAGGAGACTCCACACCCTCCCTGGGCAGCCTGGGCCAGGGCTCGGTCACCCTCACAGTAAAAAAGTTTTTCCTCATATTTTTCTGGAACCTCCTGTGTTCCAGCTTCCACCCATTGCCCCTTGTCCTGCCAGTGGACGCCGCTGAAAAGAGCCTGGCTCCGTCCTCCTGACATTCCCCCTTGACATATTTATAAACATTAATGAGGTCACCCCTCAGCCTCCTCTTCTCCAAGCTAAAGAGACCCAGCTCCTTCAGCCTTTCCTCATAAGGGAGATGCTCCACTCCCTTCACCATCTTTGTGGCTCTGCACTGGACTCTCTCCAGCAGTTCCCTGTCCCTCTGGAGTTGAGGGGCCCAGAACTGGACACAAGATTCCAGATGTGGCCTCACCAGGGCAGAGCAGAGGGGCAGGAGGACCTCTCTCCACCTACTGGCTACTCCCCTTCTAACACACCCCAGGATGCCATTGGCCTTCTTGCCCACGAGGGCACACTGCTGGCTCATGGTCACCTCTAGCTCAGCATGCCCAGTGGTTTTGATCTAAGATTGCTTTTAACAACCTTGTAACCGTTCTAGAGCTGACAGGGGCCATCAGTTCAGCCATATCTGAAGAAAGTAACATCGTGCATCAAGAAAGGTATCAATTCCATATTTATCCTAGTGATTTTTTTAATTATTTTTGGTTTTTAAAACAAAACTTATTTGTTGCCTCAGAATTAAAATGCATGTGGAGTGCCTGCTGTTCAAATCAAACCTACCAGGGACAAAATACATCAAGTTTCCAAGAGATATTATTTGTTCTTACCAATATAGAAATGAAAGTACAGATTAACGTTGCCAGTGGAGTCACAGAAGGGAGGACAGCGTGTTGAAATTCCTGAACCAACCCTCCTGTCATGGAGGCCTTAGGAACTTTTGTGGGATCAAGCAGATTACATTTTAAACCTGCAAACAAAACACAAGGAAAAGCAAAAATTGATGAACTTGAGCGAAGAAAATGAAGAAGCTGAACTCGGTTCAAGGCCTAGCTTTTTCTCTTAAAAGACAGAGACCGATTTCTGACCTATCACTGGAAATGCGATTGCCTGCACTGGGCAGGCAGCCAGATGATTTAAGGCGATCTAAAACTGTAATTTACTACCCACATTTCAAAGTTTCAAAAGCCAGAGAGCTCTGTCTGCAAACAGGCACCTAACAGCAAGAGGAGCATACTCTACCGAAAACCGTCAGCGCTTTATCCACGGCGTTGTACAGAGCCCAGAAGTTGGGGGCCCAGTAAGCGTGGCAGAGGCCTCGCTTGAAAGGAAAAAGCCGCGAAATGACTTGAGGCAGCTGGCCCTGCAGGGAACACAAAAGAAGAAAGAAGCCTCTGCTTTATAATTTTCTAACACCGTTTTCTAACAGCTCAGGGAAAGACGAGGAGAGGAAAGGGGGTTGTTACCAGGACTATGAAGGGGCCCAAGGAAAGAGCCGAAACAAGACAGACGATCAGTCCCAGGAGGGTGACATGAAGCAAGCTGAAACTCCTCCACTTCAGGGATCCATCTGCGGGAAGCAAACAGGTCACGAAATCAGTCACCGAGGCAGGCGGAGAGGGAGGCAAACCCTTCCCGGCAACCAGGGAATCGCTAGCACCCATCTAAAGCAGCACATCGCCTTTTGCGCCGATACGCTCAGCTGCTTCCTTCAACAGTTACTTTACATTTACTTTTTCCACCTCGCAGCTCCTCCATTACGCAAACTTTCAGTATTTCCTCTGTCAAGACTCTATGTCAGGATTCTCTGATTCTAAGAGAGGAGCTTTCTCTGTTAACATGAGGAGCATCAGATGTGGTTTTCAGCGCTAAGAAGTGGAAACTCGGAGTACTCTGAAACAGCTTCTGATCTTCTTTAATCATTTTATAACCAGAATAATTCTTATGGTTTCCAACCGCCACCCACGCTTCGCTCATGCTGTTTTTTCTTAAGGAACTCCCTAGAAACGTGAATTCTACGTAAATGAAGTGCAAAGTATCTTTAAAGATCTTCCAAACTCTGCTCCCCAAGCAGAATTTCACCTGCCCCACAGCCATTCTGATGGCATCTGGACATCTCGTGTCTTCCTCAGGCCCCGCTAATGAATGCAATCCCCCCAGAGTGAGCAAGGACAAACCCACCGTACCTGCGTTATTTGCAGTGAAACAATAGGATCGGAGCAAATAAATGCCGTATGCTGGGGCCACATACACGTAGATGTGTTTGAAATGCAGCAGAACGGCAAAGAGAAGCGCACCCTCCAAGTATCTTTTCTGAAGAAAACAAAACAAAACAACAAAGCCAAGCTTTTCTCCTTGTTCTTCTCTCGTGCAAACTTAATAATGCTCTGTTCTACTTCTAAGGTGACAAAACATTGTCACAGACATAGAAACAAATGTGTATTTACTTCAAATTGCAGACTCAGTCCTGTTACGTACAACAGGTATGAAGGAGGAAGCGACACTGTCACTGGGTAACTGTAAAACTGAGTCAGGCCTCAGCTCCCCACAGCTTCAGAGGAATCTTTTGTAAGGGCTGGTGACTTGGAAGAAGATAAGGAGGCAGGAAACCACAAGGAAGTTAGTTTTCTCACGAGGAACTGCAGGGCAGCAGCACTATCCAGTCATGCTGAGTTTCATCTTCGCCCAAAACTCAAAAAATTGACATCCAGCTTAGCACTCCTCAACTTCGAGCTGCTCCCAACACCTTCAGCAGGAGCAGCTCAAAGTTAATTAATGCACCTAAAAGGCAAGAGCCACTCAATTTTACCTGACACAGGCGGGCAACAGAAAGAAGCATCAGCCCAAAGAGAAAGCCATTGTACTGAAAGTGAATATCTGTACCTGAGTCAAGGAAGGAATAAAGCAACATTTCTTCACTACTATCAGTCTTCTGGGGAAGACTCAAACTGAGAAGCAACGCATGTGAATTCAAGTGGAACTTAAATCAAGAAAGTAACTCCACATTGACATGAAGTCGTTACTCAGCCACACCCGTGAGCACTGATACCACTACATTATCTTACGAAACTAAGCGTAAACAACCTGAACACACACATATCCTGCAACTTGCATGATACAAACCAGGACTTCTTGAAATTTTGGATAGATGGAGAGGGCAGCCCTCACTTATCGCCTGCTCCCTACAAACTAGCAACCTTGATGAGGACCGGGAGGGACAAAAACCTAATTCTTCCTCGGAGGGAATTCCTTTTGTTTTCCCCCTGGGTTCCCTCCGCAGTTAAATCAATGCTCCTTGTGTCAAGATGGACTCACAATAATTGTACCTTCCAGAGGTGTTTTTTATATCCTCTTTAAAAAAAAAAATCCTAAACCACCCTTGCTAACTCTCAAGTAACATGAACCCACCGAACACATTCTTAACATAAAGCACTTGTAAGATTTTCTCCTTGCCATGGGACAAACCCAGAGCCACACCCAGAGAAGAGAAGCTCTCTGCTAATCCTGCTGCAGGCAGAGGAGGAGCAGCCACAGCACGAACCGGCGTGTTGCTGCCAGACTGGTCCTCCTGCAGTTCTGGCCAATCACACCAAAACCCGAACGATTTCCATTTTTGCCAAACAATGGTTCTAACAGAAACATGAAGTTACTCAGCTAACAACGGTGTTCCTTGCTGTGACAGCAGCAATGATATCCACCAAACAAAACACAACCAGCCCCCAACAGTTTGAAAGGATACGATCCACAATTAACAACCCAAAATTCCACAGGAGCAGAACAGCGAGAATAAACGTTGGTTTTTCCAGGATATCCTTTGCAGCTCGTTTCCCGTTTACCCACCTGCAGCACCTGAACAAAAGCAGAAGAGACGAAAGTCTTACACAGAGTCGAGAAGAGCCTTTACCCTGAAGTTACCTGATTTACTAGGATAATAATTACATTTTGTTAGAATGGAAGGCAAGGATAAAATTCTTGCTAAATTCATCAAGACAGTGTCATAAATAAAGTTGAGAAAAAAAATAAAATATAGTTTAGTTAGGGCTCCAGTGCAACAGGGAACCTTCTACTCAGGTTTTGAGCAGATAGAATAAAATCAGGGAAGACTGTGAGAGCCAAATCTTTAAGGCAGGCAACATATTTCTCAAAACATCTCTCCCCCTCAACTCTTCAGGTGCAAGATAAACA
Organism: Trogon surrucura; assembly: GCA_020746105.1. NCBI lineage: Eukaryota > Metazoa > Chordata > Aves > Trogoniformes > Trogonidae > Trogon > Trogon surrucura. The sequence continues at coordinate 931,036 of CM036617.1, read as the reverse complement.
CTTCTTCACAAAGTCAAGGCCCACTCAAAACAAATCACCTTAATATTGTTAAATTAGACTTGGAATAATCATTTTATCAGCGAGAACACCAAACCCAACAGAGTGCCGCAGCATATCTGGCGATAGTGGCATTTTGTCACAAGTTTCCTTTTTGTCACAAGTACCCTTCATATCCGTGTACTCCAGATGAAGAGAGGACTAAGCAAAGGAGCAGGGAAACACAGCTGGGTGCACGCCAGCGGTCCTGCACCTCCTACAGAATGAACCCAGCGAGAGCAACAAACCACCTGTAACAGATGGAAGGGCAGCTAACGTCTGAGCGGGTACAAATCCGACCACACGTGCGGCAACCGCAGCTCTGAGAACAGCAAAAAGTTTTCTGGCATTTGCGAGCACGTGCCAAATTTCTCCTCAAATAGCTTAAAGCAACTTTGACACTTCCAGGCATTTACAAGCTTATTTGTACAAATAATTATTCGTTGTTACTCTGGAAAACGTCCGTATTATTAACGGCTACCCACTGTCCCTAAAACAAGAACATCAAGACTTACTCACGAACTGCATATATGAAAACAATGTCTGTAACGATGACAGAAAATCTTTGGAAGAAGACGGTCGCCTGGCTGGTGTAATTTAGATTCTCGATGACCAACATCTCGGGGTCAAAGTACTTGGCAACGTGTGAAAGCGCATACTCAAACCAAGCAAAAAACGGTGGATAATCCAGGGTCCATTCCGACGTTGCCTGAAGACAAAATAAGATTAAAGAGTTTAACGCGCCATTTACAGTCCTGCAGGTGCAGTTCCTCCGAGCAAAGCAGCTGAGGTATTTTCTTTCCGTAGCTTCTCTTTAACACAAACTATTTCACAATAAAATAGCCGGCTGCGTGTCGCTGAACGCGATTTGAGCTGCTCTGGTGTGGTACTGGTAGAGGGACAGGACACCTCTTGATTGGTAGAAAGAGACTGAAGAACAATTTGTGTATTTGCGCCCAGCCGATATGTAACTGTCTGTTCTTTATAAATCAACTTACAGAAAGAGGGCCAATAGTTTAAAAATCTCAGAAAAATAGCTCACAGCGAATATTTGTCTACGTTAGAAAAAATCATCAGCACAAGCAGCCTTGTTACAGTCTTGGAATTATTTTTGACTCACTACTCAACGAGTCTTAATTCTAATAGGACCTTATCAAGGCCAAACAGCATTATTTGATCCTTTAGGGAGTGTCATGAAGCCCTGACCAACAATTAACTCCTTGGCTGTGGAAACAGGAGAGGAGGAAGGAGGATTGGGATGGGGTGTGTTTGTCGGCGTGCCGGCTCCCAAACGTCACGCTGCTGAAAGGCGTCCGAGGCTTTGGCCCTGGGTTTACGCTGGCATCACAGAAATTCATTTTACAGTATTGGATCAGCCTTTCAAAAGTTCTGAGCCACATAAATCATTTATTTCTGGATACCCAGCTCCCAGGCCCTGACGTGGAGGAGTATGAGAGACTGAGATTTACCCCAGAACTCAGGGAGATATTGTGAGGCTGATCGAAACCCAACTGCGTGGGCCGAGTCTGTCATCAACGTAAATGTGATTCATCTGGATTAGAATCGATGCGTGCTAGGGGTGCACCAGCAGAAGCTCAAAACCTTAATAAACTAATTGATTTTGTAACATATATACCCATATGATTCACTCTTTACTGTGACAACCATGTATCAGTAACATCAAGAGTGAGGAGTGCAGAAATTCAAGACTAGCATGCGGCCAGCTCCGGTGCTGCACAGCCTTTCTCATGACCCATCCGTCTCATCTTTTCCATTTCACCTTCGTAAGTACCAGCAGCTTCCCCAAACATTTCCGATTTTTTAACTAAGAAATCGTGACTGGCATGTTTCTGAACCACTGCTGTAGAGCTGCCAGCTCTCGCTATCCATGACGTACTTTCTGCAACTCAAAGCCTTTCTCCTCTGGCGCTCGCACATGCCAACGCAGCCAACACGCCTGCGATTTACAGCCAAAACTCCTAAACACGTACTTACCTCATAGTACCACTGAGAGAGGGGCAAGTTGTGAGTGATGGCCAGCCAATTCCTATGGACTTCGAAATCTGTGGAATAACTACAGAAGGTTTATATTAAGAGTCGCATACTTGACGGAAACACGCATTTCAGAGCACAATTTACCACCGCGGGCAGGTAAAAAGGAAGCCTGCGCTGACCAGCTCCGTGGCAAGGCTTCGGTCGACTTAACTCGAACGGCAACAAAGATGCTTCGCGAACTTTGTGCAAGGATGAGAGGGAACGACCTTGAGTGGCACCAAGGGAGGTTTAGATTGGATATTAGGAAGAACTTCTTTGCTGAAAGAAATCTCAGGCATCAGATCATGTTGCCCGGGGCAGTGGTGGGATCCCTGGAGGGATTTCAGAGTCGGGCGGCGCTCAGGGATCTGGTTTAGTTGAGGGCTTGTCAGGATAATTACAGAATGGCTTGAGTTGGAAGCGACCTTAAAGATACCTTCATCCCAAGCCCTGGGCAGGGACCCCTCCCACCAGAGCAGGTCGCTCCAAGCCCCGTCCAACTCAGCCTTGGGCACTGCCAGGGACGAGGAACTTCTCTGGGCAACCCGCTCCAGCGTCCCACCACCCTCACAGAAAAGAAATTCTTCCTAATACCTAATCTAAATCCACCCCCCTCTAGTTTAAAACCGCTGCCCCTCGTCCTGTCGCCACACACCCTTATAAAAAGCCCCTCCCCAGCCTTCCTGTAGCCCCTTTATAAACAGACAGAATGATCTTAAAGGTCTTTTCCAATCCGGGCGATTAGAGGTATAAGGCAAGAATTACTTAGAGCTCGGCCTTTTCTCACACTTAATGTCAAAATCCCAGGGGCCAACTGACTTTGTAATTACAATTCGATGTTTGTTTGGGGGTTTTGAGGGAAAAACCCCTACTTTTAGAATCAAAAAGCACTCGTGTTTTAAAGCACTCCCCCACCCAAGGACCAACAGCCCAGCACTGGAACACAAAATCAAAGGGATTTCCAGCACTGGAACACAAAATCAAATCATTTCCCAGCACTGGAACACAAAATCAAAGGGATTTCCAGCACTGGAACACAAAATCAAGCAGATTTCCAGCACTGGAACACAAAATCAAAGCAATTTCCAGCACTGGAACACAAAATCAATCTGATTTCCAGCACTGGAACACAAAATCAAAGGCATTTCCAGCACTGGAACACAAAATCAAACGTATTTCCAGCACTGGAAGGCAAAATCAAAGGGATTTCCAGCCCTGGATCACAAAATGAAGCTGATTATGCCGCCGCCGTTCGCTGAGGGCCATGCGGACCCCTCCGGACCCCCTGAGGACCCGCCGCAGCCCCGTTCGCCAGCGCCCGCCCCTGAGGGGCTCCGGGCAGCACAACCGCCCGCCCGAGGGGCTGGGGAGGGTGTTTGCGGACAGGCCGTGCCTCCCCTCCTCCCAGAACCCCACCCTCCCCGGGCTGGGGGAGAGCAGCTCCTTACTAGGCAGGGATGAGGAGGCACTTGAGGAAGGAGACGCCGAGCGCCAGGGCTCGGAACCAGCCGCCGCCGGCCCGGGCCGCCGCCATGTCCCGCCGGGCGCGCGCGCCCCGCCCCGCCGCGCCTGCGCAGGGGCTGGAGTGTGTGTGACGGGAGGGGGCGGGGTTCTTTGGGTGGTTTTTTTTCATGAATTTCTGTAATTCTGAGGGATTTTACAGAATCCCTCAGAATTACAGAATGTTGGGGTTTGGGAGGGACCCCTAGAGATCCCCCAGTGCCACCCCCTGCCAGAGCAGGGTCACCCAGGGCAGCCCACAGGAACGCGTCCAGGCGGGTTGGAAAGTCTCCAGAGCAGGAGACTCCACACCCTCTCGGGGCAGCCTGGGCCAGGGCTCCGGCACCCGCACAGCCAACAAGTTTCTCCTCACGTTGAGGTGGAACTTCCCATGTTCTAACTTAAACCCATTATTCCTTGTTCTATCGCTGGGCACCACGGAGAATGAGCCATGAGCCATGAGCCAGCAGTGTGCCCTCGGGGCCAGGAAGGCCAATGGCATCCTGGGCTGTGTTAAAAGGGGGGTGGTTAGTAGGTGGAGAGAGGTCCTCCTGCCCCTCTGCTCTGCCCTGGTGAGGCCACATCTGGAATATTGTGTCCAGTTCTGGGGCCCCTCAGTTCAAGAAAGACAGGGACTGCTGGAGAGAGTCCAGCACAGGGCAGCTGGGATGATGGAGGGAGTGGAGCATCTCCCTGGTGAGGAAAGGCTGAGGGAGCTGGGGCTCTTTAGTTTGGGGAAGAGACTGAGGGGTGACCTCATTAATGTTTACAAATATCTAAAGGGTGAGTGTCACGAGGATGGAGCAGGCTCTTCTCGGTGACAACCAATGACAGGACAAGGGGTAATGGGCTGAAACTGGAACATAAGAGGTTCCGCTTAAACTCGAGAAGAAACTTCTTCTCAGTGAGGGTGACGGAGCCCTGGCCCAGGCTGCCCAGGGGAGGTTGTGGAGTCTCTTCTCTGGAGACATTCAAGACCCGCCTGGACACGTTCCTGTGTAGCATTATCGAGGTGTTCCTGCTCTGGCAGGGGGATTGGACTGGATGATCTTTCGAGGTCCCTTCCAATCCCTGACATTCTGGGATTCTGGGATTCTGTGAGAAGAGATTTCAAGTCCCTTCATCATCCAACCGAGAGCTACGAGGATGATGAAGGGAGGACGTCCCACACCCTCTCTGGGCAGCCTGTGCCCCCACAGCACAGAAATATTTCCTTACATTGAGCTTGAACCTCCTGTTTTCCAATTTGTGCCCATTGCCCCTTGTCCTGTCACTGGACACCCCTGAGAAGAGTCTGGCCCCATCCTCCTGACACCCCCTTGAGATATTTATAAGCACCGATGAGCTCCCCCCTGAGCCTCCTCTTCTCCAGGCTGAGCAGCCCCAGCTCTCTCAGCCTTTCCTCGGGTGGGCGATGCTCCAGCCTCTTCATCCTCTTTGTGGCTCTGTGCTGGACTCTCTCCAGCAGTTCCTTGTCCTTTTTGAACTGGAGAGACCAGAGATGGAGAACGTCTGGGAGAGGAGACAGGGGTGCCAGCAGAGAGGTAAAATGCCAGGCTGGGTGGCACGCAAGGAAGGAGGGTGACCTCCAGACCGCGTTCCTCTGACACGATGGAGATTTCCTGTCTCGTTAGCATGGAGTTATTAAACCAAAATTATATGCTGCAAGCTCAGAGCCAGCAGGGCTGGAGAAGAGGTTCTGCCCCTCTGCTCTGTCTGCTGAGACCCTCCCTGCAGTTCTGGGTCCAGCTCTGGGGCCCTCAGCACAAGAAGGACGTGGAGCTGCTGGAGCGGGTCCAGGGGAGGCCACAGAGATGCTCAGGGGCTGGAGCAGCTCTGCTGCGAGGACAGGCTGAGGGAGCTGGGGCTGTTCAGCTGGAGAAGAGAAGACTCCTGAAGGGAGACCTTAGAGTGGCCTCCCGTGCCTGGAGGGGCTGCAGGAGAGCTGGGGAGGGGCTTTTTTCGGATGTTGGATGTTTAGGATCACTTACAGTAGGTCACACAGGAACACATCCAGGCAGGGTTGAAAGTCTCCAAAGAAGGAGACTTTCAAACCCGCCTGGGCAGCCTGGGCCAGGGCTCTGTCACCCTCACAGGGAAAAAGTTTTTTCTAATATTTTTGTGGAACCTCCTATGTTCCAGCTTGTATCCATTGCCCCTTGTTCTGTCACTGGACATCCCTGAGCAGAGCCTGGCTCCGTCCTCCTGACACTCCCCCTTTCCATATTTATAAACATTAATGAGGTCACCCCTCAGCCTCCTCTTCTCCAAGCCAAAGAGACCCAGCTCCTTCAGCCTTTCCTCCTCAGGGAGATGTAGGGATAGGAGAAGGGGTTTCAAATGGAAAGACGAGGGATTTAGACAAAATATTAGGAAGAAATTCTTCCCTGTGCGGGTGGTGATGCCCTGGCCCAGGTCACCCAGAGCAGCTGTGGCAGCCCCTCCCTGGCAGTGCCCAAGGCCAGGCAGGACAGGGCTGGGAGCGACCTGCCCTGGTGGGACAGGTCCCTGCCCCGGGCAGGAACAAGATGAGATTTAAAGTCCCTTCCCAAAACTATTCTGTGGTTTGTTGGGTGGTGTGGGACCAGGTATCATGTTAGATGTTGTGGGGCCTGGGTGGTGTGGGATTTGGTGGTGTGGGACCAGCAGTGGGGCTGGGTGTGGTGGGGTTAGGTAGCTGTTGGACCATGTATGGAGTTAGGGGCCATTGTACCTGGGTGATGTGGGAGTGTGTCCAGAGAAGGGCCACGAGGATGCTCAGAGGGCTGGAGCCCCTCTGCTGTGCAGACACACTGAGAGAGTTGGGGCTGTTCAGGCTGCAGAAAAGAAGGCTCCGAGGAGACCTTATTGTGGCCTCCCAGTATCTCAGGGGGGCTACAAGAAAGCTGGGGAGGGGCTTGTTAGGATGTTGGGCAGTGACAAGACTAGAGGGAAGGGATTGAAGCTGGAGATGGGTCGGTTCAGCTTGGACGTTGGGAAGTTCTTCCCCATGAGGGTGGGGAGACCCTGGCCCAGGTTGCCCAGAGAGGGGGTGGCAGCCCCATCCCTGGGAGTTTTTAAGGCCAGGCTGGATGGGGCTCTGGGCAGCCTGATCTAGTGGGGGATGTCCCTGCCCATGGCAGGGGAGTGGAACAAGATAACCTTTGAGGTCCCTTCCAGCCCTGACAGTTCAATGATTCTATGGTGTGGGGCTGCACTTGCAGCACCCTGGGCTTGGGCTGCTCCTGGTGGCCACCATCTGAGCAAAGAGGTGACAGGCTGTGGTGCCATTCATGTTCATCATTACTGGTCCCACACAGGGTTGGCATCACCTGAGCGCAGCCCAACCCCATCCCTTCGTGCTCCTTCTGCTCCTACAGGGCTCAGCATCACCCACTGCTTCTTCCAGGACTCCCCTGGCCCTGGGGCACAGTTAAAGAGATGGAGGGCTCTGGCTTACCCTGGATCTGGGTAACCTTCAGGATCTTTCTCTGGATGCTCCTTCGCATCTCCTCCGTGATGTCGGGCAGGGTTCTGGGGAGCCCACCACGCCGCTGGCCATCAGAACAGGTGAGACCAGTGCTCTCCTACAAGCCCAGGAGCACGGTGTCTGTGGGTGAGCTGCCACTGGGTGGAGGACATGGGGGGACTTGGGGCAGCTCTTGCGCCAACAGCTGCTTCCAGTTCCACCCGCTGAGCTCCGCAGCAGGTAGGTGCCATCTCCAACCAGTGTCACTGGGGGCTGAGTTGGCTCCTGGGTACAAAGTGCTCTTTCAGAGGAAGAAGCTTAATTTTTTAATACCTGGAAGAAGCTGCCTGCCTGGAGGGGGGACGCAAGCAAGGCCGATGTCTTTTTGTTTCCTTACAGCAACCTGCATCTTTCTAGGAACAGCACCTTGTACAGGCTGTGTGAAATCACATAGATATTACGTTAAACTTATTTTTTTCCTATACAGCAGCAATGCACTATGGCTTGTTCAAACTCAGGCACTACAGACAGGTTCAACAGCGGTAACACATTAAGGTCAAGAAGAGTTTTAGCTGGAGAAACGAATCCTCTTTATAAATGTCTGAAACATAAACGAGCTAATGTATTTTTAATAATTTTGATTATTTTGGAAGGCTCGTTCATGACGTTTTCTACAACTGTGCTTATTTGGGGGAGCTTCCTACTATTCTCAGCCATGGAGACATCTAGATATAGATCACAGAGACATCTCGATACAGACATCTAGACATAGACTCTGTAAAATCCTAAGAACGAGGAAAAGCTACAGGTTCAGCAAGCATCACCACAAGCTCTTGCCTCAAGAAATGTACGTCAGGCAGAGCATCTCCCGCTTCATTCACATTTTATTTACTCTTTTCTGAAATACAGTATTAGTAACAGCCCACAGAAGAGGTACAGGCAAAAAAATACAAGCAGATTTTCAAATGTGATAGGCCTACAGTCTATCTGTGACAGTGATTAAGAAATAAACGACTTCTTTTGACGCTCCAAATCGTATTCATTCAAAAGCACAGCTTTTAGTGGCTTGGGGACCAAATTCTGATCAACGGGGAAATCCTGCAGTTACGAGGAGAGGGGAATGGCAAGGGGAGGAAGAGGAGAGGAATTATTCCATTCAGCCATCCCCTGTAGCTCCTCTTCTGAATTCCCAGGAAAACCACGCCTTGTGTTATTCCCAAATGATTCTGAGTGCGTGATCTGCATTATCTGTGTTCGTTCCGGCCTTTCTCGCACAGAACATCGCGATGGCCAACTGTACGAATTCCCAGACAAGCCTTTTACCAGGAGGGCCCCGTATCAGCGCTGCTTCTCCCCAGCACGTCTGCGTCCATCGGGCTGTGGATACCAGCATCCTTACAGAACGGCAGTTACTTCAAACTACATTGAAATTCCAAGCGGCGACACCAGATTCAAAGGGACGGCGTGGAAATGGAAGTCGCCAAAGGAGTCTTCTTCATGCCTTCTCCATTTGTCCGTGAAGTATCAGAAGATCCTCGGTTTGTTTTCCGCAGTCTACGGCCGAAGGAAATATTTATCACTCCCGTCCGCCTTTACACATGGACTCCACCACTGCTTCCCAGAATCAACCTGATGGATTGCAAGTATTTATTGCCTCGAGGTGCAATTTATACTCAGCAACCCCGTTAAAATACGGAAACGACAGCAGTGGGTACGTCTGACGATGTAAAGCACGTGCGCGCCGAAGCAAAGCGTGGGGAGCGTAACGCTTGGTACGACCAATATTTAAGTTGCACAACAGGAGATTAAAACTGATTAAAAGCTTTTCTAATCACAGCCTTCTGTAGCAAAAATCTTTATCTCCCTTGTTATCTTCCTGGGGTTTTGTTTGTTTGCTTGTTTGCTTTTCCAGAACACATCAGGATTATTTAGTCTCTCCCTTTTAAACCCTGGATTTCTCGTTAACGTGTGAATTCTTTCAGGTCTAACTTTTTACACCTATTTCTGCAGCAACAAACGCTTCTCCCACCAATTCCTCCCAGCCCTTAAGAGCTGCACGAACCAAAGATTTCGTAATATTTACATATGGTTCCAGTCCCTTCCTTATGACTGGACATTTTCCAGTACTTATGAGCCATGAAGCCTCAAAACACATGGAGAAATCTCAGATTGCTCTGAGAGTGAATATTCCACTCAGCAGTGAAATAAGTTTCAGACACGACTGCTAATAAATGCCAAGTGCTTTTCGTGACTAGCGACAGGGTTGCGCTGTACTTCACGTGGCTTCGTGCGTGTTCACTTTTTTATAACTCAGGAAAACTCCTGAGAAGAGGAATCCCAAGCACTGGAGACTGGTCACCAAAAGCAAGTTACACCTCCAGGGCTCACGAAAAGCAGGTAAACGAAAGCTGTCTCTCTAAATAAAAATGTTTTGGAGGGAGAAGATCCCTATAAACTGTCATTATAATGTAACTCACAGGCTGCAGAATTAGGGAGCAGCTATAGATCTAGCGTAGCGTGTGCTCTGAAATAGCAACTGCCTTTCTAAAACGTATGTTTGGCTGCAGTCGCCAGTGACTCACTGCTTCTTTCAGCCCCTCAGCTAGCACGCACAGCGGCGGGGCCGTTATAAATAGTACCTCATGCTCAAAAGCCGTTTATTCTGCTCAGCAATTTAGAGGCATCTCAAGTTTTCCCGTTCCCCCCGAAGCCTGTCTTCGCTCAGGTCTTTACGCTTGTTGGAACGTTTGCATCTCGCTGCCTGTCGAAGAGAGGTATTTTCCATCTCCCCGTGCATAACTAAACGGCCAGCCGTACCTTTGCCCAGTTTAGCTGCGTGAGCACAGATCAATGCGTATTCAAATCATCCATCTTTTCCAAATGAAACCGATGGGTTAAAGCACTCCAGGAGAAGACCTGGGTTCACTTCTCTCCACAGTCTGTGGGGCACCAAACCCCCTATTTCCCTGCCAGCAGAACCACCCCAGTTCCTAGGGGTCAGGTTGGGGCGCTCTTCATTTCTTATTTAGACTTTTAAGAAACAGTATTTAAGAAACTGCTTTTAGTGTGAGTGCTGCTACTGTCCAAAACACAGGAAAAGGGGTGGGAGCAAAGGGAAGGTGTAAATGCTCTGGGTTAAGCTGTGCGTAGTGCTTTTACGGACTCCTCTCACTTGCCTTTCACCAGAGAACGCAGTAATGATTCAACCCTCCCAGGGAATATTTGTATTTTGCTGAGACGGAATGGAGCAGTAGGGATCCAGAGCTCTAAAGGGTGTAGATCAGGCTCCTTCCTCCCTTCCAAATGAGAACAGAGCCCACCGCTCTTACATTTGGATAAACTCCAGCTGACAGGAAACAAATTACTACAGGTAAGCATTATTTAAGCCCTGACATACAAGAACTCCTGTTACGGATCATGTAACATGTACTCTCGAGGGTGTGGATTAAAGAGAAATACTGTAAACAGTCCCCAAAAGCTCTGTTACCATGAATTCAGCAAAGGCTTATCTGTTTCATTTGATGAAAGTGAGCACACTCATGGCATTTTACAGATCACAACCACATTACCTGCACAGATCATCACTGTGAACGTCCAACTGACTGGCAAACTCAGTTCAGAAATAAGATTCCCACAGGAGTTGCTTCACTTCATCAGGGGCAACCTCCGGTGCAGATCACTCCCGAATTGTAATTCAGGACAGGCATAGGGAAAAGAAAAGAGTTCTTCCCAATACAGCTCAAACTGGAAGCATATGGTGACTCAAGCTGGAATCGGGCCACCAAATCCTGTTTACAATCCTCAAAATTCACAGAACTTGCCAGGTTTAATGGTTCTGAGGGCCTCAAGCCAGGTCAGTGCTTCCTACCCACGTGGTCCCATGCGCATCGAGCTGGTTTAGCACCAAGCCAGACCGCGGCAGCGGTTTGGAACAGGCTGCCAAGAGCTGCAGAAGGTGCATTTTTAGCATCAGCGCGCCGATTTGGGGTATTCATGCAGTTACAGCTTGGAAGAGTAGAACTATATTTATCCCGCTGTTTTTTACAACAGTAACAAGGTGCTGCTTTTTGTGTGTTTGCAGGTCAGCTTAATGTAAGGACAGACAAGGTGCTCTGGGAAACAAGAACACAAGCAACGCTTTGCTTCGCAGCCCTGTGCTGAGAACTTTCGGAAGCACTAAAACTCTAAACGCAAAACTTGGTTGTTGCATTTTTTCCCTTCGATCTCGTTAGAGAGAACACGAAACGTTCCAGATGGTCTGTCATGCGCACGTAGCGATCTGGGTAGGGGAAGACAGCAAAGACACTTTTAAATGTAATTAGCTGAGAAGGAACCACCTTGAACGTGGCAGGAATGATGTTTAGAGCCAACAGGCAGGCGGTGGATTATGATCTTCGTTACAGCACGGACCGGAAAGAGCTTGACCATCGTCACCACCTCTGGTTTCCCGCTGCATTACCTCCGACAATCTGACGCTGAAGCCAAGCGAGCGGGTGAAATGCTGGCTCAGCGACCTGACCATTCCACAACGATGTAAGAAAAAAACCCAAAATAAAAGTGGCTCAGCGTACCTGGATAGGAAAAACGAGCCTCTGGTTTTGTAATGAAAAATACTAGGCGTAACCTGAGGGGAATGTTGTCTTTTCAGATGGAATCCACCCTACCCAGAAAGCTTCTCGCACGCTCCAGGCACTGCTGAAGGGAGATGTGCCCAAAAGAAAGCCATGTCCAGGCAGAAAAGGCTCAAATATTTACAAGATATCTGGGCGCCTTTGCCCTCCAAATGTCTCCACCTCAAGGTTTCAGCAGCATCCTCCCACAAATATAACACTGGAAGAGAAAGAAAAGCACTGGTCATCCTGGATACCTCTGGAAAGTCTAAGTAAAGGTTTAAGTGCATCCAAAGCAAAGCTTCCCCACCAGCCACAATCTTCTCGGTTTGTAAGAACACCGTTCTCCCTGCTACAGCTCCCCTGGTCGTTCCTCGTGCTCGTCACATCATTCAAGCACGACTTCCCTGAATGCAAAACAGAGCCGGGGCTTCCTCACGGGGTTCGGAAAATACCCAATCCAGCCCCAGGTGGTGACAGAAATCCGTTGCTGACTGCAGTGAGACAGGATCCTTTCCTCAGGTGCAGTTTGCACCATCCTTTACAGTTACGTTGAGTGCACGAGTGTGTGGGGAGGCTCCTTCCCTGCAGATCCAACCGAGCTTCTCGGATGCTCTGCACGGACGTGGAAAACGCTGCACCCCAGCTCCACGGCGTCCTTCACCGCATCCGTTCTCCAGATACCTTCCCAACCTTGGCTACTGAACCCGCACATCCCCTCGCAGCACGGGTTAAGGATTGCTCCCATTTTCCAACTGGAAAACACAGGAAGGACGGGAATTAAGTGATTTTCCCCACAAGTGTACAGCAGGTCAGAGGCGGAGGCGGAGAGAGAACCAATCCTTAATTCAGGCGCTAGGCAATATTCCTTCCGTCTAGAATATGGACGTATTCTGAAAGGTCGTATTGGTAACTACATTAAAGGAAAATCATCTCCTTGTTAGTGACTCTTAATCCAGACAAGCATGATTCTGAATTAGGCTGTAAGTGTGTTTTAAAGGGAAACACTTAACCTGTGTTATCTCCATGCTGGCACCATAATAAACAGCCATTCCTACTTGTACCGGATTAGGCGAATAATCTTATTATTCATGAAATCTGAAGTATGTGGATGAGAAGAATCTATGCAGAAACCGTCGCTCATGGCTATTTTTAGCACTTCTTCCACGAACACTTGGAAACTATTGATTTGCTTATTATCGGGCACCACCCAGAGTCTCTTTAGGTTCTGCCTGGTGTACTCCTCCTCGGGAAGGCCTTCCACGCTCGCAACCCAATCTAAGGTCAAGTGGTTGGGGTCCTGCAGGTAGCTGGATATCGAAGACAGGTTTCCGTTGAAGCAATAGTAAAGTTTGGAACCGAGAAGCTTCAGGAAGAGGCAAGATGTGGAGAAGATCCGAGCGCTGAACACTTCCATGTTGGAGGAGGACAGGCTGTAGATCTGGGGTGCTTCTCGCACAGTGAAGTGAACAGTCTGGGTCTTCTGATCGAGGGTGATGTTGAGCATGGCGTTCTTCTCCGCTTTCGAAAGCTCCACCTCCTTCTCCTGCAAGGCCTCAATCAGCGGCTGGATTTGATAAAAATCTACCTCGCGTCGAAGCAAGCCCATTTCCTGAAAGTCTTCGGGGAGGTCCAGGTGGGAAGTTCGTAAGAAGTTCAGGATATAGCGGAAGATTTTGCCGTCTCTGTCAATAAAGCAGTTGCCTTGGCTGTCCTTCTTGGTTGGGATCTTCCCACTAAACATCGCCCCCAGCATGGAATCTGGAAAGCTAGTCAGGGTGGACAGAGAGGTGGTATAGAGCTTTCCTCCAACATTGAGCGTGATGGGTTCTGACATGATGGAAAAGTCACGAAGTTGGGACTAATTCTATAAAAGAGATTGAAAAAAAAAAAAAAAATCCAACACCACACATTTAGTTGCGTTTTCCTGTCTGAAAGGTCAAACTACAGAGATAAAGAGTCCTAAATACAGAAAGGCAACTACATGGCAAGAATTCCTCACGGAAATTAAAATTGGGGAATTACTTTAGGAGGTTGTATCTTGAGATAAAACGAGATTCACCTAATCTACCTGTATCCACCCAAAACTTAAGTCTCTGGCCCAAACTAATTCACTGGGCTGATGCTATCAGCAGCAGAGGGAGACGAGCACTTCCTTAGCACAATTCTGCTTTCCAGAAAGGGGCGTCTCATGTAGGTGGGAAGATTTGTCTCTAGAGACTCCTACTTTTAAATGAACCAAAGTTAAGTAAGATGATGCTCAACCTTGCGTAACACTAAACAGCGTGAGCTCAAAGACGGGCCAGGGCAAATTTTACCCAGGACAACCATTTGGATGTTTTTTCTCCCAACAGACTTGAACGGGACTTTGTTTAGCTCAGTTTAGTGCCAGAAACCACAAGTCTTCCAAAACTTTGCAATCACGCTAGAAGTGAAATCTCTCCCATGGACCTAGAGGGGAACGACTGACTTCAAAGCAAGCCTTGTGTCCTGGGCTCACCTGATCCCATCTCCCTCACAAACAGAGAATTTAGGGGGGAAAAAAAGAGGACAGGATGAGAACTCGATACATTCCAGCACCTTCCATGGCCTCTGGAAATAGAATTAAAGCAACGAAGCTGCTGGAGCAGAACCCCCCGACACGCATCCGAGCACAGCCAGCGAGCAGCGCTGCCGTAATCACGCGACTGTCTGTGGTTCCGTTCAATAACCACCAGGCTTTCTCCTTCCAATTTGCTTTGCTTTAGAAAACATCTCCTAATTAACTGGGGCCATCCCCCACTTGACGTAGATTCCACGCAAGCCTCTGCAATCAGCTGAGATGACCAGAGAATGTGATTTCACGGTGCAGTTAAGCATCGCCGCTGCTGGAAGGGACACACCTCCCTTCGCCCTGCACCCTTACGCCAGCTGTGGCAGTCTGGGAAGAAAAAAATATCATTTTCTGGACAAGGTATGTTTCTGTTACACCTTGGAACCAGGCGAATGCCAGGGCTGGTGGGGAGGGAAGAGGAGGGAGCTACTTAGTCCTTTCCATGGTGGAGCAGCTCAGGGCCTGCACAAGGTTCGGCCTCATTCCTGCTAGCAGAGGACCTGCAAACCTGTTTTGCCTTGTTTGCTGAATCCAAATCAATCAACAGATCATTTCCAGCTTTATTGTTGACTGAATCAACAGGAAACCCAGTCACCTCGGTCACTCAACAGAACAGCTCTCTTAAACTTAGGTGCAGGCATTTTCCTAACTAGTCACAGAATAATCATAGACACTATGACACCATCCTCACAGCAAAATACAGACAAGAATGCCGGAATGTCAATTCTTTTAGGGCTGCAAAACCCCAGATAATAGTGTTAATGGCACCCTAAAATACGTCTGTAGGCAGCAAGGACATTTTGCTATGACAAACTTGCCCAGCCTAGGGCAGCTAACGAACAGGTCAAAGGAGAATCTGTATTTCACTTCCAGTTGAAGACCAACATCCCGCTCTGTTCTTTAGCTCGCTTCAGCACGCAGCGTGCATCTCGCTGCACAATTAATGGAAAGAAGCAGAGCTCTAAATCCTGTGGATCCCCGAGTCCCACGTACCCAACAAAACGGGCAAACAAATAGGTGTGTGTAGACCAACACAAGACCCCTTCCATGCTCATGACCAAAGACCATCCTTGTGACTACCCTCATCCCAATCGACCCTAGGTAAAAGTCCCTGTTTCAGTACTAAGCTCCCCTTAGCACTGGAGTCTCAGCATACTTCCCACTCTTGAAGGCTTCTACCCAATTTAGAGTCAAAAGCTGTTTAAAATTGATCATATACAGGCTTCAGCTGGGCTAATTCTGCAGTACAGGTGGCTGCCATGTATTTTTTCCCCAGAGGGCTTGCAGTGTGTCTGTAACGGCATTGCCACAAGGACAATCTGACATTCAGCCTAAACAAATTTAACTTTTTTTCAAGTTTTATCAAACAGAAGCATTCCATGCCTCTCCCTACAGCCCCCAGAAGCAGGACTGACCGTGATCCCAAAGGCCGTGTTCCTTGCCCCTCATCTCTGCTACCCCTCAGGCTGCTTTAGACTAAACAACCCGCATTTTTCTGTTTCGTTTTCAGATTTTTGAGCCCAAGCCTGCTTACCTACACCACAGGAGTGGTTTTCTCATGCTCTCTGCCAGCCTCAGCCAGCTGCGGAGCGAGATGTTTCCCTCGATGCCAATCTGCCAGCTCCCCTTGGCAAAGCCTGTCATCAAGAGTCATGGCCTAAAGACCAACCAGATGGTCCAAAGGTATGGATTTTCTTTTCAAACTCAACACTGGTTTACTCTAATCCAAAGACTCACTGGCTCTATAAACTGAATGAGCGGGAGGTGTCTCTGAACAGATAACATTAAAATAACTGGTTTCTTTCCCAGCGGTCTCAAAAGGCAAACTGCCAGCAAAACCTAACACTGACAGGAACTCTTCAAAGCTGAAGACCAAGTCTACGCTGCCAGCAAGAGCATCAGAAATTTGACCAAGCTTTAGCTCCGGCGTTGGAAGAGTTGTGGGTACAGTAGCACAGAGCTTGGCAGACATGGGGTGACCTCCTGCCCATGTGGGCTCTGCTCCTTTCCCACCTCTGGACGTGGCTCAGCCCCATGTCCTGACCTGCCTATTCTGCTTATTTTGCAGTCTGCAGACCCGTACAGGCCAGATTTTGGCATCCCAGGACATCAGCTCGCTTTTATTTTGGACCTCCCCACTGGATTAAATTTCAAACATTTAATGCTGCAAACATCTGGCCCACGGATAAGGCTCCAGGACAACTACTCCACAGCCGTGGGATCATAAAGTGGAATCAACACACGACAAGTTAATCATCTGCTAATTCATCCTGTTGCTTGCAGGTTTGCGTCTTCATACTGTGAAGATGAATCCCATATCCTGGCAACCTCGGGAGACTCAAAACGCAGCACAGAGGAGCACATGTAGGTCTAACAGAGTCAGCAGCAATCCCGACTTAACGCGTTGACCAACCAACATAATGAGGGTTATTACCCCTCTCTGAGCTGAGCCCTCCTGTGCTCAGCACTGGGGAGGCCACACCTTGAGTGTTGTGTCCAGTTTTGAGCACCTCAACCCAAAAGAGATCTCGAGGGGCTGCAGCGAGTGCAGAGGAGGGCGACGGAGCTGGGGAATAAATCTGATGAAGAGTGACGGAAGGAGCTGGGGCTGTTGGGTTTGGAGAAGAGGAGGCTGAGGGGAGACCTCCTCACTCTCTGCAACTGCCTGACAGGACGGTGTGGAGAGGTTGGGGCTGGTCTCTCCTCACGGGTAATGAGCGACAGAACCAGAGGGAACGGCTGCAAACTGCACCAGGGCAGGGTTACACTGGGCAGGAGGAGGAATTTTTCCCAGCAAGAGCAGTCAGAGCTTGGCACAGGCTGCCCAGGGAGAGGGTTGAGTCCCCAGCCCTGGAGGGGTTTAAAGGCCGTTGAGATGTGGGGTTGGGGGAGATGGTTTAGGGGTGAGCTCTGCAGAGTAGGGTCAGTGGTTGGACTCGATGATCCCAGGGGGCTCTTCCAACCTCAATGATTCTGTGATTCTCTGACTTGGCAGTAGCTGGGGAAAAAAAGACTTTTGTTGCTTTTTTCCTACAAACCTGTTCACGAAGAAAGTTTTTCATAAACTCATTAAAATTAAAAGGGCCGTCAGTTTTCTCTCTTTGCTCATCTAACGGCTCAGCATTTGCCGTCCCTACCCCAGTGTATTGGGCCTGGGTACTTTGTTAATGCAATATAAAGGTTTTTCCAAGAATGCAGCACGGAAATCACTTCTGCTTGGTGGCATTTCCACAAAGAGGAGGTACCAAGAGAGCGTCTCTCGTGGACACGGGTGACGATACCCTGCAGTCACCAAGGACAAGTACAAACTGGGTTCTTGGAAGCAGAGGATGACTGTGAATGGCCTTTTGTGTAGCTGCTCCACAAGTAGCACTTAAAATTCATTTAAATTAGATCAGCTACAGATCTAATTTGAGAGCTGAAGATGCAAATTTGGCCAAAGAGCACAGGATTTACTTTGTGCATTTAGAGTGGCTTGTATTTAAATACATCTTTCTTTTTAGAACAGAATATCACGGGGAAGAAATTCTACAGCTGATTTGAAGTCATAATCTTTTCTGGTAAACTGAGAGAAACGAGCAGTGGTGAACTTTTTGGACAAGTCAGACTCAAAGCTTCTCTATTCTAACTCGGGTTTTACTCACAGGAGCATCCTCAACAGATGGACGGAGAACATTTCTGCAGCGACCTTCTACCCCGTGACTTTAGTTCAACAAATAATTGGCTCGAACCTGGGAAAGCGATGGGGGGTGACACAGCAGGAAGGTAGGAAAGAGTCTGTGAAATGACAAAATCTACCTGTTTTCACTCACAGATGCCTTCTCTTATTTAGAACCATCAGCTCAGTTCATTACCATAATGCTTCCTTTGCTTAATCATGTGGAATGTGGAACAGCTTTGGATAAGCTGATTTCCCCTCTCATGTATTCATCTCATTTCAGAGCCCTTTAATTAGCTAATAAATAAAATGCTGTGTACGTAATTTAACTGAGTGCCTGCTTCACCCAACTTGGCAAAACCCCACAATTGTACAAGTAATCATCAAAAAAAAAAAAAAAAAGCGTCAGTCACGATTTGCCAACATAAATAAAATGTAAAGAAATGGCACAAATATTTCTGCATATTTAACTGCTCTGAAAATGGGTACAGCTGTAGTCAATCCTTTCTGGCCAAAAAAAAAATGCAGTTTAATGGAAAGTCTAAAGTGGTAAATATGTTTATAGGGTTTTCAAAGAGACATAGATCATTCCTTAAGACGTATGTGTCCCTCTCTCAAATTATGATTTTGCTGGTTACTTATCCAGATAAAAACTGGTAACTTAGATCATTCCGGTTAAAACTAATCGAACCCTGAAACAGCAAGTTGAGGAAACACCAGAGAGATGTGTTACGCCTGGTTCTGTGTAACAGTCTCATTGAAGATCTGAAGAAAAGTCTCTCTGCACTAACAAAATTAAGCTAGTACTAGTTTAGTCAAAGCTATAAATACCAGCAGGGGAGAGAAAAGGTACTAAACAGACCAGAAAAAAACCCCAAAATTTTTCATTTGGGAGCATGTGTAGTGATGCTTTGATTTCCCTGACAATTAAACCCAAATACAAGTATTTATCGGGAAAATCTTAGTTGGGAAAAGCAGGAGCCACCGACTGCGAACACAGGTTTCACTTTCCAAGTGGCAGGGAAGGAAAACTGATCACTTTTGGGGATCTCAGAGCCAACGCCTAAGGAGGAGTTAACAGGCTGATCCTTTTGTCCTTCAGAGGATCTCATTAATGAAATTAAGGGAACACAGAGCAGCAAAGCCTCAGCGATCTGTCCCTCGGTGGGAGCGCATACCATGAGTTCTTGGGGTTTCCCCACAAGCTGCTCGTGGCATCTGAAGCCTCTACACGTGGCATTAAAGGTGAGAGAAGTTGTAGCATCCCCTGAAATAGGAGTTTAGGGATGCTGCAACAGCAACAGCAGCTTTTGGAATCATACAATCACAGAATCCTTCAGGCTGGAAAAGCCCCCTGGGATCATCGAGTCCAACCACTGACCCTACTCTACAGAGCTCACCCCTAAACCATCTCCCCCAACCCCACATCTCAACGGCCTTTAAACCCCTCCAGGGCTGGGGACTCAACCCCCTCCCTGGGCAGCCTGTGCCAAGCTCTGGCTGCTCTTGCTGGGAAAAATTCCTCCTCCTGCCCAGTGTAACCCTGCCCTGGTGCAGTTTGCAGCCGTTCCCTCTGGTTCTGTCGCTCATTACCCGTGAGGAGAGACCAGCCCCAACCTCTCCACACCGTCCTGTCAGGCAGTTGCAGAGAGTGAGGAGGTCTCCCCTCAGCCTCCTCTTCTCCAAACCCAACAGCCCCAGCTCCTTCAGTCCCTCTTCATAAGGTTTATTCTCTAACTCCATTGCCCAGCTCCAGCCCCTCGAGATCTCTCTTGGGTTGAGGTGCCCAGAACTGGACACAACACTCAAGGTGTGGCCTCCCCAGTGCCCAGCACAGGGGGACAATCCCCTCTCTGCTCCTGCTGGTCACAACAGTGCTGACACAGGCCAGGATGGTTTTAATTTTACACACAAGGTATTGCACTACCCGTTAATTGTATTGTGTAGCCTTCAATAGCTGACCCCTAAAACATCCCTCCGTGACCAAAACCAGTATCAAATCACAGAATCACAGAATGTCAGGGATTGGAAGGGACCTCGAAAGATCATCAAGTCCAAATAAAGACAGTGAAATACGTGCAGCTTTGTTAAGGAACAGTTGACGGGTAACAACAAAATGCAAAATAAACCCACGGCAAAAAAAAAAAAAAAAAGGGAAAAAAAAGAAAAATGAACTATTTAGGCTGGCATGATGAAGGCTGCCTAAATGGCAATAACATTAAAGCAAGCTAGGGACTGTTTGTGCCAAGCATCAGGAAGAACAGCCAGACTAAAAACCTCTCTGGCTTTCTGAGCCTTGCCCCAGCGAGCTGGTGGAAGCCACATCAGCTGGATAAACGTTACGAGAGACAGACCAGGGAAGGCATTACAGCCAGTGATTCTGCATCGGGAGGGGCAGGATTGATCTCAGCTAAAAAAGTTCTAGAACTGTCCGGGCACCTGGTTCAGCAGAAGATGTTTTTTTGCAGGATGGGGCTCCCGTCTGCCTCATTAGAGTGCATTAACGGCAAATACCTAATTAGGAGAAGATATGTTTTTCTGCCAAGCACTCCGCTTCGGGGTCAACCCTGGACCCCCCACACTCAGCACACGTCACTTCGCTCTGCTGCGACCTACAGAAACCCTGCGCTTCGGTTTGAGCTAAAAAAATCCTTGTTTCCACAAAAACGCCTGAGCCCTGAGAATTTAAAAAAAAAAATACCCTCGTGAAGTCATGAACGCCAAGCGTGGGCACACCCAGCCCCACGGCACTCGCCCTGATGACACCTGCAGACCAGTTTCGTGCCTTGTCCCTTCTCTAAGGGACAATTTAGCAGCAGAAATCGGGACCCTCGGCTCCGAGTCGGTGCCCCTCTGCGTTATGGGCACAGCAGACGAGGCAGTTGGGAGCCTAGAAGTCATCCCACAAAAGATGGGAGAAAAAAAACACAATTAGAAGAACAACAAAGGGAGGGCAGAAACAAAATAAATAGCATTTAGGGGATTTAAAAAAAAATACTAAACTAGAAACTTGGCTCATCGCTTACCTAACCAGCAGTAATCAGCCGGCAGCAAGCGAGAGCTGGGTTTGAGGAAGGATTTGGGACAAAATTCTGCACCAGGATGGATTCACCCTCCCTTCAGGCACCGCTGAAGCACCTTTATTTCTCTCAGCACATCCTCAGCTACAGAAGGGCAAACGCGGTGCCGCTTCTACACCCCCTGTGCTTACTCATCTGAGAGAGGAAAACTCATGTTCCCCCAGTGCTGCAGGACAGACCCCCTGATTTTGGACACCGGGTTAATATCAGCCCCTGCAATAACTAAAGGGCAGCAATTAGAAGCTGAAATCCAGCCGGTGAAGCAGAGCGTGTCTGCCAGGAGCCACTATCCCAGGGGGGTTTGGGGAGGTGGGAGAAGCAGCCGCTTTTTGTTTCGGGGTTGCTGGGAGCCACTGGAAATTTCCAGCCGGCCTTCGGGGAAAGGCCACTCACCCCCGAGGCTGGCACGGAGAGGGGGACAAGGGTGAGGAGCTCCGGGAGGGGACTCCAACTCCCGGCAGGCGCGTGGCAAGGAAGCGACGGCTCAACCTTTCCCTCCTCGCTGCGAGACAGGGGGGTCAGGATGGATCTGTCACCCGCCGACAGCCACGCCGACTGCCCACCTTCAGAGAGCGCCTGCTTAGCCCCCCTTCATTTTCGAGCCATGCTTTGTCAGGAACTGTTCCCCCGCCAACAGGAAAATGCGGACGGGAGTTTCGTAACGTCGCCGGTGGTTTCGTTGCGGGTGCGATGCTGCGTGATCACCCCTTCCCAGACCCGAACCTCAGCACCCTCGACGCTTCGCTGAGGGATGCAGATGAATGCAAAGGGCTGAGCGTCCGGCTCTCTGCAGAGAATCCAAGCAATAAAGAGAAGGGAGACAAGGGCAGGAAAATAGATCCGCTGCCCAGCTGGTGAGAGGAAGGAGCGATATAAAACAAAGGTCAGGTTCCTCCTGCGAGAAGAGGAATGAAAGCAGCAGCGGCTGGGGGGAGGAGGAGAACGCCACGACGGTTAAAGCTGCTGCTGAAGGAGAACGGCAGAAGACAAGATGGAGGGGGAGAGGGAGCAGAGAGCCGGAGCGATGCGGCGGCAGCGAGGTTTGGAGAATAAAAGCTCAGGGGCTGCTGCTGTGTGGGTGACGCAGGCTGCCGCCACGGCGCTGCCACCGGCTGCCCGGAGCCCCTTCGGGGTCTCATGGCAGTGGGAGCATCACTCTGTACAGTCCAACTTACCTCATGCCAGCCCTGGCAGAGGTTTTCACTGATTCCCAATGTCCTGTCCAAGCATCCCCTTGGAGTATCTTCCAGATACTCTTTTTATTTCCTTCCTGGGGCGCTTCACCCGCACATGGGGTAGCCCACGGCCCGCGTATCGCTCGATGCACGCCTGGGCTGCTTCAGCAATCCAGCTTCCACCCCGTGTCCCCCCCGTCACTTCCAGGCCACCCCTTGCAATTAGAAGGGCGGCTAATTGCCAGTGCGCTAGCAAAAACCACTGCGAAACATCCCTCACAAGGTAGGTGCCATCCGGAATCTGACCCTCGGCGGGGCACAGGTCATGCACGTCACCGGCCGGGGCTGGCTGCAGCTTGGCTGGACGCAGAGCCAGCCCCGGGTGTGGGCAGAACGGGCCTGGATTTACCAAACCGCTGTCAATCATTTAATTTCGGAGATTTTTGCCTTGAAAAGCGGGTGGGGGATTTGCAAAGTTTGAGAAGCGGCGCTGAGTCCTACTCGGCTGAGGGCAAGCCCGTACGGCTCCTCCCTGCACAGCCGGGCGTCCACACTGTCACATGAGCTTCAACTAGTAAAATATAAGCCCCAAAGCCCCCCCCGAGCAGTGGTTCACCCACCCTTTCCCCGCATCCCACAGCGTCACTCCGCGGGGCAGCAGCGCCAATCCCCCGCCGCCGCCCCAAACCACCCCCCCCCCCCCTCCACCCCGTGCCTCAGTTTCCCCACCTCGGCGAGGTTACCATGGGGTGATCCCGGCCCTTCCCACCCCCTAGCCTAGCCGGGAAGAGGGGGGGTGGTGTCTCCCCCTCCCATCCCCGCCGCGGTACCCACCTGCCCCCCCCCTCTCCAGCCGCCGAGCCCCGTCGCTCCCCGGGCGCCGCGGGAGGCGGAGGCGGCGGGAGGAGGAGGAGGAGGAGGAGGAGGAGGAAGCTGGAAGGGGGGGAGCGCTGGGATTTGTAGTTCAGAGACGGGCTCGGCCCTGCCCCGGTGCTGCCCGCAAGGACTGCGGCTCGCAACCGGCCCCGCCGCCGCTTCACCGGCCCCGGCGGCCGGGAGGTACCGCGGGGCACGGGGGGGGGGAAGGTGGGGGGTGTCAGGGGTTGGGGGGCTGGGAAAAAGGGGTAAGGGGAGAAGGGGTGCTCGGGAATGGATGCAGGAGGGGTGTTCGCGGTGGGAATGCGGGAGGGATGCTCGGAGGGAGGGATGCCGGAGAGGCGGTGGGGGAAAGGGGTGCGAGAGGGATGCTCGGGGTGAGGGATGCTGGAGGGATGCTCCAGAAGAGGGATGCAGGAAGGATGCTCGGGGTGAGGGATGCAGGAGGGGTGCTCGAGGAAGAGGGTACGGGAGAGATGTTCAGGGTGAGGAAAGCAGGGGGCGTTCTCAGGGTGGGGGCTGCAGGGAAAAGGGTGCAGGAAGGATGCTCAGGGTGAGGGATGCAGGAATGGTGCTCACAGTGGGGGCTGCAGGAGGGGTAATCAAGAAGGAGGGTACAGGAGAGATGTTCAGAGTGAGGGGAACAGGAGAGGTGCTCAGGGTGGGGGATGCAAGGAAAGGGGTACAAGGAGGATGCTGAGGGTGAGGGATGAAGGAGGGGTGCTCAAGGATAGAGCTACTTGGAGGGAGGAATGCTCGAAGGAAGAGATACAGGAGGGGTGCTCCTGGTGGGGAAAGGGTGCAGGAAGGATGCTCAGGGTGAGGGATGCAGGAAGGGTGCTCAGCATGGGCGGTGCAGGAGGGGTAGTCAAGAAAGAGGGTACAGGAAAGATGTTCAGGGTGAGGGATGCAGAAAGGTTGCTCAGGGTGGGGGATGCAAGGACAGGGGTGCAGGATGAATGCTCAGAGGGAGGAATGCTGAGTGGTCGGGATGCAGGAGGGATCCTCGGGGTCGCAATGCAGGAGGGATGTTCAGGGGTCGTGACACAGAAAGAAGCTGTGAGTAAGGGGGGGTTGGGCAGTTGGGGTTCTCAGGAAGTGGGATCCTCAGAGAGTGCTCAGGGAAAGGGTGTAGGAGGGGTTCTTGGGAGGGATACAAAAAGGGATGCTCAGGGGTTGGCGTGTAGAAGAGGGCTTGGAGGGAGGTTCGTGGGAGAGATGGTTGGAGTCAGGGCTGCTGGGAAGGTGGAGGTGCAGGAAGGATGCTCAAGGGAGGGGTGCTTGGAGGGAGGGGTTCAGGAGAGAGGCCCAATTTTCCAGGATTCCCAAAGAGATGCTCAGGATGCAGGAGGGAACCCTGGGGGAGCGATGCTCGAGGAGTTGGGTGTTTGGAGGTCAGGCTACAGGGTGATGCCTGGAGGGAGAGATCCAGGAGCACCACTGGTGAGCGAGGGGCGTGCATTCCCCCGGTGCCTGCAGGGCTGTGCAAACCTGTTTATGAGGCAGCATCTTGGTATGAGAAACTGGGTTCAGGTTTTCCCTGGGGGAGAGGCCCCCAGAGATATTCCTCTCCCATAGGGAGCCAGAAGACCCTAAAAATCAGGGTCAGATTCCCAGCAGTCCGGATTCAAACCCCTTGAGGGTTAAATCTGCCCTGGCTTGGACTTTGCAGATGTTACAGAAGGAGAAAAGCAGGCGTTGGAATATTTGTCTCTTCTGTGAGGTTTTCAAAATGCTTCAGGAACTCAGCTCTGTCCTGCTGAGTCTACGGGACTCACAGCAGAGAAATCTCAACCGCGTGTCCTACCTCAGGCTGAAAAGGTGTAGCAAGGGCTAAGCTTCCACCTGGGAAAGGGGATTTGTGGACACCTTTGTGACGGAGTCCGTAGGGTTTACGAAGCATCCACCTTCCTGGTTTCTGGCTTGGCTGATGCAAAGCCAAATATGTTGGGGGCTGGAGGGAACCGGAGGTCTCAGATGAGTGCCATCTCCCTTTTTTCTTTTCCCAAAGGAAGCACCAAAAAAATTGGAGATCTCTGCATCTCCAAGCAGTGAGGCAGTGTCTGGTGAATTCCAGCCAAGCATCGGCTGCGTCGGCGCTGGGTCTGGTGTGCTGTGGTGAACAGGACGCGGTTTTTCCTTGGGCTCTCTCCAAGGTTTTAGTTTCTGTACACGGACAAAAGCAGGCAGAAATCTGAAGAGAGAAGGGTGATGTTAAATGCTATAAATACCTTCGAGAAAGCAACCAGCTTTCCGGAGTAGCTCTGTTCGGCGTCTCCAGGGATGATGATAGAGAGGATGTGAGTCTGAAGGTCAGTGCAGGATGTGGGTGCTCCGCGTGTGAAGCCCCATGGAGGTAAGGTAGCACAGCCCTGGCTGAGGAGCAGAGCAAGAAGGCTTTTTGGGGAAAAAAAAAAATCAAGATATATTCATCTAGGGGCTGTGAGGAGGAGCGACTGTCCTGGGGAAAACTTACCTAGGCAGGACAAAGATTTTGAGTATCTGATGCCGAATAGAAAAATAAAGTAAAATAATAATAAAAAAAGAGCAAAAAAAATTAAAAGGCAACTGGGATGGGTTATTTTTGTCTGTGGTTGGTGCTGGGCTTGGCCATGGAGCCTGTGGGTTGTCACTGCTGGTCTAGTGGGTAGAGCAAGTCCTGCCTTATCTGCAATTTCTCTGCTGCTGGTTTTCGAGGCAGCGGGAGAGAGGAATTTAATTCATTGCGCTTTGCTTTCTGTATCCATCCCAGCACGGCTGATGATACGGTAGTGGTGGTTTGGGGAAGCTTTGTTAGAAAAGGATAGCAGTAGGTACTCGAGATGTGTGTGTGTGTGTGTGGCTGCTGCCTGGAGGGGTGGAACAGAGCTGGGAGGAGGAGTCAGGAAAGAGAGGATGAAACATTAGGGCCTTGGGCTTTATGTGGTATTATTGCGCTGATCGCTTTGACATCCAGCCAAAGCCTTTTTTATTTTTTTTATTTGAAGACTGAGTGCCTACCAGCAAAAAAAACCAACACCATAGAGCAAGAGAAGAAACTGTGGGATTTATGTGCACCGAAGGCATTGAGTAAGAAGCAAGCAGGGGAGGTGGGGTAGAGGGGTTTGGTAGGGCAGCCAGCCCAGCACTCTTGTCCATGAATTAAGGCCATGATAGGTCATTTGGAGATGGTTGATAAAATTGTATGATGTGGTCAGACTTATTTATAATGGTTTAGAATACTAGAATCATTCGGGTTGGAAAAGACCTTTGGGATTATCGAGTCCAACCATTGACCCAGCACTGCCAGGTCACCACTGACCCGTGTCCCTGAGCCCCACATCTCCCCAGCTTTACATCCCTCCAGGGATGGGGACTCCACCCCTGCCCTGGGCAGCCCAAGCCAGGGCTTCACAACCCTTTTGGTGAAAATTTTTTCCCTAATTTCCAGTCTAAACCTCCTCCTTTCTTGGAGGAAAAAGGAATGATGAAATACACGGCACTGCAGAAGAAAGGAAAAGTGCCTGTGGTGGCCTGTGGATCTAAAGCATCAACAGATTTTAGTAAGCGTAGGAAATAGTAGATGGTGAATTACAAATAGAAGTCTTTTGGTTAATTACTTTTTAGGACCCCGTTGGAAAAGTGTGTGGCTGCAGGGGAGAAACTCACGGTTTCCAAGGTGGCAGGAGCAAAGCCATGCCAGGGGCCAGCAGCCCAGTGGGGTGATGGTGCTCAAATTAACCTTTAGTCTCCAGAGAGGACAGAGAGCTGCTAAGCAGGAAGGTCCTGAGGAGCGTGGAGACAGCCTCCTGCTCCAAATCTGCTCCTGCCCGTGGCCAAAGGGGAATCTCTGTACTTAAGGGAGATTCTGATTTGGTGCGATGGGAAAGAATCACGGAGTCACAGAGTGTTAAAGGTTGGAAGGGACCTCAAAGATCATCTAGTCCAGCCCCCTGCCAGAGCAGGGTCACCCAGGGCAGCCCCACAGGAACGCGTCCAGGCGGGTCGGAAAGTCTCCAGAGATTTTCAAGTCCCTTCATCATCCTCGTCGCTCTCCGTTGGACTCTTAGAGTCCAACGGAGAGCGACGAGGATGATGAAGGGAGGAGGTCCCAAGGAGACTCCACACCCTCTCTGGGCAGCCTGGGCCAGGGCTCCGGCACCCTCACAGTGAAAAAGTTTTCTCTTAATATTTTTATGGAACCTCCTATGTTCCAGCTTGCACCCACTGCCCCTGGTCCTGTCCCTGGACATCCCTGAGCAGAGCCTGGCTCCGTCCTCCTTACACTCCCCCTTTCCATATTTATAAACATGAATGAGGTCACCCCTCAGCCTCCTCTTCTCCAGCTGCAGAGCCCCAGCTCCCTCAGCCTTTCTGCATAAAGGAAAACACCAAGAGCCTTCCTGACCAAAAGGAATGAGCCGCAGAGACACAGAACACGAGTGCAGTCTGTCACTGGAATGCAGTTTGGGACCAGAAGTGAAGAATATGTGATCTCCTTGAAAAGAGAACGTGAACTTCAGAAGGCAGATTATAATTATATGCAAAAAAAATTTGGCCAGGCTTCTGCTCTGGCAATTTTCTCCTGTGATGACTGCAGATGGGTAAAGTTCAGTTTCTAAAAGGGTTTTTAACTGGGTTTTGCTGCGGTTCTTAGCTCTGAGCTTCTGCCCAGGTCTCATAAAAATGGACCGGATCCTCTGCTCTGCCGTGGCACTTCCTTGAGGGCACCTTAGACACCCGCTGAGGTGACCAAAGCGAGGAGGACCGTGGCCGTTCCTGCGTTTGCGGGTCTGGAGAGAGCTTTGGTTGTTGGCTTTGCTGCTACCTCTTGCACCTCCTCGAGCAAATGGGTTGATCTGGATGTGCCTCAATTATTCCATACCGCTACGACAGCGTGAGCCATGTCTGTGGTGGGACATCCATCACCTTGTGCATAGAGCTTTAGACAGAGTTTGTAGGGCGGTGGGTTGGGATGAAGCCACCGGGCATCGTTAGGGTGCAGATAATAATTAGGGGAGGCTGAGGCTTTGGAAAATCATCGCAGAATCACGGGTGTGAAATAATTAAGAAAGGACTAAAGAGAGAAGCAGCACTTGTGTTGTTGGGAGGTAGAAACCACGGCACCGACTCTCTGTGAGGGCTTGATGTGTGTGCGACAATTGTTGAACGGGAATGACATCACTCACATTAATTAAGGTCATTAAGTCAGAAAAAGCAGGTCTCAGCTAAATGGAGAGTATGACCTGGTGTGCACATCATTCTAGATCACGGGGAGGCGGACGCAGGAGATGCAGGAGCGTGGAGGAGGGCCCAGCAGTGGACTTCGTCTGGTAATTCCCAGCTCTGTAGGGAAATTGCCATTTCTTCCTAGTTATTTCAAGGGGATTTTTACAAAAGTAGTGACAGGGAAGTGATAAGAACGGCTGCCTGCGCCTGCCTGGTGCCACCGGGCAGGTTGTATCTGTTGTCTGTGGTTTCCTCCCCTTGGCTGGATGAACGAGTGGATAATTTGGACTCCCCTACAAAATAAAATCCCCTTTATCTGTGAATTAATTTATTCCCTGCAAAAAAAAATAAATAAATCATTAGGACACAATTACTTTGGTGTTCCTGGAAAACAGGCCTGAAGAGGTGTGTGGCAACAGGGACCTTTTAAGAAATTGTACACAAAGTCGTGGAAAACTTTGCAGAAACTTCGGAGCATATGGTATTTCTTCGTGGGGTATTTTGTGTCCTGGCAAGGCACCGCGCGCGCTAGAGCTCAGCAGGCTGCAGGATTGAGCCCTAATTGCCTGGAAGACACAGCGAGAGTAACAGTAACGTCTTGGCTGACATCAAAGAACCCATTTCAGCAGGAATTAAGGACGATAAAAGTCTCTTTTCTGTGCTTCCAGAGCTCCGGAGAGTTCAGGGAAGTAGATCATGATTTCTGCTTCTCTGTAAGTAAGGAGCAAATCACTTTGTTTATCGGTTTCTGTTTGGGTGGTGGGATTTTTTTCCTCCTTTAGTGGAATATGTATGATGCCCGTTGTAGGAAATGTGCTGAATTTATTAGCAGGATTTCCTGAAGGTAAAGTACAGCTCACATCCATGTTTTCAGAGCATTGTAAGGTCTGGGGTGTGGGAACTGATGCTGCATTCTGCAAAAAAAATACTAAGGAGCCTTTACTGGAGACCTGCTGCTGGCAGGAATAGGGGACTGAACTGATTTAGGAGTAATTGGGTAGACTTCTATTGAAATGAATCCTTATTAAAAAAACCAAAAACAACAAAAAAACACAGTCAGAAGAGAAATATAAGGATACCTCCGAACAGTACAGGTTATGAAGATTAGACCCAATCAAATCCCAAGGTGACTTTTCATCCTGAGGCTGGATATGGGTTGGTTTTTTTCCTGGTTTACTCAGTTTGGAGGGTGAAGCTATGCTGGTCGATGCTGCTTAAATTACTTTTCCCTCTCTGGTTCCTAGAGCACGGTTTTGTATCTGTCCTTACAGGGACACGACTCATGGTCAGCGACACCTGTCACAAATGTTGATGAAACAATTTTATTTGTGGCTTTAGATGGAATTTAAGTCTGGAGCCAGGGCTGCTCTCCTGGGCAACAGAGCTGGGGAAGGGCCTGAAGAATAAACCTTATGAAGAGGGACTGAAGGAGCTGGGGCTGTTGGGTTTGGAGAAGAGGAGGCTGAGGGGAGACCTCCTCACTCTCTGCAACTGCCTGACAGGACGGGGTGGAGAGGTTGGGGCTGGTCTCTCCTCACGGGTAATGAGCGACAGAACCAGAGGGAACGGCTGCAAACTGCACCAGGGCAGGGTTACACTGGGCAGGAGGAGGAATTTTTCCCAGCAAGAGCAGCCAGAGCTTGGCACAGGCTGCCCAGGGAGGGGGTTGAGTCCCCAGCCCTGGAGGGGTTTAAAGGCCGTTGAGATGTGGGGTTGGGGGAGATGGTTTAGGGGTGAGCTCTGTAGCGTAGGGTCAGTGGTTGGACTCGATAATCCCAGGGGGCTCTTCCAACCTGAGTGATTCTGTGATTCTGTGATTCTTTAACAACTCCCTTTTTGTTCTGAAGGGGCAGAAAGCTCTGCAGACCTCGGTGTGTATTTGTGAATGTGGTACCCAATGTCATCAACCCACCTTGGTCTGGCAGGTGGAGCAGGGAGTGTCTTCAGGACAGTTTCGTAGTCCTGGGCATCTGCATGACAAAGGCGAGATGGGAAGACACACCTCCCTCTTGCAGAGCACTTCTCCCTCTCTACCACATCCTCAAATAAATCAAGGATTCTCTGAGAACCTACTTTTGTCAGCCTCCATTCGGTGCTCGGGACAATCATAGTGCAATATTGTGTCCAGTTCTGGGCCCCTCAGCTCAAGAAAGACAGGGAACTGCTGGAGAGAGTCCAGCACAGGGCAACTGGGATGATGGAGGGAGTGGAGCATCTCCCTTATGAGGAAAGGCTGAGGGAGCTGGGGCTCTTTAGTTTGGAGAAGAGGAGACTGAGGGGTGACCTCATTAATGTTTACAAATATATCAAGGGTGAGTGTCACGAGGATGGAGCCAGGCTCTTCTCGGTGACAACCACTGATAGGACAAGGGGTAATGGGCTGAAACTGGAACATAAGAGGTTCCGCTTAAACTCGAGAAGAAACTTCTTCTCAGTGAGGGTGACGGAGCCCTGGCCCAGGCTGCCCAGGGAGGTTGTGGAGTCTCCTTCTCTGGAGACATTCAAGACCCGCCTGGACACGTTTCTGTGTAGCATTATCGAGGCGTTCCTGCTCTGGCAGGGGGATTGGACTGGATGATCTTTCGAGGTCCCTTCCAATCCCTAACATTCTATGATTCTATGATTCTATGATGTGACACATGTCTGGGTACACGAAGGAGGAGGTGGCTGGGGATGACCAGCATTCAATTGCCAAGGGCAAATCCTGCTTGATCTATGTGATGACCTTTAAGGATGACTGAGGAGCATCAGTTGTTGTCTTTGACTTCAGTAAGGCTTCTGAGATGAAGTCCAACAGCATCGTTGTGTCAAAGGTACAAGAGAAACTGCAGTCTAGAAGGGTGGACTGCTGATTGAAACTATGCTGGCACCTTTCCTTTTTAGCATTTTACTCAACAGCCTCGAGGAGGAGATGAAAATCACCTCATCAGGTTCGTGAGGGACACCAAACTCGAGGGAATAGACAATATGCTTGAGGGCAGGGCAGCCCTACAGGACCACCAGGGCAGGCTGGGGCTGACAAGAGCCTCATGGAGTTCAACAAGGACAAATGCAAAGTCCTGCACTTGGGGTGGACTCAAATAGGATGGACTAAGCCAGGATGGACTAAGCCAGGTTGGACTCACCAAGGATGGACTAACAAGGCTGGGGACTGACTGGTAGCATCCCCTGAGAGCCTGGAAGGAGGTTGGTCAGGAGATGGAGCCAAGCTTTTCAGAGCAGTGCGTGGCAGGAGAAAGAGGAAAAACAGGTGTAAATGGAAACAAGAATTTCCAGCTGGAAATCAGGAAAATCATCGTGCTCTGAGGTGTTTAGGCATGGGGGCAGGTTGCCCAGGGGGATTGTGTGACCTCCATCCTGGGATGTTTTCAAGACCTGAGCGGACGAAGCCCTGAGCAGCTTGGTTTGATTTCAGCTTTGTGCAGGGGTTCTGCTAGAGATCTACCGAGGTCCCTTCCCCCTGATGCTGTGATTTTACCAGTGTTGCTCCTGCCTGCCGTTCACCCAGCGGGGCGCAGAGCAGTTTTGCCACTTTGTGGGATTTTCTTCTCTTTCCCTGCAAAGCTGGCGCTGTGTGCTGTCTGTTTTACGTGAGCTGCACAACAGATGGGTGCCTCAAAGCAGCTCTTCAGATTAATAATTAATGCTTTGACCTTCTACAGCATCTTGGTGTGCTCAGAAAACCCGTTTCTCTTCACAAGCAGGAATGAGCCGACCCTCCCAACTTTTCCATGAGTTGTTACTGCCGGTGAGGAAGATGAGGTGCAGAAAGGTTGCCTCACTTTAGGAGCACTCATTACAGAAGCCTGATTATCTGAATATTTATTCTCTTTATTTGGGTATTAACTAGAGGAGAGCCAGGGACCAGATCTCCAAGGCAGCATCTGCCTGCCCAGAGACAAGACTGTCGTTCCCTCTCCTGCAGTTCCCTGGGTTATTTATGACACACATCCACTTTCTACAGCAAATGAGACAGACAGCACTCTCCTTCACGGCAAAACCTGGTTCATCCTTCAAGCAGGTCCTAGGGAAAAGAAAAAAAAAAAAGAGAAAAGTTAATATATGATTCTTCAATACCTCTCTGAAAGCATCTGAGCTGTGCTGGGCTTGAATCAGCCGTCTTCATTCCTAACCTTTGACAAGTGATTGTTCTTTTAGTGTAGTCTTAAGATTGTAATTTTTATTATTACATATTACTAAGTAACTTGAATGTTGTTTTAATAGAGTCATCACAGAACCACGGAAGGGACCTTAAAGCTCATTTTGTTCCAACCCCCTGCCATGGGCAGGGATGCCTTTAACCAGCCCTGGTCGCTCCAGGTTCATCCAACCTGGCCTTGAACATCTCCAGGGAGGGGGCAGCCACAGCCTCTCTGGGCAACCTAGTCCAGAGTCTGGCCACCCTCGCACTGAATGATTTCTTCCTAAGATTTAATCTAACCCCCTTCTCCTTCAATTTAAATCCATTTCCCTTGTCCTGTCGCTGGACACTCTTGTCAAAAGTCCCTCCCCAGCCTCCCTGTAGGTCCCTTCTGGCACTGGAAGCAGGGGTAAGGTCCCCCCGGAGTCTTCTCCTTTTTTAGCATCCTCCACCCTGGCTTTGTTTGGCCCCCACCCAGGGAGCAGCTTGGTGAACCCCGATACACAACAGAAACCTGGGCTTGTTTGTCCCCTCCTGCTGACACCAGGGTAGTTAGAGGGGTGTAGGTGGGACTCTTACCTAAAGCCCAACCTCGTACTGTAAAGTACTTCATTGGTGAAGAGAGCATGGACCCTCCACCACGAGGGCATCTCCAGTGGTTCTCCCTGCATGTCTTCGAGGTCCTAATGTCAATATGAGGCTTTAGGACAGGAAGGAGGCAGATGGTTTGCCTTTACTGTCCTTAGATGCTCTATATTGGGACTTGCTTGTTGACCATGGAGGTAGACCACACCCACAGCCTGGACATGATTTCTAGCCGATGTGGAGGTGTTGGGTCCTAGGCTGGACTTGATGATCTCAGAGGCCTTTTCCAGCCTCAACCAATCTGTGATTCTGTGATTATGAAGGGAGTTTTTTTCAGCCTTGTCCTCGCCGTGCCGTGTCAGATGAGACCTAGTTGCGCTCCAGACAGCAAGGCTGGTGTGACCCATCCTCACATCTCTTTCTGTGATCAGCCTGAGAAAGAATCATAGAATCACAGAATCATAGAATCACAGAACAGTTCAGGCTGGAAAAGACCCTTGGGATCATCGGGTCCAACCATTAACCCTACACTACAAGTTCACCCCTAAACCATCTCACCCAACACCACATCTCAGCGACACTCAAACACACCCAGGGATGGCGACTCAACCCCCTCCCTGGGCAGTCTGTTCCAGGGTCTGACCACTCTTTCCGTGAAGAATTTCTTCCTGATGTCCAGCCTAAACTTGCCCTGTTGCAACTTGAACCCATTCCCCCTGGTTCTGTCCCTAATGACCTGGGAGAAGAGACCAGCACCAACCTCTCTACAACGTCCTTTCAGGTAATTGTAGAGCATGATGAGGTCCCCCCTCAGCCTCCTCTTCCTCAAACTGAACAGTCCCAGTTCTCTCAGTCGCTCCTCGTAAGGTCTATTCTCCAGGCCCTTCACCAGCTTTGTCGCCCTCTTCTGCACTCGCTCCAACACTTCGAGATCTCTCTTATACTGAGGTGCCCCAAACTGAACACAATATTCAAGGTGAACTGAACACAATACTCAAGGTAAAGCTGAAGAAAGAGTTGCAAGTCTGTCTCAAAGTTCACATGGAAGTAGACTCCTTGCATGGAAGTTCAGCAATGCTAAAGTAGCTCAAAACTCAGTCACACTGGGGACAGCAGTGGACAACCATCACCCCTGAGCAAGGCCACCCAACACCACGTTCACCAGTGGGCTGTGGACTGTGGTAGTTTATAGAGTTAGGTCTAAAAGATCTGTGACCATTTTTTGACCCTTCTATCTGTGGGTACTTTCTGTTTGAGGTGAAAAGACATCACCTGAGGTTTAATGCAGGCTGGTCCTTCAAGAGTCCTTCTTATGACATCTGTCCTGTGAAAATGATGCAGTGAGGAGCATTAGCCCTGCCAGAGCTCATTGTTGGGACGGCAGCAGTGGTGCTTGAGCGGGAAAAATAAATCCAGCACATGAGCAGAAGACCAGGGGAGTCGACAGGTGAGGGACAGAAAGGCCGAGGTGGTGCCTGGAGAGCCATTGCAGCATAGGCTGCTGTCCTCGCTGGGCAGGGAGGTGGCCGTGCATATATCATGGGATTTTTTCATCCTGTGAGATTGTGGGGGAAGCAATGATGGGCAGAGGAGATGTTTGGCTGAGTGGGAAGGCTTCCCAGCCAAGCAGCTGCGAGACAGAGCTTGGGGTTTATATCTGGCCTGGGTTTTTCTTCTGCACCAGCAAGCAGCTGCCTACCAGGAGAGAAGATACTCTCTGGCTCCTGGGCAGGCTTCCTCCAGGGAGAGGATGGTCCCAGGTTGGCATCCTCTGAGATCCCTTCTGGATGTCACCTGTGAAAACCATAGCTGGGGTATATGCCACCTGCAGGCACGCTTTTCATAAATAAAATGCTGCCCACCTGAAAAGCTTCAAACATTTCCAAAGTGCCAATGAAGAGACCAACCCCGCCAGGAATTGCTGCGTGTTTGTCCTCACTTCACAGGTTAAGAGACAGAAAGGGGGTGATTATTCTTCTGGTCAGACACACACGAGCGTGGATGGATCTGTCCCGCTTTGATGCCTCGTTTAGGTAACGAAGGTGCCCCATACCTTCCTTCTCCCTCCCCCATGGGGCATTTCAGGCTGTAGGCAAGAAGGGATGTTCTCCAAACCAGGGAGATCTGCTGTGGGTGAGCCTTTATACAGCCCCTGAACTACACTTTAAGAAATCCTGGATGTCTGATTTATATCACTCTGTAAGGGGGTTTCTTGTGCAGTAGCGCATCCAACACCCGGTTATCAATGTTGGTCCGGGGAAATCCTTTTGGTTTTGTTTTTTTTTTCAAGCACTCTCTCCTCTAACGCTTTGTTGCTGGTGAATTCGGGCCATGACGAATGGGAAACTTTGCCCGATTCTGCAGTTTTCTCTCCCTCCTCGCTTCGGTCCTGCATACAAATGAAGCAGGTCCCTGGGGAGCAGCCAAGGCTGCACCACTCATCTGCCAGCGCGGCGCCAGCGTCAGATGTTCTGCACAGAGAGGCTGCAGCCTCGCCTCTGCTTCTCCTTCCGTGATCATGAAGACCATCACCGGGAGCATCGTTGCCTCTTGAGGACACCTGAGCCAGCAGGCACCAGTGGGAGACCTTGGCTCCCTCAATCCCCCACTCAGCCCTTCCGTGGGTCTGTGGCAGGCTGTCTTGGGGAAAATGGGGATTGGATGTTGTGAAGCATGGGGGAGGGTCTGGTGGGAGAGCTGGTGAACTCATCGAGGAGAGGGAGCTCATCCATCCCTAGGGTGAGATGTAAAACTGTAGTTGGTTGTTTTCCAGACAAAAATGCTCAAATGTGTGATTAGTCTGACAAGTTCTGTACTTTTGTGTATCCTAGTCTCAGGCAAACATCACCGGAGTGGAAACTTTTCTGACAGCCACAAAAATTCTCATCTTCAGAGGAGTCCCAGGCAGCTCTCAAGCTCTGCTTCTTTGACCTCCCTTGCCAAACGGAGCTTGAAAGCTCAGCAGGTCCTGCTTGAATTAATCTGCTCCTCTGTTCCTCTGTTTCAGCAGCTGGGAGCAGAGATGGATAAGATACTGGAAGCCGTGGTGATGTCCTCGTACTCCAACAACGTAAAGCAAGGGCTTGTGAGGCGCGTCATTGAGGCATCGAAGCAACCCATGGACAGCGAGCAATGCTGGTCCATGCTGGAGCTGTCTACCAAGCTTTATCTCACGGGGGACACCAAGTATAAAAGAGAGGTCGGGAAGGAGGTTCTGGAGGTCTACGGCCACTACCACCCGGAGGAGTTTGAGGAGTTCTTCAATGTCCGCTTCCTGCTGAGTCTCCTCCAGGAAGGCTATGGACCTCTGGGGAAGAGAAGCCACTACGTCCTCGATTACATCCAGTTAGGTCTGCAGTTCGTCTTGGAAAGCCCGTCGGCAAACAGCATCTTCGGGTTATTGAGGATCGAGGTGCTCCGGAAAGTCTGCGAGAGGCCGAGCCCCAAGCAGTGCGCGAAGATCAGCAAACTCTTAACCCAGCACCCTCAGTGCATCCCCACGGGCAAGCACCAGGTCTTGTTTTGTCAGCAGCTGATCCGGTGCATCGGGCACTTCCAGTGCATCTCCGAGGGGGAAGAGGACATCATGGAGTTTTTGGAGCAGGTGAACAAAGTGAGCGGCCTGCTGCAGAGGATCTGGAGGACCCAGACCTCAGCCATCCTGCCCTCTTTGAAGGAGTTGTTCACGATCATTTCCTCAACAGGTAATGAATAAAAAAAAAACAAACCCAAACAAAACACTGGGAACGTAAATGTTGGCCTCGATGAAGTAATGGTGGAAGCTGCAAGAGCGTAGGTTTAGACTAGATCTAAGGAAGAAGTTCTTCACCCTGAGGGTGGCACAGGTTGCCCAGGGAAGCTGTGGATGCTCCATCCCTGGAAGTGTCCAAGGCCAGGCTGGATGGAGCCTTGAGCGACCTGATCTAGTGGGGGATGTCCCTGCCCTGGCAGGGGAGCTGGAACTAGATGACGTTTGAGTTCCCTTCCAACCCAAATCATTCTATGACTCTAAGTAAAATCTGTTGAGTTTGATGTCTTGCATGGTCCTCATCCACTCCAGAAATGCAGCCATGGGTGAAATATAATAAACAAGCATCTCTAAAAGTTATCTGGAGCTTTAAGCCAGGAAAGCAATATCGCCCCAAACCACACCGAGTCTGCACCAGGACCTTTTAACTGGGTTGAAATACTTGCAGCACACGTTTGTGTGTTGAGCCCTTCCCAGCGTCAGCTGTGCCTGGTGGAAAGCACCTTGTCTGCAGCTGGTTGGAGTTGGACTTGAAACCTTCTAGAGATATCTCTCGTGGCTGGCTTGATGGGACCCCACAGCCTGCTTCCTGGCAGAGACTAAAGACAAAGCTAAGGAATCATTTCTCAATGATCTAGAGGTAGGAAGCCCTACCATCTCCCTGGAGAGCAGTCATATCTTAAGGTGGGATGAAGGATGTTCATCCACCTTCTGGAGTTTTTAAGTTCTTGCAGAGGGTCTCAGATTTTTGGAGGTACCAGTGCCATGCAAGGCTGGACTCTCTGCCGTGAGCTCTTGCTCCAGCTATTCCTAAGCCCACAGGAGATGGATTTTCAGTGCCCTCTGTAGGAAAGCCTCACGTTTTGAAGGTGCTCCAGGTGGGCAAACCTGCTGTCGCATCCCGTTGCAATTATTTGAAGTACTTGGAGCACACAGAGGAAATTTGGGACCCAGGGTTTGCCCGAGAACGTTCTTGTGCCTGCGATCTCTTCCTCCCCTTGGGCTGTGTACGGCCCCGTGCAACAGCCCACCTGCTATGACCCAAACTCATTTTCTACACTGGGATTTGGGGACTTGTCTCCACATTGCTCACTTTTACCAGCTGATTCGTTGCTCCATTTTCGTAGGCAGAAATTATTTGGCTTTTAGAAACAAGAAATGACCTCAGGTACCTGTTTTTCCCCATGACTAGCATCTTCACTGCTGGCACCCATCCATGTCTTGCAGAGGAACAGGAGGCACCGTCCAACGCCTTGGCCAGCGTGGTCCAGTTTGTCCCTCTGGAGCTCATGGACGGTGTCATAAGAAACCTGACCAACGATGACAGCATCACCGACGTGCAAATGATGATGGCCATCGGCAGGTAGGACAAGCTGCAGCAGTGAACAGCATCCTCAGTTTGGAGAAAAACCCTCCCCAAAGGTGCACTCAGGTCCTTTGCATGGTTTTGTCCCAAATAGTTTGCCTGGAGCTGCCTAGTGAGGAGCCTGTGGGATTTCTGGATCCTTCCTGCCAGCCCTGAGGGCCTAGAGAAATAGAATTCTGCTGATTCCATTTGTCTGTCTGTTTGTCTGTCTGTCTATCCATCTGTCTATCTATCTATCTGACTGTTTATTTTTTTATTAGAAATAATTAGTGCTATGGGATGCCCAGCATAAGCTCTTGAAGAGTTTTGACTTTTGTTTCAAAGCTATTGAGGGCCTTTTCTTCAGAAAAAAATTCTCCTTTATAGAATTTCCTGCTGATCTCTGTCTCCCTTCAGAAGGACATCATCCAGTATCACCAGTCATGGCTAAAAATCTTGCAGAGGGAGGTATGCCCAACGGTTTCAATGATGCCACCTTGATCTCTGTCATAAATGTGGTGCTGCTGGTCTGGATCTTGGTCCTGTGCAATGTTTATCCTTGCACTTTGTGCAGGCAGAGTCAATGGAGCCCTCACCAAGGCATGATGAAGTGGGTAACACACTGCCTGACGTGCTCCACCTGGTCTTTGCAGAGCCACTGCCCTCTTTGGCATCACCAGATCTTCCTTGCAAACTTGTGCCCAAGTCCTGCAGCTCCTCTGAGTTCCAGTGCCTTGCTCCAGATTTGCTTGGGATTATGTCCCCTCCCTGGCAGTGCCCAAGGCCAGGTTGGACGGGGCTTGGAGCAACCTGTTCTGGTGGATGGGTCCCTGCCCAGAGCAGGGAGGTTGGAAAGAGATGAGCTTTAAGGTCCCTTCCAACCCAAACCATTCTGTGAATCTATGATCCTCAACCCATGCTTGTCTTCATAGAATCACAGAATGAATCCTAGAATGTCTTAGGTTGGAAGGGACCTTAGAGATCATCTCACCCACCCCCTGCCATGAGCAGGGACGCCCTTAACCAGCCCAGGTTGCTCCAGGTTCATCCAACCTGGCCTTGAACATCTCCAGGGAGGGGGCAGCCACAGCCTCTCTGGGCAATCTGTTCCAGAGTCTGGCCACCCTCGCACTGAACAATTTCTTCCTCACATCCAATCTAAACCCCTTCTCCTGCAGTTTAAATCCATTTCCCTTGTCCTGTCGCTGGACACTCTTGTCCAAAGTCCCTCCCCAGCCTCCCTGTGGGTCCCTTCAGGCACTGCAGGCAGGGATAAGGTCCCCCCGGAGTCTTCTCTTCTCCAGCTGAACAGCCCCAGCTCCCTCAGCCTGTCCTCGCAGCAGAGCTGCTCCAGCCCCGGGTCAGCTTTGTGGCCTCCTCTGAACACGCTCCAACAGCTCCATGTCCCTCCTGTGGTGGGGACACCAGAACTGGACGCAAGATTCGAGGTGGGGTCTCACAAGAGGGTCTTAGATGTCTCCATTTAAACGGGTGACGTCCGCAGGCAGTAGCACACACGCTGTGACCTGATCTTGCTGGAGGCATCTCTTTTCCTCTTCTCATCACAGGATTTATGTCCCCCCCAATAAGGTTACACAGAATCATAGAATCATTAAGGTTGAAGAAAACCTTTAAGATCATCAAGTCCGACCGTTACCCCAGCGCTGCCAGGCCCACCACGACAGAAACCCACGTTATTGCCAATGGGAACTTTGTTTATGCAGAAAGGGGTTGATTCTTTTTGACTTGCTGGGGAAGGTCGTGGTTTTCCTGGAGCCCAGAGCAACCCAAGACAAGTTCTAAACCATCTTCTCCATCTTTTTCTCCTTCGGGCAACCTGCTGCCCCGAGCTCCAGGCAATGAACCCTCAGAGAGCGCCAGTTTCTAAATAGAGAGGTTGCAAAATTGGTTGCATCATGCCTTAAAACATTCTTTGTTACGCAGAAGGATGAGTAAATGATTACTGAGAATTAGCCAAACATTAAGCAGAGCCTGCAGAAGTGTAATTAAGATCACTTAGGAGAAACACGGAAGTTTTTGGCGGCGTGTTTTCAGCACACAGGGCCCCCAGAAAACTGCACGACCGCCGGGCATATGACGAGTGCGTGTGCTCCGTGCCTGGAAAAATCAGATTAAAATTAAAATCAGATTAAATCAGAAGGATCTTCCAGCTCAGGATCCCTGACAGACTGTTTACATGCAGAATTCTCTTCCTCCGTGGTTTGGATTGGGGAGTTAGTAGCAGGGGAACAAACTGGAGGTGGGATGGAGCTTCTGATCACAGAATCACAGGATTATTGAGACTGGAAAAGACCTCTGAGATCATCAGGTCCAGCCTGATCGAGCACTTAGAGAACAAATAACGACAAAGAAAGCTGGGAGCCTGGCACCTGCTGGTCTAAGCACACTGCAATCTCTTTTAGAGTTTGTCTCTTTTCAGATAAACTCCATTAATGTGCATCCACGACTTCAGAAGCACTCACTGATTTGTGATGTTAATTTTTATTTTTCTTCTCCCCGGAGCACGTATCTTGTTTCAAAGTGCCCAGGTCCTGGTGGAGAAGGCATCTGCCTTCGCGCAGCGATGCAGCCACTTGCTACCTCTGGAAATCAGGATTTGAGCTTTTCAGAGTTTAGTGTGCCACATCCATGGCTTCTCTGGAGAATCAGGACCCCGGCTTCCAGGACGTTTGTGGATCTTGCAACATGGAAAATGCAACGTGAATTTAAAATGTAAATTCTTCCCACTGCAGCAACACAGGCAAGCAGCAGACAGGACTGAAACTTAGGCACTGGTGCTGGTAAAAAATAGATTAAAGCGGCCAAGGTTATTTTATGCTCGTGTGAAAGAAGACAGGGTGAGGAGGGACCTTTGGAGTCACCTCCCTGCTTTATTGGCGTTGACATTCCAGACCAGGAAGGGCTTTTGCTCCCACTGTTCTTCTGTCACAGCCGCCCCACCGCCAGGCTGCTCTGATGGTTCGAATCTCTCTCCTAATGGCCAGCCTAGAGGTACTTCTGAGCATCTTATTGTTCATTTGTTCTTATGCCAACAAAAGTAGCTGAAATAGCTCTTTTCCCTCCCTGGCGTTTATTCCTTCAGTGGATGCAGGCAGAGCAGTCCGTTCCCATCTCTGCTTCCCCGTGGCTGTGCTGCACAAGCACAGGTTATTTTAAGCTTTCCTTGCAGGAAATGTTCTTCATTGCCCTGACCACCTTGACTGGCTTTTTCAACACCTGATCCCACTTCAGGTCATTGCTCTTAGAAGTGGGTGGTGACGTTTGTGCAGGTGTCCTTCATCACTGCCCTTGGCGACAGCTTGGAAGGTCATTGTTTTGCCATGGAAAACATCTTTTCTTCTGCACCACAACATGGTGCTGGTCTTTCCCATGGCTACTGTTAATGGCTTCTAGTCATAGAATCATAGAATCATGGAATCATAGAATCCTAGAATGGTCTAGGCTGGAGGGACCTTAGAGATCGTTTAATCCAACTTCCCTGTCGTGGGCAGGGACACCTCTCAACTAGATCAGGCAACACATGAGGACTGAACGGGGATCGAACCCGTGACCTTGGTGTTATCAGGAGCACGCTGTAACCGAGTGAGCTAGCTGGCCCCCTAGTCACCTGGTGTCTGGTTGGTTGTCACCAAGCACACAAGTTACCGTCACGTGGCATCCATGGCTTGTGCTTTGCCTGCGTTTGGAATCAGTACTTCTCCTCCCAGTTCCACATTTCTAATCCTCAGGGTTCTTCCTTCAGGGGCATCTTCAGGGATGTCCAGTGACAGGACAAGGGGCAATGGGTACAAGCTGGAACACAGGAGGTTCCACAAAAATATGAGGAAAAACTTTTTCACTGTGAGGGTGACAGAGCCCTGGCCCAGGCTGCCCAGGGAGGTTGTGGAGTCTCCTTCTTTGGAGACATTCAAAACCCACCTGGACGCGTTCCTGTGCGCGCTGCTGTAGGTGACCCTGCTCTGGCAGGGGGATGGACTGGATGAGCTTTTGAGGTCCCTTCCAACCCCAACATCCTGTGATTCTGTGATTCCTCGTGATACCTTCATCCTCCTCTTTGTGTCGATGGTGCCTTCCAGCTTTGCATCTTCACCGACCTCACAGCCCTGAGCAGGATGTTTGTGCTAACATCATGAAATCCAGTCAGATATGAGCTACTTCTGTCCTTCAACTAGAAATTCATGTATCCTGATGTACCCGACTCAGGGACCCATGGTAACCCTCTGTGTCATGCAATCCCTTCTTATCAGTCATCCCCTCATTGCCCATCTTCACTGTAGGAACTGTCTTCCTATAACGCGCCGTGTCGAAGTTAACGGGGGCGTTAAAACTCACCAGAGCTGAATTTTACCTGATGGAACTCACCAACTCCACTTGGCACGAGCTCTTCAACTCTTGTATTGTTGCTCTTGTTTCCATTCTCAAATCTTTCACCTACCTCCTCTGTCACCCCGATCAACTCCTTCCTCCTGCTGAAAGTGGAGGCAGAGGATGTGTTTAGTCTGGAAGTCTCATCGAGAGGCCGTATCGTACCTCTGATCACCATCACACCTTCTGTCTGCGGTGATGGCTTTTCTTATTCTCCTCTGATGCAGATGTCTGTGGAAGCTTTTCTGGTACTTGCTTAATTATCCAGCTTGCCTTGCCTTTTGGTATTTCCCAGCATCCCAACATATTCTGCTCTTCCATCTTGCTTTACTGCGTAGCTTTTTGTTTTTCCAGTTCCTCACAGACTTCGCTTATCCCTGCTCTTTGCCTTGTGGTGGTTACTTATCTGTGTTCCCTTCGTACATTTTGCACGAGATACAGGCTGATAAGCAAAAAGGGAAGACAGCGGGGCTGAGGTGGGAGACTGAAGATCTGGGCTGTCCTCAACTCAAAAGTTAGCAGAATTGGTTAGCAGAGTTTGACCGTTGGAGAACCCAAGCCTTAGCTACTTCCCATTTTTGTTAAACATTAAACAGAAGCCGTGTGTCACCGCTTGGTCTGAGGTGATTTTTTTTTTATGAGTGACTTCTGCAAAGTGCTTATGACTTACAGAAACATGGCAGCAGGTTGCTTGAGTGGCTGTAGATGAAATTTGTTAGCTGTGACATTCAGGAATATCTGGCTTCTGTTAGGCAGACCACTATTTTCTTTTTCAATGCATTTCTGGAAATTGATGTTTCCTCCCCAGATAGTGAAAAGATCTGTAGCTGAGTGGATTTTCCTCACCAGTAACAATGCAGATGTCGTACCAGTGCATACAGAGCATCATCAAAGTGTTAAAAGCTTGAACTCAAATTGAGCGAGGTTAGTGGGAGAAATTCCCACTTTCTTCTGTGGACTTGGGTCTGGTCCCTCGATGAACCAGAGTGTGATGATGACATTGGGGTAATTCCACTTCAGGCTCTGCTGCGCTTTGAATAACATGTGAGATGCTTTAGGAGGAGTCTCTCTTACTGACAAATCCGGAGGAGCTTTAACCCAAAAGTGGAGCTTGGCTTTCACAGTGCCTGCATCAAATTTAATTTAAGAGTTTTTATTTCATTTCAGGATGATCGACTGGGTGTCCTGGCCCCTGGGAAAGAACATAGACAAGTGGATCATTGCTCTGCTGAAGGGTCTGGCCGCGGTGAAAAAGTTCAGCATCTTGATTGAGGTTACCCTGTCAAAAATTGAAAAGGTCAGTGGGCTCTTTCAGACGTGGGTGGGAACAACGGGTTTCTCCTTGCACCTGAGATATCTTCTTGCCTTTCAACTGAATGAGGAGGAGATGTGCCTCGAGATGTACAGAAAAGAGCGCGCCGTCCCAAGGGGCTTTGGAGGGACCGCTGTCTCCCCTGCACCCTCGGCGAGTGCTGCTGAGCTGTGCATGAGCTGCTGGGCTGATCTGGTTCTGCAAGTTCTCCAGAGCAACCTGCAGTTCTTTAGGTCTCGGTACGCAGAGGTGCTGAAGTCTTCAAGGCTATGAAATAAGAGAAGCCGAGGATTTTCAAGCCAACCAAACACTACCCTTCCCAAACTGTGGAGCTCTCGTAAAATTCGCAGAGCCTGGATCAGTGCTGGTTGCCTCAGGCGAAATACAGACCAGTGAGCCTGTCAGCACTCCTCACAGTCCCAGCTCAGTTTTAAAGCCCATGCCCTGGCCTTAGCTCATTTACGAGCGCAGGTAAAGCCCCTGCTGCTGTTGCCATCCCCTGTTTCGGCATTTGCTGCTCTCTGAAAACCGTGTGACCAAGCGCCGAAATTGGTCGCCACTTCAAAAATGTTTTCCATGTTGCAGTCCTGCTGTTTCCTGCTTCATATAACAGGGACAATGCCTGGCTGAGCCTCCAGTGAAAGCCACCCTAGAAGTTATCAAGACTGTAATTATCAGTATTGGAACATGATCAATAGCTGTATTTGTCCCTGTGATCCCCATGAGCAGCAGGAGGGTAGCCGTGCATCTCCGGCTTTTCGTTATCTTTCCTTTCATCGTTAATGCAAGTGAAAGGGACACAGCCCTTAAGATAACCCGTGATTTTTGGCAACTCTCAGAAGTACCGAATCGTACAGTCATAGAGTCATTGGGGTTGGAAAAGACCTTCAAGGTCATCAAGTCCAACCGCTCACCCAGTCCCTCCAGGGCTGGTGACTCAACCATCCATAATATCATTACTCAGCCTTTGCA
This sequence comes from Trogon surrucura, assembly GCA_020746105.1. Taxonomy (NCBI): domain Eukaryota; kingdom Metazoa; phylum Chordata; class Aves; order Trogoniformes; family Trogonidae; genus Trogon; species Trogon surrucura. Next base: position 886,329 of record CM036617.1, on the reverse strand, counting down.
AAGGCCTCTGGTTTCTATCTCTTTGCACAAAAGGTTGGTGATAAAGGTCCAGATAGCACAATAAATCAGGAGAGGCACATTTTAGAAAACCTGGCATCCCTCCCTGCTTTGTGTCAGGAGGTGCAGGGGTGTCACAGAGGTCTGCACCTCGCCGTGCACAAGCCTGAAAGGGTGAGGATGGTCAAGGGAGCTGAACATCTCTGCTGTGAAGAGAGACTGAGAGAGCTGGGGCTGTTCAGCCTTGAGAGGAGATGGCTGAGAGGGGACCTTGTTAACACAGAGAAATATCTGAGGGGTGGGGGGTCAAGGGGAAGGGGACAATCTCTTCTCAGTGGTGCCCAGCAACAGAACAAGGAATAATGGGTTTAAGTTAGAACATGGGAAGTTCCAGCTCAACATGAGGAGAAACTTGTTGGCTGTGCGGGTGCCGGAGCCCTGGCCCAGGCTGCCCAGAGAGGGTGTGGAGTCTCCTGCTCTGGAGACTTTCCAACCCGCCTGGACGCGTTCCTGTGGGGCTGCCCTGGGTGACCCTGCTCTGGCAGGGGGTGGCACTGGGGGATCTCTAGAGGTCCCTTCCAACCCCAACATCCTGTGATTCTGTGATTCTGTGATTTTATGATTCTATGGTAACCCATTTTAGGCTGTCCTGAGGACATGCTCTGGACAGGAGATGGCTCTGGAGACCTGGCTGCAGGCTTCTTGCTTCCACATCCAACGTGGAGCAGGAACAGAGCAGCAGATGCGGGAGATGCCCAGGGCCTCTCTCTTTCCTACCGGCCCCTTCTCCTGCATGTTGCAGTGCCGTCCTGTCTTCTCATTTTCTTTCTTTTTTATCTTCCCCATCAGGTCTTCTCCAAGTTGCTGTACCCCATCGTGAGAGAGGGGGCTCTGTCCGTCCTGCAGTACATGCTGCTGAGCTTCCAGCACTCCCATGAGGCGTTTCACTTGGTAAGGCTGCATCTGGCTCTTGGGTGAGGGCATTGCCCCGAGTGCAACTGTGGGGCAACAAGGGTGGGAGACAACCTAAGGTGCTGAGCTCTTGTGAAATATTTCCCTCAACCGCTTGATTTGTGGGTGTTGGTTTCTTCTCCCAAGTTACTAATGATAGGGCTAGAGGAAATGGCCTCAAGTTGCACCAGGGGAGGTTTAGATTGGACATTAGGAAAAATTTCTTTACTGAAAGAGTGGTGAGGTGTTTGAACAGGCTGTCCAGGGCAGTGGAGTCCCCATCCCTGGAGGTATCAAAAAACCATGCAGACATGGCACTTGGGGACATGGTTTAGTGGTCACAGTGGTGTTGGGTAGATGGTTGGACTTGATGATCTTGGAGGTCTTTTCCAACCTTAGTGAGCCTGTGATTCTATGATTTCACAGAATGATGTAAACCCAACCCTGCCCATCCACTTGCTGCCTGTCCTGGCAGCTGCAGGTGGCCTCTGGGAGCCTCTCTTGCACCCACACAGCTTTTTGGGAACCATGGAACCAGTGCTGAGACATGGAGCCAAGTCCTGGGCCTCAAAGGAGTTCGTTGCCACAGACAGAGCAACCACCCTGTGTCAGAGAGCAAGGTGCAGAGAAGTGAGGCTTTGCTTTCTCCTCTGATGGTTCCTCCCATTTCTCTTGGGGCTGACCAGCTGGATGGCTCATCTTCAGGGATAAACCAGTATAAACCTGGTTGGGGCTAGGCCCTTCCAGAATTGTGTCACGTATGCACGCTCCACCTTCTCCTGCAGTGCTTCACCAGCTGGAGGAGCGATCTCTATGGGCAATTTCATCCCTGTGGTCCTCTCTCAACTTCAAAGCCCACCAGACAAGGGTCTGGTTAATGCAAATATCTTGACTGGCCTGTCGAGCCACACGAAGGGTCTCCTCAGGGGTGGCTGCAGCACTCTTGCTGTCATTTTAACCGGGTGTTCTCCAGCCCTGCGAGTGGAAGAGAAAGTTCCCTTCTTCCCTGCTCTCTCTCCTGCTGAGGCATTCGGCCGTCCGAGTCCTGATCTGCACTGTCCGTGACCTGGCAGAAAATCCTGATGGTCAGCACTGCCCACCTTGGTCTGGGTCAGCCACAAACCTGCACTATCGCGTTTTGCCTCAAGAAGGAAAGCGGAGGAGGCGGAGAGATGGCCTGGGGCAGGAGGGTGAGTTGACTCAGGTTGGCTTAGGGTGTTTTTCATGGGCAGGTTTAGAAGATACGGCGACAGCTCCCACCCTTTCAGCTGAGCGTGGTCGATGTTGCCTCTCCAGCTTCGGGATGCCTTAGGTGAAGCCTTTGCAGTGAGAGCATCTCCGAGGGTTCAGGCAGTGGAGGATGGGGAATATATTCGTAAACAGCCCTTGCTGGTTCCTAAGCAGGTGCCTGACTGTCCGTGGGGTTCTCAGTGGGCCCTGTCCCACGTATGACCCCAAATTGTCACCAACACGTGACACCCAGGACCATTTCTTGAAGGGATGGGTCATCTTTCAAAGCACCAGCGCAATAGGACTTGGAGACCAGATCAGAACACTTCTCCTTCATGAATTCCCTGCTGTTAGAAGAAAAAAACCCTCCACTTTTAACAGCATTTGAATCTCCTATTTTCATCTGAATCTCCTGTTTTCATTTTCACAGTGATATTTTATTTTTTTACTTTTGCTGTTGACACTAAGGCACGGCTCTTCTTCTCGCTGGCATTGCCCCTGGAATACTGGAGCTGAAAAGCAAAGCTGAAGGCAGAGGCATGTTTGTGGTGATTCAACTGATAAAAGCAGCGATGGAAAACCACTCCTATTAATGTTTGATTTGTTTCGTTAAGACCGTTACATTTGGCTTGCCACCTAAAGTTCTCAGAAAGAACAGATAAGGCTTTATGAAAAGCAAATCTAGCCAACGTTTTCCACTGTCTTCTTTTCATTCCTCAGCTGGAGACACTTTAAATGAACTTGAATTTCTCAAGAAACTCTTCCATTTCTAAAAATAGGGTCGTTCCAACGGATTGTCTTCAGCTGGGCGTCCCGATTTTGAAACCCTCCAGAACCTGTCAGCTGCTCTTGGCTTGATGGTTTCCATCTGCAGCCCAGCAAGCATAAATTTCCTCCCCTAGTTTTAAAGAACTGGGCACAAACCTGTCCTGCTTCTTATCTTTCTGTCTTTGCCCTGGCACCTTGGGAGGGTTTTGAGAACTGTTCCCATCCCAGCGTGGCACAATATTGATCTATAAAATGGTGCTGGGCTTCATTTTCTTCCCCAACAAAACTTTCCATTTGGAAAGGAAATGGTTAACATCTCCAACATTTTGAGGAGAAAGGAGAGAGGAAGAGGAAAGGAGGACGAGAGGACCAGACTGGAGATCCTGAGACTTTATTCCAGGATTGTTCTGGGGTAAAAATAGCATAAAATAAGATGAAAAAGGTTGCGTAAGCACCCAAGGTCACTGTGGAATGTCTGCAGGGTTGGGAACAGGTTATTAATTCTCCAAACAGCTGCGGGGTCAGCAGAGGGTGCCCGTGAGCAACGTTTTTGCCTCTGTCTTTAGATTTTCTAGATGAAAGCAAACCAACAAAAGTGCTGGTTATGTCCCTGCCGCCACCCATCCGGCTGTAGGGATTCCAGTTTAACTTATCGGGTATGAAATAAAACGTAGGAGACCCAACAACACTTCTTGTAGCATTATCGAGGCGTTCCTGCTCTGGCAAGGGGATTGGACTTGATGATCTTTCGAGGTCCCTTCCAATCCCTGACATTCTGTGATTCTGTGATTCTGTGAGAAGAGATTTTCAAGTCCCTTCATCATCCCCCGCAAGTAATTCGGAGCCATTTTTAATGCAGCGAATTTTCCTTTTCCAGCTGCTCCCTCACATTCCCAGGCTGGTGGCCTCTCTGAAGAAGGAGGACTCCAACTCTGCCACCAGCTCCCTGGAGCAGCTGGCAGAGCTCATCCACTGCATGTTCTTCCGCTTCTCAGGATTTCCAGACCTCTACGAACCAGTCCTAGAAGCGGTTAAAGTAAGACCCGCACCTCTTGGCCATTTGGGGCTGTTCAGCCTGGAAAAGGATGTTGGGAGACCTGATGGCACCTCCCTCTTCCTGAAGGGGCTGCAGGAGAGCTGGGGAGGGACTCTTGGTCAGGGGCTGTAGGGATGGGACAAAGGGTGACGGTTTCAAACCGAAAGAGGGAGATTTAAATATTAGGAAGAAATTCTTTTCTGTGAGGATGATGAGACCCTGACACAGGTTGCCCATGGAAGTTGTAGCAGCTCCCTCCCTGGAAATGCCCAAGGCCAGGCTGGACGGGGCTTGGAGCAACCTGCTCTGGTGGGAGGGATCCATACCCAGGGCAGGAGGCTTGGAATGAGATGATCTTCAAGGTCCTTTCCAGCCCAAGGCATTCTATAATTTGATGATTTTTCCGTTTTCGGTAGGGAAACGGCAACTTAGTTTGCAGCCTAGTGCAGAGGGGCTGTGCTTCTGGTAGGAATGTCCCAACCTTGACACCTCAAATTGTAGAAGAAAGTGTTAAAATTCTGTGTTTGAGCCCCTCGAGTTGAAGGCAGATGCTTCTCTTATGGGGGGCCTGCAGAACTCTTGGTCATCTAATTAGAACTCTAATCTTGAATGCCTCTAAAGGACCAGTACTAGGAGCTAAACACCTCCTTGCGTGGATGCATGGTCATGTGAAGAGCAGGGGAAATGAGTTGCATGAATGCCTCTAGCCGAGGAGTTTTGCCGTTGTCCATTACTCGTTCTTCACGTGGAAAGATAACGATTTGTAAGACAGATCTCTCTTCCCGAGGCTCTTCCTATTCCAAATGAAGACCGGATTAAACATCTCTTGGGACAAAACGCTTGGACCTCCCAGAAGAACGAGCTGGCCTGCTTCTACCCACGCCTGGCGTCCAAATCAGAGACGGGCAAGATCGGGTTAATTAACTTGGGAAACACCTGCTACATGAACAGCATCCTACAGTCCCTTTTCATGGCTTCGGAGTGAGTCTTCTCCTCCTTTGCTCCTGCTCAAGACGGCTCCAGGGGTTGCTCGTCGCACCCCGCTCTGAGTTTTTTGCGTCTTACGGTTTCCACCTCTGCTTTTCTTTTGCAGCTTTCGGCATTCAGTGTTGAATTTAACCGAGGGCAACTCCCAGCCCCTGATGACAAAGCTCCAGTGGCTCTTTGCGTTTTTGGAGCACAGTCAGGTAATTATTTCATGTTCTAGTTATTTGTTTGGACTGTCGGCTGCGGAAAGGCTCGTCTCCAAGTTGCTTCCTGCCGACTCCGACGCGCTGATAAGGAGCCGTGGATCTCGGTGGGTTTTTGTAACGGGGTGAACTTTGTTTGTGTGAAAGAGGCTGATTTTGGGGGGTGGAGGAGGCAAGCTCCTATCACCCATGAAACCGAGCTCTATTTACACCAGCCTGCGGTCTTCCTGGCTCGGGCTGATGTAATAACTAATAGTTTTGACAATGATGTCCATTCGGTGATCGTTAACATATGTGGCCAGCTGAAAAGCCTGTTGTTCTAAACCGGAGGGGTTTGTTTCTGCTGCGCAGCAAGGAGGAAGACTGGAGCAGCTCGCTCGTCCTCTTGCTGCACAGCAAAGTGCAAGGAGTGGAAGAAAATTGCATTGAAAGTGGCTTTGTTAAAGAATAACAATACAAAAACCCCCCACCCCTTAGTTTCCAGATGCTTCAAATCCTCTGTACGTGAGTAAAATAAAAAAAACTCCCATAAATTAATCGTGAATGCTTCCTTAACAGACGTGAAAATTAAGATGAGTGACTCCTGGAGGTACAGCTGGGTCACATCTAGATCCTCTCTTGGAAATACATCTGTCTGTCTCTGGAAGGGCACGATTTGCAAAGTCCGATGAGTTTTCCCAAGCTGTGAAACCAGTCATCTGCTTGTTGCATTGTGATATCACATCGTTACAGATGACTTTTTGGGGAAATACATACATAAATACAATAAATTTAATGTTCTGCCACAGAAAAGCCTCATTTTTGGTGCCAGGTTGCAGTGTCTGTGATCTCTGATGAGCAAATACAGAAGCATATTTGCTTGGTCTGTACTTTATGGTTAATAGTTTCCTGCTAATTTCCTAATAGCCTTCTAGTTAGTTTTTTTTCTTTGGGCTGTTCTTAAAGTCACTTCTTTGCCAGTGATGGGTCTTTTTCCATGTTGATTAGGCAGTAGCTTCCTAATGGTAGTGATTATATTATGTGATAATGCCTGCCTGTAGTGATCAGAATGACAGGTGGAAGTTTAGTGGATTTTTTGTGCTTCTTTCTTTTTTTTTTTTTTTCATATAATGAAAGGGTTCGGTGAGAGGAGATCCTGATCAAATTAAACGGAGCATCAAATTAAATTCAGGCTGAATTAAGTAGAAGTCCCTGGGTCAGGCCAATAAACCCTTCTAAAACTGAAGGAAGAAATAAACACGTGGCTATTTTAGAGGAGCAGATGTCAAATGATGGCTAAGGAAATTCAGCCTTACAGTCCTGGCTTGCAGCAAACTAAGACAATCTTCCCGTGGACTGAAATTAGCCCTTGTAGGGCAAAAAAAAAAAAGAAAAAAAAGGACCTTATCAGGCACACAAGTGCATCCCATTCCCAGTTAAGCAGCCGGGAAGACCCTCCTCTCCCTGTTCCTCTCCCTGTGTGGAGGGAGAATCAAATCCTGAGGATTAAATGCTCTTCTCTTTGTCTTGTGTTGCTGCCAGCGACCTGCCATCTCCCCCGAGAGCTTCCTCTCTGCCTCCTGGCCTCCCTGGTTCACCCCCGGCGCCCAGCAGGACTGCTCCGAGTACCTCAAGTACTTGCTGGACCGGTAGGTGACGAGAGCCGCGACGTGACGACGGCATCCCGAGACCCGACACGACGTTTGGCGTTGACCCCACGGGGCTGGCACCCCGGGGGAGCTGGAGGGTGGAGGTTTAGGGTGAAAGATGCTGAGGCTGATCCGGGGATCCTTGATGAAACCCTGCTCGGGTAAGGTCAGGATTTGGGTCAGTTTGAAAATTTGTCCCTTTGCTCTGAAGGCAAAGGGAATTGTACCGACTTCAGAGATTTGCCTGACAAGCTGCTCAGCCTCCTTTTGTGGAGAGTTGATTTTTGCCTTTCTCTTACCGAGAAATCCCCAATCTCTGCAGTCATAGAATCATCATAGAATCATAGAATCATGGAATGAATCATAGAATCACAGACTGGTTTGAGTTGGAAGGGACATTGAAGATCATCCAGTTCCAACCCCCTGCCCTGGGCAGGGACCTCTCCCACCAGCCCAGGTTGCTCCAAGCCCCGTCCAGCCGGGCCTTGGACACTCCCAGGAATGAGGCATCTATGACTTCCTTGGGCAACCTGTGCCAGTGCTTCACCACTCCCATGGTGAAGAATTTCCTCCTTAGATCTAATTTAAATCTACCCTTTTGCAGTTTCAGGCCATTGCCCTTTGTCCTGTCACTACAGGGCCTTGTAAAAAGCCCCTCCTCAGCTTTCCTGTAGCCCTTTTCATGGATTGAAGGTCTAGGGAAGTTCTCCTCCCCCTCTGCTCTGCCCTGGGGAGACCACCCCGGGAATCCTGTGTCCAGTTTGGGGCTCCCCAGTTCCAGAGAGACAGGGAACTGCTGGAGAGAGTCCAAGGGAGAGCTACGAGGGTGATCAAGGGACTGAACATCTCTGCTGTGAAGAGAAACTGAGAGAGCTGGGGCTGTTCAGCCTTGAGGGGAGATGGCTGAGAGGGGACCTTATGAACGTGTAGAAATATCTGAGGGGTGGGGTCAAGGGGAAGGGGACAATCTCTGCTCAGTGGTGCCCAGCAACAGAACAAGGAATAACGGGTTTAAGTGAGAACATGGGAAGTTCCACCTCAACATGAGGAGAAACTTGTTGGCTGTGCGGGTGCCGGAGCCCTGGCCCAGGCTGCCCAGAGAGGGTGTGGAGTCTCCTGCTCTGGAGACTTTCCAACCCGCCTGGACGCGTTCCTGTGGGGCTGCCCTGGGTGACCCTGCTCTGGCAGGGGGTGGCACTGGGGGATCTCTAGAGGTCCCTTCCAACCCCCAACACTCTGTGATTCTATGATTGGAAGGCTGCTATTAGGTCACCCTGGAGCCTTCTCTTCTCCAAGTTGAAGAACCCCAACTCCCTCAACCTTTCTTCATAGCAGAGCTGCTCCAGCCCTCTCATCACCTTCGTGGCCTCCTCTGGAACCGCTCCAGCAGATCCATGTCCCTCTTGTACCGTGAGCTCCAGAGCTGGCCGCAGCACTCCAGGTGGGGCCTCACCAGAGCAGAGCAGAGGGGCAGAATACCCTCCCTCGCCCTGCTGGTCACACTCCCTTTGATGCAGCCCAGGGCATGGGTAACTTTTTGGGCTGCAGGTGCACCCTGCCAGCTCACGTTGTGCCAACCAACACGCCCAAGTCCCTCTCTTCAGGGCTGCTCCCACTCTGCTCTCCGCCCAACCTATATCTGTGCTTGTCTCAGAGGTCCCTCCAGAAGCTGGGGGGTCAATGGCACATGGAGACCTCAGGTTCCCAAATCCTGCCCAGCTCCTCCCCACCTCCTGGGCACGAGCAGGTTAACCGCGAGTAACCTCTTGGGGTGGAGAACAGAACAGAACCCCTGCTTTAGAAACTACCTCTTGGTGTTGTGTCGGTGCATAATTCAGCCTTGTTTTTCCCCTCTGCCAAAGATTACATGAAGAAGAAAAAACCGGAAAAAGGATCTACCAGAAACTCAAGGAATCCAGCTTGATGTCTCAGGCTGTGGAGCATCATTGCTTAAACAAGACGTTAATTGAGAAGATGTTTGGGGGTAAAATGATGACAAAGATCCGCTGCTTGAAGTGTCTGAACGTCTCCTCCCGAGAAGAAGCCTTCACTGACCTGTCCTTGGCTTTTCCCCCGCCGGACAGGCACACGCGTGGGAGCACGTCTGTCTTACCGGTGGAAGAAATTGGCCCACGGTTTATTGAACCTCCTGAAAACCCAAGCCAGCTTACGGAGTCTCCCTGGATCCCAAGGAAGGTCCCCATGGCTGGAGACCCTGCAGCCCCACCAGCGCTGGTGGAAACTTTGGGTTTCCAGGAGCCGGGAGAGGCAGCGATTCCCTCAAGTGGCAACGCTGTTGGCCTGGAGGCAGTCAAAGACCCTCTCTCAGCTTTTGGGGAGCAGGCTCGTGCTCCCAAGGACTCCAGATCCGTCCCAGATTTAATCAACTATTTTCTATCTCCGGAGAGACTGACGGCAGAGAATAAATACCACTGTGAGAAATGCGCGTCCCTGCAGGACGCCGAGAAGGTGGCGGAGCTGACGGAGGGGCCGCACTACCTCATCCTCACGCTGCTGCGGTTCTCCTTCGACCCGCGGACTATGAAGAGGAAGAAGATCTTGGACAACGTCTCCATCCCTGTAGTACTCAAGCTGCCTGTCCTCGTCTCCCCGGAGGAAACCGAGGAGGTTTGGAGGCGTGGAAAGGACAGGGCTGCCACGGGAAGCAGCTTCACGTCGGTCGTGTATGACCTGTGCAGCGTGGTTGTGCACTCGGGAATCTCCTCTGAGAGCGGCCACTACTACTGCTACTCCAGGGAGTGCACCGACACTGTCCCCCACGGCCAGCCCCGCGACGGGGCCCCCAAACCGGCCTCCGACAGGCCGTTGGACTTTGAAATCCAGTGGTACCTCTTCAATGACACCAGAGTTTCCTTCTCCTCCTTCGAATCGGTCAGCAATGTCACCTCTTTCTTCCCCAAGGACACTGCCTACGTCCTCTTCTACAGGCAGCGGCCGGGCAGGCAGAGCTTCCTGGTGCACGAGGCTCTGGCCGAGGCCGACCTCCTGCACGGGGAACCCTCCCTCCACAAGGACTTGATGGAAGCCATTTCCAAAGACAACATCCTCTACTTGCAGGTAATTCACGGCTGCCCGCCTCACAGGCCGCCTTCCCACCCATCCGGGCAGCAGCGGGGTCACATCCTGCCAATAAATCCATGCGTGCAGGTGACTACCTGCTCCCTGAAGCCAAAACCCTTTTACTTTTTAGCACTCAGGTATAAAAGAAGCTGCAGTTTCCCCGATGAAATTGAGTGTTGAATCACAGAATCACTCAGGTTGGAAAAGCCCCCTGGGCTCATCGAGTCCAACCACTGACCCTACTCTACAGAGCTCACCCCTAAACCATCTCCCCCAACCCCACATCTCAACGGCCTTTAAACCCCTCCAGGGCTGGGGACTCAACCCCCTCCCTGGGCAGCCTGTGCCAAGCTCTGGCTGCTCTTGCTGGGAAAAATTCCTCCTCCTGCCCAGTGCAACCCTGCCCTGGTGCAGTTTGCAGCCGTTCCCTCTGGTTCTGTCGCTCATTACCCGTGAGGAGAGACCAGCCCCAACCTCTCCACACCGTCCTGTCAGGCAGTTGCAGAGAGTGAGGAGGTCTCCCCTCAGCCTCCTCTTCTCCAAACCCAACAGCCCCAGCTCCTTCAGTCGCTCTTCATCAGATTTATTCTCCAGGCCCTTCATCAGCTCTCTTGCCTTCTTCTGCACTCGCTCCAGCTCCAAGGTTGGTGCTTGAGGTTGACCTGCTGTTGTCAGCCCCAGGCAGCTCTGCCTGATATTTTCTCCTACGTGCCTGAGGAAGATGGGTGAGCTGGGGATACAAACTAGAGCAGATTTCATTCAGCTGTCAGAGGCCAACCCTCTCCAAAGAGCAGCATCCCAAAGGACAGGGGGAATTTGAGGGGTCACCCAGAGGTGACACAGAAGGGCTGGGGTTTTTTGATGGCTGGAGAGATGCGATGCTTTACTGCATCCCTCCTGCTGAGCTCTAGAGGTGAGCACATGGCTTCTCCTTCTGGAGAAGAGAAGGCTCCTGAAGTGGAGACCTTAGAGCGGCCTCCCTGTGCCTGGAGGGGCTGCAGGAGAGCTGGGGAGGGACCCTTGGTCAGGGGCTGTAGGGATGGGACAAGGGGTGATGGTTTCAAACTGAAAGAGGGGAGATTTAAATACGATATTAGGAAGAAATTCTTCACCATGAGGGTGGTGATACCCTGGCACAGGTCACCCAGAGCAGCTGTGGCAGCCCCTCCCTGGCAGTGCCCAAGGCCAGGCTGGACGGGGCTTGGAGCAACCTGGGCTGGTGGAAGGGGTCCCTGCCCAGGGCAAGGAGTGGAACTGGATGATCTTCAAGGTCCCTTCCAGCCCAAAGCATTCCATGATCCTCACCCCAGTTTAGTTCAGAGGAGGCTTCCAGGGGCAACCGAACAGGCTCCCAGCTCCTCAGGGAAGGTGGGAGCACCCCCCCACCTGGGTCATTTAGCCGCAGATGCCGTAGAATCATATTCTTGTGTTATTTCTCCCCCTTCCTTCTCCCAGGAGCAAGAAAAAGAAGCGAGGAACAGAGCTGCCTACATCTCCGCCTTGCCGAAATCCCCGCTGTGGTGGAGAGACTTTGACAGGGACAAGGATGACGACAACTCGTCGGGGGGCTGCAGCCCGGCTGCGGGTGGGAGCGGATCCGGCTCCTTTCATGGACTCGTCTTCTAGCCAACGGGTTAAACCCAGTAGTCAATGTCCACGGGGACAACTCGAAGCCAAAGGCTCCTCTTCCTCACCCTGATGAGAGCGAGCATCTCAGAGAAGGACTTGGGGAAGATTTCAATGCAAAAGGACTCAGGGGTTGGTTTGGAGGCGCCCGGAGGGTCCCACCGCTTCCTATGCACTTGGTCTTCACGCCTTAACGTACCTAAGCTATTGCGGAGATGAGCAGCTGCCGACAGCTCGGAGAAGTGCCCTTTTGCTTCAGCGTAGCCGTGTCTTGTCCGCTGTGAGCCATGCCACCATCCCAGGGAGGGGACTGGGACAGGGACGGGGATGAAAACAGACCCAACGTGGTCCCAGGGATGGAGATGTGCCATGCAGCTCCCCTCTGCAGCCCTTCTCACGGCACTGAGTTGGTTTTGGGGGTGATCTCTGCTTGGTTGTTTTGTTTTTTTTTTTTAATGTGGCTTTGGAGAACCCACCTTGACACACCTCTAAAGGTAGAAAAAGGGTGAAAAATGGCAAGCAGCCAACGAGGCAATGTGGATCTGGTGGGGTGGTGAGGTTGGAAGCCTGCTTGGTCAAAATGAGCAGTGGCAGGTTGACCAGAGGGGTTTCATGCAGCATTGCAAACCACCCAAAAGAGAGCAGGAGGCACAAACCCCTCCAGCTGAGAGAGGTTGACCTGGTCCAGTCAGGGTTTTCTGGATGTCAGAGAAGCCCCATGGTGTTACTGGCGACCTCTGGATGTTGGTGGTGCACACGGCAGGCCCAGATAGATTTGTCTTTAGGACTTGGTTGGCCTCTTTCTGCTGCTGTCATCTTTCTGAGCTGGATCTGCCCTTCAAAACTCAGGCATTCCCTTGAGATACCTTGAACTGAGCCGCAAATGTCAGAGCCCCCCCTAAACCCAGTAGCTATTATTATTTTTTTTTTTTAAATGCTGATTTGCAAGGAGAGTAGCCCAACCAGCTCACAGACTCAGAGAATGTTTTGGGATGGAAGGTCCACCCAATATAAATACATCAGTACAAATGCATCAACCCAAATACAAATACATCAACCCAATATAAATACATCAATCCAATGCAAATACACGCTATGTAAACCAATGTATTACATAAATCAGTAATGGGACAGGGGCTGGTTTTGGTGGCAGGAGGCTAACCCAAGCCCCTGGCAGTGTGACTCTGGGACCAGGACTCCCTCCCGTGTGCCTCCTCAACTGTTGTCCCTGCCTGCTCCTCCCTCACGCCTGTAGTAGAGGTTTCTCTAGCTCACGTGGCAGAGACTTGTGCCTTAGGCCCTGGGTGCGGGGCTTAATCCTGACCGTGGGGAATTGGGGTGGGAATATTGTGTTGCCATGGAGGAAAAGGCAAAGCACAGACCTCGCTGCGGATAATCATAAAATTGTTTAGGTTGGAAAAGATCATCAGATCCATATTCATAAACCTTTAAGATCATCAACTCCAACCTTAACGTGAGCAGAATGTCTGCTAGAGAAGACACTTGGGATCAAATCTCTGGCGTATACTATCATATTCTTTCATTGCCTTTCCTATACCTAAATAAAGGAAATGAATTAATTCAACGTAGAGGCTCAGTGCCTTATTGCAGTACTCCCAGCTACAGGGTTGATGGGTTGAAAAAAAGAGATGGGGAAGGTGATGGGAGAGGAGCATCCAACCTCGTGGCCACAGGACAGCCCCGCAGAGCAGTGGTTTGGAAAGGGGAGCAGGCAGGGGTGGGGACCCCCCAGCCCAGAGGTGGGTGCTCTCCAAATCCCGGTCCTATCAGTGGGGTTTTGCAGGCGGGCGGAGGAGTGTGATCGTCGTGTTTAAAGATGTGCTGAGAGGAAATATGGAAATAAAGAAATTCTTCAGTGCGAGGGTGGCCAGACTTTGGAATAAATTGCCCAGAGATGTTGTGGCTGCCCCCTCCCTGGAGGGGTTCAAGGTCAGGCTGGACAGAGCCTTGAGTAGCCTGATCTAGTGGAGAGGCGTCCCTGCCCGTGACAGGGAGGTTGGATTGGATGATCTCTAAGGTCCCTTCCAGCCTGGGCCATCCTAGGATTCTATGATTCTATGAAATATGGCCCCAAAGCTGAAGTCATTCAAACAGTGCAGTGTCTCCTGGTGCTATTAGTGGTCTTTTACAAAGCTCCTGCCCAACATTTGGTGCTGGAGCATCACCTGGAGGCATCTTCCGGGCCACGTGCTGGAAGGTACTTTTACAGGAGACTGTCACTGCCTTGATGAGATCCTAATTTAAATAATCAAGGCAGATAATCAACCTGACAGAGGAAATGAAGAGGCCGTATCAAACGAAGAGAGCTACACTCTCTCTTGGGTTTTTTTCTCAGGGTTTTCTGAGATGAGCAGACAGAAACCACACAGATGGCAGCCTGGAGAGCTGCAATGGTGTAACAAGGTGTCTGGTCTAACCCATTTCCTAGAATTCTTAGAATCATAGAGTCATAGTTTTGGTTGGAAGAGACCTTCAAGACCATCTAGTCCACCCTTTGTCCCAGCCCTACCGACATGATTAAACCGAGTCCCTCAGTGTGAAAATTTTCCAATACTTACCACTGGACTTCCCTTTTGAGATCAGTCCTGAGCCTCTGCTTTCACGGCGTTATCTAAAGTTGCTCCACAATCCTCTCCCCAAAATAATTACTCTATCTGTCATTCCATGATTCTGTATCTGTATATAGCATAAATATATACTTATATACATATATAATATACACATATATAGAGTTATCAGATAAATACAAGACCTGAGTAATATACTAAATATTGAACATACACTAAAGTTTGCATTAACATACTTTATTAATATTATTTATTATTACTATGCATAGTATTAACATAGCATATGTTGCCACACTGCTAGTAGTATGCTATAATATATAATGAGTATTAGTAATATACTGTTAATATTATAGAATCATAGAATCACACGGTGGTTTGGGCTGGAAGGGGCCTTAAAGCTCATCCAGTCCCACCCCCTGCCCTGGGCAGGGACCCTCCCACCAGCCCAGGTCGCTCCCAGCCCCGTCCAGCCTGGCCTTGGGCACTGCCAGGGAGGGGCTGCCACAGCTGCTCTGGGTGACCTGGGCCAGGGCATCACCACCCGCACAGGGAAGAATTTCTTACTAAATCTCATCTAAATCTCCCCTCTTTCAGTTTGAAACCATCACCCCTTGTCCCATCCCTACAGCCCCTGACCAAGGGTCCCTCCCCAGCTCTCCTTCAGCCCCTCCAGGCACGGGGAGGCCGCTCTAAGGTCTCCCCTTCAGGAGCCTTCTCTTCTCCAGCTGAACAGCCCCAGCTCCCTCAACCTGTCCTCGCAGCAGAGCTGCTCCAGCCCCTGAGCATCTCTGTGGCCTCCTCTGGACCCGCTCCAGCAGCTCCACGTCCTTCTTGTGCTGAGGGCCCCAGAGCTGGACCCAGAACTGCAGGAGGGTCTCAGCAGACAGAGCAGAGGGGCAGAATCCCCTCTCCTGCCCTGCTGGACACGCTGCTCTGGATGCAGCCCAGGGTGGGACTGGCTGGCTGGGCTGTGAGTGCACATTGGTGGGTCCTGTCCAATTTTTCATCCACCAACACCCCCAAGTCCCTCTCCGCAGGGCTGCTCTCCATCCTTTCATTCCCCAGCCTGTGTCTGTGCTTGGGATTGTCCCAGCCCAGGGGCAGGACCTTGCCCTTGGCCTTGCAGAACCTCGTGAGGTTGGCACAGCCCCACCTCTCCAGCCCGTCCAGGTCCCTCGGGATGACGTCCCTTCTCTCCCACATGTCGGCGGCACCACACAGCTCGGTGCCATCGGCAAACTTGCTGAGAGCGCCCTCGCTCCCAATGCCTGTGTCAGTGATGAAGATATGAGACAGTTTTGAGGGACACCCCTCATTCCTGGGTTCCACTTGGGCATTAACCTGTTGGCTGCAACTCTTTGGACACGACCACCCAGCCCACTCCTCACCCATTCCAAGGTCCGTCCATCAAACCCAAAGCTCGACATTGAGGAGGTAAGAATGTTACGGGCAACGGATCAAAGGCCTTACAGAAGTATGTTACCGTACAACGGTATGTCTTGAAGTGACAGGTTTGAATTTTTAACTCTGCTGGCAAAGATTTGCTTTTAGGTTTAGGTGTTATGGGTGATGGGGTGTCCTGAGGTAGGGTCCATCGGTGCTGAGCTGTTGACAGGCAAGGAGGGCAGCGTTTGTCCTCACCATAAAGCGTACCTCTGGAGCGCATATATGGCATGAAATTCACTTTAGCAGCAGAAAAGCACACAGTTTGCATTCTGATATCAGGGAAAAAAAACTTAACCGTGTCCTAAAGGCCCTCACTGCCCAGACAGGGCGCCTGAAGCTGTGGGAGATATTTGACGACAGGCTGGGAAGATGCTCCGGAAGCTTTAAAGGTGCTGCAAAATTCCGCTTGATCCGGTCATTTACCCTCCTGTTCTCTCCCCACCCCGGAGCCATGCTGGGAGTCACCAGTGAGAGATGTCTTTTTTGTCATTAGTCTTTTATTTTCCCGTTGCTTTCCCGCTTCAGATACAGTACTCAAAAATGAGATCACCTTCACATCAGGCATGTACCATGTTTATTAACAGCAAAAAAAAAAAACCAACCCCAAAAAACAAACAGAAAGTATTATCTAGGCTTCACTCGAGACCGATTTACAGGATAAATAATTGTTTCAAATTACTTTAAAAAAAACAACAAACAACAAACCCCCGAAGAATAAATTAATAACTTAAGTGATTAGCTGTCCACAGTGATTTGAAAACTTAATAACCATTCAAACAGTGACACCACAAGAAGACACGTACTGTACAGTTTGCCACAGATTACTCTTGCCCTTCCTTCTACGAGTGAAAATAAAAATAAAATAATAAAAAAAAATACTCCTCTTTGAGAACAGTCATAGGCTTTGAAACACACAAAACATCCCCGCGAATCGGCTGCCGGCGCGACGGCTTCAAAGCCGGGGCTCCGACCCCGGCGTCGCAGCGGGTTAAGGAACAAATGGAGAAAACTACCCTAATTTGGCTGGGTCCGTTCCCGTGCAACGATGCCCGAAGCCAATGGGGACCCGTTGACTTCGCCAAGGGCCGGGTTGAGCGGGACGTAGCTACTCTACAGGTTTGGTCCTAACCCTACGGGATTTGTCGTCGGGTTCCCCGCGGAGCCCGGGGTCCTGCTCCCTTCTCCTCCTCGCGACGAGCCCAAAGGGCTCTCAACACGGTGGCGTTTTTGGGGTCAGCGTGGAAGCAGAACGCTGAAACTGTGCAAATGGGTTTTCCCCCACCTCGCTCAGGAGAAAATCCTGCCGAGGTTAATTTTTTTTTTTCCTTCCTGCCTCGGTAATTAAGGATGAGGTTTTATTTTAACGAGCGCGGTGTCGTGTGTGGTGCTGGGCGTGACACCACGTGCTGCCCGGCTGTTTCATGCAGACTCAACCCAGCTCTTTGCATTATTAGATGTCAATTAATCACACCTCACAACGCACTGGTGAGGTGGGGGAAAAAAAAAAAAAGCACTAAAAATCTTCATTTCACAAACCGGAGAAAAAGTGGGATACTGAGTTGAAAGGAATCCCCCTCGTCCCACCTGAAGGTGGTGTCACCCGAAGAACGACAGTAAAAATTATGGCATCTTATCTCCTCATCTTGGGGCAAAGCTCTCCCATACAGTCACCCCAAATGAACCCATCAAAAATTAAGAGCCTGCTGATTGGAAGCAAGTCCACTGAGAAGCTCTTTTAGCTCAAGAGATGGAGATGCAGGAGCCCTCTGGAGCTTTGTGCTGGATGGTGTTAGAATTTGGACACCACGTGCCAGGACAGACCGGTCACGGGCTGACGGCGGGGAGAGCTGTTTGGTGACATCTTGCTACATATCCACTGTCCCCAAGAGCAGCCACTGATGAACGGCACAACTTCAGGAGTTGTGAACAAAGGAGATAAAATTGCAACCACAAGGATGAGACACCAAGGACAAGGTGACAGAAGGATGAACTGCTCCATGCCGAGGAGAAATCATGACCAAAAGGTGCACGTCTCTACCTGCAAGAGCCTCATTAACAGTTGCAAGGTCATTGCGTACACGTGGGCACGTTGGTGCTTTTTGGGCAGAGGAGAGAGGCACGTGGAACTGCCAGGGTCCCTAAACTGTTTTATTGACCCTTGTGATTTTATGCTGGTCCCTCTCATTTTCTTGTGTGTCCTCTGGCTGGGGTTGGGGTTAAACTCGGCTCTTTGTCCTTCCCATTACAAGTAGGGCTTCTCCATAGGCACAGCCCCACTGCACCCATCTCGTCCAGACACACAAGCACAGGTGAGCATCAAATTTTACGTGGAATAGCAACATCACCAGGTGGGAAAACATCAACGCAATGCAAGCATGACTTGAGAAAACCTTCCTCTTGCTTGCCTCCTAGGCCAGGAAGACCAGATAGGACCCGGGAGCTACTTAAACCTCTTCTCACCAAGGTCCACCACCATGTAAGACCTGGGCCCTCCCAAGACGCCGTGCTCAATCTGGCCAAAGCGAGCCAGCTCTTCCTGGTGTGCTCAAGAGAGAGGGGTGCTGGGGCGTAGCGGCTGCAGAGAGCTCTGGGTCAATGTCTATCCTAACAAATTTACAGGTTCAAGCTGTCCCACAACTGCTTGGACTGTGTGTCCGCATCCCACATGACTTGGTCCAGGCCAGCCAGCCCTCTCCTAGGTGTAAAGATGGCCCCAGCATGGATCAGGTCCTTCCCCGTGGGGTATGGCCTTAGGGGTTGAGCTGTGCCTTGCCACTTGGCTTCATGGCCAGAGAAGAGGCCCTGGCCCTGTTCTGGATGCTGGAGGGCTCTAGGAGATACCTTTGGTCCCTTCCCTCACACGGAGGATTCTCCGCTGAGCCCCAGCAGCACCGGGTCTCCTCGTAAACTTGGGGGAAGAGATGTCTCTACTCCCACCTTCTACTCCAAGCAGGGTCAGCTATGGGGCTGATCCAGCTTGGTCTTGAAAAGCTCCAAGGATGGAGGTGGCACCTCATGGGACAGCCCTGTGAAGTCATGGCCCTGCTGCCCCGTGACCAGCTCATGGGAGCCCCAGAGCGAGGCCCCTCTCAGCATGTCTGAGTCCCCACAGCACTTCTGGTGGGGCTTCTCCTGCCCACCTCCTGGCTGAGTGCATGGGCCAGAGCTTGCTGAAAGCCAGAAGGCTGAGACATCACCGTGTCAGGCAGGATGATGCCCTCAGGAGTGAGGTGCCCTGGGTAAGTCCTGAGAGCGGCGGGAGCTCCCTTCCCAGCTTTTACTGAACAAAACCACACCTCACGCCCCCAAATCTCTAGATATCTAAATCATCACTCCTGCCAGAGGAGCACACAGTAAGGACCAAGACTCAAATCTTCCTACCAAACTCCCCTGCCTTCTCTCCTCCCAGCCTCGTGTTTCCCCATATATAACCCTTGTCTGCTGGCCCTGGGTCCAAATCCATCCCAGTTAGCCCCCAGTCAACTCAAGCCTTCGCTACCTTCTGGTGCCAGCTCCAGATTTGGCCTGATCTGCTGGACACTCAGCTTTGCCCTGGCACAACCTGCACAATCGCGACGTATTTTCCTTTCTCCAGTTTGAGACTGAGCCTAAGCCTCCATTTAGAGCCGGAAATGTTTTCCCACCGAACACTCAAATGAAAGTTCGGAGCAATTCAGCTCATTCATCTCACCGGACAGAGGAACCGTGAGCAGCAGTCACACGCTCACAGCAAGGGATAGACACTTTTGGAAACTTGTGCCTTTAAAACCACCAGCTTAGTCAGTTTAAAGCACCAGGAGAGCTTTGAGCCACGGCCTGGATGCTTCACGAAACTAAACGTCGAGGTCGTGATGTTCGTCCTAAAGACAACCCTTCTCCACGAGCACATGCGCACGCGCGTAAGCACATCCCTCCTCTGGAGTGGGCCCGCAGAGCTGAAGGGCAGGCTCTGACGTGAAGCCACTTTAATTGCCATCAAAATGAATCATTTGCAGTGTTCTCAGCTTCCTAAAATACCTATTTCCGACAAAAGAGCCGGTCGTACTTGAGCATCTGAGTATAGAGAGGATGTGATAAACTCAGTGCCTTCAGGACAAAGTTCTTGGCAGCCTGTGTAATTAAACCAGCTGCTTTTCAATATGGTTTAAGACTAAATGCTGCAAAAACATTAATCATCAGGGACCACCGTAATCAGCTCGGCAGCCGTCAGGAATGACTATTTCCACTGAAGCCATCGATTGCTTTTCAGGAGAGGTTGGTATAGTCATGTCTCTACGGCAATGCAGTCTCTGGGCTGCTGCTTTCGTCTGGAGGGGTCTTTTGCTTGGTGCTTAGCATGGAAAAAAAAAAAGAATATATCTGCAGCACATGGCAAAATGCATCCCAGTGTCAGTCTCTTCTATCAGGTAACAAGCGATGGGATGAGAGGAAAAGGCTTCAGGTTGCACCAGGGGAGGTTTAGATTGAACATAAGAAAAAATTTCTTCACCCAAAAGGATTGTCAAGCCCTGGTTTGGGCTGCCCAGAGCAGGGGTGGAGTCCCCACCCCTGGAGGGATTTAAAAGCTGGGGAGATGTGAGGCTCAGGGACATGGGTCAGTGGTGACCTGGCAGTGATGGGTCAATGGTTGGATTCGATGATCCTAGAGGTCTTTTCCAACCTAAATGATTTTATGATTCTACGACCGTGTTGTCTCTTAAGCCCCTGCCCTATCACAACTGACGGCCTCTGCTGCCTCCCCGCCTCCTGCCCACCTTCAGAGGACTTGTTGGGCTCCCCATCTCCTCGGTGGAGAAAAAGGACTTGATCAGAGCTGGGCTATGGCTTGATTTCTCCAGGCGTTTTGGTCCAGTTCAAGATTATTTCAGCCTGGAGCTGGGCTCAGTTTCACCTTGAGAAGAGTTGCACTGAGACCCAAAGCAGCATAAAGAGCTTTTCCCAAAAGGGCTGCTGTAACCCACCCCAGAGGCGGCTGCGCTGCAGTGTGGGAGGAGGAGAAAAGCACAATTTTGGCAGGGAAATGCATCCAGTGTGCACCGCAACCCTTCTCCCCCAGACTCATCTTCCTTCTCATCTGCTCAATGCTTTAGAGGATAAAATAGGGGAAAAAAATCTGCTTCAAACGTGACTTTTTGATGGGGAGGTCCCGTGGGGGTGGACGCAGACTCCAGCGGGCTCTGGACCAAGCCCAACATTGAGTGTCCCCAGAGATGCAGGGATGAAAGGGGCTATGGAAATACGAAGCGTTGTGCTCTGGTCTTCATTTCGTTATCTCACCGTGCAAGCCTCCAGCGAGAGCCCCTCGCGGGCTGTAACACACTCCTCGACCTTCAGAAAGCATCTGGCTGTGCTAAATCTTCCCCTTTGGGTCTTTTCTCTTTTTTTCCTCCTAGATAATGATTATTTTTACCACGTGCCTTGGGATATTTGCTTCATTTTTCCTGTAAAAGGCCAACGCTTCAGCGTCTTGTAAGGGTTGTCAGAGCTTTTCCATTAACACCCTTCCCTTTCACGGCACGCGAGGAGAAAATACAAACTGGTGTGGGATGTTCAAGGCTTCTTTTAGCAGCACGCAGCCCTGAAAGGATTGCCGTCCTGTGGGGGTGACGTCTGGCCCTTTCCAAACTCAAGCCAAGCTTAAACAAACGTGCTAAGGCTTGAGCATCAAAAATCAACACAATTTGGTGGGACACAGCGCTGGGAGGGGTTCAACCTGCAGAAAGAGCTCCAGTTATTGAATAAAATAAATATTATTAGCTAATCTCTCTGCTGTCTCCCTCGTTTGGCTCCTGGTTAGCGGTTGGCTTGCTTCTCCGTGTCAGCGCCTGCTGTCTGTCAGCCAGGCTGCTCCACGGCCATCGCGAGTCCTTCCTGTTTTCGTGAGATCATGAGTTATTATCTCTGTAACAAACCGGCTCTTCCCTCCTGGCTCTCTGCCCGGGGAGCAATCCCAAAGCCTGGATGTGTCAGGGATGCTGGCAAGGGGCAACAGCAGATTCCCACCCATAATCAGAGCCCAGGGACGTGAACGTCAACAAGATCCATTCCTGCCTCGAAGAAACACTCCGGAGATGGGGGAGAAAATATCCATCCAGCCCTTTGCACCCGCCTCAACCCAAGCGTAACGCCACCGAACGACTACGCCACGACCACGCCACAAACCGACCACGAAGCTCATCTTGAAACACCTTCCTCTGACTCTCTTCACCAGCCTTTTTCCAGGCCTAAGGCCTCACCATCGACCGACGTTTCAATTACTCCTTTCCTCAAAGACACACCCCACTGGACCTCCTCACCCAAGACCAACCTCTGGAGCACAACACCCACCTTCTCCTGCTCCTCACAACAGCCTCCACTCCCTCCTCGTCACTCATTCTCGTACCACATCAGATACAGAAGGTCTCCAGAGCCTCCCTGCACCCCTCACGCTCAACCACAGACCCTCCCATGGCAGCCACAGATCTGATACTCTCACTCTCTGGGCTTCTTCTGGTGCCACAAAGGGCAGATTTTGGTTCTTAGGGTCAGATTCACCGGCAATTGGTTTCAGATAGGCAGTGGGCCAGGGCTTAAATTCTGCCATCCAAAGCCAATCTCTCCAGCCCACTGACTTGGAGAGATGCTGAAGAACATCAACAGCACAAGACACCTCAACACATTTGGCTGTTGCACGTGCGTACATGATGGGGCAAGTCCTGGGCTTCTAAGTCAGCTCAGTGGGGCAGTCTGGATGCTCTTCAAGCTCCTGAAGGTTAACAGCCACAACTGAAAACGTGGGGGCTGTCTCTCCAGGAGGAGGATAACCCTCAGAAGTTTTGAACATATTATTTACAAGAGATGGGACAACAAAAGTGATTTCAAAACGTCCTTGCTCAATTTCGGGAGGAGGCAAACAAGAGGGCAGCCACAAGGAGTGGGGAATCAGAGCTGTCCTAGGAGAGATGCTGCAAACCTGCCTGGCACGGTTTGGGGGTCTGGTGTGGAAGAAGACGGGGAGAGATGGCGCAGTGTTAGCACATACAAGGTGGCTTTAATAGCTGTAAGCAGAAGACGTGTAGGGTGAAACCTGGTATTGCTAAGTCGAAGTTCCTGCACGCGGCAGCTAAAGCGCAAACCCAGCCGCCGAGCAGAGTTGGTCTTTTGTCACTGGCAAACAGTATCCACCAAGCCTTCCCCTGAAATTACGTATCCTTTTGTCTTAAAAGAAAAAAAAACCAAAACCAATGAAGACCCCCTCCGCAGACAAGTCCTAGAAACCCAGCCCCAGGGGAGTTGGCTGCAGAAAACCTTCCCCGGGCGCTACTGCTTCGCGCTCTTGGCGGGCTCCGAGGACTGCCGCACGTCCGTCCACTCCTGCATGGTGCTCTGCAGCGCCTGCGTCTTCTCCTTGTCCACCTGCACGTAATCGACCTTCTCGTCCGAGGCGACCGACGAGGTGGAGGGCTGCGGGGAGGAGAAACACGGCCACCGCCATCAGCTCCCTGCTCTTCCCTCTCGCCCCTTCCCACGGCAGCGCCGTGGGCACCGCGAGTCCGCCGGCACCTCCCCGGCTTCCTTGCAGGCTCCACAGCTCATCACCCTCCCTCTAACCTCTTCCTCCTGTGGGAAGGTTTTCACTCTGTTCTGCATCCTGCTCGCACGAGACTGCTGTGCAACAGGAGGGTAGAAACTGCACCTGGGTCTCTACCTTCCCACCAGCTCTGGGACACGAACGTTTGGTTGCGATCGTGGTATCCAACTGCTGATGTCGCAAATTCAACGTTGCATCTTGCTCATTTTCTTGTAAAGAGCTCAAGAACCCTCACAGACACACATAAAAATCCCAGCTCCATCCCTCTCAAGCACTGGTGACTCTACACACCTATGGCACTAGATTATTTTCATCCCCAAAACACCAGTTATGTTGGTAGGTTCACCCAGGAGACCTGCTGAGGAAGAAGGAGATACTTTTTTCCATATTTTCTTGAGTCCCAGAACTTTGACTGCTACACAAGTGCATCAGAGGACCCCCAGCTGCTTGCAGCTGGAGCCAGGTGATATTTTTTAATGGTCTAAAATCACCTTTCCGGGTTGGGATATAATTTAAATCATCAATTCCTGCAGAAATATTGCTGGACAGACAGAAACAATCAAGGGACAGCTGTCAAATAACAGGCAGACCTGGCCACTGGGATGCTTTGCCTGGCAACCAAGAGAAAGTTGAGACCAACTCACAGGTGGTTCCCACAAAGGTTCATACAACGCCTTGTCCTTCACCAGCTCAGCTGCCGCTTTGCTTGAGCCAGTCTCTCATCCCTACTCCTACTTTTCTCGGGGTGACATCCACCACGACCTTCCTTTGGTCCCTCCCCAGCCCACCGTGTCCCCTCTGGGTGTCCTCTTCATCTTGGTCCGTGACCTTGCTGGGGAGGTTGTGAAAGCTCCATCACAGGAGACTTTTAAGCCTCGTTCTGTCACCTCAGCAGAGATGTTTCCTTTGGGTGTGGGGACGCCCTGAGGTCCTCTCTTGCCCTGCCTTCCTATGATTTGCTTTAGGATGGCGTTTGTTTTCCCCGGTGTGTGAATCTGGAGAAAAGTCACCAACGTCTGGCTCTTTAGGAGCTTCACGTATTTCCACGTGACTCTTGGCAGAGACATCCCACTCCCGACCCATCTTCTCCTCACGGCTCTTTCTCGGCAGCCAACAGCTTGACCAGCTCAACATAATCCAGCTTTTAAACATCAGCTTCACTTTTTGAAAGCACTTTGTGCTCTCTCTGCCCAAATGGCACCCCCTAAAGCACCCAACTGGTAGGAGAGAGGCACCCAGCGTTTTCTGAATGAGCTCCTCCAAGTATCTCAGGTGGGAAACCCAAGGACGTGTTGTCCTGAAGGAGGAGGAAAAAAAAGTTCTGATACTTCTTGGGGTACCTCCCGACACCTTTTGAATAGATAATCTCCAGCTGAATTTCTGTTCTCCCTAGCATCCCTGAACCCCTGCACTTCTGCTAAACCTTCCAGCAAGGCTGCAGATGGATCTGCAAAAAACGTCCCACCTCTGAGTGTCCCTCACCAACCCTGCCCAGGGCTTCAGACCACGTGGATTTAAAACTAACTAACTAAATAAAAATGCACCACATTTGATCAGAAGTCTAGAAAATGCCCCGTACCTTTCTGTGTGGCCCTGGCGAGCTTGGCTGGAAGTCCAGGGCCAGATAATCCACGCTCCCCGAACTCTTTTTAGGCGCTGGGCTGTTGGTGCCACTAGGAACAGGAGAAGCAGAAATGGGGTTTTGCTAATGCAGGGAAGAGACAGGAGAGATAACAAGGATTAAAATGCGAAGAAGGAGAAAAAACCCAACCAAACAAACAACGGAGTTAATACAAATCTGGCACCAAAATGCCTTGGTGGCACTTCTGAGAGCGGTCCCAGCCTGCATATTTGTGCACCTGCCTCTGAGCTGGGGGTGCAGAGCTGCTGGGGGATTAGAGATATCGTGCTGACAAATACTTCAAGCTCACGCTCTGGATTTTATGTACTGGAGCGTTTCTGCTGTGCTGATTTTATTGACATGCCTGACATCAGCCGTGGGCTTTGGCATTTCCCAGGAACCACACCTCAGCGAGGCCAGGCCAGCTCTGGGACGTCCATGAGTCTCGACCGTGCTACGGAGAGAGCAGCTTTCCTCTACTCCTTTAGTTACACAGCCTCGAAAATATGCTTTGAGCCAAGAGCTCTGCCAAGAGAGACAAAAATCCCCTCCCTGTAAGCAGCACCGCTCCCTGCGGCTGCTCCGATAGCCCCCGCTCTCCATACAAATGTGATGTCAGGGGGAAAAATAAAAACCCCAACAAACAACACACTGAAAAAAATCAACTGAAATTAGGAAAATAGACTGTGAGAGGCCACAGATGTTTTTATCCCTGCTTGATTCCTGGTGATATATGCTCCTGCTCTCATATACAGTTAAAACATCAATGGGACGTGTCATGTTAGGGACAAAAAACACCGTTCTGTGCCTGCAGGGATGTCCATAAGGACGTGGAGCTACCGGAGCAGCTCCGTGTCACGAGCTAGGAATGTGTTTGCAGAAGTGGGGAATGTCCAGGTCCTGCCAGGACCAGACATGTGAGCTGTGGGCCTCTCCTCACCATGGCCACGTAGTTCTCCTCGCTGTCTCCCGAGTCAGTGCTGGTGATGCTCTGGGAGGAGACGGGGCGACAGTATTGCAAAGAGCCGGCGTTGAAGGTCGGGCTGTAAGGAGAAGGGTCGATGCGTTAACAACGAGCAACCAAGCTGGAGAGGGGTCTAGAGAACAAGTCTCATGAAGAGAGCTGAGATGGTTTAGTCTGGAGAAGAGGAGGCTGAGATCTCATTGCTCTTCTACAACTCACTGACAGGAGGGTGTAGTGAGGTGGAGGTTGGTCTCTTCTCCCAAGTTACTAATGACAAGATGAGAGGAAATGGCCTCAAGTTGCACCAGGGGAGGTTTAGATTGGATATTAGGAAAAATTTCTTTACTGAAAGAGTGGTGAGGTGTTGGAACAGGTGGCCCAGGGCAGGGGTGGAGTCCCCATCCCTGGAGGTGCTCAAAAAATGTGCTGGGGACATGGCTTAGTAGTGACAGTATTGTTGGGTAGGCGGTTGGAATAGATAATTTAGAGGTCTTTTCCAACCTTAATGATTCTGTGATTCTATGATTCTGTGATCCTATGATTCCATGATCCTATGATTCTGTGATTCTACGATTCTATGATTCTACAATTCTATGATTCTATGATTCTCTGATTCTGTGATTCTACGATTCTGTGATCCTATGATTCAATGACTTTATGATTCTATGATCCTATGATTCTGTGATTCTACGATTCTGTGATTCTATGATTCTACAATTCTATGATTCTATGATTCTCTGATTCTCTGATTCTACGATTCTGTGATCCTATGATTCAATGACTTTATGATTCTATGATCCTATGATTCTGTGATTCTACGATTCTGTGATTCTATGATTCTGTGATGGTTGCAGGGGCTGCTCGTCCATTTGCCAAGGAGGGGTGGGAGGAGGCAGCACCTGATGCCTCTGAACATCATCATGTTGAGGTCTGGGGACTGGGCATGAAGAATTGCTGGGGCATTGAGGTTCTCCTAACCTGACCTACCCATGGTTCAGAAATCACTGGGTTTGGTCTTGATTTTTTTTCCTTTCTAGGACTTTTTAATAACACTTTCTTTGCTATGTACCCATAGCTTTCCCGCTATCAGCTACACAAATCAGGCTCCACGAACTCTTTTCTCTCACAGGAAATATTTAATTGTGGAAGACGCTGGGCCAGCCTTGCTGGAGCTTCTCACCACCAGTTTCACCGCAGCTCCAGGATTTGTTTATCATGCAGGGCTCTACCCGAATTTTTTTGCTGGAAAACAAAAAACCTCGGAGGCGTTGTCTTGCTTTCAGCTGGCCAGATCCAATTATACAGAACAACGTAATGCAATCAGCGCCCGGCATTAAAGCTCGAGTCTTAAAAAGCTGTTTGTTGCCTTGCAGCGAAGGCAGGGTCATGTGAGTAGCTGATAAGGGAAAAATCCATTAACTTCTCCCGGGGTTGGGTGTCTCGTCAATCAAAGCCGGTGCCGTGATTTCGGGACACGGCGCTCACGCCCTGCGGTCAGTCTCCGCTCAATCCAATTTATCCGAGGCGTCACAGCAGCCAGGCTCTGCTTCTGCCTTTCGTTGGACAACATCGGGGCAAGAATCACCAGCAGAGCTGGAATTGTGTGAATCTTGTTATTTTTGGCCGGCAGACTTCGCTCTGAAGTGCTTCGGTTTCGTTTTCGCGGGTTTCCTTCAGGCTAAGCCTTTGCTTTCAAGGCAACCAAAACACAGCTCGGTCAGATCCCGTGATTTTGGGGAAGAGCTGGATATGAAATCCCACCCCGAGCCCCCGGCGTGGCTGAGTCAGGGGTGGCTCAGCTGGGCCGTGAGTCATGGCGAACCGCAGGTCCTGTGTCAGAGCCACAGCTCTCCGGGAGCTGTCAGATCCCAGAAATAGGAAACGCCTTCAAGGGATCTTAATTAGCTGCTCGGCCACACGCTGGGCTTTCATGTGAAGTCCCCACCCAAGCAAATTTATCTTCCTGCGATGTGGGGAGTACGACTCTTACAACACTTGACTAAGCTCATGGGGAGCCCAGGACAGGAGCCCCTCTGCTTCATCAACATCTGACCCAGGTCCTAAGCCTGGCCATGACGTGATCAAGGAAAACCCTGAGCCCTGAATCACCAAGGCCTGGCAGGATATTTGAGGAAAGAATTACTCCATAAATGTCTCTCTTTCCTAGAGAGCTCCTGCCGGTCCCCGATGGGGGTAGAGTGTTGGGCAAGGTGGACTTTCATCCCACTGCAAGCATTTGCATGGCATGACCCAGCTTTGCAGTTCCTGTTCCTAAAATCAACACAGAGCACAAGGGATTGGACAGCTTTTTGGGGAAATTTGGGTCTGCATCCAAAGTCTGGGCTCAATTAGAGCTTGATTCAAGACGACCCACGATCCAACAAAGAGAGATGGTGGGACAGAAAAAAAACCTCCACAGTGAGCGGAGGACAAAGGTTGGATGACATCTCCCTTCCACTCATCCACAGATGTTCGATCCATGGCTGAGGTGACAGTGTAGTTACATGTGGACAGTGATGAGAGCGGGACCAGGGATCTGCTGTCAGAGTGAAACCCGAATTCGAGCCCCCCCCCAATCACTCACGTTGGCCTGGACCAGGATTTTGTGACCGGCGATTTGAAGGGAAGCTCATCGATGACAGTGTTGCTCCTCAGGTCCAGCGGCGATGGCTTTGCTGGGGAGAGGAAAAGCCTTTATTCAGAGACTTTTAGAGGTTCCTACACTTCAGAGCCTGTGACTGGCATGAGAGGGCCCCCAACAAATTGGTGGCTGCTTCCCGTTCTGCTCATCAACCCCCCAGCCCTACCTGCTGGTGACAAACACCCCCAGCTGAAACCCCCGCACTCATTTGGTTGACACCCCAGCAGGCTGTGCTGCCCTTCAGAGAGACCTGGACAGGCTGGAGGGCTGGGCAGGGAGAAACCTGATGAAGTTCAACAAGGGCAAGTGTAGAGTTTTGCACCTGGGAAAGAACAACCCCATGTGCCAGCACAGGCTGGGGACTGCCCTGCTGGAGAGCAGCGCAGGGGAAAGGGCCCTGGGGGTGCTGGTGGGCAGCAGGATGGCCATGAGCCAGCAGTGTGCCCTCGGGGGCAAGAAGGCCAAGGGCATCCTGGGGTGTGTGAGAAGGGGAGTAGCCAGTAGGTGGAGAGAGGTCCTCCTGCCCCTCTGCTCTGCCCTGGGGAGGCCACCTCTGGAATCTTGTGTCCAGTTCTGGGCCCCTCAGCTCCAGAGGGACAGGGAGCTGCTGGAGAGAGCCCAGCGCAGCCCCAGGGATGATGGAGGGAGTGGAACATCTCCCTGAGGAGGAAAGGCTGAGGGAGCTGGGGCTCTGCAGCTGGAGAAGAGGAGCCTGGGGGGTGACCTCACTCCTGGGTATAAACATGGAAAGGGGGAGTGTCAGGAGGACGGAGCCAGGCTCTGCTCAGGGATGTCCAGGGACAGGACAAGGGGCAGTGGGTACAAGCTGGATCACAGGAGGTTCCGCCTCAACATGGGGAGAAACTTGTTGGCTGTGCGGGTGCCGGAGCCCTGGCCCAGGCTGCCCAGAGAGGGTGTGGAGTCTCCTGCTCTGGAGACTTTCCAACCCGCCTGGACGCGTTCCTGTGGGGTGACCTGTGCCCTGGGTGACCCTGCTGTGGCAGGGGGTGGCACTGGGGGATCTCTAGAGGTTCCTTCCAACCCCAACATTCTGTGATTCTGTGATTTACGCCAGGACTGGGTGAAAAGGTTGCCCTGAGAGATGGGGGATGTCTCATCTCTGGAAACATTCAGGGTCTGATTGGATGGGCCTCTAGTCTAGAAAAAATTAGAAGAAACTTTGGTCATCTGAAGACAACACAGAGGCTTTGGAGTGGAGCGTAGGGAGGATAAATGCAAGGGCAGTGAGATCTCCTGCAAAGGCCAGGAAGGACTGGAGATGGGCTCTTCAAGCCCCATGAAAGCTGCATCTGCACAACAGTTCTCCTGAAAGAGGAAGGGGATGGAGAAGACCTAAAGGTCTGCTGGGGGTAGCAAAGCACACCTCCCATAGAACTCCGCTGAGTGTGCATGAGACGACGGCTGTAGTCCGAAGTATTACAAGAATAGAAGGGTTCTTGGAAAGAGTTGCCCACAAACAACCGTTTTTACCTTTCCGGTCGGGTTTGAGGTTGCGGTTGACTGGTGGGGGCTGGATTTCACTCAACCGTCTGTGGCACTGTGCCATGGCTCCTCCTTTATGCACGGGGAGGGTGGCTGAAGACAACCCCACCAGGTCAAAGTGATGTGGCCCAGGGCTCATGGGGATGTAGAGATTCTGGGCGTTGTCGTTGGCTTTCTCGGTGTGGATCAGGGGCGAGGAACCTGGGTTCATGGGGACGTAGTTGTCCTCGGAGTCGGTGCTGTGGGAGCGGGCCACCGCCGCCTTGGCTTGCTGGGGACAAGTGGGAGGACGTGCTGTGAGCATCAGACCCTTCTCAACAGCCCCATCCCGCTACAAACCCTTCATCTCATCATCGCTGGGCGCATGCATGAGGTGGGACCAGCTCTAAAATCTCAGCACAGAGGGAAGGGATGGTCCGTCTCGTCCTCAGCCATCAGTTTTCACCAAAAGGTGAACCTCCACAGTTTGCAAGACATTGTGACATCCTGAGTTCAGGGAAAGGTCTTAATTGCCTAGGCTTGAGCTTCTTCTCATGACCAGAGTGAGCTGCAGAAGCAAGCTTAACCTGGAAAGTCATTTTTCCCTGGGCTCTGGCCATGACTAAAATGCAAGATGAAAGGCTGCTTTAATGTCACTTCCAGCTCAGAAAACCTTAGAAAGTGCATAAAAGAGGCTGTTCTGGCCACAAGTCAAAACTCAGCTCAACAGCGTCCCAGGCTTTGGAGAAGCCAAACTCCTGGGCAGGTTTTTGGGGTCAAAGCTCCAGGCAGACACACTCTGTAGAAGCACCCAAGCAAAGCTCTGCCTGCGCTGCTGGGCTAGGTGGTTGTCCCTCCATCACTCCCCCACAGGCCACCACAGTTTTAACTGAAATCAGTCATAAACCCCTTCTTTTCCTGACTTAGCTCTGCAGGACTGGGCTGTGAGGTCCCACCTGGGCTCTGAATCTACAAGGTGCAAACGGTGCCTACGGCGTGGTGGCCGACACCAAGGCCAACTCACCAGGTAGGAGTTGTACCCATCGTTCATCGACTCGATGGACTGCACCGCGCTGCCTCCTCCGTGCTGGGGGTATTCGTACGTCTCGCAAGAAGAAGCTGCAACACAACAACAAATTGCACAACGTGCAACCGGGGATAAAAGAGGCCCCCGAAAACAAAATCCAGGTGATGGGAGGGTGGTTCTCTATTCTCGGTGATGGAGATGCTGGTGAGAAGAGCTGGATTTTAGCCCGTTACAGACTCTCTGCTGCGCTCCCTCCCCGTTAGCATCTCTCTGATGCATCAACACGACTGCACGGACCTAACCCGGTTCTGTCAAAGTGCTGTAAAATCCCAGGGGTGAAGACGTCAGATAAGGTTGATCACAGCGACAAAACTGGGTTAAGGGAGAGCTCTGGGAGAGCTCGGCCGGCAGACGTAAGGGCTGGCAGGGTGTGGATGAACTACTCAGCCCTTAGACTGCTCTACTGCTGAGCGTGGCTCTGATCTCAGCCTAATTGTTGGTATATTTAGGGAGAGGGAACAGACCTTTTAGGGAGCTACGTGTATAATTCAGAGAACGTTTCCTCTCCAACCACCTCTTCTAAGTTACTTTGCAGCCACCTCATCCTAGGCACAAGGTCTGGAAAGGACACGATCACCCATGGCCCAGCCATGGCCAATGGGAAGGGCAGCTCTGCTGCACTGGGTGTTGTCAGGTCTTAGAGATGTGAAAAAAATTATGTCCCTGCCTGGTGAGTTGATAACCCTGGTTATGAATGGAACTAAAAGCAAGGTAAAAATGACCCAAATCACCAAAATCTGGTGAGGGGCTGCGCAGGCAAGCAGGTCTGGGGCTGTGGTTCAAGGTACAAAACACCCAAGAGCCAGCTGAGCCGCTCAAGCGGGCAGAGCCCCGGGGACACCTCTCCGTGCCCACTGCATATGAAAAGCAGGGCCAGATCTCCACCAGGGAGACCTTTGTGCTCAACCCCTTGGTTGATGCCAAGATTCTCCCAGCTCTACTGCCCCATCCCCAACGGGGCTGCCCCATCCCAGGCTGCTAGCCAGGACAAAGCCATCCACAAATTCACCTCGGTGCAGCCTGCTGTTCTCCACCGCCGGCAGCGTGTTTCTCCGGGGAATGGTGGCTGCCATGGGGGCCAGCCCTAAGCTTTCGCCGGGCTGGGGTCGCTGGGGTGGGCTGCCCCACCGCGGCTCCGCCTGCCCGGGTTTTGGGGGGCGCGGGGGCGGAGCGGCGGGCGAGTCGCTGGCGGCCACCGCCAGAGCGTTGTGGTTCTTGTCCAGCGTGAACGTCCTGGGGATCTGGTAGACGGAGAGCGGCGTGGAAGGGATGTCGTAGGAGTCCGTGGAGAGCTCCCCAAACTCCTTGCACAAGGTGTTGTTGGGAGTCTTGTAGGTGTAGACCTCCTCGTTGTCTGTTTCAGAGCTGGTGAGGCTCGACTTGGGGTGGGCGTAGGAACCGAAGGCGCGCGGGAGGTCGTACGCGCTGTCCCTGAACTCCGAGTTGTGCCGGCTGGGTTTCGGCAGGCTGTAGAAGCCGTGGAGCTGCCCACCCACCCCGTTCATGCAGTGCCCGTTGCCCTGCGACAGCTTCTGCACCGCCGTGTCGCTCCGCATGAAGAAGGCGGACCTCGTGGCTTGGGAGAAGCTGGCACTCCTGCGGAGGAAAGGGAGAAGGGGGCTGAGATGGGGGGCACCGAGCTCTGCTGCCCACATCTGTCACCGTCCCAACCCACGCCCGCCAGCCCCAGGGCGACAGGAACATCTCAGACCCCTCCAAATGTGCCCAGGAGCTACTTTGTCCTGAAACTGCAACAGGGCAGGGTTACACTGGGCAGGAGGAGGAATTTTTCCCAGCGAGAGCAGCCAGAGCTTGGCACAGGCTGCCCAGGGAGGGGGTTGAGTCCCCAGCCCTGGAGGTGTTTAAAGGCCGTTGAGATGTGGGGTTGGGGGAGATGGTTTAGGGGTGAGCTCTGCAGAGTAGGGTCAGTGGTTGGACTCGATGAGCCCAGGGGGATTTTCCAACCTGAGTGATTCTGTGATTCTATGATTCTATGAAACACCTTCAAAATGACCCCGTCAATGAGTGGGAAGTACGTGCACCCAGCTCGGTGGTAGAGCTACAGGCAGGAATAATTCAGGCACAAATTGCTCCAAATTGGGCAAATTTTCACGCCAGCTGCCAGCAACCCAAGACACGGCTGCAAAGAGCCACCCTGCCAGCATCGCCACCACACATCAGCCATGGAGAGGAGGCTAATTCTCACCTCTTGTTTGAGAGGGGCTGGAAAAATTCTTCATGGGGGTTATTTCAAAGCCTCTGGTCACACCACCACGCTGCTCTCTTGGAGGGCGAGCCCTGGGAAGGTGAGGACATGCCCCAGCTGGGACTTGGGGGCTGTAGCTCTGACAGAATCATCCAATTACCACGGTTGGAAGGGACCTCAAAGATCATCCAGTTCCAACCCCCTGCCCTGGGCAGGGACATCCAGCCTGGCCTTAAAAACTCCCAGGGATGGGGCTGCCACCCCCTCTCTGGGCAACCTGTGCCAGGGTCTCCCCACCCTCATGGGGAAGAACTTCTCCACAGGGAAGGAGGAATGAACCTCGGGGCTGAGAAGCTGGGGAGACCTCATTCCCCTAATGACAGCTCGTCAGCCACCGCTCCTCCACTCACTCCCTCTTTGTGCTTCGTCTCCTGTTTTATCCCTCCCACTGCTTCCCCTTCCAATGCTCCAACTGGAGATGATGAGCCCCATGGGCTTGGCTTTCTGCACCCCTAACCCCAGCAGATCACATCTTTTATGGAGTCAGGAGATGCTTGAATTGGTCACTTGGGGCTTTTCTCTCAGATGTCCTCAACCCCTGTCACCGTGAGGTCCCTCCCAACCCCTAAAGTTCTGTGATTCTTCTACGATTCTGTGACTCTGTGATTGATTCTGTGATTCTGTGATTGATTCTGTGACTCTGTGATTGATTCTGTGATTGATTTTGTGATTGATTCTGTGACTCTGTGATTGATTCTGTGATTCTGTGATTGATTGTGTGATTCTGTGATTGATTTTGTGATTGATTCTGTGATTCTGTGAGGCAACTCCCCATCCCACAAGACCTGGGGAAACACGAGCGCTGCGACACGAGGGCAAAGATGCAGCAGAGCTCAGGTTGGAAGAAGAAAATACGGCAAAGCTCCAAAAAAAAGAGTTCACCCTGCCATGAAGAGCTAATGCATACACACCAGGAGAGGGTGAGCAATAGCCTCACGCTGGGACGTTTTGCTCTCAGAGCTGTAACCACACGTGGGTCAGGTTTTTGGAGACCACACGCTGGCAGCCAAAAAGGGCTCAGCCAGCCCCAATTCAACATCTCCCTGTGGAAGTGATCCCTGCCCTGTGTCCATCACCTCACTGAGAAAAAAACCAAAATGGATAAGGGATGGGTTTCCAGTTGTGGCAAATCCCTGGGGAGGTGGCAGCCCCAAGGGAAAAGCTGGGAGAGGCTGGTTTGCATCACTCCGGCTGGGTTGATGCTCTGCGGGGACAACAGGGACAATTCTGTTTCGTGGAGCCAGCACGAGGTGGCGCTCAGAAAACGGGCTTATTTGGGGAAAAAAAACCCAAGAAGTGATGCTGCAGTAGGACAAACACAGAATCCCTGCTGGAGCTCAGCCTGCCTGGGAGATGTTTGGGCTCTGGCGGCGTCCTCTCCGTGGAGGACTCGAGGCATCTCACGGGTTAATTATCCAGCGTCGCCCGCCAATTAGCTACTATTACCCTCATTTTATGGATGAGTAAAGTAAGAGCTGGGGAGCTGAAAGGGGAGGGATTCCCAGCAGTCCTGCAGCCTGGCCCCGTGCACTGGACATCGATCGGGGTGATTATTTCTGGCCCAGTTGCCGAAGCTGCCGACGGCCAGTTTGTCCCTGCCCACCAAAGCATCGGTGCTTGCACCCTCCTCCTCCTCCTCCTCTGGCTCCCAGTCACGCTCCGGGGGTGGCTTTTAGGTACCCTCACAGCTGGAGCATCACAGGGTCTTTTTCCTGAACACTGTTCCATTAACTCCATCTGAAGTTAATTTTTCTGAGCCTTTTTTATTTTCCCTCTTTTTCTGTTGTTGTTTTTCGAGCAGGGAAAGGCAGCTGCAGCAGGAAAGCCCCGCGGAGGCTGCAGCCTGGGCTCTGCTCTCACCCCACACCAGATGGGCTCCGAATGCCTCTCCTTCCCTCCCTCCTCACCGTTCCTGTGAGCCAAAACTATCCACGTCACAAAAACTCCTTGCTATTTAAGGCAACCGGCTGCTTCCGGAGGCAGAGAGCTGCCGCTCGCTCAGAAATACCACGCCGCGCGCCGCGGGGCTGCCGCGGAGAAGCCTGGCGAGCTCTGGAAAGGATGGATGGCAGAGCGGCGCAAACCCTGCCCATCCCTCTGGATGTGGTTTTTCTGGTTAAAAAGGCAGGAATCGGGGCTCTGTCTGCAGGATCACACAGTGGGTTGAGGTTGGAAGGGACCTCTAGGTCCCTTCTGGTCCAACACCTCTGGCCAAGCAGGGCCACCTAGAGTTGGTGGCCCAGGAATGTGTCCAGACAGCTTCTGAGTATCCCCAAGGATACTCCACCACCTGCCTGGGGAACCTCTGCCAGTGCTCAGGCACCCTCACAGCGAAAAGTGTTTCCTGATGATCAGAGGGACCTTCCCCTGCTCCAGTTTGTGCCCGTGGCCTCTGCTCCTGGCACTGGGCACCGCTGGGAAGCGCCTGGCTCTGTTGCGTTGCACCCTCCCTGCAGGTATTTACGTGCATTGATAGGATCCCCCAGAGCCTTCTCTTCCCCGTCCTCACAGCAGAGAAGCTCCAGCCCCAGCAGCATCTCTGGGGCCCTTGGCTGGACCCTCTCCAGCCTGTCCGTGTCAGAGAATCACAGAATCACAGAAGATCATCGGGTCCAGCCTTTCCCTAGCCCTGTCACCACCACTAACCCATGTCCTTCAACACAACACCTACTCGTCTCTTAAATCCCTCCAGGTACGGCGGCTCAACCCCCTGTTCCAACACCTGACAACCCTCTCAGTAAAGAAATTCTTCCTCATATCCAACCTGAACCTCCCCTGGTGCAACTTAAGGCCACCTGCCCTTGTCCTGTCACTCACCACCAGGGAGCACAGAACAACCCCCATCTCTCCACAACCTCCTTTCAAGTAGTTGTAGAAAGCGAGAAGGTGTCTCTCGTACAGGGAAGCCCATTGCTGGACCCAGCTCTCCAGCTGTGGCCTCCCCAGTGCTGAGGAGAGGGGAGGGATCACCTCCCTTGATCTGTTGCCAAGACTTTGTCTAACACAGCCCAGGACACCACTTGCCTCCTTGGCTGCAGGAACCTGTCCTCAACTTGGCGTCCACCCGGACCCCCAGGTTCCAACCAGATGGCCACCAGCATGTCCTGGTGCTTGGGGTTGTTCCTCCCCAGGGGTAGGACTTGGCGCTTCTTGTTGAACTTCAGGAGGTTCCTGCTGGCTCATTTCTCCAGCCCGTTGAGGTCCCTCAGGTGTACCAGCGCGATCCCCTGGTACATCAGCCACTCCTCCCAGCTTGGTGCCATCAGCAAACCGGCTGAGGGCACACTCTGACCCAACATCCAGATCATTAATGGAGATTTTAAACAGGACTGGACCCAGTATTGACCCCTGGTGACTGGCCTCCAACTAGACATTTTGCCACTGATCACCACCCTGGGGTTCCAGCCATTCAACCGCTTTTTAACACCACCCGAACAGCCAGGAAAGCCGGGAGGTCACCACTCCAACCTCCTCCTCCCAAACACAACGAGACGAGACCGTCGCTCAGGGCTTTCTCCAGCCAGGCTTTGCAGACCTCCAAGGATGGAGGCGGGTTGAGCTGCTCATCCCCACCCTCCCTCACCCATCCCCGAAGTTTGTTCCCACCGTGGGCTCCAATACCTTGCGTTTTCTGACTTTCTGCTCATACACTGGTGGAGGAAAAGGTAGTCCTGGGGGGCACTGGCAGACAGGGTGCTCTGGAGGTGGCCGGCGGGCGAGTCGAAGGTGAAGAGGGTGGGCTGGCTGGAGTGGGACGGCGCCGAGGACTTGCGCTCCCGCAGCAGGTGGTGGCCGGCGCCGCTCAGCTCCGCCGGGGAGGACCGCGGAGCGTGGTTCATGGAGGCGATGCTCCTCAGGGTGTCTGTGCAGGGAGACAAACACACCGTGAGCAACCCTGCAGCCTGGGCTCCCCAGATTTTTTCTTACTTTGGTCCTCCAGAGCTTATGGAGGTCGGCGGGGTTGGCTTATGGTTCTGAGAGACGCGCTCAGCACGTTCCTCCACCTGGAGCACATGTAGGTACCATGTAAAGAAATAAATAATTGTATAATTTCATCGTATTTTTACTACATTTTATCACTTTGTCGCCTTTTATCACAGGTTCAGCAGCTTGAGGGCACGTCTGGGGGGATGTCAGCCCAATGCACGAGGAGCTCAGTGAGTTGTTAAAATCTGGTCAAGGAAGGAAAAGGTAGAGGAGAGGTTTCACACAAAGGCAGCTTCTGCTTCTGCCTTTTCCTTGAGACCTTTCGTAGGTGGCTTTAGAGATGTGATTTGCTTCATCCCCATCCCCCTGTGCAAGCCATCACTGCTACCGGGTAAACTGAGGCAGGGGATGGGAATGTGGATGGACAGAATGACAGCAGAGATGAAAAATATCCCCACGTTCCCCAATTCTTTACCCATTTTGCAACACCAAAGGAGTCCCTGCTGTTTTCTGCTCATAAAATGGGGCGCAGACCCAAGGCGGGAGTCCTAGTGCCCGCTCCCCCTGCTCGAGGAGAAATACTCTTTAAAATATTAAATCATTTCAACAGAGAATATCACAGAGGTCAGGAATAATCACTCAGCTACTCCAGCTCTCTAATAAACATGCTCCAACAACTTGAAATGGGGACGAATTTTTACAGCCAATTTGTAAAACCTCATTACAAAAAAACCCCAAAAAAACCCCAAAAAACCTCCGAAACTCACAAAACCCCACAAGCTGCCGAGTATTTTGAGAAAGGTGATCCCTCTCTGGATGGTCTCCCTGCCACACACGCACTCCTGGCATGTGGAAACGACTCATCGTGGTGCACTGAAGTCACCCTTTATAACAGCTGTGATTTAAATTTATTTGGTGACAGTGCAAAATGCAGAAAAATCCCAAATCCTAACAAAAAAGGCCGTCTTTGTCCCGGTAAAACCATCCATTTTCTGGCCACCTGGGCTTGCTCCCAGGTTTCCCCCAACACAACATCCACCCATTCCTCAAATCTCACTTCAGAACTCCGTCCGAGAACCCACTCTGGCACAGGAACGAGGGGGATTTTACAGATTTCCAACCTCTTTTTTCCCTTTCTTCCCTCAAATCCCAGATCCTACCAGAAAATTTGAGCCTCTTACGCTGCAGAGGAACGAGTCCTCTGTGAAATGGGTGTCGTGTCTCGGACAAGGAGATTTTTCACCGACTTCTGAATCGTGTCAAGATACAAAAATCGATCTGTCTGCCGCTTGTTCCCCACCACCACTTTTTTTTTTTCCCCTGACGTTCCTGCAAACTTCACCCGATGCAGAAAAAGTACATTAGTAACAGCCAGAGAGCGTGTCTTGACTCTGTTGTTTGGTTTGTGCTAAACACAGAAAGGATCAATATTTAACGTTGACATTAATGGTGGGGGATGAGAGCTTAAAACTCCGACTCTCTCTTCTCTGCGTGGGCATTAGAGATCCCTCGGTGCTTTTCATGGGAGTAAAGAGCCATCAAAGTGTCCTTGGACAAAAGAGGGCCTTGACCCTCATTCTTATTAAATATTTATCCCATAGCAGTGTAGTCTGATCCTCGTTGGAAAAGGAATCTTGAGAGCTCTGCGTGTCCCGAATCTCAATCTCAAATCAAGCGCCCTGAGGTCAACAGGTATGATAGAATCACAGAATCGTTGAGGCTGGAAAAGACCTCTGAGATCATCAAGTCCAGCCTAGGAAGCCCACACCAACGTCGCCACCAAAACCAGGGGGGCTGCACCTCTCAGGAGCAGCCCCCAGGTCCTGCTTAGTCTGGAATCACGGCCAGAAATTGCCGCTGGCACGAGGCTTTGGCCAAGACTCTTCCAAGGATGGCGTGAGGATGGCAGGTTAGTGAGGTCATGAAGGTCACCTCTGAGGACAACTGTGGCGGGTACTGGTTGGGGTCGCTCCAATATTGTCACAGAGTCATAGAACCTTAGAGTCGTTTTGGTTGGAAAAGACCTTTAAGGTCAAGTTGCCAACCCATGTTGCCACCAAAACCAGGGGGGCTGCACCTCTTAGGAGAAGTCACCAGGTTCTGCTCCCTCCTGAATTATTGCCAGAAATTGCCCCCGCCATGAGGCTTTGGCCAAGACTCTCCCAAGGATGGCGTGAGGATGGCAGGTTAGTGAGGTCACGAAGGTCACCTCTGAGGACAACTGTGGTGGGTGCTGGGTTGGGGTCCCTCCAACATTGTCACAGAGTTGTAGAACCTTAGAGTTGTTTTGGTTGGAAAAGACCTTTAAGACCAAGTCCAACCACTAACCAGCACTGCCAACCCCAAGATGAGTGTGGGGGAGAAGGGTTGCGGTGCACACTGGATGCATTTCCCTGCCAAAATTGTGCTTTTCTCCTCCTCCCACACTGCAGCGCAGCCGCCTCTGGGGTGGGTTACAGCAGCCCTTTTGGGAAAAGCTCTTTTTGCTGCTTTGGGTCTCAGTGCAACTGTTCTCAAGGTGAAACTGAGCCCAGCTCCAGGCTGAAATAATCCTGAACTGGACCAAAAAGCCTGGAGAAATCAAGCCATAGCCCAGCTCAGATCAATTCTTTTTTCTCCACCGAGGAGATGGGGAGCTCAACAAGTCCTCTGAAGGTGGGCAGGAGGCGGGGAGGCAGCAGAAGCAGTCGGTTCTGATAGGCTTAAGAGACAACATGGTCATAGAATCATAAAATCATTTTGGTTGGAAAAGACCTTTAAGACCATCGAGTCCAACCATTGACCCACCACTGCCAGGTCACCACTGACCCGTGTCCCTGAGCCCCACATCTCCCCAGCTTTTAAATCCCTCCAGGGATGGGGACTCCACCCCTGCCCCGGGCAGCCCAAGCCGGGGCTTGACAACCCTTTTGGGTGAAGAAATCTTTCCTAATATCCAATTTAAACCTGCCCTGGTGCAACTTGAGGCCATTTCCTCTCATCCCATCACTTGTTACTTAGTAGAAGGGACCAACACCCACCTCGCTATGACCTCCTTTCAGGGAGTTTTCTCCTTCCAGGCTCCACACTTGCCATTGCATGGAAAAGCAGGCCAAAATGCACCTGAGAGTCAGAAATTACTCTGATTTACTCTGAAAATTACTCTGAAATTGCTTTATGATTCTATAATTCTATGATTTATTTGTGCCCACACAGCCAAAGGGGAGAGATGGGGCTGTGCAGATGAGACGTTCCCCAGCATCAGCCCAGAGCCCAGCAAATTCAAACCACAACACTTCGAGGAGCCCAGTCAACCCCATGCTGCCAGGAGACTTTTCTCCCCAAAAAATCAGTCCGATTTGGGGAAACCGGAGAGACACACTCATGGGAAGCGGGATGGATTACTCTGCGGTTACTCAGAGCCACATAAAAGCAAATGGGGAGGGGAGAAGGGGAGCAGGCAGCAACGCCTGGTTAAAAGCACGTCGCTTCCCCAGGGGGAAGCCGCTCATTCGGTGTCCGTATTGATTTTCAAAATTAATTCCCAGCTCGCTTCCCGCAGCGGCCCGGCCACTGAGAGCATTAGCGGGAGCCGATTCGGGGCTCGCGCACGCCATTAGGTCTGTGAGACGGACTCCGTAATAGCAGGTGAGAGATGGATTGCTTCGCGGGGCCGGGAGGGTATCGCAAGGGCCAGGGAGATAAATCCTGCACAAGGGGACGGTCGAGAGTGCTCCCTTTTTTTTTAAAGGTTGTGAGTTTTGGTATTTTCTGCGCTCAAAGGGCAGCTCATGCGCTCAGGTCACATGTTGAAAACAGGTCCTGCTGGGGGGTAGAAAAGGAGGAAAGAGAGGGGATCAAGGCAGAAAAATAGCATTTGATGACTGGTAAAATCATAGATTCGTTTAAGTTGGCAAAGACCTTTAGATCACTGAGTCCAACCATTACCCAGGCCCAGCACTAACCCATGTCCCTGAGCACCACATCTACAGGGCTTTTAAAGATCTCCAGGGATGGTGACTCAACCTCTTTAGCACACGCTAAAGGGAAAAGTCAAGACATTTATGGTCTCATATTGGCTTGAAACAGAGAGAGGTCCCCAGGAGGGTAAGGCGTATGGGGTGAATTACGAGCCAGCGGTACCAAAGCGATTGCGACTTGCCATGCTGCAGTGCCCAGCTCCCAAGAGATGAGGACCAAGGTTCCTCTCCTGTGTCCGTGAATAACCTCCAGGGAGTTACACCCAGATGCCTCCCAGCACCATCCCCATCCTCATCATGATCAAAGATGCTCAACTTGATCCAACCATTAGCCAAAAAAAAAGATCATAGAATCGTAGAATGATTTGGGTTGGAAGGGGCCTCAAAGATCATCCAGTTCCAGCCCCCCTGCCATGGCAGGGACAGCTCCCACTGGATCGGGTTGCTCAAGGCTCCATCCAACCTGGCCTTGAACACCTCCAGGGATGGAGCACCTACCACCTCCCTGGGCAACCTGTGCCAGTGCCTCAGCACCCTCACGGTAAAGAACTTCTTCCTTAGATCTAGTCTAAACCTGCGCTCTTCCAGCTTCCACCCATTACCCATCATCTTATCCCTACAGGCCCTTGTCAGAAGTCCCTCCCCAGCCTTCTTGTAGCCCCTTCAGGCACTGGGAGGCCGCTAGAAGGTCTCCCCAGAGCCTTCTCTTCTCCAGGCTGAATGCTTCTCCATCCCTCACGGTCATCTGCCTCAGGGTCGTGGATAAACCCATGGCCCTCCTTTACCTAACCATGTATAGAGAGCCTTCAAATCCCTTGGCTTTAGGTTGAGATCTTGAGTTTACATTGAGGGACTGTATCAAATACAGCCAAGGAGGGATAAGATCCTGTCCCAGTTCCTACTGCCATTCCCAGGGGGACAAGGCCTAAGGTTACGTGGCGGGGCCATGTGGGAAGTGTCATCTTAACCCCACGTTTCCTGGACGATTCTCCTCTGAGTTCAGGCAATTGGACTCGCACGGTCTGGAAAAGGCGGCGTTGGGACGCTCACAACTTAAAGTTTGACGTCGGCAGCACGGCTTGCGCGTGTACGTCTCGCTGGGCTCGTGCGCCAGCTGGTCCCTGCGCGGAAGCAAGCCAGAGCACAGCCCTGCGTCACCCCAAAGGTACCGGGAGGCTGAAAGCTCAGTCCTCACCAGTCCAGGTCAGGATGTGCCTTTCTGGGCGCATGTCGCAGCTAAAGAGGGGAAAAAACCCTTGCAACTCCATCCCAGAAGCAGAAATATG
Source organism: Trogon surrucura (assembly GCA_020746105.1). Taxonomy (NCBI): domain Eukaryota; kingdom Metazoa; phylum Chordata; class Aves; order Trogoniformes; family Trogonidae; genus Trogon; species Trogon surrucura. The sequence goes on along the minus strand of CM036617.1, from coordinate 843,985 downwards.
CAACTGCGAGCTTGGTCGGCAAAGAGACGGACCAGGCTGGGAGCCAGGAATGTTTCATGAATGTTTTCAATCCCCCAAAGTGGTATTTCCCCCCTTAGCAACTGCTCTGAATCCCCTCGCTCGGAGCAAGCTCGACCATTGCTGCCGGCACATCGCTGCACGCGACGTTCCTGGGTTTATCTGAGAGAAATAATCACTCAGCCTCTTCCAGAAACTGCTGCTCAAAATGGCCCTTTGCACCGGAGCTGCCACGTCAGGCTTCCCCGCTGAAGGCAGAGGCTGCGACTACAGCTCCCTGCACCCCACGGATCTGAAATGATGCCCCAGGGAAGGCGGCGATTTTGGGGTGCAGCTCAATTCCAGCACTCCCATCCTTGGCTTGGCATCCCTGAGCGGCACGAAATTCCCCGGGATGCCCAGGCCACGCTGGCTGGGGCAAGAGGGTCCACGGGGTCTCTCAGATAAGGGCTCCTCAGATGAAATGCTGCAAACTTTGCGACAGCTAAAACGTCCGGCTGATGAGATTTTTTTTTTTTTTTTCAGGAGGGAATTGCAGGAATCCACTAGAAATAATCCCTGGGAGGGTGCGGGGCAGAGCGTGCTCACATGTTATCGCCCTCCCCACTCTTCGGAGCAGCTCCACGATTTATTAGCAAAAGAAAAGGGAATCTTCTCCTGAGGGAATGGGCCCACACCTCCGCTTTCGCTACCAGCTCACTCCTCAAGCACAAATAAAATTAAAAAAAATGTTTAAAAAAAAAAAGATAAACAACCCCACTGAAACAAGCAGGGAGAGAACAACCATCACGTCCAATGGATGAGTCACGGCGCTGCCAGGAGGCGCCGGGATGCCACGAGGATGAGCGTGGCACCCGAGGAAGGTTTATTTCCTGAGCTTTCCCTATCCCCAGCTGGATGGTGTTTGGAAAAGCTGTTGTCAGTCTGAGGACACCCTGGCAGGTCGCCCGCTGAAGGTTTCCTCCAGCTCAGGTTAGTTGGAAAAGGCATCTGGTTTGGATAATTTTCCCTTCTCCAGTTCCCATCAGGGTGAGGAGCCACATGCAAGGACACAGGGATTCAAGTCCAAATTTTGGGTGCCAGCAAGGGGAAGTGGAGCTCCCCAAAAAGCACGGATGGGGCACAGCTGTATCCTCCCCCGCGGAGGAGCTGAAGGGTGGGGACGAAGGAGCTTTTCCTTTCCAGATTCTGCGTCTCGTTCCCAGTTGCTTTGAGAAACCAGTCAGGACACAGCGGCCAAGGGAAAGGAGGAGCATCACTGCTCTGCGGACAGCGAGCTGCTGTGCAGGGGGCTAAGAGCATGCTTCTCCTACCCAAATTCAGCCTAAGCCAGTCCCTTTGGGCTTCCTCTACCACCAGCAGTGAAATCCCCCAATTATTTAAGCATCCAGGACAGGACTGGGGAGAATTACCTGAGAAAGTGTTGATGGGAGAAACAGTGAGATGAAGATGAGCATCAAACAGCATCGTCTGTGTCCACCAGTGTCTGCTGGCATTTGGATGAAACAGCTAAAAACCAGCGGAAACCTTGCAGCATCTGCCTTTGGAAGAGCATGGGAGCTGGGGAGGGGGAAATCACAGCGCTGAGCGAGTGAGTGAGCGAGAAGAGAGGGAAAGGAGCCAAGTCAGATCATCCTGACCTCAAAGCATTAGATGTCTCGGTTATTTTAACAGCAATCGATTCTTTGAAGGACGAAGGGGCAGAAGGGAGGGAGGCTGCGACAGAAAGGACACAATGCTTCTCCCTGGGCTGCTTCTGCGAGATGAGGCTGTGCCTGAGATCTCAGCCCTGCCCTGGGGAACACCCCTTGGTGGCTGTGACCCAGCGCACGGCGGCCGCCCTTTAAAGAGCAAATCTGCCGCTCGATCATGGAGCTCAACCTCCTCTCGTGTCAATATTTGGAGGTTTGACACTTGGTCAGGCGGGGATGCACCTACTTATTTTTGTTCCAAGGGCATCAGGGCTGGAGATAAAAGCAGACGGACGGGGATGCTCGCAGCCCTGGGTGCTGCACGACCTTGAGCATCCCAAGGACATCCTTATCCGACAGCCCCAGAGTGGGACAACGACCGGGGACAAAGGACAATCCCAGGGTGGCAGCACGGGCTGGGACAGGTTTCATTTGCTCCCCAGAACTAACCTCGTCTCTGTCCCCCTGCTTCATCGCCGCTGACATTGCAAACGAATTTGATGAGAGATTAAATGGGGAGGAAACAATAAAGGAGATGGGGGGAAAGGGCTGGAGCAGAGGGAAAGGGCCGAGATGGTGGGCTGTAACAGTATAAAACACAAAGTGGTCTCACAGTGGGTATTTTTGTCTTTTTCAGGGTATGGTGGCAGAAACGTGGGGATGGGGATGTGCCGAGTTGGGTGATTCCTGTCAGCAAATCCGCCTGGAGGCACGAGCAGCCTGCGGAGCCCAGAGCTGCAGGACAGGGCTGAAGCCACTGGAAGCTAAGGGCTATTGAAAGAGATGACACATTTATAGGAGAAAATGTCTTTGATTTTTCCCCTGCCGCAGGCCCAACACCAAACCAGCTGCCTCGCTGTGTGAAATGAAGCTCCGGCAAAATGTTTTGGAGTTTTGCACTGGCTGTTATCCCTGGTCATTAGACCTGTTCAGTATTATTTGTGACGAATAGCCATTTTGGCATTTCCTAGCCATGCCTTCCCTTGGACATCACGCCAAGGCGGTCTCACCCCGTGCTGTGGTCCAAGATGCCACCAACGAGCAGGGTGAAGGCTCAGAAGCCAGTGCGCCATCAACTTTGCATCCTCTAGCCCAGGAAAAACTTGCTCTGAGGTCCCAAACAAATTTCTTCTAGCCCTCCTTGTCGTTCACTGCGAGCGGAATGTGGGCACCTTTCCTCTCCCGAGCAAACGTGGGTGCAAACCTCACGTAGTGGCAATAGAGAAGGAGAAAGAATGAACTCCACCTTGACCCCAGCCAGGGCTTCTTAACGGCTCGCTTTCATTTTTATAGCCCTTTTTATGGCCATGGAAGTGTACGTCTTTAGTGCTCCAGGAGAGAAAAGGAGAACTTTCGCTAGGAGGAAATGTGAACCCATTTTGCTTATGCATGATTTACCACCATTCCTATTCAAGGGAGAGCACGAAAGCTCCAAATATTTGCACTTTGTATTATAGAAGAACTGTCGTTCCGGGCTCTTTCCAGAAGTAATTTATTTCGATCTCTCCTTACCTTCAGGGAGAAACATTACAACTCCCAGTTTGCTGGGGAGTCAATAAACCAGCAGCGCTGTGAAGGGTCTGCTCCATCATCGCTCGGCAAGGCAGTGACAGGGGAAGCGAGAGGATCCCCAAATTACTCCTCTCGGAGCCCACTTCTTCACGGGTGCATTTGCATCCATGTGTGGGACCAAACTGCAGGAGTTTGGTCCCGTTTTTCTCTCCTCTACCTGAGATCAATGCTAATTTTTCCCTCCCCGGGTGGTATTTTAACCGATGGGTTAAAAAGGCAAGGGAGGTGGGTGATGCACAAGGGGTGGGGGGAAGATGGGGATGGGAGGTCACAGCAGAGCCCCGAATTTCTTGTGTGGCTTCAGGTGGGCTGGGCATGGTCAGAGAGGAAAATATCAGCCACATCAACTGGAAAAGCCAAAAGAGGAGACAAAAGAAGTCATTAATCCCCATGGCTGCAACACCACGGCCCTGAACGGGTGAGCAAGTGGTCCAGCAGTCGGCGTGAGCAAGGGTTAGTCCATCCCCAGAAAACACGCCCTTAGGGATGGAGATTTAAAAAAAAATAACATAGTTTGGCTTGGGTTTTCTTCCTGCTGGAAGGTCACCTCTCCCTTTTCCATCCCTGCAGCCCTGACTCTCAAAACGAGCCTCTCTGCAAAGGCTTTCCAAGCTGGTTTTTTTCATTTAGGGGAGTGGGCATAGCCTGTCCACACACCAGAGTGACCTAAAGAAGTCGAAGACAAAATCATTCCTAAGGTGCTGAGGGTTAAAATGCAAGAAGAAAACCCTCTGCGAGCGATGGGAGGATCCCACCTCACACGGCCGCTCACCGGCTGGGCTCTGCCACACCCGCGCACCGGCAAAAACCGCAAACGGCTCCAGAAGCCATCCTGGATCTCGGTACCCATCACTAGAAACCCCGAGCCCTGCCCATTAGGCAGCCTATTAACAGTGCTCAGTGGGAGCAGAGAAAGAAAAAGTCCCTTCCAGGGAGCTACTCTCATTGCCATGAGGTTAAAACGCCCGCGACCCCTTTGGGCTTTATGCATTCAGAAATGATGAGTTTCCCCTCCCCAGCAAAGGTCTTCAGTATCAGTTAAAACCTGGAGGATTTTCTCTCCCTCTTCTTTAAAGATGCAGCGACGGCAAAAGGACTTGGAATTTATTCCCTGCACATCACCGTAATCAAATAATATGCTAATGCTATTAGCATGGGACCTTGCATCGCAAATGACTTAGAACCGTGTTCTCTCTCAAAATACCAGAGTTTCATTTAAATTGGTCTCCACAGCAACCGGAAACAAACTGGAATAACGTCGGGTCGAAAATCTTCAGGGCTGGGCACGGCGAACGAGGGATTTCGCAGCAGGGATTGAGGGGAGAGCCATGAAGACGGCTTGAGGCCACCAGGGCTGGTGGGCTCTTGTCACAGAATCACAGAATTACAGAATTCTAGAGGTTGGAAGGGAGCTTTGGAGATCGTCTAGTCCAACCCCCCTGCCAGAGCAGGACCACCTCGAGTAGATCCCACAGGAACATCTCCAGGTGGGTTTGGAGAGTCCAGCCCATCCCACCAGTCATCGGCTCTGCTAACGAACGCAAGGACAAGATGAACCTGCATGTCCAGGAGGACCCTAAAGCATCCTGACAGAAAAGGGATTTGTAGACATGAGGTTCATGTAGACATGACACTCAAGGAGGCTTTCTTGGTCCTTCTCCCAGCAGACACCTTCCAAGGGGGCCCAGGGGAGATGCGTATGACACCTGGTTCCCGTCATGCTAAATCAGTTCTCGTCTGTTAAACTCCAACCTGGCTGTCTGCAAACGGCCCGAGGGAACACAGCTCCTGGTCACGGGCCAGACTCTCCTGTCTTGGGGGTGTACAAGCACAGACCAGAAGATCTGCCACATGAAGAAAGGCTGAGACAACTCCGTCTGTTCAGCCTTGAGAAGACAAGGCGCAGAGGAGACCTTATTCCCACGTACCAGTGCATAAAGCGTGGCTACCGAGAAGACAGAGACTCCCTTTTTACAAGGAATCACATGGAAAAGACAAGGGGTAATGGGTACAAGTCGCTCCTGGGGAAATTCCAATTGGACTCCAGAGGAAAATATTTCACCTTGAGAAGAATTAGACATTGGAATAGTCTTCTAAGTGGTGGATTCCCCAACCTTAGACAGTTTTAAGGCTCAGCTTGACAGGATGCTGGGCCACCTCAATTTAAATTGTATTTCTTTATCTTAAAGGGTTTGTTATTTGCCCTAAATAGGGTTGGGTTGGATGATCCTTGAGGTCCCTTCCAATCCACTAATCTATGATTCTGTGATTCTATGATTCTGTGATTCTGTGGTTCTGTGATTCTGTGATTCCGTGATTCTGTGACTCCGTGATTCCGTGATTCTGCAATTCTGTGTTTCTACAATAAGAAGGTGTTTGCCACTGGCTTCCCTCTGTTAAAACAAAAGCTGCTGCTCCTTCCTTCATCCCGTCTGCTCTGCTCACACACTGGCCACGATGGGCACTGCCTCCCAGGAGGATCAAGGACAGGGAGCACCTGCAGCACCCTCTGACCAGGCTGATCGTGGTGTTTCCTCCCACTGAAAACACTCCCCTGACCCATTTGAAAATGAGTTGAGCTTTGCAACGCCAGCGCTGGGAAGCTGTTGGTAAGAAACCAGCTCTCCCTTCCCATGGAAATGTTTTCCCAGCTGCTCCACTCATCTTCCCTGCACTTGTTCCACCCTGCTGTCGTCGTGACATCAGCGGGCACGGTGCGATCCTCATCCCGGTCGGGGCTTCTCGGTGCTAACACACGAGCACCAGCAACGCGGCCCACAAAAATGTCTTTGAAAGCGGCGTCAGAAAGTGCCTCGCTTGAGAACGGCTGAGAGCTCAGGCAAAGAGAAGGAAACAGCCCCAACCAGTCTCTCAGTTCTGTTTGTAATTATCCGGGCTCCGGTGGGTGTTAAAACATCTGTACTGGTTTGGCAGGGACCGGCCAGCGGGGCTGGTGCCAAAGGCAGGAACCGGCGTGGGCTGGAAGCGGCGCAGCGATGCGTTAGCGTGGGGCTGGCGCGCAGAAACGCGGCGTTGGCAGCCTCAAGAGCTTTCTGGGTTCGGGTCAGCCCCAGCCCCGCATCCCTCCATCACCGAGGCTTGCACCCCTCTGGGACCATCCCAAGGAAGAGCTGAAGGTGGTTAAAGGGTTGGCTGGAGTCCTCAGTCCTGCCGGGTTTAACATCCCCTTGGATTTTGGTCGTCACGGGTTCAGCTCCACGTTCTGCCCTTTGTGAACCACCGTTTCCATCCAGAGACCTTCCACATCCCCGTCACATCTGGTCGCGGACATCCAAATCCCTCCCCGTTGGGTATTTTTGTGCTGAAGGATCTGAGCAGGTTCCTGGCATGGATTTTGCTGTTTGAACCTTGTGCACTCAAGCTGGTTGGGTGGTTATTTTTAAACCCAGAGCTGGGTTCAGTGGAGCAACAGAGTGTGATGTAGAGCTGGGTCCTCAGGAGACTCGGGCAAGGCAGATTTATCCCAACCTCACTGAGCGCGATATTTTGGGATTTTGGCTCTCCTCGTCCCCTGACTCAGGAACAAAACATCCTTCAGCACCCAAAGAGCAGAGCAAACCCTCTGGTGCTCTCCCATGGGTTGTGAACCACTCATAGGTTTATCCGGCAGCTCCTCACCCTCCTCTTCCTCGCTCAAACATGGCGAGCCCATTCTTAAAATCCTCAAGAGCCAGGTTACGTTATAAAATATGATCTTTAAAGTCCAATCCAAACCTTTCTATGATTCTCTGATGATCCCTCTTGCAGCTGTGCCCCATCCTCACAGACCAAAATCCACATCTTCTTGCCCGGTGCGTCGCCCGTGCTTCGCGTTTGGCTTAGGGCCAAAACGCTCTGACAACCTCCAGCTGGAAAATGCCATTTAATCGAAACAGGAGCGTGCCACGGGATCGCTTGCAGCCAGAAATCACAAGAAGCCTTTGGAGGATAAAAGTGAATTTTAAGTAAAAGAGGAGAAGGTCAAGGTGTTTCAACTGTTTTCCATCAGCGCGGATTGTTTTCTGCTGGGAGTGGGTCGCCCTTCTCCCACCAAAGCCCGTCATCACGTGCTTTTTACGTGAGAAGGTGTGATTCTCGAGTTTTTCTGAAATCCGTTCAAATTCAGAATGACAAGGTGCGAATCCAAATCGGTGCTGAAAGCGGATGAAAATGAATTCTGGTGAGAGCAAAAGAAAAAAACAAAGAGGCTGAATTTTTACCACCTCCGAGGCGGAGTTTGTGACGGGCCCATCGCCCGCTGCAAGGACATCGGCGTCAGCTTGACCAGGCTTCGCTTCTGAGAACTCTTCCTTCCTCACAGGAGTGGGACCTATTTTATTTTTATTTTTCAAACGAGGTGCATTTGGCTGCTGAAACAGATCTCGGTGAGATCCGACACTTGCTGCCCCTCTCACCACCATCACGGAGTCCTTCACCCGTGGGATGAAGACCGGTTCGTAACAAACACGTGGCGCCCTGGATCCGTTTCTCTCCGCAGATGCCGGGAGGAATAAGCCATGATACAACGGGTTCTGGCCACAGGAATGCAGGAATTACCAGACCAGACCAGAAGCCAGACTGCTCCAGCCTTCCATCTCCAAACGCTCCGGAGACAGCTGAGAACTTCACCGGGATTACTCACGTAGCAACGCACCCGCAGGGAAAACTGATTTGTGCCTCGCTGCGTCCTTCATAAACCTTATTAAAGGAAATATTTTATCTATCCCAACCGGGGGCATTCCTGCGCTCACGGCAGCATTAATTCCTTAAGCCACTTCATCTGTAAAACAAACCGCTCTGTGTCGCACCGCTCTGGGAACACAGGCTCGGTCTTCCCTTCAGACGGCACCAGGAGACACCAGACAGCAGCCTCTGTTCTCATTGCTCAGATACGTCAGGGGATTGTTTTTTTAACTGCACTGTTTGTCCAGGGCCAGGACATCGTGGACTTATCTGCATAAAAATATCAGTGGCAGGCAGAGGACAGGGTGGTCCTGCCAGCAACGTGCCAAAGAAAACTGAAAGCATTTGCGAGTCCGTACTCTTGAGTTTCTCTTAAAGGTAAAAGAAATGGTGGAAACCAGTTTCTGGAGCATCACAGAAAAGCCATCAGGATCTCAGCACCTCAGGAGGAGTTATAGCGACGCCAAAGAACAGATAAAACCGTATTTAAAACCTGTAATAAAGCATGAATGAGCTTCTAGTGAAAATCCCAAACTCACCCCTTTTCTTATACTCACGGAATGAACTTTGGGGGTGAGGCAAAGCCACGGGAGTGAAGAAACTGGAACTGAACTACTTAAAAAATAAAGGGTAAAGACTGAAGAGACACCACAGTCCTCTCCAGGAAAGACAAAGTCTTCTACTCAGTCAGGAATTTATTTCAGACAAAGCTCAAGAGAGGAAGGCGGCATTTTCATCATGTGCTGACCAGGTTTTGACCCTGATGCCAACCATCAGAACAACTCCCAACTAGCAAAGACTCCTCAAGCAATTTATGGGTTTCCAGCGGGTATCCCAAAGGCTTCATCACGACTCAATGGAGAGCAATGTCAACCATCACAGCAAACAAGAAATAATTCCCGTCGTAACGGCTTCACATCAAGGTTGAGCCTTTGAAAAGTACACACGGGCTTGAGCGAACAAACGGTTTGCAGGGTCAGCAATGCCGGACGAGGCGGGGGGGGCGATGGGCCGTGAGATCATAGAACCATAGTTGAGTTGGAAGGGACCTCAGAGATCATCCAGTTCCAGCCCCCTGCCATGGCAGGGACAGCTCCCACTGGATCAGGCTGCTTAAGGTTCCATCCAGCCTGGCCTTGAACACCTCCAGGGATGGAGCATCCACCACATCCCTGGGCAACCTGTGCCAGTGCCTCACTGCCCTCAGGGTGAAGAACTTCTTCCTTAGATCTAGTCTAAACCTACGTTCTTCTGCTCCCACTCATTGCCCCTCATCCTATCCCTAGAGCCCCTTGTCAAAAGTCCCTCCCCAGCCTTCCTGTAGCCCCTTCAGGCACTGGGAGGCCACTAGAAGGTCTCCCTGGAGCCTTCTCTTCTCCAGGCTGAACAAGCCCAACTCTCTCAGCCTCATACAAGAGGTGCTCCAGCCCACTGAGCATCTTGGTCACTCTCCTCTGGACTCACTCCAACAGCTCCGTGTCTTTTTTGTGTTGGGGTTCCAGAGCTGGACGCAGGGCTCCAGATGGGGTCTCACCAGGGCAGAGCAGAGGAGCAGAATCCCCTCCCTCGCCCTGCTGGTCACACAGCTCTGGGTGCAGCCCAGCACAGGGTTGGCTTTCTGGGCGGCAAGCGCACACCGTTGGCTCGTGTTGATCTCACAAGGGTGAGGACGGAGCCACAGGCAGCGCAATCGCCGTTCGCTGTGCTTTCACGCGTGGCAAAGTATCTGCAAGTGCCCGGACTCCTGCTCACCACTTCAAAAAGAGGATTCGTTGTCAGTTATGAAAAGAAAAAAATAATTAAAAATAAAAAGCAAATGCAATGAGTCACTCAACTCCAGTTTACAAGACCGGGGCAGATTATGTATTTGGCAGTAAAATGATGGAAGGGAATCATACCAAAAACTGGCAAGGAGCTGCTGTGTTGGCCACGACGGGATTTGGCCATGTGGAGCTGAAAGAACACAGGATGACATTTCTGAAGGTGAAATGGTTTTTTCCATCCTGCCAAGCACATATAAAGGGTGGCAATCAATCAAAGGTGCAAACAAGTAGGGCACATTCCTCGGCATGTGACAACGACCCCGTGAGTATGGAAAGAAGCTGGAGCTCCAGTCAGGGCTGAGACGTGCCAGAAGTTCGCTGCCTGCTGTGGAGCAGCTGGAGGACTCTGACAAGAGTCAGAGCAAAAAAAAGGTAAGAAAATGCGAGTCTGGACTCACCCAGAGCCAAGGGGTAGCAGACAATATGCTGTGATGTGGACTCAGACAAGACAATGTCTCATTTCGTGCTCTGCCCTCCCACCTTCCTGGTGATGCTAACAGGGAACAACTCCCGTTTTACCTGCTGAGGTACCTCATTTCCTCTCCATACTCTGAAGCCAAATGCTTACCTGCAGTGTAAATTCATAAAAATCACAGAATATTTGGGTTGGAAAGGACCTCTGGAGATGGTGTAGTCGAACCCCCTGCTCAAAGCAGGCGCTGCTACAGCACCTCAGGACTGTGTCCAGTTGGGTTTTGAGTATCTCCAAAGATGGAGACTCACGTCGGGGTGGTTTTTCATTCGAGACTCATGTTGGGGTGTTTTCATTCTTAACTATAAGCATTCGCTTCATCCTCCGTGGCTTAAGATGATTATAAGTACGGACCAACAGTTAAGCTGCTCCTTGAGTGCCTGGTGAAAACTGCAGCCCTCTCCCAGTCTCCCAGAGAGAGAAGAAGCAGGCAAGAGAGTGAGGGGGGAACAGGAGACATAAATGATATCTCATTTTCCTGAACAGCCTCATTCTTCACTAAGTTTTTTAGGAGCTGCGGCCTAATCTCCTTTTTAAGGACGTTCCCAGCTTGGAAGGAGCAGGTACCATCGCCGAGCTGCAAAGGGACCGGCAGAAGAAAGGATGCACCAGCAGGTCTGTGCTGGGTCTCGACGAGGAATCCCTGCGAACAGAGACTGCTCAGTGCTTGTGCAGCACCCAGCGCAGCAGGTTTCCAACTTTTGGTTGGAGAAGATCTTTAAGATCATGGAGTCCAACCATTAACCCATCACTGCCAGGTCACCACTGACCCGTGTCCCTGAGTCCCACATCTCCCCGGCTTTTCAATCCCTCCAGGGATGGGGACTCCAACCCTGCCCTGGGCAGCCCAAGCCAGGGCTTCATGACCCTTTTGGGGCAGAAATTTTTCCTAATATCCAACCTAAACCTCCCCTGGTGCAACCTGAGGACGTTTTCTCGTGTCTTGTCACTTATTACTTGGAAAAAGACACTGAACCCCTCCTCTCTCAACCTCCTTTCAGGTGGTTGCAGAGAGCGATGAGGTGTCCCCTCAGCCTCCTCTTCTCCAGCTGAACAGCTGCAGCTCCCTCAGCTGTTCCTCCCCACACTTGTTCTCCAGCCCCTTCCCCAGCCCTGTTGTCCTTCTTTGGACCCACTCCAGCACCTCAAGGTCCTTCTTAAACTGCAGCGCCCAAAACTGAACACAGCACAACCACACGTGGCCACGGGCACCCCGAGATCAGGTGTAACCCCACAGTCCAAGCAATAAACCGCCAACGTTACAGCTCTGACGCTGCACCACGCTGAACAACACAGAAGTACGTTTGGGGAGCAGGCAGTAATTACAACTGAAGCACAGAAACCATCCAGGGAAGAAGTGTTATCTTTGCAGATAAAATCAGTAATAAATGCTACCGCGTTCATAAATAAAAATCGGTCTGGAAACAAACCCTGAGTGGTGTCACGGAAAGTTCACGGCAATCGGCAGCTTCACGGCTCCTTCCTGCTCCGTGTGCCTTCACTTTGAGGCTTTAGAGGCTTGAGAAAGCTTTCCCTTTGCTCAGGCTTGGTTTTAATTGGAAATAGAAAGCAACAGAGAGCAGTAAACAAAGAGGCATCGGCGTCTGGGAAATGAGAGTCTAAATCTGTCCTGGCTTTTATCAGGTTTTACAAAGGGCGTATAGACCACGGACCCTATCAAAGGGAACAATGTGAAATACATGGTGGGGTAGAAAATGGGAAATATGTTGGCTTGGGAGCTACAAAAAAAGAGTCACCGTGTGAAAAACCTCCTGGAACTACCCACCACGGAGGTCGCTGTGATTTGCCCCCTTGCCCTCCGACGTGCTCGCACACACGTTTTGGGGTCCCACGTCCATCGCGCTTCCCAACCCTACGCGTCGGGCATCGCCCGTGGATCTGCACCCCGCACCGAGGTCCGTGAACCCCCCAGAGGCTAAAACAGTCCCAGGACCCTTCTGGGAAATCGAAATGCAGGAGAATCCAACCACAAGTTCCCTCCCTCCCTCCCTCCCTCCCTCCCTCGGTTTTGCGCAGACGGTGCCGCTTCGCCGCTCGCTTCCCTCCAAGCCCATCAGTTGTTTTTGTTTCCAAAGGCTTTTTTTCTTTTTTTTTTGCATGCGGTTTTGCTTTTTTTTTTTTTTTGATGTGATGCTGATACCGTCCGCCGCGCTCGTTTTTCCACGGTCAGTAAGTCATCCCCAAAATTCCTCGGTGCCCATTAAACTAATGGGGCCGACCTGACACGCACAAGGCTCGTAGCGATAAAAAAGCCAATTATAAGACGAAGAATTATTTTAAATGGGTTTCTGATTCTGGGTACCTGGGCCAGGAGACAGCCCCGGGCAGGGCTGAGAGGTAGGACTGCAGCTTGCCAATCTCTGCTGGGAAACCTGTGCTGGAAAGGCTGGCGCAATGCTTTCTGCTCTAAAAAAAACCCAAACACAAACCTCTTGAACTTCGCATTTCTTCCTTCCCTCCCAGCTCAAATCCCAGCCTGAGCTCAGCAAACCCAGTGGGACTTTGGCCAGGAAAGGGCAGGATTTTTCCCCAAAGTCCTCCAGCTCCACATTTATCTTCAGAAGAGGCCAGTCGGATACCCTCGTGCTGGGAAAGAGTCACGAAGAACTGGGGTATTTGGCTGTTGGGTCTCTTTTGAAAGCTGAGCATAAATTTTCTTTTTTTTTTTACTGGTTGATGGTTTCATCGTTTGCAGTGAGATAAGAGCATTCTTCGCCTACAAACCTGGGGCTCCCACAAACGACTGCATCCTCTGCCAGCTCCCATCAACGCTGGTTAAAGGCAGCTCAGCTCGCACGTATCTCCCAGGGGTCTCTCTGGGATGGCAGTTACGGGTTTGCAAACACAAGGCTGACGTATCTTCTGGATTTTTTTCCAGTCCCCGCCTCTCCAAAATGTCCACAGAAGCCATAAAACATCTAAACAACAAAACCCTTAAAACTCCCAAATGCCAAACTCTGAAGGAAATGTTGATCCAGTCTTGCAAACCTCAGATGGCCAATTGCATCGGACCCCTGAAGCCAGAAGGGTGGATTTCTAATCGTGTAGATACCTTAAGACCTTTTTTGGTTTCTAAAGTCCTCTCTACCTCCACTTCTGTACTCTTTTTTTGCACCTAGATGGGCTAGAAACCTGCTTTTTGGTACGGACAGCAACCATCACAGCAGTGCAGTGTTGACTCTGGTCCTGCGACGCTGCTGGTAACACAACGTGATGAAGAGCTAAGGACAGCAAGAAGAAAAAGGCAGGGAAGAACAGAAGGGGTTGATCCTCATCTGGCGTGCACAAAATCAGGACAAATGACACCATCTGAAGATCCAAATATCTCAAAAGTCTTGGCAGCAGTCCTGAGGCGGGTGGGATTCGTCTCAGCAGAGTTTTAGGAGTCTACAAAGCGGATGCGTCCACCTGAGCTCGTCAGTCCTGACTCCCTGGAGAGCCAGGGGGAGGAAACGGGCACTTTCAGGGTGCAAAAGACTCACCTCATGTTAGACCACTTTTTCCTGTCTTCTCCACAAAAGCGGACAGATTATAACCACTAGGACACCGCCCCACTCTCAACAGCATCGGCACCCTCTCCAAAACGCCGGGGGAATCGCAGCAGGTTGATTCTGACCAGCTGGTAGAGATCAGCAACGATCTCTCCCTGTTTCTGTCTTCTAAGAAGGAAAACTCTGTGCCGTTAGCAGCTGTGCTCATTAGCACCTGAACCAGCTCATCTCCAAAGGGAAAGAGGGAGAAAAAGGAGGGGGGAAAAAAAAAGGCACTTAACTGCTCTCAAGCTGCTCCTTTGTGCCAAGACCACTCCATCTCCGGTATTGTGTTTACACTGAAATAAAAGCTGAACAGTGTCAGATCTTAAAATAACTTTCTGTTTGTGGAGCAGGAAAACCAGGGTCAGGGAAGTCTGGAACAAATTTAAAGAGGCAGGATGTCTAAGGGATGAAGCAGGACTCAGGCAAGGAGGCACTTGGATGCACCTGAAGTCCAACCTTGAGCCTGGGGCAGAGGGAGGTGAGGTCACTGGGTCTCCCCCATCCATTCCAGGGAGGCTGGGTCAAGCCCAAGGCTGAGACAGGACATCCGTGCTTGTCCTCCCAGAGTGAATCTGCAACCACAGCTCTTCCTCTTGTTCGGAAAACCCAGCACACTGCAGAGAGGGATGGGTGGGACTGATCCAAATGCCCTTGAGATGTGCAACCCGTGGGTCTAGATGTGATCGACGGTGTTTTAAAAGAAGGAGCTCCATGAGGCTGAGGGCAGAAAGTATTGATGGGAACACTGAGAAAAAGGCTAGATGTATGGATGGTAGGACGTTGGGGGAGAGGAAAGGACTCCAGGCTCAAGGACTACACATCGCTGTCCCAACACAGGCCATCTCCACGTCACAGATGAGGCAAGTGAACAAGGCAAGGGAAGGTACAATAGGGTGGATGTTGTGCTGAGGGACACGGAATGATAGAATCACAGAATGCTGGGGTTGGAAGGGACTTCTAGAGATCCCCCAGTGCCACCCCCTGCCAGAGCAGGGTCACCCAGGGCAGCCCCACAGGAACGCGTCCAGGCGGGTTGGAAAGTCTCCAGAGCAGGAGACTCCACACCCTCTCTGGGCAGCCTGGGCCAGGGCTCCGGCACCCGCACAGCCAACAAGTTTCTCCTCATGTTGAGGTGGAACTTCCCATGTTCTAACTTAAACCCATTATTCCTTGTTCTATTGCTGGGCACCACTGAGAAGAGATTGTCCCCTTCCCCTTGACCCCCACCCCTCAGATATTTCTCTACGTTAACAAGGTCCCCTCTCAGCCGTCTCCTCTCAAGGCTGAACAGCCCCAGCTCTCTCAGTCTCTCTTCACAGCAGAGATGTTCAGTCCCTTGATCACCCTCGTAGCTCTCCCTTGGACTCTCTCCAGTAGGTCCCTGTCTCTCTGGAACTGGGGAGCCCCAAACTGGACCCAGGATTCCAGGGGTGATCTCCCCAGGGCAGAGCAGAGGGGGAGGAGAATGATTTAGTGGTGTTGTTAGGGTTGGGACAAAGGTTGGACTCCATGATCTTGAAGGTCTCTTCATGATTCTCTGATTCTCTGGTACATGGTGAGGAACGCCAACCAGATCTGCCCCATCTACCCCATGGGTCAAGCTCAACTCAATCACAACCTTGCTCATCACAGACAGTCATTCTGTCTGCTGCGGGACAGACTGCCCTCCGAGGGAGCTGATATCCAACCCATATCAGAGCTTAAGGACAAAATTGAGGACAACCAACTTGTTGACAGATACTGACGTGATGGAACAAGACTCTGCAAGGGACTACTTGCTCAGACACCAACACACAGCACATCAGGGCCCGGGTGCTTTGAGGGACACAAGGACACCCTCGCATCTCCCTCCCTGATCCCATTCCTCAGCCCCCGGCACGGCACAGGGCTTGCAACAAAGCCAGGGCGCAAGGAGGGAAGGAAGGCGGCGTGTGCCGGGCACAATAGCAAGGAAGTACCTGGTCTTGGCATGGTCATTAGCGCTTCCCCTCCGGGTCATTAGTGCTTCCCCCTTGCTCGGGTTCCCTCTGGCCATGGGAGAGGTGGAAAGAGCAGAAACTCAGGGGCTGCCCTGGTGCCATCACCTCGCCCAGGCTTCTGCCTGCATGGATGGTGAACACCAGCGATTTGGGGGCGTCTGGGGGAGCTGGGTGGTTTGTGACACGCAAACGTGTACTTTTATTCTAGTCTTGCTATACCTGCAGCCTCTTCACTGAGGTTTTGGGCAGCTCCTGTCCTCCCAACAAGTCTTCAGGCGTAGCTTTGTGCTGGTTTTTCTCCAGCCCCCTTAGCTCAGCAAACACCCAGCCAAACCTGGTTGCAAGGAACTGACGGAGTGAACGGCATTAATGGTCTGATGCTGGCACCAACACATTTTTGGGGTGCCCTACAGGCTCCTAGCACAGACTTGCTGGCAGGAGGCTGGGGAGCAGCCAGCCAGAGATCCCCACAGGACCCGGGGCCAAAGCAAGTCAACAAATTTGCTCTCACAGAATGGAAGAGGGGAAACAGTGGAAGGTCTGGGACAGCCCAAGAGACCCACAGTGGAGATGGGGTGTAGGAGATCTCATTGATGTGAGCAGAAAGTCATTGAGGGCTGGTCCAGCAAGCTCTGTGAGAGTGAGCGTGGCTGAGCTGACGGGGGAAGGAGAGACACTCAGCTCTCCATTAAAGATTAATATTTGCCCCTGACTTGCATTCGGCGAGACGGTAAAAGCCTGGAGATCGCTGGGGATCGATCCCAGCCGTGATGCAAAATGTCAGCGCTGAGCCTTGGAGAAGGAGCAGCAAGGAGCGAGCAGGAGCCCCTGGCAGAAAGCAGATAAGTAAATAAAAGAAATAAGGTCCCAGATGGGAAAAAAAAAAAAAAAAAAAAGAAGAGGACATGCCTAGGGTGAGTGGGAGAGGCCACTGCTGGCAGACACAATCCATGGGGGCACCATCCTCTTCCCACGCCCCGCTCACCCCTTCTGAGCGACGGGAGCCTTCAGCTCAGAGCAAGAACATTTAGTCACTCACAAATACTCCCTTCCCTGCTTCCATGGCTGGGTTAAACCACAAACAAGTTCTTAAACTCCCCGTGTGTTTGCTCAGCATCTCTGAATCCAAGCCCCCACGACAACCCCCTGCCCCAGGGAGGAGGTGGCAGAGGAGCTCCAGGGAGGAGCTGGGGGTGGCACAGTCAATGGGATGGAGTTAATAAAGGGATGGGCCTCTCTGAAATGACCAACCTGTGCACGGGACCCCCGCGAGGACACACACCCCGCGAGGACGTGTGGTGGCTCGTGAGAAATTAAATCACACGCGGCCGTAGCTGCGCCTCTGAGTTGTCCCAGGGACGGGACGCGGCGCGGTTTTGGCCAAAGCGTCAGCTGCAGGAAGGGTTAAGGGCACACGAGATATGTTGAGTGGGATATGGTATGTTGCGGTGGTGGGGATTTTTTTTTTAACTCCAATAGACAAAGCATATGAGAAAATCCAGTTCACAGCTGAGCCCTGGCTGCCTGCCCACTAGGGCAGGGAAAACGCAGCTGGTTTGAAATACCCACGCGTCTGCCCTTCTCCCACAGCCTCTGGCCCAGGGTCCCCAACAGGTCTCCCCTTCTCCTCCCATGGCATTTAAGCCCACTGAGGTGGCAAACTGAAGGGTGAAGGCAGCGCCGAGCCTGGAGCAAATCTGTTCTCCTCGAGCATCGTCGGCTTCCTCAGACCCGTAGAGGAGCCCGGGACCCTGCGAGGCTCCGCTTGTTCAAAAACAGCAATTAGCTCTCCAAGCAAATAGGTGTTAACCAGAAACAAAAAAAAGCTTCACCGCAGTCTGGGTAAACACCTCCAGGCCAATTTGATCTCGGCAGATGTAACCGCGCAATTATTTTCACGTCGGGGCGGGGAACGGATCCACCGCGGCTGCTCCTCGGCGGCGCCAGGGCGGCTGCCGGCACCCGCTGCTTCACCGGTCTTTAGGTCCCCGAGGCTGAAACGAGCTTCCTCTTGACAAACCAGATGTGTAACGCAGCTGGCGATCCGCTCAGCCGGCGGCTAACCGTAGGAGGACGTTAAACGCCCCCGAAACCCCAGCCTGTTTCTTAATCCACAGAGTCCCCCAGTCTAGACAGGACATGAAGGACTAATGCGAAAACCAAGCGCGCGAAAAGTTACCCTCTCCCACCGAGCTGCAAACGGAAGCATCAAAGGGTGTAAATCCGTTTGGCCTTCTAATTTTTTTTTTTGTCTTTTGGGAGAGTGTGGTCAGCACCCAAGCATGGCCCCGACAGAGGGTTTGCAGCCACTTCGCATCATGGGGTGCAGCTGCTTTTGGGTTAAATCAGGCTAAAAACCAGCCGCAAGCCCATCTTTCCCCTACGGTGGTGGGGAGCTGGTGAAATAGGCTTTTACTCAAATTGCCTCAAAAGCTAATGAGTTTTTCCTCGCCACCAGTCGGTTAAAAACAAACCATGACCGGTGGCTGGGGCTCAGCAGATGCGGGGGATCCCTTCAAGGAGGAGGTAACTCAGCGCGTGACGGCAACGACGGACGCGAATATAACCCAGCCCGGCCGCGGGGCCGGACCCAGCGAGGCTTTCGGGTCAGCATAAAGCTGTCCCACACCCAAGAACGAGTACAACCAGAAAAATGTGCACAGTGGCTTCCCCGGCGGTTTCTGATCTCGTTCCACCACGCTGCCTGTCTGCTGGGAGAGGGAGGTTTAGTTAATTAATTGCTACAATTAGCATGGAGCTATTCCTGGCCACGACGGGCACCTCTTCCTCCCTTTTTTGGTGCATCCAATTACGAACCCATTCATTCTCCGAGGCGGAGGCCACGACAAGTCACAGAAAAGCTTGAGGGTGAGGGGGTGAGGGTCTAATAAAGAAGTGCCAGAGGGGCAAAGAAGCTCGGTGATGGGCTTACGTATGTCACGATGGACAAGACCCCCAACACCCATCATGCTGTGATGGCTCCCAAACCTCTCTGCCCAGCCTTGGGTCCTTCCAACAAACATGATCTACTCTTGGAAATCAAAGATTTATTTCCCATCACTTAGCAGGGATGGCGAAGGAAGGGTGAGCCTGGGGTCACCGCTTCGGCGAGCACCAGAGCGAAGCACCAGCCCTGAATAATTCATGCTCCCCTCTCCTCCGCAGCATCTGGACACATCTGCTCAGAAAATCACGCTTCGGCAGCTGGGTGCTGTTTCGAGCGGGTCCTTTCCGTACAGCATTAACGAGCCGTGATTTTGTTACAAATGGGGACTTTTGTTCCCCTTTTGCTGATGTCACTCCGCAGTCCTGCAGGGAAAAGCGCTCAGATCTCTGCAGCCTGACGAGCCCCGCGTGCCCTTTGGGACGGATGCGCTTGCAAGCGGGAGATTGTTTTTCCTTTTGCTGCCCAGATTTATATTTCACTGAAGTCCAGTATCGATCCCGCTGCCGCTGGGCTGAAAGCTCATTTTACTAAATGGGAAGAAAAAAAAAAAAAAACTACACACAACAGTTCCCCTGGCTGAACGCACGCAAAATGGAAAAATCCTGCCACAAAACAGCCCTTAAAAAAACAAAAAAAAAAGACTCGAGCGATTTCGCCGTACCTCGAGGACCGCGCTGCCGACGTTGGAACGGGATGTAATTTATTTGGCCTGACCTTTCCTTGAAAAGACCGTTATCAAGGATCCTTTCCACCACTCGCAAGCCCATCGCCAAGGTGACGTCCACGTTTCATGCGTCAGCCGGCGAAGATCGCGCCGCGATGCTTTGTTTGCTGTCCTGCCTGACAGGCTCTTGGCAGGGCTTCAGCTCCCGCGGGTGGCAGCTGCTCCACCAGGGAGCAAAACACATCCAACCTCAACGCTATCATGGGGAGTTTCACGTAGAAAGAGCGCGGGGCTGGAGTGCCCTGGCTGAGACGGGACGGTGGAGGGGACAAAGCGAAGGTGCCCAGAGATGCTACCAGTGGGACCAGCAGGTGACCGCAGCGCTGCGAACCATTCTCACCCCCCGTTCTCACCCACCATCCCATCTCTCTCGGGATTTACGCGAGCTCTCGTGGTGCTGCGGAAGCAGAGGCAGCTCGCCGGTGCTCGCCACAGCAGTTCAGAGCTTGGATGGTGGAGCACGACCGGTGAAACAGGTGCCACCACCGCACAAAACCTCTCAACGTTCTCCCAGCATTTTCCCAGGAGGAGAGGGGGATGGAGCTGGGAAGGACGTGTCTGTGCTTCACATGAGAGCCTGTCAGCGGTGGGGACAACCACAGCGGGGTGGGACACGGTCCCAGGAAAGCTTCTCCCCAACTACAGCAAAGGGTTGAAGCCTTTGAACGAGAGGGATTTTCACTGCTGGCTGCCACGACTTTCAAAGGCACTTCAAAGATGGATGAGGCCAAGCTGCAGCTAAAAAAGTGCCCAAATCCCACCAACTTCTTCTAAGAGACTCCAAGGTCTCCAGTTATGAGGGTAAAAACGAAGTAGGTGGGTCACATGGGCAAAGCCTGCTCTGCCTCAGGTGTTCAAAGGCAGGGAAGCCTCAGGTGCCCATGCATGCCCCACTCCCACCCTCCCAGCCTTGCTGCAAGCTGCCCACCCCCACCAGATCTGATCCGAAAGAGAAGCTGGGCCCCGTTGGGATGACAGGAGCTACTCTTGGCCAGGGACACGGCTCTCACGGTACCTGCGTTCTCCTCGGACTGGTTGAAGCCACAGATCTGGCAGATGCTGCGAACCCACTTGTTCATGTCGTCCTCGGTCTCGGCCACCAGGTAGAAGGTCCTGTCGCTGGTCTTGATGTCGAAGATGTAGCTGTCTTGCAGCTCCTTCTTGTTGAAGGTCAGGCCTGCGTCCACTTGCTCGCAGAAGTTGAGGTTGATGACACGCAAAGGTTTCTTGGAGTGGTCATTTTTGTAGTACTCCAGGACGTCGGGGTCGCCACTCATCCGACCGCTGCGCAGGACAAACCAGCGTTTCTTCCATGCCTGAAACCAAGAAGAGAGGAAGCATGAAGCTCAACACTCAAGTCATGAGGACCAAGAAACCACCACCAGGCACAGAGTGACACGGGTGGAGATGACACCTCTGTGCCCAGGGGGGCCCTGGGATGCTGCTCAGGACATCCCGGCAAGAGGTGCACAGACTCAGCTCACTTCATCAGTTCAACATTCAAAGCCCACTGGGAGAATTAAACACCAAAACATCATTGTATGATCTCAAGATATCCCCAAGAAGCGTTCGCCTTCAGGCTTAGTGCAACCTTCCTCCTACCCTACAGCCCAGTCGCGCTCCCATGACCCAAACGCCCTTCGCTCATTGATGCAAGATTATCTGTGGGGTGGCATTACCGGTGATCGCCGTGCCAAAATGCTTTCCAGCAGCTTGGAGGAGCTCAGGCACTTCCAACACAGCATCCCCTTCGGTACAGAAACCCCTGAGAGCACCATGGCACGTGTCTGCAGACACCAACCACACCAATCCCATCTCCGTTTAAATGCCAGGATAGAAAGGCTAAGAAAACTAGCGACAACCTGGGTTTTTTTTTTTTAAATATCAGGAATAATGCCAAGGACAATCCAAGCTTCACCCGTGTTTTTTTCTTCTGCTCCCTGGTATGTAGGGAACTCCTTCGCAGAGGAAAAGGTTATCACTGATTCTTCTGTCAACAGCGGCCCTTGGCCAAACCACCCAGGGCATGGACTCAGGGGCGCTTCGGTGTTCGAAAGCAAACTGGCAAAATAAATGTCAGCCACCAGCCCTGGTGTTGCTGCAGAGGTTGCCGAACAATTTTTACTGCCTTAAGAGCGGTAAATCAGGTTTTCCAAGCTATGAGGGAGTTGTTTCTTTGCAGTTGCTGCTTTCAGCTGCCCTGCCAAACGCAGCTGGGAGCCCAGGGGAGGAAGAACAGCCAAGACAACAATGTGCTAAATGCTACGTTACACAGAGCATCCTGCAGGTGTGACTCCTCATCCCATGGGCTGGAGACGTGGCTTTTTTGGGGGGGGTGAGCTCTGCATGAGCATCCTGGCGCCTGCGGGAGGGATGCACCGGGTAAGGGACTGCCTTGAGCTGCTCCCCACCGCAGAGATGTGCTGCCTTGCGGAGGGCTCAGCTCCCACGGCGTATGGAAGGTAGGGACTATGTCTAAGATCAGTCCTTAAAACATCTGAGTCCGTTCAGGCTGCCTTTGGAAACAGCAAAGGTTCGAGAAGTGCACGAACAACATGGATGCAGCCCATGTAGATGAGCAGGATGATGCTTGGTGCAACTAAGAAAAGGTAACGGGTGACAGTCCCTGGCAGTGCCCAAGGCCAGGTTGGACCAGGCTTGGAGCAACCTGCTCTGGTGGGAGGGGGTTGGAACAAGATGGTCTTTAAGGTCCCTTCCAACCCGAACCATCCCGCGGTTCTATGATTACCAATGCCCCCGCACTACCCAGCACAGACCTTGGTTTGCTCCAAGGGAGGGGATGTGACCCTCATCATCCTGCCCCAGCTGTGGACATTTGGCTTTTCTTCTGTGATTTACATTATTGTTGTTTTGGTTTTTTTTTAAAATCACCGGTATTTGGGTTCATACGATTACGACAGGTCGAGTCATGAGGAAGCACATGATGCCCCTAAGAAGGAAGAACCAACAGCCACAAAGATCTTTAGTAACCCAAGAGAGGCAGGAAGGAGTGGTGGGACCTCACTTTGGAGAATCTGATGGCTGAAAAAAGGGTGAGATGTTTTCTCTGAACACCGTACTCCTCAAAGGCTTAAAAATAGCTTCTGTTGGTGTCTCCGAGATTTGCAACCAAATCAGTTTTGCACTAATTCTCAAACTCATTCCCAGTGCCAGGAAAGTAACTTCAGAGCAATCTTCCGAAAGCAGCGAAGCAGCAAATTGCTCAGCAAGAGGACGTGCAAGGCTGACAGATTTTGGTTTCATCCAGGAGACGCTCACCCACTTCTCATCAAAACGGCAGCTTTTAGATGAGAAAAAAAAAAACCCTACACAGCAGAGCTGAGTCCACCAGGGAGGGAAAAAACCAATTTCACCAGGCAGCGGCCATAATTTGCTAGTCCACCTCCTCGGAAGGGATCACCCAAAGCATTTTTTCCCAGCTCTAGGTGGAAAATGCCCCGTTAGCTTCTTCCTGTTGACACTGAGCCATTTCTTTGCAGCCACTTGGCAGGACTAAGACACGGGCACACGCCGGTGAGGGGGGTCTGAAAGGAGATCGCCCACCTGAACCGCCACCTGGATGAAGACACATCCCACACCAGTTCCTGCCACTTGGCTCGTTGCTTTCCAACCATCTGGAGTCGAGCCTTGCAGCACCCCTTCACGTCTGAGAAACTGCATTAAAAAAAAACCCCAAAACTACAGAAGCTAGACTCCAGAATTTCAAGCTTTCACGGAAAGAAAACAGGAAGAAATGCAGCAAACAAGGCCAACAATGCTACCACAGCTTCTCTTTTCACCAATGTGAGCACCACAACTTCTCTTTGGTCTGTCTGGCAGCAATGGAAAGCCCCACGCAGCCAATATTTGGCGGAGAAAACAGTGTAACTCACGCAGGCTGGTGGTGTTGGGTAAGTTCTAACATCAGGTTGTTGTAAGAGAATTGCTCTTGCCAGGACAAAAATCTCTTTGAGGTCCCTCAAAGAACTCAAGCTGTTCTACAGTTCTGTCTCCCACTATCTCCTCCCCGTGGCAGGACCAACCTCCTAAGATCAGCTTCGGAGCCAGAGCAGTAAGCATTGACCACGAGAAGAGAACGAAAGGAAACCATAAAGAAATGGCCAAGAAACTTCTTATTTTTGTGGCCGTTTTCCCCATTTCTTTGAATTTTTGAGCACTGAGCCCCTCAGATTTATTTTAGTTCTTCCCTGTGGATTCGCTATGTCTCCGTTAGGAAAAGGACTCGGCCTGTGTTTGCCAGGCTGGGGCTCCTCTTGGAGCATCTTGTGGCACCAGTGGCGCTTGTTTCAACATATCGTGATATGTGGCTAAGGATATGCAGCCTGCAGCACCTAGCCCAGACTCCCGGGACACCTCTCTCCCCATTCCCACCCATCGGTACCACCCAAATCATAGAATCACAGAACGATTTGGTTTGGAAGGGAACTCAAAGACCATCTAGTTCCAACCCCCTGCCCTGGGCAGGGCCATCTCCTACCAGATCAGGTCGCTCAAGGCTCCATCCGGCCTGGCCTTGAACACTTCCAGGCCCAACCAAGCATCCACAACCTCCCTGGGCAGCCTGTGCCAGTGCCTCAGCACCCTCACGGTGAAGAACTTCTTCCTTAGATCTAGCCTAAACCTACGCTCTTCCAGCTCCCACCCATTGCCCCTCGTCCTATCCCTACAGGCCCTGGTCAAAAGTTCTTCTTGTAGCCCCTTTGGGCACTGGGAGGCTGCTAGAAGGCTCCTTTAGGAGCCTCCTCTTCCCCAGGCTGAACAAGCCCAACTCTCTCAGCCTGTCCTTGTTTATCCTCCCCTAGAAGACCACTTTCCTGCAAGAGGGAGATTTACGGGTCTACCGACCACCAGCTGCCACAGGAGGAGGACGCACAGGATCCACAGGCACGTGGCCATCACAGCCCAGGCCAAACCAGAGGAGGATGCAACCACGTGTGAACCTATTCACTCTGTTTCCAAGCCCACCTTCTCTCACCACGAGACTCTGAGAGTTGACATACACCTGAATTTTCCTTCCCTCCTTATTCCTATTCCTTCCCAGCAACTCCGAAGCTGTCAGCCAAGACACGGTGCCTCACCAGCACGTGGCGTGAGCCAAGGGCTGTGTTTGTTTAACAGCTTTACAACATCCAGAGGCCAACAGCTTGAAAGCCATAAAACGGTGCCTTCGTGGCACAGATTTCCAGCTGTGTGGTCATTTGCCTGCATTGGGGTGCTCCATGGTTAAATCAGAGCTGCTGCAGGCCCTCAATATCATCGAGAAATATTTTGACACCTGGCAAAGTGCTTCTTTTAAAGACTTACGGGTTAAAAAAAAATGCTCCTTGTGCCAACAGTGCAAAGCAAATCCTCCCTGGGTGCTGAGACCCGCAACCGCTGCTCAATTCTTTTTCACCTCAGCAGTGCCGTGGCAAGTCACAGTTTACAAACCTGACGCCTTTCCAGCTGGATGCTACCAGGGACCGGCTGTTCTGTGGGTTGGAGGGTTGGATTCCTCTTGGCAGGGATGCTCAGGGGGCTCAGGCAGGGGTTGGGACACTTCCGTCCCCTCTGCTGGGGTGAGGAACCAGGAGAACCCAACGGAGAGGTGGCTGCTCTTGAGCAACCCGCATCCCGTCACAGGACATCTTTGGACCACACCATGGGTGAGGTCCTTCCCGTTCCCTGTGGCTGTGGCAGAGCTGCTGGTGTCAGTGCAGAGGGCTCAGACCGGCTCTCATTGGAGAATCTGGGGACTCCAACTGCTCAATAGCCCAAGTGCAATTCAGGACAGGTCAGACAGAAGTTTGTTAACTACGATCTCTGCCCTTGTGAGACCCCACCTCAAATTCTGTGTCCAGTTCTGGTGTCCCCACTGTAAGAGGGACATGGAGCTGTTGGAACAAGTTCAGAGGAGGCCATAAAGATGATCCTTGATATGAGAACAGGCTGAGGGAGCTGAGGCTGTTCAGCTGGAGAAGAGAAGACTCCGGGAGCACCTTATCCCTGCCTGCAGTGTCTGAAGGGACCTACAGGGAGGCTGGGGAGGGACTTTGTGCAAGAGTGTCCAGCGACAGGACAAGGGGAAATGGGTTTAACTGCAGGAGAAGGGGTTTAGACAACATGGAAAGATGGGTCTTGGTGGGGCCAATGGGAGTGGCCCGGCCAGTATTATCTTAGCTCAGAAGTGAGGAGCTGGAAACCAAGACTGTTGGCTTTTAGTTGAAAGGAATGTTCCTTCAGTTTGAATAAACTTCTGAGCCCGACATCTCAAATCTCAAATATTAATAATTTTGCCACCACATCTCTATAGCGGGGGGGGGAGGAGAGGAGAGGAGAGGAGAGGAGAGGAGAGGAGAGGAGAGGAGAGGAGAGGAGAGGAGAGGAGAGGAGAGGAGAGGAGAGGAGAGGAGAGGAGAGGAGGAGGAGAATAAACATGTATTTCCTGGGAAATCTCTCTGCCCTGCTCCTCCTCCCACCACCACCTTTGTCCCCACAAGCTCAACACACCACCAGTGTGAAACAAACTTTCCAAAACCTGATCTGACACAAATCACAGGATCTAATCCGAGCTGGCAGGCAGGAGGAGTGACCCCGCCGTGACATCGGGCAGATTTCTCACACCGGGATGAAGCCAGGCACTGAGCGATTCGAGCAGCAAACCCCACCATGGGCCAGGCAGGCACTTGTGGTCCCACTGTGTGGGACCAGCCACCAGGGGGGATGCCACCATGTCCATAGAAAGCCCCAGGCTTGTCCCAGCCCTACATGCTTCCAGTTTTCACTCTGTAGCGCAGAATGGTCCTGCAGCCCATCAAGCACGTTCCATCCCGTCTCCTGGCACATCTGGTGTGGCAAGAGAGGGGCTCACACTCCAAGAGCACATGAGAAGGACCTCAACACCCAGAAGGTTCTCATTGTTCTTCCTAGGGATGCTGTCCCCTCCTGGCTACCACCACTTCAGCCGTCCTGGCAGGATCATCCCTGGGAAAGGGGGACAGTGCTCAGTTTTGGGTCCCTCACAACAAGAAGGACACTGAGGGGCTGGGGCGTGTCCAGAGAAGGGCAACGGGGCTGGGGAAGGGTCTGGAGAACAAGTGTGCTGAGGAGTAGCTGAGGGAGCTGGGGCTGTTCAGCTGGAGAAGAGGAGGCTGAGGGGAGACCTCATCGATCCCTGCAGCTCCCTGGCAGGAGGTTGCAGTGAGGTGGAGGTTGGTCTCTTCTCCCAAGTTACTAATGATAGGACAAGAGGAAATGGCCTCAGGTTGCACCAGAGGAGGTTTAGATTGGAAATGAGGAAAAATTTCTTTACTGAAAAAGTGATGAGGTCTTGGAACAGGCTGCCCAGGGCAGGGGTGGAGTCCCCATCCCTGGAGGTATGAAAAATCGTGCAGACGTGGCACTTGGGGACACGGTGGCGTTGGGGAGATGATTGGACAGGATGATCTTGGAGGTCTTTTCCAACCTGAATGATTCTATGACAGAGACAACGGGGGCACCCCAAGAGCACCTTTCAGGTGCTCACCTTCCAGGTTGGCTCACTCAGTGGAGCTACTGCTTTTGCCAGCACTGACTGCAGCTGTTGGACTGTGTTACCCCACCCCAGGGCAGACCCTGGCCTGACCTCCTTGTCCCCACAGCCCCCACAGGGGACACGGCTCCCTGCGGTGCTACCAGCATCGAGGACCGAAGCCCCACGCAGGAGGAACGCAGAATAACCTATTGGTGACCTGTATAATAATGTTGTCTTCCTCCGTGTCCCCGGGGGCTTTTTATCTCATCTGATGGACAGGAGGACGCTGGTTCTATTATTCATGCGAGAACGCCTCTCTCCTCCCCGTGTCAGCACTAACTCAAAGGAAAGGCAGCTTGGAAGAAGATTTGCAAGCAGCTAGGAAGCCCCCCCGTGTCTGCTGGCTGATTTTCCCCCACAAATCCCCGATGTCCTCAAGCCCAAGAGCAAAGAGAAGCTCCCTCCTGCCTTTTCAGGACCCCCCCAAGGCTCTCCAAGCACCTTCTCCTTCCCGTAGCACCTTGCTGGGTCCCAACCCCTCTTCTCATCCCGTCAAAGGGATGGGGGCTGATCCCCATTCACCAACGCCGAGTTCACGGCGAGCTCGTTAGCCGAGGCTTGATTGGCAGCATTAATAACGCTGCACCGCAGCGGCGAGACCCTCGCTGAGGTACGAGGTGGCT
Organism: Trogon surrucura; assembly: GCA_020746105.1. Taxonomy (NCBI): domain Eukaryota; kingdom Metazoa; phylum Chordata; class Aves; order Trogoniformes; family Trogonidae; genus Trogon; species Trogon surrucura. Next base: position 816,323 of record CM036617.1, on the reverse strand, counting down.
CTTCCTCAGCTCACTGGGGGATCAAGGGAAGTGGATGCAAAGCCCCCCGACGCAGCACGCAATCATAGAATCATAGAATCATAGAACAGCCTAGGCTGGAAGGCACCTTAGAGACTGTTTTTAATCCAACCTCCCTGTCGTGGGCAATCTCAGGCTGTCGGGCTGACCTTCCCTCCTGGTATATTTTTTTCCCCGCTGTCGGAGGTGTGATTAGGCTTCAGGGCACGCACCGCACCGCTACGTGCAGAACCCAGCCGGTGCGAGATTTCCCGCACCGAGCATCGCTCGCGGCTGGCAGAGACGGGGCTTTAAAGAGGCGAGGCTCAAGCGCAGACTAAAACCTGTTCGCAAGATCATTTAAGCTTCCAGTCAGCTCCCACCATCAGGAATGTTTGCTACCAGGGAAGGAAGGGGTCAGGATGGCTCGGAGGTAAAGGTGCAGCTGGTGCGAGCTGCAGGACCTGCTCCCCGTTCCGTGAACGTGACCGGCGACAAAGCAGTGACACAATGTGGAAAGCATTCCCCTCCGTATTTATTTTACGGGAGTTCTCCCGCTGGAAAGATTTCAGCAGCTCAGTGCTGCACGGCCAGTCTTAGGAAAATAAAGATGTCTCTCCGGGATGTGACCGCGTTCGTGCTGGGATGCTGGACTGCCTGATTAAGGATGAGATGGAAAAACAAAACACTGAGTAGTGAAGTTGTATTTACACGAGACAAGCTATGACTGTCTGAGAAAGAAGGACACAGGGGAGTGCTCCTGGTGTGGAGAGGATGGAGCCAGACGCTACTGGGAGATGCATGGGGACAGCATGAGATGCCATGGAAAGGTCCCGTTAGATTTACCAAAAAGGTTTTGAAATGAGTGGTAGGACAAAAAAAACCACCCGTCGGGGTGATGTCCATCCTTGGGGATATTCAAAACCTGCCTGGACAAAACGAGGAGCAATGTGATTCACCTCCAGAGTTGGCCCCAACTTCAGGATGGCCCCGCTTCGAGCGGGAGGTTGATCCAGAGACCTCCAGTGGTCCCTTCTGACCTCAGTTATCTCTGAATCTGAATTACTTTTCCATAACTAGACCCACCTCCCAGCGAGGAGTGTTGAACTTGTCGTACGGAGACCTCATGAGGCTGCTCAGACCCTGAGCCCTGACCAAGTGCAGGACTGGCCGCCCACCCATCCTCAGCATTTAGGCAGCTGAGAAAGGGTAGTGTTGGCATTTTTTAACTCTCCTTGAGTAAAACTATCTTTTCCAGGTAATGCCTCCTGCCGAAAGCTGCGAGGAGCCTCCACAAGGTGGAACGTGCTGGGAAAAGCATCGGGTTTGAAGGAGCGAGCTGGAGCCCAGGTCCTGCCCCAGGGCTGGCTGCGAATGCTCCACATGCGGGGCCTCCACCACTGTACCACGGGTTGTGTTATCTGGAAGTATTTCCTGCTATTCAGCCCTGTTCTCTGTCCCACTCTGTTATTCCCAGCCAGAATCTCTCCCCCCATCCCCGCTGTGGCACATCCCATGTGGGGGGAGCTGCAGGCAAGTGGGCGTCCCTGCGTGGGGACCACGTCTACAAAAAAAACGGAGCAAGAGATACCCCCGTGGGTTATGAAGTGATATTATAATCATCATATACATTGTGATACTACAGCTATATGTATTTTACAAGAGGCATCTTGAGAGCGGTGCCCCTTGAGCCTGTTTGCAAAACCCGGGCACCACCGTTGACCACACTCAACCCCACGGAGGTGAGCAAGAGCCGACCAACCCGCCGGGATAAGTCCGCCTGCCAACAGCAAGAGAGGAGTTTATTTTGCTTTTTTTTCCAGCTTTGGGTTTCTGGAAGAAAAAGCAAATTTTTTCTGCCCCTCCTGAGACTTTGGTATCGGGCTCTGATAAGCGCTTTCCCGACCGTTACACAAGCAGGGCTGGACATGGGAACGCGGCACGAACAAATGACTCCGAGCACAGCGTGTTGATAACCGAGTTTTTCTGGCCTCTGCGAGAGCAAAATAAATCCCACAGCACTGTCAGCAATTTCCCTTCTCTTGTCCCTACCTTTAGGCTACCCCGAATTGCTCCCCCAGAAATAGGGATCTGCCCCCAAACACCTCCCACCCTGCATCACCTCTTGTCAGCCCTGGAAACATCCAGGAAGACGCTCAGGAGAGGACAAGGTTCACTTTCCCCACGCTTGGGCTTGGCTGTGAGATATTCTCCAGGCAGGGCATTGCATTTGGGGCACTTTTTAATCTTTTTTTCTCCCCATATCCATGAGCAACCGTGAGCCCCAGGAGGAGACGGGGAAGGGGCTGCTGGAAGAAACGGGTTTCCCAGCCTGTGAACCCCTTCCATACCCTGAACGTCGATTTAAAACAATGCTTTCGAACCAAGAAAAGAGTCTGAAAAAGCCAATTTGAGGCTTAGTTGCAATCACTCAGAGACAGGCACCCGTGTCAGCTCTAGGAGAGAATCCCATAATTAAACTGCTCTGCCCTCAATCTCTCCAGCGAAGGGGAATGGAAAGACAGATGGATGTGGAGCTGGACAAGAGGAATGAGAGCTGTGTCAGGATGTTCTTCTCCTTCCCTTGCCATGCTGCTTCCTTCCCTCAAAGGCTACAGAAAAAGGGTCCTCCCAGGTGACACTGAACCTCGTGTGAGCTTATCAGGCTCCGTGCACAGCAAAAAGCACCATCCCCTGTTTGAGACGATGAGCTGGAGGCTCAGGATGACCAAAGGTCTGGAAAGGCTTCTCTGCAAGGAGCTATTTAGGGGGACAGGACTCCTCGGTCTGGAAAAGAGCTGGGAAAGAAGTAACCATCAATGGCAGGGAGAAGGTGGTGGAGATGACCTACTCACTCTCACCTAACGCAAGAACGATGGGGGAACCACAGGAGGGTAACGGGAGCCAGGCTCGGGGGACACAAGAGATCTTGCTTTGGGCAACGCAGGAAAGACCCGTGGAACTCCTTGCTGAACGATGTTCTAGAGGCTTCAAGTTTAGCTGGTCCCAAAGATCATGGAAGCAAAATCCCCAGAAGGTCACCATCACGTGTAGTAATGAAAGTCTTCACTCAAAACAGGGAAAACGTTAGGAGGAGCAGGGAGTCTTCCCTAGACGCTTGCTTACTGACCACATTCAACACTAGATGGACTTGAGTTTGGCCCTGTGAGGATGTTCGATGTGCCAGGCTTGGAAGGAACACGGGAGGCAGCATTATGCACATCGACCATCGTGGCAAAGCCCAACCATCACAGCTTCACGCGCTGCCCCGGCTTTGCTTTGGGAAACGTGGGTATGGTTGGTGTTTTGGCAAGATAAGAGAGGCAGGAGGCTGCAGCACCAAACCCCTTCCTTGGGTAAAAATGAGAAACGGAGTCAAAAGCTCCCAGGAGAACGACAGCTCCGTGGAGGCCAGCACCAACAGCACTCACCCACCCGTGGGCTGGTTTCTCATGGTTTAGTTGATTTTGGCACCTGTAGATTAAAAGGGCGCCCTAATGAATGGATTCCCTGGTGCTTCTTAATGTGTAAGCTCAGGTGAAAGCCTTTCCTTAGCTAAAAGAGAATTTCTCTCCTCTCCCAGCTGACCCTTTTAGATGAAACTCGTAGACACCTAATTAACTCATCCTGCTGTCAGGCCCTTCTGAAACCTGCTGAGGGATTTAGCGGTCTCCTGGAGACACTCATGGAAGGCACAGGTCCCTCCAGCTCAGCTCACGGGCTGCAGAGCATCGGGGGATAACTCAGGGTGGACGTGGGGACAGCCCCAGACCCGCATAACACAAGGCTCCCAATCTCATTTGTTGCACAACTGAAATATGCAGAATTCTGGGTTCAGGCCTCCCACGGTGAGGGACAAGTCTCCAGATGTCCTCAACAGCTGGTTGGGATCTGTGTTGAGCCCTCACAACACATCCAACCCCACAACCTCGTGCCTGCAGAAGGAAATTTTCTTCAGGTTGCCTGTGAGAATCACAGGCTCAGGCCGTGCGGGTCTCCTGAGGTTCCTTCAATGTGAATTATTCAACGATCTCCTATAACACAGGCTCTTAATTAAATGCACGTTTATGCCCATATGGACCCCAGTAACCGCTCATTTGTCCTCCTATTTAGCCACCATCTCCAGAAAGAAGCAGCAAGGAGGGGGTTGCTTCCAGCCTGTCCCTTTGTGGCTTTGGCATCTTGCAGAAGGACCCTTGTGATGCCCTTCTCCACTGGGCTGGAGCATCCTTAGCACCTCGGCATGGAGGAAATACCGCAATCATCTGTGTGCTCCAACCTCTCAGCTCTTCTCTAAAAACTAACCAGCGGCCAACTAAGTGTTTTCTTGCTGAACACCATTTCTGCAACACTTTTGTGTTCCTTTTCTTCCTCTTTGGCATCGATATGAGCAGACAGCTACTCTAACAGGAAGGAAAGGAAAAATAAATGCACCTCCTACTCCTTCATTTCGACATCAAAGGTCACCGTAGCTGATTCTGCCACCACCTCACCTCACGTCAGGAGCTGCTCATGCAGTTTCTTTGTACCAAACTCAGAAAACCCTGCATTTGGTGATTCCTGCATTTGGCGATTCACTGCCCCTTTCTGCAGGAACAATCTCCTGATCCAACCGCATCCTGGGATGTATCAGGAGAAGCGTAGCCAGCAGGTCAAGAGAGGTGATTCTCCCCCCTTACTCTGCTCTTGTGAGACCCCACCTCGAATCCTGCGTCCAGTTCTGGTGTCTCCACTGTAAGAGGGACATAGAACTGTTGGAGCGTGTTCAGAGGAGGCCACAAAGCTGACCCAGGGGCTGGAGCAGCTCTGCTGCGAGGACAGGCTGAGGGAGCTGGGGTTGTTCAGTCTTGAAAAGAGAAGACTTCGGGGGGACCTGATAGCTGCCTTCCAATACCTGAAGGGATCCTACAGGGAGGCTGGGGAGGGACTTTTGACAAGAGCGTCAACTGATAGGACAAGGGGAAATGGGTTTAAGTTGAAGGAGAATAGATTTAGATTAGATCTGAGGAAGAAATTCTTCAGTGCGAGGGTGGCAAGACTTTGGAATAAATTGCCCAGAGAGGCTGTGGCTGCCCCCTCCCTGGAGGTGTTCAAGGCCAGGTTGGACAGAGCCTTGAGTAGCCTGATCTAGTTGAGAGGCGTCCCTGCCTGTGACAGGGAGGTTGGATGAGATGATCTCTAAGGTCCCTTCCAGCCTGGGCCATTCTAGGATTCTATGAATCTCAATTTCTTCTCCTTTGATGTACAATTTTGCATCAGGCTGTCTTCTAATTTTTTTTTTTCAAATGGGCGCTGCTTGCCAGCCAATCCAGACTGTCTCTTCTGATGAATCTGTCTTCAACATCTACCGTTTCACTACCCTGTGTGCCACCGGCAGCTCCTCCCCACAGGAGATCTGCTTCACGTAGAGAAATGCTGAGACCTAGCGTCGATCCCCTGGAAAATGGCATGAAGAAAATCCAAGTTTGAAGATGACATGTTTACGGGGCCTGTCACGTTTCAGTTCACCTGCCACATATGTGGGTGCCCTCATCACCCTAGAGCTGACCTGCCGTGACCAGAACCGTGGGCTCCACCATTTGGCTCAGGACTGATGGTGGACCAGGACTGATTTGCTGCCCAGGGAGTCTCTTCTGAACATTTGTTCTACCCTCCAGATTGGAAGTAAGTGTCTTACTCAGGATTAACCTAATCCATTTCTCCCCGTGTATGGAACGCTGTTGTCTTCTTTTCCCCACGCTTTGGTGGAAAAGCGAGAAGACTGCTGCTTCCAGGATCCTCATGAGCTTCTCTGCAGGAACTCTGCATACTGCTCTGCTCACTTCTTCCTCAAATACCAGATTTTCAAACCTTTCTACGGTCCTTCAGTGACGGGATACCTCCTGAAAATCAAGGGGGAGTGGCCGTTGAGAGTTTCGGTTGGGGCAGAAGGCAGAGAGCTGGTCTCCAGAGATCTTCCACATAGAATTTGGAAGAGAGCAAGGAAAGACTTGGGCTTCCTCACGTGAAGAAAGAGAGCTTCTCCAGAAGGTCACACCCCAAAGGTAGATGGCAAGGGTCTGATGGATGCCTGCGACAGCGCACACCTGCGCATTGGCGGAGTCCTTCGTGGCTTTCAGGAAGAGCAGTCAGCATCGTGCTGAGACACTTTATTCACCACGTGTCGGTCCTACGCTTTGCCTTCTGCCAGCAAGCAAAGCCCACAGAGATCTTCCAGAGCACAAACAGCCTCTTTGGCTTTGGAACTCAAGATCACAGTAAGTCACTTGATAAACAGCAGTATGGCTCAGCCAGCAGAGATGAGAAGGTCAAACGGGTGCGAAGATGGCCGATTCAGTCGTAACCTACTCCTTATAAATATCCATATTTTCTTCTGAAAATTAGAAGCCCTTGCAGCACCATATTTGGGATGCTACAGGATTTCTGGTCATTCCTATTTCCTACCCAACCAACAACCCAGTGAGAACATCTTGGACTAGATGATCTTTAAGGTCCCTTCCAACCTCTAACATTCTGTGATTCTGTGATTCTGTGATCTTCAAGGTCCCTGCCAACCCAGATCACTCTAAGATTCTACGATTCATCAACTATTCTGACTCTGACCTGAAGAATGCCCACAAATCTGGCTGAACGGGGTAGAAAAAAATAACCTGGGGTCACTGTAAGAGATTGCTTTGTTTAAAGACTTCTTTAAGATAAAAGAAGCCAAAGGAAAATAAATCAGGTGAGGTGCTGAAAAACCACTTTACAGCAGCCGAGAAGCTACTGGAGCAAGAGGACTGTTTAGAGTGACCTCGGCGGATTAGCCTTTTCTCCTTAAATTTAAATTATTCCATTAAAAGTGGCTGCAGCCAGACACAGCAGAGGTAGCCTGCTGTTCCCCCCGACTGATCACACACGAGCCTCATCTTTTAGGAAACCCAGCTGGAAGCCCAGTGTGAAGCCCCCTGTGTTTCAGGCTCCAGAGGAGCAGACAGGAGGGTGGGTGCTAATTCCACCTCCCCACCCTGCAAGCAGCTCCTGCTAATGTGTGTTGAAAAGCCGTTAACAACACTTACATCAGTGGTTTGGAACCGGGGTAGCTCTATTTTCACCGATGGGCTCACGGGTGGAGGATGATGCCCACCACCACCCCCTCCAGCGGAATCCCAACAGCCACCGACCCAGCTGCTGACCCCGTCAAGAGCTGAAAAACCTTTTCCAAAAAAGCAGCGAACCTTTCTCCTTTCATGTATTATTAAAATTCTCGCTGGTTAATTTATTAGGGTACTCTGCACCGGGGAAATAAAATGACCTCTTTGTTGACCCACTTAAACATGCTCCGCTCCGACACAAAACCAGCAGAAGGGCTGAGGGGAGAGCCGGGAAAGTTGTGCGCAGACTGACGGCCTTTGTCTCGGCGAGACAGCTCCAGGATGGAAGTGCCGGGACTCCCTGGCACGAGAGCAAAGGGCTAGACACAAGCCTTCACAGACCACACCACAAAGGAAACATTCAGCCCATACGGCACACGGAGCCGGCCGAAGAAACAAGACTCCACGGTCCTGCTTCCTACGCAGCCCTTGTCCCTCTGCGAAGTCACAGAACCACAGAATCAGAGAAACACAGAATCACAGAAACACAGAATGTTGGGGCTAGGAGGGACCTCCAGAGATCACCCAGTGCCACCCCCTGCCAGAGCAGGGTCACCCAGGGCAGCCCCACAGGAACACGTCCAGGCGGGTCGGAAAGTCTCCAGAGATTTCCAAGTCCCTTCATCATCCTCGTAGCTCTCCGTTGGAGTCCAACGGAGGGCTACGAGGATGATGAAGGGAGGAGGTCCCAAGGAGACTCCACACCCTCTCTGGGCAGCCTGGGCCAGGGCTCCGGCACCCGCACAGCCAACAAGTTTCTCCCCATGGTGAGGTGGAACTTCCCATGTTCTAACTTAAACCCGTTATTCCTTGTTCTATCGCTGGGCACCACTGAGAAGAGACTTTCAAGAGAGCTACGAGGATGATGAAGGGAGGAGGTCCCAAGGAGATTCCACACCCTCTCTGGGCAGCCTGGGCCAGGGCTCCGGCACCCGCACAGCCAACAATTTTCTCCTCATGTTGAGGTGGAACCTCCTGTGCTCCAGCTTGCACCCATTGCCCCTTGTCCTGTCCCTGGACATCCCTGAGCAGAGCCTGGCTCCGTCCTCTTGACACTCCCCCTTTCCATATTTATACTCAGGAGTGAGGTCGCCCCTCAGGCTCCTCTTCTCCAGCTGCAGAGTCCCAGCTCCCTCAGCCTTTCCTCACCAGGGAGATGCTCCACTCCCTCCATCATCCCAGTTGCCCTGTGCTGGACTCTCTCCAGCGGTTCCCTGTCCCTCTGGAGCTGAGGGGCCCAGAACTGGACACAATATCCCAGATGTGGCCTCAGCAGGGCAGAGTAGAAAGCGTCAGCTCATCTAAAAATGCAGGTGGAAAACACAACGATGGGTGGTGGACGAACCCACCCACACGTGCTGGGACTCACAGCAAAGGCGCATCTTGGATGTCCTCCAGCTGAAGGTGTCCAGAAACCTGCAACCACACCATCCTCTTCTCTGCTCCCGGGTTTTTCCAGCAAGAGAATCCTTAGATTTGCTCCACAGCAAACCCACGAGTCGAACTAACAGGTACGGGGAGTGGAGGAGCAGGGCACTGCAGGACAAAACACGATGAGCCAACCTGACAGCATAAACACCAAAATGAGCCCTGGACATGAAAAGAGGAGGATTAGCTGTCGTTAGCCCTTGTGTTTTCATTAGTGTCAGAGAGATAAAGCCTCTCTCCTCCCCTAAGTGCTCAGCCTCTACAGGACTCTCAGGCTATCAGAGGGGACACAAAAGTTCCTTTTGCTCTGCCATGGAGAAGGTGCTTGGAAATGGCAGGGAGGACAAAAGGACTCTGCAAGGTGCTTTCAAACCTCGGGGAAGGGGGTTGAGAGCTCCATGGAGCTGTGTCCTGCTTGTTGTCCTGACTGTCACACCAGCTCAGTGCTGTTTTAATGCCCAAAATGCTTTGTTGATGCTTGTTCTCAGTTGTTGCTCTTCATCTCAAGCAAACGGGCTGACAACCTCGATACTAAGGGGATACGTAAAGAAAGGTTCATGAGGACACCTAAATCCACCAAATTTCACCCCTCCAGAAAAGATCTGGAGGGAGACCTTGGAGATAAAAATGAGATGCATTAATCCCTGCTTGTTCTTAGCTTCATAAAGCTCATATATCCCAGGTGTTAGAGGAGATAAAATACACAGAATGGGACTGAAGGGAATAAACTGCAGCAGGAAGCTTGAACACAAGATCAGGAGGTAGGAGTTTGTGACATTCAATGCTGCAGCTGCCATCGATACGCCAAAAACCCTCGGAGAAGGGGTTTTTCTCTGTTGAGCCACGGTTTTCCAACACCCAATCTCAAATGGATGTTAGAAAAAAAAGAACAAACAAAAAAATACAACCCCAAAGGACTGAGCTGGTATCTGCAAAAATACTTTGGGGGGGGTGGAAAGTGTGGTTTATATGATGATGATGATGATGGGTGGGGAGTAATTTTTCTACCTTGCAAGAGTTCTGCAAACCGAGACGTAGGAAACAGCGCGTGGGAACCTGAACCTGCAGCACGAGGGGTGGGAAGAGCAGGAACGAGTCCCACTGCAGCATGTGTTCATCATCCCTCTAGAACTGGGACTGGGACGGGGGTGGAGGACTTGGCAGCTGGGGGGAAACGAGGGTTTTGAGAGGCATTTGTAATGTTAAACTCACATCTGGGATCAATCCCGGAACAGGAACACAGTGTCTGGCCCAGGCAGGCCAGAAGGGAATGTTCTTCGTGGCCAACCGGCATGAGGGTCCCGACCCGCTGAGCCAAGCGTGGCCTTCGGAGGTGCCCCTCAAGTGACCCGGGGCCGTGGACTACCACAGATGATTTCTCTGGGTGATTTGCTCGGAGGCTGAGCACTGCCCCTCATGGGAAGAACAGGTCCCTTGTCCCCAGATCCTTTTTTGGGGGGGCAGGTTGAGCTTGGTGGCTCAGGCACATGCACAGTGAAGTTGCAAGATGTTTTCTCCTCCACTTTGGCACAACTACAGGAAAGCTGGAGAAGGGCTTTTTATGGGGTCCTTTAGTGACAGGACAAAGGGCAATGGCTTGAAGCTGCAAGAGGGGAGATTTAGATTAGATAGAAGGAAGAAATTCTGCCCCACGAGAGTGGTGAGACACTGGCACAGGTTGCCCAAGAAGGGTGTGGATGCCCCATCCCTGGAAGGGTTCAAGGCCAGGTTGGACAGGGCTTGGAGCAACCTGGGCTGGTGGGAGAGAGGTGACCCTGCCCAGGGCAGGGGGGCTGGAAAGAGATGATCTTCAAGGTCCCTTCCAACCTTACCCATCCTAAGATTCTATGATTCTGTGCCACACTTCCATCTTTAGAAAACAAAATTGCTGTGCTGCAGGATGCACAGGGTGCGTGGCTTTCCTGTCCTGACTTGTGTAGGCTGTTGGGTTGGGAATGGCAGGGTTAAAACACCCCAGATTCCTTGGCTGGGTGTTTCCAAGGAGATTTATATAGGTACATATACCCTGCACTCTGCAAGAGTTCGAGGGAAGCCACACCTTATTACGTGACCTCCTGATGCGCAGGGGCTCCTGGGCTTTGCTTGTGCTCTGAGTTTCCAAAACCCACCACGTGTCCCCAAACCCACCATGTGTCCCCAGCCCAGCCTGATGCCGCCCCACCGTGCTGCTGCGGGCGGATTGTGTTGACTCTATGGGTGCCCTTTGCAAGCTCAAGTGGTTTCTGCAGCTGAGTAAATAGGAGCGAAGCCCGTTGTGGATCCCTGCCCTGCCTACACGTGGCCTCCTCGCCCTCCCACCAGCAAGGATGAGCAACGTGGCCCCCGCTGGGGTCTCCACCCTGAGCAAACACTGGAGAACAGTTGTCCTTCCTGGCAAGGGTGGGCTCCATGTGCAGCCCAGGTGCTCCTGATGATCGCTCCTAGCACCCAGGGACGCAGAAGAAAGAAGTCCTACGGCAGGCTGAGGATGTCTCCTTGCTTCAGCCATGAAGATCAAGGGTAGATTATAGCAGCCGGGGCATGGAAGAATCAAGACTGGGGAGACAGCAGCAGGACCAGGCTGGGCTTCCGAGCTGTATCATTTTTGTCTAGAGATGAGGCTTATCAGCATTTTTTTCTAAAGGGGAAAGCACCACACACACACACATGGATGAGTTGGGAGAGAAGCTCTGAAGGCTCCTCCGGTACTGCAGGTCTGTCAAGGAGTTTGAGCCTGGCAAAGCTTGGTGTCCACCTCCACTAAGGAGAAGATGGGAGGGATGAGCCCAGGGAAGGGCCATGAGACAGGCACACACTGATCTCCACAGAGACTGGTCCTGGGATCAGCCCAGGGGACACGAGGCTGCCTCTAGTCTGCACTTACTCAAACAAGGCGAGGAGGCATCTAGACCCCATGAAACCCCATGAAAGCCCCATGAAACTCCACAAAACCCCACGAAACCCCCATGAAACCCCATGAAACCCCCATGAAAACTCCATGAAACCCCACTAAACCCCATGAAACTCCCATGAAACCTCCATGAAACCCCACTAAACCCCACGAAATTCCCATGAAACCCCACAAAACCCCCATGAAACCTCCACGAAACCCCCATGAAACCCCACAAAACCCCCATGAAACCTCCACGAAACCCCCATGAAACCCAGCACCCCTTCCGGCTTCCCACACCACAGGCACCTGGAATTTCTACATCCATCGCTTCCTTTTCTGCAAAGACGGCACCTCCCGTATCACCATGGGGGCCAGGTGCCACGATCGCAGGAAAATATCAATAAACTGGAGGAAATTCGGAGAAGAACAAAGCAAAATATTACTACGGAGCCAGAGAGGCTGACTTTCTGAGCTAATGTGTTTAGCTTGGCTTAACGGCAGCTTAGCGGGGGCTTGGCAACTCGACTGTCTGCAAACATTTGAAGGGTGTAAACACCCAAGACAAGAGAGAAATCACCGAGGGGGTTTTAGAGTAGGATGAGCAGGAATGAGCTGAAGGCACTAACCCACCACGACTGCTAACTAGGGCGCAGGGTCTCTCCACGTACAACACGCTCAAGCTCCCTCGTAGGTTTTTGTGGCATCTTTAGGACTCGGAGAAGCACACACAACCCCCACCTCAGGTCTCATCTCTGCGGGCACCAACAAGGAGAAGGTGTCTAGATGTTGGGGCAATTTTTAAGCTCACCAGGGCAAGGGCAGGTGGTATCTAACACTGCCCAGTCCTGCTTCCAGCAAGCCTTCAGGCAGCTCAAGCAGCACATTTCCCCACCTGCACCCTTTCTCCTCCAGCTTCTAGTCTACAGCACAGGGACAGGTGATGACTTTTAGCAGAAACCCTAAAAGTACAGACGTGGCAAGAAAAATTTTTGCTCATCCGTATCAGTTCTGCAAAATCGTTTACTTGGAGAAAACAGCCTTTAAACCCTCACTCTGAGCCCCTGAAACAATTAATTTTAGCGTTTCCTAACTACACTTACTTTCAGGTTGGAAGGATTAAAACAATAGCTCCAAATCAAAATATTTAATTTACAGTCAAGGGAAATATTTATTCATCTTTTAAGCAAAGCTCTCCTCCAGCTTCGCAGAACAGCCAGAGAAACCCCCTAAAACGAGCCATTCTGGCGTAGAGGGTGACTCCAAACTGTTTTGACTCCCTGTAGGGACGTCACTAAACCCCAGACGAGAAGGACGCATCCCAGTAGGCACCAAAACATTGCTTATGGAGGGGAAGATTCAAATTTAGCCTGGCTGCCTATCTATAAATAGTCTGCAGAACTAAAATACATTCCACTTTGGCTGGAAATGCCTTTGGCCCCATAGTCGTAAACACTCCTGCCTTTTATAGTCGAACCAAATATTTGGTTTCTGTAGTTATAACAGCGAGTGTCTTTATTTTGCATCCGCACCGCGTTCGCACAAAAAGCAGGGCAGTGGTTTGCGGGCACCTCGGTGGAGCCTGGACCACAGGTGCATCATTAAAAATAAACCTGTGAACAGCAGGAGAAAAAGAAAAAAAGAGCTCTCCCCGAAGCATCCCAACGCGCCGAGCTTTGCTGGTAAACAGCATTTGGTTTTCAGTGCGCCGAGAGCGAAAAAAGGCCGAGGAGCCGGTGATTGCTGATATGATAACGAGGCTCTGTCCCACTAATCTGATGTTCTCAAAGCACTTTGCAAGCATTAATCATCCTCCCGGCAGGGCAGTTTGGGGATCGTCGCTCCGAGCTCGCGCAGGCAGAGCCACGCGCAGACCGAAAGGTCGGGGATCCATGGAGGGGGGGTGTCCACATTGCTTTCTATATATATATTTTTATATATTTTTATATATATATTTCAAAAAGTCATGGCCACCTCCCAGAAACAGCCTTCGAAGGGGTCTCTTTATCTCCCTGATGGCAGCACACGAAGCCCCTTTATTCAGCACTTAATAAATCAAACACCCACCCGCCAGCTTTTACTGATGGAAGGAAAAGAAAATTAAAGGTGACCCACTTGGCTCGGAGATCACAGGATGCTTCCCCATCCATTTGCATTAATTTACGGTGGTTAAATCCTGCCTGTAAGAACTAAACGGATTTTAAGTTATCTTCATGTCCCACCTTGGAGAAGAAGTGAGGGTGGGCAATCCGGCTTCCCAAGGGATGCCTGGGGGTGATGGTGCCTCCCAAGCAGGGACGCTGCAAACCCTAAATTCAGCTTTTTAGCAAAGCTCCAGCTGTTTCACTTAAAAGATCCGGATTTAGCATCATGCCAAGATGACGATGGAGCTGGAAGGGTGGAAGGTAAATCACCACAATCTCAGTAAAACACCCCAATCTCAGTTTTGGGTTCATGCTGGCCAGCCAAGGACCTGTTCCCCTCGCTCGTGATCGGGATGGAGGGACATCCTAACAGAATCACGGAACCACAGAATCCCAGAATCACAGAACTGTCCGAGTTGGAAGAGACCTCTAGAGATCATCTAGTCCAACCCCCCTGCCAGAGCAGGATTGCCCAGAGCAGGTCACACCGGAGCGCATCCAAGCGGGTGCAGATCCTCCATCAGTGATGGAGAAGTAACAAACAACGATGCCGGGACCCGCTGGATGCCTGGAGCCAGGCTTTCAACTCTCAGCAGCTGCTTCTGCCTTAATTTGCCAAAATCAAGGTGACACAGAGAAGCTCTCCTAAAGGGCAGAAGTAGCACCAGGCTGACCAGGGTGCCGACACGCAGCCCGGACAATTGTGCTCCCCGAGTTGCTAAAGTGATGCCACCTCACCTCCGAGCTCTAAAACCCTCTGGGCACCACGCATTTACCTCAGGAGTTAATGAGGCTCTGACCTGCCACTCGTTAGCTCGTGGCCACCCGCAAACAGCACGTCTTTGGCTCCTGGCATCCCTCCCTCCTCTCCTCCCTGGCGTATAACACCTCGCGCTTGTTTTCCAAACCTGTGGTGGCTCCACAGTATTGATATTCTTGGGTTTACCAGCAGCTGCGTGGAACGGGCTGACAGTAAATTGCTCCCGTGATTTAATTACTCCCTCGGATTCCCGAGGCGTCTGCAAGCAGCAATGGGGAAGATGAACATCACAGCATCAACCTGTTCCAGAGCCCGACCCCAAAGCCCATCCCCTGGCCAGGGTGAACTCAGCTTGTGCTGAGCTGAGTTTTGGGGTGCTTGGGGGTGTAACTGGTCTGAAACTGATAGAGGGGAGATTTAGATGAGATTTAGGGAGAAATTCTTCCCTGTGCGGGTGGTGATGCCCTGGCCCAGGTCACCCGGAGCAGCTGTGGCAGCCCCTCCCTGGCAGTGCCCAAGGCCAGGCTGGACGGGGCTGGGAGCGACCTGGGCTGGTGGGAGGGGTGGAATAAAATGAGCTTTAAGGTCCAACCTCAACCATTCCATGGTCCTGTGATTCTATATGATGGCTTTGTGCTTGGCCCCGTGGCCTTGAGCAGCTCCAGGAACCCACGTTCATGGCTTTAGGGGCAACCCTTATGTAGCGGTGGACAAGGTTTTCTCCTCTGTAGGCAGATGTTGAATGCCGAGTGGCTCTAGGGTGGGACACCAATCCCATCAGCAAGACATATGCCCCACAAGAAACCTCATTTCAAACCACCTTCTTGCAAAAACTGCCCCTCTCGCCCCCTTTCTCCTCCCACAGCACCTTTTTGGTTGCACAAAGCCACCTTCTCCCACCCCACGTGTCTTGGCACCCCTGCGTGCTCCCCGCGTGGAGTTCCCACAGCAGCCGGGAAGCTCCTCCAGGGAGCCCTGAGGTTTATTTGGGCAAGAACTCGAAAATACCAACGATGACAATCCTTACTTCATCACGTGGCAACACGCAGAGCATCCGGGAACCGTCCAAGGTTATACAAGAAGAGAATATAGGAACCACACCCCAGGAAGCATTTGTTTGTGCTTCCCTAAGCAGAGCCTCGTCGGATGAATGAAATGTCCTTTGCTTGCAACTGTGTCGATCAAGGCTGGATGAAAACCTTGTCCAGGATGCCACACGTGAGGAAGAATTCCTGGCTATTTTCAGAATAAGACTCTTCCACCAAGACTTAGATCAGGTCAGGTCCAGCAATCTACTCCCTGCATGTCCTGGTCTCTCATATGTCCAAATGCTTTATGCAATTTGGAAAAAAATCAAGGAATATTTTTTTTTTTTTTCATTTTTCAAGACAGGAATAATTTATTTAAGGAAGGTCAAAGTGAAACTAAGAGGATGCTCTCAGGGAGCTCTGGGTCCTGGGATGGGGAGCGGGATGGTGATAGCTTTGTGGGAAGGTCCCAGCAGGCGGAGCACCAGGGAGAAGATGCAGGTTTTATATGAAACAAGGTGTTGCAAAGACCAGCAGGGTCCATCAACAGCTGCAGCTCCCCTCCAGCAGTCTTCCAGATGCTGCAACAATTTCCCTGCCGCTCTTCTCAGCCCTAAGTGCAGCTACAAAAAACTGTGGCTCGACAAGCAGCCATCTCCCCCCATCTGCCAACTGGGTGATGCCGTGTGGTTTTCTAGAGCAAGAGGTGAAAACCTGCCCAGATCTGGGAGGTTTTGTCTTGGGGAATCACAGAATCGTGGAATGGTCAAGGTTGGAAGGGAGCTCTGGAGGTCACCCAGTCCAACCTGAAGAAACACCCCCAGGGGCGCCTCGACGAGCAGGGGGGGTCCGACGCGGAGACTCCGTCTCCGCATCGGAACCCCCGCTCGTCGAGGCGCCTCTGATTCTCTTTCCCTGGGGTTTAAACCCCTCCAGGGCTGGGCGAGCCCGTGATGGGGCATCACAACCGTTTCCATCGAGGATTTGTTTCCCTGATCTCCAACCTGAACCTCCCCGGTGCGACTCGAGGGTGTTTTGCAGAATGTTGGGGGTTGGGAGGGACCTCTGGAGATCCTCTGACACCACAGGGTCACGGGGTGAGTGGGATCTTGAAGGGTCACCCAGTGCCACCCCCTGCCAGAGCAGGGTCACCCAGGGCAGCCCCACAGGAACGCGTCCAGGCGGGTTGGAAAGTCTCCAGAGCAGGAGACTCCACACCCTCTCTGGGCAGCCTGGGCCAGGGCTCCGACACCCTCACAGGGAAGAAGTTTCTCCTCGTGTTGAGGTGGAACCTCCTGTGCTCCAGCTTGTACCCACTGCCCCTTGTCCTGTCACTGGACATCCCTGAGCAGAGCCCGGCCCCATTCTCCTGACGCCCCCTTGAGATATCTACAAGCCCAGTTGGATGCTGAACACCCAACGCTCACCTCGTCCTCCCAAGGGCCACCTGGGATCTGCCAGCCTGGCTGGTGGCTGAAGCTCCTCCAGCCTCCACCGCGTCCCCACAGGGTGGCCGGGATCGTTACATCCCAGGAAAAGGTGGAAGAATCCTCAAAAGGGTCTGCAGGGACGGGGCTGAGCCACAGAGACGGAGCTGTGCCCCTAAAAAGCTGCCGGCGATTGATTCAACGCGCGGGGACCCCTCTGGTGTCGGTGCCATGCAATCCTAGCAGGAAGGACTGGCAAGTTATTATTCTTGTTTTCGTCCCTTGTTGTGAGTGTTTTGGAAACTTAACGGCAGATTTTTTGCTGTTACTACTTTCTGTTTTATTATTTCTATTATTACTTTTAATTTTTATTATTATATTTTTTTCTTTTGCAAGAAATACCCACCATGGCAGCTGAAGCTGGGAATCACCCTCTGCTCTTCGCCTGGTCTTATTTTGCCTGTTGTGGGTGGGTTTTTTCCTGCCATTTCTCTGAGGACACGAAGAGAGTGGTTTCCAAGAAGTGTCTCTTTGGGTGAGCATCGAGAGGAGCTCACCTCTTGCCTTCTGTGCCCAGATCTCACCTTGACCCCTTCCCATCGCTGAGCAGCGGCAGGAGCAAGACAAGCAGGCGGCCAAGTGCTGCCACGTCCTCCTGGTTACCCACACTACATGTCAACACCCTTAAAAACTAAATTTTCACATTATTTCCCCCACCCCAGGTGCTGCCCTACTGCTGTTGCTGCCATCTCACCCTCTTTATTTCTAACCTCTTGTCGAGCGCGTCCGAGCCACCTCAGATTTCTCCCGGCCCTTCTCTTTCACAATTTCCCCCCTCCCTCCCCATCACCTCTGAGCAGGGACCTCCAGATATTTTTGGCACAGGGAAGGGGGGAAAAAAGCCGGGGGAAAACAGGGGAGAGGAAGAGTCAGTCTGCTTTGGGTCAATGCGTTGCCACCGAACGAGGAGGAGAGGGTTCCAGCGGACGCGTCCCTGGGAGCCGGTCGATGCATCCCCCGTCACCCGGGGGTCCCCGTGGAGGGGCTGTCTAGCGAGGCCAGGCAGCTCGTGGTTATTTTTAGGAAGAGCTTCCCTCCTCTGTTATCCCTTTCGTGCAGCAGGAAGTCTTTTCTTGGATGTTTTATTTAAGAGAAGAGCTCAAAACAACGAAAAAAAAAAACCCATCTCATTTCCTGGAGTCTTCCTGCCCACCTCGCTTTCTTCCAATTTGCCCTGGTGCTTTGGTTGGTTTGGTTTTTTTAGGCCATGACACACAGCGGCTTTCGCTCTCCCTCCTGCTCCAATCATAGAATCGCAGAGTCGTAGAATAGAATCACAGAATCACAGAATCGCAGAATGTCAGGGTTGAAAGGGACCCCTAGAGATCCCCCAGTGCCACCCCCTGCCAGAGCAGGGTCACCCAGGGCAGCCCCACAGGAACGCGTCCAGGCGGGTTGGAAAGTCTCCAGAGCAGGAGACTCCACACCCTCTCTGGGCAGCCTGGGCCAGGGCTCCGGCACCCGCACAGCCAACAAGTTTCTCCTCATGCTGAGGTGGAACCTCCTGTGCTCCAGCTTGTACCCACTGCCCCTTGTCCTGTCCCTGGACATCCCTGAGCAGAGCCTGGCTCCGTCCTCCTGACACTCCCCCCTTTCCATGTTTATAAATATGAATGAGGTCACCCCTCAGATCATAGAATCATAGAGCAGTTTTGGTTGGAAGAGACCTTCAAGATCCTCAAGTCCAGCCTTTCCCAGCCCAATCAACACCACTAACCCAAGTCCTTCAAGGCAACGTCCACCCATCTCAAACCCCTCCAGGGACAGTGACTCAACTCCCTCCCTGGACAGCCTGTGCCAGTGGCTGAGAACCCTCTCAGTAAAGAAATTCTTCCTCATATCCAACCTGAATCTCCCCTGGCACAACTTAAGGCCACTTCCTCTTGTCCTGTCACTCACCATTAGGGAGAACAGACTGACCCCCCCCGGCTGCCCCCTCCTGCCAGGGAGCTGCAGAGAGCGATGAGGTCTCCCCTCAGGCTCCTCTTCTCCAGCTGAACAGCCCCAGTTCCCTCAGCCGCTCCTCGTAGAACGCGTGCTCCCCACACGCCAGCACAGACCTCCGTTGCGTTCACAGCAGCTGCTGCCCTGAGCTCCCTCCTGCACCTGGAGAACATCTCCAAGAACCATCCTCATGCGGGTGTCTCCTCCCACCCAAACTCCACTCAACACGCAAAGCCAACCTGTTGACTTTGGCCAACGGTTGAGCTGGCCCTTGGGGCGCAGCAGGAGCACGCGCAGGCTCCTCTTCCACATCCATGTGCTCCATCCGGAAATATCAATTCTGTTTCTATAGGAAGGCAGGTTATCCTGCGGCAGAGGAAACGTTTCCTCTTCCCGGCAGGATGTTTGCAGTGAGCCCAGAGCGGGGTATGTATAGAAACCTCCCAGAACTGCCCAGGTTGGAAAAGCCCTTTAAGATTGTTGAATCCAACCATTAACCCAACACTGACAAATCCTGGACTAAACCACATCCCCAAGCGCTGGGTCTACACGACCGCGCCCCTGCGGAGATTTTAGCAAATATCTCCCAGCAAACGGCCTGAGTAAACCAGAGCCAGCCCCAGGAAAACAGCCAAACGTAAAAAACACCATCCCACCCTTGCCAAAATTAAGCAGAAGTTTCCCTACGAGCCACAGCGATCAATAAAGTTGGGAGGGATCCCTTTGGGGAGATCTCCACCCCCGGGACCTTCTGAATCCAGGGAGGTGATGCTCAGGTCTGGCCACAATGGGATTTTTGTTCCCCTCTTCTACTGAATTATCCTCTTGAGTAAGGAAAAGCAAAGCTTCTCTGTAAGGTTTTTTTAATTTATTTTAAATTTTCCTGACCCCAAAAATTATTTACCAAAAAATTCCCACCCCGATCTGTTAAAACAACGGAGATTTCAGCCCTTCGCCTTGTTTAAAGCAAAACTCCGGGCGCGCAGCTGGAGACAAGCCTCTCTTCTCTAGCACAGAACCTGACTTCAAGGTTTGCAAACACAACTCTTAAGAAAATCAACCCCTGAGCAGTCAGAAACGTCCCTCAGCTGCTCAAAGAGAGGTTTTGGGAGCTCTTTGGCAAGTGCTTTGATCCCTTTCCTTGTGCAACCCGATGAAGATTCACTGTAGCGAGGTCTTTGGAACAGAATAAAAAAAAAAAGCAAAGAAACGCAGTGCCCAGGCAGGAGTTTTTCAGGATTTGGGAACTTCAGCCCCAAATGTCACGTGAGGTCATTAAAAGAATCATGAGGTCATCACGTGAATTTGCCCTTTGGGTCAGCAAATCCGTGGAAGTGACCAAGCGGTGGCTGAGCAATAACCTCTTTTGGATGCTCCAAAAAAAAATAATCGAAACTTCTAACTGCTCTGCGTGGTTTTCATTCTTTCGTTTGCCCCTATTCCCCTCTCAAACCAATCGGGCGGGACCTGCGGGATGCAGCCCAGCGCAGCTCTTCCTGGTTTTAGGGTCACCTTTAGGGATGAAAACCAGGGAGCAGGACAGGGAAACACGAGCTGTCCACGTGCTTCACCGAGTGTTGATGCTTCTTCAGGGAAAAGGAAGTAAACTCGGTATTTTTAGAAATTTTCTGCAACCCAAATGAAAAGAAAAAAAAAAAAAAAGGTTTTGGAAAACATCTCTTTTTCTTTTTTCTCCTTTTATTTTGGAGTAAATCATTCCTACGTCCTGTTACCCCACTGTGGGCCGTGCCTGCAGCGGCGCGTAGCTGGTTTGACCACTAATGACGGGTCAGCCCGTCGAGGTTTATTTTAATTTTACGACCTTTACGAGAAACTGTCGTGCAGCCACGATTAAAATAGCAGCCGTCTCCTGTTTGCGCCGCGGCGAAACTGTCCGACCCCGCCACCGACACGCCACCAAGACGAGAAAACACCCTAATTTATCACATAAACACCCTTTGCCTGAACTCGTCAACCCAAGCAGGTGTCGGACTGATGAGGTCCTTTCAAAACCGTGCAAAATAATAATTTTCAGGCATCTGATATTCAGGAAGGACCAACACCTCCGTGAGGTGCCGCCCACCACCAGCGTGGGACCTGCTCCTCCTTCCAACCATTGGCAGCTAAAAGCTGTAATTGCCCTACTTGCATTTCTTTTAATTATTTGTTTTTAACCCGTTCACGTGAATGAAGCTCTGTTTGCAGAATATGGCACCACCTGAAGGGGCTGAAGGAGACTTCCTGCTCTTCTTCATCAAATTATCTCACGACTGCTGCCTCTTTGCAACACGCTCGTGTCGGCAGCTCGGGTTTTAGGAGGACGGTGGGATCAGTGGTCGAGGGCATGAGGACAGCGTCGCCTTCTCGGTGAAAATCTCCCCTCCTCATCGCTCCCCCCGCCCAGCCTACGCACAAAATTAAGGGCGGCGCGTTGACATTTCCAAGACCTTGGCCCAGGTTCTACCCCAAACGCCACCCATCCAGGAAGCCACGCTGTTGACTCTTATAGAAAAACATGGAAAAATCCATGTCCGCTTCTCAAACTGAGCAACCAGGTCGTCTCTCCAACATCTTGGGCTGAAATCCCGGATTTCACGTTCTCCCAACTTCCCACGTTGCCATCGGCTCCATCCCAAACACGCGGGTGCGCGGCTCTGAAGGCAGATGAGCGGCTGAACCGAAGGGCTTGAAAAGGTAATTGGGGGCAGAGCTCAACCTCAGAAAGGCTTCGGATGCTTACGCAGCTCTAACGATAAGATAATTCAGAAATATTTCAAACCTGGCAACATAACGTACTAGCTCGGGCCGCAATTTAGTGCGTGTTACCAGGGTTTTCATTGCTTTTCCCTCGCTGTGATGGATTCCAAGCCGGCTGTTATTACAGCCCTTACACGCTCGATTTTAACGGGGGGTGCTCGCAGCTGTCACGACGGGCTGGAAATATATTCTTCATGTTAAACTGCACAGAAGACATTTCCTCCTCGAGTCACTGACAGGTCACCTCCCCAAACCAATTAGCTAATTGTCTCACATCACTCCCCGAAGAGCAAGAGAAATGAGTGACTTGTGAGTGAACTCTGCCCACAGAAAACGCTTGTTCTCTCTCATCCTCTCCAACTCCTCCTTTTTTTTTTCATTTTTTTCTAAACCTTAATTTAATCTGTCGGCCATTCCAACAAACGAGGCAGTGTGCCTGCCCATTCCTTGCATGCTGACCCTCTGCCAGGCTGGTTTATTTATTTTTTTTTTTATTTTTTAAATAAAGGGGGATAAGAAATAGAAGTTTTCCCCTCCTAGCGTATCGTTGCAGCACGATCGTATCAGCTCACGCCTGGGTCCTGGCCCCAAATTTTCCATCGGCTCTTCCTGGCTTAGCCTGACCCTTGAGAGCTGGAAAGGTTTTTGCTCAATGTACAGACACGTTCATGGCTGCTTCGCCTTCAATCAGCCGCATTAGAAGCGTTATTTTGTGTGGCAGAACTGCTCCTCGGGCGAAGCCCCCCTTGGCTGCTGACCTCCTGACTGCACCGAGCTGTCCCGCTCACTTCTATCCCTCTCTGCTCTGCAAAAGCAACGCGAGGAGGGGAAAATAAAGAACACAAATCGCTCCTCGCTGCGTATCGGCTGCGTGGCTCGTTGTGTCACCGCAAGGACGGAGGGGAGATGTGGCAGCAGCACGGAGAGAGGAGACCCGCTCTCCTGGCACGGACAGGGGTGTGAGGGGACCGGGAGACACGTGCTGGCCCCAGCACACCCGTCACAGGGGCAAATCCTGCGTGATGAACACCCGTGGGGTGCTGAGCTCCAACAAGGATCCCTCCGCCTTCCCAAGACACCTCCCCTGCTGCTGGGTGTTGCCACAGCATGAATATCATGGCCAAAACGCTCCACCGAGACTGAAATACCCGCTGCAGCTGTCACCACGTCACCTCAACCTTCTGCAATACCCTGTGACGCCGTGTGGCCCCGGGGCAAGACCCCTAAATCCCCCTCGACCAACCGGAGAGACCTCTACGGGGAGAGGAACTGGCTCTGCGGGGGCTTCTTATCAGGGCGTTGGTAATTTCAAATTCATAGCATCACAGAACCACAGAATCATGGAATGTGTTGGGTTGGAAGGGACCTTTAGAGGTCATCTCTTTTAATTATTAATTTATATTATTATTTAATTATTATTTATATATCCCTGCAGAAAGCAGGGACAGCTTTCACTGGATCAGGTTTCTCACAGCCCCATCCAGCCTGACCTGGGATGTCTCCAGGGATGGAGCCTCGACCTCCTCTCTGGGCAACTTGGACCTAGAAGGTCCTCAAGGACAAACTGCTGAAGTATGGTCTAGATAACTGGACAGCAAGGTGAGTCTCCCTTGGAAAGCAGCTTTATCCACCAGACTGAGGTGGGGGCGTCCTGGTGGAGCCCAAGTTGACCATGAGCCAGCAACGTGTCCTCCCAGCAAAGAACGTCCTGGGCTGTGTTAGGCTGAGCATTGGCCACGGGTTGAGGGAGGGGATCCCCACCCCTCTGCTCAGCCCTGGTGGGGCACGCCCAAGCCATGGACATACTGGAGAGAGTCCAGCAAAGGGCCACAAAAGCGATGAAGGGACTGGGGCATCTGACATATGAGAGGCTGAAAGAGTTGGGACTGCCCAGTCTGGAGAAGAGAAGGTTCAGGGGGTCTTACCCGTGTCTATAAATACCTGATGGGGGGAATTAAAGACGACCGAGCCAAACTTTTCTCAGCAGTGCCCAACGACAGGACCAAAGGCAACGGGCACAAACTAAAAATACCAGGACATTCCACTCTAACTTGCGAACAAGTTTTTATTTTTAATTTTTTTAACTCTGAGGATGGTCAAACCCTGGCACAGGCTGCCCAGAGAGGTGGTGGAGTCTCCATCCTTGAAGATGCTCCTCGATGGAGGAGGAAACAAACAAACCCAGCAGGTCAGGAGTCAGCGTGTCCCAAGTGAGAGCCTATGGTACCCTAAAGGTACAAATAACCTGATGTTCTCTCTCTGGCTTCTCCATAATAACAACTTGGGAAAATGATGTTTCACCTGAAGCTTTGCCTTACGGGGATGTGAAAAAGATAAACACGGGAAAGATCTTGACTTGCTGAGGTACAGCACTAATGCAGGTGGCAGGAATATATCTCAGACAGACAGAGATGGGTACAACGGGGATGTGACCTGCTGATTCATTTTTCCAGGCTAGGTGCTGACGGATTTGAAATAAACCCAATAGTCATCACAGCAGAACCGCCCCATGAAATGCCATCCTTCGACTCCAGTGGGTTTCTCAAGGGCTGGGAGGGAAGATGAAACAAACTGACAGCAGACAGCAAAATGCCTTAAGGTCAGGAGGAAAATGAGGGCAGTGAGAAGAAAGAGGGGAAAAGTCACTCGTCACAATCCTGGAAACACTCCAAATTTTAATTTTAATCCTTTTTTGAGCTCCTCCGGGGCTGAACTTGGCTTCCCGCAGCACCTCAACCCCCTTGCAGGGACGCAGCCAGGTGGATGCTCGTGCAGTCGGCATCCAGAGGGTTAAACACATTAGAAGAACCTGCCTTGACATATTGCTATCCTTTTTTTTTTTTTCCCCTTTTGGAAAATGCTAAGTCACTCTCTAGCAAGAGGCCAGGCGAGAGGTTGCTTAGGAACTAAATTACTTCTCATTCTCAGACAGTGATGCTAGCTGGCACCCCGGGCGGGCGGCGAGGAAGCGTTCGGAGAGGGGCCGGAGCGACGGGAAAGATGGAAGCAATGGGCTGCTGGGTCATCCCAAAGCCCAACATCAGCTGCTCCCTGCTCCTCCAGACAGCCACCCCGGGCTCCTGCAAGAAACCCTTGGGTTTGCTCCAAAAAAGCAACTCTGAACGGTGAGAGAAGACTAAATGAGAAAGGTTTCGATCATATCACAAGATATGAGCTTGGGCAGTGTCGGGGTTTTTGCTGGGACCGTGGCCAATGGGAGGAAGGGACGTTTCTTGGATGAGCGACTTTTTGCCCAGGATTTCAAAACACTTCCGAGCCCCAGATGACAGCAGCACCCGAGGCTGTCAGCTGTACCTTCACGTCACTCCCAAGAGCTGTCCTCCTTTAGGTGAAAACACCGCCGGAGGAGATCTTCCTCTAAATGCTTGTAGGAAAAGTTAAAATCCTCTCAGAGCCCAGAACTGCCCTGGAGGGACCAGCCGCTTCCCGAAGAGAAGCTGCAGCGAAGAGGCCGCCCAGTCCTCACGCCGCCTGCCCGAGGGAAGCTATTTCGAGGGAATCACGTGAAGAAAGACTGATGAGTCAACGCTTTGGACCCGATGAAGCAACAAAAGCTGCAGGAAGAAGCCGAATCGTCAGATTTCCACTGCGTGTGCTCTTGGGGAAAGGACTCGGTTGGGCTGAGCCACACGGGAAAGCTTCGGAAGTGGCAAGGTAGGGACATGGAGAAGTGAAAGTCCCTTTTCTCTTCCTCTGCTGAGACAGCCCAGCAGCTCGCGTTGACAGCTCTGTTCAAGATGTTACACCGCTAGCACCTGGCGTAAAACGTGCCCCGCTCCAGGCTCTGCAAGGGAGGAAATCCCCCGTTTTGCGCGGCAGCTCGCCGGGACGTGAGGTCTCTGGAGGCTCGGGGCAGGAGGTGAGGCTGAGCCCAGGGATGAGCAGTCAATAAGGACCTCCTCAACAGGAGCACCCAGAGCCAAACTTGCTTCTGCACGATTTTCTCAATGAAGGGAGCTGGGTGTCCATCTTCTGCTGGATTTCCCACCCACCTTCAGAAATCCATTTGAAAAGTCAGTCTAAACCCCTTATCATGGAATCACAGAATTGTTGGGGTTGGCAAAGCCCTCTGAGATCATCAAGTCCAGCCCATGACCCAACACCCCCACATGGGCCAGACCAGGGCACCAAGTGCCACATCCAGCCTCTCCTTAAACCCCCCAGGGATGGTGACTCCCCCTGCCCTGGGCAGAGCATCCCAGTGCCTGAGCACCCTCTCCGTGAGGAAGGGCTGCCTGAGATCCAACCTGAACCTCCCCTGACGCAGTTTCAGGCCGGGCCCTCTCGTCCTGTTACACTCAAAGACAACATCTTGCTGCCACCGACATCGGACTGGACCTTCATGTCCTGCCAGACCTTCATGCCGACGTCAAAGCTGCTCCCTTTTACCCCAGCTCACCCCTTGCAGATGGGAGTTTCCTCAAAACCACTTAAAAAAAGCAAACCCCAAGGACAGTCAGACATCTAACGATGCTTTCTGAGAGGCACCTTCCTGGATGGTACTTCTCAGCACCTTGAAAAGCGGGGAGGGGATGAAAACACCAAGGAACTCACACCACAGAACCCCCTTCCAATCTGCTAACACTCTGCCCTACGCCGCACGTACCCGGAATATTCTGGTTTACCCTGCAAAATTGATAAAAACCTGTGGTTCCCTCTCTTCCTAACACTCCTCCTTCCTAGCAGCTCTCTCTGCACGCTCAGGATTTTCCATCTAATGCATTTTTACACCCCCCTCACCCTGCTGCCAGGCAAGCTTCACAGCTTCTGCTCCGGATGCACCATCCCAGGGCAGACAAATGCACGTGCATCGCTCCTCGTCCCCGGCCCCGCGGGGCTTGAGGGGGTTGTGCAAGAATAAATTGGGGATAGAGGCAGGAGGAGGGGGCAGCTCTTCATTCCTCAAAGTCCAGAAGCCAACTTTTCTTGCATCTCGACCCTTTTTTCCCCCACAATGACCACGTCATGGGGCAAGAAAAGAGGACTCGTCACGACACTCCGACCCGTTGCAGGGTCTTCGGGCTGGATGATCTCCAGAGGTCCCTTCCAACTCCAACATTTCTGAGATTCTGCGATTCTGCGATTCTGCGACTTCTGGGGGTCACAGCAAGAGGATGGGTGGTCACCTCAGGGACAACAGTAGGTCAAGGTAAGAGCTTGAAATGAGGCTTTTAAAAGGTTCCTTAGACTCTGTCATCGTCTTACTCATTTATCCCAAGTATGAGTACAAAAAAGAGCAAAAACAGGCTGGGAGAGCTCGCACCAGGCAGCCAAGATTTCCCTTCTTTGCCCTTACACAGCCCTGCATCCATCTGAAAGGCATCACCTCCACCCTCCTCGCATGATTCCCAAGCTCTCAGATATGCTTTTCTTTTAAAAAAAAGGAAGAAAAAATTAAAAAAAAAAACTCACACGGCTCAGTAAGCGATATACTACAAGGACACATGTTTTTGTGCTCACTTGAGCACTAAAACCTCCTCCACAATTTTTCCTTCAGCCAAATGTTTCTGAGTAGGAAGGCTGGAAAAATAAACTCCCCCGGCGCAGCGGGACGCGGGCGGACTGAGCCCCCCCAGCCCCTCCCACCGCCGGGGCACGGAGCCTGGGAACAAGTGCCCATTGTCCCCCCGGAAAGACTGAGAGGCAGCTCAGTGGGGTAAAAATACAGTAAAAACAGGACTTCAGCCTGCCTTTCCCTCTTTTACCTCCCAAATCTGCACAAAGCCCCAGCTTTGGTCCCTTCTGCCTGTCTAGGTTTAAAAAAAAACCCTAAACAGGTAGCTCTGAGATGACACCTTGAAAAAATCGTTATCATTATCATCATCATCTCCAGAACAGGGCTCTCCTTTATTACTATTACTATTACTATTACTATTACTATTACTATTACTATTACTGCTACTATTATTATTATTGTTGTTGTTATCATTACTATTATTGCTATTATTGCTATTATTACTCTTATTACTCCTATTATTATTGTTGTTGTTGCTGTACTTATCATCACCACTACCATTATCACTATTAAAACCACCATTATTATATATATTATTACATATATCTACTTATTCCTTTATTTTTTATCATTATATTATCATTCCTCTTCCCGTCACTGCCTTGCAGCTCCGCTCCAGCCCACCACGGGCCAGGGCGGTGGGTTTTGGGGTGGCACGACGGGGAAGGGAGCAAGGCACGTTGCACGATTGCACCCTGCAAAATCCTTCAGGTTTGCTGCAATAACGCCCCGGGCAGCGCCCGGTTTCCAGGGCACGGCTGGAGGAGCTCAGAGCGAGCGTGTGCCAACGATGGCAAGGTCCAAACCGCCTTTTAGCAAGAAAAACACGGTCGGCGCCGTCGGGGCATGCCCGCAGCTGATGCCCATCTGGTTTCCTCGGTGCCTCCAGTCCCCCGGGGGGAATAAATCCACCGATCTCTCCAGGGCAACGGCTCCCGCCATCCTCGCGTGGCATTCGTTGCACCTACGCCCAGTTAATACCAATAAATAACGGCGAAAGGGTCCGCGGAGCGATAAAAGACAAACGGCGCTTAGGAAGGACGTGGAGAATAAAAGAGGGCAAAGGGAAGCGGTGGCGCGGAGTTAACGATCTGAGATCAAACCGGAGGAACTAATGGCCTCTTTTTAGTTAAGTCTGTGAATACTGAAAACCTCGTTCAGAAATCCTCCAGCGGGGAGACCCTCGGCAAGTCTAACAAGGGAGGAAAAACAATTCCCCCCTGGGGATGCTGGGAAGGTGTCAGAGCCCGGCTCATAAAACAGCCTCGAGGACAAGGAAAAAACCTATTATTTTCAATATCCTGCTGCTGGAGGAAAGCTGCCCCTGAGCAGGCACAAAGCCCTGGCATCCCCGGGGCAAGAGCCCCCAGAGGCCAAATTCTGCAGCTTCGCCCCCATCCTCATCCCCCGGCCGGAGGGTGACAGCCAAGGGCTCGCGTCCGTCACGGAGCCCTTTCCAGCCAGACGCGGACCCCGAGCGCACGTATCGATCCGTTTTATTTCCAGCAGACGAGGCCTTCCCCGACGTTAAAAATAAACCCATAAAGGCTAATTCAGCGTGTCGCAACAAGTCGGATGACGCCACCCAAGCGGACTGGAGCTGCCTGGTGTTTTACCCTCCTCCTCCTCCTCCCTCGGTCCCGAATCCGGTCGAGGACCGGCTGCCACACGCGGGTTGGCACCCCCTGCCCCAAAGGATCTCCACTCACAACCAGCCCTTCCTACAGCTGCTTCCTTTTATTTTTTTACGGCGCCTGCCTAAGGCAGCCTTAGGCTTTCGGTCTTGAAAAGAGAAGACTTAGAGAAGACTCCAGGGGGACCTAAGAGCTGCCTTCCAGTACCTGAAGGGATCCTACAGGGAGGCTGGGGAGGGACTTTTGACAAGAGCGTCCACTGATAGGACAAGGGGAAATGGGTTTAAGTTGAAGGAGAACATATTTACATTAGATCTTAGGAAGAAATTCTTCAGTGCGAGGGTGGCAAGACTCTGGAATAAATGGCCCAGAGATGTTGTGGCTGCCCCCTCCCTGGAGGTGTTCAAGGCCAGGTTGGACAGAGCCTTGAGTAGCCTGATCTCGTTGAGAGGCGTCACTGCCTGTGACAGGGAGGGTGGATTAGATGATCTCTAAGGTCCCTTCCAGCCTGGGCCATTCTAGGACTCTATGGTTCTCTGAAGCCTACTTAACCCAACAGGACGAGGAGGCTCACCTTGACTTTGTGGAGCGCTGGGGACCAGCACTGATGTGCGCGGGGGAAGGGAGGTCTCCAGGAGCATCCTTGGGCAGATGCTGCCCAAAGAGTGACCCAAGCAATGCCCAGGAGCGGGCACGGTCCCCGGTTCCTTTGCGGGAGGGCATTAAGAAGCTCCTTCTGCCTCAGAGCAAGTATTGCCGTGGCATCATAAAACCATAGAATCGTGGAATCATGGAATTGTCAGGGTTGGAAGGGACCTTAAAGATCATCTCGTTCCAACCCCCTGCCATGGGCAGGGACATCCCCCACCAGATCAGGCTGCCCAGAGCCCCATCCAGCCTGGCCCTAAAAACTCCCAGGGATGGGGCTGCCACCCCCTCTCTGGGCAACCTGTGCCAGGGTCTCCCCACCCTCATGGGGAAGAACTTCTTCCCAACGTCCCATCTGAACCGACCCATCTCTGGCTTCAATCCATTGACACTCATCGGTCGACGGCACGCAGCAAAGATGGGAAGACGGAGCAAGGCAAAGGTTGGTTTTCTGGGAAAGCTGATGCAGAAACCAGATGGGATGGAGAGAAACGTGCCCCTCTTGCCTGGCTGGAAGCGATCAGAGCCGTGGGGTCTCCAGAGGCGTCTCTGCTTTCCTGGGAAGGCCAATGTTTCAAGAGTGAAAAAGCAGGTGTGGCAGTTCTGCACTCCCCAAGACTTTGAGAGCCACATGAATGATTTTTTTGGTCATAAACCCAGACAGTTACAGACCCCAATTTGGATCCTGATGGCAAAGAACAAAAGCTTTCCCACATGTTGAGCAAAAGACGGCGATTGCGGGGGCTTGTCCAGGGCCACGGGTGGAGGAGAGGGGCTCAGCAGCACCTCCGTTTGATCAAACAATCCTTCACAGGTCACGGCCACCAAAGACTTGGTCCTGAGGCTTTACTGGAGTGTGGGCTGAACCAACCCAAAATAAAATAAGCCACCTCTCCACTCCTGGCTCGCTGTAGCCAGGCGACACCGGCTGGAATCACCCTCCCACCTTAGCTGATATTTGGTTCAGTTTAATAAACATAACCCCGAGATGCACCATCTGGGCTCCATGTCCTCCTCATCCCATGGCCAAGAAGACGGTGTGGAGCACCTGCTCCTCGTGGTGCAAGGGCTGGCAGCTCCAGCAGCCACCAGTCCCATCCTCCGGCAGCTGGATGCTCACAGGACTCTCCTGCTGCTCTAAAAAAAATTATGTTTTTTGGATGCAGCCCCCCCAGGAAACACCACCACTGCACATTCAGATTGTGGTTTCTCACAGCACCGCGTGCTTCGTGGTGTTTTAGAAAAGCGACGGAGCATCTCTGAGGTCTCATCGTGGGATTTACGCTCAGCCAGGAACCAAATCTCCAAAAAAGTGTCACTTGATTTATTTCTTTGAGGCAGGAGGACGAAGGAGGTTTTAGAGGGACGGGTGGGTTGTGGGGAGCAGCACACTACGGGCAGAGCTGAACTGCCATCCCCACACTGCCCCGGCACCGACGCTCGCCTATTGGTGGTGTTTGTCCAGTTTCTATGTAAAAATGGAAAGACAGAGCGACCTGAAGGCTGGTCCGGCCACCCTCAGCTTAGAAACAAGCTCACACTTGGATGCAACACTCGATTTGCAAAGAAAAGCCAATCGAGCAAACTGAAAACGCCACAAGTAAACTCAAGCCTTGAGTCCCTCTTGCTGCTCTTCCTTAGGCAAGTTAAAAAAAAACAAAGAGAACCGATTTTTAAAACCTCATCTGCTCCAGCACACCAGGACCTGACTTTTTATTACGCAACAGTAGAAAAGGACAGGAAAAAAAAATATCATCCTTTCTTTTTGTTTAATAAGCGCTCCCAAACCACTCAAAGGGCTTGAAAGTGCTGAGATAACCATCCTGATTTCAGAGAGGACGGGTGTGGGTGGCACCTCCCGGCACGGAGGGGACATTTGTGTTGGCAGTCGAGGCAGAAAGCCTCCACACAACCTAAGGAAAAAAAGGAAAAAAAAAAAAAAATGAAAGAAAAAACCCACCCAGCACATAAACAAAAGCATTCCTAATAAACTGGAAATGTCATCCTACATCAGGGATCACAAGATCGAGCCCAGAAAGGTCCAAGTGGCAAGAACACGCTGTTAAAAAACAGATGGGAAAAACAAGCCGGGGAAGGTTGAGAGAGTGTTTGGGAACTTCTGCTCCCGCCGCGGGTTCTGGGGCTGGCGCTGGGGTCGGGGAGGCAGCGGGGCCAAACGCCGCCCGCCCGCGTCGCCCCACCAGCCCCCGCGGAAACCGGGAAGCGGGAGGACGGAGGAAAGAGTTTCACACCGAAATCCCTCGTCGACCACTTTGGAAATGTAGAATTTGCTTTTTTTTTCTTGCATCCAGCTTCCTGATCCCGGGCTCCCCGCAGAAGGTAATAATATTGATATTTTTTGCATCTTGGCCCTGGTTTTGTGGATTTGGGGGGTCGCTGCTCACGGCGGGGCAGGAGCTCGGGGTGGGTTTCTGGCTCCACTCGGCGCCGTGAAACCGGGTCCTTCGGCGAGAGAAATGTCACAACGTGCTGGGAGAAGCTGGTTCCTGCTGACAGCCCTCGAAACGTTAAGAATGAGAACCAAAGGGGAAAGGAAGACGAAAATAAAACAGAAAGATGAAGGGAGCAGCCTCCAGGCTCAGCTCATCGCCCCGGAGACGAGCAGAGATAAAGCTCCCCATGACAAACTCCTCAGATACACGCGATGGTATCAGCTCCTCCCGGAGACTGCCAGAGACCTTCCAAGAGAACAAAATAAGTTTCTTGGGACTTTTGTTGGGTTTTTTTGTTTGCTTTTTCCCAATGCAATGCCTCCCCCCACTCCTGAGCACGTGAAGACAGAGTTGGAGCCAACCCAGCTCTGGATGCACGGAGCCCGGTTTGGGGTCCAGGCTTTCCAGGAGCTCAGACGCCTCCAAGCCAAGAACTATTATTTATAGAAAGAGGGTCTAGCCTGGAAGATCTCAAACACTTCTGAGCTCCAAAACCTGGAAGATCTCAAAAATATTTGTAAATATTGGGGTTTGGCTCCGGTGCCTTTCTGCGCGGGCGGGGCGTGGGTGAAGGCTTTCCGACGCTCAGACCAAATGCTCTTCTGAAATTTAACAAGTTCAACCGATTTCCTTTATTATTTTGCATTCCTTCACGCTCTAGGATCCAGGAGATGCCTAAATACCCAAGCTGTCAGCACAGCTTTTCCAGCCCAGCAGGAAGTAGGAGATATCTCCAGGGAGAGCCTATTTTTGGAGAGCTATCGGATTCCAAACTAAGCCTTCAAACTTTTTTGTTGTTATTATTCGGATTAAGGCGGCAGAGGAGGGGAGCGGAGGCATTCCCACAGCAGATCCCTTCGCTTTCTCACACTTCTCAGCGGTGCAAGTGAGGTTCTTATAGGGATGGAGGGCACGGCTGGAAACCAAACCCACAGGTAAGGTCCCGGGAGGGTCTGAGGTCCCAAGCTGCTCTGTGGGCACCTTGACATTTGGATGCAGCCGTGTTCAAACTTAAAAAAAAATCAGCTCTGAATTCTGCGCGACTTATCTCGCGTCGAGGCCAAGACGGACGGAGAACACGGTTTTCCCTTTTAACCAAATTATTCTAAGTGAAAAACACGTATAGGATTACAACAGCTTTGCACATCATCCAACACACCTGTAGTATATCCGCAGCCAAGAGTAAGACACCCCAGAGCCCACTGCTGAACAACTGGGTTACACTAAATTAATTGGGGTTTTTTTTCTTTTTCAACTCCTATTTTATACATTAAAAAAGACATTTAATAGCCACCCCTCATCTTATTCCTTCAGATTAATAAGTCAAAACAAGAACACTGGGGAGCACGCAGTAAAAAAAAGTAAAATTACTAAAACCCCCTTGGCTGGATTTAATATCTATTGGAATCCTCAGTCACGATGGAAACGTGTTTATAACCACAAACCACTGCTAAATTATCTTAACAGCCTCGAGCTGTGGCGCTGATGGCCAAAACAGCACCGTAAATTACCAGTTCCCCGCGCAAAATTATACCCATCGC
Source organism: Trogon surrucura (assembly GCA_020746105.1). Classification (NCBI taxonomy): domain Eukaryota; kingdom Metazoa; phylum Chordata; class Aves; order Trogoniformes; family Trogonidae; genus Trogon; species Trogon surrucura. The sequence continues at coordinate 782,943 of CM036617.1, read as the reverse complement.
TACTACACCGTGTTTTCGTCCCGACCTCTCAAAAGCAGGGCAAGATTTACTCTTGTCACCCAACTGAGTTTACCAACACCAGCGCACACGTGCACGCTGTCACGTGTTTGCTCCCAAACCAGGGCGAATCCGGCAATTTTTTGCCACGTGGCACAAAAGCAGCGCTGGCGGCGACTGCTCACCTCTTCCCCCTCCTTTCCCACGTCCGATTGACTTTCCACTCATGAAGTTTTCCTGTCTGGCAGCCGAGCTGAGCTTTTAGACGGGCTGGATGCGCTCCTGACCTCATCCGACGGGCTTGAGGGCAAGGCAGGCACGAGGTGAGCTTGGCTCGCAGCACTTGGGACGTTCCCAACGCAAGGCGGCAGGGACGGAGCGCGCCGGGTCAGATGGAGCCAGGACTGAAGGGTGTTGGCGTCCGGCTCCCAGCGTTGGGATGGACTCATTGCAGACCCCAAAAGATTCACTTCATCCACGTACGCTTTAATTTCCTCCTGATAAAGCAGGGACGGCGAAGACGCCAGCACGCAACTCGGCAGCGTGAGGGTGACTCCTCCTTGGGAAACCCGTTGGGTGTCCAACGGCCTCCACCAGCTCCCTGGAAGTGCAAGGCTAAAACCACGTGAGGCCACAGCTTGAGCACTGGGTTCAGTTTTGGGCACCACAGCTTAAGAAGGACATTGAGGTGCTGGAGCGTGTCCAGAGAAGGGCTGGGGAAGGGTCCGGAGAACAAGTGTGGGGAGGAGCGGCTGAGGGAGCTGGGGCTGCTCGGCTGGAGGAGAGGAGGCTGAGGGGAGACCTCATCGCTCTCTGCAGCTCCCTGGCAGGAGGTTGGGAGAGGAGGGGTTCAGCCTTTTCTCCCAAGTAACAAGTGATAAGATGAGAGGAAATGGGCTCAAGTTGCAACTGCGGAGGTTTAGGTTGGATATGAGGAAGAATTTCTCCCCTGAAAGGTGTGTCAAGAGTTGGCACAAGCTGCCCAGGGCAGGGGTGGATTCCCCATCCCTGGAGGTGTTCAAAACACGCGCAGACGTGGCACTTGGGGACATGGTTTAGTGGTCCCAGTAGTGTTGGGTTGACGGTTGGACTTGATGATCTTAGAGGTCTTTTCCAGCCTTCATGATTCTGCGATTCTATGATTTGTGTTCACAACAACCCCCCGCGGGGTGCCCTGATGTGAAGACCCTGCGCGATTGAGAGGAGACGGATGAACATCAGGGAGAGAGTTTGGAGGAGCAAAGGCCAAAGCTTTGGGGAAAGAAAATGACCCCAAGCTCAGCCTGTACTGCTGGGCCTCGGGTACAAAAGGGTAAAAGTGGGAAAATGGGAGAAGCAGGTATGACAATATCCAGGAAAACACATCACCGAGATACAACCTGGAGAGCGCTGCAGCTGCACTTCTGGTCACACTTTGGTGTCTGGTTTTCTAGTAAACTGTTGTTTTGTGGGTTTTTAAGATACATATAATGAGTCAAAAGTCCCCCATGGGCTGACAGAAACCAACCCAAGGTTTTGACCAGGCCTTTCCATACTGAAAAAAAGAAGATTAAAGCTTTCCTAAGTCAGCGCTGACTCAGCAGCATCAGAAGAAAGCACGTAAAACCCAAACACGTCGTTCTGGCTTCTCACCTTCCTCCGCAGACCCGAGCTACGGTTGGTTAGTGGGAGGCTTCAGGTACAAAGAAATGCAAAGAACAGGCTTTAAAAGCTCTTCTTCCCAATTACAGATGCAAATCTGGAAGCCTCTCATCCCCGAGCGGCACGAAACAACTCGCTCCTATCTGAAATTACGAGGGCATCGGAGCAGCAGGTCCACCCTTCGCCCCACCCACCCCAATGACGGCACTGTACGGCATCGAGCGCATCACGGCAAGACTCTCCCAAGAAGCAGGAGGGACCGAGAACCATCACGAACAGAACATTTTCATCCAACACCCAAGTTAACTAAAAACTCGTCCAAAAAAAGCCTCATAAACACCCTACGGGTAGCACGGGACAGGAGTTCTTCCAAGCTCCTTTTTCATTTCCAACCCAGACCAACGCCTGACGTTTGGTTTCCACCTGCCCCAAGGCAAATCTTCATTTTTAGCCCCACTGTGAACATCTAACACGCGCTGCTGAGCAGAGCGTTGGGCAGAGCACCATCCACGACAGCAGATTGTAAGACAGCCTGCCTTCTGCTGCACATGAAGCACCTTCAGGATTTAAAAAAAAAGAAAAAAACACCCCTGCGGACGACATCATTCTCTCCAACATCTTCAAACCTCCCTCCTCGGTCCACCTCCCCGTGACCGCACACGATCCATCAGCCCATCTGCACGCCAGCTGGAGGCACCGATCTGATGCTAAAAGGAGCGTATTGATTGATTCTCAGTCGAAGCCTCGGCCAACGTGTTTTGCAAGTGTTGGGAGACAACGGCTGGATCCTTTCAGGCCCTCCCTCAGGTTGACCTCGAAGAGAGGGCGAGTCAGCAGCTCCAAACACACTCTGGGAGCCTCTCCATGGGCGTGGGGCTGGATCCAGCTCGTCTCGGACCGAAGCACACCCCAGTGCGTGTGGAAAATCTGAAAAGGAAGGGTTTTCCCATCACTAGGAAAGACCCATCCTCACCTGTTTGACTGGTTTGAACCTCAAAACATCGATTCTGTTCCTTTCCGGTGTTTTCCTCATGGTATCAACTTCTGCTGCTGCAGATATTCGCATTACTCACATCGTGTCTCCTTTAAAAGGTGCAAACTCAGACTCGGCAGGAGGAGGCGTGTTTCTCCTCATCACACATCTGTGGCGGAGGCAGAACTCACTGAAGGATGCAGAGACTAAAAGATCTTCCGAGCTTTAACATCTGTGAACCGGGTCCCTTTCTGTGCTTTGGTGTTCAGGGACGAGAAACGCCCGATCACCTCTCCTGAGAGCAGACCTCACCTCTCCTGAGAGCAAACCTCATCCCTCCTGAGAGCAAACCTCATCCCTCCTGAGAGCAAACCTCACCTCTCCACGAGCGGCTTCAGGAGACGGGCTGGGACACCCCTCTCTTTGCTGATGTTCCCAATACTTGGGGCCACCTCCCAGGAGAAGGACCGTGGGGTGGAGGACCCTGGGGTGCTCCCGTAAGAAGCCCCACGAGCCGAGCTAGAGCGCCGGCCCCGCTCTGCACTGGACTCTTTCCCACTCGCTTTCTTTGGGAGGTGGCCGTCCGTCGCTGGTTTGGAGGCGCCTCTTGTAAACCTTTCCCAGGCTCCTCATCACTCTCTCCCCTCCTTCTCCAAAGACTCCGGTGTCAGGGGTCCACCCACGCACACATGGCTGCGGGATAAAGTCCTGATCGCCAGCGGAATTCCCCGCTCCCTCTCCTGCCTTGCTCCACAGAGGGCTCAGGGTGGGACCTCATGGTCTGGGCAAGGCTCAGACCTCAATCCTCACCTCCAGCCTTCAAGCAGGGACCAGCCCGGGCCGCTTCTCAGCGTCCCCTCCTGCCCAGAGCAACCAGGAAGACCCTGTACACTCCCTGCCATTGCCACCATCCCATCTCTTTGGCCTTTCTTCTTATTATTATTTCATTTATCCTATTTACTCCCCTCCCTCAAGGCCTTTGAGCCTGCCCTGGTCACAGACCCCTCCCCGTCGGCACGGTGGCCGCTGTAGATGATGTAAGGCCAGGCTGGAGGCAGCAGCGGGGCTCAGATGTTCTCCTCCCTCCTGACCCCTGAAACCAGGAGCCCTTCCAGTTCTGGGCTCCCCAGTTCCAGAGAGACAGGGACCTGCTGGAGAGAGTCCAAGCGAGAGCTACGAGGGTGATCAAGGGACTGAACATCTCTTCTCAGCGGTGCCCAGCAACAGAACAAGATGAAATGGGTTTAAGAAGCGCGGGAGCTGTGTGGTGTCCGTGGGAGCAGAGCGGCTGTTTTCTACTCTCAATAAGGCAGAAAAGGGGTGTTTGCTGTGTTTGCCCCTCCCTGTGTGGGATGGGTCTCCAGGACAGCACCCACGTGAGAAGGAAGGAGACCTGGAGTTACCGAGGTGGGAACTCCGTAGGGCTGGTGAGTGGGACTTAGCAAGGGAGAGGCAACTGAGGAGCACCGAAACCCCGAGCTGAACTCCATGGCCAACCTTCCTTTCCCTGTGGGGCACCGCTTCAAGCCACGAGCATCCAGAGATCCCTCAAAAATCCCCTACGAGCAGAGAACTGAAACCAGAAAAGATACTTCAATAAGTCCGTGGATGAAGATGAGCAGGACAGATCAGTGGCAGTGACTACTGACCCCATCTAGCCAAATCGAGGCCAGGCTGGATGGAGACTTGAGCAACCTGATCTACTGGGAGGCGTCCCTGCCATGGCAGGGGGCTGGAACGAGATGATCTTTGAGGTCCCTTCCAACCCAAACCATTCCACGACTCCATGATAATTACTACGAGATAAAGGAATGCAGGCAAACCTCAGGATCACCCAGTTCAGCGGCAGCACAAAATGCCAGACCCACCGCGACCGCCAGGCACAGCTCTGGGAGGCTGAAAACTTAGAAGACACCTCAGTGTCCCCAGAGAAGAGGAGAGGAAGGAAGGTTTACAGATCAGTTTGGAAACGAGACATAACCCCCGTTCGTGTGCGACGTTAAAGTGGTCGAGGAGTTTGTTTAGCAAGTCAGCTCGTGTCCTTTGGCAGCCACGCAGAAGCCCACGGGGATGTTCAGGAGGTCAGGGAGGAACCTGGAGGGGCGAGGCAGCAGCTGTGATCATCAGCAGAACTTAATCACCGAAAACCTACAAAATCCCAACGACCGCAAATCCTCGACTCAGAACGTTACTTCCATCTCACCATATGGATGCGGGAGCTGGAACTCCACCAGGGAGATGTCTCAACGCCTTCCAAAGCAAACGCCTTTGGAAAACATCGGGTTTAAACGGAATAAGATGCGCAACGAGTACCGAGACGCTGTTAGGGCAGCATCTGAGATCCAGGAGACATGATGGAAATATTTCGGACACGTCCAAAGGGTGTTGGGAAGCAAAAGAAATTATAAATTATTTCAAAAAAAACCCAAAAAAAACCCAGCCAGAATATATTTCTGTCAATAGATTACAGTAAAAAAGAGACCGAACATACAGGATTTAAAAATTCAGAGTGAAGAAGAGTCCGGAACAGGCAGAGATGGAGAAACTCTCCCAGCGACAGAAAGGAAGGAGCAATCCAAGTGCTTAAGGCAGAAATGCCCAAGAGCTGCTCTCAGCTGGTCCTGCCTCAAAGCCAGATTTAAACTATAAATAAAAATGTCCCATTTCTGGCCCAAGAGTGAACCTCCTGTCCCAAACAGGCATCACGTTGGGGGGAGAATATCCACACTTGGACGGCAAAGCTCGTTTCTGGGTGTCCGCGTAATGCAGACGACCAGGCTGAGGCAAGATTCCCCAGACTCCAACCTTCTCCAGGAAAACTGCGCAAGAGCTCAAGTGAAAAAAAAAAAAAGGAAACCAAACACGAAAAGACAAATCCAGAGATGAAATCCTTCCCCCCCAGGTTGCTGGCATCAATTTATTCCAGACTGGCTGTCCGACCCAGCAAGGAACACGCACTCCCAGCACTCACATTTTCCTCCCGTTCTTTGCAGGCTGAAGATGACTGTGAGCTTTTTTTTTAATTATTATTTTGACCAAGGCCGATTTTATTTACCATTTACTTAGCCATACACACTTCTTAACACCGAAACACAGCCCATATTTAAACTGCCGCCTGGCTGGGGACGACCGAGGTGCGGGTTCGCCCGCCGACCTCGAGGAATTCCTCTTTCTCCCTTTTTAAAACCAAGTTGGGTTTTGAGCAGGTTTGCCGGGAGGCGAGCACGTGGCCCCAAGCATTTCTGCCCTCCTCTACAATTTCACACACTGAATATTTGCCTTTTTTTTGTTTCTAACTGTGAGTGAGAGGGGATGCTCTGGCACTGACTGCCCCCGTTCCCATGCTCACCGCTGGTTTAACCCGTGATAAGCGCAAGGTTGGTTTTCTTGGCGGCGAGGGGCTCAAGGGCTGACCTGATTTCTCTGGATTTGGGCTGAAAAAAACCTCAGGAGGAGCAAACCCATCGGTCCCATCACAAGAACCAGTCCTGGAACACTTGCCCCCAGCACTTCCAGGCCAGCAACTCCAAAAGCTTTCGCCTAAAAGCATCCAGCCCCGGTGGGATTTTAACACTGTGGGGTGCACGGGTGTAAATAAGTCGCTTCTACCACCGACAGCTTCTCAGCTGGGGTGAGAGGCTGGGAAAGGCAAATAAAAATCCAGCCCAGCCCTCCCTTGCTCGCTCCCCTCGAGCTGGGGACGGACAGGAGACACGGCACGGAGATCACCCGACGTGCGAACGCATATTTTTCTCCCCCGAGCTATTTTTGTTATTTGCACAGAATCAAGGGAGCCATTGCCAGACGGCGGAGACACCAAGCGAAGCTTTGGACTTGCTCCTCCATCCCCACGAGGAACGCTGCTCCGCGACCCAAGCCAGAGACCCGGGATGCTCCCGGAGATGTTGTGGAGGCTCAGCAGCCCCGGAGCCTCTCTGGAGGCAGGTGTCCCAGTTGGAGGCACGGGCTGGGCTTCCCCCTCCAGCTCCGCAGGAGGAAATCACCGCAGCCCGTATTTACAGGAGCCTCTCAGCCAAGCCTAGGTGTGCCGCAATTAAAATGCCATAAAACGACCCAGCCAAAGGATTTGCATGCTGTGGGTCCCGGGCTTAACCTCCTTCTGCCCAAATCCTTGGCAGGATGGGTCTATCCCGTGGAAAAAGCCTGGGAGGTGAAGGTTTTATTGCTGCTCTCCACGCACCCTGGAGTAAATCGAGGTCTCTCTTCCTCACTTCTCCCACCTCCCAAGACAGAAAAACAGGCTCCGTCACGACTGTGGGGTGCTGAGAGACCCACCCAGGCGTCACGACAGGGAAGGGAGGCTTTAAAGACTTGAAAGGAGTCCTGATAGGAAGGGCAGTTTATATTAAAAGGAGCAATTTCCAAATCTTTTGGATCTACTCAGACGACCGGAGCGCCCTCGTTGTCTAAATCCCTGCACCACGTACTTCTACCAACCAGCTGCGACCCCTTCCCGTAGCATCACGCATCCCAGCAGCCTGCGAGCAGCTCGGAAAAGCCAGTCTCAGGTAGAACGGATAAAGCCAAGCAGAGCTCCCAGCTGTGGGAACAACCACGGACACGAACCACCGACTCGCTCCGTGCCTCAGTTTCCCCACCTGAGCAGACCCTTCGGGGCAGATGCGGTCTCACCAAACATCCAGCGCATCGAGCCCCGATCCCAGCCGCCTCGGCTGCTACCGTAAGCCAAATAAATAATATCTGCTCTGCCTTTGAGTCACTACTATAAATTATGTGCTTTGGTCCAGTAAACACTATGACATCACCTCGCGCATCTGACACTCGCTAGAAGCAAAAGGGAAAAAAAAACCAAAAACCCAAAAGCGTTTCAGTATCGCTTCTGGTGTCATCCAAAGAGAAATGAAGCCAAACTTTTTCCCAGCAAGAGCAGCCAGAGCTTGGCACAGGCTGCCCAGGGAGGGGGCTGAGTCCCCAGCCCTGGAGGGGTTTAAAGGCCGTTGAGATGTGGGGTTGGGGGAGATGGTTTAGGGGTGAGCTCTGTAGAGTAGGGTCAGTGGTTGGACTCGATGATCCCAGGGGGCTTTTCCAGCCTGAATGACTCTATGATTCTATGATTCCTGTTACACTTTCCATACGTACCATTTGTCTTTTCTGGAGTTCAACCCATGCTTTGCCACCATCAACCTTTTCCATCTACCGTGGGCTTGGCCAGGACCATCGGCCAGCTCTGAAGCCAGGACAGACGGCTGGAGACGCGCTCGAGCTGTCTCAGCAAAGGCAAAGCATCCGGAAAACACACGGGTCTCACTCCTCACCCAACACACGGACTCCTTGAGGTGGGTACATCCACCCCAATCGTTGCAACACCTCGGAAGACACGAGGTTCAGCCCTCACCAAACCAGTTTGAGTTCCAGCAGCTGAGGAGCTGCCCTAGTAGAGCGTTTCCCCTGGCACTCTCGTGTTGGCAGAACACAAAAGGACAGTCCACCTGCACCGGAGCTGGGCTACAGCAGCTACTTGGCTTGGGTTGGTGGCCCCGCGTTGCGCTACACCATAGAGGTATTAGAAACGTGTTGGAGGCACCTCAGGAGGTCCCCCATGCCCAACCTTACACTTGAGATGTGATTAGACCAGGCCAGTCAACTCTTGAAAACCTCCAAAGACTGAGACCCTCTGTGGGAACCAGTTCCTCTACACCACGACCCTCTTACTGGAGGAGTTTCCCTAAGACCCAGCCTGAACCTCTGAAGCCGGTTGGTGGTTGCTGCCCCTTACTTTGTCACCTGCTGCAACCAAGAAGAGTTTGACTCCACCATCCCCATAACCACCCTGGAGGTGCTCAAAAGGTGAACCGAGAGAGTTGGGGCTGTTCAGGCTGCAGAAAAGAAGGCTCCGAGGAGACCTTATGGTGGCCTCCCAGTATCTCAAGGCGGGTACAAGAAAGCTGGGGAGGGGCTTGTTAGGATGTCGGGCAGTGACAGGACTAGAGGGAATGGATTGAAGCTGGAGATGGGTCGGTTCAGCTTGGACGTTGGGAAGAAGTTCTTCCCCATGAGGGTGGGGAGACCCTGGCACAGGTTGCCCAGAGAGGGGGTGGCAGCCCCATCCCTGGGAGTTTTTAAGGCCAGGCTGGATGGGGCTCTGGGCAGCCTGATCCAGTGGGGGATGTCCCTGCCCATGGCAGGGGGTTGGAACTGGGTGATCTTTGAGGTCCCTCCCAACCCTGACGATTCCATGATGTGGCACTTCAGGACACAGTTCAGTGCTCATCGTGTTGGGTTGATGGATGGATTTGATGATCTTAGAGGTCTTTTCTAACCTTAATGATTCTACGATTCTACCCTTCGCGTCGCTGCAAGTCATCAGCTCAAGAGCATCGCGACGACAATATTCCAGCATCTCAGTGTCACTGGGAAATGCTACAGCTCCGCCACGGCAAAGTGACCCCGAGAGAAGGTCGCAGGGAAGAGCTCGGTGTGTTTTGACTCATCAGCAAGGCTGCAGCAGAGAAAGAAGTTTCGGAGCGTGACCTTTTCGCAGCGGTTGCACAAGAGAGGTGGTGCCGCCCTCGCAAGCCAAGCGCACCCCCTGACCTGCAAAACCTTCGCCGGTGGAGCAAGTGCTCAGCCCTCCTCTGAATCACGGGGCAGGTGACAACAGCTGGAACGTCTGACGGTCTTTCTGAGCCAAGCCGGGAGATTACACGGGAGGAGCAGGGCGGAGCGAAGCATCTTGACAGCTGGAGTAAGACGCAAAGCCGCGGAGTTCAGGGCTGTCAGAGCTTTCTGCAAAGAACTCGCCCGCACTGGGTCAGAGAACGTCCCCGAGTCCCACCAGCAGACCCAGGGGATTTGTGCCCTAAAGCCTCTTTGCTTTCCCTCCTTGAGCTCAGGCTCAAAATGCATAAATTCACCTAACCCAGCGCTGGCGGGGATTTTGGGAGAACCCGTCAAATTTATTCCACTGCCTCAAAAAGAGGATCAGCCCTCCCGAAGCGCGGTTTGGCCGGCCTGCTCTTCCAAACTTCCACCAGTGGAGACTCCGAGCCCATCCCAAACCATCTGTTCCACCGCTCCGCTCCTCTGGCCGTCCCAGCTTAGAACATTTTTTCCGAACATTTGTTTCCCTCGCTGCAGCTTGAGTTCAGCTCCTCTTGGCCTCCCACCTCTGGCCATGGAGAACAGTTCGCTCCCTTCGCAGTCACCTTTGACACCCGGGAGGGCTCTTACCGCTCCTCTCAGCCCTAGAATAAACAACTTTATTCCCGTCAGTTTTTCCATGTTTTCTAGGTCTCCGCTCATTTTTGTGGGGCTTTTCTCTGGAGCCTCTGCAACCGTTTCCTATTTTGGGTGGAGGGGAGCACCTTGAATGGCACAACCGAGCAGGAGAGTGACCCGTTCAAACTCCTTACAGACAAGAGGACAAAAAAAAAATATCATTTTGCTTACTCCCCATTATTTGTATTTTCCTGCAGAATTAGCCATGCCCTTTCTTCCCCCCGTTGTTCCATTTCATCTCGATGAGCACCTCACCTGATACCTCCACCTACAGAATCACAGAATGTTAGAGGCTGGAAGGGACCTCAAAGATCATCTAGTCCAACCGAGATCATCGAGTCCAACCCAAGATTTCTCTGCTCCAGTGGTCCTACCTCAGTCCACGTCCTCATTTACCAAGGACATCCTTGATCTGCATTTTCAAGGGTCCCCATCCCTGCAGGGATTGAAAAGCCAGGGAGATGTGGTGCTCGGGGACACGGATCAGTGGTGACCTGGCAGTGCTGGGTTAGTGGTTGGACTCCATGATCTTAAAGGTCTTTTCCAACCTGAACAATTCCACGAATCTATGATTCAAGTGGGATCTACCTCAGGGGCCAGAAGAAGCTCCTCACCAGGGGGTTACCCCGAGGAGCTGGACCACGATCAGCAAACCAGCCCGTTACGGGAGCTTTCAATGACCTTGGGCTTCCACCCCACGGGGCTCCCAATGACCTTGGTTAAGCTGCTTCTGTTTGATCATAGAACCACGGAACATTTTTGGCTGGAAGAGACCTTCAAGGTCATCGAGTCCAACCTTTTCCCAGCCCTATGAACACCACTGACCCCTGTCCCTCAGCACAACACCCACCCGTCTCTAACCCCTCCAGGGACGGTGACTCAACCCCTCCCTGGGCAGCCTGTTCCAACATCTGACAACCCTCTCGGTAAAGAAATCCTTCCCAATATTCAGAGAAATTTTTCCTAATATCCAATGATGTAAAAACAAGGAGCCAAATTCACCCCCGCAGTAAAACCAGTGGAGGGGTGAAGAAAGAAAAAAAAAGAGAAAGCTCTAAGGGATGTAAAAGCAGAAGCTTTTGTTTCGGTCAGAAGGGCAGACACCGTCTCAGCCAGGCAGCAAACAGCCCGGCTGCACCGTGCGGGCACCGCTTTAACGACGGGAGCAAAGAGCCGCTCCACGACAATGGCAGCGATTTCCTACCCTGCTCTCCTGCCAGAGACCCCCCCGAACGCTCCGTGCCAGGCAACGGAGACACACAAAAATCCACCCCAACCCCACGTCTCTCACGGGAGACGACAGACGGGCACGTCCAGCCGGAGAGGACCAGGAGAGGGTGAGTCAGCGCAGAGCGGCAACGTGCGCCCGCCTCGGCTCAGCGGCCGCGCCACCGCAGCCAGGACTTCTGGCTAGGGAGTACTTGGGCTCTCCTCTCCTCTCCTCTCCTCTCCTCTCCTCTCCTCTCCTCTCCTCTCCTCTCCTCTCCTCTCCTCTCTCTCCTCTCCTCTCCTCTCCTCTCCTCTCCTCTCCTCTCCTCTCCTCTCCTCTCCTCTCCTCTCCTCTCCTCTCCTCTCCTCTCCTCTCCTCTCCTCTCCTCTCCTCTCCTCTCCTCTCCTCTCCTCTCCTCTCCTCTCCTCTCCTCTCCTCTCCTCTCCTCTCCTCTCCTCTCCTCTCCTCTCCTCTCCTCTCCTCTCCTCTCCTCTCCTCTCCTCTCCTCTCCTCTCCTCTCCTCTCTCTCCTCTCCTCTCCTCTCCTCTCCTCTCCTCTCCTCTCCTCTCCTCTCCTCTCCTCTCCTCTCCTCTCCTCTCCTCTCCTCTCTCTCCTCTCCTCTCCTCTCCTCTCCTCTCCTCTCCTCTCCTCTCCTCTCCTCTCCTCTCCTCTCCTCTCCTCTCCTCTCCTCTCCTCTCCTCTCCTCTCCTCTCTCTCTCCTCTCCTCTCTCCCTTTTCTTCATGGGTGTTTCAGGGAGGAGCCAGGAGAAGCAAAGGAGAGCTCTGCGCTTTGTGGCCGTGCACAAGGAGAACCTCTCCATGCACGCAGGTCACCAGGGGAGATGGTGGGACAGACTTTTTTGCTGGGCGTAGCAACAGGACATGGGGGACTGTTTTTAAACTCAAAGAGGGAAGATTCAGACTACATATGAAGAATAAATTTTTTAGAATGAAGGTGGTGAGACCCCGGCCCAGGTGGCCAAGAGAGGTGGTGGAAGCTCCATCCCTGGAGACATCCCGGGTGGGGCTGGACGGGGCTCTGAGCAACCTGACCCAGTGAAAGCTGTCCCTGCTCCCTGCAGGGGTTGGATGGGATGAACTGGGAAGGTCCCTTCCAGCCCAACTATCCTGTGATTCTATGAAGATACAAAAGCCTTTGTCTGAGGAAAAAAAAACAACAAACAGGTGGAAGATGGTGTTTTGGCTTCTCTGCTACTTCTGACCTTCAGCTGTTTGGTTCCCTTTTACCACCAGTAGCACAAGTAGCACCAACAGGGCTCATCTGAGATCACGGCCAAGCTGCGCAGGGTCTGCCCGAGCTCCCGTCCCCAGGCAGGAGGCAGCAAAGAGGCACAATTCATCTCAACCTCGTTTGATTATTTGATCCATGTCCCCCAACGGAAGAGAATCTCCCAAGCCCAAACATTTCCCGGAGCGTTGTGCAAAGCGTTCCTTCCTACAAAAACCATCTTGCTATCTCACGGAAACGCCATCCTCGCAAACGAAACTGAGCAGGTCCTGCTGCAAATTCTAAAAATTCTAAACGGCACGTGGGTCGGGTGTGCAGACAAGTCCCCCTCCCCAACCGCTCTGGATGGAATTTAGAAAGAAAACTTAGTGCCTTCCCCTCTTGCCAAGGATCTCCTGGAAAAGCAAAGCTAAAAACAAAACCGGGCTTACAAAAGCACAGACTTTCAAGGACAGCGCCAGCAACACACCCATGTGCAGACACGTACGTTCGAAATGCACTTGTCAAAGAAAAAATAAATCTGTCATCTTCCCTGTGTCAATACAGGCAGAGCAGGAACTTCAAACCCGATTAGCAGCATCCTGTCAGCCCGAGATTCCTCCTTTGAGGTCTCAAAGCAGAATGCAAACCGAAGGCGTGAGGAGAGCGGCAAAGCCAGCGACTCCGCGCCCTTCCTTCGAGCGCGCACACAAAACCTGGCGTGGCCCCAAACTCCCCTTTTCTGCATGAAAACCAACGTCCGACCGCGTGGGCTGGTTGCAGACACAGGCAGGTTTCGGGGGAGCGGAGCCACCGGCCCCGGGCTCCTCCACCTCCACTGAAGAGAACGACTCAATCGCTGCGTTGATACCCTGAGCGTGTGACGCGGTCACGTAAATACACTCATATTAAGAAGAAGCGAGGGGACGGGGCAGCGGCGAGCGGAACGCAGCCCAAGCTAAAAGCTCAACGCTTTCAAATCCAATGCAGGAAGCCGGGAAGGGAAGTCCCACTGACCACGGCGCCGGGACCGCTCCGGCACCGAGATCCCCGCGGGTGACATCTGCCGAGCATCGCTTCCTGCGTGGGACGGCCGGGCACGGCCCCGCGCGGCCGCGCTTCCTCTGGGGGGTAGGGCAGGAGGGGACACACACACACACACACACACACGAGGATGTTTTGGAAGCATCGGTGGCTTGCAGAGCACTTCGGGATGGATCTGGCTGAAAAGCGCTCTTATGCACATCGATAATTAGCGCGAGCCACCGGCGTGTCACGCCCTCGCGCCGGGCGTTCAGCAGATTGATTCGGCTCCCGCCGGAGCGCGGGCTGGACGTTCAGCGGGCGCCCTTTCAGGGGCCAGATGCCGGGGAGCTAATGATGTTTGATGAGTTAAGGCCACCGGTGACTCAGGATCAGCAATTAGTTGATTTCTGCGGGAGGAAGGTGCTTTGCTCCATTAAGCTAAAAGCATCCTCCACAGCTCGGCACGCACAAAGTCATCCCCTCCGTCTCGCACAAAGCCCGCCGGCGCGCATCGGGGGCTGGCGTTTCCCACGTAAACACCCTTCGACTCGGCACAATTCGGAGGGATGGGGAGCAAAGGAACCCAGTCCAACCCGTGGCCAGTCTCACCCTCCCTTGAAGGGGATGGGGGATGCAAGGAAAGGATCACCGAGAGCAGGCGGGCTGAGTCAAAGGGACGTGGCCCCACCGATGTCTATGGGGTCAATAACACGGGGTCACAAATCAGACGTCCCTCCCCAGCCCTGGGACACGGGGCTACGGATGTCCTGCTCCCTCTCAAGGGCAGGCAGCGACGCTCCCACCGGTCAGTAACGGGCACCGGGGAGGCACCGGCCGCGCTTGTGCCACCCGCCCTCCCCCAAAGGCACGCAGGGCAAAGCGACGGGACCCAGGGACCATCTGGCCGGTGCCCCCCACGCCGAGGTGGGAGAGCATCCACGTGTCCCCCAGAGGCTGCGTCCCGGCCGGGCGGAGGCCAGTGATGGGGGTCGGGCAGCGGGACCCCAGCTCCGCGACAGGGCGCGAGGTGCCAAGTCACGGGGTGGCAGCTCGACGCGGCCGCGTTCGTGGGCTCCGAGCGTCACAGCTCCCAGCGAGCAGGGGCCGTGCGACAGAGCTGCCACCTGGAACCCGCTTTTTACAACTTCTTTGAAGTGTTTGATCCCGGCCGCGAACGACGGCAGAGGCCAGCGCGGCGCGACCCGGCTGCCTTCAAAGGGCCGGGACGTTCAATGATTAATCGCGACCGAGCGACCGTTCCGGGGGGTTGGGGGGGGAGATCCAAGCCTGTTATCACCTTTCCTCTCCGGGACAAAGGCATTCCCCAAAACCACGGCTGCAAAGGGCGGGGGGGGTGGCAGCCGCGGGTCCCCGGTTTGTCCGGTCATCGCGGAACCGCCCCGAAACCGGCTCCAGCCGCGGCCGCACCCGGGGAGAGGCGGGGGGACAAGCCGAGGGGCTCGGATCCTCCCCCCCCCGTTTGTCCCCGAGCAGCGGGGACCCGCGAACACCCCCCGGGCGAGGGGCAGCGGAGCCGGGGAGGGGGGGGCGGCAGGTGCAGCCGGCGGCGGCGGCTCCGGGGGGACTGGGGGGGTACAAACGAGCCGGGGCGGGGGTTTATTTGAGACTTACGTATCTCCTTAACTTCTTCTCCGGCGGTGACTTTCGGAGCCAGCCCGAGCAAACCACCTCCCCGCCGCTCATCGCGCCGGCAGCCGGGCGCTGCCCGGTCCCCCCCCGGCTCCCTGCCGGGGCGGGCGCTGGGCGGACGGAGGGATGGGCGGACGGAGGGATGGAGGGAGGGAGGGATGGGGGGGTGGAGGAGAGGGTGGGGGGTGGGTGGGTGGGTGGATGAGGGGCGGGGGGGGGGGGGGGGGCGACGAGCGCCTCCCCCCTCCTCCGCCGCCGCCGCCGCCGCCCGGCTGCGAGCGGGGAAGCAGGAAACCGGCTCCTTCCCCGGCTCACCCCGCCCCCCTTAAAGACACAAACCCCGCCGGGAAAAAAAAAAAAAAAAGGGGCTGCCCGACCCCCCCAGCGGGCCCCTGCCCTCCCCCGGGGCTCCTGCCCTCCTCCCTCCGAGGGGCCGCCCCTCCCTCCGGCCCCCCCGCACTCGCAGGGAAACTTTACGCACGGCCAAGTATATCCCCCCCCCCCCCCCCCCCCCAAAAAAAAAACCCCAAACTTGCCACTGTGAGGTTTAATCTCGCCAGCACCCCCCTCCCCCCAACAAGGAGGCGTCCTCTCTCTTGACGGAAAAGGGTCTTTCTCACCCCAAAAAGCTCAAGGGGCTCCTGGGTGAGGTGAAGGCGGGAGGGGGGGGACAAAGGGGTTGGGCAAGAAACGGCCAAACACCAGCGATAGCGAAAACCTGCCTGAACAACAACAAAAAATACCAAAAAAAAATTAAAATGAAATGGAGGAGAATCGATAAAAGCTTCATATTTTATTATCGATTTTTGAACACCGAGGCTGTGCCCGGTGGCAGAGGGTTTGGCCGCCACCGGGGTGTCACGCAGACGAGCCGGGGTTTGCGTCGCGGCCGAGAGGAACTTATCGCCTTCCCCATCTCGAGACGCCTCGCACGGACAAGCCCGATCCTCCCCCAGCTTTGGCAGCGACAAAACTTCCCCCCGCAGCCCCACCAGCGGGATCACGCTCTCACCCTCCTCTCGCTGCATCCCTAAAAGCGAAAAAAAAACCCACAGAAGCCGAATCCCCCCGGCTCGCTCCGTAAGAAAACACAACTCCGGGGATGGATGCATTTCCAAGACCTGTCTCTGCCCCAAACCTGCTCGGGCACATTCAGTCATCGCCGCCTCAACTTCCCCGGGCCCGTCCAAGCTCGGCGGGCAGGGACGGTCCCTCCTGACGTGTTTGTGCCGTGGCTGCTGCAATAACGCCGCCGCGCCGGCTGGCTGGGTGCTCTCCCGCACGTCGGGCGATGACGACGCCCTGCGCAGAACGTGGCCCACGCGGGGATCTCGCATCCCTTCGGGTGCCGCCGGGAGGTAGGCACGGCACCTCTCTTCAAGACGGGGACAGCACATGAGTTGTTTTGCATCTTTGTGAATACACAAAGGAGGGGAATAACCCCTTCGAGAACAAGTACGTCATTTGTCAGGGACGTATTTTTCTCCGCAGTTTTGTTCTTCTTTATGCCAGTGAAAGGCAAAGGCGAGTAAAACACGATTTTTATTTATTTTTCTACTTTTTCGCTGCCCAGAGGAAGGGTGTGATCCTACCCAAGCACCCAGCAACCTCTGCTATGGCCCGATCAGCTCGGCCACCCCAACACAACGCAGGCGATGGAGCCGCATCAATTCACGCCAAACTTTCCAGGCAATCTCAGTTCACACCGTGTGAGAGTCTCGCCTGCAAACTCTCCTGGGTTAGAGCCATTTTGGGCGTTTGCAGGGAAAAACCACATCCTGGTGTCCCGCGCTTGGGGGATCTTCCCAAACCCCAGAGCAGCTCCAGGGTGGCTGGTGACCGGTTGGGGACTCGTAAGGACCCAGCCGAGACCCGCCGGTCGTGACGGACGCGCGGGTGTCCTGCCGAGCCATCGTCCCGCGGCGCGGTGCTCGTGACGCACGGGTCAGGAATTCACTCGCGCCGACACCAACGCAAAGCGGCATCAGCCCGGAAACCAGTCACGGAGAACCCAGCCCGCATTTTTGTGTTAACAACTTTCACCACGCGGAGTTGAAACACTTCGCTTGGGCGATGGATGCTTTAACGCTCTGTAATTATCGTCATGTGAATTAGAGGGAATTACTCCACGTGTGTTGTGGCAGTTGGGTTATTACCCCCTCCCTTGCCGTACGACCCTTCCTCTCCGCTCATCCCGTTCCAAATCGCATTTACCCACTCGCTTATATCACAAGATGGGGCTGGGACAAGGTTGGACCCGATGATCTTGAAGGTCTCTTCCAGCCAAAACTGTTCTATGGTTCTAAGATACACTCGAACGGTGTCCAGAACACAAAGTGCCCTCATGGATTCTCTTTTTTTCACACCTTCCGTGATGCCAGACGCACGCACCTCGGATCGCTGGGACTTCTGGGTGGGAAACAGGCTGCATCTTCCGCACGCTTCAACGTGCTGCCGCCTCAAACGTGGCACGCGAGCTCAGCACAAGGAAAAAAACACGCTCAACACAAAGACACCACGGGTGGACGTGGCCTCCCGAGTTCCACCGTGGAAGGTCATTCACACGCGATCTCACGCGCGTCACGTTCGCTGTAACGCCGGCCCTGCTCGAAGCACTTGGCCAGGGAGATGAATCCCACCCCCAACATCTCTAGGAGGTAAAGACGCCGCGAGCGCGGCTCCGGTTTGGCAGCGCTCGCGCGTTTGTAACAGTTTTACCGACTTCAAGCTGTTCCTCCGAGCGTCGGCGGAGGCCGAGCGCAGGCTGGCCCCAGCTGCCCGCGTAAACCTCCGGAGCCCGAGCGAGCAGCCGGCAGCCTCGGCGGGAAACTGTGACAACCGCATCCCCGGCGTTGGGGAAACGCCACGAGGGAGTTACACAAAAGCCATCGGGAACCCGTCTCTGCCAGGAGGAGCAAGTGCAGCGGGAAGGGCAGTGGGAGCAGGCGCAGCAAGGAGATGCTGTGTAAGAAATTATATCCCTCACACGGGCTGGGCAGAAAGGAAGATGTTTTTCCAAGAAAAAGCCCTTGTGTTGTGTGTTTAAGGTGCCGGGGTGCAGAAAAAATTTACCCTTTCCCCTGCAGCGGCCTCCGGGGCTTCTAAGCACGACCTGGTGTCTGCTGCCTTGCTCTCGGCTCACGCCGAAATCTCTGCAAAATCAGGACTTCGAAGAAAGAAACCACCGCGCTGCTCCTGCCGGCCCCTCGCTTCTCTAAAGGAGCTGTGCCACCTGCGGGCCGCGGGGAAACCTGCAGCGGGGAGGCTGGGAGGGAGGGAGGGAGGGAAGGATGGATGGAAGGAGGGATGGGTGGAGGGATGGAAGAGGGAAGCAGGGATGGAGGGAGGAGGGATGGATGAGGGAGAGAGGGAGGGATGGAGGGAGGGAGGGATAGATGAATGGGGGATGGATGGAGGGGTGGATGGATGGATGGAGGGAGGGATGGATGGATGGAAGGAGGGAGGGATGGATGGATGGATGGAAGGAGGGATGGATGGATGGATGGATGAAGGAGTAGAGGGATGGATGGATGGATGGATGGATGGAAGGAGGGATGGAGGGGTGGAGGCATGGATGGATGATGAAGGATGGATGAGAGAAGGGAGGGATGGACAAGGATGAATGGAGGGATGGAGGCATGGATGGAGGGACGGATGGAAGGACGGATGGAGGAATGGAGGGAGGGAGGGAGGGATGGGGACCCAGGGCATTTCCTGGGGATCAGGGACCAGCTGGCAGAAACGCTTGGGACTCCTTACCCCAGGCAGGCCCTAATCCCTTGGAAATGCCCTGTACTGAGGTTAATATAAACCGAGACGTGCTGGGAGGGGGAGCGGGGGGGCTCTCAAAATCTGCTCGGTGCCGCACTCCCGCTTTTCAATGCTGAGCGAGCGCTGGGTCTCGTGAGGTCTGGCTCCACAACGATACGACCTGACTTTATCTTCACGCAACAGCTCCTGCGGCAGAGCTAGATGGAAGCAGCTTTTTATCTCCTCAGGAACTTTCAAGGTTAATAAATACATAAATAAATGAAAACCGCGTCTTTCAAGAACTCGAGTCCTTCCAAGCTTCCCACCCTCCGTAAAAGAGCACGGTCAGCCCCACGGAACGACCACCATCGAAGCCAAACCACGAGAGCCTTCCAGGACACGGTGGGGATGGGAAAACAACGGATGGAACCCGCTCGGTGCCCTCTCTGCTGGAGACCCTGGCACAAACCAGCACGTCCCACCAGGCACGGGCGCAGGGGAAGGGACGGCTGAGCCGGGCGCGTCCCTGGGTGCAGCCAGAGGACACGTCTCCTGCCCTTGGAGGTACTTAAGGAGGTTTTTCTATCGGGAACCCAAGCTGGAGCCCCGTCCTGCTCCCCTCAGTGAACCGGGCACTGGGGAACAGTTTTCCCTGGAGCTGAGCTGGGACAGAGCGGTACGGAGCCAGCTCTCCGCTTTGGGCCCAGGTAGAGCGTTTTCATGCCTCGTCCTTCCTTTTAGGATGGGTGAATTCCTCAGGCAAGCTCCCCTGCCTGGACCCAGATACATTTTGGCAGCTATATTTACCTTTTTTTTTTTTTTTTTGCCCCAAATCACACTATTTCCACCACAGAAGAGAAGGAAACTGGGATTTTTCCCGTTTTTTTTTTCTCACCTTCTCAAGACAGAAAACCATTGTGGCGCTGCTCGGCGGAAAGAGCACCAGGCAACGCTCCAGACACGGGCACTACTCTGATTTCAGCACAAAGGCCGCTTCATCCTTGGGTTTTTTGTGGGGTTTGTTTTTTTTTTTTTTTTCCCCCGACAAGACCAGAAGCTCTGCAAGGAAGGGACTCCCTCCGCCGACACTGGCACAATGGGGGCTTTGACCGCCGCCGGGTCGAGGGCAAGTGAGCCTCAGATAAAAAAACATAAAAGATCATAAACCAAGCAGGGAGGAATCTTTGCGGGGCTGCCCCCGACCCCGGCGCGCTCCCGCGTCCTCCGGCGTCGCCGCCGGAGCAGATGGCGCTGGGCGGCGGGGCGAGCGCGCGATTATCCTCCCGACGCCCCGCGAGGCCTCCCCGCACGCGATGGCGAGGAGCTGCCTCACCCCGAGCTAAGGGCTGCTGTCTGGCTTTTCCAGCCTAATTGGACGTAATCGAGTTTGATTTGGTTGGTGCAGTAACTCTGAGGACTCTTGTAACTGGATTACTGCCGGCTCGGCGGTCATGTGCCATTATATCTGCCGGTCAGAACAGAAGCCAGAATAAAACCAGATGCTTTGCCCCTGCTCCCGCTCCCGACGGCTCCCTCTCAGGGTACGAGCCTGCACCGTGCAGCCCAGATAATGAACTAAAAATCCCATTAGAAGAAGGAAGTCATCGCTGTCGTGTTACGTCCAGGCCTCTCCTAGAAAGTGTAAATTATCTAGAGGATCCATCTCGCCGTTCGCTCGCCAGCACAGACCACGCGCAGCTCAGAGCTGAAACGCCCGCAGCGGAGCCCTACGATGCACGTGAGCTCCGAGACGCAGAAATCTCATTATCCTGAGCCTACACGCAGGGGAGCCGAGACCACGCGTGGGAGGGAAGGGCCGATGAGGAAGGAGTTCCCCGGGTCCCACTTTCTGCTCGTGACCAGCTGACAAGAAGGAAGGTACAAATTACTCTGTCTACAGGTAATCGACAGGCGAAAGAGCAGCACCTGCTGAACACTGCAAAGTCAGCAGCTTTCCTACCTCATTTTCAGGTCTTCGTGCCTTATTTTCAGGTCTTTGTGCCTTACTTTCAGGTCTTTATGCCTCATTTTCAGGTCTTTGTGCCTTTTCAGGTCTTTATGCCTTATTTTCAGGTCTTTGTGCCTCATTTTCAGGTCTTTGTGCCTTTTCAGGTCTTTATGCCTCATTTTCAGGTCTTTGTGCCTTTTCAGGTCTTCATGCCTTATTTTCAGGTCTTTCCGCCTTATTTTCAGGTCTTTGTGCCTTTTCAGGTCTTTATGCCTTATTTTCACAGAATCACAGAATCACAGAATGTTAGAGGTTGGAAGGGACCCCAAAAGGGTTGTCCAGCCCTGGCTTGGGCTGCCCAGGGCAGGGGTGGAGTCCCCATCCCTGGAGGGATTTAAAAGCCGGGGAGATGTGGGGCTCAGGGACACGGGTCAGTGGTGACCTGGCAGTGCTGGGGTAACAGTTGGACTCAATCATCTTAAAGGTCTTTCCCCACCAAAACGATTCTGAGATCCTGTGATTCAGGAGTCGTTCAGGTTAGAAAAGACCTTTCCAGTCATCGCACGGAGCTCAGAGCCCAGGATCTTCAAGGCCCCACAAGGACAGCACTGAGTGAACACTCAAACCATACAGACACCCGAGAAGTATTCTTACAAAACCCCCGTGTCTGTGAAATATTTTCCCCTGGGGCTGGAAACCCAGCCTCTCCTGGAAGCCCTGGCAGATTGTACAGACTAGTCCGATACAGAAATATCTGTGTTTACGTGATTTATCAAAGCCACCTCCCGGAGCACACTAGGATTTTTTTCCAAGCAGTTTGCCTGATTTTTTTCCAGCCACTCATAAAATCAGTGTCTTCTCACGATTTAGGCACATACAAGTATTGGTGCATCAACCTGCTGAGGACACTCGGATCTACAGCTATTGGTGAAGAGCACAAAGCAAGATCAAGCGCTCTGCCGGCTGCCTCAAATCGTTCAGGAGGAAAAAAAAAAAATCAATTGTAAGAGTAATAAAAGTAAACAGCGGGATTGCTATCTCTGAAAGGCCTCAGGATGTACAGGGAGAGATAAAAATCGCTGAAGCACAGTGCAGGATCTTAGAAATGCCAAAAATGCGTTTGAAACCGGAGCAGCCGCAAACATCCCGCCTGCTCCTGGTGGGGCCGCGTGCCCCGAGGCAAAGCGGGGGGGTCTGGCGCTGGCGGGGAGGTGCCAGGGTTGGGTTGATTTGGGTCAGTTCCATGGTTCCGCCACGCACCTGCCATAACCTCGGGCAAGCAGCTGAATTGCTCCGTGCCTCAGTTTCCCCTCAGTAAAACAGCGTCGGTTAGTGAGATGAATGAGGATTCTGAAGCTGTTTCACAGAATCACAGAATCCTAGAATGGCCCAGGCTGGAACAGACCTTGGGGATCATCTGATCCACCCCTGCCATGGGCAGGGACGCCCTGAACCAGCCCAGGTTGCTCCAGGTTCATCCAACCTGGCCTTGAACATCTCCAGGGAGGGGGCAGCCACAGCCTCTCTGGGCAATCTGTTCCAGAGTCTGGCCACCCTCGCACTGAACAATTTCTTCCCAAGATCCAATCTAAACCCCTTCTCCTGCAGTTTAAATCCATTTCCCTTGTCCTGTCGCTGGACACTCTTGTCAAAAGTCCCTCCCCAGCCTCCCTGTAGGTCCCTTCAGGCTCTGCAGGCAGGGATAAGGTCCCCCCGGAGTCTTCTCTTCTCCAGCTGAACAGCCCCAGCTCCCTGAGCCTTCCACCCGAAATACCCTTCAGTTTCTGCTGGAGCTGGTGTGTGGCTTCTGAAGGGCCGCACAGTCTTGCCCCTGTCCTGCCCTTCACATGAAAGCTCTCCCTTCGCAGCATCGCCGCCGACACCGAGCCACCGCGGCGCGACAGACCCTCGCCCACCCCCCCAGCAGCCATAAAACAACGGGAGCCGTAATTTCTTCGAACCCCGGGTCAAACTCGCTGTTGGCCAAGTCTGCGCGAACTCGCGCCGTAAATTACCTACGTCTCTTTACCAGCAGGATCATAAAATAAAACTTTACAACCCTCCCCGAAGGTCACGGCTCTGCAACGAGCAGTAAGGCAAAAACCATAAATTCGCCCCCGAGACCACGATTTCTGTAGCTTCGGCAGCTTTGGTGAGATCTGAGGAAATGAGAGCTTTGACGAGCTTTATACAAAGTCTTTCTTATTTCTCCTCTGGACCCGTCTCCCAGTTCTCCCCGAGCGCGCGGCAGACGCTAAAACAACAGCAAGAAGGGCCGTTACGCGTTTCGGCAGCCACATTTATCTCCATACACACACTTCATGGAAACAATGACCAAAGTGTTTCTTGGCAAATTAGTCCCCTTGTCCCCCTCCCCGAAGAAAAACACATCTATAAGCTATTTCCAAAACAATCAATATTAGTCCAGCAGGCAAAACCGGCCGTTAACGCTTCCCATCAAAGCCCTGGCGCTCCCTCAGAGAAGTGACGCTTTAGAAATCACGAGGGCGACCAAACAAACCGGAGAGAGGACTGCTGAGCTGGGCTTCTCCCTCCGGCTGGTACCCCAGCCAAAATCCCTGTGCTGGGCCGCCAGCTGCTGAACATTTGGCCCAGCGACATATTTTTTTAGTCTGGTACAGCCACCCAAGAGCCAGGCACTGGCAGAGCATCGCAGCGTAGGAGAGAGAGCAGCAATCTCTGCTCCCACCTTCAGAGCCTGCGCTTGCTCTCCTGCACACTTAAAACCAAGAAGACTGAGACCTGGTGTTAGTTCTGCCCGGGTTATTTTTTTTAATTATTTTTTTTTTAATTAAAAATAGACTACTTTGGGAGACTCTGATCCTGCACATAAAAAAAACAAAACCCTGAAGTGGAGGGATAATCTGATATTCTTGAAGTGAAAGCAAAGGTTCCACTCCGAACGCTCTCCCAGGGGGTGGCATTTGGTTATGCAAAGCTCAGGGCACTGCTCTTCCAGCGCTCACCCTCCTGGTGCTGCAAAGCCACAGGTGCAGCGACCGGTGACACCGACTCCGAGCGAGGGCAAACCTGAGAAAAGGCAGCGCTGTCGAGGAACTGAAACCTCAAGAAATCCTTACCGAGAGGACGCTAGCGGAGACGGCGCTGGTCACCTGGGCTGGAGAGCCGAGCGCTCACCGCACCGAGAACGCCCCGACTGAGCTGCTGCACCGCGGGTCCCGGCTGGGAGGTGGCTCCTGCGTGCAAAGAACAACAGATTTTTACTGGAGGGTCTGTGCCAGGTTTTACCTGGTTCTGGCCATGGCCACATAAGCGAGGACGTAGCGAAGAAAACAGCTTGAACCTAAGAAATCCTACACGTTTGAAGGGAGTGACCTCCCCTGTCCTCCCGAGTACCTTCCGTTTCATTCCGGGAGAGGAGATGCGAAGGAAATACGTGACATTCCACGTGGAAATCCCAGGGAAAACACATCGCATTCCTTGGCAATACCAGCCCACGTTGTATCCACACAGCACAGGGCAAACAAGGCCAGCCTGCAGGGAAAGAGCAGCTCCCACCCCTGCCCGGCACCCGTAAATCAAGCTCCGCACAGGAACGGGTGTTACCCCGAAGCAGAATCATCGCCCGCACAGGCCCTGGCCTCTCCTTTCTCCTCTCTCCCACTGTTAAGGAAAACAACGGGTGTTGAGGGCTGTTTCCAAGGCTGGACAAGCCTTTTGCCTCCCTTCTGAGCCTGAACATTCATCTCTCAGCTCTCTTGGGAACTGCCCTGCTCCAGTTCTGGTGTCCCCACCATAAGAGGGACGTGGAGCTGCTGGGATGAGGCCAGAGGAGGCCACAAAAGCTGAGCCAGGGGCTGGAGCAGCTCTGCTGCGAGGACAGGCTGAGGGAGCTGGGGCTGTTCAGCTGGAGAAGAGAAGACTCCGGGGGCACCTTGTCCCTGCCTGCAGTGCCTGAAGGAGGCTGGGGAGGGACTTTTGACAAGAGTGTCCAGCGACAGGACAAGGGAAATGGATTTAAACTGCAGGAGAAGGGGTTTAGATTGGATCTGAGGAAGAAATTGTTCAGTGCGAGGGTGGCCAGACTCTGGAACAGATTGCCCAGAGAGGTTGTGGCTGCCCCCTCCCTGGAGATGTTCAAGGCCAGGTTGGATGAGCCTGGAGCAACCTGGGCTGGTGGGAGGGGTCCCTGCCCAGGCCAGGGGGTTGGAATAAAATGAGCTTTAAGGTCCCTTCCAGCCCAAACCACCCCATGGTTCTGTGACAAGTTATTAGGGGACGCGGGATGGATGGGGCTGTCGGGCAGCCGTACTCTTCCCACATCGTTCTGCTGAGAGAAGCAATTCCAAAACACGAAGGCCAGCAGGAACACGCAAGACAACGCGCTAAAAGGAGAGATGGTCCCAACGCAGGAAGACACTTGGGTGTCTGGTGTAGGAACTTCTCAGGGGGTTCACAGCGGAGGCAGGTGCTCAAACCGTTTCATGGAACCAGACTTAGCAAGGCGAGGGGGCACCGGGAAACACAAACCAGCAAACGCACGGTTAACACCTGCCTAATCTTCTTCTCAGTGAGGGTGACGGAGCCCTGGCCCAGGCTGCCCAGGGAGGGTGTGGAGTCTCCTTCTCTGGAGACATTCAAGACCTGCCTGGACACGTTCCTGTGTAGCATTATCGAGGCGTTCCTGCTCTGGCAGGGGGATTGGACTGGATGATCTTTCGAGGTCCCTTCCAATCCCTGACATTCTGTGATTCTATGATTCTATGAATCAGGCAGAAAAACGAGATATGGGAAAAAAATATCTCGATACGCCGGGGATGTCTCAGTGCGTGCAACAATCCCCCCAAAGCAACAACCTTGCGGCGACGTCGTTTGCGCCATGGCGGCACGTAAAAGCCCCAGCCGTGGCCCAGAGTGAAACGCGGCAGGTGCCACGTGACATAAATACGTATTTTTGGATCCTGCAGGTGCAGGGTTGTACAGCCCCACCGGAGAGAACCGCGACTGCAGTGCTGCCAGCGCAACGCCGGCTGATTACTCCTCTTCAATCGCGTTCCTCTACTGGGAAAAGGAGACTTCGGGGCTGTTGTGCAGCCACTCCACGCTCCGTGTGGCAATTTGCGCCGGGTTCGTTAGCGACAGGGCTGTTACCTCGCTTCTTCTCTTCACTGTTCATGTAGCAGCCGTCTCGGGCTCCGGAGCAGTAAGCACGATGCAAAGGGCCATTTGCTGGGTTGTGATAATTCAGAAGGGAAGGAGGATGCTGGAAACCCTCAGTTCAAGTCCCAAATAAACCACGGGCTTCCAGTTGCCTTGGGGGAGTCGCTTGATCTTCCCATAGTCCCGTCTCCAAAACAGAAATCACAGAATCACAGAATGTTCGAGGTTGGAAGGGACCTCAAAGATCATCCAGTCCAACCCCCTGCCAGAGCAGGGTCACCTACAGCAGAGCGCACAGGAACGCGTCCAGGCGGGTTTTGAATCCCTCCAGAGCAGGAGACTCCACACCCTCCCTGGGCAGCCTGTTCCAGGGCTCGGTCACCCTCACAGTAAAAAAGTCTTTCCTCATATTTTTCTGGAACCTCCTGTGTTCCAGCTTCCACCCATTGCCCCTTGTCCTGTCAGTGGACGCCGCTGAAAAGGGCCTGGCTCCATCCTCCTGACATTCCCCCTTGACATATTTATAAACACTAATGAGGTCACCCCTCAGCCTCCTCTTCTCCAAACTAAAGAGACCCAGCTCCTTCAGCCTTTCCTCATAAGGGAGATGCTCCACTCCCTCCATCATCCCAGTTGCCCTGTGCTGGACTCTCTCCAGCAGTTCCCTGTCCCTCTGGAGCTGAGGGGCCCAGAACTGGACACAAGATTCCAGATGTGGCCTCCCCAGGGCAGAGCAGAGGGGCAGGAGGACCTCTCTCCACCTACTGGCTACTCCCCTTCTCACACACCCCAGGATGCCCTTGGCCTTCTTGCCCACGAGGGCACACTGCTGGCTCATGGCCATCCTGCTGCCCACCAGCACCCCCAGGTCCCTTTCCCCTGCGCTGCTCTCCAGCAGGGCAGTCCCCAGCCTGTGCTGGCACATGGGGTTGTTCTTTCCCATGTGCAAAACTCTACACTTGCCCTTGTTGAACTTCATCAGGTTTCTCCCTGCCCAACTCTCCAGCCTGTCCAGGTCTCTCTGAAGGGCAGCACAGCCTGCTGGGGTGTCAGCCACTCCTCCCAATGAGTATTTCTTTCCCTGGCAAGGAAGCCGAGAGCACAAACCTGTTAAAGGAGCTGGGATCCTGCAGCGATAACCAATGACTTGACGCACAGGCAACGCTCGGGAGCACATGTTGGGTGTTTCAAAATACAGACCAACGGGCTCGGTGCAATGAGCACACGAGATTCTCTCAGCAGCAACCACCAGAAAAAAAGCAAAGCAGCCACAAAACCCACCAACAAACTGCAGGTTGGTTCTGGGGCGACGAGGGAACGCTCATCTACAGGAACGTTTCTTTCTGCTGCGGACGTGTGCTCTCCCGCAGAGAGAGCGCAGGGACCCCCTGCAGGAGCTGCGCAACCCCTCTGGGTACAGAGAAAAGGAAACGCTGACCAAGGACACCGAAGGAAACGCTGCGACGCCGGTTTCGTGAGAGAAGAGACACGCACACGGAGTTACAAAAGGACCCGGTGCACATCTTTATTGGCGATTCACAAAATCAGACATCGCTCACCCGACGCACCGCAGCCGGCCCTGGGCTGCCCCCGGTGACCTTCCCAAGGTGAACGACGTTTGCTTTTGACTCAGGGAGGGGAGAATCACCCCTCACCGCTCCGCAAGAGCAAACGCACCCCAGCCGCGACAGCCCTTCGCAATTTCAGAAGGCTCAATCCTCAAAGCGCTGCTCAGGCATTTAATTAAAGCCTGTTAAAGCCTCCCAGCGGTCCTGGCTCCCAGTCCACCTCGGGTCCCAGCTCCTTACTAACATGTCACACAAAACCCCCAGCAATGCTCATCCCGTACCTCATCCAGCACCTCATGGTTTGGGCTGGTCTCACGAGAATCTTAACCCTTTAGGCAACTGGGATTTATGAACACTCCCGAAGGCACAAACCGGTACCCAACGAACTGCCGGCGCGTTTCCGTGACCTCGCCGCAACACGTTCCTGTTTGCAACAGGTGTTAAATTCACCGAGAGGTGCCCCGATAGAAAAACCATCCGGATCTCCCACCGAGAGGCGCTCGGTCCCATCCTGGGGCGTTACGTACGCGCGGCCGTTCTCCCCGCGCGAGTCGGAGCTACAGGAGACAGGAGTGAGGGAACCTGGGGAAGGGAATGACGTCCTTGATGTTGTCGGCCCCCAGCAGGAACTGCAGGTAGCGCTCGAAGCCCATCCCGAAGCCTCCGTGAGGAACCGAGCCGAACCTGCGCAGGTCCAGATACCTGCAAATGAAAGGGACGGTCACGCCTGCAGCACCGTTACGCCGACGCAATGAGCGTTTTATCTAAGCTTCTGCTTTCCATCTTAATTACCTCCCTCCGTGGGGTCCTGCCGGCGCGGGTCAGGGCGTGAGGGGCTGTGGTTCCCTCACAACTAAGGATGTCCCTGCAGGCGGGTTGGACTAGGTGACCTTTAAAAGTTCCACCCAGCCCAACACATTCTATGGTTCTATGACAGGCACAAAGTTGTAGAGCAGAATCCCGCAGCATAAACGCATTTAAACCAGCATTTAAACGCATTTAACCAACATTTAAACACATTTAAACCAGCATTTAAACACATTTACACCAGCATTTAAACACGTTTACACCAGCATTTAAACACGTTTACACCAAGGCAGCTGCCCCTGCCAGCACGCGAGAGCCTGTTCTGCCGAGGAGCAAGAACTCGCCTGGGTACAAAACCCGCTGGAACGTCAGAGCTCTGCTCGCATCGGGAGCGTCTGTGTCACTTTTAGGATTTAAAATGACCCCTGTCAGGGGACCGAGCCGGGGTTCCGCAGGATCACCGAGCAGGACAGAGCCAGGGCTGGAGCTGCCCGCTCGAGTTTGTCCAACCCTCGGCACGCCGGGGCTGAAATCTGCCCCGCAACGAGTTCCTTCACTTTCCGTCTTCTCTCCAGTCCCTGCATTTCCAGTAATTTCTGCAGAAGCCTCAGCAGGTCTCGCTGTCTGCTGATTATTCCTTTTTTTTTTTCTTTTAATGTAATTACGATGGGTTTTTTGTTACTCTTCCCCCTAACCACTCTTCCAGACTGATTCATTTATTTCCACGGTAAGTCAGCAAAAAAATCTTGGACACACCTCCTCCCGAAAATGAGACTCGGAACACGACGTTTCATTCCGGAGAAGAGCACCTGCCACGCGCAGAAAACTCCCCAAACGTCCCGAAGCGGATATTGCAAACGCACGGGAGTCGGCAGAACCCCCCCGGCTCTGCTGCAGAGCCGGGCTGTGGCTGGCGTGACACGCGGGAACTGGAATTGCAGCTGTAAATTGTCACCAACGGTTTTATTTTCACAGCAGTGGAAAACATTTCAGTGGTGCTGCTGACTTACGGGGCCACTTCAGAGCTTGCTGAGGCCACGGAGTCGCCCCGCTCTGCGCGAGCGCCCCAGCGAGGGACGGAGCGACTCCAGAGGGATCACGCGCCTCCAACCCTCCGGCATGAATATTTTATTATCCTCGTTTAAAAAAAAAAAAAAAATCAAGTACGCTTAAACATATCTATCTATGTGTTTTAGTACTTTGGCAGCGCAGTGGGGAAAAAAAAAAGGTTGGCTTGACCGTAATAAATGGCTTCTCAAATTCTAACCAGTGCTAATGAACTGCAAGGAAAAGGTGTATGTTAGTGCCTCTGTGTGTGCATATATTTGAGTATGTTTATATGTATATTTACCTATGTTAATATATGTATTTAGATTAAAAATAGACACTACATATATTTTAGTGCACTCGCTTAAAATACATAAAATTAAATACACACGTGTATTTATACATTAAATATAGATGTGTTAAAATTTGGGAAGCTGTTTATGACACCCAATCCAACCGGCTGGTCTCTCTCCCCTCCCCTCCACTCCCCAGGTAGTAAAAGCAGAAGCAGAACTGCACAAAACTGCACAGAATGCACAGAATTGCACAGAATGCACAGAATGCACAGAACTGCACAGAATGCACAGAATGCACAGAATTGCACAGAACTGCACAGAATGCACAGAACTGCACAGAATGCACAGAATTGCACAGAACTGCACAGAATGCACAGAACTGCACAGAATGGACAGAATGCACAGAACTGCACAGAATGCACAGAACTGCACAGAATGCACAGAATGCACAGAATGCACAGAATGCACAGAACTGCACAGAATGCACAGAACTGCACAGAATGCACAGAATGCACAGAATTGCACAGAACTGCACAGAATGCACAGAACTGCACAGAATGCACAGAATGCACAGAATGCACAAAATTGCACAGAATGCACAGAATGCACAGAATGCACAGAATGCACAGAATGCACAGAATGCACAGAATGCACAGAATTGCACAGAACTGCACAGAATGCACAGAATGCACAGAACTGCACAGAATGCACAGACTGCACAGAATGCACAGAACTGCACAGAATGCACAGAACTGCACAGAATGCACAGAACTGCAGAGAATGCACAGAATGCACAGAATGCACAGAATGCACAGAATTGCACAGAATGCACAGAATGCACAGAATTGCACAGAATGCACAGAATGCACAGAACTGCACAGAAATGCACAGAATGCACAGAATGCACAGAATGCACAGAACTGCACAGAATTGCACAGAATGCACAGAATTGCACAGAATGCACAGAATGCACAGAATGCACAGAATGGACAGAACTGCACAGAACTGCACAGAATGCACAGAATGCACAGAATGCACAGAACTGCACAGAACTGCACAGAATGCACAGAATGCACAGAATGCACAGAACTGCACAGAACTGCACAGAATGCACAGAATGCACAGAATGCACAGAACTGCACAGAATTGCACAGAATGCACAGAATGCACAGAACTGCACAGAACTGCACAGAATGCACAGAATGCACAGAATGCACAGAACTGCACAGAATGCACAGAATGCACAGAATGCACAGAACTGCACAGAATGCACAGAATGCACAGAATGCACAGAGCTGCACAGAATGCACAGAATGCACAGAATGCACAGAATGCACAAAACTGCACAGAATGCACAGAATTGCACAGAATTGCACAGAATGCACAGAACTTCTCAGAACTTCTCGGCGAGCGACACGCCGACACTCAGCCCAGCACCTCTGCTCCCCCGTCGCTGGCAGCTGAGTCTGTAAAGTCATTGCGAGGAGATGAAATAACTCGGCTCCTTCCAGGTGAACAATAATAATCGATTCTACCCCTGCTCACCCAGGGCTTTCTGCCGCGGATCTCAAAGCCCTCCCAGAAGCCACTTTGGCAAAAGGAGCGAAACAAAACCCATTAAAGCTAATTGGGAAAGTCCATTGAACTGAACGCGCTGAGGATCCAAGACTGCGAATCCTTTCGGATGACTGCGCTCGGGAGCAGCAGCGGAGGAATTGAGAAATTTTCCATTCTTCCACCAATGAAAGGAAGCGTAACTGCCTGCAGATGAAGAGAAAATCCCCTTCAGGCTGGAAAATGCTCCCCGAGGTTTGCCTTCGCTCCACAGTCTCCAGACATCGGCTGTTCCTCCCCTCAAAACCCGTCAGACCCTGGACCAGCTGCTCCTCCTGGCAGTTTGCAGCCCTGCGGAGAGCCGAGCCCTCCGTTGTGCGACGTCGTTCCAGGGGGAAAGGGGTTTCTGCGACCCCAGCCAGCCCCGGAGCTCAAGTGATGGACCTGGAGTCCTTCAGAGGCCTGAATCCCGCTGCAGATTGAGCTGCAGCAACGAATTCCAGGAGCTTGTTATGTGCCGAGTTCCAAGAGCATTTGCTTTCATCCTTTTAACAATCCATCCCCTTTTTATCATCATCACGAGCTCCCGTGTCGCGCGGCGAGGCACCATGAGGATCGGTGCTCTCTTAGTGGCCACTCCAAAGCAGAGCGTGTTCTTTGCGGTCTCTTTTCAAAACAAACAGAATCTTCATCTTTTATGTAACCCCCTCGTTATGCTGAAGCCTCCGCGGCTGTTTGAAAAAAAGAAGAAAAGCAAGGCTGAAAGAACAAAGGTATCGCAGTCCATGAACATTCTACTGGGGAAAAAAAAGGGAAAAAAAAATGAGGGTAGTGAAAAACTACTTGTGCGATGACCTCTGAAAGATCGTTTTGTTGACGGTTTCAGGAAAAAACCACACAAAGCGTCGCGGGCTCTGATGGTGAGCAAAACGCTGCTTTCAGGCAGCTCTGTCGCGAGGTTTTGGGAATCCACCCCCAAAAGGTGGTGGAGATTCCAGGAGGACGCGGACGCTGGGCGGCGATGGGCTCACCAGCACTGCTCCTCCTCGCGCTCAACGACCCACCGGAGGCCTCTGGTGTTCAAGCTTCAAAGAAAATGAGAAATTTAAGAGGCCAACGCAGATGAATCTTCTCCATCTCAAGCAGGAGCAAGGTCAAGACGTTGTTATCCCTGGTGGCGAGTGATGGGACGAGGGGAAATGGCCTCAAGCTGTGCCAGGGGAGGTTCAGGTTGGATATTGGGAAGAATTTCTTCACTGAGAGGGTTGTCAGGCATTGGAACAGGCTGCCCAGGGAAGGGTTGAGTCACCATCCCTGGAGGGGTTTGAGAGACAGGTGGGTGTTGTGCTGAGGGACAGGGGTCAGTGGTGCTCACAGGGCCGGGACAGAGGTTGGACTCGATGCTCTTGAAGGTCTCTTCCAACTGAAACTGTTCTATGACTCTGTGATTCTAAGACAACACCGTGATGTCCAGTCTAGGAGGATGGATCTGCTCTGCCGCTGTGGACTCTCGCCGGCGTCACACCAGAGGATCGGAAAGAAACCCAGGCTGTAACGAAGTCACCCCAAGGAGGTCTTCTCCACCACGTGAGGACGGCCAGCTCGAGGACACAGGTGCCTTGCACGGAGATCGACTGAAACGCTGCTCGTGCTGACGGGACTGGGACCAGGCTGCTACTGCTCACGCACCCAGAGGCTGCAAACAGAATGGGGTCCCCGTGTTTACGAGGCAACACACGGTCACAGAGAAAGAAAGTGACTTCCCAGAGCAAGCTGTGATCACCCAACTCGCCCACCTCACTCCTGCAGGTCTCTCTCAGTCCAGTTACGATCCTCACCTACAGCACCGGGCTCTTCTCTACCCACGGTTCAAAGGAAGGAGTGCGAACATAAGACAAAATGCTGTGAGATCAACCCTACTACTTCTGCAACTCGCACTCTTTTATGGAAAGAAACCTGCACGACAGGAAAGATGGAGTGAACTCGAGAAGATTCAGAGGACCTCGGCCATGTCCCTTTATCTACTTTTTGGGAAAAGCTTTTTAAGAGGTAGGAATGGGCAGAAGCACAACAGCGTTTCAGAACGTCAGTTCTCATCACTCTCTGCAAGTATCCGAAAGGACGGTGTGGAGAGGTTGGGGCTGGTCTCTCCTCACGGGTAATGAGCGACAGAACCAGAGGGAACGGCTGCAAACTGCACCAGGGCAGGGTTACACTGGGCAGGAGGAGGAATTTTTCCCAGCAAGAGCAGTCAGAGCTTGGCACAGGCTGCCCAGGGAGGGGGTTGAGTCCCCAGCCCTGGAGGGGTTTAAAGGCCGTTGAGATGTGGGGTTGGGGGAGATGGTTTAGGGGTGAGCTCTGCAGAGCAGGGTCAGTGGTTGGACTCGATGATCCCAGGGGGCTTTTCCAACCTGAAGGATTCTATGATTCCTCTTTGCCCAGGGACTCCGCCCCAAACGAGGTGCTCCTGAAGCTGCCCCACGAGCAGTCAGCCCCACATGGGGGTAGAAAAGAGGCAGAAAGAGAGATACGGTGACACAGAAGGGATTTCAAGAGGGACCACACGTCCTGTACAGCTGCCCATTCCAGAGTCAGCGAATATTATATTTAAAAAGGAATGACTCAACTGTTCTTCAAGCAGTTTGTGAGCCAGCTTTGGAGGCTGAACTCCATCACTAAATTAAGGAGATTAGTTCCAGTCTCTCCTGCCACCTCTGCTGAGAAGACGGCTGCTGGCAAACCACCGACCTGCTTTCTGGCACGTTCTGGGCCATAATGCAGAAGCATCCAGGGTCACTCCTGCGCTTCACCCTCCCAGGACACCGCCGTGGCAGGGGGAAATGGCAGTTTCCATCTTCTCTGGGAAGTTATGTCATCTGCGATGGGGTGGAAGGAATTGAGAAGGAAAGAGTCTCCAAAACGAGATCACAGGAGGAAAGAATCTCCAGAACGCGATCGCTACGTACCACATGAAAACGCAAACAGCTGACGGGCAACGGCTTAATCTCCTCCCCCGAGGGAAGCACGGTGTCTTGGTGGTGCCAGACTTCCTCGGGCTCTACCTCAGCATCAAACCACACCACGATCTGCCCCGGCCAGGACAGTCCTGCCCTCAGACACGGTGTTTTCTGGCCCGTGAACGCCAGCGACAAGGAAGACGTCTCGTTCCCTCGGTTTGCAAACGGGTGACGCCACGGTGGTGTTGGGCTGAGGTACCTGACGATCTTAGAGGTCTTTTCCAGCCTTAACGACTCCATCGTTCCGTTCGAAGGTCCGCCGTGCTCTGGGCTGCTCCCGAGGGATTTCACACGGTGGGAAGAGGAGAGCGAAGAATCCCACGCTCGCTCTGCTTTCCTTCAAGGCAGCCTCCCCAACGATCGAGCCAAACACCGCAGAGTATTTGAAGATACTGTTCTAAATTTGAAATTCTCCAATTATCCCTGTCAGTAGCCGTGACAAAATACACACCAAGAAACTCCCATCACGAGGAGCCACACCAAGAACCTTCTGTGGTGTTAACAGACTAAACCGTTAATTCACAGGTTGATCTGTCTCCGCAGCAGGACAGTTTTAATTGCTTCAGCCGCTTCGTTAAGGGAGATTTGTTCGACCCAATTGCCCTGCCAGCTGCAAAGGGAGTTATTCACCGAGCTCTGAAAGGTCACAAGCTGCTCGTGGTTCTGTAACCCATTCATCTCGTGCTACGATGGTCAGAATCAATTCAGCTTCGAACACAGCCTGACAATTTAATATCAAAAATTGTTATGGGCTGCAAATTAATGTGCTTCACGTGATGCTGAAAGGAACGACCTGGGCTGTGAGTGGTCAAATTGAGAAGATAAACTAAATGGCATTAGATTAAACTTTCCATCTAGACCGGCAGTGGTGGCAACTGGGCCAAGAAATGTCCCCTCCAGAACAGGATCAAAAACCACAAAACAGTTGTTTAAAGAGTCTCAAAAGAAGAAATAGAGCATGCAGACCAAGGCAGTGTCTCACCATTGGTAGGCATCTGCGAGTCCCAATCTGTGGAACAAAAAGAAAACCCTTGTCAGTGACGGAACAGCGGAGACCCGCACAAGCAGCACTTGCCTGGAAGGGAACGCTGCCAGGAAAGGGACCAAACTCAGCCCTAAAAGCAAGGGCAGGGAATCAGGGGAGGACACGGGCAGTGCCAGTCACCTCTGGTAACCCGCACACAATCTCGAGCAGATTCCCAACACGCTTCTTAAAACGCAAAGTCTGTTTTGTCAACGCACAGGGTCATGCTGAGACTCGTGCATATTCTTAACGTCGAGCACGTCAGCAAACTCCACCGGGGAACGTTTGGGGAGCACAGGCCTGAGGGTTGAATTTACAACCTCATTTAGGAAGGGGTGAAACACTCTCCACCTGCGTGGCTCCCCTTCTCCCGCAGCGTGTCGACTTCTACTACAACACCCCACGTCCTTCTCTCATTGCCACCCGCCAGCCCCCTCTGCTTTTCCTGCCCTGGCAGAACCAGAGCAAAGCTGTTGGGTTTTTTTCCCCGTTTCTCTCAACACGGCCAGAAAGCTCCGCAGGCAAAGAGAGCCCACTTCTCCGGAGAAACCTTTCCTTTACCTCTCTTAGCTACGCTGAGCCTGCAGGAAGTAGAATTTAAAGCCTTAACAAAGTATTCGGGCTCTGCAGATCAGGTTGCGAATGCTCAGAAGTGAGAAAAAGGTGTGAAAAGAGGTGTTATCTTCCCAGGTCATCCTCGATGTACTTTCAGGTCACTGAAGAAACACCCTGTTCACAGCCTAAAATCTGTCCCGCGACCTGCCTGACAAACCAGAAATCTGGCTTCAGCCCCCCCACGGACCCCTCCTCCAGCCCCACACCTCGAGGGCTCTGGACTCCAGATCTTACCGGTAAAAATTTCAAGTGAAATATTATTTTTCTCTCACACAGGGAGAGAAACGGGAAGCCCAGGGAACAATATTATCCTACACCACCGACTGGGAACCCGTGTTCTGGGGATTTTAATTGCCCTGTGCCTTTTGGACTCATTATGCTGGAGCTGATTTTGCTCTTCTGTGCTGACATCTCCGCGAGCGTGCAGCTGATTTGAGCAAGAAATCCATTCCCAATGTGCAAATGATGTTACTCTGGGATTAATCCTCCTCCAAAATCGCTTTGCACGAGGGTATGAGCGACCCAAACGGATTCGTCGGCGTTACAAAGGGTTCTTCCGAACAATCAGGCAGGATCCAGGGAGTAATTGGCTACGGAGAACTACCCCGGTTGTAACGTCAGTTATCGTTAACTCAACAGCACCTTTGATATTCTGAATTTAGCCTGAAATTACTCACACGACTCGCAACAAAGCAGCGGGGGAAGAGCCACAGGACTCAGTACAGGTCCCAGTACAGGCACTTCCAGGGAAGCTGCCACCAAACTGTCACCAAAGAGCCGTGTGCTCGTACGTGACGCCGCCGAGGCAGCTCCACCAGAGCCAGGAGCGCTCCCAGCCAAGGCCGCGGTCCCTCGGTTACACAACGCCACGAGGAACACATCCAAGCTCTGTCTACGTGACAACGTCCGCCCTCGCCAGCCACTCTCAGCCACAAAAGCGGCCGAGAGGAGGCTCAAGGACGACGTCCCTCGCCCAAGACCCGACGCTGCCGGCAGAGCCGAGGCATCCTGCTGCCCCGGCCTCTGGGCACAAAATAAACTCTTCTCTCTCGCATGAGCTAAAACAGAGAGGAGTCTCCGCACCTACAACACACGAAGCACAAGACCACGTGCCATCGCTTACTCAGATAACTAGAGATCTCAGAGACAAAAACAGACACGAAAGGGGCTACAGGGAAGCTGGAGAAGGGCTTTTTATGGGGTCCTGTAGTGACAGGACAAGGGGCAACGGCCTGAAGCTGCAAGAGGGGAGATTTAGATTAGATAGAAGGATGAAATTCTGCCCCATGAGAGTGGTGAGGCACTGGCACAGGCTGCCCAAGGAGGGTGTGGATGCCCCATCCCTGGAAGTGTTCAAGGCCAGGTTGGACGGGGCTTGGAGCAACCTGGGCTGGTGGCAGAGAGGGGTCCCTGCCCA
The DNA here is from genome assembly GCA_020746105.1 of Trogon surrucura. Lineage (NCBI taxonomy): Eukaryota > Metazoa > Chordata > Aves > Trogoniformes > Trogonidae > Trogon > Trogon surrucura. Next base: position 745,773 of record CM036617.1, on the reverse strand, counting down.
GGGCAGGAGGGTAGAACTAGATGATCTTCAAGCTCTCTTCCAACCTTAACCACTCAACGATTCTATGAAAAATAGGCTTTTTTTTCAATGGCCGTGGTTGCCCTCCCACTCCTCTGCCTCGCCAACCCCCGAGGGCTGCTCAAACGCTCCCTTGCCCACGCTGGCCTCCCGCACCGGGGGGTTCCGTACCTCCGCAAGCGCGCCTCGAGGAAGGGCAGTCGCTCCTCTCTCAAGCTGCCTCCACACAACTCCCCTATTCCTGGTACGAGGAGATCAACGGCTGCAACCTTCAAAGAAAGAAACCCAACGTGAGCCGCGCCGTGCCGCTGACAGCAGAAGTACCGGCGACGCTGGGTGGCTGTTTGTGAGAAGCTGCTGTCCTTTTTTATTGAGTCCAGGACACGTGGGGAAGTACGTGCAAGTGCTTGGAAGGTCCCTTGTGGGCAGAAGGCTGGGAGGGAGCTTTACAATAATAAGAAAACACAAACTGGTGGGCAGCAGGATGGCCATGAGCCAGCAGTGTGCTCTCGTGGGCAAGAAGGCCAAGGGTATCCTGGGGTGTGTGAGAAGGGGAGTAGCCAGTAGGTCAGAGAGGTCCTCCTGCCCCTCTGCTCTGCCCTGGTGAGGCCACATCTGGAATCTTGTGTCCAGTTCTGGGCCCCTCAGCTCCAGAGGGACAGGGAACTGCTGGAGAGAGTCCAGCGCAGCCACGGGGATGATGGAGGGAGTGGAACATCTCCCTGAGGAGGAAAGGCTGAGGGAGCTGGGGCTCTGCAGCTGGAGAAGAGGAGCCTGAGGGGTGACCTCACTCCTGGGTATAAACATGGAAAGGGGGAGTGTCAGGAGGACGGAGCCAGGCTCTGCTCAGGGATGTCCAGGGACAGGACAAGGGGCAGTGGGTACAAGCTGGAGCACAGGAGGTTCCACCTCAGCATGAGGAGAAACTTGTTGGCTGTGCGGGTGCCGGAGCCCTGGCCCAGGCTGCCCAGAGAGGGTGTGGAGTCTCCTGCTCTGGAGACTTTCCAACCCGCCTGGACGCGTTCCTGTGGGGCTGCCCTGGGTGACCCTGCTCTGGCAGGGGGTGGCACTGGGGGATGTCTAGGGGTCCCTCCCAGCCCCAACATCCTGTGGTTCTGTGTAAACAAGCTGAGGACCTCTACAACAGGTAGCATTAGCTGAACCCACCAGATCACTCTGGTGACAACCTGCACACGCTGGCGAGCCTGAGCAAGGTACAAAAAACCCAACAGCAGCTCACAAGGAGACAAAAACAGAAGGGGAATTTTCCTGAAGCCATGATTCCCTCAGAGTCCAAGCTGCTCTCATGCTTGTAACTCGTGTTGACCCCATGTGCCCCCATCCCCTGAGCCAGCTCTGGCGGTAACGCTACCGACGGATCAACAGCACCAACGTGCTGACCCACGTGGCAGGATCCCGGCGTCACCACCTGTACTCTTGGCTTTGGGCTAGTTTTCTTCCCTGTTTTTTTTTGTAGTTACTTCTCTGATCCCACAGCTGAGCTGCTGCTACAATTAACGGCAGCGAAGCAACAGTGGAGCACTGTGGGGCACTTGCTCTTTTTTGCAGAAGCAACCTTTCAGGTGGCATCAGTTCCACCTTCGCGTGAGACTTCCTTCCAACGCACGAGACTCATGGAGGAGGATTTTACATATCGTGTCCGCCTGCTGTCTGAGGATTACATGGGTGGCAGATTTGGATGACAAGAGTAATCGGGGGCTGCTCGGAGCCACGCGGTTCCAGGCATTTCACCTACTCGTAAAGAAGTCCACCAGGAAAAGACAAACTATGGTAAATGTGTCTTAAAGAACTTAAGCAAAAACTTAACGCTACCAAACACATGAATCCTCCTTCCGTTGTTCCTGCTTTGGGGATTTCTTCTGCAACTAAGCAGGATCACCTGGTGGGCTTGGACTTCTTGACCAGGAAGCCACAGAATCACAGAATCACAGAATCACAGAATGTCAGGGATTGGAAGGGACCTCGAAAGATCATCCAGTCCAATCCCCCTGCCAGAGCAGGAACGCCTCGATAATGCTACACAGGAACGTGTCCAGGCGGGTCTTGAATGTCTCCAGAGAAGGAGACTCCACAACCTCCCTGGGCAGCCTGGGCCAGGGCTCCGTCACCCTCACTGAGAAGAAGTTTCTTCTCGAGTTTAAGCGGAACCTCTATGTTCCAGTTTCAGCCCATTACCCAGCAGAAGACTCCCCTCACGTGTCTGTCTATCAGCAGGCTGAGACACACACCCAGCCAAAAAAAAAAGCAGCGTGACCCGTGGCCTCACCGTGTGCTGAGGTCCATCTCCGTTGTCCCGCATGTAGAAAGGCTTGAGGTCGTACGGGTAGTTGACCACGAACACAGGCAGCTCGCCACAGTGCTTCACCAGGTACTTCTCGTGTTCCGTCTGGAGGTCACAGCCCCACTGCAGGGAGAGCAAAAAGGACCTGGGATCCCGCTCTGGTGCACCCGCCCCTGGCAAGAGGCACCACAGAACCCTCACGTAGGGGAGACGGGAATAACGTGAAACCAAGCGCGGCAACGACTTGCACGGGCCGCTGGGGACTCTTGCTAACCAGAGGGGGTTTCATGAGTTTTAAGGCAGGGCAAAGCAATGAAAATAATGGGGTTTAACTTCCACGGGACAGGGCCGGATCATCACTGCATCGGGCCCAAGCATCTGGTATCGAATCTGAAAAAAACCCCACAAATAAACAAACAAACAAGAAAAAAGCCCAAACGACGCTCTGCAAAGCTTAAGGGCAACAGGCACCTCTCCAGTGAGCTCACTGAGCCCTCCAAACCTGCTTCATTTCAGCATCGCCTTCGGGAGAGCAAGTCCCATTTTACAGATTGAGGCAAGAGGATGGGTTGTCAGGCCCAGGGAGGGGGCTGAGTCACCATCCCTGGAGGGGTTTAACAGAAGGGTAGATGTTGCCTTGAAGGACGTGGGTTAGTGGGGTTGACAGGGCTGGGTAAAGGTTGGACTCAATGACCTTGGAGGTTTCTTCCAACTGCAACTGCTCTGTGACACAGGGAGCAGCTCCGCCGGGCTGGCCGCGCTCTCGCCTGCCGTGTCCTGCACCACGTTCATTCTCCCTTAAGAAAACCCCGCGTCCTGTGAGCCAATTCCTTGCTCCCAGAAAGCTCGGACATTTGCAAAGCCCTTTACTTCTCCTTTCTTCCAGCAGTGCTGTCATTCTGTGGCTTTTGACCAGAGACCCTCCAGTCCGTTACAGAAGAATATCGGGGGAGCGGAAGGGGAGGAGGGGAACAGATATTCTGCAGAATCTCCTCGTCTGAAAACATCCTGAGTTTGCTACCTCACACCAGGGTCGTACAGACACAGGATTTGAGGTTCCCTCTCATACACAGAGGCGAGAGAGTTGCCCAATTGGCTGCAGAGGCAGTTTCAGCCAGAGGGTTATCCTCCTCAGAGCACCAGAACCAGCTGGAGATGAATCAGGATACCCAGGAGATGAGCACCACCAGCAATGCTCTCCCTGCTGGGGTGCCTGTGTGAAAATACCATTTTCAAACCACAGCTGAAAATACCGTTTTCAGAAAACCCTCATCTAACAGCGTTAGGAAGACCAGCACGTGATTCTTCTTCCCAGTCAACACCCAAACTTTGGAAAGACATGGGATTCCCTTTACCGACAGCTACAGCACACGGTATTTCGACGTGGTTTTGGCCCTTGTCAAACTTCTGGTGCTGCTCTAGCCCAACTCCTTTACTTAAGGGCTGTCACAGCAACTCTCCTTGGATGACGGCTACTGAACCCACAACCCGCTCGCACACGGGCACGGGAAACACTTTTGGGAAGCACTTTTGGTCCTTCGACAGCAAACTCATCACTTCCCTCCCTGCAAACGTGATGTGCTCTCCTGCTGCAGACCCCGCTCCTCACCTCGCCCGCAAAGGGCAGAAGCTCTCCCAGGGTCACGCCCAAGCAGACCCCGCAGGAGGCAGAAAACCCGTGTGCAGCGACAGCCCCCACGACGTCGGAAAGAGAGAAACGAGACCTACGGAGCTCGGTCTGGATGGGGCACCCGGCAGCTGCCTCCTACCTCTGGCTGGAAAGCGAACGGCTGAGAAGCTCGCTTCAAAATTTCCACTGCTTCACTGTAGGAAATTCTGCAAGAGAGAATAAAAAAAAAAGCAAGCCTTTAAGATAACTATGAAAGGAATAACAAGAGAGTTTTCTGGCTAAGTGCCGCACCGGAAAATTAAGGAGGCATTTCCCCACGGCCGTGCCAAGTTGTGCTGTGATGTCAGACTTCCCAGCAGCGCTGCTTTGGCCAGAAACCAAAACCCAACTCATACGGCCAGAGCCCCGCGTCCTCCTGCGCTCCAGCCACGCGCAGCGCAGGAAGCGAGAAGCTCCCCAGGCGCTTCTGCATCATCGCAACCTCGCATTTGAGTCAGGGGTGAGCTCTGCGGAGACCGGCTCCGCAGAAATTTGTGGATTTTATTTTAAAGCAAAAAAAACGTGCCCTCACCGGCACAGCTCCAACAGCACGACGTTAGGCAAAAATATCCGAGTGCAAAGGGCTTGTCACCCCAACATTTTCACTTTCCTTTGTCAAAATCGCAAGATTTATTTGCAGTCAAAGCGTCTCCACTCCTCTGACAGACCTGAGAGCAGACGCTCCACTGACTCGCACCAGTCCCAAGGAGCAGCACGACAGCAGAGCAAACACCCAAAGCGCAGTGAAGGATGCTCCAGGTTTGATAACTGCAAACCAAGACTCAGTGGAAGATACTTTTACCAACAAGTTTTCCACATAACAAGCAAATGCTGTGGGCAGAGAGAAGAGAGAATAACTTGATCACAGTAATCTCATCTCTCTGTGCCATTGGCTAAATCCAATTATAAACCAGTGGCCAGCCCTTGGGCCCTCAGCACAAGAAGGACGTGGAGCTGCTGGAGCGGGTCCAGAGGAGGCCACAGAGATGCTCAGGGGCTGGAGCAGCTCTGCTGCGAGGACAGGCTGAGGGAGCTGGGGCTGTTCAGCTGGAGAAGAGAAGGCTCCTGAAGGGGAGACCTTAGAGCGGCCTCCCCGTGCCTGGAGGGGCTGCAGGAGAGCTGGGGAGGGACCCTGGGTCAGGGGCTGTAGCGTCATGACAAGGGGCAGTGGTTTTAAACTAGAGCAGGGTTGATTTAGATTAGGTATCAGGAGGAAGTTCTTTACTCCGAGGGTGGTGAGACCCCGGCCCAGGGTGCCCAGAGAGATGGTGGAGACTCCATCCCTGGAGACATTCCAGGTTGGGCTGGATGAGGCTCTGAGCAACCTGATTCAGTTAAAGCTGTCCCTGCTCTCCGCAGTGAATGGACAAGATGAACTGGGAAGGTCCCTTCCAGCCCAACCATCCTGTGATTCTATGAAGAGCAGGAGCTCTTTACACCCAGCTACAAGTTTTCACTAATACAGGGAAGGTTTCTGGAGGAAACAGCTCAAGAAGGAATGCATGGCTCCACGGGTTTGGGCTATGTGAGGCCATGGTCCAAACGAGGTGGATCACTGGCAGAGGTTACAGAATCACAGGATGTTGGGGTTGGAAGGGACCCCTAGAAATCACCCAGTGCCACCCCCTGCCCGAGCAGGGTCACCCAGGGCAGCCCCACAGGAACGCGTCCAGGCGGGTTGGAAAGTCTCCAGAGCAGGAGACTCCACACCCTCTCTGGGCAGCCTGGGCCATGGCTCTGTTACCCTCACAGTGAAAAAGTTTTCTCTCAATATTTTTATGGAACCTCCTATGTTCCAGCTTGCACCCGCTGCCCCTTGTCCTGTCCCTGGACATCCCTGAGCAGAGCCTGGCTCCATCCTCCTGACACTCCCCCTTTCCATGTTTATACCCAGGAGTGAGGTCACCCCTCAGGCTCCTCTTCTCCAGCTGCAGAGCCCCAGCTCCCTCAGCCTTTCCTCCTCAGGGAGATGCTCCACTCCCTCCATCATCCCTGGGGCTGCGCTGGACTCTCTCCAGCAGTTCCCTGTCCCTCTGGAGCTGAGGGGCCCAGAACTGGACACAAGATTCCAGATGTGGCCTCCCCAGGGCAGAGCAGAGGGGCAGGAGGACCTCTCTCCACCTACTGGCTACTCCCCTTCTCACACACCCCAGGATGCCTTGGTCTCAGGTTCAAGGTGTGTCACCGCTGTGTGTGAGCCAGGAAGGTCCCAGATCTGCCAGGAGCTGAGGAAGACAGAGGCAGGGAGGGAGAGACGGTCTGACTCACTCTCTCTTTCCTTGGACCATGGGAGAATCACAGAAGCATTGAGGTTGGAGAAGCCCTTTACGATCACCGAATCCAACCATTAACCCAGCAATGCCAGGTCCACCCCTGGCCCGTGCCACGAAGCACCAGCAGGTGAGCGCAGCTCCCTCCTCTCAGGAACATCAGTGCAAAGAGAGGTCTGAAATGGGGAGACAGTGACCTCGGCGAGGTCTCCCGCAGTGCTCACGCAGGCAGGAGGCACAGGGAGGGTCTGTCATCAAGCTGGTGCCCAAGCAGCTCCCCAACGTTGTGTGGGCCAAGTGGGAAAGCAGCACTGTCTGAAGAGAGAGGTAAGAGCTGGGGTTCTCGGGGACCAAGGACGGAAACCCAAACCCTTCGGCTTGTGAGCACTCGGAGAACTGGGAAAAGGAGTCGCACAAGCAACCAGGAATAGAAAACCCAGCTGGGATTTTTAAATATCGAAACCCAGTTTCATAAAAAGGGAGCCGCTGGGAGTGGAAGTGTGAAAGAAAGCCAAAAGCAAGCGAGGGAGCGAGAAAAGAGGGGGCACCCTCAGGGGAACAGGGCCTTCCCCAGGGGAGGGAAAGCCAAAAGGCAGCAGGTTCAGCTGCCAGGCTCATGCAGAGACCCAAGGGCAAGCAGTGAAGAGCACAAAGGGAACTGCAGTTCATGCTCTTCTGGAGACATTGTGCAAACCCAGGAGACAGCGAGTCGGGGAAGAAACAGAACATACACAAAACAGCAACTCTTTCCCCGAAAGCCCTCGTCCAGACCGTTTTGAAACAGAAGTACTTACGTCACAAATCTGTTCTTCAGCGCTTGTTCCAACCTGTCCTTGGTCAAAACGAGAGAAAACAAAAAAGGTAAAGCTAAGGGTTCGGGGGCCCAGGAGAAACTCAGAAAAGCTGCCTCTCTCTCAGATTTTATTTGTAGGTTTGCACCAGGATCTAGGCATGGCTTTAAAAATCCACTCCTGGCCACGCGGTGCTGAACGAGCACCTGACTGCTGGAGCTGATGGAGCAGAAGCTGCCGGGCAGCCTGACAGCTCCAGCTCCGCCACATCTGCGACCGGCTACACAGAGCTGTGTGTCCTCTCTCTCGGCCTGGACAACCACTTGTGTTCAGGCTGACTTTTAGCTCTTCACAGTTTGTTAATGCAGGAAAACACAGTTCAAAAAAAAAAAAAAAAAAAGAAGCCTCCCTAGAGCCAGAAGTCCCCCAAATGTGTAACGGGACTGCAGCTCTCTCCTGACACATTTATTACCTTCTGGGCAGGAGCTACGTATTTATGAAAAAGCTCAACATCACGAGGACATCTGGAGAGCACTGTGCTCGTCGCCGTCTTGAAAAGATCTTCCATAACCTAGCAGAGAAAACAGGAGGGCACAAAGAATTAACCCTGCTTAGGTGTCCCAGACTAGAAATAAACCAGCCGAAGGGTGCAGAAGGAGCTCCCAGCCTCCCACAGGGTCTGCCTGCAGAAGAGGGTCCCAGCTTGCTAATGCTCCAAATTGGCAGAACCCCTCAGCAACTGATGAGGGCTGGGACTTGTATTTCGGGTACAAGTTTAGGGCTTCAGTGTGTGCTGACGGCCCCAGGAGGGGATTTTGGGTGAAAAAAGCACGGCTACAATATCCAAGCAACAGCCCTGCTTAGCCACAAGCACACAGGTCACCGCCAACAGGGGTTACCGCTCTCAGATCTGTTATTCGTGAGGTGTCTGCCCTGTAATGAGCAATTCTGGGGTTTGCTTTGTTGTTAGAGGAGGCAGCACAAAAGGAGAGGAGAAGAAACGAGTCCTGGCCCCGAACAGCTCACAGGCGGAGCAAAGCGCAGCGAGCATCAGCGCAGGGATGTCTGAGAACCTCAGGAAAGATGTGGTTTCATTTCCCTGCGCTAATGTGGATTAACTAAGTGACATTACCATCCCATCTGGATATGCTGACCCTGGAAAATGGGCTTCACCCCACGAGAAATCAGATCATAGAATCATAGAATCATAGAACAGTTCAGGTTGGAAAAGACCCTTGGGACCATCAAGTCCAACCATTGACCCTACACTACAACCATTAACCCTACACTACAACCACTAACCCTACACTACAAGCTCACCCCTAAGCCATCTCACCCAAAGAGCACTGCTTTGGTTCTGAACACAAAGAAAAGCCCCCACGCAGGAGCCCGTTGCATGTTGATCAGCCCGTTTTTGGAGTAGTTTTCTCTTTTTGGTCAAGCAGAGCAGACCACGCGAGATACTCGCCGCGGCGCAGATTAGGAGCTCCCAGGACTCCTCGTCGCCTCATGTCTGCATGGAGCAGGCAGTCAATACCAGTGTGGCTGGGGACTGCCCTGCTGGAGAGCAGCACAGGGGAAAGGGACCTGGGGGTGCTGGTGGGCAGCAGGGTGGCCATGAGCCAGCAGTGTGCCCTCGTGGGCAAGAAGGCCAAGGGCATCCTGGGGTGTGTGAGAAGGGGAGTAGCCAGTAGGTCAGAGAGGTCCTCCTGCCCCTCTGCTCTGCCCTGGGGAGGCCACATCTGGAATCTTGTGTCCAGTTCTGGGCCCCTCAGCTCCAGAGGGACAGGGAACTGCTGGAGAGAGTCCAGCGCAGCCACAGGGATGATGGAGGGAGTGGAGCATCTCCCTGAGGAGGAAAGGCTGAGGGAGCTGGGGCTCTTTAGTTTGGAGAAGAGGAGCCTGAGGGGTGACCTCACTCCTGGGTATAAACATGGAAAGGGGGAGTGTCAGGAGGACGGAGTCAGGCTCTGCTCAGGGATGTCCAGGGACAGGACAAGGGGCAATGGGTACAAGCTGGAACACAGGAGGTTCCACAAAAATATGAGAAAAAACTTTTTCCCTGTGTGGGTGCCGGAGCCCTGGCCCAGGCTGCCCAGGGAGGGTGTGGAGTCTCCTGCTCTGGAGACTTTCAAAACCCACCTGGATGTGTTCCTGTGCGCTCTGCTGTAGGTGATCCTGCTCTGGCAGGGGGATGGACTGGATGATCTTTGAGGTCCCTTCAAACCTCTAACACTCTGTGATTCTGTGATTCTGTGATCCCAACCCTCTTTGAAAACCACCCTCCTCACCCCCGCCTCCACCGTGAGGAGCCGGGCAGAGGAGCATCACCTCGGCCTGGGATGGGATCAGGTGTTTCCCAAAAAAAAGCAACTCTGAAAGTCCTGCCACTTCCAGGTTTGGTTTTGTTTCTGTTGGCCAACAATTGCTTCATCGCTGCAGAGCTGAGAGGAGCAAAGTACCCACCAGCGATACCTGGGTGAGCAGCGGTGCCCAGACAGCACAAAGGCCAGGGAAGACTGGAAGACGTTCTTCCCCATGAGGGTGGGGAGACCCTGGCACAAGTTGCCCAGAGAGGGGGTGGCAGCCCCATCCCTGGGAGTTTTTAAGGCCAGGTTGGATGGGGCTCTGGGTAGCCTGATCTAGTGGGGGATGTCCTTGCCCATGAGGATCTAGATGATCTTTAAGGTCCCTTCCAACCCTGTCAATCCTATGATTCGATGACTCTATGACTGAGCGTGAAATGATGAACCTGATGTTGAGCCAGCAGAGCTGAGGAAGAAGCAGGTCTCTGCCTCGCAAGGAGCCAGACCTGACGGGGCAAGAGGAACAAAAGGCACAGGGAAGGAGAAGCTGGGCTACTGCCACGCTGAGACGAGGCTTCCAACACGTCGTTCAGTCTCGCACGTTCAGAAGAACATTCTCCACCCCCAGCCCCAAAGAGCACCCCCGTGTCCCACCAGCCGGGAGATCCGGCCGTGCCGACGCCTCCAGAGCCAGGTCCAACCTCCAGGCTCCTGCACGGACCCCGTTCGAAAAGGGACGATGTGGCTGAAGGAGCAGCATCAGCTCATGCAGATGAACGGTTTTACCCCTCCTCGTACTCCAACACGGAGGGAAGGAGAAGCTGGAATTCCTGCTGCTGAGAGGCAACTAACCAGTCAGTCAGCTCTGAACTTTCTTCAGAGTAGCCAGGAAAAGGCTTATGCAAATGAAATCAGCAAACTTCTTGGCAATTCATCCGGTTTCACCAGGCAGAGACGAAGGAATTTTACATTAAGCTTCCTCTTTCCAGAAAATGAAAGTATCATCTGGTTTCAGAAAAGCACGTTGTTTAATTAGCGCTTTTTTTTTTGTTTCCCTCGCTGTGCGATAAAGTAACAATTAGGTTCCCACAGCATTCGACATCAGCAGCTTCCTCTGGTGGAAAAAAGCTGTGGGTGGGATGGGAACAAACAATCTGAGCAAGATTTCCAGGTCTGAGACTGAGGTTTTATTCTGGCAAAGAACGACAGACACGTGGGTCATGCGTTGGCCTCCTCACTGCTCCTGTTGTTATTTATGCCAAACGGGTCCTGGGCACGAATGGTGGAGGGGGAAAAAAAAAGGGGGAGAAAACCCCCCCCTCGAACTAAGTTATGGCTTTAAGCAGATCATATAATGAAGGGCTGGGAGGCAAACTGTCTGAAGAGCGGAGAAGCACAACCGCCGGCTGGCTGGCGTGAGGGAAGGCACGAGCTGGAGATCCGGGCGAAGGGATCGGTCCGAACGGATCCTGAAACACGTTTGGTCAGGGGAAAAGCCACTGGAATCGCGGCGAGCAGCTCGCCCCAGCACTGGGACTCCTCGGGCCCCAAACGCCGTTAATTTGGTCTCTTCACAACAGAAATGCAGAAGCGGTGCTGGTAGGAGGGTGGGCGAGGGGGCAGAGGTCCCCAAACACTGTGATTCTGTGGCAGAGGGAACAATTTTCCCTCCTCCCTCTCTTTCAGAGAAATTCATCAGTACCAACCTTGCCCCTCCCTGACGCTGCTGTGAAACGTAACGGTCAACTGCCCAACTTCCACTAGAAGCAGCTTCATTTTAATCATCGCTTGATTCTAACTTGGGGCTTTTGATACTGCAGCTTACCCTCTTGCACAGGACATCGTGACCAGAGTTGAAACAAAGGAAACCACCACCAAAAAAAGCAGTAAATGGCAGCAGCAGCAATCGCCGGGTGCTCTGCGCTAGGAGCAGGGCTCAAATCTCCACCTGCGTTACGTCAAGCGCTTCCGGAAACATCACAAGAGCTGCCAGGAGGATTTTGGTTTCGGTGTTTACCTGGGGCATGCGTAGGAGGCATCACGGGGATCACGGAGTACTGACGTGTGAAGCACTCACCAAGCAGCCCGTCATTCCTTGCCCTCGTGCTCACTCACCCCGTTTGTGTGCGCACACACGGAGGGGAGATTCGCGTCTGATCTCAGTCATAACATCTCCTCTCCACACAACCGACAGCTCAGGAGCTGCTCTGGAGAGACGCCGCTTCCAAATTAATTTTGATGAAGTAGGTAACTAGTGGAAGACGACAATTCTGCAATTCTGCCCTCAGGATAGAGCTTAAATAGCAGGTGTTAAATTGTGTTCTCCATCTTAAAGAGACGGGTTCTCCATCTCTGAAAGGGACAGCGGTGAGAGGATGTGCTCACGGAATCACAGAATGTTGAGGGTTGGAAGGGACCTCTAGAGATCCCCCAGTGCCACCCCCTGCCAGAGCAGGGTCACCCAGGGCAGCCCCACAGGAACGCGTCCAGGCGGGTTGGAAAGTCTCCAGAGCAGGAGACTCCACACCCTCTCTGGGCAGCCTGGGCCAGGGCTCCGGCACCCGCACAGCCAACAAGTTTCTCCTCATGGTGAGGTGGAACTTCCCATGTTCTCACTTAAACCCGTTATTCCTTGTTCTATCACTGGGCACCACTGAGAAGAGGTTTTCAAGTCCCTTCATCATCCTCGTCGCTCTCCGTTGGAGAGTATATATATATATATATATATAGTCCAACGGAGTCCAACGGAGAGCGACGAGGATGATGAAGGGAGGAGGTCCCAAGGAGACTCCACACCCTCTCTGGGCAGATTGTCCCCTTCCCCTTGCCCCCCACCCCTCAGATATTTCTCTACGTCCATAAGGTCCCCTCTCAGCCGTCTCCTCTCCAGGCTGAACAGCCCCAGGTCTCTCAGTCTCTCTTCCCAGCAGAGATGTTCAGTCCCTGGATCGCCCTCACAGCTCTCACGATCTCATTACAGAAGATGAACTCCAGGCATAGACTCCCAAGAACACCCTCAGGAAAACGTCCTTCTGGCATTTCCTGACTTCACAGCCCAAATAACGTGGGGCTTAGCCTGGTTTTGTACGTGCACGTGAGGAAATTTGGTAACGACTGCATCATACAGCTGAGACCTCATTAGCGTCCCAAGTGAAGTGGGATCCTTTAAACCCACCACATGGCCAAGACAATGGAACAAAATCCAGGAGAGAAGGACCTACGAGTACACACACCTCCGAGAGAGGGAGAGCAGTGGCAGCACTGACAGATGAGACCGGAGACCCTGGATCTCCAACTCGGGCACTTCCATACAAACCAGTCCCCCTCCACCATCCAACCTGGGCTCCTCACACCCCCTCTTTGTCACCCAGCTTGGAGGGAAAAGGCCCGCGGGCAACTTGACGCAACTTCTTGACTAAGACCGTCCTGGCAAGCGTCCCCAACCCACGCCAGCACCCCCCAGTGCTGGGAGAGGCTGTTCACAAGGGCCTGCGGTGATACAAAAAGGGGCAATGGTTTTAGAGCAGAGCAGGGGAGATTTAGATGAGATTTAGGAAGAAATTCTTCCCTGTGCGGGTGGTGATGCCCTGGCCCAGGTCACCCAGAGCAGCTGTGGCAGCCCCTCCCTGGCAGTGCCCAAGGCCAGGCTGGACGGGGCTGGGAGCGACCTGGGCTGGTGGGAGGGGTCCCTGCCCAGGGCAGGGGGTGGAACCAGATGATCTCCAAGGTCTCTTTCACCCCAAACCACCCCGTGGTTCTACGACACCTTCACCCGGCGCTGCGCAGGCAGGGCTCTCCACAGAAAGTGTCGTGACACCCGCATGGGAGGACTTTAAGGTTCTTTGCAGCGCTAAAACACGCTCTGGTGCAGAACAGAAATTTAGATTCCACGATCAGGGCAAATGAGACTTCACAAGAACTGTGCTACAATTTGGGAATCACAGTTCCGTGCTGTTACAGCTGGGGGAAAAAAGCTGCTGCTCTAAGATTTCAGGCCTTTTGCTCCCAAACACGTATCACAGTTATTGAATCTGGTTTTTTTCCCTTTTATTTTGTAAGGGAGGCTCTGTTTCTCTTGGAGCTTTGGCTGACAGAAAGATGCCCAGCCTTATCCGTGAGCAGCAACGACGCGCATCTCTGCACAAGGGCGTGGAAGCAAATATGTCAAGATGTCCCAGCAGCAGCCGGGCGCTCCCAGCACACTAACTCGCTGAAGTTGGAGGTACCCAAACCAACTGTGGAACACCAATTTTAAAAATAAATCTTAAACAATCCAGCTCTTTATGTGAGGACGAGGTTCAGATGCTAACCCTGGCCAAGAGCCCCCAAGGCTTCCAACCGGGTGTTTCGCACCGAACAAAGACCTTGCAGATGACGACGAACAGAGAAACTGCCCGGCGGGCAGATGCAAGAGAGGGCACTGAATTTAGGTCAGTCTTGTGGGGAAAGAGAAACTTAACTCAGGCTTTAGAGCAGTGTCAGTTTGGGTTTTGGTTTGGGTTTTTTTTTAAAAAAACAAAACAAAACAAACCAGAGGTTGCCCAATGGTTTAAGAATAAAGAAAACGGGAACTCCGCTCCTGCAAAGGAGAACATCACAAAAGCGAGCGTGTCGCAAGGCAGAATCGCTGCGAGGAACCCGAACCGCCGCTGCCCGGAGACCTTCTGTGAGGGGGAGAGATGGTGCCAAGGACTTTGGGGCGGAGGGAAGAAGTGAAACAGAGACTTCGCAGGATGTTCAGCAACAACAAAAGCCAAGCCAAGGGTGGGGGGAAGTTCCTCCTTCCCCTGCAGATAGACACCCTGCACATTCCAGAAAGGTTCTCAAATCTACCTCTCCGGACCCTCTGAACCGGCTGTCTGCACTTCGAAAGCCCAGGAAGGAGGGTTCTCAGCACAAGAGCACAGACACGCTCACGCGGTGTTCCAGGGCTCACAGAAAACCTGCTCCTTACACCAGATAAAAGCGGCGAAGATTTCAATCAGCTCCTGATGACCGAGAGAAACAGCAGGCTCGGGAGGGCGCAAACACGTACCTGCGCTGCGCTCTAAGGACTCACAAAGTTGTTCTGGAGAAAAGGAGAGAGAAAGGGAAGAGCGGGATGCTCTCCGGGATGGAGCAGGGAGAGTTCCGAGGAGCCCAACGCCGCTCCGACACACAGGCAGGGCAGGGCCGGTCATACAGACCCGTATGGCCCAGGCTGAAGAAACCTGGGTGTTATTTCAGAAACCTGTAGCCAGAGCCTCAGCTCTTCTTCTTTTTAAGGCTGTTTCCCTGCTAACTTTCCAAGCAGCTCAGACAGATGAGAGCACATGCGGGTGTTTACCCACGAGTCGTGCTGGGCATGAGCTCTCTCATGCCAAGACCAGACGCGTTCGCATCCATCCTGGGGTTAACCTGCAGCCGAGAGATCAGTCCCGAAGAACCAAAAGCGAGCTGACTAAGGACTGCTCAGCCACAGGGAGTAGTACACCATCAGTTCCCGGCACCACAGCAACCGTGCAGCCCCACCTTGGGATGAGGGATGTGCCTGCACCTACATCTTCCCTCCCAACCCCGCTCCGTGGCCTCAGCTCCGCCGAGCAAACCCTGATCCTGAGGGAAGTCCCGCTGCAACCCCTCCCCAGCTGACACGGACAACAGGAGGGAGCAGGGAGCACAGCTCAGGGAGAAGGAGTCTCCCACAGAGACTTTTGGGAGCGCTCACCTGCATGATGTCCTGGAGGCTCTCGGTGAAGGACAGCTCAGCCTCCACCATGTAGAACTCTGCCAGGTGCCGGCGACTCTGCGAGTTTTCCGCTCGGAACGTGGGGCCGAAGGTGAACACGTGGGTGAAAGCCCTGCAAGGCAACAAGAAACAGGCGGGTGAGGCCCAGCACACAAGCAGGTCTGTTTTACTTTAAGCCCCCACTTTTCAGCCAGGACCCAGGAGCGTGTTTCCCTTCCACCTTCAAGCAGTTCAGGGGCGCTGCTGGCTGTGCTGCTCTTACATTTCTTCCTCCAGGCGTGGAGACGAGTTATTCACAGCTCTCGGGGAGGCTGCCCAAACCCTGCCCAGCTCTCAGCAAACACCCCTTGTGCTCAGGACACCTTCTGTCGCTGTGCGGGAATGAAAAAGCACATTCTGCAGAACCCGATCGCTAGAGACGCACCCGGACGTCGCGCCAGCCAGGCCCCCCCAGCCCGCGGCCCTTCACGCTTGTCTGGCCGCGAGCTCTGAGCTTTCTGGATCCTGGGACACCCGAAATCTTGCCAGAGCAGAGCAGGACCTGCTGCAAGGCTGGTGCACAAACGGAGCGGTGGCTGGAGAAGCCTGGTGCGAGGGCTTCGCAGGCTGCAGTCCCCATCTAGTGGCAAGACCAAAGTCTGTTGCCAGAAATGCCTTTGCGATGAAGAACCAGGTCCTTCCACGTGGCTACAAAGGGTTCTGCTGGAAGGGGCCCATCCCTGCTGCAGAGAGCACATGGGCTCTTCCAAGGGAAGCGGTGGATTCCTCAGCTTCAGCCAGTTTTAAGGCTCAGCCTGACAGGGCTGGGCCAGCTCATTTGAACTGTTTCTGTACCTTAAACGGTTGGATTAGATGATCCTCGAGGTCCCTTCCAACCTACTATTCTGTGATTCTATGAATCATTTTGGGACATCATTTTACGTCGTCTCCTACCACGAAGCTGTTTCTCCAGCAGCCTCCCGGGGAGTCCACCCAAACAGCTGCGCTCCCACGGGATGCAAACCGTGATCGGGGAGAGAGCGAGGCGCTTCGGAAAACCACAGCCCGGGCAGCTGCTCTCCCTGGTACATCTTTAACTCGACATTATTTTTAGCTGCAGACAGCGCGCAGGGGAAAAAGAACCCGATCAGCGGAGATTAAGCACGGTTTAACGCTCACGAAAGGGCGCGTGCTAATTGCTGGGGCTGGCGTCCGACTCGCGTCTCGCTCTGCGAGTCTGAAACAGATGCTCGCTGAAGTTTCCGCACAGGCTCATTTTGCTGAAGTGAGGTTTAACTAAACACCCCCACAACAAGCCCCGTTTCTCCTCTGCCCCTTGCGGAGGGACCCGCACTGTGAGCAGAGGAACGCACCCGCTCCCTCGTGTCGCGCGATGGTTCACGGTTACGACCCAAGGATTTTGCCTCCGCGGTAGCAAACACACCAGAACAAAGTCCTGCCTCAAGACTCTGACCACGTTGCCTGCCCGTGGGTTCCTTTTCCCCGCTGGTTCTGCTTCCCCTGCTCCAACAAACGTGCTCGCTGTCTCCTCCTGGCTCCCCTCACTGCGCCCTCTCACGCATCCCCATGGCACCGACGCCGCCGACCCGAGTTTGCAGCAAACATCTTCCCTCAAGCATCGTCTCCAGCCTCTCCTCCTCTGCTTGCTGCAATGTCACCGGGAACTTCTGCCGTCACTTCATCATCCTCCTTCACGCTGCCCTTTGCTTGAGTGTCCATAAAACCCCGGGCAGGCTGAGGTAAGGGCTGCACCAGGAGTGTCACTCACTGCCCGGGTCAGCGTTACCTCATCGGCTCCGCGTGCTGCCCCAGCTGTTGCGCAGAAACGCGCTCTCCCTCACAAGGCCTTCTCTGTTTCGGTTTGGTTTCCCACGCTCAGCCAGCACCCGGCACAACGAGCTCTTGGATCCAGAGCCGAAAGGCCTCGACTGCTATAGCAATACAAACAAATACAAACCAGCGAGGCACTCGGCCAAAAGGCTTCGATGTTTGAGGCGGAACCTGGCAAAAAGTTTCGCTTGCCGGCTCGCGGAGGCCGGCCTGCAGCAGCAAACCACCGACACAGGTTCTCGTGCCACCTGCACCCACGTGTCAGGCTCTGAGTTAAAGGGAGAATTTTCCCTAAATAAATGAGGCAGTCACAAGCTCAGGCTGTCAGTCCCCAGGGCAGGCGAGGGTCTCCAGGACTCTGAGCTGTAATTATTTCCAGCGGAACAGCAGCCCAAGCAGGACGACTAGTGACCTCCCTTCCACAGGGCTGCCTGGCTGCAAGACACCTCAAAAATTAAAAGAACCCTTATTGCTCCAAGACATCAACTGTGGTCAAACACTTCACAGCCACGGATCGGTTCTGTGCCCCAAGAACGAAACCCCTCCGTGCCCAGGACGGAGTTTTGGGGAGGACGAGAGCTGAACAACTCCCACATCTCAGCCTCTCCTCAGCACGAGGCGTCCTGTCGGGACCAGTCTTTGGGAGGGATCGTTCCTTTCTCAGGCTAATAAGGAGAGAGACGGGAGCTGCCCCTGCTCCAGTTTCACGGCACCAAGGGCAAAACGAGTCCTCGTGCTCCGGTGCACGTTCGGCACCTCCACAATGAGCTTCAGGCCAGGGCTGGGACTCCTTCGCTCTATGATAATTGACCATTTCACATTCCCAGACCCCTGCAAGACTTCCAGCGGTTCAAAATAACTTGGAACGTTCTGGCTAAGCCTCCAAAAAGGTCAGTCGGGGTTGTGGGCACTCAAGAGTCTTTCAAAAAGCAAAAATGAAATGAAAATCAGTAGTGCTAGTTCCTCACCTCCAACAAAAGCACAAACACCCAGGAGGGGGGAAAAAGGAATTAAAAGCAAGCCCAACAACCCGTTGAGCCTTTTTGCTTGGCCGTTCCAGGCAGAGCAGTGGGGCCTGAAACACATTTTGCTCTGCCCAGCTCCCCGGGAACATTTTTGCATCCCCTCGGCTGCGGCGCTGGAGCCGGGGCGATGGTGTGGTGGAGGCTTGTTCCCACCAAGGCTGCATTTGTGAGCTCTCTTCACCGCGTGAACACGTGGGAAGGGAGAAACTTCTTCCCTTTCACCCTTATTTTACACCCGAACCCTCTTCAGAAGCAGTGACCTCTCCCAACAGCTTCACGCCACGCAGGACGAGAGCTCATTTCATTTGAACTCGCTGACAATTCATTACCGAGGCAGCGACAGAAACCAGCAGAGAAGCACAAAGCATCCGTGCCCAAAGCTGCTTAAAATCATCCTTCTAATTAACCCCAGGCCGCGCTCGTGGGCCTGAGCGTCTCCGCCTCGCTGGCAATTCTCACACCACAATCCAAATGAAATTAATTGCGCCGACGGCTCCCGAGCCAGGGCTGGATCCTGCTCCTCCTCCAAGCCAGGACGCCGGGGGGCAAAGATGGATTCATGTTGTTGAACCAAGGGGAGGTTCAGGTTGGATGTGAGGAAGAACTTCTTCACTGAGAGGGTTGTCAGATACTGGAGCAGCCTGCCCCGGGAGGGGGTTCAGTCACGTCCCTGGAGGGGTTTGAGAGCAGGGTAGATGCTGCCTTGAGGGACACGGGTTGATTGGGCTGGGAAAGGTTGGACTCGATGGTCTTGAAGGTCTCTTCCAACCAAAACTGCCCAAGGACTCTATGATTGTGCACCTCCGAGTGTGGCTGTGAATCAAGAGGATGCGATGCCCGGGGAGCCAGCTCAGCCCGGGCGCAGCGACGCGGCCGGAGGCAGGGGCTGACGGCTGCGACCCGGGGCCGAGCACCAAACACACCCGGACACCCGGCTCCTCGTCCGCGCCCTCGCTCTCACACCAAAACGCGACGGGTTTCTGTGTAAGCACACGCACGGCGACCGCCCCAGCGGGGCCTGCAGGGACGACTGAGCTGAACAAAAGACAGTTTGCGACAAACCTTATTTTCAGCCGCGCTAAAGGAACCTTCAACTCACCACCAACCCCTCCCTGAAAATCCAACTGTGAGGAAACCGAGAAGCGACGGCGTCTAACCCCAAGACACACTGAGGATTCCCAGTGAGCTCTGGGACTGGTTTTGAAGGATCTGCCTCTGAAACCTAAAGAGCTGTGCCTGTAACTCCACCCTTTCAGCGCCAGGACGATACGTGCACTGATGGCTGGTCACTTAAACGAGGATGAAATGCCCACGATGCCTGCAGGGGAGGAGAGGAGAGCAAGGGGACCCTAAAGCCCTGGAGCTCAGCTCTGTCAGCCACGTCGGCCTTTCCCTTCAGAAGGAAAGGAATTAATGAAGCGAGCCACCTCATTTAATTCCACCCGGTGACTGTATCCGTTACGAGCTCTGTTAAAATTTCTGATGGAGAAGAAAGGGAATATTTTACATCCTTGAGCGACTGCGCCAAAACAAAGCCTCAGAGTTGGATGGAAACACCTGGGGTTTAAGCTCAGCGCAGAAGTAACGCTCCCGTTACTGGTGCTCGGCGGTTTGGATTTTGCGCAACGAAAACGCACGTGTTGCAAGGGCGGCGGAGGGGGTGGAAGTTTATCCAGAAAAAAGGCAGGAAAATGAGTTTTCGAGGATTTCTCACAGAACCTGTCACCAAGCGACCGACGAGCAATGCTAACTCGGGCTGGGTGGATGAAAGCTACCAGAGCAGCGAAGCATCTCCCCAACCAACCACCACCCGCGCCCCGGCAAACAGAGACCTTCTGCGAAGGAGAGACACAAAATGGTTCAAAGATTGAATTGAAACCGGGAGCAAAGATGTTTTTCAGAACTTCATCATCCCAGTGACTCCTACTCCAAGCCATAGAGATACATTATGAATGGGGAGGAGAGCAATTGGATCAAAATCTTCTCCTTTCAGAGTGGACAAAACAGATGTTCTCCAGAAACTGCAGTGTCACAGCAATGAAAAGGGGTTTTTTGGGTTGTTTTTTTTTGATCTGGTTTGTCTCAGATGGACGCTGGTTCTAGGAACTCTGCAAATATGCCTCGAGGGCCTGCACAATCCTGGATGCTGAGCTCTCCTCATACGGATCCCACGGCACCGACCGCTGAGTTGAACGGCGATGACAAGACATTTGGAGAAGGAAAAGGGACCCCAGGCTGGATTCAGGACAGAAACACAGCAGTGTGTCTCAGCTTGCTTGTAAGAGGAGGACCAAGAACTTCAGCTGGTGACACCTTTCACGTGGTGAGCGCGAAAGCTGCTCTTCTGCTGTGACCTGCACTTCGTTTCTACAGCGAGGAGACAGTTTTCCACACGGACCGTGGAGCTCCCAGCACTAGTGTTGGGTCAATCATAGAATCATAGAATCGTCAGGGTTGGAAGGGACCTCAAAGATCATCCAGTTCCAAACCCCTGCCATGGGCAGGGACATCCCCCACTGGATCAGGCTGCCCAGAGCCCCATCCAGCCTGGCCTTAAAAACTCCCAGGGATGGGGCTGCCACCCCCTCTCTGGGCAACCTGTGCCAGGGTCTCCCCACCCTCATGGGGAAGAACTTCCCAACATCCCATCTGAACCGACCCATCTCCAGCTTCAATCCATCCCCTCTAGTCCTGTCACTGCCCAACATCCTAACAAGCCCCTCCCCAGCTTTCTTGTAGCCCCCCTGAGATACTGGGAGGCCACAATAAGGTCTCCTCGGAGCCTTCTTTTCTGCAGCCTGAACAGCCCCAACTCTCTCAGTCTGTCTGCACAGGAGAGGGGCTCCAGCCCTCTGAGCATCCTCGTGGCCCTTCTCTGGACACGTTCCAGCACGTCCAGATCTCTCTTGTGCTGCGGGCTCCAGAACTGGACCCAGCACTCCAGGTGGGGTCTCACAAGAGTGGAGCAGAGGGGGAGAATCCCCTCCCTCGCCCTGCTGGCCACGCACCTCTTGGTGCAGCCCAGGACACGGTTTGGTTTCTGGGCTGCAGGTGCCACTGACGGCTCATGTTGAGTTTCTCGTCCACCAGTACCCCAAGTCCTTTTCTCCAGGGCTGCTCTCACGCCAGTCACGGCTGGACTCGATGATCTTACAAGGTCTTTTCCAGTCTGGGCCGTTCTGTGATCTGGGCTCGCTGTGGTCCCCACCACGTCAGTGTGTTTGGCCTCCCGGTAACACGGAGCCGTTAATGATCCCGGCAGCAGCCACGAGCCAGAGCGAAGCACGTGGGGATTGATTAAAACCAGACATGTCACGGTTGCTTTTTATAGTTCCAATTAAGTGTCAGCCTAATTAACGGCAGTTCATGTGCTAATTAGAAGAGTCTGCGCCGTGAGTCAGCCTCAAACAAACGTTGCGCAAGAGATGTCAGAGGCTTTTTGCAGGCTCCCAGGATAAATAATCACGCTTATTTTCGTTACTTCTCAGCAACAGGAATGTCACACGACTGGACACCACTCCTGCAGCTGTATTCAGAAGTATTTAAAACCGTGCAGCGCAGAGCAAATTCGTGCTTGAAAACAATGAAATCTGGTCCGTCACTAGCAAGTCATCTCGGAACCAAATTTTAGGGCTGCGTCTGCCAGACTGCTGGAAACCGAGCCTCCTGGACAGCAGGCGGCCTCAAACGCAGCTCTTCTCAGCTCTGCAGTGGGACTGTGAACACCAACCCAACACGACAGCTTCGCCTCTTCTATCCTTTGAAAAGCAGTGGAGGTTTGGCAGTTTAAAAGCGAAGTCGGTGTGATTTCAGCATCTGCAGAAACTCACAGAAATTCCCTGTGTCCGACCCTCCATGACCTCGGGCAGACACAGCCAAAGTGCTATTTTTTTTTTCAGAGCCTCTCTGCTACCAGAAAAACCAGTTGTAGGGTTGCAGAGAATATCTGGAACAGACAGAACAGCAGCAAAATCCACGATGGTTTGGAAATCAAGGGAGGAGAGGGGGGTGGGATCAATTGTTTCACCTCAACCAAGTTTGAGAGCCGGGAAGACGTCGCTGTGAGAGGCTGAAGCTTTGTGTTAAGCAGAAGAAAACAGGTCGTGGGGAGAGAGGATGAACTGGAAGTGACCTAGAGGAGAACTCACCACGATGGTCTTGGCAATGAGACTGGTGGAGAGGAAAATGCGAATGAAGCCAAGAATAAACTCAGGAGGAGAGAATAATTCGGGCTGGAAGGGACCTCGGGGGGGTGGCTGGTCCTGTCTTCTCTCCAAAGCAGGGTCAGCACGTTCTGCCCTGGCTGCTCGGGGCTGTACCTGCCTGGGTCTGGTAAAGCTCTAAGGAAGGAGAGGGCACAGCAACCTCTCCCAATGCCTGACTGACCTCTCGGGGATTTTTCCCCCCTATATCCACTCAGAACTTCTCTTGTTTCAACTTCTCCCCGTTGTTCTCTCACCCTCCTGGCACTCACCAGCACAACGAGGGGGCTCGTCTTCCTGACAATCTCCTGGCACATCCCTGGGGGCTGCTGTGAGGTTGCCCTTGAGCCTTTTGACCATTTGCAGGGAACTTCAAGAGAACGTGAGACGAATGAGAGAGGAGAAACCTACTGAAGGCTTGAAAAGCAACCGAGCTGGGGAGGGCAAGGAATGAGGAGAGAACTCACCCTACGATGTGGGGAGAGGAGAGCTCCCAGAGCTTTTGGGGAGAGAGGTGTTAGCCAAGCTCCTGATGCACGGGGAAGAACTGACAGTGCCTGGGATGAAACGTGGCACAAGGAAAATCCAGGCAAATCAACAAGGTGAGCTCTCAGCAAGAGGGGCTGGAAGGAGAGGAGCAGGTAGAGCTGGTGGGAAGTGGGAAGCAAGAGGCTGCTGGAAGGAGGAAAAGAAAAAAAATAAAAAAGAGAGTAACTCCAGTGAGCTGTAATTTTTGGCAACGCTTGGTTCTGGCTGTCTCCATGCTCCTCCGGATCCTCCTCAGTCTGTCCCAGACCCTCCAGCCCAGCCCAGCCCCAAAGGGGTCTTTGTCATCCCCGGAGGATCACGGAGCAAGGAAACACCAGAAGGACTTCACAGCAAACCCGCGGCGTTTCACACCAATTATCGATCGGGGGGACAGTCCTACAGCTCCCACCGCCCACGGGGGTCACTCGCTCACCCAAGAGCACCAAGCCCCAAGAGCGGCTGAACAATAAATTTCTGCAGAGCCGTGGATTTACAGGAGCCGCCGACGACTCGGACACCCAAGCAGTCAGCCCGGGCAGCGCCGCTGCAGGGACGAAACGAGAAGCCAGGCCGACCGGGCCGCTCGTGTCACACCGGGAGACGGGATGATCTCCTCCGACCTCGCCCTCAACACCGAGCACCGCCCGCGCAGCAGGCAGCCCGTGAGCACCCAAACACCTCCCGTCCCGCTTCTCCCCAGGGGGAAAGGTTCAAACCCTCGCAAAGCGCCGACGGCTCACGGCTCGCTGCCATCCCCAGGAGCAGTCCCGGTGTAAAACGGAGCCCGGGGCAGCAGGAGGGCACGGGTGCTCCGACCAGATCCCGTGAGACCAGCAGAAGACGTTTCCAGCCACATCTGGTGAGGCTTCTCCACGGCCCCCCTGCCCAGACCTGTCCGACCACCGCTCAGAGGTTGCTCCCGAGCTCTGGAAAGCTGAAAGCTGAGCCCGGGCAGGCAGGGCTGCCCACCTCACCTCCCGTTCCCTACTACACAAACCCCACAGACAAATTCCCCCCAGCCCCTCGCTCCCCTCCTGCTCCAGCCCCAGCTTCTAAAGGGATCTGCAGGATCTGGCCCTGCACTCCCACGTCCCAAAGTCACCAGGGGACAGGGGCCAAGGTGGGATGGGGAAGGGTCTCCTGAGCATTTTGCCTTGGTCCCCTCCCACAAATTCTCAGGGAGCAGTTGTTCCCGAAAGGCTTATGACTGCAGCGAGTCAACACTTACGCCACAGGGAATTTTCAAAGCACAGTTCCTTTTCTAGGCAAGAAAAATTGAGTCTGGCTGAAACAAAGGGTAAATCTTGCAGGATCAAATCCAAAACACGTAAATCTTTACCGGTTTGGCTGCTCTGTTTTTTGGGAAGACCAGAATATTTCCGTTCTGGGGGGAGAACTCCCACTTTTTACGGCTCTGAAAGCATCCTCACAACACGGCCGTTTGCCAAGCACCTCTGGTCACGGATACGCGCTTATTTTTTTGATCCTGTCGGAGTCCCACCCACGGAGCAAGACCCAACCTGATAACCACAAAGGGGTTGGACTAGATGGTCTTTCGAGGTCCCTTCCAACCCCAAACGTTCTGTGATTCTGTGGGAACCTGCCAGCTCTTGATGGGTTTCGCAGTGTCTACAGGGTTAACGCTGCTACGGTGCTTCTGCGTTTGGGAGAGCTGGATCTATTTCTGAAGACCGAAGGGATTTGACACCACTTGAGCCGTGGGCCTCAAAGCCTCAGTGTGCTTGAATAAAACAAAGAGTGTTGGGTTCACAGAACAGCCATGCCCTGTTACAAACAAGCTTATCTGCATCGAGAGGCCAGTAAGAACAACATGCTACACACAGCTCTGTGTTCCCCTTCTGCTCCACAACACTGAGTGATCGGGGACGGGCTTTTGACCAGGGCCTGTAGGGACAGACCGAGGGGCAACGGGTGGGAGCTGGAAGAGCACAGGTTTAGACTAGATCTAAGGGAGAAGTTCTTCACCCTGAGGGTTGCCCAGGGAGGTTGTGGATGCTCCACCCCTGGAGGTGTTCAAGGCCAGGCTGGACGGAGCCTTGAGCGACTTGATCTACTGGGAGGTGTCCCTGCCATGGCAGGGGGCTGGAACGAGATGATCTTTGAGGTCCCTTCCAACCCAAACCATCCTATGATTCTATCACTTTCTGACCCATCCTCAGAGAGCAAGGTGCACCCGAGTGACACCAGTGGTAAAAACATTCAGCAAACGAGTCTCGTGTCTGCCCGGCTCAGCTTCTGCTCCATCCCCGAGCCGGCCGTGGGACCGATGCCGGAGAGTTTGGTTGTATTTCAAGTCAGTCGTTACAATCCACATGTTTTCTTTGGACTTACTTGATTTGTGGAATTACGTCTCTCAACAAAGGTCACAACAATCCAATGTAGCATTATCTGGGCATTCCTGCTCTGGCAGGGGGTTGGACTTGATGATCTTTCGAGGTCCCTTCCAGTCCCTGACGTTCTGTGATTCTGTGAACTCCTGACCAAACACGCATCATCCCATCTTCTTTCAGGGACTCAGGAACTCCACTCCCCCTCCACTTACTCCGATCTCTTCCTCATTAACTGTCCCCAGCCCAGGCCCGAGCTGACGCACGAGCCTTTGGCTGCCGAGTGAGCTCAGCTGCGCTCGCAGGAGGAGCCTCACGTCCACCGAGAGCCTTTCGCTGGGGGGTTTCGCAGACCACAGCGGTCTGGGACAAGTCGGTGTCTCAGGGAGAGCAAGGCAGGCAGAGATCAGCTTTCTGAAGAAATATCTACCTTCTGATTTACGTGTGAAACTTGCCCTTCGGACAATTTCACCGGAGCTCATTCAACGGTGCAACAGCGACTAAATAAAAAACACTTGTTCTCAACACTGGATACAAGACATAGGCAGCAAATTAAAAAATATCAGAAATACTCGTTGAAAAGGCAGATCTGCCAAATTCGTGTCTTCCAAAGCCCAGGTTTCACCCCTCACATCTTCAAGGTATTTCCCCTGGACGGTAACTAATCGCCTGAAAGGTGATTTTAAAGTCACTGGAAGTGGATGAAGAAACCCCCGGCAAGTGCCAAGCCCCTGCAGTGCCCCTGCCCGAGTTTCGCAGCCCCTCGGCCGGCCGGCGGTGCTGGCACTGAGGTGTCTGAGGAGAACCCGCACTGCCAGCGCCCAGAAAAGCCTGACAGAAGATACAGGGCCATGCCAGCTCGACTCCACCTGTTTAATGTACTAATTGAGTTAATTTACTGGGAAAATTCAGCGCAGACGAGGAGCAAACCCCCTAATCAAAGGGAACTGTCTCTCTGACAGACTGACACCTTCACCCCTAACAACCTCTGTGAAATATTAGCATGAAAAGCTTAAGGATTCTGTCTTTTATTAAAGTCAGTATTAACTATTTGACTGTGAACATCTCAGTGACTACATTTAAGGAAGAAATTCTTCCCTATGCGGGTGGTGATGCCCTGGCCCAGGTCACCCAGAGCAGCTGTGGCAGCCCCTCCCTGGCAGAGCCCAAGGCCAGGCTGGACGGGGCTGGGAGCGACCTGCCCTGGTGGGAGGGGTGGAATAAAATGAGCTTTAAGGTCCCTTTTAACCCAAACCACCCCATGGTTCTGTTCTATGATAAAGCACCAAGCCATGAAACAGGAGAAATGGGAACTGGCAGAATGAAGAAACAAGAGGAAAAGCAAAGGAGACGGGAAAAGGCAGCTTGAGAAAAAAAGACAGAGGAAAGGAACGTGACAGCTAAAATGAAAAAATCTCATTTCCCCTGCCCAGGCTGGCCTCTCACACCTCGAGCGGCAGCTCCCTTGGCTCCCGGCACAGCCAGGGCGGGTATCTCACTGGTACCGATGGGGCAAAATCACCGACCGAGAAGATCCCACAGATCAAGCCAAAACCTTCTCATTTTGCTCACCCCGCCATCACTTCCAGGTGGAGCTGGCCAGAAACCGTCAGGAAGGCAGGCACATCGAAGAAATGGGTCTTCTCCTCAGATTCCTTGGCCTCGTTTGACGTCTGCAAGTCAAAAAACAACCGAGAAGTCAAGTTATCTGTGTTTGAACAGAAAGGACAGCTCCTGTCTTATTTTCCCTCTTTTCCCTTAAGAAATTCCATGAGGTTCAACCCAAACGCTGCGGCGACGACACCCAACAGCGTGGCAGGGCGCAACATGATGGCCCCGCCTTTGCTCAGACGGCACACGGGCTCCAAAATCTGCTCAAGCAAAACGCATTGAGCAAAAAAACCAAAAACAAATACAGGACAAAGCACTCTTGGGGACTTCTCTTCCCAGGCAAATAATGTGTCTGTGTCACAAAAACCTGAGCTTCAATCATAGAATCACAGAATCATAGAATCCCAGAATGTCAGGGATTGGAAGGGACCTCGAAAGATCATCCAGTCCAATCCCCCTGCCAGAGCAGGAACACCTCGATAATGCTACACAGGAATGTGTCCAGGCGGGTCTTGAATGTCTCCAGAGAAGGAGACTCCACACCCTCCCCGGGCAGCCTGGGCCAGGGCTCCGTCACCCTCACGGAGAAGAAGTTTCTTCTCGAGTTTAAGCGGAACCTCTTATGTTCCAGTTTCAGCCCATTACCCCTTGTCCTATCACTGGTTGTCACCGAGAAGAGCCTGGCTCCATCCTCGTGACACTCACCCTTGATATATTTGTAAACATTAATGAGGTCACCCCTCAGCCTCCTCTTCTCCAAACTAAAGAGCCCCAGCTCCCTCAGTCTTTTCTCACCAGGGAGATGCTCCACTCCCTCCATCATCCTAGTTGCCCTGTGCTGGACTCTCTCCAGCAGTTCCCTGTCTTTCTGGAGCTGAGGGGCCCAGAACTGGACACAATATTCCAGATGGGGTCTCACCAGGGCAGAGCAGAGGGGCAGGAGAACCTCTCTCGACCTACTAACCACCCCCCTTCTAACACACCCCAGGATGCCATTGGCCTTCCTGGCCACAAGGGCACACTGCTGGCTCATGGCCATCCTGCTGCCCACCAAGACTCCCAGGTCCCTTTCCCCTACACTGCTCTCTAATAAGTCATTCCCCAACTTATACTGGAACCTGGGGTTGTTCCTACCCAGATGCAAGACCCTACATTTACCCTTGTTGTATTTCAAGGGGGAAACACCCACGTCACCCCCAAAACCCGGACACGTCGCCTTTGTGGGTGGGTACGTCAGGAATCATCGAGCAGTTTCGGTTGGCAGAAACCTTCAAGATCATCGAGTCCAACCTTTGTCCCCGCCCTGTCAACACCAGTAACCGAGGTCCCTCAGCAGGAGCTCTCGATTTCCCTCAAAGAACCGTGTAACCAACGGGTTTAAGCACGGACGAGCCAAACTAGGAAGGACGTTGTAGAAAGGAAGGAGGTAACGGCATAAAACGAAACTTCAGGAAAGACACAGCCAACATTTGACAGGAAAGCCTGAGCACAGGAGTGGTGGGAACGCAGATTTTCTAGAGCCTCTGATTCCTGGCTCCCGGCAAAGCCACACACGAGGAGCGAAGGGCTCTGCTCGCCCAGGACCAGGTGGAGAAACCTCATCTCGTGTTTCTGGGAGATGCAAACACGCAAAAGGAGAATCTGCTGCAGAGCATTTTGCCCAACCACGCACCAAAGGAAGGTGCCGACCGATCCAGCTGCTCTCCAGACCCCAGCAGCGATTTTCACTCTTTCCTACCAAAGAGAACAGCGGGAGGGAAGGGAAGAACCTCTGTTGTTGGAAAGCTTGAAGCTTCACACAGCACTGCCTTCAAAATTCAATTTTTAGCCTGGTGAGAAAATAGGGGAGTATTTTCCACGCCGAGTGCACTGACTTAGAGCAAAGGCTCTTAAAACCTCTGTTATTTCCTTTTCATGGGCAAATGATTTTGTTTCCATTGCAACAAGACAAACAGTAATCGGGGGAAAAAAAATGCAATGTCCTCTGAAGATCTGCCATTCGGTCTTGAAAAGAAGTAGAACTGAAGCAACATGGAGTGGGAAAAACACATTATGTAGGCGCTGAAGAACAAACTAGGCTTCGTTGTAGCTTTTGCATATTTTTTCAGGTCACCAGGTACTTCAAGCATAAAAAACTATGAGTAATGGAAAACTGTGCAAGCTCAGTGTTTCATCATCAAAAATGCTCTAAAAAAACCCAAAAAAGATGGTATATTTTTGGGTTTTTAACTTACAGGCACAGAAGGAAAATCAGAAGACCTCTGTGTGGAGCACTTTAAAAGCCATTTGAGCTGAAGGACTCGGCTGCACCACCGCCCAGTTCGAGAGACAGGGACAGACTGGGAGAGCCCAGCGAAGGGCCACCAAGACGACGGAGGGACCCGAGCGTCCCTGCCGGGAGGAGCAGCCCAGAGAGCTGGGGCTGGGCACAACTGCCTCACGGAAGGGACCAGACTCGTCTCAGCTCTGCTCACAGAGGACAAGAGGCAATGGGGACAGATTTAAAAAAAAAAAAAAAAAAAAGAATCCCAGGAAATGTCATCTGAAAACCAGAATAAACTTTCTTATTTAGTGTGAGGGGGGTCAGACACCAGCACGGGCTGCCCAGACAGGCTGGGGAGACTCCAGCTGGGGAGATCTGCTGACCTCAGCAGGACAGAGTTGTTTGGGTTTTGTTTTTAAAAAATAGAAGATGAGACATTTGTGTCAGCATTTTCTATTTTTCACTGTCGTCCCTACGCTTCGGAAGAGTCAAAGATTCAAGAGAAAGACAGAAAGAAAGTGTAGAGCTAACCTGAGGTTTCCAAAGGAAAGCTTTCTCCCGGAACAAGTGTGAAACAGCCCCTCGGCAAAGCGCTGCTCCCAGGGGTTGTGCTCAGAGCTGCCGGCTCAGCTCAGCCCCATCAGCAGCTCCCCAGCCCGCCTTGTCTCCCGAGGTTCTTCCTCACCAGCCTTTGATACTCCACAACCTGCCACTCCCCTCCTGAGCGGGACAGCGTTGCTTTTGTTCGCTTAAAAGCTCTACTGCTCATCGCAGAGACAAAACAGAGACTGGAAGCCACGTGGGATCACACCAAGGAGAAGAGCAAGCTCTTTCGCTGAGGAGATCAAGCATAACGTGACGACCTGCAGCGGTAGCCCCAGTCCTTCATTTCATGGGGTTTGTGCTTCTAAAAAAAGCCAGGCCCCAAATCCCAAGGATGTAAAAGCAGGCTCCTATTGTTTTCTCCAAATAAACCCAGAGTATTTGCTGAAAACCAGCGAGGATATTACTAAACACCCACACACCACAGCCAGAACACTCGAGAGCCACAACCACTCCACTTTCTCCTACTGCTGGCTCTGCTCCACCACGTTCCACCACCGAGGAATCCCACAGCACGCAACTTCTAAACAACAAGAGAGAGAGAGACAGGCTGGAAGCAGGGAAAAAACAGGAGAGACCAGCCCTGAAATCTCAATGCTTTCCCCAAATCCACAAACAGGACATGGCCATCTCCAGGGGCTGGGGTTTGGGGTATTCACGGTGACTTCGGGTGAGTTCTCATTCTCCAGATAGGACGTCATCTCAGGGAGGCCAAGGGAAGAACGACAGGAGGACGGGGCTGCAAACCCAACCACAGTCCCAGCAGCAGACAAATAACAAGCAGACAACGCCACCCCTGCGCTGCTGTGCTGCGTCTGCCTGGCCAGAGCTCGGGGGGACGGGGGCTGCAGGGTGGGTTCTGGAGGAAGCTGCTAGAAGCTCCCCAAGATTGATAGAGCCAATGCCAGCTGGCTCCAAAGAGGGACCCGCCGCTGGCCAAGGTTGAGCCTGTCAGTAAAGTGATAGCAGAGGAACCCTCTGTGAAAAACATATTTAAGAACGGGGAAAAGAACTGCGCCACAACAGCTGGCACAGAGATGGAGGAGTGAGAGTCTGTGCAGACACCAAGGTCAGAGAAGAAGGAGAGGGGGGAAGATGAGCTCCAGGCGCCGGAGCAGAGAGTCCCTCGGGCCGTGGTGAAGCCCATGGTGAGGCAGGCTGTGCCCTGCAGCCCGCGGGTGTGACAGGGTGCAGGTGTCCACCTGCAGCCCGTGGAGGACCCCGCGCTGGAGCGGGCGGATGCCTGAAGGGGGCTGTGACCCCGCGAGTCCCACGACGCAGTTTCCCCCGAAGGACTGCATCCCATGGAGACGCTCGCGTTGGAGCAGTTTGCGATGAACTGTCTCTCGTGAGAGGACTCCCGCTGGAGAAAGGTGTGTGGAGATCGTCTCTGTGAGAGGGACCCCACAGCGGCCTGGGGGAATCACAGACACAATCACAGAACTGTTGGGGCTGGCAAAGCCCTCTGAGATCATCAAGCCCAGCCTGTGACCCAACACCCCCACATGGGCCAGACCAGGGCACCAAGTGCCACATCCAGCCTCTCCTCAAACTCCCCCAGGGACGGTGACTCCCCCCTGCCCTGGGCAGAGCATCCCAGTGCCTGAGCACCCTCTCCGTGAGGAAGGGCTGCCTGAGATCTAACCTGAACCTCCCCTGATGCAGTTTCAGGTCAGGCCCTCTCATCCTGTCACCAGTTGAAGAGTGAGGAGTCCTCCCCCAGAGGAATCACAGAATCATCGAGCAGTTTTGGTTGGAAGAGACCTTCAAGAGCATCGAGTCCAACCTCTGTCCCAGCCCTGTGAGCAGCACTGACCCCTGTCCCTCAGCACAACACCCACCTGTGTCAAACCCCTCCAGGGATGGCGACTCAGCCCCTCCCTGGGCAGCCTGTGCCAATGCCTGACAACCCTCTCAGTGAAGAAATTCTTCCCAATATCCAGCCTGAACCTCCCCTGGCACAACTTGAGGCCATTTCCCCTTGTCCTGTCACTCACCACCAGGGAGAACAGACCGACTCCCACCCTGCTACACCCTCCTTTCAAATAGTTTTAGAGAGCTATACGGTCTCCCCCTTTGTCCTTTAATAAAATCAACCAATTCCCCCAAATTGAGTCTGTTTTGCCCAGGACGGTAAGTATGGGTGATCTCCCTGTCCCTGTCTCAAACCATGGGCCCTCCGTTATATTTTGCCCCCCTGCCTAGCAGAGCGGGGTGACAGAGCGGCTGTGTGGGCACCCGGCTGCTGGCCAGGCTCAGGCCACCCCGGGTGTGTCCGTACCAAGCGAGACTGCTTTTCCACATCCACAACGTTGGGGTGCTCTAATCTCAACCGGACGGACTTTTCTCCCGCTTCCCATCCGCAAAACGCCTCCTTGCTAAAAGACACGGGGGGATGGCGTGTGTGTTCCCCAGATGAAAGATACCCTGATGACAACGGGGAGCGAGGGAGGAGGAAACCGCGTGAAACGCCTCGGAGCAAACCTGCCATAAACGCGCCAGGATTCGACGTCAGCATCAAAGACTTTTTATTCTCATTCTAAACGTGAAAACAATTGGGTTTAGTACCTGTTTTGTTCTCCATCTCCTCAAATGTCTGATGATTTAACTCGGAATTATACCCTTTGATGTCAGTCCCGTATCAGCTTTTACCCGAGGCAATGAGCTTCAGGAGAGCGCAAACCATCTGACTGCGCCCTTCGTTCTCTGCGAGCCAAACACACGGAGGGATCGGAGGAGACCCGAGAAGCTCACAGAAATCCCACGCAGCTCTGGCCACCGCCCTGCCGAGGCTTCGCAGCGCCCTTTCTTCAGTCCAGACCTGCCCTCTGCTGTGTCCCGCTACGGACATGATTGGGTTTTCATTCTGAGACAACCACTGCCAAGAATTCCTCCTCGCGACAGGGGGGTTGGACTAGATGATCTTTGAGGTCCCTTCCAACCTCTAACATTCTGTGATTCTGTGATTCTGTGACTCCACTCCTAACTCTGACTAGCTGAGCTCGTGCCAGTTCCAAGACAAACTTATCTCACAAATGGAGGCTGGAATTACAGGCAGGGACAAACCAGGCAGAAACCGGGAGAGCTGGAAAACGCGAGAGCGAGACCCCCCTCACTCGATCCCCGCCAAGCTCCTCCTCGATGTCCCAGGGACCAGCTGCCTCCCAGCCCGTGATGCGCCTCTCAGGGGGGAAATGCTGGAGAAATACAGTCAGACAAGGAAACTTTCCAGGGAGCAAAGTGGAAAAGACAGAGTGAGAGCTCCAGAGAGTGGGGAGACTTCAGCCCCGCGGGCAGAGTGGGACCAAAAACCGCACAGAACAGACACACAGCCAGGTCACACGGACAGAATCAACGAGGTTGGAAAAGACTCTTGGGATCGAGTCCAACCATGAAAGAAGAAAGGCAGGTGTCTAGGAAACAGCCCCAGAAGGGGACTGGGTAAAGTTTCTTGGAGGATACAGAGGTGCTAACCCTAATTTTTGACTTCAGAAGAAAAGGAAAAGGTGAGGAAAGGATCTGCGCTGATCTGCTGGTCCAGAGGATTTACTCTCAGATTAAATGCAACTGAAATACGAAGGGCCGTGTCCCCCCGCTGATCCGATTCCTCCTTGCTCAGGAATGACCTCGTCCTGCTGTGCATTCTGCTAAAACCCAGCTTTCAACATCCAACGCTCTTCTGGTGTTTTCAACAAATTTACTTTAAAGAAGGCAGCACAAGCGAGATGCTCTCCCCCTCCAGGGCTCCACCAAAGGTGCAGGAACCCCAGAGCTCCGTGTTCCTGACGTTCTCCGTGAGGGTTTGGGGCTGCCTGGCTGGTTTTCCTCAAATGTCTCCTCAAACCTACACTTGCCAGGTGCTGAAAGTCTCAACTGCAGAAGATTTCTTTGGAGTAAATCTTGTGATTTACTTTTTTTAAATCTCCTCTCCTTACCACCCTCCTCTCACTGTTATTTCATTTCAAGAATATTCACCTGAATCGGTTCGCCCAGCAGAGAGGGAAGGGATTCTCTCCCATCCCACATCCCAGCCTGAGAACACCCCAAAGCCACGCCTGGACTCCTCAGTCCACCCAAAACCAGACAAAGGTAACGAGGAAGCTGCATGTAGAAACACAAATCCTACAGGGTAAAGGTCTAGCAAGCAAAAGTCCCAGGCCTTCAAAAAGCTTCTTCTTTCTAACTCAGGATACTTTTTCCCCCTTCCCTTCATTTTCAACTCATCCCACCCATAGCAGGACAGCTAAACCAGTGAGATATCACTGTTATACATCCCCCAAGGGAGCTAAAATACCCCAAAAGACAGGAAAACCAAGCAGTGAGCAGCAGGTGTGGTGTAACTACAGCAAATTCAGGAGCAATAGGACACAGATTCACGTTCTGGTTGCAACAGAGGGATAGGTTTTTTAAGACTTAAGTACAGGATTTAAACATTTTTTGAAATGGAAGAATCTAATTTGCAGGTTGTTTTCACTGATTCCCGTCACCATCGCTCTTGGCTATTACTCCAGAATAAGAGGAAATTATTAGCAGGAGCAGTAGTATTGGTATTAATGTTGTTGTGTTTATCATAATGAATTTTTTTTTCTTTGGCCTGTGCAACCTGTGAATAAAGGGCGAGTTTAAAAAGTGACTGAACCCTGCAGTCAGGAAATGCCCTGCTGGTCAGTCGATTAAAAGCACGTAGAGATGCTGCAAATACCACGTGTCCTGATCTTTATGCCTGCCGCCCTTCTGCCACCTTCAGCCTTCCAGGCACAGCCCAAGGCAGGCTTTGTCCTCCCCAGATTTCCACTGCCAAGAGCAAGTGTCGCTGCTCCAGCAGAGTGGGGAGTGGTGCTGGGTCTCTGAACAGAGCTTTGCAGAAACAAAACCCAGCGCCATGCGAGGCCAGGCGATGAAGCCGTTACTCAAAGAAACAGGACACGCGTGAGAATTTCCCACTTCTCAGGGAAATAGGTTGTATAAAATAGCCAGTAGGTCCAGAGAGGTCCTCCTGCCCCTCTGCTCTGCCCTGGGGAGGCCACATCTGGAATCTTGTGTCCAGTTCTGGGCCCCTCAGCTCCAGAGGGACAGGGAGCTGCTGGAGAGAGTCCAGCGCAGCCCCAGGGATGATGGAGGGAGTGGAACATCTCCCTGAGGAGGAAAGGCTGAGGGAGCTGGGGCTCTGCAGCTGGAGAAGAGGAGCCTGAGGGGTGACCTCACTCCTGGGTATAAACATGGAAAGGGGGAGTGTCAGGAGGACGGAGCCAGGCTCTGCTCAGGGATGTCCAGGGACAGGACAAGGGGCAACAGGTGCCAGGTGGAGCACAGAGAGGTTCCACCTCAACGTGAGGAGAAACTTGTTGGCTGTGCGGGTGCCGGAGCCCTGGCCCAGGCTGCCCAGAGAGGGTGTGGAGTCTCCTGCTCTGGAGACTTTCCAACCCGCCTGGACGCGTTCCTGTGGGGCTGCCCTGGGTGACCCTGCTCTGGCAGGGGCTGGCACTGGAGGCTCTCTAGAGGTCCCTTCCAATCCCAACATCCTGTGATTCAGCAGTAAAAGGGTTTCTGAAGGTCTCTCTCTGCAGCCTCAAGCAATATCTGCATCAGTGCTCTGGTCACCACCAGCCCCCCAAGCTCCAGTCGTGCATCCTCCACAGCCCCCAGGTGGGTACAACTGGGACCAAAGACACCAGAACAAAAGTGATCAAAGGGCTTGAGCTCCTCTCCCGTGAGAACAGGCTGAGAGAGTTGGGGCTGGTGAGCTGGAGAAGAGAAGGCTCCAGGAAGACCTAGCACCTGCCAGTGCCTGAAGGGGCTACAGAGGAGCTGGGGAGACTGTTCATATGAGTGTGCAGCAACAGGACGAGGGGCAGTGGTT
This sequence comes from Trogon surrucura, assembly GCA_020746105.1. NCBI lineage: Eukaryota > Metazoa > Chordata > Aves > Trogoniformes > Trogonidae > Trogon > Trogon surrucura. Next base: position 710,419 of record CM036617.1, on the reverse strand, counting down.
TGAAACTAGAGCAGGGCTGATTTAGATGAGATATCAGGGAGAAGTTCTTTACTCTGAGGGTGGTGACACCCCAGCCCAGGTGGCCCAGAGAGGTGCGGAGGCCTCATCCCTGGAGACATCCCAGATCAGGCTGGATGAGGCTCTGAGCAACCTGAGCCAGTGAAAGCTGTCCCTGCTCCCTGCAGGGCTTGGATGGGATGAACTGGGAAGGTCCCTTCCAGCCCAACCATCCTGCGATTCTATGATTCTGCGAAGAACACACCACAACTACATGATGTTCTCATCATTAAGTGTCACTTGTTTTCACATCTCTGTCTGCACACCAACAGCCTGCAAAAACCCCCTGGTAGCACTAAGGGATCTCACTTAAACAGGAACAACCTCGTTTAGCTCATCCCCTCCCTTGTCCCAGCAAGCAGACGGCTGAGCCACGCGGCCCAGTGCGGGAGGGAAGCGCCGGCAGCACAGGCCAGAGCTCGAGGTCCTGGAGAACCAGCACACAGAGGCCACGCAGGGAGCAGGAGATGTGTCCCCACTGCTCGTGAACAGGTGGAAAGGAATTTTTTATATTGCTGCCTTTCTTTTCACAGTAAACTATAGTCTGTATTTCAAAGCTGAGCAGTATTTGCGTGTAGGGGTCTGTCCTGAACGTTCCATCCCAGCTCTTGGGCTCTTAGGATCACATCTTTCTGTTTACTAAGATGTTCCACCTTCCCATCTTGTTCTTTGTAAACCTCTCCACACCAGGGATAGAAAACTCTCATTGGTACAACAGGTGCTGATTAATGCACAAACCAGCAATGAAAAAAAACCAAAAGTAATGCACGTGTTTAACTCTGCCTGTATGACGAGTTGCAGCCAAGGACTGCTACATTAAAAAATAATCACACAGGTCCATACAGGAAACGTTTTGCAAAGACAAACATCTCCTCCGCCCTCCAGTGACTCCAGAACTGCTCTGCAAGCACAAATCAAACCAAACTTGACACAACCCAACGTACCTCAATTTGAAAGAGCTCCCCGGCACCTTCACAGTCATTCGACGTAATTACGGGCGTATGAATATGCACGTAGCCGTTATCCTGCAACGGACAGAACACCGAGGTGAACTCTCCCGGGAGATCAAACGCCAACCTCCCGGCTGACGTCGCCCACCCACGCCGTCGCCCAGCCCCAGCAGGACCGCCCGGGCACTCGCCACCGGCAGCTGCGGCCCTACACGGACACAGGCACAGGACCACGCGATGTACAGACCCACGTTCACTACTTCTGCTTTTTCATCCGTGTTTCACAACGAAACGAGATCTACGCCACTACCGGGGGGGTTTGCAACTGCCCATCTCCAGCCCACTCCTCACCGTGCTCTCTTCTCACCTCCTCCAGTATTTTTACACTTTTCACAGAAACAGAGAATAGTTTTGGTTGGAAAAGTCCTTTGAGATCATCAAGTCCAAGTCTTAACCCAGCACTGCCAGAGCACCACTGACCCATGTCCCTGAGCCCCACATCTACCCAGCTTTTAAATCCCCACAGGGATGGGGACTCCGTGGACAGGGGGACAATCCCTGCCCTGGTCCCAGGGCAGTTTCAATCGAGTTCAGCCCTATGGTCTCAATGTTTCAGCTTCTTCCAGCTTTCTGGGGGATGGCAGTGGGGCAGGGGACACTCTCTTGGCATTCTCCACGAAGAGAAATGATCGTGTTAGATGACAGCAGTCACACGCTGCATGGGAGAGAGGCCTTAAAAACCCCCAACCCCACGAAAACGTCAGTCCCACCTCACATCTTCTGAGATACCAACGTCAATTGATTTTAAGAGACAGGCTGCACCCCAAACTGGTCACGTTCTGGAGCAATACCCAGCATGGAATAGTTCATAGATGCAGCAGAAGCCTCTGAAACCAGGGGATCTGTGTGAAGAAAGAGCCTCCCTGCTCTGGGTTTCCCCGCAGCGCAGCCGTGGGCTTTGAAACCAGTCACAGCCTCGTTTTCAGACCCCAACCCTCACACACAGCGTTGCCAGAGGCAAACGAGGCACAGAACCCGACCAGCCGTCACCTTCCTAACTTAAGTCTCCCTGCAGAGATCACTAGTGGAGCAGAGATCGTGCCCGGGCACATAAGAGCAAACAGGAACCTGGACCTGGCTGATTTCAGCTCCAAGCAAAGGATTTGCCTTCTCCTGCACCACCGTCACGTTCAGCGCAAAGGGAACCCCTTTAAAATCAGGACTCCACGATGTGGAAGCAACGATGTAGCTCAGCCTCAACAATTCTGACGTGTTCCTTGGGCCACACCAATCACCACACAGGAACTCTCATCAAAACGCTCTGCACACGATGACTCTACTCCAGCCAAAGCCAGTGTATCTGAACAGGGGTCTCCCCATCTCAGCCAACAGCACCCACAGACTCAGAACGCAGCCACGGAGAGGTGAGAACTGAGAAGAATCCCACAAAGCTCCGGGTCAGTTTGGTCAGTTTGCATCGCAGGTTTTTCCATGTGGGAGGAGGTTTCTGTACAAAGACCATGAGGTCACTGTCGAGGATGGGGTGAACAACATCATGTTCCTTTGTATCCTACAGACCACACACCCTCACTAGCAGTTACACCACAACTCAGTGAGAGGGATGGAATAACCAAGAGGAGATGGCTGGAGAAATGCGGGTCACACCACAGATGTGCTGAGCAACAGCCAGACTCAGGCCCGGAAAGAAAAACACCGTGTCCCAAAGCCAGAGCCCGTCCCAAATCCCAATGCCGCTCCCTCCCTCCCAGCGTGCTTCCGTGAGGCGGTTTTGCTGGCACTACCTGGAAGAAGGCGTGGATGGCGGCCGTGGCCTCGCTGCGGATCCTCAGGAGGGAGCCGAGGGCGTTGCTGCGGCAGCGCAGGTGAGGGAGCTGCCGGAGGTACTCCAGGGGGTGCCTCTCCCTCACCTTCAGGGGGAACGACTGGAAACGAAAAGGAGAGAAAAAACAAAGCCCAAGAGCTGGGAGTCAGCGTGGGGTCACTGCTGTTCATGGCATCCCACCTCTTCCTACTCAACGTCACCCGTCGCCCACAGAGCACAACGAGATGCTCTTGCCCATCTTTCCAAGTTTTCCAGGTAAACCACCCGGCACAGGGAAGCGCATGTGTCCCACGCTCTGCTGCTCGTTCCCACACAGGAACAGCTCTGCCCCAGAAGAGCTTCTGTGGTGACCCCAGGTTGGAGAGCAGCGCAGGGGAAAGGGGCTGGGGGTGCTGGTGGGCAGCAGGATGGCCATGAGCCAGCAGTGTGCCCTCGTGGGCAAGAAGGCCAAGGGCATCCTGGGGTGTGTGAGAAGGGGAGTAGCCAGTAGGTGGAGAGAGGTCCTCCTGCCCCTCTGCTCTGCCCTGGGGAGGCCACATCTGGAATCTTGTGTCCAGTTCTGGGCCCCTCAGCTCCAGAGGGACAGGGAACTGCTGGAGAGAGTCCAGCGCAGCCCCAGGGATGATGGAGGGAGTGGAACATCTCCCTGAGGAGGAAAGGCTGAGGGAGCTGGGGCTCTGCAGCTGGAGAAGAGGAGCCTGAGGGGTGACCTCACTCCTGGGTATAAACATGGAAAGGGGGAGTGTCAGGAGGACGGAGCCAGGCTCTGCTCAGGGATGTCCAGTGACAGGACAAGGGGCAGTGGGTGCAAGCTGGAGCACAGGAGGTTCCACAGAAACCTCAGGAAGAACCTTTTCCCTGTGCGGGTGCCGGAGCCCTGGCCCAGGCTGCCCAGAGAGGGTGTGGAGTCTCCTGCTCTGGAGACTTTCCAACCCGCCTGGACGCGTTCCTGTGGGGCTGCCCTGGGTGACCCTGCTCTGGCAGGGGGTGGCACTGGGGGATCTCTAGGGGTCCCTTCCAACAATGCTGTGATTCTCCTCTGATGTACCCCTCAGACAGCACCGACAAACCACAGCCTGCAGGACCACACAGACTGAAAGGAAATACAGTCTGAAGCTTCGCTGGACACTCAGATTTTCTGAAATTCATTTCCAGAGCTGTCCCACCCATCAGGCTCCTGCTGAGGGGACGTACCCGAGAGTCACAGGGTCCCACCACACGGATGGCCTCGGCTCGCAGCTCCACGTCCTGCACCCTGTGAGGGCTTTTGACCAGTTCCCCCAGCACTTCCACCGCGCTGCCGAATGTCAGGTCTCTACGAATCCAAGAAGAAAAAGAAAGAACAAACAAGAGCTTCATGAGGTGCTGATACAGTCAGGTACGTGCAGAAGAGCTTCCTGGAGCGCCCGAGATCCGAGGGACGCTGTAGCCACGAGGGTTAATTGATAAAGTGACCGATTATTGCCACCCGCCCAGGGAAGGGCCTCAGCAGCCCCCAGCGCTGCTCACCACCGCCGGTATTTCTCCAGGGGTCTCAAACGGACCAACCTGCTTTCCAGGCTGGGATCAGCGACCACCTGGAGGTTTTCCAGAGAACTGCCATCATTTATGTGCAGGAACAAAACCTCCTTCTGGGATCGGACAGAGCGGACCCAGCCCTAGAAGGAAAAGACAAAAAGCAATCCGTTACTTGCTCGCACGGACTCGGCGCCGTCACGCTCTTCCTCCAGCTGCTAGGCCTGTTTCAACTTCCTACCGAAATCAAACGAAATATTTCAATAAAAATAAAAAATCATTTGGGAGTTAAAAAAAAAAAGCGGCGTCAGATTTTCTACAGACCTCAAAGCAAAGAGAAACAATTCCTTGGGCAGAGACCCCAGCTCTCCTCCCGAGCGCAGCGGGGACAGCCGAGATCCCCCCTGCAGCTCCAGGAGCTGAGGACACAGCCAGCGGTAAAACACTCGGAAGATGGAAAATTGTTCAGCAAAGTCCACGTCCCTGTGAGTGCTGTCCCTCCAAAACACCTCTCAGAGGAACAGGAGCGACCCATATGCGCAGTTCCTTATGGTAACACACTCACGATTTTTAACATTTAGCACCAATTTTTGTTGCTGGCTCACCGTAGGAAGGTTCCCCCTGAAATACGTTGTTCACATGCCCGAAGCCGTCGGGCTGCTGAAGTAACGACGCTGCAGCCAAGAGATTCAGGTGAAAAATCACACTTTCATACAGAGCAAAAAATGCAACTTCAGCTTCTGCTCCAGCCTCACCATTTCTGACACAATTTTGTACCTAAGCGACCCCAGCAGGGTGTTCCCCCCGAGGTAAGAGCGAACCATGGAATCAGTAGGGTTGGAAAAGACCTATATGATCATTGAGTTGAATCATCTACCCAGCACCCCCATGACCACCAAACCATGTCTCCAACTGTCAAATCTACACGTTTTTTGACACCTCCAGGCATGAGGACTCCACCTCTGCCCTGGGCAGCCTGTTCCAATGCCTCACTGCTCCTGCAGTAAAGAATTTTTCCCTAACACTGAATCTAAACTGCTCCTGGTGCAACTGGAGCCCACTTCCTCTCCTTCCTAAAGCAAGGAACGGGAGGCTACAACGAAAGCCAGACCCTCTGGGCATCCTCACACTCTCATGGCTAAAGCCACACGGGTTTACAAGGTGTTTCATACAGCCACAGGCCTGAAGCTGTCGTGCTCGCCCGCTGCCTTCCAGCAACGCCCCAGAACACGTCATATACATTAGACAGGATGCACGATGTTTAATGTGTAATAAAAGGGTTCTTCAGTTTCTTTCCTCACAAGCGCTCCCTAACGAAACGCACAAAACCCCCGAACAAAGAAACACCCCCAGGAGCCTTTTTCCCACCTCCTCGGGCCGCTCAGGGATCTGTTAAACACAGAAATGGGTCTCGATAGGAAATAAAAGCAAACCCCCAGGCTGCAGGTCCCAACCGCTTCACGCCTCACCAGAAGCAAAGCGCGGTGACCATCCTGACCCAGACCAGGCTGCCCGTCCCCATAACCCGGCCATAACACGGTCGGGTTTACACCAGACCAGCCCCCCAACCCGGCTTAACACCAAATGTGTTTTCGCCAGCACAGGGGAAGAACAACAAAGCAGCCAGGACCTGGGGTGAAAACAAGGCGGCGTTGCCACTTTTAGCATCAGGTTATTCCGGCTTGTGTCATTCCTAAAACTACACCTGAAAAGCAGCTACACTGAGAGAGCTTCTTCCCACCCCATCAGGCTTCACCCGGGTGTGTGCAGGAACACCAGCGTGGGACAAACTGGGGGCTGGGGCAGTAGAACCACGGGGTGGTTTGGGCTGGAAGGGACCTTAAAGCTCATCCAGTCCCACCCCCTGCCCTGGGCAGGGACCCTCCCACCAGCCCAGGTCGCTCCCAGCCCCGTCCAGCCTGGCCTTGGGCACTGCCAGGGAGGGGCTGCCACAGCTGCTCTGGGTGACCTGGGCCAGGGTCTCACCATCCTCAGAGAAAAAAAAATCCTCACCTCAGTCTCCCCTCTTCCAGTTTGAAACCATCACCCCTTGTCCCATCCCTACAGCCCCTGACCCAGGGTCCCTCCCCAGCTCTCCTGCAGCCCCTCCAGGCACGGGGAGGCCGCTCTAAGGTCTCCCCTTCAGGAGCCTTCTCTTCTCCAGCTGAACAGCCCCAGCTCCCTCAGCCTGTCCTCGCAGCAGAGCTGCTCCAGCCCCTGAGCATCTCTGTGGCCTCCCCTGGACCCGCTCCAGTAACTCCATGACTTTCTCACCGGGGAATCGCTTCAAGCCCTGAGGAAGGGGAAGGAGCTCCACTGCTCGGGGGTCGTGCCTTGCTCACAAGAGGAGCTGGATGTGAACATCAATGGAGCCAGTGTCGGTGGCTCCACCCAATGGAATGAGAACCTTAAAAACATCAGCCCCAGGCAACAGCTCCCCCTCCCTAAGGGAAGGGCTGACAAACCCCCAGCCAGGCAGGGCACGTTTCAGCACAACGCCCCTGCAGCAACAGCCCCTTAGAATCATAAAATCACAGACCGATTTTGGTCGGAAGAGACCTTCAAGGTCATGGAGATATTGTGTCCAGTTCTGGGCCCCTCAGTTCAAGAAAGACAGGGAACTGCTGGAGAGAGTCCAGCACAGGGCAACTGGGATGGTGGAGGGAGTGGAGCATCTCCCTGGTGAGGAAAGGCTGAGGGAGCTGGGGCTCTTTAGTTTGGAGGAGACTGAGGGGTGACCTCATTAATGTTTACAAATATCTAAAGGGGGAGTGTCACGAGGATGGAGCCAGGCTCTTCTCGGTGACAACCAATGACAGGACAAGGGGTAATGGGCTGAAACTGGAACATAAGAGGTTCCGCTTAAACTCGAGAAGAAACTTCTTCTCAGTGAGGGTGACGGAGCCCTGGCCCAGGCTGCCCAGGGAGGGTGTGGAGTCTCCTTCTCTGGAGACATTCAAGACCCGCCTGGACACGTTCCTGTGTAGCATTATCGAGGCGTTCCTGCTCTGGCAGGGGGATTGGACTGGATGATCTTTCGAGGTCCCTTCCAGTCCCTGACATTCGGGGATTCTGTGAGTCCAGCCTTTGTCCCAACCCTATGAGCACCACTGACCCCTGTCCCTCAGCCCAACACCCACCTGTGTCAAACCCCTCCAGGGACGGCGACTCAGCCCCTCCCTGGGCAGCCTGTGCCAACGCCTGACAACCCTCTTAGTATAGAAATTCTTCCCAATATCCAGCCTGAACCTCCCCTGGAGCAACTTGAGGCCGTTTCCCCTCATCCCATCACTCACCACCAGGGAGAACAGACCAACCCCCACCCTGCCACAACCTCCTGTGGGGGAGTCGCAGAGAGCGACAAGGCCTCCCCTCCCTCTCCTCTCCCCCTCCCTCCAGGAGGACCCTCAAACCGCCCCCCCCCTCCCCGCTCCCACAGCGGCCAGAGCTCACCCTGCCCGGCCCGAGCGGGCAGAGCCGACCCGCACGGTCAGCACAACGCCTCTCGGCCACGCACCTGCACCCGCACCGGTCGCGGCAGCTCCCGGGCCCCCAGCGCCTGCCGGACCCGCAGCCGCGGCCCCCGGAGCCAGGAGGAGGAAGAGGAGGAAGAGCAGCAGCAGCGGCGAAGGAGCCGCCCGGCCGCCAGCATGGCGGACACCTGAGGGGACTCGCTCCCGCCGGGTCACGTGAGCGCATCACCCAATGGCCGCCCAGGCGCTGCAGAGGCCAGCCAATAGGAAGGGAGAAGCGCCTCACTAAAGCACCGCCCATTCCGGCGCATCAGGCGCAAGGGCCGCTGGGAAATGTAGTTCCTGGCTGTGCAGGCGTGAGGCTCGAGGGGGGACCAGCCCTGCCCCTCACCCCCAGGCTGGGGTTCGAAATAAATCTTTAAATCTGTAAGAAACACCTGCAGGGAGGGAAAATAGTCCCCACAGCCCCTGCCTTCCCTTCGGCCGCAACTGCAGTTGCGGCCGAAGGGAAGGCAGGGGCTGTGGGGACAGTGAAGTGTCCCCAACCCTAATGACACCGGGGCTGGTGCCAGGGGCAGCGCTTGCGCATCCCCCCGGGGAACACGGGATCCCTCAGACACCAGCAGAGGCCACCCCGAGCTCCGCTCAGCCGGGCCCAGCCCCAGCCCGCGGGGCTCACGGCCCAGCCCTGCGGTGACACACTTAGGAAGGGCTCAAAGGTGCTGGGACAACGTCGGGGACCAGCCCCGCAGGTGCCGAGGGCACCGCTCCCCCTCCAGGTGCTGGAGAACAGGTCACCCCGCAGTCAGCAGCAAAGATCCTGGTGACAACAGGCCCGGCCGAGGGAGCCCCGACACCAAACAAGCACTGACACGCGCTCAGACACGACACCGTTTATTGGCCTCCGCAAGCGTCCCCAGCCCGGCGGCAGCCGAACGCCCGCGGTGCCACCCGTGCCACCATCCCTCACGCGTGTCCCTTGCGCCGCGCGGGCTCGGGGCAGCCGCCCCCCCGGGGGCACCTGCCTGGCGCTGGCAGCGGGCGCCGCTGCTCTGCTTGCGCCACGACGGCCAAACGCCCCGTGCGGAGCCCCCGGCGCCTCCCCGGGCGGCAGCACCATCACGCCGGGGCGGGCGCGAGGCCTTCGATGCCGCAGGGGAAGCGGCTGCAGGCCGAGGGCTGGGCAGGCGAGGGGAGAGCTCCGGCCTGATCCCCCCACACCCCAGGGCCTTCCCTGGGAGGGGTGCCCGGGACAGCGCAGGGACGGACCCGCTGGGGGGCCGGGCAGGCAGGGCCGGTGCTGCCCTGTGTCCGGGGGCTGCTGCCCGCCTGGGGGAGACAGCACGGCTGGCTGACCGGCTGCCTCCTCCTGCAGGGCACTCCCGTGGGCTGAGCTCCCACCGAGGATCCCCCTTCTAAATGCCCCCAAACCCGGAGCACCCTACAGCGCACTGGTCGCCTGCCCAGAGCCACCTCGTGCCCAGCCCGGCCCAGGCGGGAGCACCAGGACCCCTCACCCTGGGCAAGGAGTTCCCAGGAGGTGCCTTCAGCTGCTCCACGCAGCAGGTGGGTGAGTCCACGTAGGTCTGCCAGGGAGCAGGTGAGGGAGAGACGCCGGGGAAACCCCGAGGCCACCTCGTGTTACCCACCTCTCAGAAAGGGACACCGCACTGGCAAGAAAGAACAGAAAAAAACCCCAATCTCTCTGGGCTGAGCATCAGAGAACACGGGAAACGCTTCACAGGCACAGGGCACGACCAGCAGCCGGCAGCGCTCACCCGCCCTCAGCCGCCCGGTCTCCAGCCTGGTCCACGCCGCAGCAGCAGCGCCCCAAGCACCAAAGGGGCCGTGGGACACCGGCTCCGCAGCGGCCGCAGCGCTCGGCGGCTCCCGCCCGGGCTCGCGGGGCAGGTCCCGGCTGACAGAACGCCCCACGGCGGGCGGGGCAGGTGCCGAGGCTGGACTTTGCTGCCTGCTCCCACAGGGCCCACGTCCTCCTCTCACGGCCCTGCGGCAGGTGCGTCCCCCTGCTCTGAGCGGCCACAGCTCAGATCCCACCGAGCTGTCAAACGGGGCCCTGCCGGGGCTGCGCTGGAACCGTCCCTTGGGAGCAGCAGGTCCTGCAGTCGGGGCACAGCCTCCCCCTTGGTTCGGGACCCCGGCCAGGGTGACTCCTCCAGGTTGAGAGTCCTCATCTTTGTGCACGGTGTGTTTACAAACCGGATCACTCTTCTTTGCTGGGGACTGGATGTAGTGCAGTAGCCGCTCTTCTCAACTGGTTCCAGAACTTGTAAACTTGGGGCAGATTTCATTTCTTAGATAAATCCCATTTCATTATGTACGTGGATCTTCCTGAAAATGGGAGCACTCCTCACAGTCCCTTTCAGGACCCAAAGGGCTGTCACCCCCTTTGGGACACCGCGGGGCAAGGACAGCCTGAAACACAAACACAGATCCTGAGTTTCACGACTCCTGCCCTGCCCTTCCTACTCGCTTTCAAACACCCCAGCACCCAATTACTTCTAAGGGAGCTGAGCTGACCTACCCAAGCCCGGCTGTGCTTGCTCCACTCCTTGCGGCTCCTGTCCCTGCTTGTCAGCTCCATTCTCACACACTGCGGGGGGAGGAGAGAGAGAGAGAAGGACCTTGGGGTGGGCACGGAGACACATCCCGAAACAGCCCACCCAGGGGCAATGGAGGAGCCACAAATCAGGGTTTTGCCAAGAGCCCACGGGTGCCCGAGAGCCCCGGGGCTGAAGGTTCCTGCACAGAGCCCCCCGCCCTTCACCCGCGCCCAGGGCTTCTTCCCCCTTCCCGCGCCGGCCGGAATCCTTCAGCCCCCGCCCAGAAAAACCCTCGCCCGGCCCGGGGACGCCCCAGCCGAGCCGGGGCAGCCCGTCCCGGCGCGGCCAGCAGAGCGCTCCGCAGGGGAACCCGCCCGCCCCGGGCACACGCCACCCGCCGCCTGCCCGGGGGATCCCGGCGCTCCCCTCCCGGCCCCGCCCGGCACCAGCGGCCCCGACCCGGCCCCCCCCCCACCCCCGCCCGGGCTGCCGCGGCCGCACTCGCCGCTCGGACCCGACCCCGACCCCCCCCCTCAGCGGCCCCGGGACCCGGCGGCTCCGCAGCCCCGGCGGCGGCTCTCCCGGGGCGGGAGGCCCGGCCCGGACACCCCCGCCCGCCACCGGCACACGGGGCCTGCGGGGAGGGGGCGCCCACCCCGGGATTCACCCAAAACCCCCCAAAACCCCCCCAACACCCCCAGAGCCAGCAACGGCAAAGCCCCCCTTTGGCCCATTGACCCACCGGCACGATTAAACGCTCCCTCAGCGCCCGCGGGCGTGGATCGATCTCCGTAACAAGGTCAGGAACTTGGACAGGGGTGGCAGCGGCCCAGCTCCGGCCCTAAAGGCCCCGAACGAACACCCGCGAGTCCCCCCCAAAGCCCCGCCCCGGCCGAGCCCGGAGCGCCCGCGGCTGGAAGGGACCCCGGGGAGCGGCGAGTCCCGGCCCTGCCGGACCCAGCGCGGCCTGACCCGAGCCCCAGGAACGCGCCCGCCCCCGCCCCTCAGGCCTCTCGCTCTCCCGGGGTTAATTCCCCGCCAACCACCCGCCAATCGCCGCCACGGCCACAACCCCCCGCGGACGCTGCTGCCCCTGAGCCCCGGCACCGCCCCCTCCCCTCTACAACCTCCTCGGCCAATGGCCGCGCCCCCGCCTCGGCACCGCCGGCCAATCAGCGGTCGCCGCCTTCTCCCACCACTGCGGTGTGGTGGGGGGGCCACCGGCGGGAAAGCAGCGACCAATCAGCGCCACCCCGGAGGCGATGGAGACAGCGCAGCCAATCAGAGGCTGGCAGCATGTCGCTGCAGCCAATCAGCGGGCCTTGCCACTTTCCCGCCCTTTCTCCTCTGCTGGTGGGGGGGCAGCGGCTGGGGCAGGGCGGAGGAGAGGATGGCGGCGGGTGGGGGGGGGTGGGAAGTGGCGGCTTTATTGTCCCCAGAGGAGCGGCCCCGTGGGCAGGGGGAATTCTGGGGGGGGCCAGGTTTGCTCTGGGGGGTCCCGCGGGGCTGCCGAGCCGTGGGGCGAAGGCCTGGCCGGGCTGGGGAGGGAGCGGGGATGGGAGGAGGCCGGCACTGCTGGCCCCAGTTCATTTCCCCCTGTTTTCCGTAGATCATGAGTATTTAAGTGCTTATTTTCTATAAGGTCCCCAGCACCCCCCCCCTCCAATGACACGGGGTCCTCCAGGTTGGGGGGTCCCCAAAATACCCCCCCTGATTTCAAGGGGGCTCCCCCAAATATCACAGGGCCCCCTTATTCTGAAGGAGCCCGACCAATCTTCACGGGGTACTGAAAGATTTCACCATCATCCCCCCCAAACACCCAAGGGGGGGTCCCCACATTTCACTAAGCCCCCACAATCTCAAAGGCGCCCCCCCCAAATTTCAGAGTCCCCCCCCCAGATCTTCAATGGGGCCGTTCCTAAATCTCCAAGGTCGCCTCTGCACCCCCTCCTTGGGGACCCTCAGAGCATGTGGGGACCCCCCTCAGGTGTTGGGGGGGGGGGGGGGCTGGCACTGCAAAATCCCACGGGTGCCAGCCAGGAAGCTCAGAGCTCCCCAAACCATTCTTGGGGATCCCCAGGGCACCCCAAAATCCCCACCAGGCCTCCACTTCGCACCCCGCGAACAGCAAAGCCCCCTGGGCAGCCCCCCAGTGCCCTGCCCGGGACCTGTCACCCCCCTCACCCCACCCCCCAAAGCACATCAGGGACCCCTATAAGCCGCAAAGAACCCCATGAAAACCTGCCAGGGCACCCCCAAACCCCACCAGAGCCACAGAGAAACCCCCCAAACCTCCCGCTGCACCCCCAAACACTGATGTCCCCTGGGTGGGGGGAGAGGAGGAGCTGACACTCACCCCCCCATCCCATGGTGTTCGGGACTCACGGCTGAGACAACACAGGGGGAAATGAACTGGGGCCAGCAGTGCCGGCCTCTTCCCAGCCCCAATCCGTCCCCAGCCCGGCCAGGCCTTCGCCCCACGGCTCGGCAGCCCCGCGGGACCCCCCAGAGCAAACCTGCCCCCCCCAGCTCCCAGAATTCCCCCTGCCCACGGGGCCGCTCCTCTGGGGACAATAAAGCCGCCACTTCCCACCCCCCCCCACCCGCCGCCATTCTCTCCTCCGCCCTGCCCCAGCCGCTGCCCCCCCACCAGCAGAGGAGAAAGGGCGGGAAAGTGGCAAAGCCCGCTGATTGGCTGCAGCGACATGTTGCCAGCCTCTGATTGGCTGCGCTGTCTCCATCGCCTCCGGGGTGGCGCTGATTGGTCGCTGCTTTCCCGCCGGTGGCCCCCCCCCCCCCCCCACCGCAGTGGCGGGCGAAGGCGGCGACCGCTGATTGGCCGGCGGTGCCGAGGCGGGGGCGCGGCCATTGGCCGAGGAGGTTGTGGAGGGGAGGGGGCGGTGCCGGGGCTCAGGGGCAGCAGCGTCCGCGGGGGGTTGTGGCCGTGGCGGCGATTGGCGGGTGGTTGGCGGGGAATTAACCCCGGGAGAGCGAGAGGCCTGAGGGGCGGGGGCGGGCGCGTTCCTGGGGCTCGGGTCAGGCCGCGCTGGGTCCGGCGGGGCCGGGACTCGCCGCTCCCCGGGGTCCCTTCCAGCCGCGGGCGCTCCGGGCTCGGCCGGGGCGGGGCTTTGGGGGGGACTCGCGGGTGTTCGTTCGGGGCCTTTAGGGCCGGAGCTGGGCCGCTGCCACCCGTGTCCAAGTTCCTGACCTTGTTACGGAGATCGATCCACGCCCGCGGGCGCTGAGGGAGCGTTTAATCGTGCCGGTGGGTCAATGGGCCAAAGGGGGGCTTTGCCGTTGCTGGCTCTGGGGGTGTTTTGGGGGGTTTTGGGTGAAACCCGGGGTGGGCGCCCCCTCCCCGCGGGCCCCCTGTGCCGGTGGCGGGCGGGGGTGTCCGGGCCGGGCCTCCCGCCCCGGGAGAGCCGCCGCCGGGGCTGCGGAGCCGCCGGGTCCCGGGGCCGCTGGAGAGGGGGTTGGTGGCGGGTCCGAGCGGCGAGTGCGGCCGCGGCAGCCCGGGCGGGGGTGGGGGGGGCCGGGTCGGGGCCGCTGGTGCCGGGCGGGGCCGGGAGGGGAGCGCCGGGATCCCCCGGGCAGGCGGCGGGTGGCGTGTGCCCGGGGCGGGCGGGTTCCCCTGCGGAGCGCTCTGCTGGCCGCGCCGGGACGGGCTGCCCCGGCTCGGCTGGGGCGTCCCCGGGCCGGGCGAGGGTTTTTCTGGGCGGGGGCTGAAGGTTTCCGGGCGGCGCGGGAAGGGGGAAGAAGCCCTGGGCGCGGGTGAAGGGCGGGGGGCTCTGAGCAGGAACCTTCAGCCCCAGGGCTCTCGGGCACCCGTGGGCTCTTGGCAAAACCCTGATTTGTGGCTCCTCCATTGCCCCTGGGTGGGCTGTTTCGGGATGTGTCTCCGTGCCCACCCCAAGGTCCTTCTCTCTCTCTCTCCTCCCCCCGCAGTGTGTGAGAATGGAGCTGACAAGCAGGGACAGGAGCCGCAAGGAGTGGAGCAAGCACAGCCGGGCTTGGGTAGGTCAGCTCAGCTCCCTTAGAAGTAATTGGGTGCTGGGGTGTTTGAAAGCGAGTAGGAAGGGCTGGGCAGGAGTCGTGAAACTCAGGATCTGTGTTTGTGTTTCAGGCTGTCCTTGCCCCGGGGTGTCCCAAAGGGGGTGACAGCCCTTTGGGTCCTGAAAGGGACTGTGAGGAGTGCTCCCATTTTCAGGAAGAATCCACACACGTAATGAAATTGGATTTATCTAAGAAATGAAATCTGCCCCAAGTTTACAAGTTCTGGAACCAGTTGAGAAGAGCGGCTACTGCACTACACCCAGTCCTCAGCAAAGAAGAGTGATCCGGATTGTAAACACACCGTGCACAAAGATGAGGACTCTCAACCTGGAGGAGTCACCCTGGCCGGGGTCCCGAACCAAGGGGGAGGCTGTGCCCCGACTGCAGGACCTGCTGCTCCCAAGGGACGGCTCCAGCGCAGCCCCGGCAGGGCCCCGTTTGACAGCTCGGTGGGATCTGAGCTGTGGCCGCTCAGAGCAGGGGGACGCACCTGCCACAGGGCCGTGAGAGGAGGACGTGGGCCCTGTGGGAGCAGGCAGCAAAGTCCAGCCTCGGCACCTGCCCCGCCCGCCGTGGGGCGTTCTGTCAGCCGGGACCTGCCCCGCGAGCCCGGGCGGGAGCCGCCGAGCGCTGCGGCCGCTGCGGAGCCGGTGTCCCACGGCCCCTTTGGTGCTTGGGGCGCTGCTGCTGCGGCGTGGACCAGGCTGGAGACCGGGCGGCTGAGGGCGGGTGAGCGCTGCCGGCTGCTGGTCGTGCCCTGTGCCTGTGAAGCGTTTCCCGTGTTCTCTGATGCTCAGCCCAGAGAGATTGGGGTTTTTTTCTGTTCTTTCTTGCCAGTGCGGTGTCCCTTTCTGAGAGGTGGGTAACACGAGGTGGCCTCGGGGTTTCCCCTGCGTCTCTCCCTCACCTGCTCCCTCGCAGACCTACGTGGACTCACCCACCTGCTGCGTGGAGCAGCTGAAGGCACCTCCTGGGAACTCCTTGCCCAGGGTGAGGGGTCCTGGTGCTCACACCTGGGCCGGGCTGGGCACGAGGTGGCTCTGGGAAGGCGACCAGTGCGCTGTAGGGTGCTCCGGGTTTGGGGGCATTTAGAAGGGGGATCCTCGGTGGGAGCTCAGCCCACGGGAGTGCCCTGCAGGAGGAGGCAGCCGGTCAGCCAGCCGTGCTGTCTCCCCCAGGCGGGCAGCAGCCCCTGGACACAGGGCAGCACCGGCCCTGCCTGCCCGGCCCCCCAGCGGGTCCGTCCCTGCGCTGCCCCGGGCACCCCTCCCAGGGAAGGCCCTGGGGTGTGGGGGGATCAGGCCGGAGCTCTCCCCTCGCCTGCCCAGCCCTCGGCCTGCAGCCGCTTCCCCTGCGGCATCGAAGGCCTCGCGCCCGCCCCGGCGTGATGGTGCTGCCGCACGGGGAGGCGCCGGGGGCTCCGCACGGGGCGTTTGGCCGTCGCGGCGCAAGCAGAGCAGCGGCGTCCGCTGCCAGCCCCAGGCAGGTGCCCCCGGGGGGCGGCTGCCCCGAGCCCGTGCAGCGCAAGGGACACGCGTGAGGGATGGTGGCACGGGTGGCACCGCGGGCGTTCGGCTGCCGCCAGGCTGGGGACGCTTGCGGAGGCCAATAAACGGTGTCGTGTCCGAGCGCGTGTCAGTGCTTGTTTGGTGTCGGGGGGAGCAGAGCCAGAGCCCCCGCGGCTCCCTCGGCCAGGCCTGGTGTCACCAGGGTCTTTGCCGGGGCTGTGGGGTGACCTGTGCTCCAGCCCCTGGAGGGGGAGCGGTGCCCTCGGCACCTGCGGGGCTGGTCCCTGACGTTCCGGCCCCTGAGCGGCACCTTTGAGCCCTTCCCAAAAGCGTCACCGCAGGGCTGGGCCGTGAGCCCCGCGGGCTGGGGCTGAGCAGAGCTCGGGGTGGCCTCTGCTGGTGTCTGAGGGAGCCCCCCACAGCCCCTGCCCCCCGGCCTGACCCTGGTACAGCGGGGATGGGGGGGTTGGAAAAGTGAAAGGGAGCCGAAAGATGGAAAACGGCGATGGGGTGTGGGTAGAGAGGAGGGGAGGGAATGAGCCCTGGCTCTGAAGGCAAAGGGGGGGTTTGGATGCCCACAAACACGATCCCAGTCAGCAGCCTCCAGCGGTTTTGGTGCTGCCAGAGCTTCAGAGCTCTGCCTGTCTCATTTTCCCGTTCCTACTCCAAGGAGTCTCTGGTAGTTTTCATAAAATCACAGAATGGCCCAGGCTGGAAGGGACCTTGGAGATCATTTGATCCAACCTCCCTGTCACGGGCAGGGACACCTCGCAACGTGTAGCGCGAGGACCCAACGGGAATCGAACCCACGAACTTTGGTGTTTCAGCACCACGCTCAACCAGGTGAGCTAAACTGACCCTCCTCTCACTAAATCACACCTGATGAACATTTCCGATGGCTTTTTGACTGATGTCACTCCATGCTGAGCCAGCTCCCTTCTGAGCATGGCACTGCCCCTCGTCCCACCCCTGGGGACACCGCCAGCACCACAGACACTTTATTTACAGCGCAGCACAAAAAAACCCCAGACAGCTGAGGTGTGCAACCCCTCGCGGCGACTGTCCCTCCTCACCCCACCTTCAACCCGGCTGGGATACGAAACCTCCGTGGAACCGCGCTGCTGCTCTCGGGGCTCCGTGTGACGAGCTGTCCCGGCCCTGCTGAGTCCACTCAGGGGCTGCCCAGGATGTCGCTGAGGCTCAACACGACAGGCTCCGGGTTCAGGTGGGTCCCAAAGGAGAAGCAGTTGCCGCCCCCACCGATGAGCAGCAGCTCCCTCTCCTCGGGCAGGAGGACGCTGCTGTGGTTGTGCAACATCAAGGGCCAGCCCAGATGCTCCTGCAGAAGGGAAGGAGGTGACGTCCGCCCCACTCACAAATCCGCCTGCTTCACGTTCCCCGCTCTCTTTCGGGGACTAGCCCTAAAGGTCCCACGTTCCTTCCCACAGCTCTGCTTACACAGAATCACAGAATGTCAGGGATTGGAAGGGACCTCGAAAGATCATCCAGTCCAATCCCCCTGCCAGAGCAGGAACGCCTCGATAATGCTACACAGGAACGTGTCCAGGCAGGTCTTGAATGTCTCCAGAGAAGGAGACTCCACACCCTCCCTGGGCAGCCCGTTCCCCTGGAAGAGCGATTCCAGTCCTTACCCCGTTAACGGCGTAGTCCAGGCAGACACCGCTCGCTAAGTCGATGATGGTGACGCCCGGCACGGAGGGCGCGTGAAGCCACACTCCACCGACAAGCAGAAGTTTTCCGTCGTGCACGTGCGCCGTGTGCGAGTACCTGCGAGCCCAAAGCGAGACCGAGCTCCGTTAGCTCGAGGGGCAGGTCCAGCCGGGCGCGGGGGGGCGCTGCCGCAGGCTTGGGCTCACCTCGGGGTGAGGGGAGGGCTCGTCTCCACCGGCTGCCACCGAAAGCCGTGCTCCAGCTCCCGCAGAAAGAAAACGGAGCCCAAGGGCTGCTCCGCAGCTCCCAAACCCCCGGCGACGAGCACTCCTCCCTGCCAGCCGCAGGCGCTGTGCGAGTGGCGGCCTTCGGGCACGGGGCCCTCCACGGGGATCTGGGCAAACAGAAGCCCGAGGCTGACGTTTGCAAGCCAAGGGTCTTCTTCACGCCCAGGCTCTGCAATCATCTCCTCCTGCTGCACGTCCTGCGGGACGTGACCTTCCTTCCTGCCACGGAACGAGCATCAGCGCGACGGGACGACCAGGAAGCCCCCCACCCTGCCCGTGTTCCCCTGGGGAAGCGCAAGTGCTGCCCCTGACACCGGCTCCGATGTTTCTCTGGCCACCGGTAGGTTCAGCCTCGTTCAGTCTGTGGAGGGTTTTATTTCTACGTGTGGGGCAGAGAGAACTCACTCCCGGGGGCCACAAGCTCCTCAGCACCGAGCCCAGCGCTGGGCGAGCCGCGGCAGGAGAGGCTGAACCGCAGGAAGAAAACCTTTGGTGAAAAGGAAACGAGGTGAGACTGGGGGGTTTGAAGGAAAATCCTCGCAAACGAGCTGTGGGGAAAACTGCAGAGGCCGCCCGGGCCGTCCCTCTCTCCCGCAGCCAGTTCAGGTGTGTCTGTGGTCACCTGGAGAGACGCGGATTTAATTCCGAAGGGAAGCGAAGGCAATTTTTCCTGCCCAGGCCCTCCTGAAGCTCTTACCGCAGCGCAGGAAAGCTCTCGGGCGTGCAGGAAGCACCAATCCCCCAGCACCGGCTCGGCGGCGGAGCGGCCGCCGTACACAAACAGGTACCTCTCACCTGCACAACCAGACGAAAGGAGACGTTAGAACTCGGTCCGCCACAAAAGCAAAAATTGTTCTCTTTGCACAGAAGGGGAGCTCAGCACAGAGAGAAACCCAGGCAGCCACGCAGCAGGTTTATGCACTATTTAGACACCCTGAAACCTGACCTGCATTTGCTGACTTCAGCAATAAACGCAAGGAATTGTTCCACAGATACAGGAAATACTCACATCTAGATCTTTCATGAGACACATGGAAGACTAAATATTTTTACTAACAAACTGCGTTGTTGTTCGTCTCTGTGGTGATGCAGAAGAGCCCATCACAAACTTCCGTTACGTAGTTTCTGAATGTTTAAGGTCTGACTGGAAGTCTGACACTACAGTCTCAAAACCAAAAGGAGAAAACGTGGGGTTTTAACACACCGAACGGACTTAGGGAGGGAAAATTTAGGGAAGATCACACCTGTAGAACCAACAAAACCAGCAAACTCTGGGTACTTAAATCATTGCGACACGACGGCACCTGTTCATGCCAAGGAAGCGGGTAAATCCTCGCAAGATGAGAACGTGCTTTTGTGCATCCAAAAGGGAGAGAACGACAGCTGAAGCGCCCGAGAGCTCCTCCGGAGAAGCCTCAGGAAGGAGGCACAGAAGGCGCAGCGGGACTTTGGGGGATGTGAAGGAAGCCCCACGGGCTCACCTCCTCGTCCCGGGCTGCGCCAACGCCAGAGCTCGCTTCAGCCACAGAGCAAAATCCGGGCAGAAACAACACGGCGCGGTCCGACGCAGACATCTGCCACGTAGAACAAAATCCTGAGCGGGAGGCTGAACTCAACCGCATCCTAGCGCTCGTGAAATGCGGCTCCAATTCAAGCTGTGCCCCACACCAGACCACCAACGGCCCGGCAGCCCTCCCTGGGAGCCCCCTCCGCAGCCCCTGCCCGCCGGCGGAGGACCAAAGGGCCTCCTGGAGCCAGCTGTGTCCCGCCGGTTGTCCCGCCAACACCTGCCCGAGGTTCTGCCCCGATATCTTTTGCCAGACAAACCTTGGGCAGCCGCCACTCCGGGCCGATCTTCAGAACTACTATTTGTCAAGGGCAACCACAACAGAGTAATGTTTCCTCTAAGGTGCTTCTCCTGGAGAAGGAGACAAGGATTCTGCTCCAGAATGTTCCAGAATCAAAGTATTATCCTTCAGAGGAGAAGTTCTGATCAGGCATGAATAACTTCAGCCACAAATGACCTCAAAGAATCCATCCTCCAGAACAGACTGCGCCTCCAAGTGTCAATTCTACGTAACACTGGGAGCTACGTGGCATGTGAAATAGAAGATTATCGTATTTCAAGAGTCAAGAAGGAGACCTCAAAGGCTATTTTAATTCCTTTTCTACTGGCAGGCTGCCGAAGTGGGCCAATACCAACATCATGAAGTTCAACGAGGCCAAATGTGAGATCCTGCCCCTGGGTTGGGGCAGCCCCCAAGAGCAGCACAGGCTGGGGGGAAGGGATGGAGAGCAGCCCTGTGGAGGAGGGCTCGGGGGTGCTGGTGGATGAAAAATGAGGGATGGGCCAGCAACGTGCATGTCAGGAGGCCAATCGCATCCTGGGCTGCATCCACAGCATGTCCAGCAGGTGCAGGGTGTCGAGATCCCACCTGGAGTAACTGCATCCAGCTCTGGGGTCCCCACCACAAGAAGGACGTGGAGCTGCTGGAGCGGGTCCAGGGGAGGCCACAGAGATGCTCAGGGGCTGGAGCAGCTCTGCTGCGAGGACAGGCTGAGGGAGCTGGGGCTGTTCAGCTGGAGAAGAGAAGGCTCCTGAAGGGGAGACCTTAGAGCGGCCTCCCCGTGCCTGGAGGGGCTGCAGGAGAGCTGGGGAGGGACCCTTGGTCAGGGGCTGTAGGGATGGGACAAGGGGTGAGGGTTTCAAACTGAAAGAGCAGAGATTTAGATGAGATTTAGGAAGAAATTCTTCCCTGTGCGGGCGGTGATGCCCTGGCCCAGGTCACCCAGAGCAGCTGTGGCAGCCCCTCCCTGGCAGTGCCCAAGGCCAGGCTGGACGGGGCTGGGAGCGACCTGGGCTGGTGGGAGGGTCCCTGCCCAGGGCAGGGGGTGGAATGAGATGAGCTTTAAGGTCCCTTCCAGCCCAAACTTCTACGATTTCCACAATGGCAGAAGAGTCTTGTCCATTCTGTTTTTTGTTCCTTCACTAGGAATTCTCAGTGCTAAAAATTCCCAACATCTGCTTCGCTTTTTCTTTCCAGCATCTGTTTATCGTGACAAACCTCGCTCCCCAGCAGCGCTGGGTGAACCTGCACACCCCCAGGGGAGCACAAGGGCCAAACCCGGGCGGGGACCCAAACCCAACCCTGCCTCAGCTACTTCCAGCCCCTCCCCAGAGCCCCTCCGAGGGGCCACTCCCCCAGCAGGACGGAACACTTAAGAAGATGCAGGGGAGGAGCATTTGGGGTTCTATCGGTGATTCTCTGATCATGGGATGGTCAGGAGAGGAACCAGAGGCAGGCAAAGGGTGGATTTTTGGGGAGGTACAAACACAGAAAGAGAGCGGGATAAAAGGACAGGAATGACAGAATGTCAGGGATTGGAAGGGACCTCGAAAGATCATCCAGTCCAACCCCCCTGCCAGAGCAGGAACGCCTCGATAATGCTACACAGGAACGTGTCCAGGCGGGTCTTGAATGTCTCCAGAGAAGGAGACTCCACAACCTCCCTGGGCAGCCTGGGCCAGGGCTCCGTCACCCTCACTGAGAAGAAGTTTCTTCTCGAGTTTAAGCAGAACCTCTTATGTTCCAGTTTCAGCCCATTACCCCTTGTCCTGTCATTGGTTGTCACCGAGAAGAGCCTGGCTCCATCCTCGTGACACTCACCCTTTAGATATTTGTATCACAGGATAGTTGGGCTGGAAGGGACCTTCCCAGTTCATCCCATCCAAGCCCTGCAGGGAGCAGGGACAGCTTTCACTGGGTCAGGTTGCTCAGAGCCCCGTCCAGCCCGACCTGGGATGTAAAAAATAAATAAACATAAAAGAATAAAAAGGCTAAGAAAGGCTGGTCCCACGTAACGAGGTCAGTACCAGCTCTGGCCACATCCTGCACCTTCACCAAGCGAAAAGGGTCCTTTCACCCTTGGGGGGGTGTCTGTGAGAGCAGAGCCAGCCAGCAGCAAGGATGGATTCCAGCACCTTCAAAAATGCACTGTGAGCTCTTTTCAGCACTACAGAATCACACCTATTTTTTAATTCCTGCCCTGCATTTAGAAAACGAACAGGATTGCAGTTCTTCTGGAATAAAAGCCATCACCACGAGGCATCTGTCGTACAGGCTCTGTAACGAGTCGAGCGTGCGGTACCAGAAACCCTGCTCAGTGTTTGGATCCACTGATTCAGTTACTCAGCTCAGGAAACTCATCTGACACTGCTCAGTCCTTCCTTTTTGTCAGATTTACTAAAGCCTCTCCCCTTTTGGACTTGACAGACAGAAAAGGCACCACAAGAACCAGGTACATACGACGAGAGGAATGTACCCAAAGGAACTTCCAGCCTGAAGTCTTTAAACCTGGGAAAAACGATACCGCTGGGAACAAAAACTTCAGGAAATGCAACTGGAACCTCCGAAGCGGTGGGGAATCTATCGAGATCGCGCACTTCAGAAACGTTCAGCAAAAAGCTGTTACTTAAGGCAGACAACCCCCCCCAACGTCAACTGCACAGCCTGCGCCACACGAAAAACAAGGTTTTGCTCAGGGCAATTTGCCTTTCAGACCTCACTGGCTCAGCCAGGACTGCCCCGGGTGTTCTGGCACTCGCACCCCCCGACACGCCTCCAGCCGCTGCCACGCTTCCCGGCGTCTTCACCTCTGAACGTGACTTCAGTCGTGCTGTGTCTCCAACGCAGAGCAGCCGGTGCGGTGGCCGGCGACACACTGACAAGCTCCACAGCGACATCCTCTGCACCCGAGGCATCCCAGGTCTCGGGGAACTTGAGCCACAGCATTCCCAAGCCGGCTCTTGATGGGGACGTTCGTCCTCCTACCACCAGGGCCAGGCTGCCCGAGAGACAGGACACGGTGTGGTACAACCGCCCGGCTGCAACGACACGAAACGCCACGGGTCACACGGACCCTTCTCCCACGGAATTCACAGAATCATCAGATCGCTTCGGTTGGAAAAGACCTTCAAGATCATGGAGTCCAGCCACTAACCCAGCACTGCCAGGTCACCACTGACCCGTATCCCTGAGCCCCACATCTCCCCGGCTTTTAAATCCCTCCAGGGATGGGGACTCCATCCCTGCCCTGGGCAGCCCAAGCCAAGGCTTCACAACCTTTTTGGGGAAGAAGCTTTTCCTAATATCCAACCTAAACCTCCCCTGGTGGAACCTGAGGCCCTTTCCTTTTGTCCTGCTGCTTGCCCCTTGTGAGAAGAGCCTGACCCCACCTCACTACAACCTCCTGGAGCTGCAGAGAGCGATGAGGTCTCCCCTCAGCCTCCTCTTCTCCAGCTGAACAGCCCCAGCTCCCTCAGCCACTCCTCAGCACACTTGTTCTCCAGACCCTTCCCCAGCCCTGTTGCCCTTCTCTGGACACGCCCCAGCCCCTCAGTGTCCTTCTTGTAGTGAGGGGCCCAAACCTGGACGCAGCACTCAAGGTGTGGCCTCACCAAAGCCGAGCACAGGGGCACAATCACCTCCCTGCTCCTGCTGATAACACCATTCCTGACCCAGGCCAGGACGCTGTTGGCCTTCTTGCCCCCTGGGCACCCTGCTGGCTCGTGTTCGGCCGTCTGTCCATCCACACCCCCACGGCCTTTTCCACCCATGCACGCCTCCAGCTGCCCCTCCCCAGGTCGGTGGCGCTGCCGGGGGCTGCTGTGACCCAGGGCCAGGACCCAGCACCTGGGATTCACAGCCCTCAGATCTCTGACTGCCATGCCAGGGTAACTGCGCTGCGGCCCCACTTCCCCACATCTCACCGCTGGCACAGAAACCATCTTCCTTACACTCGCCGTCAGCGCGGGAACTCACCCCATCCATCAGCGGGATTTTCCTTTTTCACACCAGCAGCTTTCCAGCCGCCCCCGTGCTTCGCCAGCAGGTGAAACTCTCTCACGCGGCAGTGCTGCCCGTCCTCCTCCCCGAAGCCTCCGGTGGTGAGAACCACGTTGGGTTTGAGAAGGACAGAGCGGTGCCCGTAGCGCCTGAGGCCGGCGGCACCGGGGCGCGTCGCACACGCCGTGGCCGTCACGCTCCCAGCCATCCCCACGGGACCGTCACGATGAGGAGCTGCGAGAGAACCAGAACACAGGTAAGAACCAAGGACAACATGTTAAACAAGGGGTTAAGCAAGCCTGCTCAGCTTTCCAAGAGGAAAATCATCACGGAGCAAGTCGCCAGGGCTCACAGAGCGCTGGGCACGCCCTGGAAATCGAGTCGTGAGGGTTTAAACCACCCCTGAGCCCATTTCCAGCTCCTGCTGACTGCTCCCTCCGACAGATCCGCTGTCACGGGGCGGAGGTAAGGCTGGCCAGCAGACCGCAGGGTGCTCAGTGCCTGTCGCGACGTAGGAATGGCTGCGACAGCTTCCAAAGAGCACCGTAACGGCAGCACTCGGCTGCTTAAGTAGCAAAGAGCAGCAGAACAGGGACAAGCACCTGGAAGCCCGATTTCAAAGCTTCTCAGCAGATTTTAATGAGACCTTCACAAAAGCTCTGAAATAAATTTCTAAGGCGGGACGAGCAACCTGTTAATTCTTCCCCCCAACCACTACGTCCCTCGGCGTGAACCAAGCTTTCAGCACAGGCCCCTCGTTCACCTACACGTTGTACAACTTGTCTGCAAATTAATTTTGAACTCAAGTGCCTTAATCTTGTGTTGATGAGATGGAAGGGAAGCAGCAGTTTGGTTTTTTTGCATGCCATACCCAGAAAAACTGCCTGTACTGAGCGTTGTTTAGTACCAGATCGTACTTTCTATTTTTTGACAAAATCAAAAATTCCATCTCCTTGGGCCTACCTGTCTTTCCACAGACAGACCTTTTTAAGACTGAGCTGTGGGGTTTTTTTCACTCCAGAAATGATACTTCCCAGGCTCTGTTTGGAAGATTTCGTACTTGCACTCCCTTGAAGAGGGACCCAAATCTGTTTGAGAGCACAGCTGGGGGCACACCCTGCGATCTGAGACATGTCTTTTGTCATTCCCAGTAAAAACTAATATCGAAGTGTGGTTAATTTATAGATTTACAGGCTCTGAAGGCTCTCGCTGTCGGTTCTGAATACAAGAGAGAGCAGCAGCAAACCCCAACTCCTGCCTCTGACGAACAAGCTGCACTAAGGTCAGTTAAGCAAACGTCAAGAGGATTTTCTTTAACTGAAGGACAGATCCCGTGCGTCCAGGGGCCCTTCAGGGTGTGACCCAAGGACAAGGGACAATCGCACAGCACACTGAGCCACAGCCACGCTCGTTTAGCTTCGGTTTCACCAACGTTTTCAAATCTGAGACACAACACGATGGGCTCGGTGGCCCGGCTGGCCTAAGGAACGCCGCCCCGCCTCGTTCTTTTCCAGCTGCTTTTCCTGCTCCCTCGGACACAGATCCCGACTTGCGGTTGCAGACAGAAGCCCTCGTGGTGCTGCCCCGTGAGCGGGACAAGGGATGCGAAACAGGTTAAAAATAACCTTCTGCTTCCCCCCCCCCGACAAAGGAATTGAGCAGCCAAAAGCAGGAATTTCTTGGACTGCTACTGCTGCCAAGGCCTTTTTATCGTGGAAACACAGCCTTAGTCTTGGCTGGAAAAAGCAACATCCAGATTTAAAAGCATTTCAGAAACAGAAATCCTAGAATCACAGAAAGGCCTGTCCTAGGGCACCCTGGGTTGGACTAGATCATCTTTCGAGGTCCCTTCCAACCCCCAACAGTCTGTGATTCTACAATTCTATGATCTAAGTTGGAAGGGACCTCAGAGATCATCTGATCCAACCTCTCTTAACCAGCCCAGGTTGCTCCAGGCTCATCCAACCTGGCCTTGAGCATCTCCAGGGAGGGGGCAGCCACAGCCTCTCTGGGCAACCTAGTCCAGAGTCTGGCCCCCTCGCACTGAACAATTTCTTCCTCACATCCAATCTAAACCCCTTCTCCTGCAGTTTAAACCCATTTCCCCTGTCCTATTGCTGGACACTCTTGTCAAAGTCCCTCCCCAGCCTCCCTGTAGGTCCCTCCAGGCACTGGGGTCAGGACTCCAGGCAGAGCCCGCGCGCGAGACCCCGTCGGGCTGTACCTGTCACGCTGGGCACCAACGGGGTCCAGGGAGGCTCCATCCCCTTTGACGCCGTCAAGACAAAGTAGTGAGAACATTTCAGATGCCATTCCTGTAGCAAACACGAAGGGGAAAAAAAAAAACCAAAGAAAATAAAAACCAAGACAATCTCCCTCAAAATCTTTGAGCGAGCAGCTGTAAGAATCCTGGAAGGGCCAGGGTGACCAACCCACAGGCGGAGCCCAGCGGCACCGCTCCCAGCAGCGGCCAGAATCAGAAAACTGAAGTTGAACCTGAGGAAAAGCGAGTGTCTAAAAAACCTCCTCACCCCAACCTTCCAAAATTTACAGCTCGGGGGTTTTCTGAGGAAGGGGTCCCTCGAACTGAACACTCCTTGATGGGTTTCTCCTCTACGAGACCACCCAGTTGCTCTTTGCGCTCACGTTCACTCTCCTCACCTGCCACACGCCAGGGCAGGAGTGTCACAGCCCAACTACACCTCGCACTGCTAAAAAAACCAGGGATTTTTTTTCTGTATTTTTTTAGCTTTTAAATGTGGGTTCCTCCCTGGGTGCCAAAATTTTGTCCAAACTCCCGAGTGTGATTTGGAATATCGTTCTGTGGTTTGCCTGTTTTGGTTTCATGACAAGATTTCTCACTGTGCTGGTTTTTTTGGGGTCGGTGTATTCTGCAGTAATTTGGGTGATCGGCATACCTGAATACCTTAAGAGCACAACGATGAATTTTGTTTCTAACTACACTTTCAATTTCACCTTAGGAAATGATACCAATTTGTTCGCTAATCTTGAGTGTACCAGGTTTTGAGGATTGTGATTGCGAATCCAGTTATTTTGATCGAAAGATCGAATTGTTGTTGATTCTGATGTTAATGCCCATGAATCTCTCTGTAGGAATTTGTGCAAGTCATTGAGTATCACCGTGTCCTTTAGCACTCAGTGTGCATCAGCAAATGTCGCCCCTGTGACTAGAAAGAAACATCGGAGAAAGTCAATTGCCCTACCAACAGATAACACAACCCCAGGACAGCCCCCCCTTACGCCGCCCGGCTGCGACCACAGGAAGGAGTCGGGGCTGCACCCCAGCGGGACTCGGGATTCTTAAAGCTCAGGGAATACGGGCGATGGCACAGAAAACGCCCAACGCTGTGACACGGCCTCTGCTGGCTGATAACACACAAATATGTCAATAACACACAAATATGTTGGTAACACAGAAATGTTTTCCAGCCTGGACATCGTGTCCGGTGTCCCTCGGAGGCAGAAGCACAGGCGGGAGGGCTGCAGAGGAGTCAGCAGCGACTCCAGAGCCCGCCCGGGCTCCCACAGTCGTTAGGGAGCTGAGTGTGTTCACCCTCGCGGCGCGGGACGCATCCAGCCACGACTCGAAGGCATAAATAGGAATTTAAAAGGCACGAGAAAGCACAGGATTAGCATCATCGCCCCAACTTCCACAAGAAATAAAAAGGGTTTTTTGAAAGGTGACATCCAAAACTGAACATCGATATGGAGAATGGAAGAATCTGCTATTTGTCCCCAGGCAAATTATTCTAAAACTCAGTCGCCCTCAGCGCTAAGCGTGCATTTTGCATTTCTTGTGTCACCCGATTTTGCATTAACACCCGGATCTCGCCTCATCTCAAAGGCTGAACACAGAGCTCGCTGCCCTCACACACCTCACTCCTCTGCGCGTTTTTCAGCTTGGACTTGCTCTTTCCTCTACAAAGAAAATGAAAAAACTCTTTACTTTCTCGCTGTACGAGCAACTGCCTCCATCTACAGTCCCGCAGACATTCCTGCACCGCTCGACAGATTCACCAGCATCTTCGTGTCACCGCTCCTGCACTCACGCAGCAGATCCTGCACGTCGGCAAAATAAATGCGAGAGCACTGAATCGTTTCCATGCTGTTCAGATTTCTGGACGGAATTCCAGGGAACCGTAAAATCAAAAGGGGAAGGTTCCAGTCAACGTCCTGGAGGATATTTCTCTCGAAGCGACGCTTCGACTTCTTTTCCAGGCTTCAGATAGTCGCAAACTTTGCCAGCAGTTCAGAAAAATGGCAAAGCGGTTAAATTTCAACGGTTCGTACAGGAACGGCTGTACAGGGTCCGATCAAAAAAACCAACAGTAACAAGCCAAAGGGAAACGCAGGAGAGCAGGACCAGAGCATCTCCTTCCCCCAGGAAAGCTCCCAACCATCTGCAGCCAGGAACCTCACGGCAGGCCTAGTTTTACGTGTGAGGCAATCCTCAATAGATTCCTCTTTCCTTAAAACAATTGCCCCCCGGAGCCAACTTTTGGCATCTACAACATCCCTAGTGGCACCAGCGGGCAGACTGTCTCCCTGAGACACCGCTCGCTGCGGAGGAACACGGAGCTTTGCTGACACCAGAGTCTTCTCCTCGTGGGCTCCACGTTAGCCACGACCTTTCTCCCCGCACAGACACCTCTGCCTCAGCAGCTCGTGCACAGAGCTCGGGCCGCCAGGAGCCGCCGACACCTTCTCTCCGGTGTTGGGGATCACGGAGGGTTACCTCGTATTCATCGAAAGGCTCCAGAGCCTGCACTCTTCTCTGCTCCTCTTCTGGAACGCAGCGGGTGAAAAACTCGTTCATATCCACGACGCTGCACTCGGTCCAGCCCTGAAAGAGAAATCCCTCAAAATCCTGACCTCTGGAAGGACAGAGACTCCGTTCTCACAAGAAAACAAAGGCCCTACTCTAAACACCTCCGTGGGCCTTTACGACCGTCTAGCTGGAACTACGGCAGGATCTGCTGAGGATAGATCTCTCACCTGTAAAGCTCCTAAGAATTTAATTTATTGCACCAAAAGCCTCAGAGGAACCCGTCTTGCCTTAATCCCACGCCAGGGAGAAGGCTGTGAGCGGGCCAAACAGTCAAGCTGCTAGAGAAGGCAGCATCTCCGCCCTGGTCCTGCTTGCTTCAACCCAAACAGGCCACGACCTCCCAAATCATTCAACAGGACGATCCCTCCCAGGCAAATCACACTCCGTGTGCTCGAAGCACGAGCCTCAAGAGCTGCAGGCCCTCACCTTCTCCAGGAAGCGCCTCCGCTGCGCCTCGCCGTCCGGGTACCGCGCCAGCGAGCGGAGCGCGGAGCTCAGCCGGCTGAAGTGCCGCTGCATCACGCGGCCGAAGGGGTCCTGGGGGTGCATCTGCTCGTAGAGAAGGAAGCACGCCCGCGGGAACCGCTGGGCCGCCCACTGGATCACGGCGTCGGACCTGCAGGCACAGGAATTATGTAACTGGCAGCCCACGGAGGATGCCAGTCGTCTTCCCGCAACGCCGGAGCGCGCGCTGCGATCCCGCCAGAGGGACCCCGCCACAGAGAACCCTGTGCTGGGCACTCAAAATCTCCTGCCTCTTCCGTGCAGGGAACTCAGGGGAGGAGAACAACAAGAAACTGGGCGTCACTCGTTTGAGGTTTCCTTCATTTTCCGCTCCCTTTTAGGATGTCACATGGACATCAATCACCCCAAGACAACGACGACACAAGGAGCTGGCTGGGACTTCCGAGGAAATCCTGAGGCTTTCCTCCTAGGATGGGAGGTCTCCCAGCCCCGGGTGAGGTACGTGTAACACAGCTTTCCTTGGCTTCTCCTCTCCCTGCCACGCTGACACGGGACACCCCGACTGACCGGCCATGCTCCATGTAGGTGAGCACCACCTCCGCCATGAAGAGGGTGGGGATTCCCTTGTCCAGTCCTGCTGCCTCCAGGGCTCTCTCCAGCTCACAAAGCTCCAACAAATCCACTCCCAGTAATTTATAATCCTCTCCCGACAAGGTAACGGCTCCTAGGAGACAAAAAGGATCCAATCTCACCACGGTGTCGCTGCAATACGGAGACCAAAAGGGACAAACAGGACAATCAACCCCACCGGGCTGTGCCCATCGACTCCGTTTCTTTGGGACACGCACCAGAAAACAGCCACGCTGAACCGAACGAATGACGGGACGAGGGGTGATGGCTACAAACTGAAAGGGGGGAAGATTTAGATTAGACATCGGGAAGAAATTCTTCGCTGTGAGGGTGGTGAGACCTCACAGAACCCCAACGGTTTGCCTCACAACCTTAAAACCATTCTCAAGTTTTCAGGGGCTTGTTTGTTTGGGGTTTTTTTAGCTATCATGTCTGTAAAACAGCGCTGAGTCCCGCGCCAGCACCCGCCAGCTCTCTGCAAACGCCAGCACTCGTCACCGCTCTCAGAAGTGAGTTCCAGCTTATGACCTGCAAGCACGACCACGACAAACCCTGTGCTCCGCACCCAGCTCTGCAGCTCTCTTCCATCTGTATTTACACTGATCATTTCATTAACTCGCTACGTCCCTGGTGTACGTCGTCCCACGCCTGCCAGACAACTCATGTACTTTGCCAAAATCCTACTCTCCTCCACCATGCTGCAGCTCGCCCCGTTCCCCTGGGTTTGTGGCATTTTCACCTTCTACAGCAACATCATCGAGAACGTTGATGGGAACCCTGAAGGAAATCAGGAGCAGGAGAAACCTCCAGGAACTGCCCCCTTTTGCACCTGACCAGCAGAACAATCCTTTCAGCTCTGCACATATTCTACAGTAGCTTCATAAGGCTCATATTTTCCTGCCTTGGAGCGGGTAAAAAAAAAAAAGTCAGGTAAATGAGCAATTAAAGTTTTGTTGCAGTTGAGCCACCTCCTCTCCTACCCATAAATCACAGTACAACTGAGGCTGAAAGGGGCCTCTGAAGATCACAGAATCCCAGAATGTCAGGGATTGGAAGGGACCTCGAAAGATCATCCAGTCCAATCCCCCTGCCAGAGCAGGAACGCCTCGATGATGTTACACAGGAACGTGTCCAGGCGGGTCTTGAATGTCTCCAGAGAAGGAGACTCCACACCCTCCCTGGGCAGCCTGTGCCAGGGCTCCGTCACCCTCACTGAGAAGAAGTTTCACCTCGCCCAATTCCTTGCTCACAGCAGCCGCCTGTACCAGGTTGCTCAAGGCTTCGTCCAGCCAAGCTCTAACTATCTCCAAGGCTGGAGGTGCCACCACCTCTCTGAGCAAAATCCATCTTCATTACACGTAACCGAAACCTCCTTTGTTGCCGCTTGCAACCGCTGCCCTCTGTTTGCTCTGTGCCTCCAGGAGATGTCTGGCGTGGGCATCATGGTCTCGGTTGGCCTTCACGATCTCAGAGATCTTTCCCAACCTCAGTGACCTTCTGTCTCCCACCAGGCAGCTGCAGAACTGCAGCAGGACCCCCCTCTCTCCCTCCCGACCTCCTCTTCGGAAGGCTGAAGGAGCCCAGCTCTCCCGGTCCCCCTCCCACCCCTCCACCCTTCTCAGGACCTCTCTCTGGCCACGCTGCCGTTTGCACCAGCAAGCCCAAAGCTGGGCACGGCACCTCAGAAACCCTAACAGGAAGAAACTGAACTGGGTTTGGGATCACCCGCTCCTGACAAATCCACCCTGGCAGCTCTGCAACTTCTCGTTACCTCCCAACACTCACCAGTTATTCACCTCTTCCACAGCTTTTGCAGAAAATTAACTCGCTTTTCGTCATATCGCACTTCTTAAAGGCTGAAGCTACGTTTGCCTCTTTTAAACTTTTAGCATCTAGAAAACACTCTGCAAATACCGTACCTAGCGCTTCCCCTCCGGTATCTCCCACCAGCGCGGACAACTCCTGAGTCCTTCTGACGAGAGCAGCTTTTTGGCGCGCCACAGCTGGGAAATCCACCTCGTACACCACCGCGTGACGCAGGAGACCCACATCCTTCAAGCGGAAGTATAAGGAGTCCAGGCCAGCGCCCAGAGACAGGATCTGCAGAGGAAGCGTCGGAAAAGGTTACGCGAGCTCCTGGGTCTGAAAAACGCTCGGTAACACCGTCTGCAGAGGGACAATATCAGGCAGGAGGTAGAAGAGCTTGGTGTGTCTCCCCCTCCCAAAGCGAGGAACGTGCAGCCACGGCGGCACCAGCCAGACCCGCCGTGCCCTTCGGGAAAGGATCAGGACAGACGTGCTGCCCACCGGCCACGGCAGCGCCGAGACACCCAGCGAGGCTTTGCGTGTGCTGGAAACCACCAGAAACGCCCCGAGAAGGAAAAGGCACCTGTGTCCTGGGGTGGCTTCGAGTCTTCAGCAGGAAATCCTGAACGCAGTGATCCACGGCCCGGGTACGGATGTAGTAACCCCTGCAGAGCAAAACCTGGCTGTCACCGCCACCCCTGAGCCCCATTTCTCCAGTACTGGCATCCTCCATCTCAAAAAAATCTGATTTTTTTTTTTTTTGCTCTCTCAGCTTCTACCCAACAGCCCCACACGCACGGAGCTGAGCTGCGGGACGGCATCTCTGATGGCTTTGTCTGATCCAGAGCTCCTGAATAACTACAGATGTGCCCGAGGCAGTGGTGGCTTCATCTCTGCAGGAATTTAAACGACACGTAGCTGTGGTGCTGAGGGACACGGGTCAGCGGTGACCCGGCAGTGCTGGGCTGAGGGCTGGACTCTTTCGAGGTCCCTTCCAATCCCTGACATCCTATGATTCTATGATTGAATCTTGAAGGCCTTTTCCAGGCAAAGAGATCCTGTGTGATTTCAGTGAGTGTACGAACCAACAGGACTATGGATAACCCAGAGAACACGTGCACATGTCCCAGCCAGACCAGTTCCATTCTGTACAAATTATTCACCGGAGGAAAAATGTGCGAACACAGACAGTCGGGACGCTCCCCTGCCACAGCGGGGGCTGCTGCCCGAGCTCCTGCCTCGCACCAGGCGCCACCACCACGACGTAAAATCGACGCCCGTGCTCACACGGGGCTGTCGGGTACGACACGACGGACGACCGCGTGCGCAAACGCAGCGAAGTGGGAGTGAGAACGGGAAGAGGAGCCAAGGCAGAGAAGGAATTTCATCCCCCGGGTTTTGAATGAGGAGAACTCCGCTGGTCTCACTCCTGGGAAGGTTTTTTGTGTCCCTGCTCCGGCGGGGACGGCTGCCTCTGCCCCCTCGGCGTTCTCGTTTCGTTTAACTGTGTCCCCACCAGGCTTCCCAGTTCCTCCCACCAGATGACCAGTTCCCACCACCCCCGTGCCTCCCAGGGACCAAAGATTTCACCAGGCAGCCTCGGAGGCACCAAAATTCACGATGGCAGCGCTGACAACACCTCACTCCGCCCATAAATTCAGCAGCGTGCTCTCCGTAGGCCTGCAAGCTGCTGCCTTTTTTATTTTTCCTCCCCTCCCCTCGAATTTGACAATCTGGTCACTCCCATTGCATTAAACTGCTACTGTCACATCACGCCGACCCCGTATCTGCACAGAACCCTCGGCACACACGTGACAAAACTCACGCTTGTGTCCCGCAAAGCTCCAGAGCGGACCTGCCGGGCAGACAACCCCCACCCAAAGGGTAACTTTGCTTTCCCAGGTCAACAAACGCTCACCGAAACGGTGCCCTTCTGGAGAATTAACGAGGAAACCACCGAGGTGCTAATAAATTTAGAACCTTCACTAACTCCAGTCTTAACCAGAGGAGTTCTCAGCGATTTTTCATTCATAACTGGAGTCAGGAACCAGCCCCAGGACATCGTTTACTCAGGAGCTTCCACTTTGTACCCACAAACCATGAAAAACCACGCCAATGGTTTGAAAGGTGACGTGACCACCAGGCAACGGGTTGGGGAACCCCCTGAGGGGCTCAAAACCCCTGGGGGGGGGGCTGGGAACACCCTGGTGGGGGGTCTGAGAGCCCTCTGTGAGGGTCAGGAAATCCTGGGGGGCTGGGATATGCCCTGCGGAGGGTGGGAACCCCCTGGCGGACTGGGAACTCCCAGTGGAGCTCAAAACCCCTTGGGGGGCTTGAAACCCCCCCTTAGGGGGTGTGAAAGCCTCACGGGGGGGGGGCTGGGGAACACCCTGGGTGCCTCAGAAGCCCTTGGGGGGGGGGTTGTGGAATCCTCTGGGGAGACTGGAACCTCCACAGGTGGCTGGAAACCCCTTTGGGGGGGCTGGCAATCCCCTGGCTGGCTCGAAACCCCCTGCGCGGGGGTGGGGGGGAGGCTGGGAACACCCTGGGGGGGCTGC
Organism: Trogon surrucura; assembly: GCA_020746105.1. NCBI lineage: Eukaryota > Metazoa > Chordata > Aves > Trogoniformes > Trogonidae > Trogon > Trogon surrucura. Next base: position 676,344 of record CM036617.1, on the reverse strand, counting down.
GAGCCCCTTGGGGAGTCCGGAACCCCCGGGAGGGCTGGAAATCCGAGGAGGGGGGGGGGCTGGGAGCCCCCGAGAGGGGCTGAGAAACAACCGGGGAGGGGGGCTGGGGAACCCCCCGAAGGGGCTGGGAACCCCTGGGGAGGGGAGAATACCCTTGGAGGGGGCTGGGGAACTCCCCGGGGGGGCTGGGAACCCCTGCGGGGGGGGGTGGGGACATCCTGGGGGCGGGGAATACCCTTGGGGGGGGCTGGGGAACCCCCCGGAGGGGCTGGGGAGCCCCCGGAGGATCTCGAAGCTGCCGGGGGGGGGGGGGGGGGTGGGACCTCCCGGGGGGGCTGGGACACCTTTGGGGACCCCCCCGCCCCCCACGCGGCGGCCGCTCCTCACCGGTGGACGAGCGGGGCCCGCCGCCGCCGCCGCTCCCCGCCCGCCACCAGCAGCCGCAGGAACCGGTCCCGGACGTAGCCCCGCGCCGCCGCCGAGCACTTGCTGAGGGCGCTGCTGCCGCCGGTGCCCTGCACCTGCCGGGACAACGGGCGGGAAGCCGCCGGGACGCGCCGGGCCGGCAGCGCCGGGGGCGGGGGAAGGCGGAGGGGAAGGCAGAGGGGCAGGGGAAGGGGAAGGGGAAGGGGAACCGGGGGGGGGCGGCGGGCCCGGGGGTCACTCACGGCTCCGGGGCCACCACGGCCCATCCCGCGCGCACCGGGGAGCGCGACCGCGCGGCGGTGACGTCAGACGCACGCCGGACCGGGGGGGGCGGGGCTTTGCTGGTAAGTGGGCGGAGCTTGCTCCTTGGGGGCGGGGCTTCCCGGGGCCGGGCGGCTGTGAGGGGTGGGGCTCCTTAGGGGGCGGGGCCTGAGGGGCAGGGGCGGGGCTTAGGGAGCAGCGGCCCGGGGGGCGGGGCCCTATGGGTGGGCCCGGGGTGGGTCTGCGGGGGCGAGAGGGTGGGACCGCGGGGGAGAGGGGCTGGGGGTGCTGGTGGGCAGCAGGATGGCCGTGAGCCAGCAGTGTGCTCTCGTGGGCAAGAAGGCCAAGGGCATCCTGGGGTGTGTGAGAAGGGGAGTAGCCAGTAGGTGGAGAGAGGTCCTCCTGCCCCTCTGCTCTGCCCTGGGGAGGCCACATCTGGAATCTTGTGTCCAGTTCTGGGCCCCTCAGCTCCAGAGGGACAGGGAACTGCTGGAGAGAGTCCAGCGCAGCCCCAGGGGTGATGGAGGGAGTGGAACATCTCCCTGGTGAGGAAAGGCTGAGGGAGCTGGGGCTCTGCAGCTGGAGAAGAGGAGGCTGAGGGGTGACCTCACTCCTGGGTATAAACATGGAAAGGGGGAGTGTCAGGAGGACGGAGCCAGGCTCTGCTCAGGGATGTCCAGGGACAGGACAAGGGGCAGTGGGTACAAGCTGGAGCACAGGAGGTTCCACCTCAGCATGAGGAGAAACTTGTTGGCTGTGCGGGTGCCGGAGCCCTGGCCCAGGCTGCCCAGAGAGGGTGTGGAGTCTCCTTGGGACCTCCTCCCTCCATCATCCTCGTAGCTCTCCGTTGGACTCTTAGAGTCCAACGGAGAGCGACGAGGATGATGGAGGGACTTGAAAATCTCTGGAGACTTTCCGACCCGCCTGGACGCGTTCCTGTGGGGCTGCCCTGGGTGACCCTGCTCTGGCAGGGGGTGGCCCTGGGGGATCTCTAGGGGTCCCTTCCAACCCCAACCTCCTGTGATTCTGTGATTCTGTGAGTCCTGTCAGGGTCTGGGTTCGCAGGACCTCCAGTGTTCCCCCGGCAGGAGACGTCGCTTCTCGCCAGCTCCCCGGCGTTTCGGGGCTCAGCGGTGCGGTGTGGCCGTTCTTGCTGGCACACCCAGCGCTGCTGTCCCCAGATCAGAGGTCCCCGCCCGCACGGTGTTAAAATCAGTCACGTTCACCCTTCTCTCCCCGGGAGGCTCAGAGGGACAGGACCAGCAGAGGGCAAGTGTCTCTCCAGTGTCCTCACGCCCAGGCCTGCAACTGCCCTTGGTGGAGTCCCCATCCCTGGAGGTGTCAACAACTGTGGCACTTGGGGACATGGTTTGGTGGCCGTGGTGGTGTTGGGTTGATGATTGGACTTGATGATCCTAGAGGTCTTTTCCAGCCTTAATGATCTCGCGATTCCCACTCTCTGAGCTCCATCCCGCCGTGCTCTCTGCCCCAGGAGCTCACAGCCCAACACAGACATCTCGCCAGGCCCCGGGGAGTCTCTGCTCCACGACTTGGGCTTTGTTTACAGCATCTGAGCCACGATGTCATCACTCTGGGGCCCCACACGTAGATGGCAAGGGAGGGAACAATGTGGATTCTGCTGGCCCCTGCTTTCTTGTGGCGAGAGCCGTACTTGCCAGAAACTTCTTCTAGCTTTTGTTCCGGGCTGGGAATGGGTTTCGTCACGGAGAGGGAGGCACTTTCTATTCTAAGCAGAGAAAGCAGCACCAGGGAAGGTTTTAATTATCTCCCGAGCAGCCTGGCTGCTCGCGTTGCAGGAGCTGGTGGACGGTGCGGTCCCAGCCCAGCCTGGCACGGCGAGGAGGGCAGCGGGAAAGGGGCACGTCCGCACACCGCGGGACAAGGGTCCTTGGTGGAGGATGAGACCAGTTCTCAGCAAAACCCATCACGGAGCTCTTCCCACCAGGAGAAGAGTCCATCAGCCAGACTCGGAGCGATGCAGTGAAGCGAGCGCCGGTCAGAAGCGGAGGAGAAGCCCAACGGGCTCTTCTCACCTGGGTCCCATCTCTCAGCTCTGCTCGAGGTGACCGCGGGGAGTGGCACCCTGGGCTGTCCTGAGGACTAGTGCAGAACTGGAGCTACAGCCCGCCAGGGAATGGTGCTGACACGGGGAAGATGTTCTCGGCTTTGTTTTTACCCCTTGCCTCGCGGCCGTGCTCCTTTCCTCCGGGGTGGTTGGTACAGCCCCGCGCTTTGGAGCCGCGCTGGGAAAATGACCTGCTCAGCACTTTTCATACACTCTGAAGGAGGGTTTTTGTTTCTGTCTCGCTGGTGCCAATTCTCCATCTTGCTACCCTTACCCGTTAGCAGTTCCCACTGCCTTTGCCAGATCCTTTCTCTGCCCTGTCTTTGCTTTCCCGTTGTACGTATAAATAAATCCTGCATCCATCCCCGTGGCAGGAGCTGCTCCCTCCTTCCCCGCTCCCTTAGTTTGATTAATATTTCCGCCCATTGTTTCTGCTCACTCCCCAGGTCACGACGCTGGTTTTAACATCACCTCCTCCCGCTGCTCCTGAAATGCCCTCTGTGAAAAATGACATCTGTCCCTGGCGTCTTTGCGGCCTCCCTGTCCATGTCATGAGCCCTTCAGAGACTTCAGTGGCATTTACTTGACATTTACTTGACATTTCTCGACGTTCTAAGCTCCTGACGGATCACACTGCGTGAATCAGGCCAGGCTGGGGGGCAGCACTGCTCTGCTGCCTCTCCCCCCACCCTGTGTCCTTCCTCTTGGGAGCAGGGCTCTGCTCCGCTCCTCTTCGGTGTTGCCGTCACCCGGTCCAGCCCCGCTCCTCCTGCTTTCAGCCCCTCCCGTGGAAAAGGAGCAAGAAATAACCACTTCTTCCTCTTTGCCTTGCCTTCTTTCTCCCCTCTTCCTCCTCCCCGTCACAAATGCAGAAATCTCTTCCCCACTTGATTCTGTTACTGCAGTCCCAGGTAACGCGTTCTGAGGATTGCCAGCATTGCATTTCAAAGAATTCATGCGACCCTTCCATCGTTTTCTCTAGAAGAGAATATGAAGTTTGTAGAAGGTGTTTTTACAACAAATAGTTCAGCGCAGCGGCCTCTGGTCTTCAGCCTCCAAAGCCAGAGGCTACAGTGTGAGTGAGACACAAAATCTGGGATGCACAAAATCACTCAGGCACAAAGCAAGCGCTGTGAGGTGTCTGGCTTTCTGTAAGTGACGCTTAAACCTCGTGCTTTGCTTCTTTGTTTGAGAAATAAAGAGTCGATAGTAAGCACAGAACAGAAGACCTGCAGCTGGGTGTAAGGCAGGCGAGGGGTAACATTTCTCAGGTCTACAGAGCGCTAAAGGCTGCGCGTTGTCCTGTCACACGGCTGTGGCAGAGGATGCTAAAGCCACCGCGTGTCCCCGCGTCTCCGAGGCGAGCGGTGTTGGGCGTGTCGTCTCTCAAAGCGCCCATCTGGATCCCGGATGGGACAAGCCTGGCAAAACGCTAAGAAGAGTCTTTCACCTCTGACAGTAGCGAAACCAGAAAATATTATTCTTATTGAATGTTAGAATGTTAGAATAGACCACCTAGCCCAGCTGCCTGCCCGCTTCAGGGCTGATCAAAACCCAAAGCACGTTAAGGGCGTTGTCCAAACGTCTCCCAAACACTGCCAAGGCTTGGGACAGTGACCGCCCTCCTCTGCACTCGCTCCAGCCCTTTGAGATCTCTCTCGTGTCGAGGTGCCCAAAACTGGACTTTGTCCAGTTTTGGGCACCTCGACACGAGAGAGATCTCGAGGGGCTGGAGGGAGCGCACGCTCAAGGTGTGCCCAGCACAGGGGGACAGTCCCCTCCCTGCTCCTGCTGGTCACACCATTGGTGACACACGCCAGGATGCCGTTGGCCTTCTCGGCCACCTGGGCGCACGCTGGCTCGTCTCCAGCCACTTTTCAATGACAACCCCCAGGTCCCTTCCTGCCAGCCACGCTGCCCCCAGCCTGGAGCTCTGCTGGGGGTTCTGGTGGCCCAAGGGGAGGACCTGGTCCTTGCTGAAGCAGATGAGCTCTCCTGTGTCTCCTGGCGGGTCAGTATCTGTGCGTATAAAAATTAATCTTGCTCTGCAGCGTGCTCACAGGCCGCTTCTGCAGAGCTGCTGCTCTAGGGAAAACACCGGCGCGGTTCGGATTTGCAGAGGAACGAGAGGAACTAGGTCACCAAGACGGAGAGAGAAGTGAGCCGCGCCAGAGCCTCTCGCCCAGGGAAGGGCCGTGGGGAAGCAGAAGGTGACTTGCTGCGGGTGACACAGCTCAGCACATGGGAAGTGGCAGCAGCAGCGAGCCCGCCGTCACCAGGAGGCATCACGCGCGTTCTTCTCTCTCTCTCTAGCAAACGCTTCTGTAAATTGCTGCAAGAAATTGCCGAAAGGCCCGCGGCAGCACCGGGGCTCAGCTGAGCTCAGCCATGATCGGGATAGAAAATTCAAGCTCAAGAGTCCTGGCCCAAACCCTCCGATCGAGAGCAGACCCGTGGGATGTCCGACTTTTCGGAGCGACGCCTTCGCGCACAGGGTGTGCATTTCCCGTCCCCCTGGGTGCGTGCAGCGGGTTTTTCTTAAATTGGTGACAATGACGAAAAGAAAACCTTCCAAGGTGAGAAAATTTAGACCCAGATCCTCGGGAATTTGGCTGTTTTGAAAATTGAGATAGAACGAAACTCTCTCATTGAAGCAAGAGAAGGTGTTCTGTGCAGAAAGCTGCTGGGGGGCTCTGGGGAGGTGTCGTGATGTGTTTCCTCTTTTCTCGTGCTTCATGTGCTGCCAAAGGACGGACACTAGGCTGGATGGATCTTTGGTCTAACATACTGTGATTATTCTAGTGTCTATGTTATAGTAAATATAACATATCATAGAATTGTTTGGGTTGGAAAAGACCCTGAAGACCATCAAGTCCAACCGAGCGCTGCCAAGCCCACCACTGACCCGTGTCCCTGAGCCCCACATCTCCCCGGGGTTTAAATCCCTCCAGGGATGGGGACTCCACCCCTGCTCTGGGCAGCCCAAGCCAGGGCTGAACAATATTTTTTCATGAAGAAATTTTTCCCAATATCTCCCCTCAGCCTCCTCTCCTCCAGCTGAACAGCCCCAGCTCCCCCAGCCGCTCCTCAGCACACTTGTTCTCCAGACCCTTCTCCGGACTCGCTCCAGCACCTAGACATGGAATAATGCATATTTGTGTACATATAGTTGTAATTTATGTATATAAATCACACACACGTAGGCACCACTACTCTTTAGACACGTCTCAGCTTTGTCAGTACTTTTTCTCACAAGCTCCAGAGAAAAACAGTGAAGTTTTTCTTTTATAAGACATCTCATCTTCCAGAAAGACATAGTATAATGTGTGTACTGAATCACAGCAAGATGCTCAGTGTGTAAATGTGGGCCTGCACTGTCGAGATAATTCTGATTTTTGAGGCTGGTGGCTGAGAAGGAACCCCTGAAAGTCAATTTTCAACCATTTCTTGGACGAAATGTTTGTTTTAGTGAAATCAGTGCAGCTACACTTGCTGGGGCAGCAACTGCTGAAGAGTCAGAAGTGGCACTGAAACTACCGGTGGGATTCCAGGGGTGAGCAATGGTCTAATGGAGAAAAAAAAAAAAAAAAAATCTGGATTTTTCTGATTCTTCTACTGCTCTGACCCCTGCTCACATGATTTTACTTTGAACGTTTTTTTTCAGGTTTGTCAGACCCATGACAAATGGGGAATTCTGAAGTTGCTTCAGATCGTGTTTTGCTTTCGTTAAACCGCAGAACCTTGGTCGGAGCGATGCCCGGTGTCAGCACAGGCTGGGGGAGGAGACCCTCTGCTCCAGTTCGGCAGTGTCGGTGAGGTGGGATTCCTCAGGGAGCAGTGGGGAAAAGTGGGTTATGTCCTTACAATTGTTCTCTGTAATAAAGGAAGAAGCGAAGGAAAACCAGGAAATAGAGAAATGAAGGAAATACTGCTGAAAAATGAGGAAGTTCCTAATAGCCACTGGGTTTACTAAGACTTCTCTCACCAAATGGGCCTGAGTACCTCCAAATGGGAATCCTCACTGAATCACAGCGGAGCTGAAGTCGGGAGGGACACCCAGAGGGGTAGCCCACCTCCTCTGCGCGGGGCAGGGACAGCCGGAGCCTTGCTGAAGTCGAGGCAAACAACAGCCCCCGCTCTCCCCTTCCACACCAAGCCAGCTCCCTGCAGAAGGCTGATGGGTCGGTTAAGCTTGATTTTCTCTTTGCTGACTGCTCCTGATCACCTTCCTGCCTTCCTGGGTTTGGAAAATGGTTTTCAGGAAGATTTGCTCCATCGCCTTCCCACGGACTGGGGTGAGGCTGACTGACCCGTAGTTGCCTGAATCCTCCTTGTTGCCCTTCTTGAGGACATTCGCTTCCTTCCAGTCCTCAGGATCTGCCCCGGTCACCACGACCTTCCCAAGGGATCGAGAGCGGCCCCGCAGTGATGTTGCACAGCTCCGTCAGCACTCGTGGGTGCGTTCCCTCAGGTCCCGGGGACTTGGGAAAGCCCAGTCTACCCCAAACCTCATCCCCCTGCTCAGGGTGAGCCTTCCTCGCTCCAGACCTTCCCTCCCGTCTTAGGGTCTGGGATTCCTTGGAGGCTGCTTTTCCGTGTCCTTTGTCATAGAATCATAGAATTGTAGAATTGTAGAATGATTTGGGTTGGAAGGGACCTCAAAGATCATCTAATTCCGGCCCCTTGCCATGTCAGGGACATCTCCCACTAGATCAGGTCACTCAAGGCTCCATCCAGCCTGGCCTCGAACACCTCCAGAGATGGAGCATCCACCACCTCCCTGGGCAACCTGTGCCAGTGCCTTAGCACCCTCAGGGTGAAGAACTTCTTCCTTAGATCTAGTCTAAACCTACGCTCTTCCAGCTCCCACCCATTGCCCCTCATCCTATCCCTACAGGCCCTTGCCAAAAGTCCCTCCCCAGCCTTCCTGTAGCCCCTTCAGGCACTGGGAGGCCGCTAGGAGGTCTCCCCAGAGCCTTCTCTTCTCCAGGCTGAACAAGCCCAGCTCTCTCAGCCTAGGTCACCAGGGTGCTTGCCTCGTTTAGGAGCGGTCCCACGTTTTCGTTTGTCTTCCCATTGCTGCTGCTGCTCCTGCTGGAGCCTCTCCTGGTGCACCTCACGTCTCTTAAATGTGACTCCGGGTGGGCTCTGGTTTTCCTGCCCCATATCTGCTTCCTGGGGTGGCACCTCCACGTTCCTCCTGGGTTTCTTGTCCTTCTTCCATCTCACAGTGTCTCACAGCACCCTGAGCTATTTTTTGATACTTAAGAATCATTAAATCACCTCATAAACCAAACTTACTTCCTTCTGCTGGGTCAGTTACGGCCCTTGAGGGTTCTGTAAAGCGGGATCAGCTCCGCGGCTGGTTGTGGCCTGGCTCTGCCGTCGGAGCTGTGAGTTCACCTGGAGCTCTCGGTAACTTTTTTTCAGTGTGTGGCGAGCTCACACGTGCCTTTTTTTGATGTTTTTAGAGTGTGAGTTGGATTAGAGCGCTTGACGTTACCTGGCGGTAACACCTTTGTCACGTGCATCGCAGCAGCTTAAACCGCAACCTAATGATGTTTTTTGGTGTGTTTTTTTCAATTTAAACACAGTCGGTTTCGCAGACGTGCTGGTCTGCCTCCAGGGCTCACAAGCAGTGCCACAGTGCAAGTAATGAAAATTCCCACGGCTCGAAGCGTGTGACGCGGAACATCCCACTATATGGGGGTGCGTGGCACCGCTCCATGCCCCCCAATGGGGTTGGGGTTGGTGTCAATGTTGGGGTCAATAGAGGGGTTGTTGTCAGGATCAATGTTGGGGTCGGTATTGGGGTTGGGGTTGGTGCCAGTGTGGGGGTCACTGTCAGGATTGGGTCAGTATTGGGTCTGATCTTATTTAACATGTTCATCAGTGACCTGGACGAGGGGACAGAGTGTATCCTCAGCCAGTTTGCTGGTGGTACAAAACTGGGAGGGGTGGCTGGAGGCCAGGGGGCTGTGCTGCCATCCAGCGTGACCTGGACAGGCTGGAGAGCCAGGCAGAGAGGAACCCCGTGAGGTTCAACAAAGGCAAATGGAGGGTCCCGCACATGGGGAGGAACAATCCCATGGGTGAGTACAGGTTGGTGTAGATGTCCTAAGGAGAAGGATCTTGGTCGTTAACCACGACCCAGCAATGTGCCCTCGTGGCCAAGAAGGGCAGCGGTGTCCTGGGCTGCACAAAGAAGAGTGGGGCCAGTAGGCCAAGGGAGGTCGTCCCCCCGCTCTGCTCTGCCCTGCTGAGGCCACATCTGGAGTCTGTGCCCAGCTCTGGGCTCCCCAGTTCACGAGAGACGGGGACCTGCTGGGGAGAGCCCAGCGATGCAGATGCTGGGGGGCTGGAGCATCTCTCTTGGGAGGGAAGGTTGAGGGGGCTGGGGCTGCTCAGCCTGGGCAAGAGAAGGCTGAGAGGAGACCTCACCAGTGTCTGCGAATACCTCAAGGGTGGGTGCAGGGAGGGTGGAGCCGGACTCGTTCCAGCGGTGCCCAGTGACAGGACAAGGGACACCGGGCACAAACTGGAACATGGGGAGTTTCATCTGAATATGGGGAAGAACTTATTTACCATGAGAGTGACAGAGCCCTGGCCCAGGCTGCCCAGAGAGGGTGTGGAGTCTCCTCGGGACCTCCTCCCTTCATCATCCTCGTCGCTCTCCGTTGGACTCGAGTCCAACGGAGAGCGACGAGGATGACGAAGGGACTTGAAAATTTTTTCTCAGTGGTGCCCAGCAATAGAACAAGGAATAATGGGTTTAAGTTAGAACATGGGAAGTTCCACCTCAACATGAGGAGAAACTTGTTGGGTGTGCGGGTGCCGGAGCCCTGGCCCAGGCTGCCCAGAGAGGGTGTGGAGTCTCCTGCTCTGGAGACTTTCCAACCCGCCTGGACGCGTTCCTGTGGGGCTGCCCTGGGTGACCCTGCTCTGGCAGGGGGTGGCACTGGGGGATCTCTGGGTCCCTCCCAGCCCCAACATTCTGTGATTGGGGTTGGGGTTGATGTTGGAGTCACCCTCCCCAGTCTGAGCCCCGCTGCTCCCTGTGTCTCCCCGTGGCAGGTACCTTCAGGGCTGTTCAGGTCCCACACCCACCTGCCCCATGTCCACGGGGGCTGTGGGGCCGGTGGGCACGCCGCTGCCCGTTTGCCGGCTTGTCCCACTGTGGGACAGTCTGCTGCATCCCGGTGCACGTGAGTTGTGGGTGACAAACTTGCTTTGTCAGAGACCAAAAAGAAGTGGGACCATCTGCATTTTTCTTTTTCCCAGAGGGACAATCAGATCCCACTGCAGATCCCGTCCCACCGTGACAGCGCCTGGGTGAGTGTCCTGGTCCGAGCTGAACAGAACTGGTCCTGTTCAGTGATTTCAGTTTCCAGCTGAGTCCCCTCTGGGAGGTGGCACTTTGTGCAGGTGCCAGCGGGTGTGTGCAGGCTGTGCTGCTGCTGGCAGGGACAGCGCTGGGGTTTGCAGGCACTGCCAGGGCTGGGGAGGCACAAAGGCTCCGGCTGACACTGGCTCCTGCAGGGACCGAGGCCACTGCTGGGTGTCGTGTGCCACGCTGGGGGGCCGGCAAGGAAAAGAGTCCTCAGGAGGGGACAGGTGGCACCTCAGGTGAGGAGCAGACAGGACAGGGGACCAACAGGAGCATCCCATCCTACGTGTAAAGCTGAGGGACCAGGGGGTTAAGGCCTCTTCTCCACCGGCCTCCATCCCTTCTTCTGCCTTTGGTGCTGACCCCGAGTTCCCGGATCAGCCCCTGTGCCCGGATCCCCTCTGCCGCTGAGCCTGGGGCTGCCCCGGTGCAGCTCTGCAGCACCCCTGGGGACTGATATCGGGGGGAATTGGGTTTGATATTGGTTTTATGTATATTTGTATATAGCTCATTAATATTTTTTACTACTGTTTTATTAAAGCCGTTTAGTTTTCTTTTCCAGTCTGTGAATCTCTCTGCCTCCTTCCCTTTCCCTTGCCTTTTTGGGGACGGAGAGGGGTCAGAGAACATCTGTCAGTGTTCGGTGACCGGCCCAGCCCCAACCCTGGGCAGCAGGTTGGGGTACGGGCGGGCGATGCCCACGGAGCCCCCGTGGCCCCACAGCCCCCCCCGGCCCCACCACCGGGCAGAGGAGTCCAAGGGAGGCGACAGCGCGTGGGTGAGACTCGACTCCGCTGATCTCAGAGCCTTTCCTTCCTGAACAAACATTTTCCATTCCGAAATAATCACCTCTCGCTCTATATATGTATCTTAAGAGCTCCTCTGAAAGGAAAGCTGTGTTCTTTGGGAAGGGATATTCCTCAGGCCGTTGTCCTTTCGCGAAACACCGTCAGGCCCGTTGCCCGCGGGACGGCGTCTGCCGGCGAACGCCACCGATGGAGGCACGTGTCCCCCTCGCACGGACACAACCCGGATTCCCCCCGCTCCCCGCCCCCCAGCCCGCGGGCTCCGAGTCTGCGATCGCCATCCGCAGCGTTTCGGAAACCGCCTCCCCATCTCGCTTCCTCCCAGCTGATTTTCGGGGGAACAGAAGGAGACTTGTTTGCTACCGGGGAGGAAGTCCAGGCCCTCGCGAGCGGCTCTCTGAGAGGCACCGGCGAGAATGGTGCGTTTTCGTCAGCGTGCACTCACTGCTGCCAAGTGAGGTCACCCTGCTGCCGAAACGGCGATGAAGAGATTCCAGAAGAGGAGGATGGAAGAAGCCAGGGCAGGAAGCGGAGCCGTCAACTCCCCTCTCTGGAAATGTTGATTTCAGTTTTGCCTTGGCTCACGGACTAAAATGAATGAGATGTTTCCTTCTCATCATTTTCTCAGTCCCCTTTCCTCGTCGCAAAACCTCATTCCGTGGTTTGACACAGTCCAGCCACCGCTCCGGGATGAGTTCAGTGGGGCTCCTGGGTTCAGAGGACAGCTTGGACACCAGGAGTGGGAATCACAAAGCTCACGGATCCTCAGGCAGAGGCTCATCCTTCAAGCCCTGAAACCTTCGCCGAGCCAGCACATCTCTTGAGAAAGATCATAGAATCCTAGAATGGCCCAGGCTGGAAGGGACCTCAGAGATCATCTAATCCAACCCCTGCCATGGGCAGGGACGCCCTGAACCAGCCCAAGTTGCTCCAGGTTCGTCCAACCTGGCCTTGAGCATCTCCAGGGAGGGGGCAGCCACAGCCTCTCTGGGCAATTTATTCCAAAGTCTTGCCACCCTCGCACTGAAGAATTTCTTCCTAAGATCTAATCTAAACCTGTTCTCCTTCAACTTAAACCCATTTCCCCTTGTCCTACCAGTCAACGCTCTTGTCAAAAGTCCCTCCCCAGCCTCCCCGTAGGTTCCCTTCAGGGCAGCTATCAGGTCCCCCCTAAGCCTTCTCTTTTCAAGACTGAACAACCCCAGCTCCCTCAGCCTGTCCTCGCAGCAGAGCGGCTCCAGCCCCTGGGTCATCTTTGTGGCCTCCTCTGAACACGTTCCAACAGCTCCATGTCCCTCTTATGGTGGGGACACCAGAACTGGACGCAGGATTCGAGGTGGGGTCTCACAAGACCAGAGCAAAGGGGGAGAATCCCCTCTCTTAATCCTTGGGTCATAGAACATGAGGCTGGAAGAGACCTCAAGGGTCACAGAATCCTTAAGGTTGGAGAAGGCGTCTAAGATATCTCGTGCAACCGTCTGCCCAACACTCATCTGGTCCCAACTTTCTTGGTCCAAGCGAGGTGGTCCAGCACCCTGTCCAGTCAAAGGTGGACAACCTTGACTGCCAGGAGTCTGTCATGCCTTTTTCTGGGTTACTCTGGTGCATAATTCCTCCTTTCTGTTGAACTGTTGCTCTTCAGGTCTAGTTTCCCTAAGTGAAGTTCCACCCCATTGCCCCTGTTCTGCCTTTGTTTGCTGGATTGAGGCATTATACACAGCTAAAATGTTGTTTCTTGCAGATCCTTAGAAATCACTTATTTTTGTAATCTTTCTGAAGCTCTTCGCGTGGAAACTTGCTCTACTGATGTTAACTCATCCTTATGACTCTTCTCTGACTACACTGAGTTTTCTACAGTCTATAAATACTGAACATCATATTTATATCACTGAAGATGCAGTAGTATGTTTTCCCTGTGGCTCTATGTGCTTCTGTTGATTCAGGCCATACTTTCATGTAGATTATTAGTCAAGATACTAAACAACATTGATAGAAATATTGAAATTATTATTATTATTTCTTGGTTAAAAGATTATCCACTTTATAGGAACCATAAGCTGTGCAGACAGAGACTGAGAAACAATGCTCTGTACAGTGGTTCTCCATGTTTATAGTGACAGGTTTGGGCTGGAAGGGACCTTAAAGCCCATCCAGTTCCATCCCCTGCCCTGGACAGGGACCCCTCCCACCAGGGCAGGTCGCTCCAAGATCCGTCCAACCTGATGTTGAATACTTCCACGGATGAGGCATCCACACCCTCTCTGGGCATCCTATGTCAGGGTCTCACCACCCTCACAGGGAAGAATTTCTTCCTAATATCTCATCTAAATCTCTGCTCTTTCAGTTTGAAACCGTCACCCCTTGTCCCATCCCTACAGCCCCTGACCAAGGGTCCCTCCCCAGCTCTCCCGCAGCCCCTCCAGGCACGGGGAGGCCGCTCTAAGGTCTCCCCTTCAGGAGCCTTCTCTTCTCCAGCTGAACAGCCCCAGCTCCCTCAGCCTGTCCTCGCAGCAGAGCTGCTCCAGCCCCTGAGCATCTCTGTGGTCTCCCCTGGACCCGCTCCAGCAGCTCCACGTCCTCCGTGTGCTGAGGGCCCCAGAGCTGGACCCAGAACTGCAGGGGGGGCTCAGCAGACAGAGCAGAGGGGCAGAATCCCCTCTCCTGCCCTGCTGGCCACGCTGCTCTGGATGCAGCCCAGGATGCGATTGTCCATGTCACTGACAAAGACGTTAAACACTGGTCCCAGTACAGTCCCTGAGGAACACTGCTCATCCCTGGTCTCCACTTGGATATCGATCCATTCACCACAACTCTTTGGGTGCAACCACCCAACCAATCCCTCACCCACCAAGTGATCCCTCTATCAAACCCGTGTCTCTCCCATTTAGAGACCAGGCTGACGTGTGGGACGGGGCCAAATGCTTCACACAAGCCCAGGCAGACAACGTCGGCCGCGCTTCCCTTATCCAGCGACATTGTAACTCCATCACAGAAGGTCACCACATCTCTCAGGTGTGACTTGCCTTGATGTCAGCTGTCGCCACTCGCCTCCTTATTTTCCACGGGCCCAAGTGTGCTTTCCATTTGGAGCTGCTCCATGATCTTGCTGGGCACAGAGGTGACACTGACTGGCCTGTAGCTCTCCATGTCTTCTTTTTTTCCCCTCTTAGAAACAGGGGTTGTGTTTCCCCTCTTCCATTCAGTGGGAACATCACCGGACCGCCACGACTTCTCAGATAAGATGGCTAAGTGGCTTAGCAACTTCATCCACCTGCTCCCTCAGGACCCACGGATGCATCTCATGAGGTCCCATGGGCTTGTGCACCTTCAGGTTCCTTAGACGGTCTCGAACCTCATCTTCTCCTCCAGTGGGTGGATCTTCATGATCTTTGCCTTCTGTGGCTCGGGCAGTGTGGCTGGAGCACTTGCTGGTGAACACTGAGGTAAAAAGTTGTTGAGCACCTCGCCTTCTCCATATCCCGGTTAACCAGGTCTTCTGTTTCCTTCCCTAGAGAGCCCACGTTATCCCTAGTCTTCCTTTTACCACCGATGTGATAAAAGAGATGGCATAAACAGGAATATGGCTTGCAGGATGCATGAAGCAACATTTCAGGCTCTGCTTTGCTGTGATAAGCCCCAGCCCTGTGTCCAGCCTTGGTGCACTTTGGAGAATGTGCACACATCTAAGAGAGTCCAGAGGAGATGATTAGAGATTGTGAAAATCCAATATAGAAAGATTAAGTGCTCTGGGGCCGTTTAGCTTAAAGAAGAGTGAGAAGATACGACAACCGTCTTGATTGCTGCAAAGGGAACAATCTGTTCCCGGTGTTCACGACAGATTGTACCAGAAGTGATGGGTTTAAACAACGGCAAACATTTAGCACCGAATAGATTGGCTGCCAGGTTTGTGAAGTCTTCACTAGGGGAGGACTTTAAGGACCGGTTCGGTGCACACCTGCTGAGTGTGTCGAGTCTTCTGGGTTCAGCTGAACCCTCTCTGACGTGTGGGAATGAACCAGCTAACGGCCCCAGATATTTTTTTCTGCTGTTTGAAATTTGCCTGTGCTGTTTAGAAAGTGGCTGCAAACAAGATAACCGTTATCTCACCTGTAGCCTTACCCTCCCGTGCTCTTCGTTGCATCCACCTCCTTGTCTTCACTTTTGATTATTCTGTCTTCTGGGCATGAACTGTCTTATCACTGCACTTGAAGTCTTAACCTTTAGATGCTGCTTATAACTTAAAATAACACCAGATGAGCTGTTTGAGAAGTCCCCAGCTCAATTACAAGAGAGCTGCTGGTTGGGAATGCAAGGAACTGGCAAAATGAAGAGCAAGTCCAGGGCTGGGGCAGGCAAGGCAACGAGCAGCGAGACTCACAGCCTGCAAGACGTGTGGGGTAACGTAAGCTCAAGACAAGGAGGTAGCAAGAAGCAACATTTTGAGCCCAACTGCCTCACAGGTTTTGCTGTGCTAGAGAATTTCCCTAAACAAGGGGGCGAGGTTGACAACTGAGTGTTGAGGACGGTGCCAGACAGAGCCCTGGAGAACAGTCCTCAGCAGCCCGTCGTGACAGCGATGGGGAGCAAGGCGAGGCGACGGCCGGGCGGCCTGACGTCAGGCGTGATGTGGCCTAAGTGTGACGTTGAGACGACGGCTCAGCCCAGCTGCTCCCAACCCTGCCAGAGCGTCGCCACATTCCCAAGATCGTTAACGTTCTCATAAACGAATTAACAGAAGCCATCAGCTCTACCCTAAACCCATCCATTGTGTGCAGCCTGGGGACCTCACATCCAGGGCTCCTGGCCGCTTGTGAGCAAACCCCACGGCACGGAGATATTCCTGCTGCAAGAATGCCGTGTGGCAGGAGCTTTGTGTGCCTCTGGACAGGCAGGAGGGATGGAAGAACTCTTCTGCTGCAAGGTTGGAGCTCCCTGGTCCGTTACCTGCAACAGTGGTGCACCAGCAGCTCCTCCCTCGGACCAGGCTGTGAACATGGAGCTGCACAGCTCAGGGACCGGCTGCCTCGGCCAGGAGAAAAGATCTTGCAACCTTTTCTCTGTATTTCATGCATTTCGAAGGCTTTCAAAACGGTGGAGGCAAACTTGGTGTCTCACCCTAAAAACCTTATTCCTGTCTTAGGGAGAGCTGTCCCGTCCCTCCCCTCGCTCCCATTCCCACCCTGGCCGTGTGTGCTCCTGGCAGGTGCCAGCCTTCATTTTATTTTTAACCTCCGTTCCGAGCGCAGGAAGCCTTTGCTTGCTGTGAACGTCCGGGAGTCAGAGCCGAAGCGCATCCTGGAAGGATTTCCTGTTTGGGACCTCGGAGCCAGCCCACAGGAGTGGAAACCTCTCAGCAACTTGCTCAGGAGCTCTGGGCTACCTGCCAGGCTCAGGAGCAAGATGCCATCTAGCAGAAAGGTGCTAAACTGCCAGGCCCCTTCCCACCTGCCGCGGCTGAGTGGGAACACACAGATTCCAGCCTGGGTGGGGATGTGCAGCTTCAGGGTCGTTGTGGCGGCAGAACGAGGACGTGAGAGCTGGCACGACTTAGAATCATAGAATCGTCAGGGTTGGAAGGGACCTCAAAGATCATCTCGTTCCAACCCCCTGCCATAGGCAGGGACATCCCCCACTAGATCAGGCTGCCCAGAGCCCCATCCAGCCTGGCCTTAAACACTCCCAGGGATGGGGCTGCCACCCCCTCTCTGGGCAACCTGTGCCAGGGTCTCCCCACCCTCATGGGGAAGAACTTCTTCCCAACGTCCCAGCTGAACCGACCCATCTCCAGCTTCAATCCTTTCCCTCCAGTCCTGTCACTCCCAACATCCTAACAAGCCCCTCCCCAGCTTTCTTGTAGCCCCCTGAGATACTGGGAGGCCACAGCAACATTTAACTGTAGATCTTGGTGAAGCCCTGGCTTGGGCTGCCCCGGGCAGGGGTGGAGTCCCCACCCCTGCAGGTGTTCAAGAAACATGCAGATGTGGCACTTGGGGACATGGCTTAGTGGTCCCAGTGGTGTTGGGTCAGTGGTTGGACTAGATGATCTTAGAGGTCTCTTCCAGCCTGAATGATTCTGTGATTCCATGATTCCACGACTGATTCTGTGATTCTATGATCTAGAGAAGCACAGAGCATGCGGAGGCCACGCTTTCTGTGCTGCCTTCCCGCTGTGCTTTGGTCGCTGCTGACTCCAGTTCACCATCTTTCACCACATTATTTAAACTTCTGAAGTTCACCAAAGCACTGGTTAACCTGAACAACTCGGTCACCTTCAGATTTCGCTCTTTTCCCCATACTCCGGTCTCCGTATCACTAATAATTTGATCAACAGTCGTGACACAGCTGGGAGCCTCACAGTCCTGTGCCAACCTTTCCTACTGCCCGTAACCTTCCACCCCGAGTAGCTGAATCTCACATTTCTACTCTTGTTTCTGTGCCTCAATTGCTTTTTTTGCCTGACTTGCATTTTCCTACCAGCTCACATCCAGCTCCAGAGACCCCCACATGTCACAAAGGCTGTCCAAGATCCCTCTGAATGTCCGAGCACACGACACGGATCTGCTCTCCCCGCTCTTGCCAAGGGGCTCCAAGAATATAAAGCAAATGGGAATTTACTGGGAGACCAGAAGGCATCCACTGATTTCCATCTCTAAGCAGAGGCAGCGCTTGTGTACGAGCTGCAGGTCTGAGAGGAGGGATGTTCCACGATCTGGGACTGAGGAAAAGCAACCCGTGGATATTGAAGACAGGAGGACTGAAGCAGATGGCCCAGGAAAACCCAGGTTGCCTGCAGTGGTATAAAGGATTCAAAGCAGATTTTACCAGGAAATGATAATTCGAAAACACGACAAGAGACTGGGGAATGGGATCAAATGCAGGGAGTTTGCCAAATTGTGCCAGACTAGCACACGAGGCAGCTTTCTTCAGAATTGATTTCGGGGAAAAAAATGTCGGTCAGACTATCCGAACTGCAGCGCTACCGTCACACATGAGGAATTATTTATTTGACTATTTAATTATTTATATATTTGAATATTATTTATTTGAGAAGAGAGAAACTAATGCAAAAATTGTAAGATGTGAAAGACTGGCAAAATAAAAAAAAAAAAAAAAAAGGATTACCAGTAAACCAGAAGCTTTGCGCTTGAGGAAATGCAAAGTCTTTTCAAGGATCAGTTTTGGAGACCATCTATTTAATTTTTTTCAGTTAAGAGCTAAAAGAAAAAAAAAACGTAGACTGATAAGGTTCCTCTGTGGCACAAAGCAAAGAGACGTTGGGAGTAGAGAGGCTGACCAGAACTCCATAAAACCAAAACCTGTTATTAAGGAGCAGCAGAAATGGAAGGAAATTCATACTAGACCCCCCTTCCTGGTTAAAAAGAGTGTCCAGAGACACAGAGCTCTCCTCCGAGGACAGACTGACAACACCGCTGGGTCAGACCAGCCTCGGAAACCTGCCCGGGGCCCAGCTTGGCCGCATCTCTCAGGTCAGAACTTTCCAGCACGATTGGTACTTGCTAAACTGACGCTGGTGGTTCCCGACTGCCTCCTTGTTCTCCATGTGTTCAGAAATGGGTTCTGAGAGAATGCGGTCCATGAGCTTTGTCACGGAATCGTGGAACGGTCTGAGTTGGAAGGGACCCGGAGCCTTCTCTTCTCCAGCTGAACAGCCCCAATGCCCTCAACTGTCCTCATAGAGGAGCTGCTCCAGCCCCCTGAGCACCTTTGTGGCCTCCTCTGGACCTCTCCTCTCTATCACCTCATGCCCCAGCCTGGATTGGTAACGAGCATTGCCCCCACCCACGTGCAGGACCTTGCACTTGACCTTGTTGAACCTCGTGAGGTTCCCATGGGCCCAATTCTCCATCTTGTCCAGGTCCCTCCAGAGGACATCCCATCCCTCTGGCATGTCAACTGCACCACTCAGCTGGGTGTCACCTGCGAACTTGCTGAGGGTGCCCTCAATCCCACTATGTCATTGATGAAGACATTAAACAGTGCTGGTCCCAGCACAAACCCCTGGGGGACACCATTTGTCACCCATCTCCATCTGGAGATGGAGCCATGGACCACTGCCCTCTGGGTGCGGCCCCCCAACCAATTCCTTATGCACCGAAGAGCCCACCCATCGAGTCCGTACCTCTCCAACCTAGAGAGCAGGGTGTTGAGCAGGGCTGTGTCAGAGGCCCCGCAGAACTCCAGGCGGATGACACCCCTTGCTCTCCTCTTGCCCACT
Organism: Trogon surrucura; assembly: GCA_020746105.1. Lineage (NCBI taxonomy): Eukaryota > Metazoa > Chordata > Aves > Trogoniformes > Trogonidae > Trogon > Trogon surrucura. The sequence continues at coordinate 657,142 of CM036617.1, read as the reverse complement.
GACGCAGCCCCTCACTGCAGAAAGCCACGAGGCTGGCCAGGCAGGACTCGTCCTTGGTGAAGCTGTGCTGGTGTCCTGAACCACCTCCCTGTCCCCCTGTGCCTTAGCAGAGCCTCTGGGAGGGTCAGTTCCATGCTCCTCCCAGCACAGAGGTGAGGCTGACCCGTCGGTGGTTCCCAGGGTCTTCCTTTCTACTCTAAAGACGAGTGCGATGTCTCCCTTCTTCCAGCCCCCAGGGGCTTCACCTGACCGCCAGGGCTTTTCAAATATCACGGAGAGGGGCTCGGCAGCTCCATCAGCCAGTTCCCTCAGGACTCTGGGATGCATCTCATCAGGTCCCGTAGACCTGTGTACCTTCAGGGTCTCAGGCAGTCACAAATATTGTCTTCACCTACAGTGGGAGGGACTTTGTCCCCCTGGTCCCCGTCTTGCTGCCCTTCAGCTCGGGCTGTGTGAGGAGAGAGGTTGCCAGAGACGACCGAGGCAAAGAAGTTGTTGAGAACTTCAGCCTTCTCCTCACCTGTTGTCGCTGGCTTGCCATTCCTGCTCACCAGGGGGACACGCTTTCTTTAACCTGCCTTTTCTCGTGACATCCCCGTAGAAGCCCTCCTTGTTATTCTTTGCATCGCTTCCCAAGTTCAGCACCTCGACCTTCCCAACCCCACCCTCCACACCCGGGCAGCGTCCCTGTGCTCTTCCCAGGATCCCTCTCCCCCTTTGCACCACCTGGACAGTCCCTTCTTGCTTTTTTAGTTTGCCCAGCAGGTCTCCACGCAGCCCGGCTGGCCTCCTGCCTTCCTTGCCTGGTCTCTGGCACCTGGGGAGTGAGAGCTCTTGTGCTTTGCTCGAATGCTTTTCTGTGAGGGGCACACATGTATGGAAGAACAACTAGGGTCACAGTGACAGATAGCTGAGGGTGAGATGTAAGAGCAGACGGTTTGTTTGGTTTAGAAGAAGAGATGCTGAGCGATAAACCTACCGCTGTTCCTGCAAATACCCGGGAGGGACTAAGGGAAATAAAAACAGTTGTAGGCAAACCCAAAGAGAAATAAAGACGTGACAGCTAAATCAAGGCTGAGATGTCATCACTGAAACTGGAACAGACACACGATGACGAGGACCATCTCACCGGGAACCAGCTCAGGACTCCCTCCAGCCCAGGTGCCAGCGGTGGCCACGAGTGGACGCACAGGAAGGTGCGGAAGAAGCTCACGCGCCATGTCAGCTCCGTGCACCCCCAGACTGTGGGACTCACCTGACTTCAGGAGCTGGAGGTGGTTTCCTCTACTCAGGAACCCTCAAAGGCTTTCTCTTCCGTGAGCCAATCCGGGCACGGCTCGGACTGGTGTAAATTTCGAGCACCCACAGCGTTCCTCGGCAAGAGGTTCCCCAGCCCCTCACATAAAGTCCCACCTTTGTTTTGCTCTTGGCTCCTGTCAGCCAGAAGACACAGTGAACAAAATCAGCTCCGCAGAGCTGAGCGAAATCACCCTCCACAGACCACTCGTGATTTCGGTGTCTTCTTCCCCGTTTGTCTCATTTCCAGAGTGGAGACTGAATTGCTCTGTACATGGAAGCTGATCTGGGCCTTCATCATCCTCGCTCCTCACTTCTGAACTTCTTTCCTGCCTTCCCATGACCTTCTGGAGACAGATGCTGACGGAGATAAACTGAACGTGTTCCAGCCTGGTGAATCTATGATAAGAATTGTAAGATGTGCTGCTCAGGGTTAAAAGGATTTGGTTTCTCTGGGGTTCCTTTAGATCGGTAAAAGTAATCCAGAGTTACTTTTTAGTTCTAAATCCAGCTCAGCCTGTGTGGTATCGGGCATGCACGGATGCACGAAGATGCACAGATCTTAGAATCATAGAATCATAGAATCTATGATCCTGTGATCTCGAAGGGTCACTTCACTATGAAATTAGACTCGTGGTCCCTACTCTCTATTTGAATGGATCGTCACCTATGAAGAACCCAGATGTTTTTGTGATGAATCAGACCGAGCTGTGGCCTTGACAGCTCTTAGCTCTGCACAGACAAAGGCAACGGCAGGTTCTCTACTACGAGATAAGAGAAGCTCTGGTGGTGATTATTGCCCAGGGGCTGGGTGGCTCTCAACAAACACACCAGTGCTGTAGTGACCCGGCCTGAGATGAGCTGAGTTTGTCTGGGTCTGAGGGGCTGGGCTGAGCCGGGGAGCACGGCACTGCTGGAGCAGCCGGGACGGTCTAATCGGAGTCTGGGTTGTCTCGGTGGAGCCTGGTGGGACTCAACTTCTTGTGTGCAGGCCCTGCAGACAGGGACCTCCCTGCCCGGGCGCTGGGATCCCCGACCTGAGTGAGCCGGAGTTGCTCAGAAGAGGAGGCTGAGGGGAGACCTTCACTCTCTGCAGCTCCCGGGCAGGAGGGTGTAGCCGGGGGGGGGGGGGTCGGTCTCTTCTCCCAAGGCACAAGGGATGGGATACGAGGAAGCGGCCTCAAGTTGCTCCAGGGAGGTTCAGGTTGGATGTGAGGAAGGATTTCTGTACTGGCAGGGTTCTGAGGCGCTGGCAGGGGTTGCCCAGGGCAGGGGGGAGTCCCCGTCCCTGGAGGGTTCGAGTCGGGCAGCCCCAGCGCTCAGGGACGGGGTTCAGCCGGGACTGGTCAGCGCTGGGTTAATGGTCGGACTCGATGCTCTTCAAGGGCTTCTCCCCCCGGGGCCGTTCCGTGATGCTGTCGGGCTGCCGGCGGGTCCCCGGCTGGGGGACAAGGAGCGGGCTCGGAGCCGGTCCCGGGCTGGTGAAGCCGCGTTCCCCCCCCGGCCCCGGTGTCACCCGCACCCCCCGCCCTCCCCTCGCCGGTCCCCCCTCGCCCCCTTCTCCGGCCCTTCCTCCCCCGGTCCCGGCCTCCCTCCCACCGCCCCGGAGCCCTCCCCGGGGCCGCGCCGGGGCGGGGGGCGGGCAGGGGGAGCGGGGGGAGCGGGGGCCGGGGGCGGCGCTGGGTCGGGTTTCAGCCGGAGCCTCCGCGCCGAAGCCAGCCCCGATCCGCCGCCGAGCGCTGCGCGGGGCCAGCGGGGCGGCCGCGGCACCGGGAGCCCGGTACGCCGGCACGGCCCGGGGAGGGGGGCGCCGGGGAGCCGGGGGGCGCCGGAGGGACGGCGGCACCGGAGCAGCCCCGGGGGGAGCGGCCGCGGGACGGAGCCGGCGGGATGCGAGCGGCGGCGGCGCGGGACGGGCGGTGTGAGTGGCGGCACCGGCAGGGACTGGGACCGGGACCCGATCGGGAGAGACCGGCAGAGGGACCGGGATCGGGATAAGGACGGGGACCGGGACCGGGACCGGGATCGGGATCGGGATAAGGATCGGGATAAGGATTGGGATAAGGATCGGGATCGGCATAAGGATCGGGATAAGGATCGGGATCGGGACCGTGACCGTGACCGGAATGGGGATGGCGACTGAAACCGGAACCGTGACCGAGACCGGAACCGTGACCAGCACCGGGATGGGGACTGGACCCGGGACCGGGCGCTTTGTTCTGCCTCCGCCGCGCAGACAATGAAGCGGGGGGCGGGGAGGGGTGGGGGGGCGGCAGCACCGGGGAGCAGCGGGACGGGACGGGCCGGGCAGCCCCGGGGCTGTCGGGGCCACGGCACGGGGCCGGCGGTGAGTGTCCCCCCACGGCTGGGGACCCCCAGAGCCGGGCGTCCCGGGAGCTCCGGGGGAGGGAGAGGCCCCCGGGGGCAGCTGCGGCGCGGCGGGGGCCGGGATGCGCGCGGGGGCTCGGCCGGGCCGGGCTGCGGGAGCGGCCGGCGGGGGAAGGCAGCGGGATGCGCGGGATGCGCCCGCGGGAGGGGACGGTCCCCACGGGCGGGCACGGCCGGGGCTGGGCTGGGAGCCAGCGGAGGCTGCGGGGCCCGGTGGGAGCGGGGCAGGGCCGGGAGGTTTGGAGGTGACAGGATTGAGGAGCATGTCTGGAGGGGGCTGAGGAGCAGGTCAGGAGGTGATGGTGGCTGAGGATTGTGTTGGGAGGTGACGGTGGCTGAGGAGCAGGTCTGGAGGTGATGGTGGCTGAGGATCAGGTTTGGAGGTGACAGTGTCTGAGGATCATTTAGGGAGCTGACAGTGGCTGAGGATCGTGTTGGGAGGTGACGGTGGCTGAGGAGCAGGTCTGGAGGTGACGGTGGCTGAGGATCATGTTGGGAGGTGACGGTGGCTGAGGATCAAGTTTGGAGGTGACAGTGGCTGAGGAGCAGGTCGGGAGGTGACGGTGGCTGAGGATCGTGTTGGGAGGTGACGGTGGCTGAGGATCAAGTTTGGAGGTGACAGTGGTTGAGGAGCAGGTCGGGAGGTGACGGTGGCTGAGGATCGTGTTGGGAGGTGACAGTGGCTGAGGATCAGCTCTGGAGGTGACAGTGGCTGAGGATCGTATTGGGAGGTGATGGTGGCTGAGGATCATGTTGAGAGGTGATGGTGGCTGATGACCAGGTTTGGAGGTGATGGTGGCTAAGGATCAGGTCTGGAGGTGACGGTGGCTGACGACCAGGACTGGAGGTGACCCCAGGTAGTGGCAGACAGAGCGGAGGGTGACAGGAGTTGCCAGCCCAGGCTGTGCTGCAGGCCTGGGCTGTGTCTGGCTCTGAGGGTGGATGCTCTGCAGCGAGAGATCTGTGTGAGAGCAGAAGAGAAAAGCGTGTTCCGGGTCAGGGGCTGCTGCTCAGCAGAGATGAAACGGGCTTCTGAGCACTTCCGCATCTGGACCGGAGCCTCAAAAACATCGTTACGTGAGTCCCGGCCTCTCCTGTGAGGCTCCGGGTCTGGCATCAGCAGCATCTGCAGCTCTGATGGAGCGCTCTCGCTCGCGACATCTGTTTGTGGCAGGCACGGTGGGCGCCGACTTCCCAGCTCCTCCGCTGGGGCCGCTGCACAGCCGCTCAGTCAGCGGGAGACGCGGGGTGCCGGCGGCAGGCAGTGGTCCCTCTGCAATCCCACTTCTTTTCCTTTTTTTCCCTAATGTGACTTATCTGTTGCGTGCAGCCCGGGCACTCCTGGCACCCGCGGCTCGGAGATGCTCCCGCGTGCTGCCGCTCTCTCCTTTCTTGTCTCCTCATCACCGTGCCTCCGGACCCCAAACGCCTCTCCGGGCACGTTCTCACGGCAGCAGTTTTCTTCGGAGGCTTCTGCTGCCATTTTTCAGTAGGGAAGGCAGCGCCCGAGGGCGGGAGGGCCGGAGGGGGAGCGGGCGGCCTGGCTCACGTTACAGGGGCTGCGCCTGGACCGGGCGAGGAGCCCCGCGCTGCGCCGAGCTATCTGCTAATTGGAAGCAGCTGTTGGGATCTGGTGACTCTGCATCCACTGAGGTCACCGCTGTCTTCCTCCGAGCCCGCGAGCTGCGTCGGGACGGAGGGCTGCCGGCACCGCGATGGCCGCCTGCCCGCCCCGGGCTGGCGCGATGCGGTCGCATCCCTTGCCGAAGCCTTGCTCGGCTCTGAAATACCCACTCCAACTCAGGGGGGTGGAACGGGAGAAGTTTGCGCAGACTTTTGTCGCCGGTTCCCCCCCCAAGGATGCCGGTTTCCTCTCTCCCGTTGCCCCGGTGCTCTCAGCTGCTCCCCAGATTCGCTTTTCAAGTCTGTCCCCTCGCCGGGGAGCCCCCGGAGCCGTGCTGCCCTCCCTTCTGCTGCTCTGGACCTGCATCCCTAATCACCCTGGTGGGGTTTCCCCCACATCTGTGCCCTGATCTGCTCCTGGCATCCCCTCCCAGCCTCACCGTGTCCTCAGCCCTGAGATTGTCCCAGGGAGCCTTGTCCCTTTACACGGTTTTCTACTCTCCTTTTTATTGAGTTTTCGTGGAACCCCCCACGAAGCGTTAAACCCTCTGCCCTGTGCCTTGACCTGAACACTCAGACCACGGTTCCATCGCAGGAACAAACTTGAGCCCTGTCCCCCCGGCACCATGTGCTCTGGGTACCCCCAGTTCCCCCCCTGGGTGGCAAATTTAACCAGCCCCAGCCCAGAGAGAGACCCGAGCTGTTGCGGGTCCCCAGCAAGAGCCCTGAGGGATAAAAGTACCTTCCTTTGACTTCTGCTCCCGAGAGGGGGTGAGGATTCCTGCTGGCCGGGTGCAGGAGGAGTGTGGGGGTTTGCCTGGCGTGGACTCTGGATGCCCCCCCGGAGGGAGCAAACACCTGTTTATACGGAGAAAACACTTTCTAGTCTTTTTCTTTCTGTCACTGGCCCGGGATTTCCCCAGGGAAGCCAACCTGAACAGCTGACCCGAGGTGGGAAGGAGGACCGGGGACTAGTCACCCCGCTCCCCCGGGAAGGGTTAAGGCTGCTGTGGGGCTCCTCAGAGCGAGGGCTGGCGTTCGCAGCCCCCAGGCTCGGCCACCTCCATCCCCCAAGCCAGGGAGGCTCCCTCCCGACGCGAGCAGCTCCTGAGCGCGGTTGTGGGACCAGCAGCAAAACGCTTTCAAGAGGGTCCAAGAGTGAGCTCATGCTGCCGCCATCCCCGCAGACCGCGGAGCCTCGTTTACCGGGGGCCGAGAGCAGCGCCGGGGCTGCTGTTCCTCTGCAGCTCCCCGACCGCCGAGTTCCCCCGGCCGAAGGGTGGGCAGAGCGCCGGGGGGTGACGGCCTTTGGGGTGTCCAGCTGTCCGCGGCGCGGTGCTGCGTCGGGGCGCTGCTCCTCCCTGCCCGTCCCTCCCCCACCGCTGCTGCAGTGAGATGAAGCCGCGGCAGAAGGAGCCAGAGTGAGCAAGGAGCGGCGAGAAGGAGACAAAGGAGGCGAGGAGGCAGCGGAGGGTGTGGGACCGCGACGGAGCCGGAGCGCCCGGCCGCTCGCAGGGAGTCGCCGCCTTCCCACCGTCCCGCCGCCACCCTCCATGGTACCAGCCCGGGCCACCCGTGGGTCTCTGCGCCTGGCCGGACAACGGGCCGCTCCGGTTTTGTCCTGGGCATTCCCAGCTGCGGGGACATCCCTCGCCTCGCAGCCGTGCTGATTTATCGCTTGCTGGATGCCAGCCCGCGCCGGTTCTGCCGCTCCCTCCCCGGGGACGCCAGATTCGGACTTTGTGGGGTTTTTGGCACCTACGCCCCCGCGGTCCCGAACGGCGTGCTGCGGGGGGCGCGGGGGTCTCGGCACGGGCGCTTCTGGAGCTCCGTCCCGATTTGAGACGGGCTCTGTGCAGGGTGGTGAGGTGCTGGGCTGCCGTTGGTCCAAACCCTCCGTTGTCTCTCAGCCTCGTGGGGCTGTGCAGGACATGGCCCGTGTCACGAGGGGCGGCCGCTGACCTCAACGCGCTCTCAGGTGTCCGACTCTGAGGGCTTTCCTCCTGGGCATCCTCCACTCTGACACATTTTCGCCCCTGTCGAGGGGCAGGTGATACCAAGCAATCGGGCAGCGGGGATGTGGCAGGGCTGCCCTCGCCGAGGGTTTGGGGCTCTTTTTTTTTTCTCCTGTCCTTTCTTTGCTGCTCCCTCTTAACCAGCATCCTCTGGTCTGCATTCCGTGCAGGATTAAAGCGCGCGCCGCGAAGGAGACCGAGCCGCCCTCCGCCCCGCGAGCCGCCAGCCATGGAGCAGATGAAGGGGTCGGCCGTGCTCCTGCTGGAGCTGCTGATTCTCGGTGGCCTGAGGGCAGGGAAGGGCTCTGCCGTCCTGGGCACCCTGGATCTACAAATAGATGAGGAGCAGCCAGCTGGCACCATCATTGGGGACATCAGCGCCGGCTTGCCCCCCCGGAACCAGTGCCTACATGTATTTCATCTCAGCCCAGGAGGGCAGCGGCGTCACCACCGACTTGGGGATAGATGAGAACACCGGTATCATCAAAACGGCTCGCGTCCTGGACCGAGAGACTCGGGACCACTACAGCTTCATTGCCGTTACCCCGGAGGGCGTCACGGTGGAGGTGAACGTCCAAGTGAACGACATCAACGACCACGCTCCGGCCTTTCCCAAGCAGCACGGCACCTTCCAGATCCCTGAGCACACGCCCGTCGGCAGCAGGTTTCCCCTGGATCCGGCCTTCGACGCCGACAGCGGGCTGCTCAACACGCAAGGCTACGTGATTAAGGGGGGGAACGTGGGGCAAGCCTTCCGGCTGGAAACACGCCGAGGCCCCAACGGGGTCCTCTACCTGGACCTGGTGGTCAGCAACGTCTTGGATCGGGAGAACCGCTCGTCGTACTCGCTGCTGCTGGAGGCCTACGATGGTGGCTCTCCTCCCCGGAGCACCCAGATGACGCTGGATGTGTCCATCCAGGACATCAACGACAACGCTCCCAGCTTCAACCAGAGCCGCTATCACACGCTCATCTCAGAGAATCTGAAACCCGGCAGCAGCATCCTGCAGGTCTTTGCCTCGGACGCAGACGAGGGCGACAACGGGGATGTGATTTATGAGATCAACCGGCGGCAGAGCGATCCCGACCAGTACTTCACCATCGACTCCCGGACTGGGGTCATCAAGCTCAACAAAGGTCTGGACTACGAAGTCAGGAAGGTGCACGAGCTGGTGGTGCAGGCGAGGGATAAGGCCATCCACCCTGAAGTCACCACGGCCTTCGTCACCATCCACGTGCGTGACTACAACGACAACCAGCCCACCATGACCATCATCTTCCTGAGCGAGGACGGCTCCCCGCAGATCTCCGAGGGAGCCCAGCCCGGCCAGTACGTCGCCCGCATCTCTGTTTCCGACCCAGACTACGGCGAGTACTCCAATGTCAACGTCACGCTGGAGGGAGGGGATGGCAAATTTGCCCTCACGACCAAGGACAACATCATCTACCTGATCTGCGTGGACCAGCTGCTGGATCGGGAAGAAAGAGACTCCTACGATTTGCGGGTGACGGCTACGGACTCAGGAACGCCCCCGCTCCGGGCAGAATCCGCCTTTGTGCTGCAGGTGATGGACGTCAACGACAACCCTCCGCTCTTCGACCAGCAGGAGTACAAGCAGAGCATCCCCGAGGTCGTGTACCCGGGCAGCTTTGTCCTGCAGGTGACCGCTCGCGACAAGGACCAGGGTCCCAACGGGGAGGTGCGCTACAGCATCGTGCACGGCCGCGACACCCACTCCAGCTGGTTTGCCATAGACCCCGCCACCGGCATCATCACCACCGCCGCCCCGCTGGATTACGAGAAGGATCCCCAGCCCCAGCTGACTGTGCTGGCCACCGACCGGGGGACCCCCGCCCTCTCTTCCTCAGCCGTGGTGCACGTGGCCCTGCAGGACGTCAACGACAACGAGCCCGTGTTCAGGAGTAATTTCTACAACGTGTCCCTGAAGGAGAACACCCCCGTTGGGACCTGCTTCTTGCAGGTAGGTACAACCGCCACGAGCTGGGCTCGAGGAGGGCGCGGCCGGCACCGTGAGAGGCTTGGGGTGGGAGAGCTGCCGCGGGTGGCGCTTGTCGTGGCGCGGCGGTCGTGGCTCGGGTGGGCAGTGGCTGCAGCAGGAAGGCTGGAACGGAGAAACTCGTGCCCGCGCGGGTCACAAACGGGGCAGAGCGTTGTTACACCCCTTCTGCTCGCCGGTACTGGGTGACATCGGGGTCTCGAGGATGTCCTTTGTGCAAAGCGCGGTGCTGACCTCGGCCGAGACCCGCACCCACGCGGTGGAGCTGCCTTGCGGTCCAGGACGCTCAGAACGATGCTCAGGAGCAGCTGTCAGACCTCTGGGAAGCTGCTCGTAGCCGCCTGCCGGCTTCTCCCTCCCGCTGGGCGGTCATTAGCCTAAGCTCATCAGTGTGCTGAGGCTGCTTGTGAGCATTAGCGTTAATTAAGCGCAACTGGTGTTGCCGTATTACCTGGGAAGCGGCAGCTGTGGGATTTGAGCCGAGAGACACGTGCTGCATCCGCCTCCGCGTGGCGAGAGGTCATGGGAGAGCCCGGGGAGCTGTTGCCCCTCCGAAGGGTTCTGCGGACCCCGGGCTGTGCCCGCGACGCCGTTCTCTGCGTTTACTGTTCCTCGCGTCTGTGGTTTCCATCCCAGCCCAGGCCCCAGAGCCCGGGTGGCTGGAGACAGGACCTGGGGCGCTTCTCGGCGGGAGCGGTGGGATGCCCAGCTGGGCCACCAGGAGCTCCGGGGTGGGATGGGGCAGCTGGAGAGGGGCTGGTGGGCAGGATGAGCGCAGGGGACGGGGGCAGGAGTGTGGAGAGAGTTGGGGGAAGGAAGAACTGGGAGGGAGCGAGGGCTGGGGGTAGAACAGAGGAGGGGCAGGGGCGGGGTTAGGATGGGGCAGATCTGGGCTGGGGATGGGTCAGGGTGGGATTGAGGGGTGAGTCTGGGCAGAAGAAGCGGGGGGGGAGATGAGGAGGAAGGTTTGGATGGGGAAGATGTGGTTTTGGTCAGTGCAGGGTGGGTGAGGAGGGGGACAGGGACAGGAGCGGTGCCGGGGACAGACACGAGGACAAGGCTGGGTCGAGGGATGAAGTCGGAGCGGAGGAGCCGCGTGTCCCGGGGCGAGCATGGCGGCCGCGGGCCTTGGCTGCGGCAGCCCCCGAAGGGAGGCCCCCTCTCTCCGTGCCTTCCTGCTCCGTGCCGCTCGCCGTGCGAGAAGGAAGGCGTTCTGGAAATGCAATCGGAGATGGCGGCCGGGCTCCTGACTGCGAGCGCGGGGACGGGCGGAAGGGAGAGCGGGAGCAGCGGCCGAGCCGGGGCCGCGGGGGTGGCGGCGGGAGGCCGGTCCGGCCGCGGCGATGCCGGGATGGAGCGTGGGGCGAGGGCGCTGGACCCGTCAGCCGGCAGGCACCGAGGGTTTGGCCCGATTTCGACGGCCTTGGCTCGGGCGCCGTGTTTCGCTTGGAAACGGCGCGTCTGGGCCGAGCGCAGGTAACTCCCGCGTGGCCTCGGCACAAAGCAAACAGCTCACACATCTGCTGCCGCTTCCTCCGAGCCGGGAAACGTGAGAGGATGGGAAAGGAGGCTGGCCAGGCTGCCGGCTCGGCACCGGGCCGCCGCGGGAGAGAGCCAGCTCGGGCAGAGCCGGGGCAGGGAGCCCGCGTCTCGGAGCAGAGCTGCCTGGCTTCACACCCTTCGGCCACCACAGCGGCCGGCAGCCCCCGCGTCACCCACGGGGCTGCCGTGTCGGGTGCGCTGCCCCAGCGAATGGTTCGTGGAGCCGTAGAATCACAGGATGGTTGGGCTGGAAAGGACCTTCCCAGTTCATCCCATCCAACCCCTGCAGGGAGCAGGGACAGCTTTCACTGGCTCAGGTTGCTCAGAGCCCCGTCCAGCCCGACCTGGGATGTCTCCAGGGATGGAGCCTCCAGCACCTCTGGGCCACCTGGGCCAGGGTCCCACCACCCTCAGAGTGAAGAACTTCCTCCTGATACCTAATCTAAATCAACCCTGCTCTAGTTTAAAACCACTGCCCCTTGTCATGACGCTACAGCCCCTGACCCAGGGTCCCTCCCCAGCTCTCCTGCAGCCCCTCCAGGCACGGGGAGGCCGCTCTAAGGTCTCCCCTTCAGGAGCCTTCTCTTCTCCAGCTGAACAGCCCCAGCTCCCTCAGCCTGTCCTTGCAGCAGAGCTGCTCCAGCCCTTTGAGCATCTCTGTGGCCTCCTCTGGACCCTCTCCAGCAGGTCCCTGTCCTTGTTGTCGAGGGCTCCATCTGCCCGTGGCTTCTCGGCGCCAGGGCTCATCCCACCGCGGGAGGCTGGCGGGTCTCTGCCGAGGGCTGGGTTTGGTCCAAACCCACATAATGGTCATGAGGGCTTGGGCCACGGGCGGGCCCTGCCAGCGTGGTGTGCAGGACACGGGACAGCCTCCAAGATCAGCGTGGTTCTCCACCAGACTGCCATGTTTCCCAGCAGAACGCCCTGGGAGGACGGGGTCTGTTTTCAGCCGGTGGTGTCTGCTCCCCGTGGGCAGGACGGAACGATGCGGTGAGCCCCTGGGGGTGACCAGGGGAGGTTTGAAGAACGGTTGCAATTCTCCTGCTCCCTGGCCCAGCCCAGCCCTTCTGCCAGCCCGGTCTCCGTGGTGGGTGTGCGAACGGCGACGAGCAGCGCAGGTCGCTGGGCTGAGCTCCGGAGGAATCAAAAAAAGGATCTTGTAACATCTTTATTTATGACTCATGTTCATCGTGGGCCAGGTCCCACGGCAGCAGACTCTGCATGAGCCCTAAGCCAAGGAGGTCACGAGCTGGTTTGTTATCACACACGAGTCTGCGATGAGAGAGAAAGGCCGGTGGGGAAGGAGCGCAGGGAGCCGGCGACCACGAGACCAGCAGAAAATGGAGCCCGGGGTGGCCACTGGCCGACTGTCTCTGTCTCTCTCTGTGGCCGTGAGCTGGTGATTGAGGAGCTTTAGGGCTCAGCGGACTACACGCAAATGCCGTGGCTGCGTGATGCGAAGCATGTTCTGGTATAAATTGGCCCCGCTGGCTCGAATTTGTTTTAAATGTTTGTACCGGCAGGCTGCAGGGATGGTCAGACATTGTTTTCCTGGGCCTGCCTAACTTCTCGTGCTAAACCAAGTATTGTCTGTCCTCTGGCAGCCAGCGGAAGGCAGGGTGAGCTCTGCAAACCCCGTGTTGGGAGCACGGGCTGATTTGACAGGAATGTGAATGGGATGAGATGCTGGGGTATTGATTCGTGGCATAGAGCCGGCATTCGTGGCTTTGGAGCCAGGGCTTTACCTTTGCATCCATTCGCGGAGAATAGAATCACAGAATCACAGAGTGTTGGGGGTTGGAAGGGACCTCTAGAGATCACCCAGTCCAACACCGTTGGCAACCCTGGTATCCGTTGCCGGGGAAGAAGAACATTGGAAACCAAAAGCTGGCCGGCCACGCGTCTTGTCTTGCAGTTTCGAGGACAAATCTTTGGAGTTCGGAAGTCCGAGCGCCGATTCGTGGTTGTGCCAGCCGGGGTGTGCCGCGGGCAGAGCCCTGACGCTGCCTCTCCCTGGTGCATGGGTGGGAAGACCTGCATGAAGAGCTGTCGGTGAGACCGGGCCGCTGTTTTACTGCAAAACGGGTCTTGACAGATAATCCCGTTGCCCAGTGGCGATCCTGATGCTACACGGGGAGTAGCCGCGTGCGAGGACTGGGGCTGCACGAGCACCAGTGCTCGCCGGCTCGAGGGAGGTGGTGAGGACACGGCGATGCACGCTTGTGGCGCCGGGGGTTCAGCACTGACTTGTTCTCAGACACAGAACAGGCCTCCCCCTCCTCGGAAACGGGGCGGCGAGAGGCCCGTGAGCTTGCAGGGGAGCAGCGCACGGAGGGAGCGCGCCGGGGGGGAGCCGGGGGGCAGGCGGGGAGCGGGGACGTGGGGGAGACGCTGGTACACGGGGAGGTTGTGGGGGAGGTGAGCGCTGTTGTTACCGCCAGAAGAGCTGCATTTGTTCCAAATTCCTGTGAAAGTTATTTCCTCGCGCTGCCAGCAGCCTCCTCCTGGGCTTGGCACAGCAGCCAGCGCCATGATTAATTCAAGTAGCATTTCCCCTGGAGCTGCAGCAGCTTTTCCACTGCAGCCGAGAGGCCCCAGCCCCTCGCGCTCTCTCCCCTCCATGCTCCGCTCCTCCCCCAGCCCCTCGCACGCTCCCTCCTTCCTCCAGCCGGTCCCCTCGCAGCTGCCCCTCTTCCCTCTTCCCTCACCTCCGCTCCGGCCCCAGGCCCCTTCCATCGCCTCTTCCTCCCACGGTCCTCGCCTGCGCCCTCCCTGCGCCGCGGGCGCCCGCAGCCCCACACCTGCACGGCCGCCCTCCCCGTGCCAGTGCCCCCGGCCCCCAGTGTGCCCCCCGGCCCTTGCGCCCTCCACACCCTTCGGTCCCTCGCCCCCAGGGCAGCTCTTGCTGGCAGTGCTCTCCCTCGACAGGACACTCCACCTCCTCCTGCTCCTCATCCCTGCTTCAGCTTCCTCCTCCTGATCCCCATCCTGGCTCCATCCAGCCTCCTCCTCCTCATCCCTGCTCCATCCTCCTCCTCCTGCTCCATCCAGCCTCCTCTTGCTCCATCCAGCCTCCTCTTGCTCCCCATCCCAGCTCCATCCTCCTCCTCCTGCTCCCTATACCTGCTCCATCCAGCCTTCTCCTGTTCCCCATCCCTGCTCCATCCTCCTCCTACTACTCCATCCTCCTCCTCCCGTTCCCCATCCCTGCTGCACTCAGCCTCTCCAGCCCCCCCATCGCTGCTCCATCCAGCCTCCTACTTCATCCCTGCTCCACCACCGGCTGCCCTCAGCCCTGGTCCATCTCACGTGTCTTGCCCAGCCGTGTCCCGTCTCTCTGTGCAGACCCTCTCTGTGAGCCCTCCCTGCCCCAGCTCTGCTGAGTCCCTGGCCTCTCCCCGGGGCTCCAGGAGGGCGGTGGTCACCCCTGGGCTCCTGCAGCCCCTTGCCCAGCCTCACCCCCCGCGGTCCTGCCTCCCTGCCAACATCTACGAGGGAACTGCTTCCCCTCCTGCCCAAGTCAGAGGGCTCTGCCCATCCCGGAGCAGCGCTGGAGGCCAGGGGCTTGTCCCTGTTGGCCACACCTTGACTCGTGTGTGGCCATGGCAGCCCGGTCCGTGCCCAGGCTTGGCCGTGGAGCCGTCGGCACGAACCGTCGGTGCCTGCAGCTCTGCCGGGGGCTCCCCACCGTCCTGCTCCCGCAGCCTCGGGGCCGGACCCTCGCTCGGCCACGTGCGCCGGACCCTCGCTGGGGCCAAACCCTGACCCCGCTCGCTCCCCTGAGGCCTGAGCGTGCCGGAGGCTGGGGCGCAGCCGGGAGCCAGGGACGGCTCCCGAAATAGCAGCCGTGGCCGCTCCCCGGCTGCTTTTAGCTGGTCAGCAGCTGTGCCAGGGCTGGGGAGGGCAGGACGCCTGGCACACACTCAGGCGGAGGGAGCCGTGCGTGGGATCGCTGACCACACTGGCGCCAGCCTCCCCTCCTCTCCCACCAAGAGCCGTCACTGCGAGGGGCGGGAGCCCGAAGCCAGATGTTTGCCAAAGCCGCAGCGTAACATGTGTGTAGCAGAGATCCAGCCGGGGCAGGGCTCCAGATGAGCTCCCCGCCTGCCGACTGTGCGCGCCGGGGCCCGGGAACAGAGGCTCGAGCTGCAGGGCGGCGCTGCGTCCCCCTCCATCGCTGCAGGCTCTACAGAGGGGCACCTGGGGCAGCAGCGAGGCTGGGAGGGCAGGGGGCGGCTGTGTGTGAGGGGCTCTGGTGTTGCCCTCGAGATGGGTCTGTGGGAAGGAGCAGCCTTGAGTCCTGCAGCTGAGAGCTGAGAATGCAAAGACTGGGGCTGAGGATGCAGCTGAGGACCCCAATGTGAGTCAAAGACCCCAGTGCGGGGCTGAGGATGCAGCCGAGGAGCCCGGTGTGGGGCTGAGGATGCAGCCGAGGAGCCCGGTGTGGGGCTGAGGATGCAGCCGAGGAGCCCGGTGTGGGGCTGGGGATGCAGCTGAGGAGCCCGGTGTGGGGCTGAGGATGCAACCGAGGAGCCCGGTGTGGGGCTGGGGATGCAACCGAGGAGCCCGGTGTGGGGCTGGGGATGCAACCGAGGAGCTCGGTGTGGGGCTGGGGATGCAGCGGAGGAGCCCGGTGTGGGGCTGAGGATGCAGCCGAGGAGGCCGGTGTGGGGCTGTGCTTCTCCATCCACCCCCAGCCGTGGGGAATGTGAGAGCTTTGTGGTGCCTTGGCTCCGCTCGTCCCTCCTGCCTCGCTGCGGGACTCAGAGGAGGGTGTGAAATACCAAGGTCTCGATGCCCATCTTTGTCCTCCCGGCTCTCCCTGCCGTGGCCAGAGGCACACTTGCCCAGCGTTTGCCCTCCTTCCCTCACAGCACCCGTAGCTCCCTCAGACTGGGGCTCTGCTGGCCTTCCACCTAATCCCGAGCCCCCTCGCTGCCCCTCTTCAGCCGCTGCCTCTCTGCCGTGGCCACAGCACCCCGGGAGTCGCTCTCCTGCCCAGCTGCAGGAGCTGCAGGGTGCACAGCTGGAGCCTTCTGCCCCAGCTGCCAGTGGAGAAGGGGCGGGCAGCGGACGCTGCTGTCACAACCGTGATGCAGGGCTGGTGGAGCAGAGCAGCTCTCGCAGGAGGTTTGGAGCTGAATGGCAGCCTGGGAGGTTCCTGAAGGCCTTTGGCTGGAGATCACAGAACGGTTGAGTGTGGAGGGGACCTCTTGAGATAATCTAGTGCAGCCTCACCCTGCTCAGGCAGAGCGGTCCAGAGCTGGTGGCCCAGGACCGTGTCCAGATGGCTTTTCAATACCCAGCATGGAGACTCCAGCACCGCCCCGAGCTGGGTCACTCTCACAGTGAAAAGTGTTTCCTGATGATCAGAGGGACCTTCCCATGTTCCAGTTTGTGCCCATGGCCTCTGCTCCTGGCGCTGGGCACCACTGGGAAGAGCCTGGCTCCGTCCTCTTGGTGTCCTCTTCCGTGTGTGGATGAGATCCCCACCAGCCTTCTCCGGGCGGAACAGCCCCAGCTCGCTCAACCTTTCCTCACAGCAGAGATGATCCAGCCCCTTCACCATCTTCACGGCCCTTCACTGGACTCTCCCCAGTCTGTCCATCCTTCTCCTCACTGGGAAGCCCAGCACCAGCCCCAGCACTCCAGCTGTGGCCTCTCCAGCACTGAGCGGAGAGGAGGGATTGCCTCCCTCACCCTACTGCCAACGGTTCTCCTGATGCAGCCCAGGACACCCTTCTCCTTGGCAGCAAGGGCACGTTGCTGGCTCATCTTCACCGTGGTGTCCACCAGGACCCCAGGTCCTTTTCTGCCGAGCTGCTTTCCAACCGGGCACCCTCCTGAGTATATTCTTGCACAAGGTTGTTCCTTCCTGGGGGCAGGACTTTGCTCTCCTTCTTGTCGAGCTTATGAGGCTCCTGTTGCCCAATTCTCCAGCCTGTCGAGGTCCCTCTGGATGGCAGCATGACCCTTTGGTGTATCTGGCTGGTGGTGGGTCTCAGGGGAAGCTTGGATCCTTATTGAGTCATGTGTAACTTCAGAGTATGAAGTTGACTGGTCTTTTGTACTTTTTTGCACTAAGACCTCCAGTTGTGGGCCCCTCAGTTCCAGAAGGACGGGGAACTGCTGTGGCACAGAGCCACAAAGGTGATGGAGTGGAACATGTCCCTGGTGAGGAAAGGCTGAGGGAGCTGGGGCTCTGCAGCTGGAGAAGAGGAGCCTGAGGGGTGACCTCATTAATATTTATAAATATGGAAAGGGGGAGTGTCAGGAGGACGGAGCCAGGCTCTGCTCAGGGATGTCCAGGGACAGGACAAGGGGCAGTGGGTACAAGCTGGAGCACAGGAGGTTCCACCTCAACATGAGGAGAAACTTGTTGGCTGTGCGGGTGCCGGAGCCCTGGCCCAGGCTGCCAGAGAGGGTGTGGAGTCTCCTGCTCTGGAGACTTTCCAACCCCCCTGGACGCGTTCCTGTGGGGCTGCCCTGGGTGACCCTGCTCTGGCAGGGGGTGGCACTGGGGGATCTCTAGAGGTCCCCTTCAATCTGTGACTAGGAAAAATGTCTTCACTGAAAGGGTTGTCAAGCTCTGGCAGAGGCTGCCCAGGGCAGGGGTTGAGACCCCATCCCTGGAGGTGTCAAAAGCCGTGCAGACGTGACACAGGGGGACATGGTTTAGTGGCCATGGTGGCGTTGGGTTGACGGTTGGACTTGAATGATCTTCGAGGAATTTCCCAACATTTATGATTCTATGATTCTACAATTCCATGACTCTGTGGTCCTGCAGCCTCTGCCTGTGAGGCCAGTATAGATTTGAGGACCACGTCGCTGCCGCCTTTGCCCAGCCCCAAGGGCACATGGGTTCAGAGGAAGGTTTCTGGACCAGCCTGTGCGTGACTGGGAGAAGAGGAGGAGAAACATCTGCTGGATTTGCTGCAGCAAGCCCAGGGCCGCCGGTGAGCGTGCGAGGGTTGAGAGTCCTGAGATGGGGATGCTATGGCGTTGGGGATGAAGGGCCGTAGAGCCCAGGGTGACACTGGGTGCTGGACGAGGAGCCAAAGAGCAGCTGGAGCACAGCAGAGCAAAGCTGTGCGCAGCAGAGCGACGCTGCTTTGCTGGTGTCCAACAGCCTGAGCTGGGGAAAGGGCGCGACAGCTGGATCACTGCGTCACGGGGCAGTTTGGATCGGAGAGACCTTGGGAGGTCTCTGGTCCGAGGTCCTGCTCGAAGCCGGGGCAGCTGTGGGGTCAGACCAGGGCACTCTCAGCCTCGTCTGTCTTGAAAACCTCCCAGGGTGGCGGCTGCGCAATCTCCCTCAGCAACCTGCTCCAGCGCTGGCTGGTCCCGGCACTCCAGCCCCAAGGTCTCATTTCAGCCGATGCCTGTGGTCTCTTGTTGTCGTGCTCCGCTGTGAAGAGCCTGGCTCCGATTCCTCGCTTTTCCTCGCCGCTCTGCTCCCCAGAGCAGCACTTGGCGCTTGTCCCTGCTGAGATTTGCGCGGTTCCCGTCGGCCCGCGGGGCGCAGTCCTGCCCTCGAGCGTGTCGGCTGCCTCCCCCTCCCCAGGCTGGTGCCCCCTGTCCCCTGGCTCTGCTCCGGCGCTGGGTCGTTGCTGAGGACATCGGGCAGGAGAGGTCCCTGGGTGGCCCTGTCTTGTCACCCGCCTCCGGGCAGAGCACAGCTCGTGGATCACCACCCTCCGAGCCCAACCCTCTGACCTGTTTTTCACCCACCGGGTGGCCGAACCCTTCCAGCTGTAACGCCCTGCCCTGGGCGCGAGGACGGGGGGGAGAAGGTGTCAAAAGCCTTCTTAAAGTCAAGGCGATTTCTGTCCGCAACTGTCATCCCGTCGACCACAGATCCCGTCATGGCATCGCAGAGAGCAAAGCGGGACGGGCAGTCCGGGCTGGCTGCTCCCCTCCCAGGCTCCTCCATGTGGCCAAAAACACGCTCCGAGAGGACTCGCTCCGTGGTTCTCCCCGGGACCAAAGTGTGGCTGGCAGGAGCGTGTCCGAGTCATGGAACGGCTTGACTTGGGAGGGACATTAAAGATCATCTGGTTCCAACCCCTGCCACAGGCAGGGACACCAGCACCCCCAAGACCCCCAAGTCCTTCTCCGTGGGGCTGCTCTCCATCCCCTCATCCCCAGCCTGGGCTTGTGCTTGGGATTGTCCCAACCCAGGGGCAGGACCAGAATCACAGAATCACGGAATGACAGAATGTCAGGGATTGGAAGGGACCTCGAAAGATCATCCAGTCCAATCCCCCTGCCAGAGCAGGAACGCCTCGATAATGCTACACAGGAACGGGTCCAGGCAGGTCTTGAATGTCTCCAGAGAAGGAGACTCCACAACCTCCCTGGGCAGCCTGTTCCAGGGCTCCGTCACCCTCACTGAGAAGAAGTTTCTTCTCGAGTTTAAGCGGAACCTCTTATGTTCCAGTTTCAGCCCATTACCCCTTGTCCTATCATTGGTTGTCACCGAGAAGAGCCTGACTCCATCCTCGTGACACTCACCCTTGATATATTTGTAAACATTAATGAGGTCTCCCCTCAGCCTCCTCTTCTCCAAACTGAAGAGCCCCAGCTCCCTCAGCCTTTCCTCATAAGGGAGATGCTCCACTCCCTTCATCATCCCAGTTGCCCTGTGCTGGACTCTCTCCAGCAGTTCCCTGTCTTAACCTTGCCCTTGGCCTTGCTGACCCTCCTGAGGGTGGCACGGCCCCACCTCTCCAGCCCGTCCAGGGATGACATCGCTTCCCTCCAGCGTGTTGGCCGCCCCACACAGCTCAGTGTCATCTGCAAACTTGCTGAGGGAGCCCTCGCTCCCGCTGTCCTGTCCGTGTCACCGACAGGTCCTCAGCTGATCCTCAGATCACTCTTTTGGCCTTTTGTGGTGGGGGGGCGCCTTATTGCCCTCCTACGGTTGTCACCGGACTGAGAGAGCCGCCCTGCGAGTCGGTTTCTGTCGGCACCCGCTGATGCAGCCCGGTGGGTCCCATGGGGTCGTACAGATTAAGGTCACTGAAGGAATGCTGACTGCATCTTCATCCCTGCCTGGCAGCTCTCTGAACCCTCCCGAAGCGTCTGGGTGACCTTGCTGGTGAAGCCTGAGGTAGAGGAGGCACCGAGTGTCTCGGTCCCACCCGTGCCTGGTGCCGATAGCTCACCCTCGGCAGTCAGGAGCGGGCTGAGCACCGATTCGGCCGTTGGCTGCCACCGCAGTGGTGGCGGCTCTTCGTAGCACCCTCGGCTTTCCTTGCAAGCCTCAACCCCACTTGAACTTGTGACTTTCCTGGCACCATCCCTACGTGCCAGAGCAGTGTTTATAAATTCCTCCTTCGTAGCTCACGTCTGTGGCTGCCCCCCATATGCTGCCTTCTCGCGTTGCAGCTTAGCCCTCGGGTCCCTGCCCAGCCAAGGCCATCTGCTGACATGTCTCCTTGTTTTCCTGAGCCCTGGGATGGGCTGTCGTGGTCCCTGGAGCGGGCTGTCCTCAAGGCCCTGGAGCTCCCTTGGCCTCCGGAGCTGCCTCCCATGGGATTCCTCCCACCCGGCAGCTCCCTGTGTCAGCTGGAGCCCAGGGTCCATTCTCCGCTGCTCTCCTTCCTCGCTCCCCGTAGGACCCGCAGCACTGCCACTTCATGGTCACCGCAGCCAAGGCTGTCGCAGTTGTCACCTCCTCAGTCAGCTGTCCCTTGGCAGGGAACAGCAGCTCCAGCTGTGTCACCCCTGGCTGGCCCGGGAAACTGAAATTCCTTCTGAGACCCGGGGTCACAGAATCATCGAGCAGTTGTGGTTGGAAGAGACCTTCAAGGTCATCGAGTCCAACCTCTGTCCCAGCCCTGTCAACAAGACTGACCCCTCTCCCTCAGCACAAACCCACCCGTCTCTAACCCCTCCAGGGATGGCAACCCAGCCCCTCCCTGGGCAGGCTGTGAGCCAGAGGCTTCCCTCAGGTACTGCCGCCTCCTTGGCAGCTGCAACTTGAATTTCTTGGCCCAGAATCGTTGTCCGTGTGTTTAAAGCCCTTAGTGGAGTGTCCCCAGCCTGGGCCACGGTCAGGTACTGGCTCTGCACGGCCACGTGTCCTGGGTGGGGACAGTGCGGGGTGTGATGGACGTGACGCTGCAGGTGTCCTGGAGCCCACGGCAGCATCCGTGCGGGGCTGTCACGTCCGGACTGATGCGACCCCTTCGGCTCCGGCCTTGGGTTCGGGATTCCCGCAGACAGCACACGAGGTGCAGCCACACCAGCAGTTAGAAAGGGACAGAGATTTACTGAGCGATGAGTAGTGCGCAACAGCTGATGAAGGGGTTGCAAACACCGGGTCTGTGTTAGAGAAGAAGGAGAGGAAAGAGGAAAGAAGAGGGGAAAGGAGAAAGCAGTGTCACCACCCTGGGTTCCGGCAGTGGTTTTGGACGCAGGATGGCGGAGCGCTACCCGTACCTTGGCGGGCTCTGTTTTTATGGCGTTTGGCAAACCTGGCCCCCTCCTACAGGTGGAATCTGCATCAATTTCCACGTTGGCGCTGCGGCATCTTCCAGAAGATTCCCTAAATGAGTCGGGGGTTTGCCTGGGGGGGTCTCTGGTGGTCGGGTTCCCTCGTAACTCACCTGACCGCATGTAGGTGCACTTCAGCTGTCACGTCGCTCCGTCAGTTAACGTTCCCTTAACGTCGTAGGGCGCAAGTGGCAGGATAAGGACCCCGGCTCTTTGGGTCGTCCTTCTTTTCAGTCTCTCCCAGGGGCGCAGGACACGATGGAGCCGTGTGGGGCACGCGAGGCAGCAGGGACGGGGTGTGCCGTGGGGCGTGGGAGCCTGTCGCAGCCCAGCCGTGGCCCTGGTGAGCAGCGTGAGCCCTGCTGCGGCCACCAGTGCTGCCCTGGGCTGGCTGGGGGGCTCTCTGTGACGCCGGGTTGTCCCCAGGACGCGCTGCGGGCAGGAGGAGAGGACGAGGCGTGGAGCAGGGGGATGCTCCGTGCGCTGTGTTCCGGAGGAGACTTTCCAACCCGCCTGGATGCGTTCCTGTGGGGCTGCCCTGGGTGACCCTGCTCTGGCAGGGGGTGGCACTGGGGGATCTCTAGGGGTCCCTCCCAGCCCCAACGTTCTGTGATTCTCTAGCCATTCCAACACAGCGGTTCTGCGATTCTGTGACGACTCTAGGAACAGTTCGATGCGCCTTCCTTCTCAAGGCTGACCCAGCTGGGTCTGTGAGTGGGAACATCTGGATGCTCCATGTTGGAGCTGTAGGGTCGCTGAGCACCCTCGGTGTCCCAGCGCAGGGACACAGCGCTGAGCTCTGGCGTCGTTGTCAGGCTGTGGGGCAGAACATTTCCACGCAATGTGGGGAGTCTCCCGGCACCTGCACTTTGGGAACACTTCTGTTCTTGGCGGGTGGGGCTGCAGCTGCACAAACCGTGGTCTGGGGCAGAGACCCAGCTCGTCCTTCTCCTCCGCACCTCGTGCTGGGTGCGTCCGTGTCCCCACGGCTCTGTCGGCATCTCATATCTGCGTACTGGCCCCGCAAGCCTGTGCAGGTGGCTTGTTCCCGGCTGCAGCCTTCTCCTTCCCTCCTCTCTCCTCTCACGTAGCTGCTGCTGGGAACAGCCAGTGTTGGCCCTGCCGGAGGCTGGAAGGAGTCGGAGGCGAGGGTGCTGCAGGGGCTTGAGCAGGAGCTCTGACCTTGCCTCGCCCAGCCCCATCCCGCCTCACCCTCATTTCTCACCCAAACCTCGGGACCCTCACGACTAAGCTACAGCAAAAGCTGATCCAAAATTTGGGTGGGTGCTAAATACAGAGCCTGGGGCTGCCCCGCGTTACCTTCTAGCGAAGTTACTAGAAAAATACGTGGACTTGGTTTAAAAATTTCCGGGAGTGGTGAACTGGCCACTGACCTTGATGAGCCCTTCGCTACCCCCCCAGCTAAAATCGCACAACGCCTCCCGGACCCCGTGTCCTCTGCTGAGGCGGCCGCCGCACCCGGCACCTGGTCCAGCCCCTGAGACGTCCCATGTGGGCCCACCGAGCGTCCCCCGGCAAACCTCGGTGGAGTACGGACACAGGGAACGTCCCTGAGGATGCGGCTGCGTTTGGGTCCGGTGCAGAGCACTGGCTGGGAGGTGGTTCTGTACCGCTGTGAATCCCACAGTCACAGAATTGTTTGGGCTGGCAAAGCCCTCTGAGATCATCAAGTCCAGCCCGTGCCCCAACACCCCCACATGGGCCAGACCAGGGCACCAAGTGCCACATCCAGCCTCTCCTCAAACCCCCCCAGGGACGGTGACTCCCCCTGCCCTGGGCAGAGCATCCCAGTGCCTGAGCACCCTCTCCGTGAGGAAGGGCTGCCCGAGATCCAACCTGAACCTCCCTTGCAGGGAGTTGTAGGGAGTGATGAGCTCCCCCCTGAGTGTCCCCTTCTCCAGCTGAACCCCCCCAGCTCCCTCAGCCTCTCCTCACAGGACTGTCCCTCCAGACCCTTCCCCAGCCTCGTCCCTTCCTCCCCTGCTCCCAAAAAGTGACCCAGCTCCTGTGGCACAGCGCTGGATTTACAGCCAGCCTCCCCGGGAGCGTCTTTCTCAGGAGGGCGACCACCCGGGGGTGGTGGAGGTGGGGAGGTGAGGCCGTGCTGGCAGCGCCGGAGCCCGTGGCCGGAGGAGCCCGAGGGAAACATCGTCCTCTGCTGCAGAGCTCGTTGCTGGGCCGGGTGTTACAGCAGCTGACGCGCGGGTTGGAGCCCTTTGGGAGCATTTGGAAGGAAAGAAGTTCCTGGTTTGCCCTGTGGTGCCTGTGCCGGTCCCCGAGGTAGCTCATGGGTGCCAGGGGTACTGCCACCCGCGGCGCAGGGAACGCCACTCGCGCCAGGCCAGGCGTGGGCCGCCCCCGGGGCGCTGGCGCGGGGCTTGTGCCCAGCAACGACGGGGACCTGGAGCCTGGGGAACCAAGATCCAGGGTTCAGCAGCGTCACAAGGTCGGGTTTGTGCTCTGGGACAAGCGGCTCCGCAGTGACGTTAGGGGAACGCGGGGAGCCCCGGGGGGCTGTTCCCCCAAGTGCGCGCTGGATGCTGGACGGGCTCCCAGTGCTGCTCCCAGTGCTCTCAATGCTGCTCCCAGTACTCCCAGTGCTCCTGGTGCTGCTCCAGTGCTCCCAGTGCCACTCCCAGAGTTCCCAGAGCTCCCAGCACTGCTCTCAGTGCACCCAGTACTTCGAGTGCTCCCACTGCTGCACCCAGAACTCCCAGAGCTCCTAGTGCCACTCCCAGCAAACCCAGTGCTGTTCTCAGGGCTCCCAGTGCTGTTCCCAGCACTGCTCCCAGAGCTCCCAGGGCTCCCGGAGCTCCCAGCACTGCTCCCAGTGTTCCCAGCACACTCAGTGCTTCTCCTAGTGCTCCTAGTGGTACTTCCAGAGCTCCCACTGCTGCTTCCAGTACACCCAGTGCTGCTCCCAGTGCTGCTTCCACTGCTGCTCCCAGTGCTGCTCCCAGCACACCCAGTGCTGTTCCCAGTGCTCCCGGTGCTTCTTCCATTGCTCTCAGTGCTGCTCCCAGTGCTCCCAGCTCACCCAGTGCTGTTCTCAGTGCTCCCAGTACTCCCAGTGCTGCTCCTAGTGCTCCATGCTGCTCCCAGAGCTACTCCCAGCACACTCAGTGCTGCTCCCAGTGCTGCTCCCAGTGCTCCCAGCATACGCAGTGCTGCTCCCAGTGCTCCCAGTGCTGCTCCCAATGCTCCCAGCTGGAGCAGGGAAGGCCAGTCGTGTTCCGTGGCGCTTCCCCCGGCAGCTGCCGCAGGCGTGGGGAGCAGACCCCGGGCGTGGGGGCCGCGGCGCTCAGCGTGGCTCTGCTCTCAGCTCCTCTGCGCAGGCACCCCCGGCCCGAGGGCTGGCGAGGGGCTGCCTCGGGGCTGCCCCCTCCCCACAGGACATGGGTCCCGGGGCAGGAGAGCCTTGAGGGGCTGCCTTGGTGACTGACCCCCTCCCCGGGGTGCAGGGCGACCCACCTCCGCCCGCTCTGCTTCTCCACTGTGGCCACCTCCCGCCATCGTCCCGTCTGGGCGGCCCGGGTTGGGCAGGAGCCGCTCGCAGCCCCCGGCCGGGCCCTTGGGCTGGCGTCGCGCCCCGCGTTCCTGCGCTCCTCGAGCCGAGGCCCCATGGCTGCCGCTGCGGGGAGGAGCCGCGGCTGACGAGGCCTGAACTCCGCTTCACCCGGGCCGGGCCCAGCTGCCTCCCTCCTGGCTCCATCCCCCGGCTTTGTTCTCCGCGCGGGGCTCCCAGCTGGTGGACGAGCCTCGGGCGGCCGCGCTGGAGTCGGCGAAGGGGGAAGGAGGCGTTTGCTGCCGAGCCGAGCTCCTCCAGGAGCCCCAGGGGCGGTTCATCCTCCCAGTGCTCCCAGTAGCCGCTGCGGTGCGACCCACGTGCCCGGCTGGCACGGGGCGGTGTCGCCCATCGTCATCGCACACCCTGCTCGCAAGGCCATGTAGGGACAGGACGAGGGGCAGAGGTTTTAAACTAGAGCAGGGTTGATTTAGATGAGATATCAGGAGGAATGTCTTCACTCCGAGGGCGATGAGACCCCGGACCAGGTTGCCCAGAGGTGCTGGAGGCTCCATCCCTGGAGACATCCCAGGTCGGGCTGGACGGGGCTCTGAGCAACCTGACCCAGTGAAAGCTGTCCCTGCTCCCTGCGGGGGTTGGATGGGATGAACTGGGAAGGTCCCTTCCAGGCCAACCATCCTGTGATTTTTATGAGACTTGGGGCTGTTCAGTCTGCAGAAAAGGCTCCGCGGAGACCTTACGGTGGCCTCCCAGTATCTCCAGGGGGCTACAAGAAAGCTGGGGAGGGGCTTGTTAGGATGTTGGGAGTGACAGGACTAGAGGGAATGGATTGAAGCCAGAGATGGGTCGGTTCAACTTGGACGTTGGGAAGAAGTTCTTCCCCATGAGGGTGGGGAGACCCTGGCACAGGTTGCCCAGAGAGGGGGTGGCAGCCCCATCCCTGGGAGTTTTTCAGGCCAGGCTGGATGGGGCTCTGGGCAGCCTGATCCAGTGGGGGATGTCCCTGCCCATGGCAGGGGGTTGGAACGAGATGATCTTTAAGGTTCCTTCCAACCCTGACAGTTCGATGATTCGATGATTCTATGATTCTGTGATTTTATGATCATTCTCCGAGCCCGGGGCTGATGGAGCCCTGATGGTGGGATGGAGTCAGGGCCACAGTGGGCAGAGGGCTGGTTTTCTTCCTGTCTTGTCTTAAGCGTCTTTGCAGAAAAGAAGGATCAGAGGACCAGAGGCAGCTGCTGCCAGAGCCCAGGTTGTCCCCGTCCGGCCGATCAAGCCGGGTGCAGCAGCTGGCTGCAAGATCCTTGACACCCACATGAGGCTCAGCCTTCCTTCCCCCCTCTCCACCCGGCCGGTTCCTTCGCTAGAGCGAGTCCCCTGACCTGGGTCATAGACCCAGGAAGGGAGGTTTCCGCTGAAGCAAGGCGCTCCTGCTGGTGCGGGGACCATGGCAGCAATGCAGGGAGAAAGCGTGGCGTGACTCTTGAGAGTCCTCCATGCTGCTCTCAGCCACCCCTGCGTCCCCTCACCGGCAGAGCTGCAGGGAAACGGTGGCTTCTCTGAGTGAGGAATTGTAGGAACACAGAGTCACAGAACCGTGGAATCATTTTGGTTGGAAAAGACCTTCAAGACCATCGAGTCCAACCACTAACCCAGCACTGCCAGGTCACCACTGACCCATGTCCCTGAGCCCCACATCTCCCCGGCTTTCAAATCCCTCCAGGGATGGGGACTCCAACCCTGCCCTGGGCAGCCCAAGCCAGGACTTCACAACCCTTTCGGGGAAGAAATTCTTCCTCATATCCAACCTAAACCTCCTCTGGTGCAACTTGAGCCCATTTCCTCTCATCACTTGTTACTTGGGAGAAAAAGCTGAACCCCTCCTCTCCCAACCTCCTGCCGGGGAGCTGCAGGGATCGATGAGGTCTCCCCTCAGCCTCCTCTTCTCCAGCTGAACAGCCCCAGCTCCCTCAGCCGCTCCTCCCCACACTTGTTCTCCAGACCCTTCCTCAGCCCCATTGCCCTTCCCTGGACACGCTCCAGCCCCTCAGTGTCCTTCTTGTCATGAGGGGCCCAGAACTGCACACAGGGCTCGAGGTACATCCTCACCAGTGCCAAGCACAGCGGGACAATCCCTGCCCTGGTCCCGCCGGCCGGGAGCTGCAGGGCTGAGGCAGTAGCCGTGTCTGCTTTGCTCACTTAGAGGACCCTGCAGCAGCTTCGGGCCGCAGAGCAGAGGGCAGCACGGGGCTGTGGGCCGGATCTGGCTGGTGGCCCCGCTCATGTTGTGCCTTCCCTCACCCAGGTGACGGCCACCGACGCAGACAGCGGCGTGTTCGGCTCCCTGTCCTACTCCATCAGCTCCGGCATCGGCAGCGTCGTCCCCACACAGTTCAGCATCGACAAGCACTCGGGGCAGCTGTGCACGGTGCAGCCTCTGGATCGCGACGAGGGCACGTCTGCCTACGATTTCACCATCACGGCCGTCGATGGGGTGAGCGCCGGGGCGATGACGCCACTGGCTCAGCGCGGCGTGGGGCATGCTGTCGCCCTCGCTCTGCGCCGTCTCTCATCCAATCCTTCCGCAGGGCGGCTTGAACTCCATGGTGTACGTGAAGGTTTTCCTGGAGGACATAAATGACAACCGGCCGGTGTTTTACCCGCTGGAGTACGCCGCCAGCATCAGCACGCAGAGCATGCCGGGGACCGCCGTGCTGCGCGTCACCGCCCACGACAAGGATGAGGGGCTCAACGGGAAAGTGACCTACCGCATCGTGCTGGGGAACTCGCCCCCTCTCTTCTCCCTCAACAAGGACACGGGTGAGAGCGGGCTCGGGGGCAGGTGGGACACGAGCGGCTCTAAAAGCCCCTGCTTGCCCACGCCAGCAGTGCCGTCTGCCACCAGAACGGTTCTGTTCCTCTCCCGGGCTCACCCTCCCCAGTTTCTTGAGCCTCTGGCAGCACCTTCCCAGACTCAGTCTCTGACCTCTTGTTTTTGCTCCCTGCTCTGTTCCTCGTTTGTCCGTCTTCCTTCCTCTCCGTCATTCCCGTCCCTGACTCACTGCGCCTTCCCTCCCGCTCTGCCCCGCCGGGCTGTGTCCTGCTTAGCTTCTCGTCCATGCCCCGTTCCCTCCTGTCCCTCTCTCCGTTCTCTCTGCTGCCCCGTAACTCCCCGTCACACCTTCCCCAGTGGCTGCCTCAGCTCTGCCTTGCTGCGGCCACCAAAGCCGGAGCAGTTCCTGCCGGGGAGGCGACGTGAGCGTGTGTGGCACCAGGGGCTCTGGGTGGGACGTGACGGTGTCCGGTGCTCAGCACAGGCATCGAGGTCTCTCTGGGTTGGTCCCCAAGTTCTCAGAGTGTGGCTGGGCTGAGCCTAGGGCTGGGCCCCCTCTTTTGCAGAGCCTGTTGGGCACGGTCCTTCGGTTCTGTGTCTCCTGCAAGAGCCTCCCCGCAGCCCAGACCCCACCCACTGCGTGGTGACCGTCACCCCATGCCCCACGCTGGAAGTCCTGTTCCCTTCTTTCCCCCTCCCACCACCTGCCCCTCACTCCTTTCCCCAGCCCTTACCACGCCCTGGCTCAGGGCTGGGCTTAGGGTTTAGAAAGGAGGATTTGGGGAGGCTTTCCCGGGAGGGTTCCGCTTCTTTACTCCCGTTCTTCCACGGCGAGCTCCCCGCTGCAGCGCACCTTGTTTGCTGCCCTTAGGTCAGCCTTTCCCAGCTCCTGGTTCGTGCTGTTCCCTCGGTGCAGGTGCAGCGCCCTCGAACCGCTCTCTCCCCTCAGGTGTCATCTCCCTGTCGTGGTCCCTGAGCGGTAAAGCCAACACCCTGGTGCAGCTGGCCATCGCGGCGCAGGACGGCGGGGGCCTGCAGGCACAGCCCAACGCCCGGGTGAACATCAGCGTCGTGGAGGGCACGGTCTCACCGCCCGTCTTTGAGCAAGCTCAGTACTTCTTCACCGTGCCCGAGGACGTGCTGCAGGGCGCCAGCGTGGGGGCCGTCCGGGCCCAGAACCCTCCAGGTACGGGCTTGGCCCCTCCGCGGGCCCCCACTTTCCCCATTCCCACACCACCCCGAAGGTCCGGTACTGCGCATCCTCCCCGAGCCGCCCCGTGCCGGGAGCTCCGCGCACGCTCAGGGGCACACACGTCCCAACGTGCGCCCCGCGATTGCTGCTCAGTGCGTGTGCTTACACGTGTGTGCACGGGCACACGTGTGCACACCCCCCTGCGTGTGCGTGCTTCACCTTCTCTGGGGAAGCAGCTGGGGAAGGTGCAGGGCAGCAGTTAAGATCCTCGCTTGCACCGTCTCTGGGGAAGCAGTTGCAGGACATTTTCCATTCTGGAGTTGGATTTCTTGAGCTGGGTTATGGCTGGTGGCTCCAAGGCAGGACATAACTGCAAAGCAGCAGGAAGGAGCTGAACGGTGCGGCTGAAAGGTGTCCAGGGAAGGGTGCAGGGCAGCAATTCAATTCCTTGCTGGCACCTTCTCTGGGGAAGCAATTGCAGGACATTTTCCATTTTGGAGTTGGTTTGTCATGGACGGAGCGCTCCCGCGCACCTCCCGGCCACTGCCCCAATCGTTCTGTCTGTCCCCGCCCACAGGTCACGCCGATGACATCTTCTATTCCATCTCCTCGGGGGATCCTCACGGCTACTTCTCCATCGACTCCGCATCCGGGCAGCTCCGCACCAGCCTGCCCCTGGACCACGAGTCGCAGGCGGTTCTTGTCCTGGACGTCCAGGCCCGCAGCGGTTCCCCTCCCGCCTACAGCAACACGCGCGTGAAGATCTCCGTGTCGGACGTGAACGACAACGCGCCGGCGTTCCCGGCCCCCTCCGACTCCATCCTGCTGCCCGAGGCCACGGAGCCCGGCACCACGGTGTACACGCTGCAGGCCGAGGACCGTGACAGCGGCGCCAACGGCCAAGTGAACTTTGAGCTGGCGTCGGGAGGCGACGGCACCTTCAGCGTGGAGCGCTCCTCGGGGGCCGTGCGGCTCGTCACGGCACTGCAGTACGAAGCCAGCGCGGCCTACGGGCTGGCCATCGTGGCCCGAGACGGCGGCGTCCCCCAGCTCAGCTCCACGTTCACGCTGCTGGTGCACGTGCAAGCCGAGCACGACAACGGGCCCATCTTTGACACGCTCACCTACCGCGTGGAGGTGCAGGAGGGCGTCCCCGTCTCCACGCGCTTCCTGCAGGTGCGGGCGCTGGCGCGCGACGCAGGATCCGCGCCCCTCACCTACCACCTGCGTGCCGACGGGGACGCCGCCAGCTTCGGCATCGCGCCGGAGAGCGGCTGGCTCTACGTCAAGAGCGCGCTGGACCGGGAGACGCGGGACCTCTACGTGCTCACGGTGCTGGCCTCGGCAGCGGGCGGCGGCACCGCCGGGGGGGAAGCCCGGAAAACCGGCACCAGCACCGTGCGGGTCAGCGTCACCGACGAGAACGACAACAGCCCCCGGCTGAGCGAGGAGCGCTACTTCTTCACCGTTCCTGAGAATCAAGCTCCCGGCAGCGGCGTGGGGAGGGTGATGGCGAGCGACCGGGACGCCGGGCAGAACAGCCGGCTCACCTACCGCCTGCTCCAGCACGACCCCAGCTTCCTCATCCACACGCAGACGGGTGAGAGGCTCCCCGGCTCCGTGGCTGGAGCTGGCCGGGGGAGAGCCCAGGACAGGGCAGGAGGGACGCGGGCAAAGTCTTCATCCTCCTGACCCTGCAGTTCTGGGCTCCCCAGCAGCAACGTGGGCTCCTCTCTGAAGCGTTTTCTTGCTGAGCTGTGTCCCCTCTTGTCCCTCGCAGGGGAGCTGAGCACCAAGCGCAGCCTGGACCGGGAGCAGCAGTCCAGCTACCAGCTCCTGGTGATCGTGCAGGACGGGGGCGCGCCGCCTCGCAGCGCCACGGGAACCATCTATGTCACCGTGCTGGATGAGAATGACAACGCTCCCGCTTTCCTCCACGTGGCCAGTGGCCAGGAGCTGCCCGTGCAGGTAGGGCCGATGGCTGGAGAGCCTCTGGGTTTGGGGACAGGCAGTTCTGCGGGGGGAAGGGGAGCCGGCAGGGGTGCCCAGGAGGGTTTCAGGGACGGGGATCAGCAGGCACAAGGTGAGTCCATGCAGTGGTGACTCTGGCTGAGGTGTGGTGCCAAAAGGGAGCCCTGAACCTGACGCATCAGAGCTCAGGGTGAAGCCCCTGCGAGCAGAGAGGCGCAGGGTGCCACCAGCTTCTGGGTCTCGGGACGTTTGTTGTAGCCAGGCGGCTTTCTGGGGGGTCAAGGAAGCGCTGCCCAGCCGGACTTTGCACTCACAAGGGTGTTCTGAGGACCTGAAGGACCTGCTGGCAGGTCCCCGCTGCAGCCGGGCAGCCGTCAGCTCAGCACCCTGGGGACACTGCACCTCCAGCCCGGCCTTCCCTCCTCGTCACCTGTTCCCCTCCCGTTCCAGGGCGCAACCGTCCCTCACCCATCACTTTCTTGCGTGTCCAGCAGCACGCTCCGCTTGCAAAACCATCTGGCAAGGCTTGGCCTGGGTGAGGGCATCTCTCAGGGCCCGGTGGAGGCAGGGGAGGCCAAAGATAGTTTTGTCCTCTTGGGCATCTGGAGTCCCTCTCGTGGATAGGGACTGGCCGGCTGTGGCATCGCTGGGCTGGCAGCTGAGCAGGCTCTGGCAGGCAACATCAGGTCTGCCGTCCCGTCCCCTCGCAGGGAGGCATCACGGCAACGCTGGCTTTGGGGCGCAGGACGTGCCAGGGCTGTGCGGCTGAAGATCACAGAATCACAGAGTGACAGAACAGTCAGGGTTGGGAGGGACCCCTAGAGATCCCCCAGTGCCACCCCCTGCCAGAGCAGGGTCACCCAGGGCAGCCCCACAGGAACGCGTCCAGGCGGGTTGGAAAGTCTCCAGAGCAGGAGACTCCACACCCTCTCTGGGCAGCCTGGGCCAGGGCTCCGGCACCCGCACAGCCAACAACTTTCTCCTCATGGTGAGGTGGAATCATAGAATGGCCTGGGCTGGAAGGGACCTCAGAGATCATTTTAATCCAACCTCCCTGCTGTGAGCAGGGACGCCACCATGTTCTGACTTAAACCCGTTATTCCTTGTTCTGTCGCTGGGCACCACTGAGAAGAGATTTTCAAGTCCCTTCATCATCCTCATCGCTCTCCGTCCAAGGGAGAGCGACGAGGATGATGAAGGGAGGAGGTCCCAAGGAGACTCCACACCCTCTCTGGGCAGCCTGGGCCAGGGCTCTGTCACTCTCATGGTAAATAAGTTCTTCCCCATATTCAGATGAAACTCCCCGTGTTCTAGTTTGTGCCCAGTGTCCCTTGTCCTGTCACTGGGCACCACTGGAACGAGTCCGGCTCCACCCTCCCTGCACCCACCCTTCAGGTATTCGCAGACACTGGTGAGGTCTCCTCTCAGCCTTCTCTTGCCCAGGCTGAGCAGCCCCAGCCCCCTCAACCTTCCCTCCCAAGAGAGATGCTCCAGCCCCCCAGCATCTGCATTGCTGGGCTCTCCCCAGCAGGTCCCCGTCTCTCGTGAAGTGGGGAGCCCAGAGCTGGGCACAGACTCCAGATGTGGCCTCACCAGGGCAGAGCAGAGCGGGGGGATGACAAAGGTACCCAAGAGCACGCGCGTCCTTCAGAGCAGGACTCGTGGTCGTGCAGGCAGATCAGTGCTTTGAGGGTTTTGAACAAAACAAACGTGTGGGCGCTTTGGTTTGAGGTCTCCTACCCGAAACGCTGGCAGAGAAGGGGACAGCACGGGAAGAGGCTGCTGCTGAGCAGGGTTTGGGTGTAGAGGAAAGTCTGGGTGGGAAAAGTAAAAACTGAACGATCAATAAATAAAGGCAAAGCTCAGTGGTTTGTCGCAGACTCGCCCAGTGAAGCGTTCACACCGACGTGCGTTAGGTAAAATTCAGGGAGAAGGTGGGGGTGCGTCGCGAGTGCTTTGTGAAAATGTCAGCCCAGGGCTCAGCTGCCATCAAAAAGGCAAACCCAGTGGTGAGTTTTGTTGGAAAAGGAGCAGAGGGTGGCAGAAAACGTCGTCACCCTGCATCTCTGGTTCTGCACTCGCTCTGCCCCGCCTCCGCTCCACCAAACGAGCAGTAGGGCTAGAAAAGGCTCAGAAAGTGATGTTAATGCGATCTCCAGCAAATAACGGCTTCCATGCAGAGAGAAAACACTTGGGCGTTCTTTGGCACGGAGAAACTGCAGGGATCTGACCGGGGTGTGCAGCGAGGGGCACGGGCAAATCAGGAGTTGCTTCTCTCGCAGCGCGAGACCCAGGCAGTTTCATCAGAAATGACCAGGCAGCAGGTTTAAAACAAACAAAGGCAGCACTTTTTCATGCAGAACGCAATTAAGTTGTGAAATCCTTGCCCAAAGTTGCATGGGTTCAAAATTAGATGAATTCATGGAAAAGAGAGGGGGAGGGAAAAAAAAAAAAAAAATCCATCAAAGGCTGCAGAACAAAAATATGATCTGCGGCTCAGGAAGCGACTGAGCCACAGGCTGCTGGAAGCCGGGGAGGCTTCGCAGGAGGATTATTCCATACGTCCCCGTTTCTTGCGTCTTCTCCGGAGCCGCTGAGGGGACGCTCTCTGCTCCTGGTGTTTGGGACAACCTCTCCGGAGGGGTGGGCGTCTGGCGGGGGGGGACGAGCCCGCCTGGCAGCAGCGTGGCCAAGGCTGAGGTTCCACAGGGGCACGACCGCTCCCATCGCCGTCCTTTCCTCCCCTTGTGCGCCCGTACGCGGAGCCTGCGCGACCGCCACTCAGTGGGCTCCTCCACCGAGCCGCCGCGTCCCCCGGGTGGGGTTTGGTCCTCGCAGGAGAGGAGCCCCGCGTGTCCCAGCGGGGCAAAGGGGGGCAAAGGGGGGCAGTGCCTGCCCCAGCCCCTGCCCGCCCGAGCACGGCCCCTCTCCGAGGTGCCCACGCAGACGCCGCTTCCCCTAACCCGCCCGGCTATATTTGGGTCTTTCTGCCTCCACCGCTGCTGCGGAACGCCGCTCCAGATTCCTTGATCTGGTAGTTAGAAACCGGCTCTTAATTTCCAGCCTAAACTAATTTCTGACCACTTTGTGCTCATTTGTTCTCGTGCCAAGATTGTGTTTCTGCTTAGAGAGCTCTGCTCTCTGCCTGGAATTCCCCTCCCCTCTCCCCCGTGTTTACAGAACGGCTTGGCCGCGCTCAGCGAGTCCAGCTCCTCCGGCCTCCCCTCCCCACGGCTCGTGCCTCCGCTCGGGAGGCTGCAGCCTCTGCCCGAGGGGGGTTCTCCCTCGGGTTCCGCTTTTCACAAACGCTCGCGCAGAGCTCACCGCCGGAGGTGAGGACGGCGAGGTTGGTCCGTGCTGCAGGACGCGCCGGCAGGACACGACTTCAAGGTCCGCAGCCTCGAATCTGACGTCTCCCGGCGCGGGACAGCAGAGGCTGTGCTGAGCGGGGACCCGCTGCCCCAGCGAGGTGTGGGACCGGCCGTGGAGTGTTCGCCGAGGGTGCTCCCCGAGCCCCGCGGGTGGCGAGGTGCCGTCACGGGGATATCTCCGTCACGCCCCGGGAAAGGGGCTCGCCCGCAGCGCTGCTGCGTGCAGTCTCTGCCAGGAAGGTGGTCACTTTCCTCAGAACGTGGTCGATGTTTGACGGTGCTGCGGTGCGCTGGCGTGAGAAGGTGGTGCTGAGTGCCCGCGGAGAGGCATCGGCAGCGCCGACTGCGGACAAAGGAGAGAAGGGAGAAGCCCAAAACGCTCGGGTGTGCGAGCCCGGAGGTGACCGCCCTCCCTGGGCTGCCCGGCGGGGGCTGGAGAGGTCGCGTCCCATCACGGAGGGGACTGACCCCGAACTGCCACTGCTTGCGCCTCCTCTGCTGGGGACAGAGGGACCCAGGGCGGTCACGGAGCCCTGGACTTCCCCAACTGTAGAGGCTTGGGGTGAGGCGTGGGGGAAATGGCGTCCCCTCGCCCCGCCGCAGCGTGCCTGGCGCTGGGGGTTAAACGGGGAGGGCTGGAGGATGCAGAAGCTCCTTTGCCAGCCTCGCTGCAGATCGCTCCGTGTTTTCTGCTCTGGGACCTGCTGGGAAGGCTGCGCCCTGGGCACGGCGTGGGGCGGGTGTGGAAGGTGCGGATCCTGTGCCGCGAGAGCTGGGGGGGCTGTGGGGGTCCTGAAGGGTGCCCCGTGCCCCTCAGCCGCCCCCCGGGCTGTGCTGCAGGTGCTGGAAGAGAAGCCGTCGGGACTTCTCGTCGCCTCCCTGCAGGCCAAGGACCCCGACGAGGGTGAGAACGGCACCATCATCTACTCACTGATAGGTACGAGCTCCAGACCCGGCTGACGGGGGCTGCTCGGGGGCTGCTCTCTCCCCACTGCAGCCCACCCTCCCTCCTCGCCCCGCTCCCTGCAGCGTGTCCCCTTCTCCCCGCAGGCGCCTGGGCGGAGCGCTTCACGCTGCACGCGGCCACGGGAGAGCTGCGCACCGCCACGGTCCTGCGCCGCTCCGACCGCGCCGAGTACCTCTTCACCGTGACCGCCAGCGACCGGGGCGCGGCGCCTCGCAGCACCTCGGCCGTCGTGCGCATCCAGGTACCCGGCACCGCTCGGCCCTGCCTCCTCGCCGGCCTCTTGGGGGTCACGTCCAGCTGCTTGGCAGCCTTCCTCCCGCCCTGCTCACCCTCCACCCTCACCATCCCAGGTCACCCTTTGCCCTCACTCAGCTCTTGATCCTGCCCTAAAATCCCTGCAGAGAGCCTGGGGTGGGAAGGGACGGGCGTGCCTGCCGCGCTGCGCGTGTAGCAGCATTACTGGTGAGCAGTTCTGCCTTCTCCAGGCCTTGAGAGCCAGTCCTGTCCCACATCCCACAATCACAGAACTGTTGGGGCTGGCAAAGCCCTCTGAGACCATCAAGCCCAGCCCGTGACCCAACACCCCCACACGGGCCAGACCAGGGCACCAAGTGCCACATCCAGCCTCTCCTCAAACCCTGCCAGGGACCTTCGTAGCTGCAGAGAGCACCGTGGAGCTCTCTCGCACAGAGACGTTGGTTTTTCCCAGCATCTGCTGAAAACAGCGTTCCTGGCACCGGGGCTGTTCCTCCCCCTGCGCGGTGCTGGCGCTCGCTGTCTGGCGTTCGGGCCCGGAGAGCAGAGCTCTTTCTCCGTCGTTATGAAGGAGTTTCCTTTCACAACAGAGACTCAGGTTTCCCCGTCGAGGCACTTTAGCAGCACACCGTGTCACACCTGCCTGTCCCTGTCCTTGCGGCTCCCAAGGCCATTTGGCTCTCCCGGTTTGAGGACCTGCTGCTTCCCCGTGCTGGCAGTGCCCTCCGGCATCGTCAGCAAGTTCATAACGTGCTCGGCTTTCTTTTGCCCTTGCACCTGCCGAAAGCAGGCGCCAGCACCGAGAGCCACCTCTGCCAAGGCTCGGCATCCTCTCCTTGAGCCAGTCAGGCTGGTGGCCCTTCCCGTGGCACCCACAGGTGCCTCATCCCCAAACAGCACGGATAGTGTTTATTTATCGTCGGGTCATGCTGGGTTATCTTTCGTCTCTGTACCTCGCATCTGGGTGAGCGTTACCTCTCAGAATTCACAGAATCATCCAGACTGGAGAAGCCCTTGAAGAGCATCGAGTCCGACCATTAACCCAGCGCTGACCAGTCCTGGCTGAACCCTGTCCCTGAGCGCTGGGGCTGCCCGACTTGAACCCTCCAGGGACAGGGACTCCCCCCTGCCCTGGGCAACCCCTGCCAGCGCCTCAGAACCCTGCCAGTACAGAAATCCTTCCTCACATCCAACCTGAACCTCCCTGGAGCAACTCGAGCGATTTCCTGTCATCCCATTGCTTGTTCCTCGGAAGCAGAGACTGATCCCCTCGGCTGCCCCTTCCAGCCAGGGAGCTGCAGAGAGCGATGAGGTCTCCCCTCAACCTCCTCTTCTCCAGCTGAACAGCCCCAGCTCCCTCAGCCGCTCCTCCCCACACTTGTTCTCCAGACCCTTCCCCAGCTCCGTGCCCGCTCTTGCTCGTGTCCTGCAGAACCGCTTCTGCTGGTGTCTGTTGCATCCTCAGCACCGAACACAATCCCAGCGTCGTGGGCTCGCAGGGCGGTGGAGGCAGGATGGCACCTCCAGGTGTCAGCTTGTCCAGCCCCCAGCTCAGGCAGGGCCACCCAGAGCCGCTTGCCCGGGACCGTGTCCAGGTGGCTTTTGGGTGTCTCCAAAGATGGAGACCCCAGCACCTCCCTGGCAAACCCGTGCCAGGGCTCAGGCACCCTCACAGTGGTGAAAAGTGTTTCCTGATGATCAGAGGGACCTTCCCCAGTTCCAGTGTGTGCCCGTGGCCTCTGCTCCTGGCACTGGGCACCTCTGGGAAGAGCCTGGCTCCATCCCCTGGGCACCTTCCCTGCAGGTGTTGACAGAATCAAAGAATCATTTAGACTGGAAAAGACCTTTAAGGTTGTTGAGTCCAACCGTTAATGACCTGGCTGAGATCCCCCCCCCGAGCCTCCTATGCCCAGTCAGCAGCTCCCTCTGTCCTCCCCTACCCCATCTTCCACCCTCTCGACCCCGTGCTTGTTCTCAGGATGTTTTTGAGGTCGCTGTTCACCCATCAGGCCATGGGAGCTGCACCCTCGCCTCCCGACACCCGCTCTCGCCTGGCCCTGCGGCAGGAGCTCGGGGCTGTCGGCGTCCCGGCGCATGCCCCTCACTGCCGCCTCTCCCCGCAGGTGCTGCCGTCCTCTCGCGTGCTGCCGCGGCCCGACGCCACCATCCTCACCCTGCACCCCCTCGAGGGCGTCCCGCCGGGCTCCGTGATCGGCTCGGTGGCTCCCCCGGACGCCGCCGCGCGGGGACAGCTCACCTACACCGTGGTGGGAGGCGGCGGGGACGGCACCTTCGTGGTGGACAGCGTCACGGGCGAGATCTACGCCGCCCGCGAGCTGGACTACGAAGCCGGGGCGCGGCACGTGCTTCAGGTGAGCGCCGAGGACACGCAGCACGGCTACCCCTCCAGCCGGCTGGTGCTGGTACAGATCCACGTGCAGGACTGCAACGACCAGGCGCCCGCCTTCCCCGAGGACCCCATCACCATCGTGGTGCCCGAGAACGCGCAGGCCGGCTCGTCCGTCTTCACCTTCCAGGCGCTGGACGGGGACGGGGTGGGTCCCAACAGCCAGGTGCGCTACGCCCTGCGGCGCCAGGAGCCCCCCGGGGCCCCCTTCCAGCTCGACGGCCGCTCGGGGCTGCTCACCCTCCGCCACGGCCTCGACCGGGAGGCCGCTGCCTCCTTCCTCTTGGTGGTGGAGGCCACGGACCAAGCCCGCAACATCAGCCAGCGCCGCTCGGCGGCCGTCACGGCCCGCGTGTTCGTGACCGACGAGAACGACAACGCGCCCGTGTTCCTCTCGCCCGACGCCGTCAGCGTCATGGAGGACCAGCCGACGGGGTTCGTGGCCTTGCACGTGGTGGCCCAGGACAGTGACTTGGGAGAGAACGGGCGCGTGAGCTACTCCTTGCGAGCCGGCAACGGTGACGGCCGCTTCCACCTCAACCCCAGCACTGGTGAGGGCCGGGGACGCTGTGGCAGCGGGGCTGAGGAGGGTGCGGGGTGCATGGGAATGCAGCAGGGTGTGCAGTGGGAGGGCATGGGCTGGGGAGCAGAATCACAGAATCACAGGATGTTGAGGGTTGAAAGGGACCCCTAGAGATCCCCCAGTGCCACCCCCTGCCAGAGCAGGGTCACCCAGGGCAGCCCCACAGGAACGCGTCCAGGCGGGTTGGAAAGTCTCCAGAGCAGGAGACTCCACACCCTCTCTGGGCAGCCTGGGCCAGGGCTCTGTCACTCTCACGGTAAATAAGTTCTTCCCCATATTCAGATGAAACTCCCCGTGTTCTAGTTTGTGCCCGGTGTCCCTTGTCCTGTCACTGGGCACCACTGGAACGAGTCCGGCTCCACCCTCCCTGCACCCACCCTTGAGGTATTCGCAGACACTGGTGAGGTCTCCTCTCAGCCTTCTCTTGCCCAGGCTGAGCAGCCCCAGCCCCCTCAACCTTCCCTCCCAAGAGAGATGCTCCAGCCCCCCAGCATCTGCATTGCTGGGCTCTCCCCAGCAGGTCCCCGTCTCTCGTGAACTGGGGAGCCCAGAGCTGGGCACAGACTCCAGATGTGGCCTCACCAGGGCAGAGCAGAGCAGCGGGGTGACCTCCCTTGGCCTACTGGCCCCACTCTTCTTTGTGCAGCCCAGGACATCGCTGCCCTTCTTGGCCACGAGGGCACATTGCTAGGTCGTGGTTAACTCGCTGCCCAGCAGGACTCCAAGATCCTTCTCCTCAGGCCATCTACACCAACCTGTACTGGAGCCTGAGGACCCTGGGGCAGGGAGGGTGGGGTGCAGAGAGCCCTGAGCACAGCACCTAGGTGTCACAATGCCACTGTCCTGAGCCCCGGCTGTCCCCAGATCGCCCCGGTGCCGGCAGCGTGGCCACAGCCCCATGCAGGGAGTGGTAAGCCCCGACACCCCGCGGTGCCAACTCGCCCCTCGCCGTGTCCACAGGCGCGGTCTCCATCGTGCGGGCCCTGAACCGGGAGGAGGTGGGGCAGCACAACCTGACCGTGGTGGCCACGGATCACGGTTTCCCACGGCGCTCCGCCACGCAGCTGCTCTCCGTGCTGGTGCTGGACGTCAACGACGAGGCTCCCGCTTTTGAGAAACCCGAGTTCGAAGCGCACATCATGGAGAACCTGCCGGCTGGCAGCCCCGTGCTGCGCGTACTGGCCACGGACCGCGACCTGGGTGAGGATGCGGGGTGAGGGCGAGCTGCCCGCTGGGCTCGGGGGCCCTGCTGGAGGGGCAGCACCCAGGACCGGGTGCATTCTGCTCCTTCCCCTCTGGTTTGGAGAGCCTGGCTGACCCCAGAGGGAAGGATCATCACCTGGCCTAAGGGTGAGAGAGGGGCTGAGTCCTGGGAGAATCACAGGATGTTGGGGTTGGGAGGGACCCCTAGAGATCCCCCAGTGCCACCCCCTGCCAGAGCAGGGTCACCCAGGGCAGCCCCACAGGAACGCGTCCAGGCGGGTTGGAAAGTCTCCAGAGCAGGAGACTCCACACCCTCTCTGGGCAGCCTGGGCCAGGGCTCCGGCACCCGCACAGCCAACAAGTTTCTCCTCACGTTGAGGTGGAACTCCCCATGTTCTCACTTAAACCCGTTATTCCTTGTTCTATCGCTGGGCACCACTCAGAAGAGATTTTCAAGTCCCTTCATCATCCTCGGAGAGTCCAACGGAGAGTGACAAGGATGATGAAGGGAGGAGGTCCCTGAACAGCCCCAGGTCTCTCAGTCCCTCTTCACAGCAGAGATGTTCAGTCCCTTGATCACCCTTGTCACTCTCCCTGGGACTCTCCCCAGTAGGTCCCTGGTGAGGACAGGGACTGCGATTCCCTCTGCTCCCCCAGACCACGGCGTTTGTTCCTTGGTGGTTCCTTGGCCACCTTCCCCTCCACCACAGCTTTCCTTGCCAGGGACTGAGATCACCCTCTCCCACCGCCTGCGTGACCCCTGGGGGTGGTCTTGGAGGAGGGAGGTGGGGGCTCTGAGCCAGGCAAGAGGCTTCTGGAACCCTGTTTCTCGCTGCAGGTGCCAATGGGCAGGTGACCTACGGCGGTCTTTCGGGGGGGGCCGTTCTCCATCCACCCGCAGACGGGGCTTATTGTCACCACGCGGGCGCTGGACCGCGAGGAGCAGGAGCAGCACGTGCTGATGGGTACGGCCGAGCCGGGGCATGGGGCGGGCAGGGGGCGTGAGGTCACAGAATCACAGGGTTGCCCAGATTGGAAAAGCCTTGAAGAGCATCGAGTCCAACCATTAACCCAGCGCTGACCAGGCCCGGCTGAACCCCGTCCCTGAGTGCTGGGGCTGCCCGACTCGAACCCCCCAGGGACGGGGACTCCCCCCTGCCCTGGGCAACCCCTGCCAGCGCCTCAGAACCCTGCCAGTACAGAAATCCTTCCTCACATCCAACCTGAACCTCCCTGGAGCAACTTGAGCCCATTTCCTCTCATCCCATCCCTTGTCCCTTGGGAGAAGAGGCTGAACCCCCCCTGGCTACACCCTCCTGCCGGGGAGCTGCAGAGAGCGATGAGGTCTCCCCTCAACCTCCTCTTCTCCAGCTGAACAGCCCCAGCTCCCTCAGCCACTCCTCCCCACACTTGTTCTCCAGCCCCTTCCCCAGCTCCGTTGCCCTTCTCTGGACACACTCCAGCCCCTCAAGATCCTTCTTGTTGGGAGGAGCCCCAAAATGAAAACAGGACCCAAGCTGCAGCCTCACAAGCACCGAGTGTGGGGCTGGGAGCTCAGGGGCCGCAGAGGCGGCGGGGCAGCCCTGCAGGGAGGGCAGCCACGGGGAGGGGTAGGGGTCCGCGGGGCGGGCGGGATGGTTGGGTGGTCTGGGCAGGCAGGAGTGCCGGTGGTGCCGTGCCTGGCTGCCCCTGCGGCTGCCCAGGTGCCTGCGTGGGACAGCCTCAGGCAGCCTGCAGAGCTCTCACCGTGTCCCCTCAGTGTACGCACGGGACGGTGGCCTGCCCCCCAACCTCTCCAAGGCGACCGTGCGGATAACGGTGGAGGACGAGAACGACCACGCGCCGCACCTCGAGAGCGAGTCCTGCTCCGTGGAGGTCCCGGAGAACCAAAGCCGCGTGGCTCTCTACACCCTGCGGGCCACCGACCCCGACGGCGGCGACAACGGGCGCTTGGAGTACCGTGTGGCAGGTGGGCTCCACGCTGGGCAAGGGCTGCTCCCCCGGGTCTGCTCTGGGGAGCATCACCCCGGCAGGTCCTGCTCCATCTCGGTTCTCTCCTGCTCCAAACCTCGCGGAGCTGCCGCCGCCTCCCAGCACTCCAGTTTCTCTGCCCCCAGGACAGAGCACCCCGAGGCGCGGCCAGGCTGTGCCTCTTGTTCCCCAGGCTCTCGTCTGGCTCCCTGGGCTCGGGCTGGCCCCACACCTCTCTCGGCGGCTCTGACGGGTTGAACCCACGGGTGCTGAGTGGGATCTCTTCACTGTTTTCATGCCACGTGCTGTCTGGAGGCTCCCTGGGGCAGCGGCATGGCCTGTGAGCTGCTGGAGCCTGTTCTTATGTGCTCAAACACACGGAGCTGGAGCGAGGAGGCTCCATCCCACTGGGGTCTTAGAGAGGACAGCCCGCTGCCCCCCGGCCGCACGCACTGGGACGGATTTCTGCCCTCTCTAGTACCAGTTATCCTCACGCTGTCTCGTTATTCCCTCTCTTTTCCAGATGGAGATCCCGGGCAGGATTTCAGCCTAGACCCAGTCTCCGGCGTCCTCTCCACCGCACGTGCCCTCGACCGGGAGCAAGTAGCTTCCTACAGCCTCACAGTGGTGGTGCA
Organism: Trogon surrucura; assembly: GCA_020746105.1. Lineage (NCBI taxonomy): Eukaryota > Metazoa > Chordata > Aves > Trogoniformes > Trogonidae > Trogon > Trogon surrucura. The sequence continues at coordinate 614,822 of CM036617.1, read as the reverse complement.
AGACCACGGCACCCCCCCGCGCAGCGCCACCATGTCGGTGAACGTGCGGGTGTTGGACCTGAACGACAACGCGCCCGGTTTCGCTCAGGCCGCCTACGCGGTGGAGGTGCCGGAGGACTTGCCCATCGGCGCCCTGGTGCTGCAGCTGGTGGCCGAGGACCCCGACGAGGGCACCAACGGGCAGGTCTCCTACTACCTGGGCAACGAGTCGCTCGGCATGTTCCAGGTGGAGCCGCAGAGCGGGCGCATCAGGAGCGCCCAGGCGCTGGACCGCGAGCGCCAGCCCAGTTACAGCTTCTTGGCCAAGGCCGTGGACTCGGCCCCCTGGGAGCCCAAGAGCGCGGCCGTGCGCGTCACCGTCACCGTGCGCGATGTCAACGACCACGCCCCCGCCTTCCTGCACAGCCCGCTCACCGTCAACCTGTCCCGCCACACGCCCCTCAAGCAGGTCGTGGCCACCATGAGGGCGGAGGACAGGGACGCGGGCGCCAACGCCTCCATCCTGTATCGCCTCGCCACGCCCAACCCCGCCTTCGCCATCAACTCCTACACGGGGGAGATCCAGCTGCTGCAGTCCCTGGGCTCGCTCAGCCAGCGCCAGCGGACGCTCTTCGTCCTGGCCACCGACCTGGGGCAGCCGGCGCTCTCCTCCACCGGCGTGGTGGTCATCCACCTGCAGGACGAGCCCTACCGCGGGCTGCGCTTTCCCCGCAGCTCCAGGGACGTGGCACTGCCAGAAAATGCCGCCCCAGGTATGGGGGAGCTCGGCCCCAGGAGCGCCGCAGGGGTGCAGGAAGCCCCTCACCCCGAGGGACGGCAGAGTCCCACCGGCGTGTCCCTCTCTTGCAGGCACCGCCGTGGCAAGCTTCCAGGCCGTGCACTCGGGCGGCTCTTCTGGGCGCATCACCTACAGCATCGTCAGCGGCAACGAGAGGAACACGTTCCTTATCCAGCCCAGCTCAGGTACGGCACCGGGACTGCCCGGGGAAGCGGCAGTGGGAGACCCCCGTGCCCTGTCACTGCCTGCAGGGGAACACAGCCCGCACCCCTGCAGCAGGGAGTTAAGCAGCGCTGGTGTTTGGACGTTGACACTCACCTGTTCTTGTCCGGAGGTTGTTAGCACAGCTCCCAGCACAATTTTCATATAATCCTAGAATGGCCCAGGCTGGAAGGGACCTCAGAGATCATCTGATCCATGGGCAGGGACGCCCTTAACCAGCCCAGGTTGCTCCAGGCTCATCCAACCTGGCCTTGAACATCTCCAGGGAGGGGGCAGCCACAGCCTCTCTGGGCAACCTAGTCCAGAGTCTGGCCACCCTCGCACTGAACAATTTCTTCCTCACATCCAATCTAAACCCCTTCTCCTGACCAAGGGTCCCTCCCCAGCTCTCCTGCAGCCCCTCCAGGCACGGGGAGGCCGCTCTAAGGTCTCCCCTTCAGGAGCCTTCTCTTCTCCAGCTGAACAGCCCCAGCTCCCTCAGCCTGTCCTCGCAGCAGAGCTGCTCCAGCCCCTGGGTCAGCTTTGTGGCCTCCTCTGAGGGTCCTCATAGGAGAAGCCCCTTCTGATGGGATTTCCCCCAAAAACTCACTAGGCCCAGTTCAGGAGTTAGCAGAGTTGAGGACCACCATGAAGCTGTAGTTCAGGCAGGTGACACGTCCCCTGTCGGGGTGTCAGAGCCAGGCTCCTGGACATGCCTTCGGAGCGGGTGGCTGGAAATCTGCCCCGTGGGAAAGGCCCTGGGGGTGCTGGTGGCCGGCAGCTGGAGATGAGCCAGCAGGGTGCCCGGGGGGCCAAGAAGGCCAAAGGCGTCCTGTCCTGGATCAGGGATAATGTGGCCTGTGGGACCAGGGCAGGGATTGTCACCCTGTGCCCAGCACTGGTGAGGCTGCGCCTTGAACCGCGTGTTCAGTTCTGGGTCCCTCACACCAAGAAGGACATTGTGGTGCTGCAGCATGTCCAGAGAGGGGAATGGAGCTGGGGAAGGGGCTCTACCCCAGCATCAACCCAGGCTGGGGGCTGAAGGGGTGGAGAGCAGCCCTGCGGAAACGGACTTGGGGGTGCGGGTGGATGAAAAGCTGGACGGGACCCACCAATGTGTGTTCACAGCCCAGCGTGGCCAGCAGGGCAGGAGAGGGGATTCTGTCCCTCTGCTCTGTCTGCTGAGACCCCCCCTGCAGTTCTGGGTCCTGCTCTGGGGTCCCCACCACAAGAAGGACGTGGAGCTGCTGGAGCGGATCCAGAGGGGGCCACAGAGATGCTCAGGGGCTGGAGCAGCTCTGCTGCGAGGACAGGCTGAGGGAGCTGGGGCTGTTCAGCTGGAGAAGAGAAGGCTCCTGAAGGGGAGACCTTAGAGCGGCCTCCCTGTGCCTGGAGGGGCTGCAGGAGAGCTGGGGAGGGACCCTGGGTCAGGGGTTGTAGGGATGGGACAAGGGGTGATGGTTTCAAACTGGAGGAGGGGAGATTTAGGTGAAAGATTGGGAAGGGGCATTTGTAGGGATTTGGTCTCAGTTGAGACCCGCAGTTCGGTGACTGTCGTGAGCCTCTGTAGCCGCGCGGGGCTGGGCACGAGCGGCTCCTGTTCGCGCTGGCCGCTCTCAGGTGGTGTCTCCGCAGTGGCAGGACGATCGCACCCTTCCCGTGGGCAGAAGCCATCTGTGCTGAGCGAGGTGCAGGATTTGCCCCTGGGGCAGCTCGCTGGGACCCGTGGGGGGCTGTGGGGCTGGAGAGGGCTCAGAAGGGCTCCGCGTCTGAGGACAGAGGGACAGGCCGAGCGCAGGGGAACAGGAGGGAAGGGGTGGAGGACGTGCCGGTGCTTCGCTCGCCCCCTCTTCACCCCTCCCCTGGTGTGTCCCCGCTCCCAGGTGCCATCTCCGTGCAGGACTCCAGCACGCTGGATTTCGAGGCCAGCCCCCGGCTGCGCCTGGTGGTCCAGGCCGAGACCGCGGCTTCCTTCGGCTTCATGGCCATCAACCTCAACCTGCAGGACGTGAACGACAACTTGCCGCGCTTCCAGCTGCAGAACTACGTGGCCTTCATCTGGGAGTCGCAGAGCTACGACTCACCGGTCATCCAGGTATCGCCGGGGTCACGGGCGGGGACGCGGGCGTCCCTCTGCCGGGGCGGGGCCGTGCCGCAGGGCTGGCACCTCGGGTGGGTGTAGCCCCGGGCGGTCGTGGCTCGCGGTTTGGCTGCACAGCCGAACCTCTCCTGTGGCTCTGCAGGTCCTGGCGGATGATCCGGATCAGGGAGCCAACGGGCAGGTGACTTACGCCATCAACCAGTCGCTGCCGATGCCGGGGCTGTACCGCATCGACCCTCAGAGCGGCGCCATCACCACCGCCGCCATCCTGGACAGGGAGATCTGGTCCCAGACGCGGTGAGTGGAGCCGGGCTGGCGCGTGCCGCGGAAGCGAGGGGCCGTGGCTGTGGAGCAGCAGCGCCGAGGCTGCCGGGGACGCTCTGCCTCAGTGCCACCCAAAGCTACCTCAGCCCCGGCTGCGAGATGTTTTTGCCGAACAGCAGGAACGTGGGCTTAGCGTTAGCGCGGGGCAAACGGCACCGGAGGGTGACAGATGGGCGCAGGATGAGCCGGGGCTCTGCTCAGCCCGGTCCCTGCAAATCCGAGGAGACTGTGAGGGGGGCAGCGGACTCTTTCCAGCGGCTGCAGCCATTCCCCTTCCTGTCTGCTTAATCCAGAGGACATGTGCTCAGTCCCTTCCCGCTCCCACGCACAGCACCCTTCTGCCCGGCTGCACGCGCTCCGGGCGCCGAACCCTCCCACAGGGCCTCCAGTCCTGGTCCTCTCACCGCACAGGCTGCGGACACCCTCCAGCCAGCCTGGAGTCAACAGCAAACACGGCACACGGTGCAACTCAGCTTCCCCTCCTGCTGCACACGCGTGGTTCGGATGCCAGGAACAGCTTCTGCCCCCACCCAGGCTACGCTCTCCCCGCCGCACGCGTGTTCCCTGGCGTTCGTTCCGCTCACAGAGCCATCACCGTCCCCTCGAGAGGCTCCACGCTCTCCCACGCACACAGATGCCTGTTCCCTGCACCCCTGTCTCCCTGCACCCCACAACGTGCACAACGTGCTCTGCCTGCGTCATCTGCCTGAGGAGAGGTTGTAGTGAGGCAGGAGTTGGTCCATTCTCCCTAGTGGAGAGTGATAGGATGAGGGGAAATGGATTTAAATTGCGCCAGGAGAGGTTCAGGTCGGATATTGGGCAGAATTTCTATACTGAGAGAGTTGTCAGCCATTGGCACAGGCTGCCCAGGGAGGGGGTTGAGTCACTGTCCCCGGAGGTGTTGAAGAGACGGGTGGATGTTGCACTGGGGGACATAGTTTAGAAGGTTGATAGGGCTGGGACAAAGGCTGGACTCAATGATCTTCAAGGTCTCTCCCAGCTGATACGATTCTGTGTTTCCATGTTTCTGTGATTCTGTCTCCCACGCACGTCCCAGACTCCTGCACCTTCCATGGACTGAAAATGCTGGGGCTGCACCCACTGCCCCCACCCTTGTGAGAGCCCCCAGCCACACGCACACCTCTGCCCCCCGCGCTCGTGCCACCAACCCGCTACTTGAGACCCTCGTGCCTGGGCGTGTGTCCCCAGGGCGGGCACGAACCCGCTGCCCCCCGGTGCACGCACACGCCGGACCCCCGACGTGCCACGGATGCCGCCGGCGCGCGCGTCGCTCCCTCGCACGTGTGCGTGAATGCCGTGCCCTGCCCTTGTGCTCGCTCGCAGCTTGGTGGTGACGGCCATGGACAGAGGGACCCCGCCTCTCGTGGGCTCCGCCACGCTGACCGTCGTGGTGATGGACGTCAACGATAACAGCCCCACCATCCCCTTCCCCTGGGAGGTGCGCGTCCCGGAGAGTAAGTGCGGCTCAGGCCTGTGAGGTAACGCGACGCCGGTGGCGAGACCCGGGGCGCGGCGGACACCCGTGGTTTCAGGGAAAAAAACCCCTGAGAGGCGCGTCCGTTCCCTTGCCAAGGGCCGGCTCAAGCTGCTCTCCCCCCAAGCCCTTCAGCCCTGCCGCAGCCTGGGGCTGTACGGCCCCGTGCTGCAGCCGTGAATCCCCGACCTGCCCCGGCTCCTGCCCGCGCTTGAGGGGCTCTGGCCGCACACGCCTGCCCCGTCCTCGGTCCCCCCCAGCATCCCCCCCCAGCGCCCTGGCTCCGGGCTGGGCTTCCCACCGCGCAAGCCGGGTCTCCTTCCAGGAGCTGGGGCCGCTGGCTCACGCCTCGCCTCTCGGCAGACACGCTGCTGGGCGCCCAGATAGCGCAGCTCACCGGCAACGACGTGGACTCGGGCCCCGCGCTCTCCTACACGCTGGCGCTGGACGGCGACGCCGCGGGCACGTTCGGCGTGCTGCGCTACGGGGGCCGCGTCGCCCTGACGGGGCCGCTGGACTACGAGCAGCGCAGCCGCTACACCCTCACCCTGCGCGCCTCCGACACCCGCCACGAGACCGAGGCCAACCTCACTGTCATCGTGGAGGATGTGAACGACAACGCACCCACTTTCAGCCAGGGTTTCTACCAGGTACCGTGTGCTGGACTGTCCCACCCCAGCCCCTCCCTCCTGGCTCCCCGGGACCCCCCACCCTGTGCCCGATCCAGCCCCTCTGTTCCTGGGCTCCCGCCCATGTCCTGGCACCTCTCATGCCATCACCGTGGCAGGGGCAGGAGGCTAAAACCTCCTGGAAAGAAAAAATTGTAGAATCATAGAATGGCCCAGGCTGGAAGGGACCTTAGAGATCATCTAATCCAACCTCCCTGTCACGGGCAGGGACGCCTCTCAACTAGATCAGGCTACTCAAGGCTCTGTCCAACCTGGCCTTGAACACCTCCAGGGAGGGGGCAGCCACAACCTCTCTGGGCAATTTATTCCAAAGTCTTGCCACCCTCAGACTGAAGAATTTCTTCCTAAGATCTAACCTAAATCTATTCTCCTGCAACTTAAACCCATTTCCCCTGTATAAATTGGTGAAGCCCTGGGAGAGGCTGCCCAGGGCAGGGCTGGAGTCCCCGTCCCTGGAGGTGTCAAAGCCAGTGCAGACGTGGCACTTGGGGATGTGGTTTGGTGGTCACGGTGGTGTTGGGTTGGACTAGATGATCTTAGGGGTTTTTTCCAACCTTATTGAAACCCAGCGCGTAGCTGAGAGGGGAACAGCGGGAAGGCCGGTGCTGGTGGGAGGGGGGCCGCCACCTGAATGCGTGTCCCTGGCGAGGCCAAGCCCTGCGGGGTGGGAGCTGCCCGGCGCGATGGGCAGCAGAGATGGGAGAGGCTGGGAAGCCACAGAAATGCTTCCAGGTCATGATTGGCCAGAGCAGTGGAACTGCCGGAAGGCCAAAAAGACAGAAGCTGTTTGGATTTGTGTAAAACACCTTCCCTAGAGACAACGTCAGCGATGTCTCCTGCTCTGGAGACTTTCCAACCCGCCTGGATGGTTCCTGTGGGGCTGCCCTGGGTGACCCTGCTCTGGCAGGGGGTGGCACCGGGTGAGCTCTAGGGGTCCCTTCCAACCCCAACATCCTGTGATTCTGTAAATTGCTCTTCAGAACAGCAGAGCAGAGGAGAGGAAGGCATCGGGAGCCGGTTGGGAGCCACACGAGCCAGGCTAGGTGCCGAGCGCCGTGTGCCAGCCACCACCCTGGCGCGGGGTTGGGGACAGTGAGGCTCTGGGCCACCGTGGCTACCACGGCCAGCCCCAGCCCCGCGGCTGGCTCCAGGCAAGGGGGACCCGGCGCTGATCGGGGCTTCCTCCTCTCACAGGTGACCCTGCCGGAGCACACGCCTGCGGGCAGCGTCATTCTCACCGTGAGCGCGACCGACCCGGACTCGGGGAGCAACGGGGACGTCACCTTCCGCCTGGCCGTGCCCAGCCCCGACGTCGCCATCGACCCCAGCAACGGTGCGTGGGGCTGGCGGCCGCCCAGGCCTGTCCCGTGGGTGGAGGGAGGTGGCCCCGTGCTGGGCCAGGCTCAGCCCCTCGTCCGGTCGCCACCTGGGGTGGGCAGGGAGGCAGACACGGGTTCCTCCAGCCGAAAACCCTCACCCCCTCCCGGCCCCCGCGCTGACTCTGCCTTTGGGCCCTCGCAGGGACCCTCTTCACCACCCGGCGGGTGGAATTCGACGCCAACCAGCCCACCCTGGACCTGGTGGTGGAGGCCCGTGACCACGGCTCCCCCAGCCTCTCGTCCTGGGCCACGGTGCAGCTCCAGGTGCTGGACGTGAACGACCACAGCCCCAGCTTCCAGGCGCCGCGCTACAACGCCAGCGTCCCCGAGGACCTGCGCCCCGGAACCACCGTGCTCACGCTGGAGGCGGGCGACGCCGACCTCTCCCGGGAGAACGCCGGCTTCGACTACACCATCGTCAGCGGCAACGACGGCAACGCCTTCCAGGTGGAGAGCCGGGTGGCCTGGGTGGGCGGGCGCCTCCGCACGCAGGGCGCCTTGGTGCTCGTGGAGCCGCTGGACTTCGAGGCCATCCCGGTCTACAACCTCACTGTGGCGGCCTCGGACCGGGGCCTGCCGCAGCGCAGCACCACGGTGCCCGTGCTCATCGCCGTGCGCGACGTCAACGACAACCCGCCCGTGTTCGCCCGCGCCGAGTACCGCACCGCGGTGAGCGAGAGCGCGCCGCCCGGCACGGAGCTGCTGCGCGTAGTGGCCCACGACGCCGACTCGGGGCCCCGCGGCCACGTCCACTACACCATCAGCTCCGGCGACCAGCAGGGGCTCTTCCAGCTGCACGAGAGCACGGGCGCCCTGAGCCTGGCGCGGCCGCTTGACCGGGAGGCGCAGGCGTTGCACGTGCTCGTGGTGCAGGCCGCCGACGTGCCGGGAGGGCACTTTGCGCTGGTGCCCGTAGCTGTCGAGGTGAAGGACGTCAACGACAACAAGCCGTACTTCCCGGTGGAGGTGGTGAGCGCCAGCATGAGGGAGAACCTGCCCCCCGGCACGCTGGTCACCACGCTGCGCGCCGTCGACGCGGACACCGGTGTCTTCGGGGAGCTGCGGTACACGGTGCTGGAGCAGCCGGCGGGGGAGCCCGGCACGGCCGAGGGCCGGGACGCCTTCACCGTCAACAGCAGCTCCGGGGAGCTGCGCTCCCGACTCACCTTCGACTACGAGCGAGCCAAAGCCTTCCAGCTCCTCGTCAGGGCCACCGACGCCGGCAACGCCTCCGCCACGGTGACCGTGCGGGTGCTGGTGACGGGGGAGGACGAGTACGACCCCATCTTCCTGAGCCCCTCCTTCAACTTCGAGGTCCCCGAGGGCGCCCGCAAAGGGCAGAGCATCGGGCGGGTGCTGGCCACGGATGAGGACGAGGGGGCCGACGGCGTCGTGCTGTACTCCCTGGCAAAGCCCTCGCCGTACTTTGCCATCAACCAAACCACAGGCACCATCTACCTGCGCGTGGACAGCCAGCCCCAGGCCGGGGCCGGGCGCGCCAAGCGGGAGCCGCGCGAGATGAGCCTGGAGGTGCAGGCGCGCAGCCCCCTGCCCGCCTCCCGCTCGGCCGCCGCGCAGGTCACCATCGACGTGACGCACACCTCCTTCGGCCTGGCGCCCGACCTCAACCTGCTGCTGGTGGCCGTGGCCGCCTCGCTGGGCGTCGTGGTGGTGCTGGCCGCCGTGGCCATCGTGCTGGCGCTGGTGCGCTCCCGGCACCGCCGGGGCGGCGAGAAGCCGGAGGGGGACGGCGCGCTGGGCCGGGCGCAGAGCGGGTCCCTGCAGAAGCTCGGCCGCGAGGAGCCGGCGCTGCCCGGGGGCGAGCACATCTACCACCAGGCGCTGCCGGGCTACGGGGGCGAGCCGGCGGGGCCCTACACGCGGGGCGGCTCGCTGGACCCCTCGCACTCCAGCGGCCGAGGCTCCGCCGAAGCGGCCGAGGACGACGAGATCCGGATGATCAACGAGTACCCGCGCGTGGCCAGCATCACGGCCTCCATGCAGGAGCACATCTCCGCCCGCGGCCCCGACTCCGGCATCCAGCAAGACGCCGACCAGCTCTCCGACATCTCCTGCGAGCCGGCCGCCCTGGAGAGCGCCCAGTGGTTCAAGAGCAAGAAGGGTTCGGGGCTGCTGCTGCCCGGGCCGCCGGCGCCGCTGTACCGCGAGGACGGAGGGGGCAGCGCCTTCCTCGGCGTGCGCTGCGGCCTCAGCGTCTCCTCCCAGCCTCAGGACTACGCCTTCCCGGAGGACGGCAAGCCCTCCGTGGACGGCTCGCTCACCGCCATCGTGGCCAGCGACGAGGAGCTCCGCGGCAGCTACAACTGGGATTACCTGCTGAACTGGTGTCCCCAGTTCCAGCCGCTGGCCAGCGTCTTCACGGAGATCGCCCGCCTCAAGGATGAGAGCTCCCTGCGCAAGCCCTTCCCGACCAAGCCCAAGGCAGAGCCCAAGCCCCGCATCGACCCCCCGCCCCTCATCACCTCGGTGGCCCACCCGGGCGCCAAGTCCGTGCCCCCCAAGCCGCCGCCGGGCAGGACCTTCCCGCACGTGTCCTCCCTGCGCCGCTCGCCCATCAGCCACGAGGGCTCCATCTCGTCCTCCGCCATGTCGCCCAGCTTCTCCCCGTCGCTGTCCCCGCTGGCCGCCCGCTCCCCCGTGGTCTCGCCCTTTGGCATCTCGCAGGGCCCCTCCACCTCCGCCATCAGCGCCGAGCACTCGCTGGAGGCCCCCGAGGAGGCCGAGCTCAGGATTTAGATCTGGGCCCCCGGACTCCCCCCGGCGCCGGGAGCGGGGCCGAGCCCGGGGCTGCTCTGCGTGGGCACCGCTCCCGCTCACCCAGCACCCGGTGCGGCCCCGGCACCCCCGGGGCTGTGGCTCCCGCATCCTCCGGGGCTGTTGCCTCCCAGGCTCTGGCAGAGTCGGTGCCGGCGTTGTTGCCCCACGAACCGCTGATCTCTGTGCCGTGCCCGCACCCCGGGGCGACGGTTCCTCGTACTGCCTGCGGCGTCTCGGGTCGGTGCTTCACGGTACTTGGTGCTCCGCGAGCAGCCGGTGCTCCTGCCCCGCGGGGCCGGGGTCCCTGCGGACTCTGCCCTTCCCCGGCCCCTCGCAGCGGGACGCCGAGCCAGCCCCGCCGGGCAGGGACGCTGCCTGGGCAGCGGGCACAGCCGCAGCCACCTGTGGGGACGGGGTGGCTGAACCTGCTCCCCGAGAGCAAGGGGACGCCTGTCCCAGGGCAAGCTGGGGCGGGACGAGGAGGCAGAGCCCACCTGCTCACCTCCCCAGGGCTGGGAGGGGATCCTTCGGGGCCGCTCGAGCCCTTGCACCCTCCCAAGGGGTCTCCTTCCCGCAGCTGCCGGAGAGCCCCGTTGTTCCTCAGGCCTGCGCTGGGAGGCAGGTGCCCTGCTCAGCTCGTCTCCGGGCCTTGGGCTGGCTGGGGACACGGCGTGGCCATGACCTCCTCCCGCTGCATCCCCCGGTCCCCAGGGAGCAGGCGGGAGGGGTGCCCCCAAAAAGCCAGAAGCTGGCGTGGCGGCAGCCAGCGCGTTACCTCGCAGCCGAGGGGTGGGCCGGGGGGCAGCCGGCATTCCCCGGGGCCCCACAGCGCTCACCGGGACGGGCTGGGCCACAGGGACGCCCCCAAAACACGGGAGTGTGCCCAGGCCCCAGCCCTGAGCCCAGCCCCCCACGTGGAGGGCACTGCCCCGGCGTGGGACAGAGCCGCACGTCAATGGGGCTGGTCCCCATCCTTGCCCCCGCAGCCGGCCACACGCGGGGGTCAGCCCCGTGCCGTAGGGGTCAGTGCGGTGGCCCCGTGTCCCGGCAGCTCACGGGTTGCTCACGGTGGCCGTGACCCGCACAGGGGTCGGGAAGGGGGCAGGCGAAGCGCCGGGCGGGCCCAGGCACAGCCGGGCAGGGCGTGAGCGCGTTTGCGGTGCCGGGGGGCACACGCGGCCGTCCCAGGGGGGTTCTGGGGGGATTTCCTTCCCGTCACGCTGTTCCCAGCCCCGCTCTGTAGCCCCAGCCCAAAGCGCGTTGGCACCGCGGCTGCAGCCCCCGCCCCAGATGTTTTGTCACAGCAGCCAACACCCGTCACTTGTGCCCACTCCCTCCACTCAAACCCCACTAGTGAGCACGGCCCCCCCGTCACCGTCCCACCCCAAAGCTCCCACAGTGCCGCCGGCACGGACCCGCACCCCGGTCCCCGCAACGGGCACACGAGGGGTCCCCTGGAAGCTGATGAGGCACCGGGGGTCTGCGGGGGGGAGCCGGGGAGGGGAGGGTGGGTTGTGCCTCACTCAGCACAGGGACAGCCCTCGGAGACCCTCGGCACGGGCACCCCTCGCCCCTCCCGTGGTGGCGGGCGGTCCCGCTCACGGGCACGGTGGGTGCTCTGCCCCCCCGCATGTCCGGCACCGGGGAGCAGGGACGGGTCAGCCCCCGCACGCCGCACGGAAGGGTCGGACGCGCGGCGGCCCCGGGGGGACGCAGCCTCGGGCCGCCGAGCCCAGCCGGGAGCCGAGCCTCCAGTTATTTATTTTTACACATTGTACTACGATTCCTGTTTTCTACTTTGTTTTGTACCTTTTGTATCGTGTCTCGCTGAGCTGCATGTATTGGGCGCTGCTCATCGGCTGCACGCTGGGCCCCTCCAGCGCGGCCTGGACCCAAGTGCCAACTTCTCAAGAAATGCCTTAATAAACCACACTTGTTTGTACGGAGACGGGCATCGTCGCTGCTGCTCCGGCTGGCAGGGACAAGTGCCGGCCACCCGAGGCTCCCGGTCCCCCCAGCCACCAGCGCCCGGGGGTGGGAGTCCCCGAGGCCACAGCCCACCCCCGTTACAGGCGCTGACACCCACGGGGACACACGGCGAGGATCCCCGCGGGAGGGTGTTGAGCAGACACGCCGGTCGGTGGCTCTGCCGGCCCTGGCCGCGTGACACACGGACCCACAGGGACGCACGCGGGGTCCCGCGGGTCTCCAAACCCCATGGTTTGGCCAGGAGTGTCCCCATCTCTGGGCAGCCTTCGCCCCGGGGGTCCTGCCACCCGTGAACACACACACACACGCATGTACACGCACACATACGCATGTACACGCATGTAGATGCACGGACACGCGCTCGCTCTTGCTCCCAGGCCCCCTCATGGCTCTCAGACCCTCCAGCCGCGGGCGCGGGGGGCTCGGCGACTCCACACACGCGCGGCTGCGGAGAATGGAGCCCCCCGAGCCAGGAGAGCAGCGAGGAGGTCTGAGAAGACGCCAGGACGGGCTGTGCCGTCACGGGATGCGCCCAGACAGCGCTCGCGGCTCGGCAGCCGAGGCCAAGGGGGCTTTGTCGAGCGAGGAAGGACCCCGGTGTCACCGCTGCCCCCTGACCTCGGCTAATCCCGGCTGAGGAGGAGGATTAGAGGAGGGGGGCACGCTGGCCTCCGTCTGCAGAGCAGCGCGCGAGCGGAGCTGCGCCCAGGACACCTCGGCGGCTTCGCCGCACCCTCCGGCTCTCTCGGCCCCTCGTCAGATGAGCAGCAGACGCTCGTTAGCGTAATTAGCTCCGTCAGGGCAACCTAATCTTCGCTGGCCAGACAGATCCAGGAAATAATCTCCTGCAAATCTCATCCCACTTAGAGCGCTGCCCAAAGCCGTGGCCAGCTGGAGGCCCGCGCACGCCCCGGGAGCCTGGCGAGCGCGCGGCGGGGTCGAGCAGCCGGTTGGTCCCTCTGGCCGCAGCTGCTGCGCCGGTGCCGTGGGGACGTGGGGTCACCCCGCGTGCCGCGGGGCAGGGCGATGGCTGGGGCCACCTCTGGTGGCTCAGGAGCCGTCCCACGGCGAGGTACAAAGCTCTTCCCACCCCTCGGCCCTGCACGGCTTCGGGTGGGCAACCAGCTCCAGCTCCTGTGAGCCGCAGCTCCTGCTCCCAACCCCCAGGAGATGCCGAGGGGTGCTCGGCGAGCGGGAGGGAGGCAGATCGATCCCCGTCGGGTCTCCTGCTGTCACCCAAAGGGAGCGGGGCCGCGGGCAGCACTTGTCCACCCGGGCACGTGGCAGCTCCACGTGGAAGAGAGCGCAGCAGCCCCGAGCCCCCCATGCAAGGACCATCGCCTCCGCCACAGCAACCAGAGCATCGGCCGCTTCCTCGGAGATGCCTCGCACTCGTCCTGGGGTGTGAGAGACCCCCTGGGCCCCTCTCCCCCGGCAGCTGCTGCTCCGGGTGGTCCCGGCCCCACTCTGGCGTGAGCGCTGTGGCTGCCGGGGCCGGGCGGGTGGTTATTTCCCATTGTCCGGCTCCTCCTGGCTCAGGCTCTGCCCTGCAGGGGCAGGAAAGCAACTGGGAACCGCCAGAGCCACCGTCTGCAGCAACGTTGGCGCCTGCGGCCGGGGCTGGGACAGGGACGGAGCCGAACTGGCCGGGGCAGGGGGTCACAGCACCCTTGGCTGCCTGCCCGACACCCAACCCGGTGCTGCCCCCACGCTCAGGGACAAGCTCCACTGTGCCCGAGGCACCGTCTCCAGAGCTCCCGCGTGGAAATCGCTCGAACCTTCCACAACCCTGAGATCCCTGAGGATCACACGAACAGCTCCCGCGATCCGCGTTCAGGAGAGCGCGGGAACAGGCCTGCAGGGGAGCAGTGGGCAGCCGGGGGGTGACGGTGACGGAGCTGGGCACTGGGTGCCTGCAGCCCCCCCATCCCTGCGGTGGCAACACCAGCAGGGCCGGGTGACAGCAGCCCCTTCACGGAAGAGTCGGGGAAACCCCCCATGAGGTTCTTCCCGGAGCCCCCCGCTCCCCAAACTCCTCACGGGCAGGACCCGGGTGCGGCTGGATCCCGTCCCAGCCCCCACGGGCAGAGCAGAGCTCGGACCCCGGGCTCTGCCGCAGGGTCGGGTCATTTCAGCCCGAGCTGGGACCCCCCCGAGAGGGACCTCGACACAGAAACCCCTCGGCAGAGACCCCCTCCCGGCCCACGGTCACCTCCCCGCACGCGATGGGTGGGCCCAGCAGGGACAGCTGGGGCTGGGCTCTTCTCCTTCCCCACCGCCTCCCTTCTCTCTCCGGGCGGGCGAGCGGCTCCTGATCCCGAGGCTGCAGCTCCTGCGCATCTTCTCTCCCTGATCAGCAGCGGCTTCCTCAGCCTGAGCTGGTCCCACCCGGGAGAAGTCCCAGGCTGGGCCTGAGGCCTCAGGAAATCTGTCTCACGCCAAACAGCATCACTCATAAGACAAAACAAGTTGTGACTCATCGTAATTTCAGGCAATCCCACAATTAATTCTGACATTGGACAAGGAAGCTGTTCCAATCCCCGCAGCCCCAGGCCGTGCAGACGAGCTCTGCGCCGGCTCCACGTCTGCCGCCTCTCGCTGCGCTCGCGGGCGATGCCCGGTCCCTGCACGCACCGGCAGCTGGGGCTGTGCCCCCTCGTATGGCCCATTGCCCCCCAACCAGTCCACTGCCCCCCCCATCCAGCCCACTGCCCCCCATCCAGTCCACTGCCCCCCCATCCAGCCTCCTGCCCCCCATCCAGCCCACTGCCCCCCATCCAGCCCACTGCCCCCCATCCAGCCTCCTGCCCCCCATCCAGCCCACTGCCCCCCATCCAGCCCACTGCCCCCCATCCAGCCCACTGCCCCCCATCCAGCCTCCTGCCCCCTTGCACAACCCACTGCCCCCTTGTATGACCCTCTTCCCTCTCAAATGACCCGCTGCCCCCTCCTATGACCCACTACCTCTCTATAAGGCCTGCTGCCTCTTTATATGGCCCACTGCCCCCTCGTACAGCCTGCTGCCCCCCTGCACCATCCACTGCCCCCTCGTACGACCTGCTGCCCCGTTGTACAACCCACTGCCCCCTCATACAGCTCACTGCCCCCTTGTACAGCCCCCCTGCACCCTCATAGGACCCTCTTCCCCCTCGTACGACCTGCTGCCCCCTCCTATGACCCACTGCCCCTTTATATGGCCCGCTGCCCCCTTGCATAATCCACCAGCCCCCTTGTATGACCCGCTGCCCCCCCGTACAGCCCACTGCCCCCTCCAACGACACACTGCTCCCTCCTATGACCCGCTGCCCCCTCATGCAGCCCCCTGCCCCCTCAGACAACTCACTGCCCCCTTGCATGACCTGCTGCCCCCTTATATGGCCCCCTGCCCCCTCAGACAACTCACTGCCCCCTTGCATGACCTGCTGCCCCCTTGCACAATCCACTGCCCCCTTGTACAGCCCCCCGCCCCCTTGTACGACCTGCTGCCCCCTTGAATGACCCACTGCCCCCTCGTCCAGCCCACTGCCCCCTTATATGGCCCCCTGTCTCCCTGAATGTCCCACTGTCCCCTCAAATGACCCACAGCCCCCTCGTCCAGCCCACTGCTCCCTTATATGGCCCCCTGTCCCCTTGAATGTCCCACTGTCCCCTTGAATGACCCACAGCCTCCTCGTACAGCCCCCTACCCCCTCGTACTGCCCACTGCCCCCTCAAATGAACCACAGCCCCCTCGTTCAGCCCACTGCCCCTTTATATGCCCCCCGTCCCCTCGAAGGACCCTCTGTCCCCCTGAATGCCCCACTGTCCCCTCATACGACCCAGAGCCCCCTCATCCAGCCCACTGCCCCCTTTATATGTCCCCCCGTCCCCTCGAACGGCCCTCTGTCCCCCTGAATGTCCCACTGTCCCCTCATACGACCCACAGCCCCCTCATCCAGCCCGCTGCCCCCTTATATGTCCCCCCGTCCCCTCGAATTCTGTCCCCCTGAATGTCCCACTGTCCCCTTGAATCACCCACAGCCTCCTCATACAGCCCCCTACCCCCTTGTACTGCCCACTGCCCCCTCAAATGACCCACAGCCCCTTCATCCAGCCCGCTGCCCCCTTATATGTCCCCCTGTCCCCTCGAATGACCCTCTGTCCTCCTGAATGCCCCACTGTCCCATCATACGACCCACAGCCCCCTCATCCAGCCCACTGTCCCTTTATATGCCCCCTGTCCCCTCGAATGACCCTCTGTCCCCCTGAATGTCCCACTGGCCCCTCGAATGACCCACAGCCTCCTCGTACAGCCCCCTACCCCCTCGTACTGCCCACTGCCCCCTCAAATGAACGACAGCCCCCTCGTTCAGCCCACTGCCCCCTTTATATGCCCCCCGTCCCCTCGAAGGACCCTCTGTCCCCCTGAATGCCCCACTGTCCCCTCATACGACCCAGAGCCCCCTCATCCAGCCCACTGCCCCCTTTATATGTCCCCCCCGTCCCCTCGAACGGCCCTCTGTCCCCCTGAATGTCCCACTGTTCCCTCATACGACCCACAGCCCCCTCATCCAGCCCACTGCCCCCTTTATATGTCCCACCGTCCCCTCGAATGACCCTCTGTCCCCCTGAATGCCCCACTGTCCCCTCATACGACCCACAGCCCCCTCATCCAGCCCACTGCCCCCTTTATACGTCCCCCCTCGAACGGCCCTCTGTCCCCCTGAATGCCCCACTGTCCCCTCAAATGACCCGCAGCCCCCTCATCCAGCCCACTGCTCCCTTATATGGCCCCCTGTCCCCTTGAATGTCCCACTGTCCCCTCGAATGACCCACAGCCTCCTCGTACAGCCCCCTACCCCCTCGTACTGCCCACTGCCCCCTCAAATGACCCACAGCCCCTTCGTCCAGCCCGCTGCCCCCTTATATGTCCCCCCGTCCCCTCGAATGACCCTCTGTCCCCTTGAATGTCCCACTGGCCCCTCGAATCATCTACTGCCTCCTCGTACAGCCCCCTACCCCCTTGTACTGCCCACTGCCCCCTCAAATGAACCACAGCCCCCTCGTTCAGCCCACTGTCCCCTTTATATGCCCCCCGTCCCCTCGAATGACCCTCTGTCCCCCTGAATGCCCCACTGTCCCCTCATACGACCCACAGCCCCCTCATCAAGCCCACTGCCCCCTATATATGTCCCCCTGTCCCCTCGAATAACCCTCTGTCCTCCTGAATGTCCCACTGGCCCCTCGAATGACCCACTGCCTCCTCGTACAGCCCCCTACCCCCTCGTACTGCCCACTGCCCCCTCAAATGAACCACAGCCCCCTCGTTCAGCCCACTGCCCCCTTTATATGTCCCCCCGTCCCCTCGAATGACCCTCTGTCCCCCTGAATGCCCCACTGGCCCCTCATACGACCCACAGCCCCCTCATCCAGCCCGCTGCCCCCTTTATATGTCCCCCCGTCCCCTCGAACGGCCCTCTGTCCCCCTGAATGCCCCACTGTCCCCTCAAATGACCCCCAGCCTCCTCGTCCAGCCCCCTGCCACCTCAAATGACCCACAGCCCCCCTCCTATGTCCCCCCTGTCCCCTCGGACGGCTCCTCCACAAACGTCGCCGCCCGCCGGGGGAACGAGACCGGCGCCGGGACCGGAGCGGAGACCCCTCGAGGGGTCTCCGCTCCGGTCCCGGCGCCGGTCTCGTTCCCCCGGCGGGCTGGGAGCGGCGGGGACGTGTCCCCTCCCCGCTGTCCCCCGCCCGCCCGCCCGCCCAGTCACGTGATCGCGGCGGCTCCGGCCTCGTCACGTGACTCCCGCCGCGGGTCACGCGCCCCCCCGCACACGTGACCCGCGCGCGGTGCTCGGAGGCGGCGGCGGGATGGGGAGGGGGTAACGGGGGAGGGGAGGGGAGGGGGGGGAAAGGGGGGGGGGGTCCGGGGGTCATGGGGAAGGAGGAGGGGACAGGGGGACGGGGGGGGTTCAGGGGGAAACCAGGGGGTCAGCGGGAGATGGGGGGGGTCAGGGGGAAACGAGGGGGTCAAGGGGAAACAGGGGGTTCAGGGGGAAAGGGGGGGGGGTCAGGGGGAAAGGGGGGGTCAGGGGGAGATGGGGGGGTCAGGGGGAAACAGGGGGGTCAGGGGGAGATGGGGGGGTCAGGGGGAAACAGGGGGTTCAGGGGGAAAGGGGGGGGGTCAGGGGGTCGTGGGGGGTCAAGGGGAAAGAGGAGGGGGTCGGGGGGACAGGGGGGATTCGTGGGGAAACGAAGGGGTCAGGGGGAGATGGGGAGTCAGGGGGAAACGAGGGGGTCAAGGCGAAAGAGGAGGGGTCAAGCGGAAAGAGGGGGGTTCAGGGAGAAAACGGGGGGAGTCGGGAGGAGATGGGGGGGTCAGGGGGAAAGGGGAGGGGTCCAGGGGAAAGGGGGGTTCAGGGGGAAACGGGGGTGTCAGGGAGAGATGGGAGGTCAGGGGGAAAGGGGAGGTGTTGGGGGGAAAGGGGAGAGATCCAGGGGAAAGGGGGGTTCAGGGGGAAGCGGGGGGGTCAGGGGGAAAGGGGGGTTCAGGGGGAAGCGGGGGGGGTCAGGGGAGTGATGCGGGGGTCAAGGGGAAAGGGGAGGGATCCAGGGGAAAGGGGGGGTTCAGGGGGAAATGAGGGGGTCAAGGGGAAAGAGGAGGGGACAGGGGGGATTCATGGGGAAACCAGGGGGTCAGCGGGAGATGGGGGGGTCAGGGGGAAACGAGGGGGTCAAGGGGAAACAGGGGGTTCAGGGGGAAAGGGGGGGGTCAGGGGGAAAGGGGGGGGTCAGGGGGAAAGGGGGGGGGTCAGGGGGAAACAGGGGGGTCAGGGGGAGATGGGGGGGCCAGGGGGAAACAGGGGGTTCAGGGGGAAAGGGGGGGGGTCAGGGGGAAACGAGGGGGTCAAAGGGAAAGAGGAGGGGTCAAGGGGAAAGGGGAGGTTCAAGGAGAAACGGGGGAGTCAGGAGGAGATGGGGGGGTCAAAGGGAATGAGGAGGGGTCCAGGGGAAAGGGGAGGGGTCAGGGGGAAACAGGGGGTTCAGGGGGAAACTGGGGGGTCAGGG